>CM060984.1:66701410-68028910 GCA_030765065.1 Deroplatys truncata
GATTTGACTATCGCTTATAACCTACCATATTCGCCTTGCATCTACAAGAAAATTAGCAATAAGATTGACATCTCGATTTCTCAATTAACACGAAGCATATGGAGAATAAGCGTTTGTAAAAATAGTTTGTACAAGAGTAGAGAAAGTCATGTGAGTGTAACACATCAGATTTTTAGGCAGGAGCGGCTGCTACTCTGAACGTTGGTGGATCACAAAGTTATAGGTAATTGCAATTTCAATTTGTTAAAGTAATAAATACTCTACCTCAATTATACCTTAGTTATTAACAATTTGACACTTTCAAATGTAAATAGCCTGTTGAGTATAAATTTATCTCCGACTGTACTATTATAGCCCATGTTTCTGTTGGAAGTCACGAAGATGCTACAAATCATTCACACCATTTTTTTTATCCACAGATCTTCAGTTCGTCTTCACTTCCAAATAAAACTCAAGGAACGCTAAATATGTCGTCTTTAACATCACAACCACACACCAGGTCATATTTTTATCTCGTAAATATTGTTTTTGCTGACTAATTTTTTGATTTGGATAGGTCCTTTTCTCTTCAAGTTAAACCTTGAAAAAAGAAGTGCTAAAAAGACTGTACAGAATTCATTGCTTCTCCGTATAGCAACGTTACCTGTATTTCATTTGATTCACCAATTGAAACACAGCACAACCTATTTAACGTACAGGCAACATACTATGGTATAACAGCTTACTAAAATCCCTCGGTCTACGGATTGCGCCAGTATTCAGGAGGGATAAATCGCCACCACTCTACTTGTATTTCGCCTTTAGCTATTCAATTGTCCTAGGTGCCTCTAAGAGAAAGTGGGCTGATCGCGGTAAACAAGTGCCACGTCACTGGTGTGAACACAGCAATTTTAAGGGTAGAAAAATTTAATAGGACCTTGTTTACATCATAATAACTCAAAAACACAGATTCGAGATGATGATTAATGATGATGATGTATAATTGGTTACCTTGTAAAAGATGAAACCCTATAGTTTTCTTTGTAAAACTTGAATAGAAATAATTTTTATTACGAAAATTAATCAGCAAGGTGCTTTTTTCCTTGAAAAGATAGGGGAGAAAGTTAAGGCTAAGAAGTACCCCAAAAAGTATGAATTAACTTTTGGAAAATATACCATGATAATAATGCATGTATGTGAAATGCTATCGCTAGTTATATGCAAACATTTGTTTTCACACCCGCTGCACCTTGCTCTTTGCGTGGGCTGTCACAGCAATCTATAAACTCAGCATTTTTGTTGCAATGCTCCTGTGTCTTTAGTCCTGCCTCTACAGTAGAATAGTTACAACAGTGGTGCGATTGGCTGATAAACGATTTTTTGAGAATAAAATAAAGTGAAATAAAACATAGCTAGGCGTGTGCCGCTTAAGCTGCGACTAAGAGGCAGAGTAGCAGAGGCATACCGGCCCAAGGCAGTTAGAGAGGGGAAATACATGACCAGGTGAGTTATCCCTCTGAAGGATTTTTTCTAATTTGTTTTATATAGTACACTCGCTTCTATTTATGCCGTCACCGCAGCTTCAGGTGACATCCTACTTCCCTTCACAGGTGGTGTATGTATAGCAAGGAGGATATATATATATATATATATATATATATATATATATATATATATATATATGTGTGTGTGTGTGTGTAGAAGCAGGAGTAGGACTATGTACGGAGGGGGACTTAGCACCTCGCCTTAAAAGATATTTTGTGCCTGGGACCCTGACGGAGTGCCCACGGGAGGGAGTGGTGAAGTAAGAGGAGACAGAGGGCGGTTGGATCAGGAGGCACGACAGGGCAGAGGGCAGGGTGTCTACCTTTTACAGATTGAAATGGATGACCGCTGGTGCATCTGGCTCCCCTCCTATACTGCATGCTTACACATCCCACTGGTGGACTCGGAGACCACCCCCATTCCGGGGAACGAAGGGTTACATAGAACATCCTTTTCCCCTGCCAAGCAATGCCGAGACTCCCGCCGACACTCTCAAACACTCTCAACCCTGAAACAGACCAAGCAGATGAAAGGTGAAGTGAAATGAGAATGGAGGTGAAATGGAGGGACAAGAAACTCGGGTGATGTAATGAACCTTCCCAGTATTCGCTAAGCGACTCGGGAAACCCCTGAAAAATCCATGGGTCAGAAAGGTCGGCAACGGGAATCAAATCACGACCTCTATACGAGTATATAACTTCGAGCTTTACTCGTCATCACGTGTAATAACCATGTTTAAATATATAATTAAATAAAACCTGTTTTACACAATATCTCCCAAAAAATATTTACAAAAGCAACATAATGTAAAACTGAAATACATTATACTTTTTACTCTGAAAGAGGACACATTTATTAGACATTATTGGAATCATCTGTACAATCCAAATATACATCTAAATAAAACACTGTTTTGCACAATTTCTCCATCCTCTGTGGTATAGGGGTAGTGTGTCTACCTCACATTCAAGAGGTCCCGAGTTCAAATCCATTAGAGTGAATTACCCCGATAAGAGTTGTCCAGGTTTTCCTTATCCTGAAAAAGCGAATGTCGGGTAATTTTAAGCTCTGAAGACTCGGGCTCATTTCAGCATAATTTCATTCATCGTCCGATATGACCTAAATGGTTAAAAGGCGCTAAAATAAAAATAATCCATGAAATGGCATTTTTAATGAATAAAAAGCTGAAGAAAATTATACTTTTTACTCCCAAAAAGGACACATTTACTAGACATTATTTTAATAATCTGTTCATACGAATGCTGTATGGAATTGCCCTAGCAATTGCCCTAGCAATATCTTCAAATGGCAAATTGGCTTCTCACATAGCCACATACCTTACGTGAGTTACAGTTAACACACATCACTGCTATGCATGCGCCCGCTCAGACGGTTGGTAAAATGATGTCTGAAGTTGTAGGACGGTATATATTGAAGCGAGTGTGCTAATGTTCGGTATATGGTTACCGTAAGCGAGGCAAACATTTAATATAAAACCAATAGATGGCGCTGTTTACGTGGTTAGTCAAAGCGATCATCCTATTTCATGCTCTCTGACTGTTAGGTTACCAACAATATAGAGCCTTATGCCCCACACTTCCTCACCCTGCAACTCCGCGCTCCATTGGTTCGTCATTCCCTACACCTACACTATATTCACTCTTAGGTTGAAACAAACCCACGTGGTTACTGCACCGTGTTGTAACACGGTAGCAATGCGCCCAGGGAAGTAGTCCCATGCTATTCTCTGAATTTTAGAATGAATTTATCCTTAAATAGTATAATATTCTATACAAATACCTAAGGTTTTATTTAACGCTGATTTATACCGTAAAACAGAGCTACAAGTCCCATGATGCAATTTGTATGAGTCACCTGACATCCGGGTAGCGCTGAATGTTGTTTACAGCCAGAAACGAACAGTTGTGTTTAGTATCATGGAGGACTGTGAATTCGCTGTTGTGTTTTCGTCGAATTACGTAAAGCATTAGCCGCGCAAACCATTTACTAGTGGTGAAAAAACAATAGTGTTGAATCTTTATTATAAGTTATGTGAGAAATATCCAACACTTTCCGAAAGAAATGGTGAAATTAACTTCTGAGTTCACCGGTGTTTCGAGTACAAGTATAAACAGTGCTTGTGCAGAAAATCTGAAACGAGAGAAGTGGTTACACACGGAATAAAAAAGAAAAAGAAAGCATATGAAATACGCGATGCAACAATGTAGTGATCTTTAGAAGAATGCAATTTGCAAACACGGCACAATTTCTTTTTTAAAAGAGCCGCCAACAGTTAATAAAGCGCCACTTCCAGAAAGCGAATAAATTAAGTTATCGCATACCTGTTACGTTATTTTTCGCTCATTTATTTTAGAATTAACTATTATTATATGTGCAAACGTTTGTTTTGTTACAACTATCAATCTTATCATCTTTAACCCTAAACAAAATATGCTAGTCACCGCACATGGTCTGAAAGTGTGACAGTATTTCTAGTGCGAAACGCGGAAGCATACATTATAACGGTGCACTGGTCACCTGAGGTTTGTTTTGACGCAGATCAACCTAAGAGTGAATACAGTTTAGCCATTATTATGGTAGTGGGTTGCAGCCGAGAGTCAACTATTTGGCACCTGCAAACAATATAGTGCTTACTGAAGCTCACTACACAAGATCAGGTCGGAATGAATTAGAAATCTGCATATAAACAGAAAGTATAGTTATTTACATTAATGGGAAATCCAGAATTATGATTGTAGTACAAACTTGCTATCATATTAAGAAAACATAAAATAACTCAAAGCGCACGGATATCGAAATAAAAAAAATATCTGAAGTGTTGCACTTACATGACTTTCTCTACTCTTGTACGAACTATTTTTACAAACTCTTATTCCCATCTATTTCAAATTAATCGAGATAAGCATTTGCAGAAACGATCTTTTGACATGCAAAGAGAATTACATTTTACACATAGCGACCAGTTCTAAAAATATTTGACTATCGCTTAAGGCGTACTATGTTCCCCTTGTTTTGTATTTGCAAGAGCAATATAGAAATACAGTAGCCTTTAAGCATCGACATATATCTTAATAGCTGGTTGCTATGTGCAGCACCATTCTCTTTGCCACAGATTAATACTCTTTGCATATCCAAGACAAAAAAAATGAATAACGAATTCCCAGTTGAGAAAATTATTGAAAACTTTAAGGGAATAACAAGCAATATCTCGAAAATGGTTCACTCTACAAAACAAATGTATATGACATAAATTGTGTATTTTAATGCCATCTACATTTTTTTTGTAAAATTTTGTTTATCTCTTATGGTTTACCAGTTATGCAAAAATCGTTCACAATGAAGAATACTTTTGGAGACATTCCCAGAAAATTCGAGATATACATTTCGTTTCTCATGAAAATATCTTAAACATATGATACTTTAATCAAAATCGTTAGAGCCATTTTTGATAAAATTAAAATTTTCGAAAAATGTTCCATGCAAAGGTTAATCTGGGGCGGGGGGATTTTCTTGAAAACCTTCGTGTCGCATCTCTGGAAGATACTGAACCTAAATACCAATTTTGGTGTTCATCCGACTGTTCGTTTCTGAGTTATGCTGTTCACAGACACACAGACTCACACACACACACACACACACACACACACACACACACACACATACACAGACAGACACACGCACGGACATGTTTCCAAAAATGCTTTTTATGGATTCAGGGTGTCTCAAAACATGTATTTCCGGTGAAATCTCGGTTACGAATTTTTGGGTGGAATACAATACTTCCCCTACTTACTATCGTAGTAGAGAAAGTAATAAAATATGCTAAAGGGTAAAACCCGCCCCATAATAACGACTGCCTTACTTCTTCCCATAAACCAGAATGATTAAAAAGCTGAAGAGTCTAATGTAATGTAATGTTGTTTGCTGTTGCTGTTGTCGTCTACTATGTTTGGTAGCAACAAGCCAAAAAGGTGGTAGGCCTGACCAACACACCACGCTTGCTGAATATTCATCAGTCCTGCTCCAACACTTAGGGAACATCTTGCTTTTAATTGGAGCCTGTAGGGTGGTTGGTTGCTAGCACGTAATGGTGGTCAGTTAACGGGAGAAAGGATGTTGTGTCAGCAGATCTCAGTGAAAGTGGTTCTACAGCACTTCCTGAGCTGACCACTTCGTCTTTACGGTTCACTGACAGAATATCGCCTAGCAAATTGTAATGACAGTTAAAAGGGAAATTAACGCATAAAAGACTGTCGTTCATTTTAATCAAAGTTCAGGATAGACTTAATTTTTTTGCTCTATTTTCGTTGTATAATTCCAACCTCGGTGTGCATAAAAGAAAGAATTGAAAGTCGTAATTTAGCCTACTATACTAATGTAGAATATTTAAAAATCTGATGTGTTACACTCACATGACTGTCTCTACTCTTGTACAAACGTTTTTACAAACGTTTATTCTCCATCTACTTCATGTTAATCGATATGAACCTTTGCAAAAACATTTTTTCTTGCATTCTTGAACTTTGGATTTCATTCTCTTTGTATATTCAGGACATAAAAAAACGATCAACAATTTCCCATTTGAGAAAACGTACAAGTATCGGAACATTCAAACAAATAACAAGGAATATCTCGGAAATAGTTCACTCGACAAAACAATTGTATGTGACATAAATTGTGTATTTTAACGAATTCTACATTTTTTGTGTAATAAAATTTTGTCTATCTTTTACGGTTTACTAGTTATGAAAAGTTATTCAGAATGAAGAGGACTTTGGGGGACATTCCCAGAAAATTCAAGATAAACATTTAATTTGCCATGAAAATATCTTAAACATATGATATTTTAATTAAAATCGTTAGAGCCATTTTTGAGAAAATCTACATGTTCGAAACATGTTCCATGTAAAGGGTAGTCTGGGGTGGGAAAATTTTCTTGAAAATGTTCGTGTCGCATCTTTGGAAGGTACTAAACTCAAATACGAAGTTTGTCTTTAGGTATCCGACTTTTCGTTTTTGAGTTATGCTGTTTACAGACACGCGGACACGCTTCCAAAAATGCTTTTTTTTATTCAGGGCACCTCACAACACGTATTTCCGGTGAAGTCTCGGTAACGAACTTTTGGATGAAATGCAATACTTATCTTGCTTACTATACGTAGTAGAAAAATCTGATGTGTTACACTCACATGACTTTCTCTACTCTTGTACAAACCATTTTTACAAACGCTTATTCTCCATATGCTTCGTGTTAATGGAGATATCGAGATGTCAATTCTTATTGCTAATTTTCTTGTAGATGCAAGGGGAATATGGTAGGTTTTAAGCGATAGTCAAATATTTTAACGCTGGTTGCTATGTGGCGCATTCCATTCTCTTTGCATGTCCTGGACATAAAAAAACTGAATAACGAATTTGAGAAAAAGTATAAGTATTGGAAAATTTAAGGGAATAACAAGCAATATATCGAAAATGGTTCACTCAACAACAAAAATGTATATGACATAAATTGTGTATTTTAACGCGATCTACATCTTTTGTGTAGTAACAGTTTGTCTATTTCTTATGGTTTACCAGTTATGCAAAAGTCGTTTACAATGAAGAATACTTTTGGAGGCGTTACCAGAGAATTCAAGATATACATTTTATTTGTCATAAAAATATCTTAACATATGATATTTTAATCAAAATCGTTGGAGCCATTTTTGAGAAAATTAAAATTTTCGAAAAATTTCCATGTAAAGAGCAATATGGGGTGGGGGATTTTCTTGAAAACCTTCGTGTCGCATATCTGGAAGATACTGAACCTAAATACCAAGTTTGGTGTTTATCCGACTGTTCGTTTCTGAGAATGCTGTTCACAGACACACACTTTCTTGGATTCAGGAGGTCTCAAAACATGTATTTCCGGTGAAATCTCGGTATCGAATTTTTGGGTGGAATACAATACTTCCCCTACTTACTATACGTAGTAGAGAAAGTAAAAAGTAATAAGAAACATCCTAACATTTTTGACTAATGCTTAAGCCCACTGTATTCCCCTTATTCCTATTGTACATACAAAGAAATAGGTAATGAACTATTTATGGAAATGTTTATCTGGATTAGCATGGAGAAGATAGAAGAAATATGCTTTGGTAAGAATCGTGGTTGAAGAACTGGTAGAGAAAGTTTTGCAAATGTAATACAGATTTTTTTTTCAAGTAGTAAGTCGATATTCGTGTTTTCCTCGTGGTCATTCAAGGAGTATGAAATTTCAAAGCCATCACTATCGTTTTAGCCTACTATATCCTTCTTATAACTACAACGAAATGTGTAAATGTGTAATGAAAACGTCTCTATTAACAAGAATTATGTAGAAGAATAAGCTTTTGTAAGATTAGTTCGTAGAAGACAGAGTAGAGAAGATCATGAGAGTGCAACACATTAGAATTTGCACATAAAGAGTGTGGAAAAACAATGTGCAGAAGATTGTAGACTAGAAAAGCAGTACCAAGCTAAGCATTTTGAGGTTAAGAGCATAGGCTTGCAGATGCTGTATATTAACAGGAGCGCTGCATGAACATAACTGAAATCTGACTTATAAATTCATCCTTTTAAAAAAAATGACACATTTATTTAAACTGAATCTTATTTGCCCTTGATTCATTACAATTTGCTAAAGGGGAGACGGTGGGATATTTTACTCTTATAGATTTGCAATTCCATATCTCCTACATTTTGCGATATATCAGACTGAAATTTGAAACACTTAAATTACATTAAATTGAGTTTATTTATGCACACTCTTGAACTGCTGTGGTCCTTAGCGTCCCATTCTATATTGGGCGTGAAAGACAGGTAATTTTGCTCAGAGACCACTTTTGAGGCTTGAGGTTCTTTTACGTGCCGTAAATCTACAACACGGGACCGCCGGCTTTACTTCCCTTCCGAAAGAAGCCATGCTAAAGATGTTTACGCCCGAAAAGAATCCATCGCCCTCCGCCGGTTTTGAACCCGTGACCTGGAACTAGAGGCTAGCATGATAACCACTACACCACGGAGGACGATTTGAAACACTTATTTAGAGAGGTTTTCCCAGATTTTAGTAATCCTTACAGAATCTGTAGTTATTTTTAATGGTGTAATGAAATGTTCAACATTTTGTTACATTTCTATCTTCTGGTACACTTTTTCATAATTTCCAGGGAAAATTCTGTAATATCTCTAAAGAAAAATAATTTACACTAGTAGGTTTACATTTAATTTCAGCATCTTTGTGGTAAATGCTTTCAGTTTATTTTCTGTGATTTGTTTTAATTTTACTAACCTTTTAATAATTTTCTATGAGTCTTCAACCATAAAAATTGTTATATTCTTTATACTAAAATTCTGTTGCACTTAAATGTGTATTCTCTTTCAAGAAACTAGTGTGCCAAATTTGAACAAAATCCTTCCAGTAGTTCCTGAGAAATGCGTGCATATATTATGAAAATTTTAAATCACCGAATAATCAATTTTAATGTTATATGCATATTTCTTTAAACATGCTTGAACTAAAACTGCCCATATCCCGTTGTACTATCATGGGTCATCTATCTCCTCCTGTTCTTCTCTCTTTCTTTTCTTACCCCTCTTTGCTTTTGTGGCTACTTTTGTTGCTTGTTATCTATTTCACAACCGGAAATATGTTGTTGGGAATGTGTGGCTAGAGACGCTGGGTGCTCTATCTCACCTGTGGATTAGGACGGGGTGGACCCAGGTTAAATAATCGGTGATACGGCATGTCTGGATGATGACGGGGCAGGTAGAAGCACCCGGTGTGATACCTGTTTTATAAATTTTCGAAACATGTTGTAATGCTCACCTTTTTAAATAATATTAAATTTTGAGGTTCCTTGTGATAAACTACTTACATTATTTAAAAGATAAATAACAATGTTAACTAAAACTAACAAAACACGAAGCTAGTGCTTGTTTGAAAAGGGGGCGTGGCACTCCTAAGGTATTTAAATTTTTAAATACATCTGAAGGTGGAAAAACGAAAATACTTGAAACATATGCTCATATGTATAATCTATCAAATAAATATATTACGATAAAATCTGTTTTTGACAAAATTCAGCCATCATCTCCCCTTAAGCAAAAATTGGTGAATTTCTATGAAGAGTGCAATTAACTATCAATAGGTCAAAATATTCTAAGAAAATAATTATTCAAAGAAATCATGCATTAATTATAAAATAATGCGTGATTTCTTTCAGCAAATTTATTTGAATAATAAGCCTAAGCTCGTCTCTGTAGAACGAACTGGATTTACTGCTGTTATGAATGTAATTGGGTGCTTGCCAACCCAAACCAGAATACTCAGAACTCTAAATGGATTGAGGAATTGGCTCTGCAATGTGTCTTCATTTCGGAAGCTAAAATGATTTGTGGATAACGAATTAAAAGCTCTGGTAGACCAAACGTCACAGAAACCTGAAATGTTGTAATTCTGCAAGATGTTATCCGGAACGTCTAAATGCCTAAAACGTTGTCGTGACAACTTTTATAATATATGTTAATGCATATAGGAAATGCACTAATAGCGAATGATGATGTGAAATTGTTTTCATAATTACAGAAGAAGAGAACAGCTATGCATGATTCTCATTCTTTTACTTTTTTTTACCTATAGTTAGTAGAGAAAGTATTGCATGGCACCCAAAAATTCGATATCGAGATTTTACTAGAAATACATGTTTTAAATACATGTTTTGAGGTCCCCAAATCTCAGAAAAGCGTTTTTAGAAATAGGTCTGTGAATGTGTCTATATGTGGATTAAATACCAGCTTTGCATGTAAAAGTTTTCGTTATTTTTCATTTTCTCAAAAATATTTGCAACGATGTTGATTAAAATACCGTATGTTTAAGATATTTGCATAATAAATAAGATGCCTTGACCTTTTTAGGAATAGCTTGTGAAGTGCTCTTCATTCTGAATCACCTTTATGTAATTGGTAAACCGTAAAAGATAAACCGTAAAAGATAACCGTAAAAAACAACGTAGGTCTCGTTAAAGCACACAATTTATATCAAACAAAATGCTTTGTGGCGCCAACCATTTCCAAGATATTCTGTGTTATTGGTTTGAGCTTTCAAATATTATACTTTTTCAAGTGGTAAGTCACTATTCGTTTCTTCTCGAGGTGATGCAAAGAGTGTGGAATTTCGAAGTCGATATACAGAGATTCGCTTATTAAAAATCTGACTATCGTTTTACTGATAATGCGAAGGAACTGTTATGAATCTACTTGCAACAGATCTTATCGGATTACTCATGCACTGCGGAAATGACTCCTGCTGATTAAAAATTCAACACTACAGAATCTATACTGTTGAACCCCCCCCCCCAAAAAAAAGTAAAACAAAAAGAAAAATATTATGGATGTAGCAGAACTTCGGTGCCTTAAGTATAAACTCTATCTTCTCCATGCCATCCGGGACATTTTAAATCAACATATTCACTAATTATTCTACTAAACAGTAAGCAGCAAAATAAAAGTTAGTACAGAAAAAAGTGTGGTCCATCTTCTCTAGAACGTACGTATGCAGATATTTACCGGAAATACACGTTTGAGGCCTCTGAATCCGAAAAAGGGATTTTTAGAAAAATCTGCGGGTTGTGTGCGCTCGCGTGAACAGCATAACTTAAAAAAAATCTGATGTGTTATACTCACATGACTTCCTCTACTCTTGTACAAACTATTTTTACAAACTCTTATTCTCCATATGCTTCATGTTGATCGAGATGTTAATCTTATTGCTAATTTTCTTGTAGTTGCAAGGGGAAAATGGTAGGATTTAAGCGATAGTCAAATCTTTTAAGAGCTGGTTGCTATGTGGCGCATTCCATTTTCTTTACATGTCTAGGACATAAAAAAATGAATAACGAATTCCCATTTAAGAAAAAGTATAAGTATTGGAAAACTTAAGGGAATAGCAAGCAATATCTCGAAAATGGTTCACTCAACAAAAAAATGTATATGACATAAATTGTGTATTTTAACGCGATCTACATTTTTTGTGTAGTAAAATTTTGTCTATCTCTTATGGTTTACCAGTTATGCTAAACTCGTTCACAATGAAGAATGCTTTTGGAGACATTCCCAGAAAATTCGAGATATGCATTTCATTTGTCATGAAAATATCTTAAACATATGGTATTTTAATCAAAATCGTTAGAGCCATTTTTGAGAAAATTAAAAGTTTCGAAAAATGTTCCATGTAAAGGGTAGTCTGGTGTGGGGGGAATTTCTTGAAAACCTTCGTGTCGCACCTCTGGAAGATACTGAACCTAAATACCAAGTTTGGTGTTTATCCGACTGTTCGTTTCTGAGATATGCTGTTCACAGACACACATGGACATGTTTCCAAAAATGTGTCTTAAAACATATTTCCGGTGAAATCTCGGTATCGAATTTTTGGGTGGAATACAATACTTTCCCTTCTTACTATACGTAGTAGAGAAAGAACTAGATATCGGATAAATATCAAACGTGGTATTTAACTTCAGTACCTTCCAAAGATGCGACATTTCAAGAAAATCCCCCCACCTCAAACTACACTTTACATGGAACATATTTCTAATTTGTTTATTCTGCAAAAATGGCTCTAACGATTTTGATTAAAATACCATATATTAAAGATATTTGCATGACAAAATGTATATCTTGAATTTTCTAGGAATAGTTTGTAACTCCTCTTCATTCGGAAGGAAGTTTATGTAATCTAGCATTTGCCTACTGGTAAAAGTTAAGTGATAGACGGAAACGTATTATGCAAAAAGTGTAGATGTCTGAAAAATTTATTTAAATAACCTTTTTGTGGCATCAGACATTTCCTATATATCCGTTAACAATGGTTCAAATTGTTCAATAATGTCAGGGATTATTCACAGTGAAAATTAAGCCTTAACATAAGACGTAAAATTTAGACAAACCTCAGGCAATGTGTTTTCCTTCACATCGACAAATACAAACTTAAGCAGTAGCCAATTGCAGGAGAGGCTTAAACAGCTCAGCTAATATGTTGACCTGGGAAGCGATCACCGTCAAAAGAGGTTATGTACTTGTATGAAAATAAACAAAAGATAGCTACCCGTTTAAAGGATATTAAACTCACAAAAAGGTATCGCCTATAATAATAGTTTGTTTTGCTGCGATTTAAAGATACCCCAGTGATTCCTGGCCCGTGATCTTACACAGAAAGTGTGTTAGCGAGTCAACACATGGCGATGGAACATCTGATGGAAGTTGGTAGAATGATCACGTGATGAAAATTGCTCTGTGATTGGCTAGACTGTTATGTTTGACGTAGACATAAACTTAATAGCTTAGACCTTGCAAGCTTCTAAGTTTACATTTAATTCAATATTTATTTTTACCTTTACTGATTCATTATGAGTGGTTCCATTATAAAACATAGCATCTAGCTTTTAAGTTTGTTATTCTTACGGTAACTCGTTCTTTTTAAGTTCGGTCGATTTTCAGCTGTTTCTCATGATGCCATGGAAACAGTATGGAATTTTACGGCCAGCGTATAGCGTCGAGTTCTTAAACATTTGACTATCGCTATTCCCTTTGTATCAGTAACGAAATGTATAATGCAGCTATTTCGGAAAGGTTTACCTCGATTAAAGTGAAGTAGATAGGAAAATAAGGTTTCGTAAGAATAGATCGTGTACGTACTAACAAACGATAAGGGTAGAGAAAGTCGTGTAAATGTAACACATCAGATTCTTTTCTTTCGGAGAGTTTCATTGGCTATATTCATATATGTACCGCATCTGAATTATTTCGCAACTAATTGGTGTACACTTGAAGACGTCTCTGGGATTTCCAAGTGGGTTTTGCCTACCGAAGCGTGCATGAGCAGCTTCTACACTGCAGTGAAGACAAACATTTAAAGACCTCTGACCTATACGCAGCTAGGAGAGCATATGTCATTTCCGTCATTTGGGAAATGGATGAATGATTTGCAAACAGAGCATGTATTGCTTGCTTCCAGCTGTTGAACTGGTGATATTCTGCCATGTCGGAAAGGTCATCGTGGACATATTATTAAGGTCATATTGCAATCCAATGCAATGTTTTCAAAACCGCGTTCACTGTTTACGTAGTCTTTCAATTATTCTAGTTATATGAACTGGTGATAGCAATTAATTTGTTTTGAAATATATGGTTTTCAAAATAACGTACCTAATGTAATAATTTAACATCCTCTTATTTTCCTTTCCTTTTACCTATCCCCAACCTAATGTTTTTAGTTTCTCTGCCACATACCTACCTAATAGGTAGAGGAAATATTGCATTCCACCCAAAAATTTTACCCCGTATTTTACCAGAAATTATGGGTACCAAACTTGATATTTAAGTTCAGAAACTTCCAAGCGTGGGACACGAAGATTTTGAAGATAGTCACTCCACAACTACCCTTTACATGGAAAAATTTTCAAAGTTTTTCTCAGAAATGACAAATAATTTTGATTAAAATACCTCATATTTATAATGCTTATACGACAAATAAAATGTAATATCTTGAAGTTTTTTGAATAGCCTGTAAAGTCATCTTCAGTCGGAAAGAATTGTATATAATGTTGTATAACTGGTAAATTATAACAGACAGACATAAACATACTACACAGAAAAAGTAGGTCTCTTTAAGGATAACCATCTGGGGAAAAGGTCAGCAGTTGCCAAAATTCCTAAATATGGATTTTAGTGTTATTAAACACCTTTTAAAATATGTCATATAGCGGTTAAAATGTCTTCTTGAGAGTCTAGCTTCCTATAAAATTGTAGTAAAAACGAAAACTTTTGCCAACTTAAAAATAAACGAACTTCAAGAAAGGCCTCAGGAATCTTCAAGTACTAAATTACCTGTCCAGGAGTAGAAAAAGGACAAAGAAGGGCCTGTATGGGAACTAAATGCTCTTTAAGCAGCCAAAAGTTATAAGCAGTTTTATTTTAGCGTTATAATTTTTAAACTCTCCTTTCTCGGGTTTAATTTGTCGGCACGTTCTCATTTCAAATTCTTCCACACGATATTCTTTTCGGTATAACCCAATAAAATTTGTATACCTGGATATAAATAAAAGTATAAAAAAATAATGAGAGGAGATTTTGTTAATATGCTCAGTTGTGATGAATTAAACAATAATAACATTCATTCTGCGTAAATTTTAAAAAAATTCTGATGTGATACATTCCCATTACTTTCTCTATCCTCTATCTTTTATTAGTGGGTATACAAATTATTCTTACTCAAGCTTATTACTTTTTCTACTACGTATAGTAAGTAGGGGAAGTATTGTATTCCACACAAAAATTCGATACCGAGAATTCACCGGAAATACATGTTTTGAGACCCCCTGAATCCAAAAAAAGCATTTTTGGAAACATGTCCGTGTGTGTGTCTGTGTGCCTATCTGTGTGTCTGTCTGTGTGTCTGTCTGTGTGTCTGTCTGTGTGTCTGTCTGTGTGTCTGTCTGTGTGTCTGTCTGTGAACAGCATAACTCAGAAACGAACAGTCGGATAAACACCAAAATTGATATTCAGGTTCAGTATCTTCCAAGGATGCGACACGAAGGTTTTCAAAAAAATCCCCCCATCCCAGATTACCCTTTACATGGAACATTTTTCGAAAATTTTAATTTTCTCAAAAATGGCTCTAACGATTTTGATTAAAATATCATATGTTTAAGATATTTTCATGACAAATAAAATGTATATTTTGAATTTCCTGGGAATGTCTCCAAAAGTATTCTTCATTGTGAACGACTTTTGCATAACTGGTAAACCATAAGAGATTGACAAAATTTTACTACACAAAAAATGTAGAACGCGCTAATACACAATTCATGTCATATACATTTTTTGTTGAGTGAACCGTTTTCGAGATATTACTTGTTATTCCCTTAAATTTTTCAATACTTATTTTCTCAAATGGGAACTCGTTATTCATTTTTTTGTCTTGAATATGCAAAGAGTATTAATGTGTGGCAAAGGGAATGGTGCTGCACCTAGCAACCAGCTATTAAGAGATATGTATGTGCTTAAAGGCTACTTTCTATATTTTCCTTGTAAATATATATTCCCCTTAGAATCTATAAGAAAATTAGCAATAAGATAAAGTCTGCAAATGTTTATCTCGATTAACATGAAGTAGATGGAGAATAAGCGTTTGTAAACATAGTTTGTACAAGAGTAGAGAAAGTCATGTGAGTGTAACACATCAGATTTTTTTATATCTAGTATGTTTTAATCCAAATAAACCTTTGCAGAAATAGCTGCATTACACATTTCCTTATAGATACAATGGGAACAGCGATAGTCAACTGTTTAAGAATTGGATGCTATATGCTGGTCTTAAAATTCCATACTGTTTCCATGCAATCGTGAAAAACAAATGAATGTTGAAAGGACTTAAGAGAATGACCAAGTAAGTAATGAACAATTCTAACCAGCAATAATGGATATCTCAGAAATTGTTTTTGCTACAAAAATTATTTAAATAAATTGCGTGTTTTAAAGAGATCTACATTTCTTGTGTAATACGTTTTTGCTATCGCTCAACGTTTACTAATTATACAAGATCATACAAAAACAGAAAATTCAAGATATACAATTTATTTGTCATGTAGATATTATATATAGTATTTTAATCAAAATCGTTATATCCATTTTTTAAAAAGTAAACGATTTCTAAAAATACTCCATGTAAACAGTAGTTTGGGTTGGAGGGATTTTCTTGAAAATCTTTGTGTAGCATTTCTGGAAGGTGTTAAACCTAAATACCAAGTTTGGTGTTTATCCGAATTTTCGTTTTTGAGTTATGCTGTTCACAGACAGATACAGACACTCACACGGACATGTTTCCAAAAATGCTTTATTTTGATTCAGGACGCCTCAAAACATATTTTTGGTGAAATATTTGTATCGAATTTTTGGATGGAATGTAATACCTGCTCTACCTACTATGTACGTGGTAGAGAAAGTAAAAATATGCATCAAATTTGATCTGCTTATTACACATCGATGTGGAATTGATGAGTGTTGTATTAAATTTTCACAGATTTATTTAATATAACTTTTATTTGTTATGCATCAGCCATATCTGAGATATCTGTGTTATTGGTTTGACTTTTTCAACACTTCATTTTCTGAAGTGGTCATCATTCAGATATTTCTTGCTGTCATGGAAAGTATGGAATTTGAGGCAGTATTTTATATCACAACACTGCGAATGCCAGAGTGATTGTAGTGTAAATTAACATTATTGTATGACAATTATTTGAGATGTTTCTTAATTATAAGCATTGTTAAGAAATAAGTTTACACGGCCTCACTGAAACTGACAATAGGAGCGGGTAACAATGAAGCGAGGGGTTGAGTTGTTTATTAATTAGAAGAGGCAAACAAATGACGTCAGAGTAGAGAATATCTTCCCTAGAGCATATGTGTTCGTAAATAGACGCTAATGTTGGCGCGCTTTATTAACCAATAGCAGTACTGTTATAATGTTTAGGCATATCGGGGTGAGGGAGTATAAATTCTGAAGCCAGACACAAGTATCGCTCAGTTCTATAGAATCATTCACGAGTTACACGTCGCGCAGTTCAACAGAAGCATTCATGAAGTACACATTACGCAATTCTACAGAATCTCTCGCGTCGTAAAGTTAGTTACAAAATGCGAAATACGCGATTTAATAATGCACGGCAAATACGTGATTGTAGTTACATTCGAAAATATAACAGTTTCAGTCAGGCGTGTATCAAAAGTAAATCTGTGAAATTAATGAAGTGTGACGGCAATAAAAGTGTAAAAACAAATTCTTTTATCAGTGTTATCTTTTAGTAACAGCTCCTTTCCGTTTACACACCCTGTTTGAGAGATTTGCTCGACTGGGTAATAATAGCTAGCCGGAGGACAAAGAACTCAAAATTCAAAATAGTAAAACAATAACAGGCGCTCAGCAAATAAGATAACACGAAAGATTACCGCGACAAATTTCAAGGCCAAAGTATAAAGACCGTTTTTAAACATTTGATTATCGCTTCGGTTTCCTGTATGCACCTTGTAACTACAATGAAATGTGTAATGAAACCTTTTCTGCAAAATGTTTATCCCAATAATTATTAAGAAGCGAATAGATAAGTTAGTGTTTTATGTATAATTTGTAGAAGCTATACAAAACATACGATAGTGCGAAGAGAAGGACATGTAAATGTAAACCATCAAGATTGTTTTTAGTATAGAATTGATACGCAGCCTCAAATTTCCATGTAAGGGGAATGTTTTAATATTAAAACATTGTGTCGGTGAATGTGTGTGTTTTAGTGCTGCGGCGTGGCATGGGGAAAAGGATGCTCTCTGTGGAATTTTCTCCGTCCCTCGGCTTTCAGCTGTTTGCCGGAGTAAATGGATCGCCCCTTCGGAGTAGAGTATTGGAGTCCATATGCGATGCAGGGGTCCCCGGTGTTCCTGTCCGACTGTCGGGCTTCTCATTCTGGAAATTGCTTATCGTTGCCGTGCCGTCACTCCTGGTTCCGGCCGCTCGGTGTCTCCTCCCTTTCCCGGGGGGAGCCCCTTGTGTAGGTATAATATACCCACTGAAGCAGTGCCGAGTCCCCTCCGATCTTCAGGGGGGGGGAAATAATTCGTAAAGTATTTAAGAAACACCTTTCGAACATGTAACACAAATTCATTTTGCTACAAGGAATGTATGGTAAAAAGTATAATGTGTAACAGTCACACATTACCATCCACAAGTATCCCTTATTATTGTACTCTTCATAGAATAAAGATTTCGTTAGACACCTTCGTTAACCGCAGTAAATGCTGTTTTTTTTTCAAATTAGGTAATGCTGTCTTTTTTATATGCAAAATGCATAATCAGCACTCATCTGTACATATCATAAGTTATTTTTTGTCAGTAATGAGCTCGTGTCAAGAAGAGAAGAACACTTCGTAAATGGTACATCAAAGAAAAATTCTACTTTAAGAAACACGAATGTAGATTTCGAAATGGGCTAATTATATTTAAAATCTCTGCTAAACCTCTCGACCCGCGTAGACCTCTACCGCCCAGTTCCGCAGATTTATTTTTGTACTTCTACTTTCTCTGGAAATATTTGAAGAGCAGGATGTATTCACAATCTTTATAAAGCCTTGAAGAACTGAAGGACAGGATGCGCAGACAAATTATTAATTGAATACTAAATCTCACACATTCAGTGCTAGGTAGCGTCATACCAATTTAGTCTTTATGGCTAAATGTAGCCTTTTTGAAGCCTCTAATGTAAGGTAATATGAGCTAAATACAGCCTCTAGTTCGCGCATAAAGCCATTAAAGGCTCTCCAAGTTTTACATAATTGAATCAAGTTTAGCTATTTTCAAAATATTCAATAATTTCTAGACATTTTCCATAGTCTCATTTCTAAGTTAAAATCACCAAAATATCAAAGAAAAATCTGATGTGTTACACTCACATGACTTTCTCTACTCTTGTACAAACTATTTTTACAAACGCTTATTCTCCATCTACTTCATGTTAATCGAGATAAACGTTTGCAGACTCTATCTTATTGATAATTTCCTTGTAGATGTAAGGGGAAAATATATTTACAAGGGCAATATAGAAATACAGTAGCCTTTAAGCACATACATATCTCTTAATAGCCGGTTGCTAGGTGCAGCACCATTCCCTTTGTCACAGTTTAATACTCTGCATATCCAAGACAAAAAATGAATAACGAATTCCCATTTGAGAAAATAAGTATTGAAAAATTTAAGGGAATAACAAGCAATATCTCGAAAATGGTTCACTCAACAACAAAAATGTATATGACATAAATTGCGTATTTTAACGCGATCTACATCTTTTGTGTAGTAACATTTTGTCTATCTCTTATGGTTTACCAATTATGTAAAAGTCGTTCACAATGAAGAATACTTTTGGAGATATTCCTAGAAAATTCAAGATATACATTTTATTTGTCATGAAAATATCGTAAACATATGACATTTTAATCAAAATCGTTAGAGCCATTTTTGAGAGAATTAAAATTTTCGAAAAATGTTCCATGTCTTAGGGTAATCTGGGGTGGGGGGATTTTCTTGAAAACCTTCGTGTCGCACCTCTGGAAGATACTGAACCTAAATACGAAGTTTGGTGTTTATCCGACTGTTCGTTTCTGAGTTATGCAGTTCACAGACAGACACACACACAGACACACACACGGACATATTTCCAAAAATGCTTTTTTTGGATTCAGGGGGTTTCAAAACATATATTTCCGGTGAAATCTCGGTATCGAATTTTTGGGTGGAATACAATACTTCCCCTACTTACTATACGTAGTAGATTAAATAAAAATGTATCTATCAGGAAAAAATGTGAATCTCAATGTTTCACTTCCAAATTTCCATAGGTTGGTATCTGCAGAAAGGAGAGGGAACAGCGAGATTCGAATTTGTATGCATTGCAGCCTACAGACATTTACAAGCTGCAAATTCAAGTTTGTGGTGATGAACATTTATAAGTGGCTTGTCACATTAAATGGCCATTAAACACCGAATCCTCATTAACTGTTTATCTAGCTTAGCCAAACTACTCATGAGCATTATGTAATGAAAAGGCAGAAAGTTATTCCTGAATGAAAACAAATTGCTTTAACAAGCCAGAAAAATTACCTTACAAGCTTGGAAAATCCCTAGCATCTCTCTCATTAATCGAAATATGATTTTCCGACACACACATGACTATTATTTATAAACTGTCCCATACAACTCCATATTTCTGGCCTTTTTGACAGTCACTTTAGCCACTTTTCATCGCCAAGAGTTTGCAACCTGCCTCAAACATGGTTTAAGTTTAGAGACGTTTAACCAATGACAGAATAGAAATGTACCAAACAGTTGTTTTTTTAAGTTTATAGTCGCTTTAATATATTAGTCATATCGCGACTTTACAACCTTTATAAAATAAATATTTAACAATAAAACATTGAGGTTATTTAACATACTGGTAGTTTTTAACCATTACGGAACTAGTATAAAATTGTGACACTATAATTAATCAAACTGATCGAACATTATATACTTTTATATAAATTTATGCTTTTAAGAAGTTCAACTATCTAACTATCTTAGTGTACATCGAATAGTTTGTAAATCATTGGTATCTGGTAGTGTTGTCTCCATTGATCGTATTGTGGACGATTATGTGTTTCGTCGTTAACAGTATGTTACACTGGTGGCAGATGGTGGTTGGTCCTTTGAAAGAAGATAACTGTGCGTGATCTTGGTATGACACATTCTCAGTCGGGATATTAAAACCTGATCTTGTCTGGAAAGAGAATTACTGGGAAGATGTGTCGAAGAACTCGATGTTATATCACAAAGTTTGCTTCTTGTGGAGTCAAGCCATCCTGTCTTCCACTGTTGGTCGAGCTTCCTTTTAATGGTTGAGATAACATCATGGGCTGGTGTAGTTATAGTTGGGTCACTTAGTGGGTGTTCAGTGGCTTCTTTTGCTGCCTGATCGGCCAATTCGTTGCCTTGTATTCCAATGTGGGATGGAATCTATACTAAAGACACTTGCTTTCCTTGCCTATTGGCTCTATGAAGTAGTGATTGAATTTCTTGTGTAAGAATATGGGTTGGTGACAGATGGTTTATTGCAAGTATTGCACTTTTAGAATCTGAGTACATAACAAATAACTTTGAACATCGAGCATTCAAAACATAAATCACAGCTTGTTTAATTGCAAACAGTTCACTTGAAAGATGGTACAAAAATCAGGAAGTCTGAATAATATAGTGTGGTGTGGATAAACAACAGCACAAGCATTTCTATCATTACACTTTGATCCGTGTGTGTAAATTGCTGTATGTTTTCCATATTTATCATGTAATTCATTAAATATTTGGCAATAAACTGAGGAATGCGTGTGTTCTTTGGAGGTTTATGTTAGTTCTAAATTTATTTTAGGTGAAGTGATTGTCCAGGGCGGATAGCAAGAGAGGGGTTAATTGTGACACAGGAGGAACTCTAACTTGGAGATATTTAGAGACTCTGGGATATAAGGGTATTATTAATGATCTTTTTACGGTTTCTTTAGGTCTGTTATGAAATATATACTTTTTCATTCGAGAATCGAACATCGTTGTTATTTTGAGGGCATATGTTATAGTCAATTGTTTTCTTCTAGCTTCAAGTGGAGGTTCGGTTGTTTCTATTTGTATACTTGTTGTCGGGCTGCTACAAAAAGCTCCAAGTGTTATTCGAAGTGCTGTGGTTTGTATTTAATCCAACATTTGGAGAGAAGGTCTTGCAGAATTGTAAACAATAGCACCATAATCTAATCTTTCTCTAATAAATGCTTTGTAGGTGTTTAACAGCACATGATAATCCGATCCCTAGTTTTTGGTCGCTAGGAATTTTCATAACGTTTAACCTCTTACGGCAGTCATCTATGAGACCTTTAAGATGAAGTATCCAGTTTAATTTGCTATCAAAGGCTATCCCCAGGATCTTTATTTTGTTGAGTAGTTCAAGTTTTTGGTTGTCAATATATAGTTTTGAGTCTATGTCATTACACTTTCTTTTAGAGAAGCAAATACATTTGAATTTGCAGCCCGACAATACTCCATGAAAGCTGTCATCTTCATCTAACAGAGAATTTACCATATTCACAATTAGAGCTGAAAGTTCACTCGTCTCTTCAAGGTTTACACACTCGAAGTTTCAGCCGATTTTGTTCTGTAGAAGCATCGATCAATGCAGAGCACGAGAAACCAGCATTTATGCATATAGTTTACTCATGAGTCATGTACCTCTTAGAACAGCTGCATTGGAATACTCTAAATATTATCAGAGCAGCTGTGTCATTCCAGTGCAATGGCAAACAGATTATCTTTCCAATGACTAAACACGTAAAACATGTTGTAGAGATATGAAGAAATTGTTGGAAACCGGATTCGACTTTCATATAATGCATTCGTAATGTCATTAGTTGATTGTAGCAGCATTCACTTTTTCAAAAGAGGAATACTTCAAAGAATTGTTATTATTATTATTAACATTGCAATCTTAAAAGCAATAACTGGGATGCATTAACTTTTACTTTCTCCACTAATACACAAATCTCTATCGACATTTCAACAGAAATGCATGGTTTTCAAGCCCGCTAAATAACAAATAAATAACTCTGATACAATACATTCACATGATTTTCTCTACTTTCTATCTTAATTAGTGGGTACAAATTATTCTTACTCAAGCTTATTTTTCTATCTACTATATCCTAATCTAAATAAACCTAGCTACATTACACATTACACATTTCGTTATAGGTACAAAGGGAACAGTGATAGTCAAATGTTTAAGTACTGGGAGTTATATGAAGACCTTAAAATTCCATACTGTTTCCATGACATCGCTAGAAACAATTGAATTTTGAAAGGACCTTAAAAGAATGGCCAAGAAATGAACTATTCGAAGCTTTTATTAACGGATATCTCAGAAATGGCTTTTGCCACAGAAAACTTGATTCACATAAATTGTGCGCTTTAAAGAAATCTACACTTTTTGTGTAGTACGTTTTCGTCTATCGCTTAACGTTTGCTGGCTATACAAGATTATACAAAATTCCATCCGAATGAAGAGGACTTCATAGGCTTTTCCCAGAAAATTCAAAATATACATTTTATTTGTCATGTAAATATCTTTCATATATTATAGATATTTTAATCAAAATCATTAGAGCCATTTTTAGAAAATCAAATTTTCGAAAAAAATTTCGGGTATATTGGGGTGGGAGGAATTTGTTGAAAATCTGCGTGTCGTTCCTTTGGAAGATATTGAAACCAAATACCAAGTTTGGTATTTATCCGACTTTTCGTTTTGCGTTATGCTGTTCACAGAAATAGACACACACGGACATGTTTCCAAAAAAAATTTATTTGGATTCAGGGGGCCTGGAAACATGTACTTGCAGAGAAATGTATCGAATTTAGGTGGAATGCAATACTTCCCCTACCACTGTACGTAGTAGACAAAGTAAAAAACGCATTTCATAAACAGATCCGTGTGTGTGCCTGTGCGTGCGTGTGTGTGTGTGTGTGTGTGCGTGCGTGTGTGAGCGCGCACACGCGCATAACTCAAAAACGTGGATACATACCAAACTTGGTAATAAAGTTCAGTATCTTCTAAATGTCTCATGTTTATTTTCTCAAAAATAGCTCTAACGATTTCGATACGTTTAGCAAGGTTACATAACCACTAAAATGTATATATTGAATTTTCTGTTAATGAACCGTCAGTCCTCTTCATTGTGATTGAAGTTTGTATAAACTTCTTTAACTAAGAAATATAAGAGATAAACAAAGCATTGTATAGAGCTCATTAAAATATACAATTAGTGTAAAAAATATTTTGTTTTTTCGTACCGTTCTCGCAATAATTGCATGATTGTTTCAAATGCAAGTGCGCCTTTTGACAGAAAATGCCTGAAAATTTTCGAGTCTTTTTACTTTCTCTACTTTATATAGCACATAGTGTAAGTATTGCATTCCACCCAAAAATTGATACCGAGATTTCACCCGAAATACATGTTTTGAGGCGCTCCAAATCCAAATAAAGCATTTGTAAACATGTCCGTGCGTCTATCTGTGTGTCTGTGAACAGCATAACTCAAAAACGAAAAGTCGAATAAATACCAAACTTGGTATTTAGGTTCAATATCTTCCAAAGATGCGACACGAAGATTTTCAACAAAATCCCTCCATCCCACTTTACGTGGACCATTTTTCGAAATTTTTTATTTTCTAAAAAATGTCTTTTAACGATTTTTATTAAAATATAATACATTAAAGATATTTACATGAGAAATAAAATTTTCAGTTTTCGGGGAATAGTCTATTGAAGTTCTCTTCATTCGGAAGAAATTTTGCATAATCTGGCATAACTAGTAACGTTAAGCGATAGTCGAAAACGCACTATACAAAACATGTGGGTCTCTTTAAAACACACAATTTATTTAAAATAATTTAGTTGTTGCATAAACCATTTATGAGATATCGTTACTAAAGGTTCAAATTCTTAATTTCTTGATCATTCTCTTAAAGTCATTTTAACGTTCAGTTGTTACTCGCGATTGTATGAAACAGTATGGAATTTTAAGGCCAGCGTATAGCGTCCAGTTCTTAAACATTTGACTGTCGCTGTTCACTTTGTATTTATAACGAAATGTGTAATATAGCTATTTCTGTAAGGTTTATTTCGATTAAAATGTAATAGAAAAAAAATCTGATGTGTTACAGTCACATGACTTTCTCTACTCTTGTACAAACTATTTTTACAAACGCTTATTCTCCATCTGCTTCATGTTAATCGAGATAAACATTTGCAGACTCTATCTTATTGCTAATTTTCTTGTAGATGTAAGGCGAATATATATTTTCAAGGGCAATATAGAAAAACAGTAGCCTTTAAGCACACACATATCTCTTAATAGCTGGTTGCTAGGTGCAGCACCATTCCCTTTCCCACAGATTAATACTCTTTGCATATCCAAGACAAAAAAATGAATAACGAATTCCCATTTGAGAAAATAAGTATTGAAAAATTTAAGGGAATAACAAGGAATATCTCGAAAATGGTTCACTCAACGAAAAAAATGTATATGACATAAATTGTGTGTTTTAACGCGATCCACAGTTTTTTGTGTGGTAAAATTTTGTCTATCTCTTATGTTTTACCAGTTATGCAAAAGTCTTCACAATGAAGAATACTTTTGGTGACATTCCCAGAAAATTCAAGATATACATTTTATTTGTCATGAAAATATCTTAAGCATATGATATTTTAATCAAAATCGTTAGAGCCATTTCTGAGAAAATTAAAGTTTTCGAAAAATGTTCCATGTAAAGGGTAATCTGGGGTAAGGGAATTTTCTTGAAAACCTTCGTGTCGCATCTCTGGAAGATACTGAACCTAAATACCAAGTTTGGTGTTTATCCGACTGTTCCTTTCTGAGTTATGCTGTTCACAGACAGACACACACACACAAACACACAGACACACACACGGACATGTTTCCAAAAATGCTTTTCTTTGGATTCAGGGGGTCTCAAAACATGTATTTTCGGTGAAATCTCGGTATCGAATTTTTGGGTGGAATACAATACTTCCCCTACTTACTATACGTAGTAGAGAAAGTAATAAGCTTGAGTAAGAAATACTTTGTGAACCCACTAATAAACGATAGAGAAAAGAGAAAGTCATGATAATGTATGACATCAGAACTTTTTCTGTTCCTTCGTAAAAGAAAATGATTTCTGAATTTAATGCTCCGGGCTTCCAATACACATATGAATGTTCTTTCAGCATGTTGTAAATAATTAAGTAGTTTTTGTTAATTGGAAACAATTTCTAGACAGAAATGCAAGTGAATAACGGCACGCGAATAGAAAAATCACTTTTCAATAAGTGTTGTAATACATTAGGTATGCCTACGAATTTGTAATTGGTAAAAAAGTTGCTTTATTCTTAACAACGACTTGCAACAAATTATATGCATTGTAAGTAAAATGTTTGCCTTCTGTGTGTACTAATTATTTGCTCATTTGAAGCCATTCAAAAAATATCAATTTAGACTGCAATAGAGAATGTGAGGCAGTATTTTTAACATTTAAATGATTTCAGTCTAATTATATAATATATAAATTCAATAACAGCGCACCTTAAAGCAATATGTGTATGTAACAATATATAGAAAGTGTATATTACAGTCATTGTATATGTTTATATTATTGTATACATGTGTAATAATGTTATGCGAATGTATTACGTAATTTAATAATGTAGTAGCTGTGAGAGTAATAGGTTACAAGTTGCTAACAATGAGGTAACAATGAGGTAACCTTGAGGCAATAATGAATTAGAAAGTGTAATAAAGTACTAGTCATTCTTGGAGCAACAATAATGTAATTTTTGAGACAGTTTATTAAATAGCCTATCAACAACCAGAAAAAAGCTTAAGTTAAATAAAAGTATTCTATTCGAGTAGGAATAGCCAATCAGAAACTAAAATGGAGTAAAATTTACAAATTCAGAAGTCAGTAGCTGTAAAAGTGTTCCTAACCGGACGTGAGATGCGTCCTCGATAAATTTAATAGTATTCGTGTAAGACGAAAATAGTTTTACGTGTTAAAAAGTGCAAGTATTTAATAAAAACATCTCACAGCTCTCTCTCTATATCAGTGAAGTGTTATTTAAATTGTGCCAAGCCTTAATAAAAGGAGTGAAGTAAAATTATAATCTGTGTAAGCCTTCATTCTTCAGTCGCACCACTCCCTGCTAAGACATTCATGTCTCTAAAAATAAATACTGATGCAGCCGAGGCAAACATAAATATATAATATTTAAAGAAACAGTCAAAAATTACAAAATTAATTTTTTTTTAACGTTTGGGGCAAAGGCCACCGGAAAGTATATTTGGGGCGAAGGCTACCGGAAACTTTTTACCATACGTGCGGTTGCAACTACTTCAAGTTCGGCTCCCCAACAGTCGAAATATAATACACCTTCAAACTGGCTTTCCATACGTCGCAGCAACAAACCTTCTTCGAATTGGCTCCCAAAGCGTGGGGCAAATAACAATACAAAAAAATAACTTCTCCAAATGTTCGTTATTCGGCTTTTCCTATTACGTCAGATCAATGCAGTATTTAAACATTTTATATTTTCAAACGTTATCAAGATAAAAAAGTATTATAAGCAGACGCTTGTGAAGTGATCAGAATCTTGTAAATAAAAACTTGCTGTTTTATTGTCTTTTTGAAAACGTTTCCTCGATTTTAAAACCATATACCGATCTTTTATTTAAAATACGAGTACGCATTTGCTAAAGGAAATTATACATTTCGTTATGAGTGAGATGAGCCGAATTTCATAGAGTTAGGATATGGCACTTTCTTGAGTTGCGTAATGTGTTCATTAATGCCTACTTATTCATCCTCATATCACTTTAGCAAAGACATTCATTACCACACTGAGTGCAATAAGTATTTATTACCGAGCTCATTACGGTAATGAATTAATATACTTACATATTTATTATATTATATTCAAAATGGCTACTTTTATTATTATTTTCATTATTACATACATTTATGACACATTCCTTCCAAAGAAATAATGAAGACCAGATAATTATAAGCAGAATTTCATCATTATATTATTAATAGCTCATTATGTACATTAATATCGCGTTGAATTATTGAATATGAAATTATTGTTAAGCGGAATTTCCCTAACAATTCTGAATTATTACATTATCTTTTCGACTAAGATTATTCAAAGAAGGGATACTTTCTTCAGAATCATTCATTCAGAACGAATTAGCCAATTTTTCTTGACTCCAAATAATCTCTACCATTCTGTTGTTATCGCAAATCAGTTCTTTTGTTTCTAGACCAACGTTATGATCAACGGAATAATATTAACTAGGCTTTGATTTACATTTAATCACAAAGTATCGCAATCTTTATTGAATGACGATGCTGTTACTATAAATGAACGATTGTATCATGAACGCAGATAAGGTAAGTAGCCATTATTAAGTGCTCGCGGATAAAATAACGTGTGCAACTAGTGGAACGGACATAATTACCGCTCTCATGTAATTACAGAACTCAACGTACGCTTCGTTCTTGTAAAACTCATTCGATGTTCATATCTCACTAGTTGTATAAATAACTCTTGTTCCACACTACGTCGGAATAACATATTCTCTCGGTAAATAATAACCTATGTTAAAAGCATAGCCAAACATTACGTTCATTATAGGATAATATAAATATCTGAATACAAGAAAATTCCTCATGCGGTAGCGTCTGTGACTCGTTTACGAGAGACCCCGAGTTCAGATATCGTGTACCTGCCAATAAGACTTAAGGGTCCCAGGATCTACCGGATAATATATCCAACATCATAACCCAAAGTTTAATCCAGAGAAATAAAAAATTATAAACTGGGTGATACAGGTAGGCCACTACACAACTAAGACCATATCTATGTACTCAACGTATGCAGCCACACCGTCACAAAAATAAACTTTCTGATTATTACAATAGCAGCAACACAGTTAGTACGGAAGGTGGCTGCGCAACTGAGGCCAACTGTCAGCTGAATCATATGCACCAAAGAAAGGCAACCGTCGCGATATGGCCTAAAATATAAAGAAAAAACAAATCTGAATGTATCAAATGTTTTCATGGAAATTGGCATTGGAAAACTTTTTTTTTTTTTGTTAAATGCTTCCAAAAGCATAAAACATTCATGTAGCGTAATAAGAAGACAATATTCACATTTGTACTTTTATTTAATTGTGGATTACTTTTCTGTTGTAATTTGAAGTATTGCAATATTAGACTTTTCCTTGTTATACTGCTATATTCAATTTTCCATACTATTTTTGGTTTCGAAGCAATAAATTTCATATAGGTTAATCATGCTATTACGTTGCTACTTATAGTAAGAAGAGCAAGTATTGCATTCCACACAACGATTCGATACCGAAATTTCACCGGAAATACACGTTTTGAGGCTTCCCGGAATTTAAAAAAATGCGTGTGTGCGCATGTGTGTGCTGTCAGTGAATAGCATAACTCAAAAACGAAAAGTGAGTTAAATACGAAACTTAGTATTTAAGTTTTCGGTGTCTTTCATGGATGCAAAACGAAGATTTTCAAGAAAATCTCCACCCCAAAATATTCTTTACATGAAACAATTTCATTTATCTTTTATTTTCTCAAAAATAACCCTAACGCTTTTGATTAAAATGCCATTTTTGAAATATTTGCATGACAAATAAAACTTATATCTTGAATTGTCGGCAAATAACCTCTTTCGTAAGAAAGAGACAATATCATGCTACACAAAAAATGTAGATATCGT
Organism: Deroplatys truncata; assembly: GCA_030765065.1. Taxonomy (NCBI): domain Eukaryota; kingdom Metazoa; phylum Arthropoda; class Insecta; order Mantodea; family Mantidae; genus Deroplatys; species Deroplatys truncata. Next base: position 66,730,948 of record CM060984.1, read on the forward strand.
TAATGCCCACGAATTGTGAAAACAAAAATTTGTCGTTAACTACTTCCAAGAAATTCTTTGTTATTAAATGCTTATACCTTTTTCATTTTTTCTCGTGGTCATGCAAGGAACATGGAATTTCAAAGCCATCATTTAGCGATTTAGATAAACACCTGACCATAGTGTGTATAGAAAGTCATGTAAATGCAAAAATAAAGTCAAATTTTTTAAATTGAGTTACCGGTGGTAACAATAACGTATAACCGAGCGGGATGGCTCAGGTGGAAACGTCTCTGGCCCGCATTCGGGAGGTCCTGGGATCGATCCCCGGCGACCGCCCACTCTGACCATGGAATTTTTCGTGGTTTTCCTCTGGTCGCCTAGACGAATGTTGGGGTGGTGCATTCTACCACGATTTCTCCTTTCCCTCGATTACTGTCATTTCATCTTTCTCCCCTTCACCTTTTAGGTAGCTTCTCCGGGTTCCATAGTACGTCTAGTGATGGCATGGTTGCTGTATTTTAGAAAGATTTCTCCCCGCCAACGACATGGCGCGGTGGCCTGCTGCAAGGACCGCTTCGTCGCCCTCTCGTGGAACTCAGCGTCTACTGGCGAGAGCCGGTGTTTCGTACAGGAAATGATATAGACTTCCGTGCGTCTCTGTGATCCTGTCTGCCTACGGACCTGCGACCTCCTGCAGCTCCTTCAGTTCATCCTACCTCCCGGGAGGTGTAGCCACAATACATCTAGTTGGTCGAGGTGTCCCCCTTCTACAATTACTTATCACAATGTATTAGGTTACACAGTAATATAACTAACTATTAGCAAATTACAGTCATGTGACAGAGGGCTAAACACCTCTTCCGTTGCATGGTGTAATGGTAGAAGCTTTCCTTTGGCCTTCTCGGTAACAGCGATTGCCTTTGATAAGTGTGATAGCCTTTTCGGTACAAGTGAACCTTTGTTTGTAGCAATTAGCCGGGGCAACGAAGCTGTCATAATGCTTATGTTCTGCTTCCTCTTTTCAGGGGCACCTTTCACGTCACAGACTACAGCAGCTGACACGCCTTCCACGGAAGTACAGCAACAACCTGTAAGTAAAATAAATGTATTCGTAATGCTTCGCGGTATTGGAGAACTGAATGAGACATAACCGTTCAGATTACACTAAATATTAAAGAGCTCTCACTTAAAAATTTCCCCAAAGCAGACTTCCAACTGTATTCCACCCAATAATTCTATATCAAGATTTTACAGAAAATATAAGTTTTGAGGTGACTGAAAAAACAGGATTTTTAGATAAAGGTCCGCAAACTTGTGTGTGTGTGTGAACAACATAACTCAAAAACAAAACGTTAGGATAAATATCAAACTTGGTATTTAGGCTCAAAATCTTCAAACGATGCAACACGAAAATTAAAAACAAAATACATTCTCCGACCCAAATTACCCCTTACACGTAAAAAACGCTCGTTACCTTATATTTTCTAAAAAGACTCTAAATGCCAAATGCCACAAGAAATATATTTTTAACAAATTGTGAGTTTTAACTAGAACTAAAGTTTTTTCTTAAGTCTAAAACAATAGTAAAATGAAAAATAAGTGGTAATATTCCACAGACAATGTAAGCAGTTAGATTGGACGTCACCCTAATGCTATCTGCACGGCATGAAGCAGAGGTTGCAGGAATGAGACCTAGAAGGCTAACTGTCCATCACATATCGATCTACCAACAGATCCGTCGCGATATGACCAAACGACGTAAAATAAAATAGAATAAAAAAAGGAAAGAAAATTGAATAACGCAAAAAGAGAAAACACATTAACAGAATGAACGAAAACAGTGTTCGCAATATTTTAAACACAATAAGAAATGAAAAATGTCAATAAAAGAGAAAACTAAAATAGAAGTATGTTGAAGAATAAGTTTGTATTGTAAATATGTTAATTATATCAAGTTGCAATTTGTTTAACATAAAGAATTTGTATACAAGTTATAATTTATTTCATTACACGTAGCAATCAAGTTAGAAAGCAAATAACCTTCTTTTCTTTTACTACCTTAGAAAATATATTTTCAGTGAAATATTGATATCTAATTTTTGGGATGGAATGCAATAATTCTACCCACTATAGGTAAGTAGAGGAGAAAGTAATATATTATCAATTGCTTTGCAAGGCTTATGTTTAAATATAGCTTTATTTTAAATCGTTAAATGCTTTGTATTTTCTTAAACAATGAAAAATACTTTTTGTTTGATAATAGAAATAAATCAGGTGTATTCTAAGATTTAATACACAAAAATTACATGAGTCTTATAAACTTCTTGTTGCCATATTAATTAAGTTGTATTTTATATTATTAAAAATAGTACATGTATAATGTGAAAATATACAAGTGAAAAAACCAATCTCATTTCTTTGAGTTTGAGTTTGTCAAAAATATTATTATATTTTTTATAATTTAAGGGCAGACTGAAATCCTTATCCCAACAATTTTAAATGTGCTAAATTTATGACCCATTGTCTCAGAAATTATTTAACGTATCAGACTGAAATTTTTACAGTATGTAGCTGTATGCCTTTTATATTCATTAACTTTTACCAATAAGTTTGTTTATTAAGAAAGATAGGATTTTTTCTCAGTTATACCACTCTTTGATTAAAATTTAACAGCAATTATTTTGTTTAAAAAAGGTAACGAAACATCTTATTAACACCAAAGTAGATCCATAATAGGATTTAGAGGTTTTTTATCATCCTAAAATTTCTTTAGTTATATTCAGTAATTTGTGAAAGAAACGAGCTTTTATATCAGAATGTCATTCACAGAAAAAAGGTGTTTAAATCAAAAATGGAGAAAACAAACTCAAACATATCTGCAAAGAAAAGAAACACGGTTTTAGTTTAGAGAAGCTTGCACATTAAACAATAGTACCGATTTGTAGTAGAGCAAAACTTCTCCTAAAATATGGGCTGGTTTACCTCTCTACTCCAAAGTTTACAGGAGTTCGAGTTTTCTGTGGAGTGGTGCAGAATTCACAGTACAAAATGGCAGAGTGCAGTACCATTTTTACTTTCTCTACCACGTAGGTAGAGAATATATTGTAGTCCATCCAAAAATTTTCTACCAGAAATACATGTTTTGAGACCCTCCGAATGCAAAAAATAAAATTAGTAAAAGGTGTGTATGTGTGTTATGTGTGAACAGTATAACTCAAAAACGACATTTCGGATAAATATCAAACTGAGTATTTAATTCATTCCAAATATACTGCACTAAGATTTTCAAAATCCCCGCACCCCAAACTACGCTTTACATGGAACTTTTATCGAATTTTTTTATTTTCTAAAAAATGACTAACAATTTTGATTAAAATATGATATATTAAAGATATTTACATGACAAATAAAAAGTATATATTAAACTTTCTGGGAATTTTCTTCCACTTCATTCAGAAGAAAATTTATGTAGTCTTGCATAACTAGTAAACTAAAGCGAGACGAAAGCGTACTATACAACAAATGTAGAAACACATAATTTATTTCAAATAACTTTTGTGGCATCGGCCATTTTCGAGATATCCGTTATTAATGGTTCGAATTGTTCAATACTTAGTCATTCTTTTAAAGTCCTATCGACTTTCAGTTGTTTCTCGTGATGTCATGGAAAGAGTGGCATTTAAAGGCCATTCTAAAACAGTTTATACTATCGCTGTTTCCGGAAAAGCTTATCTCGATTAAAATGAAGTAGATAGGAAAATAAGCTTTCATATGAATAACTTGTATACCTACTAATAGGCGATAGAGGGTAAAGAAAGTCATGTGAATGCAACATAACACATTTTTAAAAATATATATGTAAAATATAAGTATTGTGTCTATTCTAATTTATAAGATTTCATATAAAACAAACAAGTTAATTTTTTGATAATTTTTGCCATTTAGTCTCTCAAAACTTGACGTTTAAAGATCCATTTCAATTGCTTCGTTCCGAAGCGTGCCATATATTAAATATAAATTAACAATTAGTGAAGAACTGTGCATATAAAACTTAATGAAAATAATCTAGAAACAAACATTTGAAAGGAACGGATGAAATTCCCACCTTTGTATTAGGTTATCAACGACAAGTAAAGTCAGATAGACCAATAATGAAGCGGATATAGTGTGATTTACGAAAGGTGGCACATACCAGTATGCAAATCCAGCACTTGTCAGAGCCCAATCCTTTGATTTACATTACATTCCTTCTACTACTCCTCTCATTCCTGCTTTAGCCTTGGAGAGAAAGTAAGAAGATAATGTAAAAGTTTATTTTAATATGCAACTCGCAATGAAACACGCCTTATTTGTACAGGATGTCTAAATGAAAAGACTCCTTTAGAAAGGTTTGTTGGAAAACGGTGGCTAATACTGAGCGAATGTCAACTGTTCATTACTTCGTGTCATTGCTGTAAATATAATCTGTGTGTAACTGTGCCATAGCTGTAAAATGTCAGCACATTTTATACGTGTTATTCTTCTTTCTCTTACTATAACTTCACATTTGTTCTGGAAATAATAGAACTCATCTTTGAACAGGATGGATGATAAAGGAGATCCCTAACACACACCTGTACCTATTCCACTTCTCACGGACTTGTCGTCTCATGTCTCTGGGTAGGCACTGTTTGTTACAATACATATGCGTTATATACTATAATTACTGCTCGTTAACTCATTTTAAGAAACTTTTATCGCTGTTATCGTCTGTTTGTAGTACAAAATACGACAATTATTTTGGGAACCTTAAACAACTGACGATAGTGTTTTTTTATCCACTTCTCGTTCATGCCGTCACGGTGGAAAGTTGAATTTCCTGTATTCAGTGCTGGTAATCTAACCTACCTGCGTATTTTAACTACTTTACTGCACGCATGTGCTGAAAGTATATTAAATTCTTAACTTTTCATTGGTATATATATATTTATTATTCTAGACTTAGAACATTCCTAATCATATTTGATAGATGAATTTTACCTTTTAAATCTTATCTGAGTATTTGTTAACATTTACTTCCGATTTAATTCATGCAACAGCTAAGCATGAACTGCAAGCTATTGATTTTTTGTTTGAGATCAGCATTTACAATTAAATATTAACAATTTACAAATAAAAACGAAAAGATTACAAATGTTTTTAATTACTGTTTCATAATAAAAGTTTGTTAATCTGTAAAGTTTTAAAATCCAGATAAACAAGTGACAAACGTGCTCTGTTGCATTCCCGTTTAGAAGAGTGACCAACCTCCATTACAAAAACCACTAAAATCTTCATACGAGGGGCGTCCAATAAGTAAGTTTCCCTGTTTTATAAAAAAAATATTACAAACAATTGATCATTTTGAACTAATCCTCCTGTTACATTTCTACATAGTCAACATGTTTTTCCAAGCATTTTGGGGGACATGACGCAAGCTTTTCTAAGCCAATGTTGTACCAGGTCGGGTCCTGTGCTCGCAACCAGCTATTCACTGATTTGAATTCATCATCGGTGTTAACAGTGCTTACCTTTGAGTTAGAGGAACACGTGAAAATCACTTGGGGCAAGCTCCGGTAAATACGGGGGATACGAGATAACTTCCAAGTTGAATTTTGACCCAGGCGGAGCTCAGAAGATTCAACTGGGAAGTTTTTTCGCATCCTCCATATTCACCAGATCTTTTCCCAGGTGATTTTCACATGTTCCCCTGACTCAAAGGTCATCATGGAGGTAAGCACTTTAACCCCGTGACGAAGATCAATCAGAAGTGAACAGCTGGTTACGAACACAGGACCCGCCTTCTGATTCATCAGGCGCAATGGTTGACAGAAACTGGACTAAAGAAAGCCAGGAAGTAAGGCATGTAGTTACAAGATTTGCTACACACACATTCATCACAAAATATGTAAAAGTAAGTAATTCTTTGAGCCGCATCAAAAGTGCATATGCGGCAAGTCTTGTGTTCCTTATCATGCAGCAAAGTCCAAAGATTAAATCTCTCTGACTGTCCTCAGCAAAAACTGAAGGAAAACATTTGATGACACTCGGGTCACCATTTTTACTTTCTCTACTACGTATAGTAAGTAGGGGAAGTATTGCATTCCACCCAAAAATTCGATACCGAGATTTCACCGGAAATACATGTTTTGAGACCTCCTGAAGCCAAAAAAAAGCATTTTTGGAAACATGTCCGTGTGTGTGTCGGTGTGTGTGTGTGTGTGTGTGTGTGTGTCTGTGTGTGTGTGTGTGTCTGTGAACAGCATAACTCAAAAACTAACAGTCGGATAAACACCAAACTTGGTATTTACATTCAGTATCTTTCAGAGATGCGACACGAAGATTTTCAAGAAAATACCCCCACCCCAGACTACGCTTTACATGGAACATTTTTCGAAAATTTTAATTTTCTCAAAAATGGCTCTAACGATTTTGATGAAAATATCATATGTTTAAGATAATGTCATGAGAAATGAAATGTATATCTCGAAATTTCTGGGAATGTCTCCAAAAGTATTCTTCATTATGAACGACTTTTGCATAACTGGTAAACCATAAGAGATAGACAAAATTTTACTACAAAAAAATGGAGATCGCGTTAAAATACACAACTTATATCATATACATTTTTTTTGTTGAGTGAACCGTTTTCGAGATATTGCTAGTTATTTCCTTAAATTTTCCAATACTTATACTTTTTCTCAAATACGTTATTCATTTTTACTTTCTCTACTACGTATAGTAAGTAGGGGAAGTATTGCATTCCACCCAAAAATTCGATACCGAGATTTCACCGGAAATACATGTTTTGAGACCTCCTGAATCCAAAAAAAGCATTTTTGGAAACATGTCCGTGTATGTGTCTGTGTGTGTGTGTGTGTGTGTGTGTCTGTGTGTGTGTCTGTGAACAGCATAACTCAAAAACGAACAGTCGGATAAACACCAAACTTGGCATTTAGGTTCAGTATCTTCCAGAGATGTGACACGAAGGTTTTCAGGAAAATCACCCCACGCCAGACTACCCTTTACATGGAACATTTTTCGAAAATTTTAATTTTCTCAAAAATGGCTCTAACGATTTTGATGAAAATATCATATGTTTAAGATAATGTCATGAGAAATGAAATGTATATCTCGAAATTTCTGGGAATGTCTCCAAAAGTATTCTTCATTATGAACGACTTTTGCATAACTGGTAAACCATAAGAGATAGACAAAATTTTACTACAAAAAAATGGAGATCGCGTTAAAATACACAACTTATATCATATACATTTTTTTTGTTGAGTGAACCGTTTTCGAGATATTGCTAGTTATTTCCTTAAATTTTCCAATACTTATACTTTTTCTCAAATTCGTTATTCATTTTTTACTTTCTCTACTACGTATAGTAAGTAGGGGAAGTATTGCATTCCACCCAAAAATTCGATACCGAGATTTCACCGGAAATACATGTTTTGAGACCTCCTGAATCCAAAAAAAGCATTTTTGGAAACATGTCCGTGTGTGTGTCTGTGTGTGTGTCTGTGTGTGTGTCTGTGAACAGCATAACTCAAAAACTAACAATCGGATAAACACCAAACTTGGCATTTAGGTTCCGTATCTTCCAGAGATGCGACACGAAGATTTTCAAGAAAATCCCCCCACCCCAGACTACCCTCTACATGGAACATTTTTCGAAAATTTTAATTTTCTCAAAAATGGCTCCAACGATTTTGATGAAAATATCATATGTTTAAGATAATGTCATGCGAAATGAAATGTATATCTCGAAATTTCTGGGAATGTCTCCAAAAGTATTCTTCATTATGAACGACTTTTGCATAACTGGTAAACCATAAGAGATAGACAAACTTTTACTACACAAAAAATGTAGATCGCGTTAAAATACACCACTTATATCATATACATTTTTTTTGTTGAGTGAACCGTTTTCGAGATATTGCTTGTTATTTCCTTAAATTTTCCAATGCACATACTTTTTCTCAAATTCGTTATTCATTTTTACTTTCTCTACTACGTATAGTAAGTAGGGGAAGTATTGCATTCCACCCAAAAATTCGATACCGAGATTTCATCGGAAATACACGTTTTGAGACCTCCTGAATCCAAAAAAAGCATTTTTGGAAACATGTCCGTGTGTGTGTCTGTGTGTCTGTGTGTGTGTGTCTGTGTGTGTGTCTGTGTGCCTGTGAACAGCATAACTCAAAAACGAACAATCGGATAAGCACCAAACTTGGTATTTAGGTTCAGTATCTTTCAGAGATGCGACACGAAGGTTTTCAATAAAATCCCCCCACCCCAGACTACCCTTTACATGGAAGATTTTTCGAAAATTTTAATTTTCTCAAAAATGGCTCTAACGATTTTGATGAAAATATCATATGTTTAGGGTAATGTCATGACAAATAAAATGTATATCTCGAATTTTCTGGGAATGTCTCCAAAAGTATTCTTCATTGTGAACGACTTTTGCATAACTGGTAAACCATAAGAGATAGACAAAATTTTACTACACAAAAAATGTAGATCGCGTTAAAATACACAACTTATGTCATATACATTTCTTTTGTTGAGTGAACCGTTTTCGAGATATTGCTTGTTATTTCCTTAAATTTTCCAATACTTATACTTTTTCTCAAATGCGTTATTCATTTTTTATGTCCTGGACATGCAAAGAGAATGGAATGCGTCACATAGCAACCAGCGTTAAAATATTTGACTATCGCTTAAAAGCTACCATATTTTCCTTGCATCTACAAGAAAATTACCAATAAGATTGACATCTCAATATCTCGATTAACATGAAGCATATGGAGAATAGGCGTTTGTAAAAATAGATTGTACAAGAGTAGAGAAAGTCATGTGAGTGTAACACATCAGATTTTTTATTATTATTGCTATTATTCACTGTCGTCGAAAGTGTTGTATGCAGTAAACATGCACTAAGTGCACTGGAGAATCGCGGACTCGACTTCGTCTGGGTTTTCAAACTCTTCTTCGTTCTCCAATGATACACTTACCACACGTGTATAGCAATGTACTATTAAAACAAGTAAGTTGCAGATAACGGTAATGCACTGACTCAACAACGTAATTAAATGTGATTAGCCGGAAGATTTGTAGTGGACGTTTTCGTTGTCAGTGCGCATCCAACGTCATTGGCCTTCCTAAAAGAAAATCACTTTTGTTGCTTCATATGCACATTACTTGGGGTGAATTATCTTAATGAAACAGAGGGGTCAGCTATTGGGAAGATTTGATCATAATGTTATTTTCGGATACGGCAGAGAAATAAAGTAGTGATGTATTAAGAAAAACATTGAGTTTAATTTATGGACGCTCTTTAACTGCTACGGTTCTTAGCGTTCCATTCTAAGTTGGGCGTGAAAGACTGGAAATTTTGCTCAGAGACCTCTTTATCTACGACACGGACCATCGGCTTTACTTCCCTTCCGAAGGAAGCCATGTTAAGGATTTTTACACCCAAAAAAATGTATCGCCCTCCGACGGGTTTAAACTCGCGACCTCGGGATTAGCGGATAGCATGGTAACCACTCTCACCATGGAGGACGGCATGTGTTAAGAATGGTAGTAGTAGTGATGGGGTAGTGGTAGTAATTGTTGAAGAGCCTTTTAAAGGCCACTGATAGGACTTTTGGATAACAGCTCAATGGCAATTATACGATTTCCTTCTGATGTGTTACACTCACATGACTTTCTCTACTCTTGTACAAACTATTTTTGCAAACGCTTATTCTCCATATGCTTCATGTTAATCGAGATATCGAGATGTCAATCTTATTGGTAATTTTCTTGTAGATGCAAGGGGAATATGGTAGGTTTTAAGCGATAGTCAAATATTTTAACGCTGGTTGCTATGTAGCGCATTCCATTCTCTTTGCATGTCCAGGACATAAAAAGAATGAATAACGAATTTGAGAAAAAGTAAAAGTATTGGAAAATTTAAGGGAATAACAAGCAATATCTCGCAAACGGTTCACTCAACAAAAGAAATGTATATGACATAAATTATGTATTTTAACGCGATCTACATTTTTCATGTAGTAAAATTTTGTCGATCTCTTATGGTTTACCAGTTATGAAAAAGTCGTTCATAATGAAGAATACTTTTGGAGACATTCCCAGAAAATTCGAGATATACATTTTATTTGTCATGACAATATCTTAAACATATGATATTTTAATCAAAATCGTTAGAGCCGTTTATGAGAAAATTAAAATTTTCGAAAAATGTTCCATGTAAAGGGTAGTCTGGGGTGGGGGGATTTTCTTGAAAACCTTCGTGTCGCATCTCTGAAAGATACTGAACCTAAATACCAAGTTTGGTGTTTATCCAACTCTTCATTTTTGAGTTATGCTGTTCACAGACACACAGACACACAGACAGACACACACACGGACATGTTTCCAAAAATGCTTTTTTTGGATTCAGTGAGTCTCAAAACATGTATTTCCGGTGAAATCTCGGTATCGAAATTTTGGGTGGAATACAATACTTCCCCTACTTACTATACGTAGTAGAGAAAGTAAAAATATATGACATAGATTGCGTATTTTAACGCGATCTACACTTTTTGCGTAGTAGATAAAATTTTGTCTATCTCTTACGGTTTACCAGTTATGCAAAAGTCGTTCACAATGAAGAATACTTTTGGAGACATCCCAGAAAATTCGAGATATACATTTCATTTGTCATGAAAATATCTTAAACATATGATATTTTAATGAAAATTGCTACAACCATTTTTAAGAAAATTGAAATTTTCGTAAAATCTTCCATGTAAAGGGTAATCTGGGGTGGGGGGAATTTCTTGAAAGCCTTCGTGTCGCATCTCTGGAAGGTACTGAACCTAAATACCAAGTTTGGTGTTTATCCGACTGTTCGCTTCTGAGTTATGCTGTTCATAGACACACACACACACACACACACACACACACACACGAACATGTTTCCAGAAAAGCTTTTTTTTGGTTCATGGTGTCTCAAAACATATATTTGCGGTGAAATCTCGGTATCGAATTTTTGGGTGGAATACAATACTTCCCCTACTTACTATACGTAGTAGAGAAAGTAAAAATATGTAATGTTTTGTTCAAATTCCAATGTTCTTGTACAAATAATTATAAAGTCACGATATTAATTTTAGGTTAAAGCACCTATACAAAAGGTTAATAGGTATATTTTTAAAAATGGCCAACCTGTAGTATGGTTTCAAATTTATACCCAATCTGGGATGTAAATCAGATAAGTTACCTGAAACGAAGCAAATGCTCTCAACAAGATCGTATATTACTTTCTCCACTACATAAAGTAGGGAAGTATTGCATTTGACCTAAAAATTCGATATCGAGATTGCAGCGGAAATACATGTTTTGAAGCCCCTGAACAAAAAAAGAATTTTTAGAAAAAGGTCCGTCCATGTGTGTGTGTGTGTGTGTGTGTGTGTGTCTGTGAACAGCATAATTCAAAAACTAAAAGTTGATAAATACCAAACTGGTATTTAGGTTCAGTATCCTTCAAAGATGCGACACGTACATTTTCAAGCAACTCCCTCACCTCAGACTAACCTTTTATATGGAATATTTTTCTAAACTTATCATTTTCTCAAAAATGGCTCTAGCGATTTTAATTAAAATATCATAGGTTTAAGATATTTTCATGGCAAATGAAATGTATACCATGAATTTTTTGGGAACATTCCCAAAAGTCCTCTTCATTCTTAATGACTATTGCATAACTGGTAAACAGTAAGAATAGACGGAATTTTAGTACACAAAAATTATAGATCTCGTTAAATCACACAATTTATATCATGTACAATTTTTTTGTGGAGCGAACCATTTCACGGATATTCCTTGTTTATTAATTTTCGAATACTTATACTTTTTCTCAAATGGGAATTCGTTATTCGCTTTTTACTTTCTCTACGTATAGTAAGTAGGGGAAGTGTTGCATTCCACTCAAAAATTCGATACCGACATTTCACCGGAAATATATGTTTTGAGGCTTCCTTGAATCCAAAAAAGCTTTTTTTGAAACCTCCGTGTGTGTGTCTCTGTGTCTGTGTACAGCATAACTCAGAAACGAACAGTCGGATAAACATCAAACTAGGTATTTAGGCTCAGTATCTTCCAGAGATGCGACACGAAGGTTTTCAAGAAAATCCCCCACCCCAGATTACCTTTTACATGGAAGATTTTTCGAAAATTTTAATTTTCTGAAAAATGGCTCTAACGATTTTGATTAAAATATGATATATTTAAGATATTTTTATGATAAATGAAATGTACATCTCGAATTTTCTGGGAATGTCTCCAAAAGTATTCTTCATTGTGAACGACTATTACATAAATGGTAAACCATAAGAGATAGAAAAATTTTACTACACAAAAAATGTAGACGCGTTAAAATACACAATTTATGTCATATACATTTTTTTTGTTGAGTGAACCATTTTCGAGATATTGCTTGTTATTCCCTTAAATTTTCCAATAATAATACTTTTTCTCAAATGGAAATTCGTTGTTCATTTTTTTTGTCCTGGTAATGCAAAGAGAAATGAATACTCCACATAGCAACCAGCTCTTAAAATATTTGACTATCGCTTAAAGCCTACCAATTCCCCTTGCATCTACAAGAAAATTAGCAATAAGATTAACAATTCGATATCTCGATTAACATGTAGCATATGGAGAATAAGCGTTTGTAAAAATAGTTTGTACAAGAGTAGAGAAAGTCATGTGAGTGTAATACATCAGATCTTTTTTCCTTATGATGACATATACTGCTTACTCTCTCATATTATTGAGTGCAACTGAAAGTTTGTCAAGAAATAAACATCTTTACAATTATTAATCAGCAATGACCAACATCAGCTGATCTTATTCAGGCCCGTTGTGCCCTCGAGGTTTCATACGCTAGAAGGCATCAGCTCCACTCCACGGAAGTACTCCACCATTTGCAGACTACTCAATGCAGCAGCCGCATAAAACGTTTTCTTTGTTTGTTTGCTGATACACTGCAGTGATGCAATGCTCTATAACAGTTTCTGTAAAAGGCCTCGCACGTAATCGGAGTGACCACTGTTGCAGGAACGTGATTAAACTGCTTTCTCTTCCAGTGTGGCGAGGTGAAGGTGTTTGTGCGAAAACTTGTTCCACCGATTTTCTAAATCAGCTTTCTTGCTGAGTCGGGCAGACAGACAAAACATTGATTGGACAGACACTCGTCGTGCTGAAGGTCGCAACAAAGAAAAACTAGTTAATTAATTGTTTTAGTGTGTTGGGGCGTTGGGGTTTCCAAATGGTTCAAGGGTTTTCGTCTAGCTTTGTATTGTTTAAGTGCCCAGAGTGAGAAAGTGCTCATGTATTTCAACACAATATGACTGTATTGTCTCGCCGTGTGTGTGAAAGACGTAAATAATTCAGTCGCTTGATGCAAGACAATAGCAGCCATGAAATCCATTATTTGGCACAAAATGAAAGTGAAAGTTTATGATTTTTTATATTTTACAGTACTAAGTTTAAATTTTAGACCTCCAATGTTAGGTATGAAAAGGTGACCGGGTCATAATATTGTTCAGACTAAATTAGCTCTATTTTAATTATGCAGCAACCTTTTTTATTACGATTCTTACAAACATGTTAATTGTGATTGGCAACATAATATATTAGCAAGATTTTCTGGATGATTTCCACAGTTTGGCTAAAAAATTAATAATCCAAATGGGCAATTTAAAGCCATTAAGCAGTCTGAGGAAAACAAATTAGGTGGTACATATAACTTAACACTAAAAATATCGGTTTTTCCAAAGTATTTTTCATTTTATGATGTGATTATTTGGGAACACTTTGGAAAATGTTTTTTTTCAACATCTGCTGTAGTTCTGAAATTGTGATAATATAGCTAGAGCATACACAGCAAAATTTATTGCTGTTTTTCCAGACAGAAACTATTTTGGTACTTATTTACTCCAATTGTATCTCTTCTTAATTAGTGGTTTTACTTTGTTTATGTAGATAGTATGTAGAGAAGGTATTGCATTCTACCACAAAATTGATATCAAGATTACACCGAAAATATATGTTTTGAGGCCGCTGAATCCAAAACAAGCACTTTTAGGAAACGGTCCCGATGTGTAAGTGTGTGTATGTGAACAGCATAACTCAAAAACAAAAAGTCAGATAAATACTAAACTTGGTATTTAAGGTTCAACAGCTTCCATAGATGCGATATGGAGATTTTCAAGAAAATCCGCCTACCCCAAACTACCCTTTACATGGAAGAGTTTTCAAATGTTTTATTTACTAAAATGACTCTAATGATTTTGATTAAAATACTACGTATTAAAGATATTTACATGACAAATAAAACGTACCTATATCTCTAATTTTCTGGGAATAGTTTGTGAAGTCCACTTCATTCGGAAGGAATTTTGTATAATCTTGTATAACTGGTAAATGTTAAGCGATAGACGAAAACATACTACACAAAAAGTGTAAATCTCCTTACAACACACAATTTATATGAAATAACTTTTGTGTGGCATCAGCCATTTCCGAGATATCCGTTATTAACGGTTCGGTTTGGTCAATATTTTGTTATTCTTTTCAAGTCGCGTCGATTTTCAGTTGTTTCTCGCGATTGCAAGCAAACAGTATGGAATTTTAAGGCCAGCGTATAGCGCCCAGTTCATAAACTTTTAACTATCGCTGTCCGCTTTATATCTCTAATGAAATGCGTAACGTAGCTATTTCCGCAGACGTTTATTTCGATTAAAATGAAGCAGATAAAAAAATTAAATTTAGTAAGAGTAATTTGTATATCCACTAATAAACGTAGGGGCAGAGAAAGTTATGTGAATGTAATGCATAAGATTGTTTAAAATAATGTAGAAATAAAAATGCATTATAAAATTACAATTTCATAATATGTGTAGACTTAAAAACGTTACACTTTCGTAAAGAAACATACGTATTACATTGGTAACATAAACTTCCTAAGTACAGTTAGAACAAAAGGTTACAAAAACATTAAAAATCAGCGGAGTTATCAGAGAAATGTTGAATGTCTGCATGATGAACAACCGCCATTTGAGTAATTTTTAATGGTATTAAAATGGTATATTTCATTGGTCACAAAGCCTGCAGTGAAACGTATACATTTTATTTAATTCAACCAATACAGTCAACTGAAGGTACTTACATTAGGTTATTTTTCGATATAGTCTCCATATCGCTTTAGGCATTTGTCGCTTCTTGGGATGAGCTTGAATATTCCCTCCTGGTAAAAATCCTGTCCTTGCGTGTTCAGCCACTTGTCGCGAATCGCCGGCCTCCTAGGTGCTCCTTCAAGTGAGGGAAAAGGTGAAAGTTGCTTGAAGCGAGGTCCGGGGTGTAGGGAGGGTGGTCGACGTTGTCCTAGTGAAACTGCTTCAACAGTGTGGTGGTCTTCTGGGCTGTATGAGGTCGCGCGTTGTCGTAAAGGAAGATGACGTCCTCCGTTTCCTCCTGATTGCTTCGCGCAATCTTGTCAAGGTCTCGCAGTATCGGTCAGCGGTCACTATGTGTCCTCTTTTCAAAAACTCCACGAGTATGACACCCGCGCTGTCCCAAAACACTGAGGCCACCACCTTCCCTGCAGATGCCGTCGCCTTAAATTTCTTTGTCGTTGGAGAGGAAGGGTGTTTCCACTCCAATGATGATCGCTTGCTGCTGGAGGTGTACTGGTGCATCCATGTTTCGTCACCCGTAGCAATGTAATGAAGAAAACTGTTCCCTACCGTTGCAAAAGCTGCAGACCTGCCCCCATGCGCTTCTCCTTGTGTGGTTGGATAGTTTTCGTGGAAACCCATCGGAACAAACTTTTTGGTACTGCAGAATATCGTGAACAATGTGACGAACGCTTCCGAATGACATTCCCAATTCAACCGTCATATGCCGTAACGTTGTCCTGAATCAGCCCCTCCACACGAGCTGTGTTCAAATCTGTTGATGCCGTGCTGGGTCGCCCACTGCGATCCTCGTCGGTGACGTTTTCTCTACCGGTCGCAAACTTTCGACACCATTCTGCGACATGCTGACGAGACATTGCAGTCTCTCCGTAAACGTCTATCAGCTGCCGGCGAATTTCAGCCGCGGTTGCATGACGTGGAAGGGTTGCACTATTTAGCAGTCCATTCTATAAGTTTTCCAACCAAATAGCGGAATGGTTCAAGCAATAATTCTTTTGGCTCGTATTCGGGAGGCTCGGTTCAATTTCCGGTGCCGATTAACATTGCAAGGGCTTTTCAAGTGGTTTTTTTCGATCACTCATGACGAATGCCACTTCCCTAGCCTTCCTGTCGTTTTGTTATTTTCATAGTACCGGTCTCTCATGGCACATGGTAAAAACCTGGTGCGATTCACGAATGGAGCAATTGTGAAGATCCTCCCCGACTGGCTTCTCCTGGGGACGCTTGTGCAGCCTCTCTGTGTCTGAATGCGCAGGGGGTAAAAGTGGAGGTCGTTGAGCACTTTGGAAATGTTAGGAAGATTATATCGCGGTCAACAACTCCTGATTGCAAAGCCCCTTTGCCGTTCCTACCATTCATCTCTCCCTTACTGAGTTTAAGTACCTGCAAAATGTCTATGGCAAACGTGGGGAATGCTGCTCCGCTTAACCGAATCGTGTTATGGGAAATAATTGTACTTAAAGAATAGCATCATACTTTACTTTGCTTTTCAACTATATGGCTTAATTTTCCTTTCCATTGCTGAAATTTTATGTTCCTATTAATATAATTTCTCATGAAATGGTAGGTATCAAGTATTTTTCTCGGCTTCCCTAAGGCATATTTTCGAACCTCCATTAAAAATTCGTAGCTTGTGGAGCAACTACTTACTATGAGAAACTGAACCGGTTCAGAAAGTCGACGACTTGATTTGTATTAATTGTGGTACCCATTCCAAGTCAAACGGTATTTACTGTATCACTGATTATGTATATGCCTCTATCATGCAACCTTAAACTGTCATAGCAACATTAAAACCTAATCCGTGTTTACACGCTTAAGTGATATCATTCTACGTAGCATCTAATGTTCTCCTTGGTGTAGTGGTTACCATGCTAGCCTATCATTCCCGAGGTCGTGGGTTTAAACCCGCCGGATAACGATGGATTTTTTTTCGGGTGTAAAAATCCTCAACATGGTTTCCTTCGGAAGGGAACTAAAGCCGGTGGTCCCGTGTCGTAGATTTACAGCACGTAAAAGAACATCAAGCCTGATAAAGAGGTCTCTGAGCAAAATTACCGGTCTTTCACGCCCAATATAGAACGAGACGCTAAGGACCGCAGCAGTTAAAGAGCGTCCATAAATAAAACTCAGTTTAATTTTTTAATTTTAGGATCCCAATTTGGGACACATACGTACATAAGTACATAATGCACCGCCATGATTTTATAAAGGTTTTAATTGAGTAGTTTTCGGCGCCGACTTTGTTACTTAATGATTTCTTACAGTGTCACACATGCTGTAACATTTGCTCAATATTTTATCTATGTGCATTTTTGGCAATAAGACACACCCAACCGCAGGTCACAGTGCTGTATACCTTATCTATTTTTCTACCATTGTTATCGGTTTCATATTTTTTTAGTTCCATTTATAATCTTGGCTAGAGAAAAATTCCCATCCCCCAGTCGGGAATCGAACTCCTAGCACAGCAGATAGTTGCTCTACCGACTGAACTACGGGACCAACTTGCTTCATATTATCCAGATTTTCACTTTCTCTACTATGTATAATTTCTAGAAAATCAGAAGTTTCAAAAAATCTTCCATGTAAAGGGTAGATTGAGGTAGGGGATTTTCATGAAAATCTTCCTGTTGTATATTTGGAATATGCCGAACATAAATATCAAGCTTGATGTTTTTCCCGAATTTTCGTTTTAGAGTTATGCTATTCACAGACATATAGGGTTTAGGGGGCCTAATATTTCTGGTGAAATCTCAACATCGAATTTTCGGGTGGAATACAATATTTCCTCTATTTGCTGAAAGTAAGCAAAAGTGGTGTATTTTAGCGTTTTAACTATTCTCAAAAGTCTGTGAAAGAAAAGCTATAATCCCTAAAATCCAAAACTTTCCATTTCAATGTATGCACTGCTTCGTTCTTAATCGTACTACCAAACATCGCTGGTAATTCGTTCAATTCAATTTTCTTATTGCTAGAAGAAGTTTATAAATGTATCAATAAAAATCTGATGTGTTGCACTCACATGACTTTCTCTACTCTTGTACAAACTATTTTTACAAACGCATATTCCGCATATGTTTCATGTTAATCGATATGTTAATCTTATTGCTAATTTTTTTGTAGGTGCAAGGGGAATTGGTAGGCTTTAAGCGAGTCAAATATTTTAAGAGCTGGTTGCTATGTGGAGTATTCCATTCTCTTTGCATTACCAGGACAAAAAAATGAATAACGAATTTCCATTTGAGAAAACGTATTAATATTGGAAAATTTAAGGGAATAACCAGCAATATCTCGAAAATGGTTCACTCACCAAAAAGAAATATATGACATAAATTGTGTATTTTAACGCGATCTACATCTTTGTGTAGTAGGATATTGTCTATCTCTTATGGCTTACCAGTTATGCAAAAGTCGTTCACAATGAAGAGTACTTTTGAAGACATTCCTAGAAAATTCGAGATATACATTTAATTTGTCATGAAAATGTAATAAACATATGATATTTTAATCAAAATTGTAGGAGCCATTTATGAGAGAATTAAAATTTTCGAGAAATGTTCCATGTAAAGGGAAATCTGGGGTGGGGGATTTTCTTGAAAACCTTCGTGTCGCATCTCTGGAAGATACTGACCCTAAATACCAAGTTTGGTGTTTATCCGACTGTTCGTTTCTGAGTTATGCTGTTCACAGACACACACACACACGGACATGTTTCCAAAAATGCTTTTTTGTATTCAGGGGGTCTCAAAACATATATTTCCGGTGAAATCTCGGTATCGAATTTTTGGGTGGAATACAATACTTCCTCTACTTACTATACGTAGTAGAGAAAGTAAAAATGGAGAAAGCTATGTATTTTTATTGCCAAAACTCTTCAATATATATTACGTCATCAGAAACAACAAATGGTACCATTTCTGTCCAGTGCTTCATTCACGTGTTTTGGAATTAGATTTTGGAGCCAGTTTTTCCCGGCGATTCATTTCTTCGCGCAGCCTCAACTGAGTTTTGGAGAGAAAAGAGTTTATTAGGGGACGCAGAATTTCCAATATGTTCCAAGGAGCGGAAGTTAATAAAGTTCTCCAACGATCTACAGAATGACATGGCGAATTGCAAGGGTATTTCGCACTTAATTCTCTTTTAGGTCCGCTAAGCAGAAAAAACGAAAATGACCTGCGCCTTGCGGATAGCGTAGGATAAACACACTAAAATACAGAACGAAGGAGTGTCTGCTTGGAAAAGAAGTTACTGTAAGGAGAAGTACCTGTTGCAGATCTGCAAAGCACTGGTTATTATATTTTTTTTACCTCCTATAACTCATACTTTTATCAGCATATCACCGAAAATAAAAGTTTTGACGTCACATAAATGCAAACAAATTATCTCTTCTCTACTAATTGCCTATAATAAGAAGAAGAAGTATTGCATTCCGCCTAATGCAATTTATTCCGATATTTCACCGGAAATACACCTTTTGAGGCTCCGAGAATCCAACAAAAGCAGTTTTATTTTCTTTACTACTTATCTCTAATAAGTAAAGAAAGTATTGTATTTCGCCCAACAATTCCTTGTCGAAATTTCATCAACAATACACGTTTTGAGGTTCCATGTATAAAAAAATCTGATGTGTTACACTCACGTGACTTTCTCTACTCTTGTACGAACTATTTTTACAAACTCTTATTCTCCATCTATTTCATATTAATCGAGATAAATATTTGCAGAAACGATCTTTTGACATGCAAAGAGAATTATATTCTACACATAACGACCAGTTCTAAAAATATTGACTCGCTCAAGGCGTACTACGCTCCCCTTGTTTTGTAATTGAAAGGGCAATATAGAAATACAGTAGCCTTTAAGCATCGACATATATCTTAATAGCTGTTACTAGGTGCAGCACCATTCTCTTTGCCACAGATTAATACTCTTTGCATATCCAAGACAAAAAATGAATAACAAATTCCCATTTGAGAAAATAAGTATTGAAAAATTTAAGGGAATAACAAGCAATAACTCGAAAATGGTTCACTCAACAAAAAGGATGTATATGACATAAATTGTGTATTTTAACGGGATCTACATTTTTTGTGTAGTAAAATTTTGTCTATCCCTTATGGTTTGCCAGTTATGCAAAAGTCGTTCACAATGAAGAATACTTTTAGAGACATTCCCACAAAATTCAAGATATACATTTTATTTTCATAAAAATATCTTAAACATATGATATTTTAATCAAAATCGTTAGTCATTTTTGAGAAAATTAAACTTTTCGAAAAATGTTCTATGCAAAGAGTAATCTGGGGTGAAGGGATTTTCTTAAAAACCTTCGTGTCGCATCTCTGGAAGATACTGAGCCTAAATACCAAGTTTGGTGTTTATCCGACTGTTCGTTTTTGAGTTATGCTGTTTGAGTTATGCTCACGGACATGTTTCCAAAAATGCTTTTTTTGGATTTAGGGGTCTCAAAACATGTATTTCCGGTGAAATCTCGGTATTGAATTTTTGGGTGGAATACAATACTTCCCCTACTTACTATACGTAGTAGAGAAAGTAAAAAAAATAGAAAAGATTCGTGTGTATGTCTGTTCGTGAACAGCATAACTTAACAAAACTCGATTAAATAACAAACTTGGTATTTAAATTCAGCATCTTCCAAGTCATCCTCCGTGGTGTAGTGGTTATCATGCTAACCTATACTTCCAGAGGTCGCGGGTTGAAACCCGGCGAAGGGTGATGGATTTTTTCGGGCGTAAAAATCCTTAGCACGGCTTCCTTCGGAAAGGAAGTAAAGCTGGTGGACCCATGGCTTAGATTTACGGCACGTAAAAGAACCTCAAGCCTGATAAAGAGATACAATTTGTCAAATAAAACCTTTTGTATGGGTAACCATTTCCAAGATATTCTTTGTTATAAGTTGAATTATCAAATACACTTTTTTGAAGTGGTGAGTTGCTATTCGTTTACTTTTCTTCATCCCCCACCCCCGCAGTCCAGCAATGAGAACGGAATTTCAAAGCCATCAAATAGCGTTGGATTTGATATCGCTTGAGCCTATTCCCCTTGCATCTGCAATGAAATATGTAATAAAACAATTTTTGCAAATTTTTATCTCGATTAATATGATACAGATATAACAATCAGCTTTCATAAGAATAGTTCGTAGAGGAGTGGGTAAAGAAAGTCATATCAATGGTAAAATGGGCATTCACATTAGTAAAACGGTATGTATTATAAATTTTACCAACTCGTACCTAGTAAACAGAAAAACCTTTATCGAAATTTCAGCACAAAATACATGTTTTGGGGCCCCTGATTCCAAAAAACATATTTAGAAAAAGGTCCATGTGTGTATGTTTGTCGATGAACAGCTAAATAAAAAATAAAAGTCGGAAAATACCAAACTTGGTATTTAAGAATAGTATCTTCCAAAAATTCGATACGAAGTTTTTCAAAAACATCCCCCACCCAAAATTATACTTTGCAATGAATTGTTTTTCAAAATTGTTGATTTTCTATAAAATGACTAACGATTTTTATTAAAATAACATATTAAAGCTGTTTACATGGCAAATAAAATGTATATCTCGATTTTTCTGGGAATAGCCTGTGAAGTCCTCTTCATTTGGAAGGAATTTTTATAATCTTGTATAACTGCTAACCATTAAACAATAGACTAAAACTACTACACAAAAATGAAGATCACTTTAAATTATTTCAAATAACTCTTTCCTGGCATCAGCCATTTCCGAGGTATCCGTTATTAATGGTTCGAATTGTTCAATGCTTAGTCATCCCTTTAAAATCCTGTCGATTGTCAAATGTTTCCTGCGATATCATGGAGAGAGTATGGAGTTTTTGTAGCGTCTGTTCTAAAACATTTGACTATCACTTTCCCTTTCTAGCTATCTGTAACGAAATGTGTAATGCAGCTATTTCCGGAAAGATTTATCTCGATTAAAATTAAGCAGATAGGAAAATAAACTTTCTTAAGAATAATTTACATAACCGCTAATAAGCGATAGAGCGTAGTGAAAGTCATGTGAATGTAACATATCAGAATTTTATTTTCTCTACTACGTATAGTAAGTGGGGGAAGTATTGCATTCCCCCAAAAATTCAATATCGGGATTTCACCGGAAATATATGTTTTGAGACCCCCTGAATCCAAAAAAAACATTTTTGGAAACATGTCCGTGTGTGTGTGTGTGTGTGTGTGTGTGTGTGTGTGTCTGTGAACAGCATATCTCAAAAACTAAAAGTCGGATAAACACCAAACTGTTATTTATGTTCAGTATCTTTCAAACATGCGACATGAAGATTTTCAAGAAAATCTTCCTACCCCAGATTACCCTTTAAATGGAACATTTTTCGAAAATTTTGATTTTCTCAAAAATGGCTCTGACGATTTTAATTAAAATATCATATGTTTAAGATACTTTCATGAAAAATAAAATATATATCTTGAATTTTCTGGGAATGTCCCTAAAATTCGTCTTCATTCTGAATGAATTTCCCATAACTGGTAAGCCGTAAGAGATAGGCAAATTTTACTACACAAAAAATGTAGATCTCGTTAAAACACACAATTTATGACAAATTTTTTTTTGTGTGTGAACCATTTTCGAGATTTGCTTGTTATTCCTTAAATTTTCCAATACTTATACTTTTTCTCAAATTCGTTATTCATTTTTTGTCCTGGTAATGCAAAGAGAATGGAATGCTCCACATAGCAACCAGCTCTTAAAATATTTGACTATCGCTTAGAGCTTACCATATTCCCTCTTGTACCTATAAGAAAATTACCAATAATATAGTTTCTGCAAATTTTTACATCGATTAACATGAAGTAGATGGATAATAAGCGTTTGTAAAAATAGTTTGTACAAGAGTAGAGGAAGCCATGTGAGTGTAACAAATCAGATTTTTTTATTTAACTTTGTATATAGAATCGCCTTCCTATAGTACAGGGAACTTGTTACTGATTATTCCCTGTTTCCTCTACACCTTTTGTTACCGGATGTCATGCGACTCATCTTTGGCTGTTATCCACTTATCAACACTTGCCGTTATTCCCATCATGGTTACCATCATTAGCTGTGGAACGCAGGCGAGTTGGAAAACAAAGGCATTGCGTTTTGTAGTTACGTGCGAGAAATTTTCCCAGCGGTTGTTTATGTAGACAAAACAAAGTGCAGTGACGTAAGGTGATATTATCAATGTACGTGGGCACCGTGAAACTTTCCAACAGGTGGAGTTGCGAGTTCCTCACCCAACTATACTAACTGTAGCACATTGCCAGCATCCGTGAAATGGGTCTTCCCCGGTCACAATGCTGAAGAGAATGCTAGGTTTCATGTAACAAAATGAAACCGTCTGTTGATAAAATCTGTTAACGATGCAATAAATGTTTGAAAAATAGGATGTGCTGCATTCACATGACTCTCTCTACTCAGGGCCGTATTTAGAGGGGGGTTTAGGGTTTAACCCCCCGCCCGAAACTTCTGACAGTTTTATTTATTTAAACACATAGCAAACCAATATGGGAAAATGTCGTTAGATAACAGTAGGTCTATTGATAGTAGCACATTTACAAGAAAAAGGGAAACTTAATATTGTTGCCTTACATAGGTAAGCTGACCGTACGTCCCGATTTTCGAAGCAGTTCTCAATGTTTTGTGCTGTAAGGTGGAATATTTTCATTCTGGTGAGTTTTTCTTGTCTATATAATGTCTCCAAGCAATTTTCTTATCCGTGTAACGTCTATATACAGAGTGAGCCAAAAGACTCCGAACCACCTGCGCGGTGTTTTTCCTGTCCACGTTCTCGGCGCTCGTTGCCTTCTGCCGGTGTCATAGAAAGGCGCGGATGAAACCATACAACATTTTTAAAACTACTTTTAAAGGCTTTGTCTACCAACTTTACGAAAGGAGATGCTGAAATTGGCCACCATCGTTGTCCATACATTTTTGGTACCTCTTTAGGAAACTATCACTCACCGTAGTTCACGTTGATAAATTTCCTGGCGGATATTTTGTTTTAATTCTTTCAGGGTGTGTAGGTTTGTCTTGTACACTCTATGTTTTAAGTTACCCCGGAGGGGTATTTTATGAACAATACTACCGGCTACACGGTGCTTTTCCACTGAGTGTGTGGAAATATGATAAAAAAAGCATGATAACGCACTGCTGCTATAAACAAAGTCACGCTGTTGTGGTTTTGCTGTGCAGCGTGAAGTGCAGTTTTGAGTTGACGGTGATGTGATGTTGTTCAGTTATTACGAGTTATTTATTATTTTGTCGTGTACTTAGTCACAAAGTATATTATGGCTCAGCATATGTTTTCTTATGCACAGCGTGCACTTATTTATGATTCGTATGTGTTAACTCGGTCAGCTCGCCAAGTGAAAGTACGATTTGCAGAAAGATTTCCAGCTGTAAAATTTCCAGGCCGTACAACAAATCCATGAACTTTACAGTAAATTTTAGGCCACAGGAAGTGCTCAGGCTAAGAAATCTAAAAGACGGCGTTCGGTTCTTACCGAAGAAACATTAGACGACATCGGTCACCGTACCGTTAAGTTTAGATATACTTGTGGAAAACCCTTCCCGAAATGTTTTTTCTGGGTACGAGCATGTCTCTACTTACTGTTCTACAAACTATTCTTGCAAAAGCTTAGTCTTCAATCTACTTCTAGTTTAACGAGGTAAAACCTTCATTATGCATCTCATTATAGGTTTAAGAAGACTACAGTATGTTAAAGCAACAGTCAGAATTTTAAGCGCGCCCCGCTATGTGATAGCTTTAAAATTCCATATTTTTTACATAACCACGAGAAACAAATCTGATGTTACATTCACACACTTTCACAACCCTCTAATGTTTATTAGCGGGTGTGCAAACTATTTTTATGAAAGCTTATTTTTATATCTACTACATTATAATCCAAATAAACCTTCTCAGAAATTGCTGCAGAACACATTTCGTTATAGATACAAAGGGAATATCGATAGTATTTAAGAACTAGACGCAACACACTAGCCATTAAATTCTATTCTGTTTCCACTTCGCGAGAAACGACTGCAAATCGCTGGTAACTACTTGAAAAGATGACAAAGTATTGAACCATTCGAACCGTCGGTAAAGCAACTGCCTGCTGTGCGAGTGGTTCCGGGTTCGATTCCCGGCTGGAGGTTGAAAATCTTTCTCTGGCCCAAATTAATCCCTATCCTCCCCAGAGTCTGGAAGTATGAATGAGACTGTATGATCTAACGATTAAAACAAAATCTGCTGTGTTACATTCACATGACTTTCTCTACTATTTATACAAACGCTTATTCTCCATATGCTTCATGTTAATCGAGATATCGAGATGTTAATCTTATTGCTAATTTTCTTGTAGATGCAAGGGGAATTGCTAGGCTTTAAGCGATAGTGAAATATTTTAAGAGCTGGTTGCTATGTGGAGTATTCCATTCTCTTTGCATTACCAGGACAAAAAAAATGAATAACTAATTTGAGAAAAAGTATAAGTATTGCAAAATTTAAGGGAATAACGAGCAATATCTCGAAAATGGTTCACTCAACAAAAAAAAGTATATGACATAAATTGTGTATTTTAACGCGATCTACATTTTTTGTGTAGTAAAATTTTGTCTATCTCTTAGGGTTTATGCAAAAGTCGTTCACAATGAGGAATACTTTTGGAGACATTCCCAGAAAATTCCAGATATACATTTCATTTCTCATGAAAATGTCTTAAACGTATGATATTTTAATCAAAATCGTTAGAGCCATTTTTGAAAAAATTAAAATTTTCGAAAAATGTTCCATGTAAAGGGTACTCTGGGGTGGGGGGCTTTTCTTCAAAACTTTCGTGTCGCATCTCTGGAAGATACTGAACCTAAATACCAAGTTTAGTGTTTATCCGACTGTTCGTTTCTGAGTTATGCTGTTCACAGACAGACACACACACACGGACATGTTTCCAAAAATGCTCAAAACATGTATTTCCGGTGAAATCTCGGTATCGAATTTTTGGGTGGAATACAATACTTCCCCTATTTACTATACGTAGTATAGAAAATAACAATCGAACCGTTAATAACTGATATCTCGGAATTGGCTTATGCCACAAAAAAGCTATTTAAAGTAAATTGTGTGTTTTAAAGAGATCTAAATTTTTTGTGTAGTACGTCTTCGTCCGTTGCTTAACGTTTGCCAGTTATACAAGATCATACAACATTCCTTTCAAATGAAGAGAATACACAGCTATTCCCAGGAAAATGAATATATATATATATATATATTTTTTATTCGTCATGTAAATATATTTAATATATGGTGTTTTAATTAAAGCCGTTAAAGCCATTTTTGAGAAAATAAAAAATTTCGAAAATGCTCCATGTAAAGGGTAAGGATTTTCTTGAAAATGCTCGTGTCTCATCTATACTAAATTTAAATACCAAGTTAACACCGTCCTGTTTTTTTAAAAAAGCTTTTTAAGGGGGCCTCAAAACAATTATTTCCTGTAATCATGTATCTTAGTAAAGAATTTTTGGTAGAATACTTTGCCTTCTCTACCTACTATGTACAAGATATATAAAGTAAAAACGACCAACCACTTGAAAAAAGTATTTGAAAATGCAAACAAATAGCAAAGAATGTCTCGGAAATAGAAATGTATTTTTGATGAAATCTCGTTCCATATTTTGGTGGGAGGCAATTTTTGGTCTACTAACTATGGGTAAGAAATAAGTTGTAATTTGTAGGAAAAGATAAAAGAGCAATTCATCTGAATGTCACACATTACAATTTTATCTGCCCTAGCCTGGTTAAATGCTTTAGGATATGCAAAACTGGATAAACAAAAGCATTGTTGTAGGGCCAAGCAGCAACTTCTGCCGCTATCTGCCATGTTACACGTCTTTAGGAAGACTCCCATGAGGATAAGTAAACAACAATGCCGGGTTTTCCTATCGCATGCGGGTTGTCTGAGAGGCGGTTCTGCCTTCAGCGCTATCTAGATACCTCGGCCTTCGCAACAAGGCGGATGTCAGGGGCGTGCTGAGAATCTGTTCAACTTTCTTTTTTTTAGCAGGTTGCCTCACGTGCAGCGCCTAAATCTCTCCGAGTCATTCTTTTGTTATTTGTACCTTTAGAGCAGAGTGATTAATAGCGTATTCAAATCTGCTAGTAATTTGTGTTATACGGGTATAGAGAGCGTGTTTAAATTAAATTGAGTTTTTTTATTTATGGACGCTCTTTATCGCCATGGTTCCTAGCATCCCATTTTATAGTAGGCGTGAAGCACCGGAAATTTTGCTCAGAGGTCTCTTTATCAGGCTTGAGGCTCTTTTACATGCTGTAAATCTACGACACGGGACCACCGGCTTTACTTTCTTACCAAAGGAAGCCATGCTAAGAATTTTTACGCCCGAAAACATACATCGGCCTCCGCCTGGATTGAACCCGCGAACCCAGGAGCTGGATGGTACCCTTAAACCTTCGAGGAGAACATGTGTGTGTGTGTGTGTGTGTGTGTGTGTGTACACGTAGGTTAATCTCAATAATCACTCTACCTATTTTGATAATTCTATCAGTCTGTGCGTATGCGTGCGTTTACGGTAGAATTTAAATAACATGAGGCTTCTGACACTTCTTGGAAAGGTATTTTTCCTGGCAAGTCCCTTCCGCTGTTCCTCTAGCCAGGAAGGTGCCGCCACCCTCCTTTCCCTTCCTCGACAAGCTGAACTTTGAGGGGTAACAAGTTGCCATGTTGGCGTGTTTAATGCTGCTCACTAGCGTTACGTCCCAGCGAGCTGTTTGCTATTCGGCGCGCTGCTAAACAGCCGACACATGCTTAATGCAAGGCGGCAACGCAGCTTTCCACTTCTGTGCTTAGAGTAAAATGATGTCAGGAGTCTCAGGTTGTTTAAATGGCACTGTGTGTGTGTGTGTGTGTGTGTGTGTGTGTGTGTGTGTGTGTGTGTGTGTGTAAATAGCATGACACAGAATAAGCTATGCATTTAGTTTTAGTATCTTTCAAAGATGCAACATGAAGGTTTTCAAGAAAATGCCTCAACTCCAAACTAGCCTTTAGATGGAAAATGTTTCATATTCTTTATTTTTCGATAACGACTAAAATGATTTTGATTAAAATGCATATATTTAACATATTTACATGACAAATAAAATGTATATTTTAGATATTCTGTCAGCAACTTGTGAAGTTCTCTTCATTCGGAAGCAGTGGTGGCTGCTCCATAACACCACTAGAACATCCTAATTTTTGACCCATGCGGACTTATTGGTTATTTTTTCTTTGAATTAAACGTAAATGTGGTAATTAAAAATCTACGACGTTTAAATCTACCACGCTACTCCTCGATGAAACAGACGGAACAGGGTCCCTAGCACATCTTGATTTGTGCACGTTTTAAGGAGCTTGCGCATGCTCAACTGATATGAGTAATTACTTTATGGGGCCAAATACGTACGGGCCGTGCACTGAAGAAGTGCACTAGGCTCGAAGTTTTTTTTCCGCACTCTGTTTCCATATTATCACTGCAATTTTACGTTAATGCCACTAGGTGATAATACACTATGACAGAAGTTAGAGTAACAGAAGTAGGTAACGTGCACAAGCGCGGAAACTTCTCCATACCATCTATAACCTCAACTACAGTCTAATTTACATTTTTTCCCTCTTGCCCTAACACGAGATATATTTAACTATGTACACAAGAACAAACATCAACAAAACAATCCTTTCTTTGGACAGACAAATTGTGTATTATTATTATTATTATTATTATTATTATTATTATTAATGTCTGCAGTGTATTAATTTGTTCATAATAACAACTATTATGCAGCAGATCCTATTTCACATTTTCGGGCCTGTCTGACTAAATTTTGGTGAACATCCAAAATGTATACTTATGAGCTGTTGCTGTTCGGAAGGAACTTTGTATAATGGGTAAAACATAATAAATAGATACGAACTTAATACACGCACAACAAATAATGTAGATCTTATTAAACACATGTCAAATTTTGTGTGGTTTTCATTATTTTCGAGGTATTAAAATGTAATATCTCAAATGTAACGGATTTTAATAAAAATCATTAGAATTATTTGTAGAAAATAAACATAGAGCTTATGGTGGGGTATTTTCTTGAAAAGCTTTATCTGACATGCGTCAACAATTATTGACTCAAGTATAAATTTGATAATTCGTTTTTGGTTATTCAGTAATAACCACTACTGGTAAACCTAAGTAATAGTCAAAATCTTACTGCATATATATATATATATATATATATATATATATATATATATAAATACACAATTTATCGAAATAATTCTTTCCCCACGATCGGAGCTAAATGTTTCTAGGTTACCAAAAGGGAGAGAAATATTAACACTCTACTTTTACATGTTTTACAGCGATCTAAACTTGATTAATAATATATTAATTATCTTAATCAACAAGTATACGTCGCTGGCCCCGTAGCTCAGCCGGTAGAGCAGCTGTCTGCTGTGCGAGGGGTCCCGGATTCGTATCCCGAATGGGGTGCGAATTTTTCTCTAGCCAAGATTATTCCTTATCCTCCCCGGAGTGTGAACGTGTGTGTGATCTAATGATTAAAACCCCAAAAGTGCGAGAAACCGAACGACAGGAGAATACGAGTTAACACCATTGCCAAGGAACTAATATATAAGACACACGTCGTCGTCCGCCCATATCGTAGAAGACTTGTATTCCTTACCCATTTCCGTGAAATAAACCAACAAGACATTTTCCGGATATATTTGTACATTCTTAAGTAAACACCACTTTTTAAAACGAGTGTGCGCTCCCTCGTATAATCTGGATTTGTTCGGTAACAAACCACTAACTGCCTCACTAGCAACACACGTTGTATCTTCTGGTTCTTCAGAATTGTCCGTTTTGCATTTAAATTCACAATGTATATAATGCATCGATATAAACAACATTGTTATGCACATACTTTCAATCATTCCAAAGCTCCTTGCCAATAATTCCAAATGAAATAGTTCCAGCGAAATTCAATAAAAATAAATAAAATGCGATAATTTAGATGCGATCGTGGAACAAATAGTATACATTCACGCCGAGAGGGGTCGGGAGGCCTCAGGCTCATTTCCCGGCCATCGCCCACTGTGACCCATGGGTTCTTCAGGGTTTTCCCGGGTCGCCAAGCGAATGCTGCAGTGGTTTTTTCACCTCCCGAATTTCCTGTCCCTCCATTTCGTTCCATTCGATCCTTCAGAAAGGAGCGTTGGTCCCTTTATGTGGGACGGAATCCCTGGTCTATCTGTCCAACTGTCCGGGCGTCTCATCTGGAAACTGTAGAGATCCTGTCATTGCTGGTTCCGGACGCCCGGTATATCCTCTCACCCCTTCGCCTGCCAAGGCCCCCTTTGTGGGGGATAGGAACACTCGTTTCCATTTATGCCGTCCCCGCAGCTTTTGAAGGCATTCTTCTGGCCTTCACAGGTGAGGATGTATAGCAAGGAAGAGGTGTGTGTATGTGTTTACCTTTCCGCACGCAGTGGCGTCCTGTTTTACCTGCACTGTTCTAGATTATTATTTATGAATGCACAACATTCATCAATATCTTTACTCACCTTCACTTACATATAATAACCATGTTTAAATATACAGGGTGCATCACCTAAAACTTGCACTGCAAATATTGATATGCAGTTTTCACAGCATTGATTGGTAATCAGGGTCTCGTACATTTAGCCTATAAACATATTTTAATAATACTAAGAAAGTGTATTTTTTGAGTAAACATACAATTTTTTAACTGGAACAATGCCTAGTTACATTAACAGAATGAAGGTAGGGTAAATTAGAATGTCAGTGGCGTTTGTTGCAAGTTTCTAGTGCAAGTGGTTTACGAGAAATCTTATTTTGAAACTTTTACGCACCGACACTTGTACAACCTGTGGTAGCACAAACTAAAGAAAAACAAAGGGGAATTAATACTTTTGTGGATTCTTACAAGTAAAGAGAACATAGCCCTTCAAAGGTTGTGTTCAAAATGACCACCGGAAGCTTCAATACATGCTTCCAGTCTGCTATGGAAAGACTGCTGCACACGTTCTAGCATTTCAGCGGAAATTTCAGAGCAGGCAGCAGTAATACGTCGTTTCATATCGTCTGGTGTAGTTGGTACATCCTTGTAGACGTGATTTCAGCCTTCCCCACAAAAGTCTAAAGGGATCAGATCCGGTGAACGGTCCTCTTCGTCCGTAAGACAAGCTGTAGTAATTCGTGCACTATGGGCTGGACGCCATCATGTTGGTACCACAGGTTCCTCCTAGTCTGCAAAGGAACGTCTTCTAGCATCTGTGGCAGATGGTCTGTCAGGAGGCTGCGATACTTGTGCGAGTTCATTGTTCCTTCTATGAACAAAGGGCCTATGAGCTGATGGTTCACCATCCCACACCACACGTTTAAACTCCATGGACGCTGACGTTCCACCTGACGAAGCCAACGGGAATTGTCAACCGACCAATAGTGCATGTTTCTGAGGTTTACCGGGCCATGGTTAGTTAATGTTGCCTCATCACTAAACAAGATACATGATGAATCTGGAGTATCATGTCTTAATGCCCATGTATAAAAGTTAACACGATTCTCAAATTCGTTTCCATGTAGCTCTTGATGGACAGAGATGTGAAACGGATGGAACCTATGTCATGGAGAATTTGCAGTACACTTGCCTGACTTATGCCACTTCCACGTGCGATTGTGAAGGAACTAATTTGCGGATCTACTGTAACTGCAGCCAAAACATTAATTTCTGCCTCTTCTCCAGTCTCACTTGTTTGTGTTACGTTTTCTAGGTGTCACAGTACCACTTTCACGTAATTGCTTGAAGAGGTTGATAAATAATTGCCGAGATGGTTGACGTCTATTGGGATACGTTTCCGCATACATCGTACAGGAACGAACTGCATTCTTCCTATACTCTCCATACACCATGAACATGTCGGCTTTTTCTGCATTAGTAAAGCCAATGTTCCACTCACAACTTACTGCTTGAACTGTCACAAACTAACTGACCAGAAAGTCGCAATGCAATCAATGAACAGAAAACACAATGCAAACTAACATAACAACATCGTACCTAGCAACTAAACAGGTTGAATGGGACAAACAATTGTCGGGGTGGAAACTTTTCAAAATACGATTTCTCGTAAACCACTTCCAGTAGAACCCTGCAACAAAGTCCATTGACATTCTAATTTACCCTGCCTTTATTCTGTTGATGCAACTAGGCATTGTTCCATTTAAAAAAAATTGGTTGTTTGCTCAAAAAATACACTTTCTCAGTGTTATTAAAATGTGTTTATAGGCTAAATTAACGATCCCGTGACTACCAATCAATGCTGTGAAAACTGCACATCAATTACACTTTCCATTTCCGAAATATTTGCGGTGCAAGTTTTAGGTAATTCACCCTGTATAACTAAATAAAACCCTGTTTTGCACAATTCCTCCATGGTAAAGTATTTTTAATGGTAACATAATGTAAAACTGAAATACATAATGTTTACTGTCAAATAGGATACATTTACTAGACATTATTTTAATGCTCTGTCCAATGTCCATTCTTGCTCAATACCTGATTTAGCAGCCTAGGCACTGAATCACTTGTCGCCCTCTGGGAACACTATCATGAAAATGAGAACATATGCGTTTAGAGTCAGAGTTCCTCCAACACTTACGCGATTAGGTAGGTACCTAGGCGGCTAAATCAGGTATTCGACAAGAATGGGGATTGGATAGATAATTAAAATAATGTCTAGTAATTGCGTACTCTCTCAGAGTAAAAAGTATAATTTACTTCAGTTTAACATTAGATTGCCATTAAAAAATCTGTTATGTTACACTCACATGACTTTCTCTACTCTTGTACAAACTATTTTTACAAACGCTTATTCTCCATCTACTTCATATTAATCGATATGTTAATCTTATTGCTGATTTTCTTGTAGATGCAAAGGGAATATGGTAAGACTTTAAGCGATAGTCAAATGTTTTAAGAGCTGGTTGCTATGTGGCGCATTCCATTCTCTTTGCATGTCAGGACATAAAAAAATCTGATGTGTTACACTCACATCACTTTCTCTACTCTTGTACAATCTAATTTTACAAACGCCTATTCTCCATATGCTTCATGTTAATCGAGATATCGATATGTCAATCTTATTGGTAATTTTCTTGTAGATGCAAGGGAAATATGGTAGCTTTTAAGCGATAGTCAAATATTTTAACGCTGGTTGCTATGTGGCGCATTCCATTCTCTTTGCGTGTCCAGGACATAAAAAAAATGAATAACGAATTTGAGAAAAAGTATAAGTATTGGAAAATTTAAGGAAATAACAAGCAATATCTCGAAAACGGTTCACTCAACAAAAGAAATGTATATGGCATAAATTGTGTATTTTAACGCGATCTACATTTTTTGTATAGTAAAATTGTGTCTATCTCTTATGGTTTACCAGTTATGCAAAAGTCGTTCACAATGAAGAATACTTTTGGAGACATTCCCAGAAAATTCGAGATATACATTTCATTTCTCATGACATTATCTTAAACATATGATATTTTCATCAAAATCGTTAGAGCCATTTTTGAGAAAATTAAAATTTTCGAAAAATGTTCTATGTAAAGGGTAATCTGGGGTGGGGGATTTTCTTGAAAACCTTCGTGTCGCATCTCTGGAAGATACTGAACCTAAATACCAAGTTTGGGGTTTATCCGACTGTTCGTTTCTGAGTTATGCTGTTCACAGACAGACACACACTCGGACATGTTTCCAAAATGTTTTTTTACTTTCTCTACTACGTATAGTAAGTAGGGGAAGTATTGCACTCCACCCAAAAATTCGATACCGAGATTTCACCGGAGATACATGTTTTGAGACCTCCTGAATCCAAAAAAAAGCATTTTTGGAAACATGTCCGTGTGTGTGTCTGTGTGTGTGTGTGTGTGTCTGTGTGTGTGTCTGTGTGTGTGTGTGTGTCTGTGAACAGCATAACTCAAAAACGAACAGTCGGAGACGCACCAAACTTGGTATTTACGTTCAGTATCTTCCAGAGATGCGACACGAAGGTTTTCAAGAAAATCCCCCCACCCCAGACTACCCTTTACATGGAAGATTTTTCGAAAATTTTAATTTTCTCAAAAATGGCTCTAACGATTTTGATGAAAATATCATATGTTTAAGATAATGTCATGAAAAATGAAATGTATATCTCGAATTTTCTGGGAATGTCTCCAAAAGTATTCTTCATTGTGCACGACTTTTGCATAACTGGTAAACCATAAGAGATAGACAGAATTTTACTACACAAAAAATGTAGATCGCGTTAAAATACACAACTTATGTCATATACATTTCTTTTGTTGAGTGAACCGTTTTCGAGATATTGCTTGTTATTTCCTTACATTTTCCAATACTTATACTTTTTCTCAAATTCGTTATTCATTTTTTTTATGTCCTGGACATGCAAAGAGAATGGAATGCGCCACATAGCAACCAGCGTTAAAATATTTGACTATCGCTTAAAAGCTAGCATATTCCCCTTGCATCTACAAGAAAATTAGCAATAAGTTTGACATCTCGATATCTCGTTTAACATGAAGCATATGGAGAATAGGCGTTTGTAAAATTAGATTGTACAAGAGTAGGGAAAGTCATGTGAGTGTAACACATCAGATTTTTTTTACTTTCTCTACTACGTATAGTAAGTAGGGGAAGTATTGCATTCCACCCAAAAATTCGATACCGAGATTTCACCGGAAATACATGTTTTGAGACCTCCTGAATCCAAAAAAAGCATTTTTGGAAACATGTCCGTGTGTGTGTCTGTGTGTGTGTCTGTGTGTGTGTGTGTCTGTGAACAGCATAACTCAAAAACTAACAGTCGGATAAACACCAAACTTGGTATTTACGTTCAGTATCTTCCAGAGATGCGACACGAGGATTTTCAAGAAAATCCCCCCACCCCAGACTACCCTTTACATGGAACATTTTTCGAAAATTTTAATTTTCTCAAAAATGGCTCTAACGAATTTGATGAAAATATCATATGTTTAAGATAATGTCATGAGAAATGAAATGTATATCTCGAATTTTCTGGGAATGTCTTCAAAAGTATTCTTCATTATGAACGACTTTTGCATAACTGGTAAACCATAAGAGATAGACAAAATTTTACTACACAAAAAATGTAGATCTCGTTAAAATACGCAACTTATGTTATATACATTTCTTTTGTTGAGTGAACCGTTTTCGAGATATTGCTTGTTATTCCCTTAAATTTTCCAATACTTATACTTTTTCTCAAATTCGTTATTCATTTTTACTTTCTCTACTACGTATAGTAAGTAGGGAAAGTATTGCATTCCACCCAAAAATTCGATACCGAGATTTCACCGGAAATACACGTTTTGAGACCTCCTGAATCCAAAAAAAGCATTTTTAGAAACATGTCCGTGTGTGTGTCTGTGTGTCTGTGTGTGTGTGTGTCTGTGTGTGTGTCTGTGTGTGTGTGAACAGCATAACTCAAAAACGAACAATCGGATAAGCACCAAACTTGGTATTTAGGTTCAGTATCTTCCAGAGATGCGACACGAATGTTTTCAAGAAAATCCCCCCACCCCAGACTACCCTTTACATTGAAGATTTTTCGAAAATTTTAATTTTCTCAAAAATGGCTCTAACGATTTTGATTAAAATATCATATGTTTAAGATATTTTTATGACAAATAAAATGTATATCTTGAATTTCCTGGGAATGTCTCCAAAAGTATTCTTCATTGTGAACGACTTTTGCATAACTGGTAAACCATAAGAGATAGACAAAATTTTACTACACAAAAAATGTAGATCGCGTTAAAATACACAACTTATGTCATATACATTTCTTTTGTTGAGTGAACCGTTTTCGAGATATTGCTTGTTATTTCCTTAAATTTTACAATACTTATACTTTTTCTCAAATTCGTTATTCATTTTTACTTTCTCTACTACGTATAGTAAGTAGGGGAAGTATTGCATTCCACCCAAAAATTCGATACCGAGATTTCACCGGAAATACATGTTTTGAGACCTCCTGAATCCAAAAAAAGCATTTTTGGAAACATGTCCGTGTGTGTGTCTGTGTGTGTGTCTGTGTGTCTGTGTGTGTGTGTGTCTGTGAACAGCATAACTCAAAAACGAACAGTCGGATAAACACCAAACTTGGTATTTAGGTTCAGTATCTTCCAGAGATGCGACACGAAGGTTTTCAAGAAAATCCCCCCACCCCAGACTACCCTTTACATGGAACATTTTTCGAAAATTTTAATTTTCTCAAAAATGGCTCTAACGATTTTGTTTAAAATATCATATGTTTAAGATAATGTCATGAGAAATGAAATGTATATCTCGAATTTTCTGGGAATGTCTCCA
Organism: Deroplatys truncata; assembly: GCA_030765065.1. Taxonomy (NCBI): domain Eukaryota; kingdom Metazoa; phylum Arthropoda; class Insecta; order Mantodea; family Mantidae; genus Deroplatys; species Deroplatys truncata. The sequence continues at coordinate 66,767,715 of CM060984.1, forward strand.
AAAGTATTCTTCATTGTGAACGACTTTTGCATAACTGGTAAACCATAAGAGATAGACAAAATTTTACTACACAAAAAATGTAGATCTCGTTAAAATACGCAACTTATGTTATATACATTTCTTTTGTTGAGTGAACCGTTTTCGAGATATTGCTTGTTATTCCCTTAAATTTTCCAATACTTATACTTTTTCTCAAATTCGTTATTCATTTTTTTATGTCCTGGACATGCAAAGCGAATGGAATGCGCCACATAGCAACCAGCGATAAAATATTTGACTATCGCTTGAAAGCTACCATATTCCCCTTGCATCTACAAGAAAATTGCAATAAGATTGACATCTCGATTAATATGAAGCATATGGAGAATAGGTGTTTGTAAAAATAGATTGTACAAGAGTAGAGAAAGTCATGTGAGTGTAACACATCAGATTTTTACTTTCTCTACTACGTATAGTAAGTAGGGGAAGTATTGCATTCCACCCAAAAATTCGATACCGAGATTTCACCGGAAATACATGTTTTGAGACTCACTGAATCCAAAAAAAGCATTTTTGGAAACATGTCCGTGTGTGTGTCTGTCTGTGTGTCTGTGTGTCTGTGTGTCTGTCTGTGTGTCTGTGTGTCTGTGTGTCTGTGAACAGCATAACTCAAAAACGAAGAGTCGGATAAACACCAAACTTGGTATTTACGTTCAGTATCTTCCAGAGATGCGACACGAAGGTTTCCAAGAAAATCCCCCCACCCCAGACTACCCTTTACATGGAACATTTTTCGAAAATTTTAATTTTCTCAAAAACGGCTCTAACGATTTTGATTAAAATATCATATGTTTAAGATATTGTCATGATAATTAAAATGTATATCTCGAATTTTCTGGGAATGTCTCCAAAAGTATTCTTTATTATGAACGACTTTTTCATAACTGGTAAACCATAAGAGATAGACAAAATTTTACTACACAAAAAATGTAGATCGCGTTAAAATACACAATTTATGTCATATACATTTCTTTTGTTGAGTGAACCGTTTGCGAGATATTGCTTGTTATTCCCTTAAATTTTCCAATACTTATACTTTTTCTTCAATTCGTTATTCATTCTTTTATGCCCTGGACATGCAAAGAGAATGGAATGCGCCACATAGCAACCAGCGTTAAAATATTTGACTATCGCTTAAAACCTACCATATTCCCCTTGCATCTACAAGAAAATTACAAATAAGTTTGACATCTCGATATCTCGATTAATATGAAGCATATGGAGAATAGGCGTTTGTAAAAATAGATTGTACAAGAGTAGAGAAAGTCATGTGAGTGTAACACATCAGATTTTTTTATGTCCTGGACATGCAAACAGAATGGAATGCGCCACATAGCAACCAGCGATAAAATATTTGACTCGCTTAAAAGCTACCATATTCCCCTTGCATCTACAAGAAAATTACAAATAAGATTGACATCTCGATATCTCGATTAATATGAAGCATATGGAGAATAGGCGTTTGTAAAAATAGATTGTACAAGAGTAGGGAAAGTCATGTGAGTGTAACACATCAGATTTTTTTTTGGATTCAGGGAATCTCAAAACATGTATTTCAGTGAAATCTCGGTATCGATTTTTTGGGTGAAATACAATATTTTCTCTACTTACTGTACGTAGTAGAGAAAGTAATAGTCTCTGACGGAGAAATTGTCCAAAACAGTGGTTTATTTAGTTGTATATTTAGATTGGACAGGTGATTCCAATAATGTCTAGTAAATGTGTCATCTTTGAGTATAAAAAGTGTGATATATTTCAGTTTTACAGTATGTTGCTTTTAATTTTTTTTCGTGCATATTGTGCAAACGCGGTTTTATTTCGCTATATACGCTCGTATAAGTGATGAAGAGTAAAGTTATTGCTCAAAGTTATATATTCATATGTGAATAATCTAGAACTATGCGCGTAAAACTATGCATGCGTAAAAAGACAAACAGATACACACAGCTCCTCCTTGCTACAGTGCCAATTATACAACCTGAGACTCCGACATTTCACTCTAAGCGGAGAAATGAGAGAGCTGCGTTGCCATGTTGTATTAGAGCATGTGTTAGCTGTTTAGCAGTGTGCCAAATAGCAAATATCTCGCTGGGACGTAACTCTAGTGAGCAGCAGTAAACCACGCCTACGCCAACATGGCAACTTGTTACTCCTCAAAGTTCAGTTTGTTGGAGAAGGGAAAGGAGGGTGGCGGCAACTTACTGGCTAGAGAAACAGCGCACGGGATTTGCTATGGAAACATATCCCTCCAAGAGGGGTATCAGAAGTCTCATGTTATTTAAATTCTACCATGTACATATCACCTGTGAAGGCCAGTAGAATGCCTCCCAAAGCTGCGGGGAGGGCCAAAATTCAAGCCTGTGTACATTATCCTCACTAGATAGTTGCCGAGTCCTCCAATAATAAGAATAATGTACACCACGGGATGGAAACAGATTTTCCCTTAATCTATAATATACTGTTAGACAGCTGGCATTAAAAGTAGAGCTTTTAACACGAGTCACTCATACTAGAAATTGAAGATTATAACATTCAGTTGAATAAAATGTTTATAGCACTCCATTGTTATTCACCCTTGTTTCTTGCGACGAAAATTATGTGTGTATTAAGTCTTGTAGCGATTAATTATTCGGGAACAGATCTCAGCACAATCAAACGTCATGGAGAATGGAATCATCATGTTGCCGAGGGCTATATCGAAAATTTGCAGAAAAGCAAAGTAAATCTGCTTCACAGGTTCCTCCAATGAACTTAACTGTTCCTAATACAAACAATGTAATCAGCGATGTTAGAATTGACATTCCACTGTACAAGCAATTAATATTATAAATTTTAATAATTGAACATCACAATTATATCAAAGGAGTATTAATAATAATGATAATAATAATTATTATAATGTTATATAGCTGCATGTTTATTATTAAAACTACTGTTGCATTTATTCTGTTGATTTGTTTTTGTTACAGCCTTCTATACCTATATTATAGAAAGTTATTATTATGTAAGTGATAATTTTGTTTGCACTGGTGGTATGAAAGTCAAAAACAACGAACGCCAAATTACAACAGACTAGAGCACACCCTTGTGCTTGTCTGAATGTATACGGCTATTTCCGCCCAAGTTTCAGATGGATACTTTATAATTTAATATTCAGTGCTGTCTAAAATATAGTATTTGACAAACACATGTTAAAAGTGACTTTATTTTACTGGTAGGATTGCTTTCAGCCTTGCTCCGCAAAATAAAAGTTCACTTTCAACACTTACGTCACTAGTAACTATGGCGGATCAGGCACTTCCAGATATCCGAAATTATTCAAGTTTTCATAACTTTGTAATTAGTTTAAAGTACCGTCGCTCTTCAACTGCATCTCGCGGATGTCATGGAAAGAGTATGGCATTTCAAGGCCAGCATATAACGACCGATTTTTAAATATTTGGCTATCACTGTTCCCTTTGTATTTTTAATGAAATGGTAATGAGACTATTTATGTAAACGCTTATCTCAGCCGTAAGTAGATAAAAATTTAGCTCTTCAAGTGTAGTTTGCAGAAACTGTATACAAAAATCTTATGCGTTAAATTCACATGACTTTCTCTACCCTTTATAGTTTATTAGGGGTATACAAATTATTTTAACGAAAACGCATATGTCTATCTACTACATTTTAATCGCGATAAAGCTTTGCAGAAATACCTACATTACACATTTGGTTATAGACACAAAGGGAACAGCGATAGTCAGATGTTTAAGAACTGGACGCCATATGCTGGCCTTAAAATTCCATACTGTTTCCATGACATCGCGAGAAACAACTAAACGTCGACAGGACTTTAGGGAATGATAGAGTATTGAACAATTTGAACTAGTAATGGCGGATATCTTGGAAATAGCGTATGCCACATAAAAACGTGATTTGAAGTGCATTGTCTGTTTTTTGTGTAGTACGTATTCGTCTATTGCTTAACGTTACCAGGTTACACAAAATTCCTTCCGAATGAAGAGGATTTCAAAGGTTATTTCCAGAGAATTCAAGATATACATTTTATTTTGTATGTAAATATCTTTAATATATCGTATTTTAATCAAAATCATTAGAGCCATTTTTAGAACATCAGAATTTTCGAAAAATGTTCAATGTAAAGGGTAGTTGTGGATGAGAAACTTTCTTGAAAATCTTGGTGTCGCATCCTTGAAAGATACTGAACTTAAATACCAAGTTTGGTACTCACCCGACTTTTCGTTTTTTAATTATGCTGTTCACAGACACACGCAAACACGGAATTCTTCTAAAAATTCTTTTTTGGATGCAGGGGGCCTCGAAACATTTATTTTCGGTGAAATACCAGTATTGAATTTTTGGGTAGAATATTTGGGTAGAAAGTAATAAAAGATGCTGTGTAAAGGAAGTCATGTGAATGGAAGACATCAGATTTTTCCTTACGCTATTCAAGCTTATTGGGTTTATCTTGTACCTATTATGTACTCTGTAATAACAGAATAATAGACGTTCAATTTCTTGGCGTTTAAATCCCTTTTCCAACAGCAATTCAGTGAACCTCTACTGTATTAACCCATTTGACCCAAGGCGAATTTAGGTTGTTGCGAAGTCATTTGTGGTAGTAAAGACAAGCAAGTGTTGAAGTGTTATTCTCAACGCTTGCTTTAAGCAACCACGGAACAAAGACTTTGCTTCTTTTCAAAGAATTGCAAACATTGCGAAAACGACCACAAAAACAGAACTGTAGCAACAAGTAACACGGAAATGTGTCACACCGTTCGTCATGCATAACCTTCACTACAAGAACACGCAAGCATTTTGCAAAAGATTCTACGTATGTAGATAGATAAGGTATCTTCATTGGTTTCAAACTATTAAAGTTATTCCACAAATACTTGGTGCATGGGTCTTTGACCCCTTTGCACAAATAGCTATATCACACATTTTGTTATATATACAAAGGGAACAGCGATAGTCAAATGTTTAAGAATTGGACGCTATAAGCTGGTCTTAAATCCCATACTCTTTCAATGACACCGCGAGAAAGAATTGAAAATCGAAAGGTCTTTAAAAGAATGACAAATGTATCCAAATATTCGAATCATTAATAACGAGTATATTGGAAATGGTTTATGCCACAAAAAGTATCATTTAAAAATAAATTGTGCGTTTTAAAGAGATCTACATTTTTTGAGTAAAAGGTTTTCGTCTATCGCTTAACATTTACCAGTTATACAAGATTATACAGAATTCCTTACGAATGAAGAGGACTTCACAGGCTTTTTCCAGAAAATTCAAGATATGAGTTTTGTTGTCATGTAAATATGTTTAATATACTTTATATTAATAAAAATGTTAGAGCCATTTTCAGATAACCAAAAATTTCTAAAAATCTTCCATATAAAGAGTGGTTGGGGTGGAGGATTTTCTTGAAAAACTTCTTGCCCCATCTTTGGAAGATACTAAGCTTAAATGCCAGTTTTGTATTCATCCGAATTTTCGTTTTTAGGTTATATTGTTCACAGACACACGGACATCTTTCTAAAAATGCTTTTTTTTTATTTATTCAGGGGCCTCAAAACATCTAATCCCTGAAATATCGAAATAGTACTTTTATGTGGAATGCAATACCTTCTCTACTTACCCATTATGTACGTGATAGAAAAAGTAAAAATTAATTACTGATAAAATTAATAAAAATGTGTGATTAAGAAATTAAGACCCTCTGTTCTTTAATAAATGAGATAAATGCATAAAAATAGATCAGTGAACTTAAAAGACGTGCATTTATCTCCTATAAAAAATTCAGTCTGATGTCCTAAATCATTTCTGAGCATTGACGAGATACGGCTTTTAACCTGCTCTTAAAAATATTGCCTCTAGGGTCGAGTGGTGAGCATGCCACATCCCGACAGCTAAATACAGAAGTTGACTCCCGCTGGTCCTGGAAACTTTTCTTAAATATATTCTACAGTATGTAGATGTATGAATACTTGAGAAACTTGAGTGGCGTTTCCATGTAATAAATAGAAGAAAACTAAGGTAAAAGCCCAATGAAAACGAGTGAACAGCACCAAGCTACTATTCCAAGAGAGGCGTCATTATAACCAAAGCAAACGACTGCACGAATGAAACGGTTTTAAAAATCACCTGTTTCCTAAAATACTAATATTTTGCAAGTCCGAATTTGCCAAAAAATTATTGTAATAAACCTTTGTTTAGCAACAAAATTCGGTAATAAGCGGGATATTTAGATTGTTGTAAAACGTAATTAAAATACTCTAGAACCCGTTCTCTAAATGGAACATTTTTGTAACATGCTTAAGACATATGTATTAAGTGGAACATGTTATATACCAAGCTTCATAGCAATCGGTTTAGCTACACTTCACGAAAAGCTTACATACATAAATGCATACATAATACATACACACATACATAACACATACGCACATACGTACACACATATACACAATAATACATGCACACAAATGCATTATACATACATACACATTCACATACATAATACCTCCACAGATAAATTAGGTGCATAATTATACACACTCACATACACACATACGTAATACCTACATCCATATATACATGCATAATACATACACATACACACATACGCACTCACATACATACATACATACATACATACATACATACATACATACACATTCACATACATAATACCTCCACAGATAAATTAGGTGCATAATTATACACACTCACATAGACACATACGTGATACCTACATCCATACATACATGCATAATACATACACATACACACATACGCACTCACATACATACATACATACATACATACATACACACACTTACATAATACATACACACTCACATGCACGCATACATTAGGTGTATATTAAACATACATACATACACATACATAATACATACACACTCACATGCACGCATACATTAGGTGTATATTAAACATACATACATAATACATACATACACATACATAATAAATACATGCATACATACACATACATAATACATACACACTCACATGTACGTATACATTAGGTGTATATTAAACATACATACATACATAATACATACATACACATACATAATACATACACACTCACATGTACGCATACATTAGGTGTATATTAAACATACATACATGATACATACACATACATAATACATACACACTCACATGTACGCATACATTAGGTGTATATTAAACATGCATACATACATACATAATACATACATACACATACATAATACATACAATCACATGCACGCATACATTAGGTGTATATTAAACATACATACCTACATAATACATACATAATACATACACATACATACACATACATAATACATGCATACACATACATAATACATACACACTCACATGCACGCATACATTAGGTGTATATTAAACATACATACATACGCACAAATATTAGGTACATGCTCGTACATGCATATACACACATACACACATACATAATACATACACGCATACTTTAGGCATACATATGTACATGCTTAATACATACATACCTTCGTACATACATTTCAAAAGAATACCTTTCAAAAATGTCACTGTTTGCTTCATGGTAGCCAGCTAACAGAAGTTAAAAACCGGAAATTAACGTCAATATTTGTTTTTTCATTTATAAATATGCAAATTTTTAATGAATCATAGGCTTTAAAATCCTATGAACGAGAATGAAAATAGACCGCAGGTGAGCCTGGAGGCTAAGGGACGTCAAGCCCGCTGGCACATATCTTTCCAGGGCAAAGGTAAACTCGAATAAGAAGCTTACCCAGGCAAATGGTCGAAATCAAGGATTGAACTTGATCCCCTCGAATAAGAGCCGACACAGTAACAATCTTGTCAAGGAGAACAGCGAAAGTGCACATTTCAGAACAGTGCCTAACTGTTTGTTAACAATAAATTTAAATAGCATATGTTTAAGTTTATATGAGTGTATACTTATTAAATACACAGTTACGTGCAAAAAATAAAAAGTTTTACGCTTGTCCTTCTCTAATCTCTGATTGACATCAGGCATGAAAATTAGTCATTAATAAAATGACAGGAGTAACAAGGAGTGTGATCAACTTGCTGCGATTGGGTGTAAGTCCGGGCTGGTACGCACAATTTACTCACTCTGTTCATGCATCACATTGATGTTATACTATTTCACTCTTACTACGTTTTACTACTTTTAACCAATAAAACGGTGCGGTGCCGTTTGTTTTAACCAATCATGGCTGCTTATCCCCACAAGCTTTATCATCTTCCTAGCATTTTCTTCTTTTGTCCATACATTTTTACTTTCTCTACTGCGTATAGTAAGTAGGGGAAGTATTGTATTCCACCCAAAAATTCGATACTGAGATTTCACCGGAAATACATGTTTTGAGACCCCCTGAATCCAAAAAAGCAATTTTGGAAACATGTCTGTGTGTGTGTGTGTCTGTGTGTCTGTGAGCAGCATAACTCAGAAACGAACAGTCGAATAAACACCAAACTTGGTATTTAGGTTCAGTATCCTCCAGGGATGCGACACGAAGGTTTTCAAGAAAATCCCCACACCTCAGATTATCCTTTACATGGAACATTTTTCGAAAATTTTAATTTTCTCAAAAATGGCTCTAATTATTTTGATTAAAATATCATATGTTTAAGATATTTTCATGACAAATAAAATATCTCTCTTGAATTTTCTGGGAATGTCTCCAAAAGTATTCTTCAATGTGAACGACTTTTGCATAACTGCTAAACCATAAGAGATAGACAAAATTTTACTGCACAAAAAATGTAGATCGCGTTGAAATACACAATTTATGCCATATACATTCTTTTTGTTGAGTGAACCATTTTCGAGATATTGCTTGTTATTCCCTTAAATTTTTCAATACTTATTTTCTCAAATGGGAATTCGTTATTCATTTGTTTTTGTCTTGGATATGCAAAGAGTATTAATCTGCGGCAAAGAGTTTTGTGCTGCACCTAGCAATCAACTATTAAGAGATATATCTATGCTTAAAGGCTACTGTATTTCTATATTGCCCTTGCAAATACAAAACAAGGGGAACATAGTAGGCCTTAAGCGATAGTTAAATATTTTTAAAACTGGTCGCTATGTGTAAAATATAATTCTCTTGCATGTCAAAAGATCGTTTCTGCAAATGTTTATCTCGATTAACATGAAGTATATGGATAATAAACGTTTGTAAAAATAGTTTGTACAAGAGAAGGAAAGGCATGTGAGTGTAACACATCAGATTTTTTAATAATGTGTAGTTGGCACAACTGGTAACAAGAGAATAGCTAGTCATAACACACTGCCGTCACCTAGCGAAATAATTGTAGTGATGAGATGGTACAATAATACTTTTTCAATGCAGTTTAATATTTTAGTAAGTAAATTAATATTTTATTGCATTTATCTCTAATATATACACAACCCTTAAATCACACTCGAGTTTTTTATTTTCCCTAAGTACATAAATAAAAACCTCTAGTGTAATTACTGTCACTTCATTCATATGACGTCATTCCAGTTTTGACCAAGATATGTTGAACTTCAACCACTCTTAGCCGCACTTCTCATTAATGTTGTAAGGTCCATCTTTGGTTTTAAGATGATCATAGCTTCCTTCTTGTTTATTCTCAGTGTGGCATAGAGGAACATATACTAAATAAAATAGACTAAATTAATAAATCAAATGCGACATTCTGGTTCCAAATCTTCATAATGTGACGGTTATATTTCTATTTTATAAGGCTAAAAGACATGCAAATCATGCTGACACCCGTTTACGTTGGTGTTGTCTAAAGTACTGGATCAGCATGGCTGTTGGTATTTAAACTTAGAGCTTTGATGGCTCGTTCTCTCTGTTAGATACGTTCTAACAAGAATCTGCGACACCTAGTCTTAACCTAATCTTCAGCTACGTTGCAAGTCCGCTAGAACATGGAAAGTCTAACCTTCTTCTTACCCCAGGTAAACCTGTCTCTTGCAGCCTTATCATTGGTAGACTTGTTTGTAGTAATGTAGGGTACAACTTGAAGAAGGTAGTTTCTGCCACAAGTTTAAAAATATTAACTTTGTATTTTTACTGTTTCTTTAAATATTATAAATTTATGTTTGCCTCGGCTGCGTCAGTATTATTGTTAGAGACATGGATTTCTTTGCAGGGTGTAGTGCGGCTAAGAATATAGGCTTACACAGATTATAATTTTTACTTCACTCCTTTTTATTAATTCTTTAAACGATTAAAATAACACTGGTATAGAGAGCTGTGAGATTCTTTTATTAATTACTTACACTTTTAACACGTAAACTATTTTCGTTTCACACTGAATACGTATTCAACTTCTCGAGGACGTATCTCGCGTCCGGTTAGGAACACTGTCTGCTAGCAACTGACTTCTGAATTTGTACAATTTTGCCTATTTCAGTTTCTTATTGGCTAATCCTACTCCGATAGAATACTTTCATTTAACTTAAGGTTCTTTCTGGTTGTTGATTGGCTATTTTATAAACTGTCTCAAAAATTACAATATTGTTTCCAAGAATGACTAGTAGCATTATTAAATCTTCTAATTCATTATTGCTTCAAGGCTACCTCATTGCTACCTCATTGTTAGCAACGTTTAACCTATTATTCTCACAGCTCCTACATTATTAAATTACGTAATACATTCACATAACATTATTTAACATGTACATAATAATATAAACATTAATACAATGACTGTTACATGCATTTTATATATTATATTATACACGTATTGCTTTAAGGCGGGCTGTTATTATATTTTAATATTATATAATTTAACTGAAATCATTTAAGTGTTAAAAATACTGCCTCAAACTTTAGCCAATTAAATCTTGCTGGCATATTTATTGTAGTGTAGGGTAGTACTATGGATAATTAAAACTGAATTTGGAACTAGAGTTACGCGTCAATAATTCGCCTCCCTTCATCACCGCTCCTTGTTGACCACCCTCTGCCAAGCTTTGCTCTCTCTTCTGGAAACCTGAACTACGTCCGCGTTCTCGTTCTATCTAGTGAAGACAATATATGCATTCATTAATATTTTGTGAGCGAATTTTAATATTTAAAGTTTTATTTTGTTCATAAAGTAGTCCTAATAAACATCACTCAAAGACCTGAGCTTTATATATAAGATACGTTACAAGATTACTTACATTGAAGAGTAGCTGTGGAAGTTACCAATTCAATTAGTGTTCAATATTGGATTCATTTACGACGCGACAGTCCATTTCTTGCCACAATGACGTTAGCAGAAATGCTAACAGATCCGACAGCATAATTTTTAGGATTAGGGCCTGTAGTAACTACACACGATGCATTTTCTTAATACTTTCCACACTGTCATTTTTGGCATTGCTAGTTCTCGGCTCGCTCGCCTCAAAAGGTTTAACACTGCGTGGTAAAGCCATTCTGACTCTCTTCACATTCTCATCTGACCAACGCGGTGGTCCGAGCTCTCTTTTTCAGAGACATCCCGTCGTTTGGTCCTGATTGTACTAGCTACATATGTTACCAGAAGGGGCGTTAAAACCAAATTTTCACCTATATACGCCCGCTGAACTGTAGCCACTGAATTATGTTTTGCGAATTCCGAAATACAAACTTTCGCAAGCGAGTTTCCATGATTTTTATTTCGTTACCATGATTACAAAACAAAATATGCGCATGTAGAATTCAAACTTCCATGTTTATTCTTGAGTTTAAGCTATGGTTCACAATTATACTGTATACCGCAGAAAACAAGTTTTAACCTCTACAATCATTTGTACACAATTTAGGTCATTTTAAGTTCAATTTACTTTTTACTTTCTCTACTACGAATAGTAAGTAGGGAAGTATTATATTCCACCCAAAAATTCTATACCGAGGTTTCACCAGAAATACATGTTTTGAGACCCCCTGAATCCAAAAAAGCATTAGTGTGTGTCTGTGAACAGCATAACTCAGAAACGTACAGTCGGATAAACACCAAACTTGTTATTTAAGTTTAGTATCTTCCAGAGATGCGACACGAAGGTTTTCAAGGTTTCCCCCTCCCCAGATTACCCTTTACATGGAACATTTTTCGAAAATTTTAATTTTCTCAAAAATGGCTCTAACGATTTTGATTAAAATATCATATATTTAAGATACTTTCATGACAAATAAATGTTTATCTTCAATTTTCTGGGAATATCTCCAAAAGTGTTCTTCATTGTGAACGACTTTTGCATAGCTGGTAAACCATAAGAGATAGACAAAATGTTACTACACAAAAAATGTAGATCGCGTTAAAATATACAATTTATATCATATACATTTTTGTTGTTGAGTGAACCATTTTCGAGATATTGCTTGTTATTCCCTTAAATTTAATACTTAAACTTTTTCTCAAATTCGTCATGCAAAGAGAATGGAATATTCCACATAGCAACCAGGTCTTAAAATATTTGACTATCGCTTAAAGCCTAGCAATTCCCCTTGCATCTACCAGAAAATTAGCAATAAGATTAACATCTCGATTAACATGAAGCATATGGAGAATAAGCGTTTGTAAAAATAGTTTGTACAAGAGTAGAGAAAGTCATGTGAGTGTAAAACATCAGATTTTTTTTAAATGGGAACCTACAATCAGGGTCAATTTAAATTCGCCCTAAAATGGCCAATACAACGTCCTACAAATAAAACACGACCAATGGCATTTACTTTGCCCCACAATATCAAGCAACTTTTATTCAAGACATTTCTTTCTACTACGCTTAGTTTGTACAGTCTCAGTTTAAATGGTCCACCCTGTATATACGCTTTTGACTATAAGTGCGCATCTAAAGAAACTATAACAATTGCTCCTGTTAATTTTTGCAAGTTTTCTCCAAGTCTTCCTCTTCTTAAGCACTAGAATAAAATCAGAATTTAAACCCCAGTCAGATATCATGATTCACTCTGGATGCGGACCGGCGTCAACATAGTTAAGAGACAACTCTACATCTTCTCGGCGGCAACCATAAATTGTAGACACAAAAATAAAGGAGCTGTACAATGACTTTCTTTTCTGTTCCCATTATAAACCAAATATTTTGGGCATAAGTACGTAAAATGAGAAAGCCATGGAGAGAGACTGCAGTACGTATGTACGTGATAAGCTGTCACAACGGAATACAAATGGCGTCCACTTAGTTCCACTTGTCAGGAACACAAAGTGGTTGTCGTTAACAGCGCCTTCCATTTCCAGCGAGAGAATGTCATTTTCCAGACGGCACCAACTGCACTTTTGGTGCAAGGTGCATTCGTCTCTTTCCTCTTTCTCAAGAGCGCAAAGAATGTTCATAAAAGTGTAGCAAACATTAGGCGAATGACGTGGGTGGATACAGTCTTAATATTTCCTTCTTTTTGCTAGTGGGACTCTAGTAGGCTCATTGCAAAATACATTTATAAAGCCTAACATTCAGTTTTCATTGATATGTAGTTTGAAAAAATCTTATGTGTTTCATTTGCATGACTTTCCCTACTCACTCTTCTGCACAAACCATTCTAACTAAAGCTTATTCATCTGTCTACTTCTTGTTAATCGAGATAAGCTTTAAGTACATATATACACATTCGTTAAGAAGAATACAGTAGGCTAAAGTGATATTCAGATTCTTAAAAAGTAAATCGCTACATGATCGCTTTGAAATTCCATGCTCTTTGCATGACCACGAGAAAAAAACCAAGTCACCACTTGAAGGAAGTGTAACTATTTGAAAATTTACGTCTTGGCTCGCATTCGGGATATCCCACTTCGATACCCGTTGACCGTCCCTCCGACACACGGGATTTTCCTTAGTCGTCAGGCGATGCTGGAGTGATATCCTTCATCCCCCGAATTTCGTGTCCCTCCATTACATTCCATTAATCATTTCATTCATCCTTCACCCCGTTTGAGCTGTTTCAGGGTTGGAAGTATCGGTAACGGTGTTTCGGTGCAGCGTTGCAGGAAAAAGGATACTCTGTGAATTTTCTCTGTTCCTTGGCCTTCAGCTGATTGCCGGAGTATAAGTATCGCGCGTGTGGATGGAGGGTTGGACCCTGTGTAGAGTGAGGCCCTCAGGTCTGCCAGTCCTACATCCGGGATGTCTCAATCTGAAATAGGGACCCTGTCATTGCTGTGCCGTCACTCCTGAATCTGGCCACCCGCTGTCTCCCTTCACCTCATCTCTCCCTCCCGGGTTCGCCCCTCGTGGGGTGTTGGTACAATATACTCATCCCTGGATAGGTGTCTAATCCCCCTGCTTCACAATCCAATGCAATTAGAAAATCTAAAGCAAATAATATCTATGGAATAGTTAACACCGCAAAAAGATTTATTTGACATAAATGGTGTGCTTTGCTTACTTAGTCGTCTTACCCTCCTCGTATGTAGGGCTTACATACCCCGGGACTTACAACCGCGCCTACGATCGGAAGCCTGTAAAGGAGCAGACGGACATTGAAGCCAGGTATGAGAGTGAGGAAGAAGATGAAATGAAACGAAAGCGAAATGGATGAAAGGAAAACTAATGATGGAGCAATTGGTGGAATGAACGGCGGGGAAAACCGGGGAACCCGGAGGAAACCCGCTCAGACGCGCTTCGTCTACCATAAATCCCACCTGTGGGTCCTACGGATCGAACCACCTTGGTGTGAGACGAGAGATCTAACTACTCGGTCAGGGCGCCGCCTGTGTGCTTTAACGAGATATAGATTTTTGTGTAAATTGTTAAACACGCAGTCTAAACACAGGATTTAATTCGGCCATTATAATGTTTCTGTTTTTATTTCTTATATTTTATTCGGTTTCTCCTAATGTGTTTGTATTTGTTTTGTGTATTTGTTCTTAAGCTACCTACAATCAAAAATCACAGACTGTTAAATCTGGGGATCTAGAGGGCCAACACCAGGAGTAACCATTTTGTTTTCAGAGGCAGAGGCAGTGAGTACTAAAGGGAGACCAAGACGAAAAATCGAATATATTCTAGAAACCCGATATACATTTTGCACAGCTTTTAATAGTACAGTTATAGTGAAATATTACGTATCAGAAGCTCCTTTGACTGCCTCTGTGGTCTGGTGGTAAGCATACTAGCTTTCAAATGCAGAGGTTCCGGGTTCGATTCCCGGCCAGGGGATGGGAATTTTTGTTTAGCCAAGGCTATTCCCCTTCTCCCTATAGTCTGGAAGTATGAGTCAGATTGTAAACGTGTGTGAACTTAATGTTAATAAAGAAAAACCTAAATTAAACAAGCTCAAATATTAACAAAAAAGTTAACGAATGAACATTATTGCCGATAAGCAATTGTTCCAAAGGCAAAAGCCGCCGATATGATAGATGTTAATGGTGCCATACAAATAGAATAAATAAAAAATTCTGATGTGTTACACTCACATGACTTTCTCTACTGTTGTACAAACTATTTTTACAAACTCTTATTCTCCATCTATTTCATATTAATCGAGACCAGTTCTAAAAATATTTGACTATCGCTTAAGGCGTACTATGTTCCCCTTGTTTTGTATTTGCAAGGGCTACATAGAAATACAGTAGTCTTTAAGCATCGACATATATATTAATAGCTGGTTGCTAGGTGCAGCACCATTCGCTTTACCACAGATTAATACTCTTTCCATATCCAAGACAAAAAGATGAATAACGAATTCCCATTTAAGAAAATAGGTATTGAATAATTTAAGGGAATAACAGCAATATCTCGAAAATGGTTCACTCAACAAAAAAACTGTATATGACATAAATTGTGTATTTTAACGCGATCTACATTTTTGTGTAGTAAAATTTTGTCTATCCCTTATGGTTTACCAGTTATGCAAAAGTCGTTCACAATGAAGAATACTTTTGGAGACATTCCCAGAAAATTCAAGATATACATTTTATTTGTCATAAAAATATCGTAAACATATGATATTTTAATCAAACTCCTTACAGCCATTTTTGAGAAAATTAAGGTTTTCGAAAAATGTTCCTTGTAAAGGGTAATCTGGGGTGGGGGGATTTTCTTGAAAACCTTCGTGTCGCATCTCTGGAAGATACTGAACCTAAATACCAAGTTTGTTGTTGATCCAACTGTTCGTTTCTGAGTTATGCTGTTCACAGACAAAAACACAGACAGACACACACACGGACATGTTTCAAAAAATGCTTTTTTTGGATTCAGGGGGTCTCAAAACATATATTTCCGGTGAAATCTCGGTATCGAATTTTTGGGTGGAATACAATACTTCCCCTACTTACTATACGTAGTAGAGAAAGTAAAAGGGCTCTTTTATGGCATAAAAGCAATAAAAGGTTATCTCATTCTGTAGTTCGCTGTTATTTTTTATTTCAATTATCTGCAAAGGTGTAGCATAAAATACAGAGCAGTCGCTATATGGTGGGGGCCATAGATCCGGTATGCATGCTGCACCTGCACTGCAATGACCTGGTACTTTTTCGCTACGCACTAGTGGTGAATGACCCGCTCAAGACTACGTTTATTAGCTGTGATATACTCGTACTGCGTCAGTTGCAATCTTCCGTTCGTGCTGTAAGCACTAGAGTTTGTGCATCTCAAATATGAAAATTTATTCAAGACTTCTGTGTTGTGTGTGATTTGCTTGAGAGTGTTCTTGTTATTGTTGCTGTTCTTGTCTTGTCATTAGTGCACTGAAATGCCTACCAACAAATCCACAAATTTTTATGTACGATACATCAGTAAAAACCGAATCATGTAGAAAATTTCAGAAGAAATTTCCTGGTATTCCAGTTCCAGGTAGAGAAATTGTTAGATGTCTGGTTCATAAGTTTAGGACAACGGGATCACTGCACGCTAACTCTAAGAAACGAAGACGAAAAGTTCAAACGGAGGAAAAAATTGACGAAATTGGTACATCATGCGAATACTAAAACGTAAACTTTATAGGAACAATCCCCACACCATAGATGAACTTAAGGACAATATAGGAACAGAAATTATGAGAATTGCGCAAGAAGAACGCATGCGTGTGAATGGAAATTTCATCCGAAATTGCCAGGAATGCCCCAATGCAGGTGATCATTTTAAACACCACTTATAACAAGGTTAGTACTCATTATAGTGAATGTTACTATCACTTGTGAGTAAGTAACGCGAGAGATTTAGAACGGAAAACTTTCCAGTGTAACAGATAGTGCGCGAAGCACGCATACACGCGATCCGTGGTCCAGCAATATAGCGTTCTTGCTGTGCGTTATTTTTGGATAATATCTACAAAAGTGATTTTTTTGTGGGCATTCTTCTATTTGAAGACCCAAATATAAATTTTAATTTTGCCTTAATGGCCACATTTGGTTCTTCTGTAGATCTAACGTTTTTTTTCCTTCCAACTCAACTGTGTGCTTACTATGTTAAATTCATAAAAGCATTATCCCATATAGGCGACATAGTGATCAACTGGTTATATTGCTTATTTGTGTCCAATCAGGTATACAGATTCGATACCATACCCACTAAGAGGTGTTATGTGGTATTACTGTCCCAGCTTCCGTTCCTTTCTTGCCTCATCATTCCAGTAATCCCTTGACGTAGTCAAAGCGTGAAATTGAAATATGCATCATAGCGTCCCCTTATAAGGCAATTAATCACATTTTTAAAGCTTGATACAATCAGGTGTTATGAAGAGGGCGGTCTCTCTTGTAGATGCAAACAATTGTATTAGCGGTAATTGCCAAATTTTAGGAAGGTTACTTACTAAGTCATGACAACCAGATGTACAGGTGTGTTTTATCGAGGAATTTCCAAAATATGCATATTGAGAAATCTAATATACTCTACCAAATAAGAGCATTTGTTTGGAATATACTTCAGGATAGAAATGAAAGTGAAACTGCAGAGTTAGAATTTGTTTTCCATAATTACTATTTACTCTCTTTCTAATCTTACCTATACTAAGTCTGAAATTCCACATCGAGATTTCACCGGAAACTGAGTTTTAAGGTCCCCTGAGTAAAAAATAAAAACACTTTTAGAAAAGTGTGTACATAACTGAAAAACAAAAAGTTGGATGAATAGCTTCAGATTTAAGTTCAGCATCTTCCAAAGATATGATACGAATGTTTTCATGAAAACCTCCTGCTCCAAGTTAACCTTTAGCAATATGGAAAGATGTTTCATTATTTTTTATTTTCTCAAAAATGGCTCTAATGAGTTTTATTAAAGTATGTTTAAGATATTTGCACGACTATAGTCCCTTGTACAGAATCAATTTCTTTTTCTTAAATTCAAGAGTTTACCAGGAAAGTTGTCAAATATTTTTCAATATGTGACAAGATTGGACAAGACATGACGAAACTTGACAAGAACTGACAATGCCAAAAATGTGCATTTACAAGTTGTCTCTATGCCAAACTGAAACCCTTCAAAATACATTGATAATTTATCACGCGCAAAGTAATTTACTGTTTGTGTCACGGTATAACAATTTGCATTGAAATATTGTTCTTTATTAACATTATGTAGGAATTTCACGTATTATATGCAATGAAATCACGTTACGATTATGGAATACAATGAAAATAACACCAACTGATAGGTTAACCATACTATATAACATTGCATTAATGTATACTTAGTTCGGAAAAGCCTGGCAATTATTTCTTCATAATCACCTTCATCTGCTCCATCTTGTGGTAATCCACGGAGCCCTTGATGTACAGACATGGCCAGCTTATGTATAACCTAATCAGTTCGCATACGACATCCTTGCCCGGGTAGCCACTTTTGTTTACTTTTCGCTTTCAGCCATGTTGCAGATTTCGTGACTCACTGTGAATACTCGCATTTCATTGGCCAAAGCCATCAAATCATTGTGAAATCTTTGACCGTTTAGAGCATGTCCTTATTTGCTCTCAAGACTTTCAAAGACTCTAAAAGTATTGGAAGCAATTTGACAAGCAAAGTTGTGAAGTGATAACTCTTGAAAAGTCTTGTAAAGTATAGAATCTGACAAAAATTTGACCGTGTACAAGGAGTTTAATAAAGTATTTTCTGTGAATAACTTGTGAAGTCCTCTTCATTTGAATGAATTTTGCATAATGTTGTAATACGTGTAAACAGTAAGAGATTGAAAAAAGCTTATTACTCAGTTATATCTCGTTAAAACGTGCAATTTATACCAAAGAAGGTTTTTCGTGGCATTTTAGCCACTTCCGAAACATTCTATACTACTGGGTTGAATTTTCAAATAACCTTTTTCAAGTGCTAAATCGCTATTCGTTTTCTTTTTCTTTCGTCCCCCCCCCATATGATGCAAAGAGTGTTCTCAAAGCCATCACACAACGCCCTGTTTTTAGACATTTGACTATTGCTTAAGCCTACGTACCCTTATACCTGCAACGAATGGTAATAAAAGGATTTTTGCAAGCATTTATCTCGATTCTTGGTTAACAAAGGGGAATAAAACAATAAGCTAAGAACAGTTTGTAGAAGAGTGAGTAGAGGAATCCATGTGAATGCAATACATACTTTTTTATTTCTCAACCTTAAGAACAACCATGTTGAAAAACTTTTGCACACCATTAACATCTTAACAACCTTGAAAGCATCCTCTGCTCCTATCAGTTGTTCGCAGCCAAGGAGGAGAAAGTCGATGAAATCATCTCAGCACAGTTTATTCTTCATCACTGCTTTGTTGAAAGGAATCTTTCAGCTTTGGTACTATGTCATATTCAGCACTGAAAAGATCGATGAGTATGTGGGTACTGTGCTTCCATTTCAGTCAAAAGGCCGAGTTTACTGCCTCCATTCTTTGTTTACCTCGAACGTCTCTGTCTCCTACTTGTGCCAGTAGATCCCAGCGATTTCCATGTTCCACGTGTCTTAAAATTAGCCATGACTTGGTAAGTAACCCTCATATGTATGAAAATGACAGATTATCTTTTTCTGCTTAGGGCCAAGATCTTTATAAACACTAATTTTATTGTTACTATTATTTTATATCCACTTCGCATTACCTGGAGTATACTGCCTCAATTGTAGTATACAATTATAGATTATTAACACGGGAAATGAACAGGAAGATGGAAAGGAAGTAAGAATTGAGGAAACTACCTCTACAGAGAAGGACGTGCCTTCATGACGGTTGTGCTCAGGTAGTTTAACAGTAGCAATCTTGAAATTTGGGGTTGTGCGAATTGGTTTTTAGTATACGATATCACACCAAATTTTGGGCATACCGAGGAATTTTCTTGAAAATAGAAAAATGTCTCTAACTCAGCCAACCTGAATCGATTGCGCTACAAGGCCACTCAAGCTTTTATAAAATACTTTAATTTTCATTTGAGTTCAACACCTTGCCAAGAAAATCTCCACACTTCAAACCAACTTTTACATGGAAAATTGTTTTTTATTTTTTATTTTCTCAAAAATGATTTTTAACAATTTTTTATTAAAATACTATATCTTTAAGATACTTGCATGACAAATAAAATGTATATCTTAAGCTTTCTGCGAATAGCCTGTGAAGTCCTCTTCATTCTAAATGACTTTTCTTCAGTTGGTAAACCCTAAGAATGAGATAAGTTACCACGCAAAAGAATCTGATGTGTTACTCACATGACTTTCTCTACTCTTGTACAAACTATTTTTACAAACGCTTATTCTCCATTTACTTCATATAAACATTTGCAGAAATCTTATTGCTAATTTTCTTTAGATGCAAGGGGAATTGGTAGGCTTTAAGCGATAGTCAAATATTTTAAGAGCTGGTTGCTATGTGGAGCATTCCATTCTCTTTGCATGTCCAGGACATAAAAAAACGAATAACGAATTCCCATTTGAGAAAAAGTATAAGTATTGGAAAATTCAATCAAATAACAAGGAATATCTCGGAAATGGTTCTCTCCACAAAAAAATGTATATGATATAAGTTGTTTTAATCAGATCTACATATGTGTGTAGTAAAACTTTGTGTATCTCTTATGGTGTACCAGTTATGCGACAGTCATTCAGAATGAAGAAGACTTTTGGGAACGTTCCCAGAAAATTCAAGATATACATTTTATTTGTCATGAAAATGCCATAAATATATGATATTTTAGTCAAAGCCGTTAGAGCCATTTTTGAGAAAATCATTTCTTTTAAATGTTCCATGTAAAGGGTAGTCTGGGATGGAGGGATTCTCTTGAAAATCTTCGTGTCGCATGTTTAAAAGATACTGAACCTAAATGCCAAGTTTGACAATTATCCGAGTTTTTGTTTTTGAGTTATGCTGTTCGTAGACCTACAGACATACACGTCGATCTTTTTCTAGTTTTTTTGGATTCAGGGGCCTCAAAACATGTATTTACGGTGAAATCTCGATATCGAATTTATATCGAAGTTTTGATTGGAATGCAATGCTTCCCCTACTCACTACACATAGCAGAGAAAGTAAAAATATAGATCTCATTAAAACATACAATCTAAGTGAAATAAATCCTTTGTAGCATTAATAATTTCCGAGGTGTTATTTATTATTGGTTTGAGCTGTCAAATACTTTAGTTTTTTTTTTCAACTGGTATGTTGCTATTTTTTTCACGTGTGCATGCAAAGAGAATGAATTTCAAAGCCGTCACCTAGTCACTCACCTTTAAAAAGCTGACTGTCGCTTAAGCCTTCTGCATTCCTCTAGTAAATACAATGAAATGAGTAATAAAACCATTTCTGAAAAAGCTTATCTCGATTAATATGAAGTACCTCAAAGAATAAGCTTTTATAAAAATAGTTTGTAGAATAGAGAAAGTCGTGTGAATGTAACACGTTTTTTACACTACTTACGAGCTATTAAGGTGAAAACCTCTCATTAGATTTCGTGCTCTGCGTTTTCAGTATTTTGAAGAGATAGTTCTGTTGTAATTATTTCTTCAAAAAGTATAAATGTTTATGCTTCAAATATTGTTCAGGGAAGCAACCTACAGCACTTTGTAGTGGTTGTAGTTTCATCTTAATGTATAGTTTACAAATGTTAACACAGAAACCAGTTTATTAAATTACAGGGAAATAAATAAGCGTAATTAGCTGCCCTGGCACGTAGAGCCTGCGGTTTTAACATCACATGTAGGAAAAGGATTTCATTAAAAGCCTGCATAATGCGATTTGTAATAATTCCCTCTTTATAAATTTGATTATATATGGCTTTGACTAACGATAATGGCTTATCTATGACAATGGTATACAGTTATTAACGACAATATATATAGCATTATTCGTATACTGGGCTGAAAGGATCCCAGTGTCATAAATAATTGTTAATAAAGCTAAATATGGTGAACAAAACCAATTTTTCTCCACCTCTTAAGGTTTTTTTTCATACAAACGGTAATCTTAAAATGTTTGGCAGCGCTGTTAAACATGATTTATTACAGAAAATAGTGTCTTAGTGATACGAAATTTAACTTTACGAGCTCGTCTGATTTAGACGAAAATTTATCGATCATTTTAATTTAAAACTAAAAAAAACTTCTCTATTATTATTATTATTATTATTATTATTATTATTATTATTATTATTATTATTACTACTATATATATTCATGGAGTCTTGAGGCCGGCCCGGACCCCAATTTGGTATAACTTCAATTTACAGCACAAGAGGAAAGGAAAACTAGGCACCTCTCCCGCATTCTCTATCCATTATCGTTTACATATCAAGAAGGGTACAAATGGGATAGCAATAGTCAAATGTGTAAAAACAGGTTGCTATATACTGATCCTGAAATGCCAAGCGAGAAACAACTAAAGGTTGGCAGTACTTCCAAAAACAAAATGACAAAGAGTTGAACAGTTGAAACAAACCGAGCGCGATGGCTCAGACCGTAACGCCCACATTAGACAAGTCCCGGGTTCAAATTCCGTGGGGCAACTAATCTAGTGATTTTTTTTCTTTTTTTTCGTGATTTCCCTCAGTCGCCAAAGTAAATACCGGATTGGATATGTAATACCACGACCCAAAGTTTCACCTTAAGTCTAAAACAATAGTGAAAATAGGAAAGGTAGAATCAGACGACACTGAAAAATTCAATGCCATAGCCGGGATTTGAACCACGGATCTCACAGTCTCCGTTCGGTTGCTTTAACCACAGAGTTACCATGGCAACATGCCGGTAAGACATTAAATTCCCCAACTCGTTGGCATATTTTCCCGGAAAAGCACAAGGAGATCTCAAATTGTGTTGAGATAATATACCCCAATGACGACCTACAATACATAGTAAAAATATGCTCAGTCGGTAGAGCACTTGCCCGCTATACGAGGGGTTCCGGGTTTCGAATTCCGGTTGGGGATTGGAGGTTTTCGAAAGCCAAGATAAAATCCTCCCCAGAGCCTGAATATGTGTGTGATCTATTCCAATGCATAAAAAAAATCAAGAATCAAATGACAATGATAAACGAGGTAACACCATTGTCGATATGACCATTATAATTAAAGACGGGGTATAAATGGAACAGCAAAAGAATAGTAAAAATTAAAATAGTTGATAAAAGCGAATGCCCTGCAATGCATACACAGATAATGAATACAAGTAGACCGAACGGCACTCTAAAGCCATCCGCCCGGCCATGTAGAAGCGGAGATGCAGTTGACTAGCACTAAGGTCTGTGTGGACACGTGTCGAGGCTGCATCTGCCCGTTACAGAAACAGAGTTGCAGTTGCTTGGCACTAAGGTCTGTGAGGACACATGTAGAAGCTGCCATCTGCCCGTTACAGGAACAGAGTTGCAGTTGCCTAGCACTAAAGTCTGTGAGGACACATGTCGAAGTTGCCATCTGCCCGTTACAGAAGCGGAGATACAGTTGCCTGGCACTAAGGTCTGTGAGGACACATGTCGAAGTTTCCATCTGCCCGTTACAGAAGCGGAAATACAGTTGCCTGGCACTAAGGTCTGTGAGGACACA
Source organism: Deroplatys truncata (assembly GCA_030765065.1). Taxonomy (NCBI): domain Eukaryota; kingdom Metazoa; phylum Arthropoda; class Insecta; order Mantodea; family Mantidae; genus Deroplatys; species Deroplatys truncata. The sequence continues at coordinate 66,791,727 of CM060984.1, forward strand.
TGTCGAAGCTGCCATCTGCCCGTTACAGAAACAGAGTTGCAGTTGCCTGGCACCAAGGTCTGTGAGGACACATGTCGAAGCTGCCATCTGCCCGTTACCGAAACAGAGTTGCAGTTGCCTGACACTAAGGTCTGTGTGGACACGTGTCGAGGCTGCATTTGCCCGTTACAGAAACAGAGTTGCAGTTGCCTAGCACTAAGTTCTGTGAGGACACGTGTCGAAGCTGCCATCTGCCCGTTACAGAAACAGAGTTGCAGTTGCCTGGCACTAAGGTCTGTGAGGACACATGTCGAAGCTGCCATCTGCCCGTTACGGAAACAGAGTTGCAGTTGCCTGACACTAAGGTCTGTAACGACACGTGTCGAAGCTGCCATCTGCCCGTTACAGTAGCAGAGTTGCAGTTGCCTGGCACTAAGGTCTGTGTGGACACGTAACGAAGCTGCCATCTGCCCGTTACAGAAACTGAGTTGCAGTTGCCTGACACTAAGGTCTGTGTGGACACGTGACGAAGCCGTCATCTGCCCGTTAGAGAAGCACAGCTGCAGTTGTCTAGCACTAAGGTCTGTGAGGACACATGTCGAAGCTGCCATCTGCCCGTTACAGTAACAGAGTTGCAGTTGTCTGACACTAAAGTCTGTAAGGACACATGTCGAAGCTGCCATCTGTCCGTTACAGAAACAGAGTTGCAGTTGCCTGACACTAAAGTCTGTGTGGACACATGTCGAAGCTGCCATCTGCCCGTTTCAGAAACAGAGTTGCAGTTGTCTGACACTAAAGTCTGTAAGGACACATGTCGAAGCTGCCATCTGCCCGTTACAGAAGCAGAGTTGCAGTTGCCTGACACTAAGGTCTGTGAGGACACATGTCGAAGCTGCCATCTGCCCGTTACACTAGCAGAGTTGCAGTTGCCTGACACTAAGTTCTGTGAGGACACATGTCGAAGCTGCCATCTGCCCGTTACAGAAGTAGAGTTGCAGTTGCCTGGCACTAAGGTCTGTGTGGACACGTGACGAAGCTGCCATCTGCCCGTTACAGAAACAGAGTTGCAGTTGCCTGACACTAAGGTCTGTGAGGACACATGTCGTAGCTGCCATCTGCCCGTTACGGAAACAGAGTTGCAGTTGTCTAGCACTAAGGTCTGTGAGGACACATGTCGAAGCTGCCATCTGCCCGTTACAGAAGCAGAGTTGCAGTTGCCTGGCACTAAGGTCTGTGAGGACACATGTCGAGGCTGCATTTGCCCGTTACAGAAGCAGAGTTGCAGTTGCCTGGCACTAAGCTCTGTGTGGACACATGTCGAAGCTGCCATCTGCCCGTTACAGAAGCGGAGATACAGTTGCCTAGTACTAAGGTCTGAGTGGACACGAGTCGAGGCTGCATTTGCCCGTTACAGAAGCAGAGTTGCAGTTGCCTGGCACTAAGGTCTGTGTGGACACATGTCGAAGCTGCCATCTGCCCGTTACGGAAACAGAGTTGCAGTTGTCTAGCACTAAGGTCTGTGAGGACACATGTCGAAGCTGCCATCTGCCCGTTACAGAAGCAGAGTTGCAGTTGCCTGGCACTAAGGTCTGTGAGGACACATGTCGAGGCTGCATTTGCCCGTTACAGAAGCAGAGTTGCAGTTGCCTGGCACTAAGCTCTGTGTGGACACATGTCGAAGCTGCCATCTGCCCGTTACAGAAGCGGAGATACAGTTGCCTAGTACTAAGGTCTGAGTGGACACGAGTCGAGGCTGCATTTGCCCGTTACAGAAGCAGAGTTGCAGTTGCCTGGCACTAAGGTCTGTGTGGACACATGTCGAAGCTGCCATCTGCCCGTTACGGAAACAGAGTTGCAGTTGTCTAGCACTAAGGTCTGTGTGGACACGTGTCGAAGCTGCCAACTGCCCGTTACAGAAGCAGAGTTGCAGTTGCCTGGCACTAAGGTCTGTATGGACACGTGACGAAGCAAGATGTTACAGAGTTGAAACATAGAAAGCTAACAGTCCGCCACACACACAGCCACAGATCCATCGCGATATGGCCACGTAGTTAGAGGGACTTAAGATAAAAATTCAAACAAGAACAACGTTATCTTGTTAATGACTGATGCCACGAAAGCTTATTTGAAATAAATTGGGTATTATTATGTTACGTGTTATTAACGACTAACGTGACGACTGCCTAGTAATACGGAGGTATGGAGGGCCAGCTTCAAACCTCTGTTGGGATAACTGGTTTAGTCCAGAGTTTTCCCTTATCCTGGAAAATACATGTCGGATAACACTTGGTATTTGAACAGTTACTTAAAACATCCGATGTGAATCAATCACACAACTTTCCTCGCCTACTATATTTCATTTTCACGTCTGTTCTACAAATTATGTATACAAAAACGTATTTTTCTATTTACTTTCTGTTATGTTAAATACTGACAGAAATTGTTTCAATACATATTCTGTGGCTACACAACGGATACAGGAGGATGATAAGAACGATCTTGATGGTGTATTGCTTAAAGTACTTCACAATGTGAAAGAAAACCAGTTGATACAAATTGTATTTTTAAAAATTCGATTTTTTCTTGAAGTAAGATTTTATGTATCTCTTATGCCTTCTTAGTTTTATAAAATTCCATCAAAACAAAGGGTAACTTACAAACTAACCACAGTCAATTCAAGATATACATTTCATGTGTGCTATTAATATTTCAAACATATGAAATGTTATCCATTTTTCAGAAAAAGTGAAAACAACTACAAATACTTCTCTATGCAATGGATATTTTGATTTGAAAATCTTCTCCTGGCATCCGTAAATAGTGACTGAAAAAGTTATGCCACTTTTGGGTGGAATCCAATACTTTTTCTACTTAGAAATATGTAAGTGGCGGAAATAAGTGAAAAGTGTAGTATTTTGTTACAATAATTTTGGGAAGGGAAGCTAGAAGAGGTGACATTTCTAAGTTAGACTGAGAACCAAGCTATCAGAAATAAATCACAGATTCTAAGTAGTTTTAAGGTAGTAGCATCTTAATGACACTGGCTGAACACAATAAGGTTCAACTTATGTGGGTGCCAGGACACACAGGTATACCAGGCAATGAGAAAGCAGATAAAGCAGCCAGGATTGGCAGCGAAATCCCATTTTTTGGTCCGTAGTCTGTACTGGGGGTGTGCTACAGACCAGTGAAAATGGCTATTAAGTGCTGGACTCAAGCACTACTGGAACTCCATTGAGGGTTGCAGACATTCCAAATTGTTTATTACAGACCTGGATAATAGCAGGGCAAAGTACCTGCGCGGTCTTAGTAGAAGAAGGCTTGCATGGGCAACAGGATTCATTACAGGACACTGTGCTCTAAAGTTTCATCTATACAGAATGGGATTGTTTAACAACCCTATCTGTTGTAGATGCTTAGAAGGAGATGAGACTGTTACTCATCTGCTATGTGATTGCCTTGTTCTTGCGAATCAAAGAGCAAGTATTTTTGGCAATCACTTTCCAAAGATAGATGAACTATCGAAAGCCTCAGTTAGCAGTCTGGTTAAGTTCATAACGAGCAACAGACTGCTTAACTGATGAAAGGGGGGATGCGCAATAGATCTTTAAGGTCGCAGTGCTTGGGCATAAAACCCACCCCTTTTTCAAACTACAAACTGCAACGTAGTAACATTTATTTTGGCAGGTAAGATTAAAGTTCCAGAATGTCCATATCTGTAAAAAGTTAAAAATTACCAAAACTCACAGTTGGTCGTGACTTCCCACTACAGAACTGAGTATGAAGAACATAAATATGAAACCGGTGCTTCACGTGAACATCGCCACAAAACTGACTTTGAGAGTTGGAATCTTCAAGTCTCATTATAACATTTTTGCATACAAATAAAAAAAATAAAAATAAGCATGTATGGATTGACCTTGGGTCCGGTACTCTGACTCTGAAACCAATATACAAAATAAGAAGTAGAAATACAGTAAAGTATTATCAGCAGTAGCATGTAACCATCAACTAGCAAGCACATGATACATGTATTTCAGAAGCCCAAGGTGTTATTCCATCTTATTACTAGCAAAGAGCAGCCACATGTAACAGTTCATCATTATGCAAATTTAATTTCAAAATTGTGGGATAAAATAAATCAGAAGTGATGTGAAAACTTGCTGTTGGATGTTCTCATCCTTCAGGATAATGCCCAATACTTTGGATCTTATAATATTATAGCAGAACTTAAGTTGATGCTTGTTCATCAGACCTAGGTCCAGCAGCAAGGTTGCGCAAATGGGAGCCTGTGGAAGGAATGGAGATGCATTGTTTTGAGCCTGAACGATGAAAATGTTAGATGAATTACATTGCCAAAGTCCTCAAGTCTCACAGTAGTAATTTTTTCTTTAGACGGACATGAAATTGTCTACGAGACTCCGATGAACATAGAAACAGCTCTTAGCGAGAATCCTGATAACTGGCGCACAAATCATGCCAAGGCCAATAATCGAACGTGAGAAAACGTACACCCAAGCCAATTGTAACAGTTCGACTTCTTCGCTACAAGTTTGCTACTTGAGAATAAATCACAGGCCCAGCATCTTGGCTTCCACCGTCATTATGAGTGGGTCAGCATAAAACGGTGTTGTTACTACGCCAATGTTATAACTCGCGCAAAACTTCTGGAATCGTGACCTTGATTGCCACCCCAGCTGCCGAGCCTAGGAATGGTTTATGTTTAGCTTAATCAACGAAAGCGATATAACACCTTTGCTTACTCACAGTGCGTAACACATACAGTCTGCATAGAAAGTGTCTGCATTTGGTTGTAATTTTAAAGAGAGCAGCAGTATCTAAATAGTACTTACTTTATATTTGTTATATTTATAACCATGGCTCCTACGTTTCCAAAGTTAAGTGGTAAGGTGTTACATAGTCAAAGTAGGGAAATAATTGCAAATGTCATCGACTTCATGAAGCAAGAAGCAGAGATGAAGGAAGAAAATAATGTTCATCCGAGTTCCACAAAAGCCTTAAGAGAGTGAAAGAAAGAGTAGTCAAAGCAACTGTGTTTCACCGAGTTCCGTTTCCAGAGTTTTCAAAGATAAGAGAAAAACAACATATGGATGAAAGAGTGCCATTTGACACACCTGGGAAGAAACATAAGGTCCCTAAACGTATTACAGAAATAGACGATTTCAAATGCGTCATTCGGCGCACGATTCACAATTCCTATGTGGAAGAAAAAACTGTGCTAACAATAAGCAGACTGCTCATCAAGCTAAAAGACAGCAGAAACTTTCAAGGTGGTGCTACAAATCTCAGAAAACTTATTAAAGATTTAGGGTTCAAGTTGAAGAAACCGAAATCAAATAGAAGAGTTCTAACAGAAAAGCAAAATAAATAAATAAAATAAAAAAATAAAAAGTAAATGTTGCCATGATAGCTTAGTCGGTTAGAGCAACGGCACGGAAAGCCTAAGATCCGTGGTTCAAATCCCGGCTATGGCATTGAATTTTTCAGTCTGATTCTACCTTTCCAAATGACTATAATTCTATATGTACTTATATCAGTGTGTACTTATATCAGCATCAATTTTCAAGGTGGTGCTACAAATTTCAGAAAAATACTACTAAATACTACTATTACAAGTCGCAACAAACCACAGGAGATTTTCATCAAGAAATGAATACAGAAAATTACATGAAGTGAATCAACGCCATGTTGATACCTAATATGCCTGCTGGGTCTGTTCTGGTCATCGACAATGCTTCACAATGCGTCAACACTCAAATTGACAAACCACCTACCTCAAATTCCTTGAAAGAAGAAATGAAAGCTTGGTTACTTAGATATAATATAGCTTTAGATGAAAGCATGAGTAAAACAAAGCTATACAACTTAATTAAAGCCAACAAACAGCTTCAGAAGTCATACATACTTGACCAGATAGTAATACAACATCTCCATAATGTACTTAGACTGTCATCGTATCGCCCAGATCTAAACTCAATCGAATTAATCTAGGGTGATATCAAAAAATGGGTGACATGCAGAAATATCACTTTTAAATTAAAATATGTGGAGCAGTTATATGGCCAGCAATTTGCTGAAATTGGAAGACCAGAATGGGAAAATGTATGTCGACATGTTGAATAAATTAAGAATCATTATTTCGAAGAATACGGAATTGCAGAAAATCAAATACAAAGAATTCTCATCCAGGATAACGGTGCAGAAAGTAGTGACAGCAGTGATGACGGCAATAATGTGAGTGATTCCGTAGAAGAGGAAGGGTTGTTAGGTGTGGAAGAATTGGAGGCAATGATTGATAGTGTTTTTATATTAAGCGCTTTTACAGCATGGATTTTAATATACTGTATATAACTAAGTTTATCAGCGCAACGCAGCGCATAACGGTGTGCGGATATTTGACAATGACTGTCCCACGCACTCCTGCAACATGCAGACGACCGGTCACCTCCTGATCTGGTAAGTAACTCGCTTCCTAGCTGTCATTAAGATTTTCACGTGTCTAGAACTGTTGCGCCAATTATATTAGCCGATGCTCCGGCCAATCCTACAGCGACAGCACTATTGCGGTGAAATACGAACTACCCACCTGCCTCCTGGGAGCTGGCACGTCGGCTTGCAGAGGATAACTACCAGACTACAAGAGCACGGATACGGCAAGCACGCGAGTAGGGAGACGTTAGGAAAATTGTGCCTCGTATTTGCTTTGTTCAAAACTACTTTGTCAAACATTTTGGTGAGTAAATTTAGAAATTCATAAAATATCTTATCGTGAGTGCAGAGACAGAGAGATATATAAAGACAGAAAGAAAATACAAGTTGAACAAGAGAACGATTTAAAACGTAGGGGAGGGTGGGGAGGTGAGTCCTACCTTTCGTTTTTTATTTCTAATGTACATGGTATTAAGTTTAAGTTTTACGAATACGTTAAATTACAGCTAATACATTCAGCATCCTTAATACCTATGTTAAAATATTTTGTTCTTATTTACAATTTCCTAAAATAGAAAAATAACTGTAGAAATGAGTGGGCAAGTGAGACACCCCTTGGGGCAAGTGAGTCTTTAAACATGTTAAACAATTTTAGCAAAGAAATGCAACGACTTTGGTTTAAAACTAATTTTTTTCTGAAGCTATAACACATGGCAAGTCTAATCCAATAAAATATAACATGTACTGATCACTTATAATTAAAATATTCACTGAGGTCCATAGTTCAACTGCTATTGTCACATCTTAAGCTCAATAGATATTCACTTGGATTAACTTCGCAAGACTGCTGATGTTCTTAGTTGTAAACATTGCATAAAATAACATGAACCACGGAAAGAAAGACAAATAAAAGAATAGTCACTTGTTCTAACGGCAGGTATCACATACAAAACTATTACTGCCACTTTCATTATCTGTGCATTCCTCATGCATCCACTGCTTGTACTTAATGCAGCTAATTCACTCTTCGAAACTTGGTATTAAAACCAGATCTGATATCGTTTAATGCCACTTGAGCATCATCTGTCCACCCTTTCCCTCTATCAGTTTTCCTTTTATAGTTCCGGACCATACCTGCAATACGAGTTTCAATATAATTAAACTATCCTTTTGACATAACTTCATTATATTGTCAAAAGGTGGCAGTAGTTACTAAATCTTCTAAATAAATTTAATATAGACTTGTAGTTTCGCACACACGAATGGTGGGGCAAATGCGTCACTGCCAGTATTCTAGTAGACTCACTTGCCCCGCCACTACTACTCGGAATAAATTGGTACCTGTCATAGAGGCTACCTTAGGTATTCTGCCGCTACTGCACCAGAATATGCTTCAAACAATGCCATTTAAGGAGCATTAAAATCTGCCACGAAATTAACTTGTTAGAATACAATACACCTGCTCTTAGAAATAGCAGTTCTTACATCAAAATCACCAAAAACAATATGTCCCTGCCAAAACTGTAGTTTTTCCTGGAGCGTTACTTTCTCAGTTGTCACACTTCCGGGCAGCCAAGCCCTTGCTGATAGCCTCCTACCAGGTCCCAAAAAAGTGTATTGTGGAAGAAAATGAAGGTGACGCTCTTGCCCCACCTGACTCGCTTGCCCCTCCTTCCCCTATATAGTCAATATTGTAAAGCTAGAATTTAATTTTCAAGCGGAAGTAAAATTGTAAGGCCAAGTTTATATTCTAGAAAAGTGTTAGTATGTCAATAATTGTACTTGAAGTGCTATCGAACTTTTAAAATGTTAAAGCATGTGTGACTGGAAAAGCTACAGTTTATCTCTTATAATGAAAAGCTTTATTTCGCTCGTGTTTGTTAAAGGTTTTTAAAAGATTGTGCATTTTGCATAGAAGTATGGCAGTAGACTAATAACCACTCAAATCCCGGACCTTTCCCAGCACGTTGGCTTCCTTTTGACCTAGTTAAAAGTGAAAATAGGGAATTACCATGTAATTTACGTGTAATGTTGAAGTACTGGACTGGCACGTTACAGACGTCTGAGTATACGAGTCTCCGATGAACATAGAAGCAGCTCTTAGCGAGGATCATGATAACTGGCGCAGAAATCAGGCTAAGGCCAATAGTCGAACGCGAGACACTTAGAAGCGTACAACCAAGCCAATAAATAATTGTTGTAATGTGATATTTCAACAAAACACGATCTACAGATAAAGCTATAAGCTAGTTTATTCTACACCACGACATCTGTCTCAATACGTCAGAACAAATGTTGAACTGGCACGTGCACTGTATGAAAACGAAACAAGCACGTAACTTTGCACACCATCCGAGAGGCTTTAGTTTCCTCCAGAGCAACTTGTATTATTGAAAACAAGATTAGCACATTCAGACTTTCAGGGAGAAGATAACAGACACGTCCAGCTATGTGTGCAGAATTAGTTAGGCGCACAAACACAGCATCAGACAACATCAATAAGTTCGTACTACTGAAAGTTCATACTCAACACTTTCATGGATGTTGGAATATTCCTCCAGGAGCAGGTTTGCTATTTGTGGTTTGCACAGATGCAGATGGTAATCACGTGTGAAGTAACAGCTTTGAACTTCTGGTTTCCCTAGTTTTATTATAAAACATATTTATATCATTTTACAGTTATAACAGAAAATAGTTATTTTATAGTTGAAATATATATATATAACATGTGACAAATGCAGTGCTTGATGGTGATCGAGAGAATGATTAAGAGACTGGGGGGGGGGATTTTTCCCCTACCCTCTACAGAATCTGCAAGTATGCATGTGGGAGTTAATGTGACTGTGTTTAATATTAAAAATCTAATGTGATACATTCATATGACCTTCTCTACCCTCTATAGTTTATTAGTGGGTGTACAAACTATTCTGATTAAAGCTTATTTTTCTATCTACATTTTAATTCAAATAAACCTTTGTAGAAATAACTACGTTACACATTTCGTTATAGATATAAAGTGAACAGCGATAGTCAAATGTTTAAGAACTCGACGCTATATGTGCTGGCCTTAAAACTCCATACAGTTTCCATGCAATCGCGAGTAACAGCCTGAATGTTGACAGCACTTTAACAGAATGACCAAGTAATGAACGTTTCGAATCATTAATAATGGATATCTCAGAAACGGCTTATGCCACAAAAATACTTATTTGAAATAAATTGTATTTTTTAAAGAGATCTACATTTCTTGTATAGTATATTTTCATCTATCGCTTAACGTTTGCTAGTTATACAAGATTATACAAAATTCCATCGGAATGAAGAGGACTTCAAAGAATATTCCCAGTAAATTGAAGATATACATTTTATTTGTCATGTAAATATCCTTAATATATGGTATTTTGATCAAAATCGTTGGAGCCATTTCTTAGGGAAAAAAAGTTTCGAAAAATACTCCATGTAAAGGATAGTTTTGAATGGCGGAATTTTCTTGAAAAGTTTTTTGTCGCATTTTTTGAAGATACAAAACCTAAATACCAAGTTTGGTGTTTATCCGACTTTTCATTTTTGAGTTATGCTGTTCACATATACCTACGCAGGCGCGAACATTTTTTTAAAAATGCTCTTTTTGGATTCAGGGATCTCAAAACATATATTTCCAGTAAAATCTCGATATCGAAATTTAGGTAAAATGCAATACCTCCTCTACCTATTATGTACGTGGTAGAGAAAGTAAAAATTAAGTGATCCATTAATAATAATAATAATAATAATAATAATAATATGCTGTACACATTATTCATTGAAAATAAAGAATGTGTAAATAATAAATAAACACTTCTCAATCTTTAAAATAAGTTACGTAATTTCTAATTTGTCTTCTCTGAGCTCTTTTTGGAGACCAATTAGCCATCAGGATGTCATTTCTTGCTTGCTTTGATAGTTATCAATTATTATTAACGTCTTTTAACCGGGTAGGTCATATCGGACGGTGAATGAATGAAATGGTTGAAATGATGCTCAAATGGGTCCTTAGAACTTAGAGTTACTTGACATTGCCATCTCGTGATAAAGAAAATCCCGGAAAAAGTCGTATCCCAGAGGTTTTAAACCTCGACCTCCATTCCTCCGCATTACTAGGCAGACACTTAGTCGTTAATATCAAGTAACATTATAACACAATTTGTTTCAAATAAGTTTTTTGTGGCATCAGCCATTTCTAAGATATTCGTTGTTATTTGTTTAAATTTTTTTACCTTATTTATTTTACGTCCCTTTAACTACGTGGTCATATCGCATGGATCTGTAAGAAGATACCTATGTGGCGGACAGTTAGCTTTCTAGGTCTCACCCCTGTAACATCTTGCTTTGTCCCGTGTGCACAGAGGCCTTAGTTCTAGGCAACTGCATCTCCGCTTCTACACGGCCGGGCAATTGACATTACGGTGCCGTCCGGTCTACTTGTTTTTATTATCTGTGTACAAATTTCAGACCATTCGCTATTATCAGTTATTTTCATTTTTGCTATTTTTGTTGTTGTTCCACTTATACCCCGCCTTTAATTGCAATGGTGTTACCTCGTTTATTGTTGTCATTTGATTCCTGATTTTTATTTGGGTTTTATACGTTAGATCACACACACATTTACACTCTCATTCATACTTCCAGGCTCAGGGGAGGACTTTATCTTGGCTGGAGAAAAGTTTCAATTCCCAACTAGGAATCGAACCCCGGAACCCCTCCTACAGCAGACAAAGTGCTCTACCGATTCAGCTACTCGACCAGCTTATTTTTACTTTCTCTACTAAGTATAGTAAGTAGGGGAAGTATTGTATTCCACCCAAAAAATTCGATACCGAGATTTCACCGGAAATACATGTTTTGAGACACCCTGAATCAAAAAAAAAATTTGGAAACATGTCCGTGTGTCTGTTTGTGTGTGTGTGTGTCTGTGAACAGCATAACTCAGAAATGAACAGTCGGATAAACACAAAACTTGGTATTTAAGTTCAGTATCTTCCAGAGATGCAACACGAAGGTTTTCAAGAAAATCCCCCCACCCCAGATTACTCTTTACATGGAACATTTTTCGAAAATTTTAATTCTCTCAAAAATGGCTCCAACGATTTTGATTAAAATATCATATGTTTAAGATATTGTCATGAGCAATGAAAAGTATATCTCGAATTTTCTGGGAATGTCTCCAAAAGTATTCTTCATTGTGAACGACTTTTGCATAACTGGTAAACCATAAGAGATAGACAAAAATTTACTGTAAAAAATGTAGATCGCGTTAAAATGTACAATTTATGTCATATACATTTTTTTAGTTGAGTGAACCATTTTCGAGATATTGCTTGTTATTCCCTTAAATGTTCCAACACTTATACTTTTTCTCCAATTCGTTATTCATTTTTACTTTCTCTACTACGTATATTAAGTAGGGGAGGTATTGTATTCCACCGAAAAATTCCATACCGACATTTCACCGGAAATACATGTTTTGAGATCCCTGAATCCAAAAAAAGCATTTTTGGAAACATGTCCGTGTGTGTGTCTCTGTGTCAGTCTGTCTGTCTGTGTGTCTGTCTGTGAACAGCATAACTCAGAAACGAACAGTCCGATAAACACCAAACTTGGTATTTAGGTTCAGTATCTTCCAGAGATGCGACACGAAGGTTTTCAACAAAATCCCCCCACCCCAGAGTACCCTTTACATGGAAAATTTTTCGAAAATTTTAATTTTCTCAAAAATTGCTCTAACGATTTTGATTAAAATATCATATGTTTAAGATATTTTCATGACAAATAAAATATATATCTTGAATTTTCTGGGAATGTCTCCAAAAGTATTCTCAATTGTGAACGACTTTTGCATAACTGGTAAGCCATAAGAGATAGACAAAAGTTTACTACACAAAAAATGTAGATCGCGTTAAAATACACAATTTATGTCATTTACATTTTTTTTGTTGAGTGAACCATTTTTGAGATATTGCTTGTTATTCCTTTAAATTTTTCAATACTTATTTTCTAAACTGGGAATTCGTTATTCATTTTACTTTCTCTACTACGTATAGTAAGTAGGGGAAGTATTGTACTCCACCCAAAAATTCGATACCGAGATTTCACCGGAAATACAGGTTTTGAGACTCACTGAATCCAAAAAAAAGCATATTTGGAAAAATGTCCTTGTGTGTGTCTGTCTGGTGTCTGTTTGTGTGTCTGTCTGTGTGTCTATGAACAGCATAACTCAGAAACGAACAGTCGGATGAACACCAAACTTGGTATTTAGGTTCAGTATCCTCCAAGGATGCGACACGAAGGTTTTCAAGAAAATCCCCCACCCCAGAGTACCCTTTACATGGAACATTTTTCGAAAATTTTAATTTTCTGAAAAATGGCTCTAACGATTTTGATTAAAATATCATATGTTTAAGACATTTTTATGACAAATGAAATGTATATCTCGAATTTTCTGGGAATGTCTCCAAGACTATTCTTCATTGTGAACGACTTTTGCATAACTGGTAAACCATAAGAGATAGACAAAATTTTACTGCACAAAAAATGTAGATCGCGTTAATATAGACAATTTATGTCATATACATTTTTTTAGTTGAGTGAACCATTTTCAAGATATTACTTGTTATTCCCTTAAATTTTCCAATACTTATACTTTTTCTCAAATTCGTTATTCATTTTTTTGTCCTGGTAATGCAAAGAGAATGGAATACTCCACATAGCAACAGCTCTTAAAATATTTGACTAAGGCTTAAAGCCTACCATTTCCCCTTGTATCTACAATAAAATTAGCAATAAGATTAACATCTCGATATCTCGATTAACATGAAGCATATGGAGAGTAAGCGTTTGTAAAAATAGTTTGTACAAGAGTAGAGAAAGTCATGTGAGTGCTACACATCAGATTTTTACTATTGTTTTAGACTCAAGGTGAAACTTTGGGTCGTGTTGTTACATATTCAATCCGATATTAACTTTGGCGACTGAGGGAAATCATGAAAAAACACGTCAGATTAGTCGACCCACGGGATTTGAACCCGGGACTTGTCTAATGTGGGCCACAAATGTAATCGCCTGAGGCACCTCGCTCGGTTTGATTTTTGGAAGTACTGCCAACCTGAGTTTCATTCTTGAATGTGAGGCAGACCCCCGCGCTACAGAGGTGGGCTTCTCTGGGTTTCCACCTCCACGTAGAGAACATAAAGTGAAAATGACAGGCTTCTTTTATTTATCTAATTACCATATTGCATTGATTTACAACCGCTGCATAAAGATCTACAGTTATGTAAGCATTAATCTCCGTATAGAACCACCACGCCAAAAGTAATTAGCACTCCATCTCTCGTTTGTAGTAGTTGTTCTGCTTGATTTATTTCCTCGTGTAGATGATAGAGAAGGAAATTAATAATAACAAATATTATGTGTTACATTCACATGACTTTCTCCACGCACTCTGCTAAAAACTATTTTACCAAAGCTTATTCTTTTATATCCTTATTAATCGAGGTAAATTATAATTTACACGTTCTGTTTTAGACACAAGGACACGGTGGGCTAATGCGAGTCAATTTTTAAAAAGCGAATAGCTATGTGATCGCTTTTAAATTCCATGTTCCTATATCATGACCACAAAAAAGTGAATGAGTTGCTACTTGTACAAAAAAGTATAAGTGTTTGAAAATCCAAACCAATAACAAAGAATATCTCAGAAATAGTTAACGTCACCAAAAATATTATTTGACATAGATTGCATGCTTTAAAAATATCTACATTTGTCTGTAGAACATTTGCCCTGTCTCTTACGGTTTGCCAAATACAAGTCATTCAGTATGAAGATGACCTCACAAAATATTCGCAGAAAATTCGAGATACACATTTCATTTGTAATGAAAAAGTCTTAAACATATGGTATCTTATACAAAATAGAACCATTTTGAGAAAAAATAAAGAAAAGTTTTCCATGTAAAGGGTAGTTTTGGCTAGGGGTATTTTATTGAGAATCTTCAGATCGCTTCCTTGGGGGACGGACTAAAGGGCACTGGGATGTTATCAGGAAGAGAAGCTGACACATGACAGTAGTTTAAATTATGGTTTTACAATAACTACTCAATCAATTGTAACTAAATTTGGGTTGGTCATACTTTATGTGGTTTTGAAAATAAGTGACACCCGCTACATAGCACAAAATGTTGCAGCACATATTTCAGGTACACTTTCCTCCTATGATTTTCTTTCTATCATCACCATTTTTCCCTAAACTATATAAAAGATAAGTTCATACCCTGGACAAAATAATTCGGTTTGTGTAACCTAATAAGAACAACATTTTCTTCATAAATAGCTTTTATGCTCACATATATTTAAAAGTTTGAAAAACATAAAGATATAGTTTCCCTGAAATATCCAGTAAAATTTTGTGTACATGTTTTCAATACTTTTTGAGAAAAGTCACCTGAATTATATAAAATAATCTGATGTGTTACACTCACATGACTTTCTCTACTCTTGTACAAACTATTTTTACAAACGCTTATTCTCCATATCCTTCATGTTAATCGAGATGTTAATCTTATTGCTAATTTTCTCGTAGGTGCAAGGGGAATTGGTAGGCTTTAAGCGATAGTCAAATATTTTAAGAGCTGGTTGCTATGCGGAGCATTCCATTCTCTTTGCATTACTAGGACAAAAAAATATGAATAACGAATTTGAGAAAAGTATAAGTATTGGAAAATTTAAGGGAATAACAAGCAATATCTCGAAAATGGTTCACTCAACAAAAAAAATGTATATAACATAAATTGTGTATATTAAGGCGATCTGCATTTTTTGTGTAGTAAAATTTTGTCTATCTCTTATGGTTTACCAGTTTACCAAAAGTCGTTCACAATGAAGAATACTTTTGGAGACATTCCCAGAAGATTCAGGATATACGTTTCATTTGTCATGAAAGTATCTTAAATATATGATATTTTAATCAAAATCGTTAGAGCCATTTTTGAGAAAATTAAAATTTTCTAAAAATGTTCCATGTAAAGGGTAATCTGGGGTGGGGGTATTTTCTTGAAAACCTTCGTGTCGCATCTCTGGAAGATACTGAACCTAAATACCAGTTTGGTGTTTATGCGACTGTATGTTTCTGAGTTATGCTGTTCACAGACACACACACTCGGACATGTTTCCAAAAATGCTTTTTTTTGGATTCAGGGGTCTCAAAACATGTATTTCCAATGAAATCTCGGTATCGAATTTTTGGGTGGAATACAATACTTCCCCTACTTACTATACGTAGTAGAGAAAGTAAAAAAACAAGTTATGGGAAATTGAGAACAAAAAACAATACAAATGGGATGGTTAGGCGCCGCCATGTCTAAATTGGTAAACTTAAAGGTTCAAATTTATCATAAGCCCAATGATTATATATACATATATATGTCATTTTAAAGCTACAGATTTTTACTTTTTTGCGTAAAAAATGAAAAATCGAATTTTTTTAGCATCTTGACCTACCAGTACCCTTAAACAAGTTTGGTATTTAACCAACTCGTCGTTTTTGAGTTACGCTGGTCACCAACAGACAGACAGGCAGAGATACACGGACAGTTTTTCAAAATCTTTTTTTTTTAATTTAGGGAGTTCTCAAAGCGTGCATTACCGGTGAAATATAGATTTCGAAAATGTTGGGTGAAATATAATACTTCTATTTACTATACGTAAAACCGAGCGGGATGCTCAGGCGGCAACGTCTTTGGCCCGTATTTGGGAGGTCCCGGGTTCGTTAAATGTGACCGCCCACTCTGACCTTGGTGTTTTTCGTGGCTTCCCCTGGTCGCCTAGGCAAATACCGAGGTGGTGTATCTACCAGATTTGTCTTTTCCCAATTTTCTCTCAGTTCATCTATCCCTTTCAAATTTTAGGTGTGTTTTGATATTCTGTAGTGCTGGCGGTGTCGGGTAGATGGCGTAGAGCTTGCGCATTGGTAAGATTTCTCCCCGTGAACGCCAGGGTGTGTTGTCCCGCCCAGTATGGTCGCTTCGTTGCCCTCTCTCAAGATTATTTGCCTCTACTGGTGCGCGGGTGTTGAAACTGGAAATATTAGAGACTTCTGCGCGTCTGTGCGGGCCTGTCTGCCTGAGGACCTGAGACCTCCTACGGCTCCTTTACCCTGGCTCCCGGGGGGGGTATAGCCACAATAGATCAAGATGGTCGTAGTGAAGGTTTCCCCTTCAATAAGAACATCCTAAATCCCAGTATAAGTTAGTAGAAGAAAAAGTAGTACATTTCTTGTAAAGAATACTGGACCTGAGTTAAGAAACTGATTTTAAACGGTTCTTACGTGTTTCGCTCAGAAAAGCTCATAATCGAAGTGAGAATGAAACTGCTACAATCTGGCAACACTTATCTATACCATGACGGACACCAACAACCAAATAATCTGAATTTATGCAATCATGCCTACATTTAACTACTCTAGGTAGTACTAAAGTGCACTTATCGCAGCCTTAGCCCAGCAATAAAGGCTTGAGATACAGATAGTGAGTCCATTAACCAGAATTACGTTATAAAGCTGGCAAGTAGACAGAAACGCCAAGTAACGCAACGCTACAGAATCCAATTATCATCTCATTGAACAGTCAACAACGTTCAGGTATGTGCGTAGAATCCTGTACATCTGCTTGGGACAAACTGGCTGGGTAATCTTTCTTTCTCATCGATCAAGCTTTCCAAAACTACATACAGATTATAAACAATTTGAAATGGATCTTATGCGTAAATACCTGCCACTAATTATATCTGAAAGGGAAAGCGCGACTGTTTACATATTGAGAGACCGGTTCTTGGAAATTGTGCTGAAGACAAGAAAAGCTTTGATAAGGGGACCTTCCACCTATCGAGTAACTAACAGGTTACTGATCAGCCCGTTACAAAAATGAAATAAAACAACTAAGTGGCAATGGCCCTATGTCCAAAATCTGACATGTAACAAACACACCACTTTCTCTACCCATTTTCATAGAAATTCTGCAAGTTAATAGAAAGCCTTATTACTTTCTTTACCACGTACACACCTCGGTGGTAGTTAGAGAACATACTGCATTCGATCCAAAAGTTTGATATCGAGATTTCACTGGAAATATATAAGTAGGGTATATAGAGAAATTCGAGCGCAGTTTTTTTGGGCATATATGGGAAAGGATAGGGAAAACGAGGATAGATGGGGCGGTTCAATGAGGAAAATGGGTTTATATGGGAGAGATAGGGAATACGACGACCGATACTATGCTAGACAGGGTTGAAGGAGGGAAATACGTTTATATGGAAGAGATAGAGGAGAGGTGTTAGGCTAGACAGAGGCTGAGGAGTAGAGTATGGTTTATATGAAAGGTATAGGAAAACGAGGAGAGCTGTTAGGCTAGACAGAGTTGAAGGGTAGAGTATGTCTTTTATGTGAGAGAGGTAGGAAACAGGAGGAGAGGTGTTAGGCTAGACAGAGGTCGAGGTGTAGAGTATGGTTTATATGAGAGATATAGGAAAACGAGGAGAGATATTAGGCTAAGCAGGTTGAGTATGCGTTTATAAGGAGAGACGAGAAAACAGAGAGATCTTATGCTACGATAGATAGGTTTTAAAGGTAGAATGTGTTGTATATATGCTAGATAGGAAACCAAAGAGATACTCAGCTAGACAGGGGGGCAGGAGGGGGAACACGCTTTATGAGAGGTAGGGGATACGGGGAGAGATGCTAGACTAGACAGCGGTTGAGAGTAGAGTATGCGTTTATATGTATGAGAACTATAGGAACTGGAGGAGGGGTGTTAGGCTAGACAGATGTTGAGGAGTAGAGCATAGTTTATATGAGAGCGGTAGGGGATAGAGGGAGAGGTGCTAGACTAGACAGAGGTTGAGGAGTAGAGTATGGTTTATATGAGAGGTATAGGAAAACGAGGAGAGGTGTTAGGCTAGACAGAGGTTTAGAGTAGAGTATGCTTTATATGAGAGGTATAGGAACAGGAGGAGAGGTATTAGGCTAGACAGATACTAAAGGAGTAACAATATGGGTTTATATACAGGAGAGATAGGGAATAGGAGGTGCTAGACCTTGAGAGCGACTTTAGACGTGAACGTCGTGGAAAACTGTTTCATGTCAATGTTAGAACGCTAATTCTAGACATGCCCATCACGTAACCCATTCAGAGAAAAGGTGACCTGCAACGGGAAAAAGGAGACCAGCAAAAGGGAAAAAGCTGACCGCAAAGGGAAAAAGGTGAGCCATAAAGGGAAAAAGGTGACCTGCAACGGTAAAAAGGTGACCAGCAAAGGAAAAAAGGCGTCCCACAAAGGAAAAAGGGTAGGGAAAAAGTGACCCTCTCACGGGAAAAGCTAACCCACTCACACTAACAGGTAAGTAATTCAGCTAGTATCACAGGAGGCTAGATTCCAGAGGCTAACTGCATCATAGCTATGCATGATTTCACAGGTAATTCAGCTAGTATCGTGGGCACTTAAGCTAATTCAGCTAGTATCACAGGAGGCTAACTGCATCATAGCTATGCATGATTTCACAGGTAACTCAGCTAGTATCGTAGGTATTTAGGCTAATTCAGCTAGTATCACAGGAGGTTAGATTCCAGGGTTGGGTATAGCATAGTTTCATATTTCACAGGTAATTCAGAGGGTATCGTAGGTATTTAGGTTAATTCAAGTATCACAGGCATTTAGAGTAATTCAGCTAGCATTACAGGAGGGTAGGTTCCAGGGGTCGGTTATAACATAGCTTCGTATTTCACAGATAGTTCAGGTAATATCGTAAGTATTTGAGGCAATCGACATAGCTTCACAGATATTATTGATAATTTCGATCAGAGATTTGTATCACAGCTATTTAAGGTAAATGCAGGTGATTCAAGTTGTATCAACGGTATTTGTGTCATTTTATCAGGTAATCCATCTAGTATCATTGGTATTTAAGGCAAACCAGATAGTATCACAGGTGCTTGTGCTAATTTAGAACAGGAATTCGTATCAGAGCTAGTTAAGGTAATTTCACATGATTCGGGTAGTATCACAGGTATTTAAGTCATTTTAACAGGTAATTTAACTAGTATCACAGGTACTCATGGTAATATAGAGAGTAATTAGATTATAAACATTTCTCATCCAACGTTACAACAATTTATATACTTTTTTCTAAATCTTACAAACTTATTATATGTTAAACAGTTATTGTACGATGCGGAGAGGGATAAACTGCATATTGGTTCACAAATTGAAAAGTTTTGCGTCAGCATACCTTTATTTTAGTACGTTGTAGGTGTCTCTCCCCTTTTATCTAGGCTTGAGACTAGCACTAGGATTGCTCCTAATGGCAGGGTTACCACCTTCCCTTCCATCTTCTTCTTTCTTCATCAGGCGTCTGCTAGTTGCATACACAGCACACGGATAAACTTAATTTTTTAAGATTGTAGACTCACGAGAAAATCTTTATCTTTAACTTACATTCTTTTAAGCACTGTTTGTAATGGCGTAATGTCCATACGCATAGGTAGTTATTCCATCTTCGGCAATAACTCTTTTATCATCAAACGGAGTCAATGTAATTTTATTCACTTGTACTGTAGCAAGGGCATGCTTTCGTGATAGGATCAGATTCATAGGTGTTCTGATGATTTCACAGGTTTTAAGACAGTCTGTATAGCTGTCAAACGAAATGTACTGCTTAATAGCGCTACGTTTTATACCTTTAATCTTTTTTATCATTGACCCTTGAATATCTAAGGCATACATCTTAGGACGTAGTCCAACAAAGCGTAGGATGATTTTGCTATTAGCCTCATCTTTAAATTTTCCCAATACCTTCTTGTTCTGAGTAGAGTGGCATATATGATTGACAGGGTAATCAGCTGTATCGAGATGCTCAAGAAAACGTAGCTTGTCCTGGTACACATCTTCAGTTGTTACACGATGAATGAATGAATCAGTGTCCATATACATAAGCTTCAGGTTTCCAGCTCCATAATAAGGCAACAAAACGTCGTAATGATAGTTATACATTAATGTCTTGGAGATGTCCAACACACTCATACCAATGTATATAGGCTTGTTGAATACAATCTGACGAGAGGCAATATGTACAGCAGCTAGATTAGCAGCATATATCGTCCTGTCGATAAACGTAGGCTTAGCGATCAGCTTCTCTAGAGTTTTTTCATTGGTCACCAGGCGTATATCCATACGGTTACGCAGGTTCTCCATAGTTTTTCCAAACATGGCGTTGTTAAAGAGCTTGTAGAGATCCTTCTCGAAGTCATTTGCAGCTTGTTGTCGTAGCCTGTTGTTAAATTCCACATAAGGTTTCAACCACCGAGACTGTAGGAATTGTAGCATACGATGGATTTTTGTTAGTCGTAGTCCATGACTAAGAGCTTGCTTCAAAGCCATGTAATGCACTACATACTTCTTTCGAGGTCCAGGATGAGGTATCAGTTTCTTTGTAGATGCTTCCAATGGTTTCATACACTCTGGCAGGAAAGGTAGATCGTTGTGTAGATCGTGAAGTTCTGCAGGATACTCGATGTCGACTTCTAATATGTACCCATGAGGATCATCTTCTTGTAGTGTTTCTAAGTTGATTTCTTCAGGTGACACCCACTGAAATCCACCAAAAGGAAGGGCGTGACACATTGCCCAACCATATTGGTTATTAGCGTCCTCGTATGTGATAAATTGGGTTGGTCTCGACGGATCAAACTTCTCCATATAAGTGTTATTAGCCTCTGCATACCGATGAGAAACTTGACATAAACCTCCTCTTATACCTGATTCCACCATGAGTAGTTGATCATAATCTTGTAACAGCTCTAACTTAATTCCAGTATACAGTAACATAGCGTCCCATGTAAGACCTGGAGAGGTAAAATAATGGGCCGGATCGACTTTATGTGTTTTGAGGGTTTGCTCTCTGAACGTCTCAAAGACGTCAGCTAGAAGAAGTACATCCGAAGTTAAGTAGAGATCGCTGTACTCTCCTAGGTTTCTCACATTAAACAGCTCCCATACATTTCTAGCATGATCGTAGTCAGTATCAGTAATTTCTTCTTCATTTAATCTATTGTAGAATGAGTCCTTAGGATGCAAGGATGGTCTCGTTCAGGGCATCCCATGACGTAACAAAATCATATGGAAATACGCCCTTACGCGTCATCAACTTCAATTTGTCTTCTCCGAAGTACTTTAGTGTTTCTGGATATGAGGTTAGATTTTTTACCAACTTATCCAAGCTTGTACTGAGGAATCGGAAGCTATCCACAAATCGAAGCTTTATATCTCCTACATACTTGGTGAATGAGATATAGCTTTCTTCAGAGTTAGGAATTACCTCCACACGTTCACTTGTGCACCCCAACTCCTTTACAATGAAATGCGAGTCATATCCGCTAAGGTTATGCATGAAGACTGGGATATATTTAGGTGTTTTGCAGGCTAAATTACATTCATTATGAAGACTTCCACGATATTCACCGCTGATGTGATCATGGTCGCGTACTTTATAGTTCTCTTCTGTAAAGGGTTTTCCACACAAGTAGCATGTCGTAGAAGACTCAAAATCCTTTTGCTGTTGATCCGTAAGTTTCAGAGGCTTAGCAGATTTGTATACGTCATCAATCATTTTTGCAAGAGATGTCAGGTACAGCATAAACTTCTGAGTAGCATCAGCACCACGATATACATAGGGTTGCTTAGGAAGACCAGTTTCGAGATGTTCAACACTGGATGTAGGCTTCACGTAAACACAGAAGCTCATTGGTGTGTGCTCTTGATAAGGGGTTGTATAGGAAGTTTCAGGATTGGGTATACACGTATGGCATGGAGTGAGAATACTCTCAAAATCAGCATAGATGACATAAGGTAGTTTCAGCATCCTCTCAACATTTTTAAACTGTACAATTGATTTCTCCTTGGTAGGCATAACTACCCTTGCAACACCATGTTGATTACAGGTAGCTGCATGTTCTTGTAGTTTTTCCAGTCCACTTCATCCATATCGATTATCAAAATGTGTAAAACAGCGCTTGCAGGTATAAACACGTTCATTACATTTAGTTTTCTGGCGTCGAACGAGCTTCTCAAAATTCTTTATATACACGTAGTGATGTTTTCCACTGCTGTCATTCAATAGTAGCAGGTCGCAATGTTCAGGTAGTTCAATATCAGCAACCTTTATCGGATACACTTCATGCTTCTCATCCAGCCCGAAAACGTTAATAGACATATTGTTATACTTCTCAAATTTAGGTATTTGAGAAAGTGGAGTAGGGTAGGAAACACAGCTGAAGTCGTACTTATCTTGAAGTTGTTTGTATTTGCTCACACGTTGCGCATCCTTCTCAACGAATTTAGCTAATATAGAGTACATGAAACATTTCTCGTCGGTAAAGTTCTGAATGTCTATACACGCTTCTTTAGCTCCGACAGATGACGGTAGTGGTATGTAGCTACTTCCTCGTAACGGGTTGTACTTGTTGATACGAAGTCGAACTCCTTCCACAGCAAGCAAAGCCCAGCTGCTACCCTTAAGCTGAGACTCCTCCATTTCAGTCACCAATTTCTTGAATTTCACTTCCATCGTTGACTCCAGATCAGTTTCCAGGAAAACAGCTTGATTCCGTGTTTTAAATGTTTTGTCACGGGTTTCTCCAATACTGTTAACAAATCGACACTCAACCAGCAGATTAATTTTAACACTCTTATGAATACCAAGCTCTTTATGCACAGCCTGGATTATGCGTTGTTTTGCTTCATGCAGATACATATTTAGGTCCTTAGCTGATTCGCATCGTATAAAATACGATTTCAATCGTCCTTCGAATGAAGTTTCGTATTCTTTCATATCACAGTCCTCCATTGTTAATAATAGCTGATGTTTAGTTGGCTCCAATCTTCTTTTCTTCTGAGGGCTGCTTATTTCACATATATCTTCGTGTCGCTGCCCCTTATAACCATCTTTGAAGGTTACATTACAATGTTTACATTTGAAGAGCTTCTTGCAGCTCATCTCGTGTCTTCTCTTGTGATAACCTCGGAGGAACTTCTTCCCACATTTTCCGCATGCATATCCAGTAGCGCTTGGAATAATATCCTTATACGCTGAGTTATTCATCTTTATTCTTGATGTAATAACGTATTAATCACTGATCAATGAAATGTAGACCTCTTCACCTTGATACCACTTTAGAAAGCTGATTATTCTTGGAGAGAACACGATGTTAACACCTCAAGACAATGAAGCCATCGGACAATGAAGTCCAATGCCCTAGATCATATTTATAGAGGGAGCACGAACCTTTTAGATCAATCATAAACTCGTTCCATAACCAGCTGTATATGATCGCTCAACGTGTATTAACCCCCGCAGCCATATAACCTCAAGTCCAGAGACAGGATGTTTATGACGTCACACCCAGAGACAGGATGTCTGGCAGCATCAAACACGTTTAAACTCGTCTCATAACTACCTGCTTATGCTGTCACACCAGCAAGAGAAGTATTCCCACACGCTCATTCAGACATATATTTCAAATTCAAGCCTACTACCACCACCATCACCACCTATTGTACCAAGGTTAATTCAAGCTGTATTATCACAATACTTAAAAGTAAAAGCTTAAAAGGAAACCTAGAAGATTTTCCTCCTTATTTACTTAATTATTTCATGTTTTCATTCCCTTTTCAATTCTTCCTTTCCATCTTCCCACAGAAAGACCGTTACATTTCACTGCAATCACGAGAAAAGCAAACGCTCATTCAGGCATATATTCCAAATTCAAAGCCTACCACCACCACCACCACCACCACCACCACCACCACCACCACCACCACCACCATCACCTATTGTACCAAGGTTAATTCCAGCTGTATTATCACAATTTTTAAAGTAAAGGCTTAAAAGGTAACGTAGAAGATTTTCCCCCTTATTTACTTAATTATTTCATGTTTTTATTCCCTTTTCAATTCTTCCTTTCCATCTTCTCACAGAAAGACCATTACATTTCACTACAATCATGAGAAAAGCAATTTTTCCAGAGTTACACAGATTCTAAGCTTCTAAATCGAACCCGGTAATACTTTTAATAAATGTATTTTAGCTCCCAAATATCAGCATCTACCATTTAATCTTTACTCGAACCTGATATGATCCATAAGCTTGAAGATATATGAAATCACCCCTTCGGGATTCGATCTGAGTACTTTAAAGTAATATTTGTCATGATAACGATATTTAAGGACTAGATACTCTGTTTACGTTTGCCTTGACATGTCTATCTAAATTAAATTACGAGTTATTAAATTTTTGCAAGTAAATTTCATTGAATCGGTATTCGAACCCAGAACACCAGGAATAAAATAATTTATAATATTAGTCTGACATGTTAAACAAAGCTGTATGCAGTTACATCATCGATCTAAGTGATATATTCTAGTGTACAGAGGAAAATTAAGGAAGTCATTAAAAGATGGGGAATCGAACCAAGCACAACTGATTGACAATTATATACAGCATTAATCACCCAGTATAGAACCTATCAATCATACTTTGGTGCACTCCTCTACCTCACTTAGTTCCCGAGATAATGAAAATTTAAAAATTAAGGATCGAACCCAGGACGTCAGGTATCTAATTACACATCTACAAGATACTACCTAATAACATAAACGCTATAAAGTTTAGTTGTCGTCTTTATCTTAAGTCATTTAGCAGTTATTGAATTTATAAGTAAATTCCATTGAATCAGTATTCGAACCCAGAACACCAAGAACAAAATAATTTATAATATGAGTTTGCTATGTTAAACAAAGCTGTATGCAGTTACAGCTTCAAACTAAGTGATATATTCTAGTGTACAGAGGAAAATTAAGGAAGTCATTAAAAGATGGGGAATCGAACTAAGCACAACTGATTGGCAATTATATACAGCATTAATTGTCCATCATAATGTCCATCAATCAGGTGCTGGAAGGTTTGTTTGGGAATGGCAGCCTATTCTTCACGGAGTGCCGAACTGAGGAGAGGTACCGATCTAGGTCGGTGAGACCTGGCACAAAGTCGGCGTTCTTAAACATCCCAAAGGTATTCTATAGGATTCAAGCCAGGACTCTGTGCAGGCCAGTCCATTACAGGGATGTTATTGTCGTGTAACCACTCCACCACAGCCCATTCAGTATGAACAGGTGCTCGATCGTGTTGGAAGATGCAATCGCCATCCCCGAATTGTTCTTCAACAGTGGGAAGCAAGAAGGTGCTTAAAATATCAATGTAGGTCTGCGCTGTGATCGTGCCACGCAAAACAACAACGGGTGCAAGCCCCCTCCAGGAAAAACACGACCACACCATTACACCACCACCTACGAATTTCACTGTTGGCAGTACACATGCTGGGAGATGACGTTCACCGGACATTCGCCATACCCACACCCTGCTATCGGATCGCCACATTGTGTACCGTGATTCGTTACTCCACACAACGTTTTGCCACTGTTCAATCGTGTAATGTTGAGGCTCCTTACACCAACCTAGGCGTCGTTTGGCATTTTCCTGCGTGATGTGTGGCTTATGAGCAGCCGCTCGACCATGGAATCTAAGGTTTCTCACCTCACGCCTGTTATAGTACTTGGAGTGGATCCTGATGCAGTTTGGAATTCGTGTGTGATGGTCTGGATAGATGTCTGCCTATTACTCTTTACGACCCTCTTCAAATTTTGGCGGTCTCTGTCAGTCAACAGACGAGGTCGGCCTGTACGCTTTTGTGTTGTGCATGTCCCTTCACGTTTCCACTTCACTATCACATCAGAAACAGTGGACCTAGGGATGTTTAGGAGTGTGGAAATCTCGCGTACAGACTTCTGACACAAGTGACACCCAATCATCTGACCACGTTCGAAGTCCGTGAGTTCCACGGAGCGTCCCATTCTGCTGTTTCACGATGTCCAATGACTACTGAGGTCGCGGATAATGGGTACTAGGCAGTAGGTGGCAGCACAATGCACCTAAGATGAAAAATGTATGTTTGTGGGGTGTCCGGATACTTTTGATCACATAGTGTATCTTAAACACGCAGTACTTTAATCAAATTCGTTAGAGTTGTTTTTGATGAAATATATAATATAAAACATTGATAAAATCAAACATAACGAAATATTTTCCATGTAAAGGGTAGTTTGGGGGTAGAGAAATTTTCTTGAAAACCTTCGTGTCGCATTTTGGGAAGATGCTGAACTTAAATATCAAGTTTAGTATTTATCAAACATTTCGTTTTTGAGTTATGTTGTTCATACACACACACACACACACACACACACACACACACAAACACACATGCGTATACAAGATGCACAGACGCACACATGGACATTTTTCTAAAAATTTATCTTTTTGGATTCAGGGGGCCTCATAACAGGTTCGATGAAATCTCCACATCGAATTTTTTGGTGGAATCAAATACTTTCCCTACCTAATAGGTCCGTGATAGAAAAATCTTGTGTTGCGCTCACATCACTTTCTCTACTCTTGTACAAACTATTTTTACAAACGCTTATTCTCCATATGCTTCATGTTAATCGAGATATCGAGATGTTAATCTTATTGCTAATTTTCTTGTAGATGCAAGGGGAATTGATAGGCTTTAAGCGATAGCCAAATGTTTTAAGACCTGGTTGCTATGTGGAGCATTCATTTCTCTTAGCATGTCTAGGACATAAAAAAAACGAATAACGAGTTCCCATTTGAGAAAAAGTATAAGTGTTGGAGAATTCAAACAAATAACAAGGAATACTTGTATCTCGGAAATTGGTCACTTCACAAAAAAAATGTATAAGATATAAATTGTGTGTTTTAACAGCTCTATAATTTTTGTGTAGAAAAAATGTCTCTATTTCTTAGGCTTTACCAGTTGTGCAAAAGCCATTCAGAAAGAATAGGACTTTTGGCAGCACTCCCAGAAAGATCAAGATACACATTTTATTCATGAAAATGTCTTAAATGTATGATATTTTATTAAAAATCATTGGAGTCATTTAAAATTTTCGAAAAATGTTCCATGTAAAAGGTAATCTGAGATGGAGGGATTTTCTTGAAAATCTTCGTGTCGCACTTTGTAAGATATTGAACCTAAATACCAAGTTTGGTATTTATCCGACTTTTCGTTTTTGAGTTACGCTGTTCAAGACACACACACTGTCTTTTTTCTAAAAGTGCTTTTTTTTATTCAAAGGGCCCCAAAACAAGTATTTCCGGTGAAATCTAGGTATCGAATACTATACATCCCCTACTTACTATACGTAGTAGAGAAAGAAATTAAAGGCAATTCGATAAATCTAATATGCTAGCCATGACATTTACATGACTCTATAATAAACAAAGCAATGCTTAAAATTTGGGAAACATTAAACGAACGAACTAAATATTTTGGAATTTGTCAATACTATAGGTAGAAACTCTTATTTCAGTAACTTGTATATTTAACTAGGTAACCTTTTTCTTGTAGTAAGTCTATTACAATTTCACAGCTAAATAAAATTCAATGAGAATGAAGGTTTCACGGGCTACCAATAGCTTAACTTATGACTGACACGGACCATCCTTGGCCTAAGGAAATAATAGTATTTCGGGATTTGTAACTCAAAGGATTAAAAAAAGGGCACTCGCCTTATGTTTTCATTCTGGTATCATTAATGAACCTATTAATAAATTAAGAACGTAAACGTGACTGTTCCCTAACACAGCTCCAATCTGTCATAGCAAGGCGAGAGGAGTCAAAGAGAGCCACAAAAACACGCTTCAAAAGTGAGTGAGGTCTATTTCGATATGTTTTATACCTTATCATGTTAGTTCGAAATTTTCTAATAAGACAATACCTTTGCAGTGTGCCGCTGACGTCATAATGCGGAACTCTTGCTTCGTCAAAGGCACTTCTGACATGTGATTCCTACTGTGGCGATGACCATCAAATACCCTGTATACATTAGACGGTAAACGACCGGACTTCCATTTGTGCATTCCCTGCCAACTATAATATTTTTATTTCTTGATTTTTCAGACAATTGTGATACGGGTCCGTTACAATATTTTAATTGACATATTGGAAGATATATTTTTAAACATTAAGAATGGTTTGGAATGAGAGAAACCGTAAGAATCTTATAAACGTCTTAAATAGATCTGATTTAAGCATGAAATGTGGCATTTCTTTTTTACTTGAACTGCTCTCTCTCCCCGTCTTACTGCCAATCTCTCCCTCCCTCCCGTAGGTCCAACCACTGCACTGCAACCCAGTCTAACCTACACCATGAATTACGCTGGTGCCTAAGGTGATACCGCAGCAAAACTTTTCCTTTCACTCCGGTGGAGAGATTTCAGTGGGTATACTATGGTCATCCTCGGATGGCGAGTCTCAACCTAGCAGCTTTGCTGATTTAGTACGTAAATGTGTTTCCCCTCCACTCGAAAAAGTCTGTTCTTTCTCTCTCTTACACACAGACACACACACTCACACACTCGTGCACACACACATACCCACACCACGCATACATACATACATAGGTACATACATACATACAAACAAATGCAAACACACAGACCTTTTGTTAAAAATGTTTTTTATTAGTGTGAAGGTTTTAGGTTTAAAACTAAATTTCATGCACAATCTCAATAACATTTTTGTTTTGAATGCAATGCTTCCTCTACCTTAGGCACATATGGGTGCTGAATGTAAAGACGAAAGTTTATAATTCCTCCAAACAGCATTCAGTAACAAATTATAGTTCATAACTTAGAGAAAAAAAAGTGGGGTAACTCACCTAGGCATGTATTCCCCCCTCTCTTAATTGCCTTGGGCTGGCATGCCTCTCCTATTCTGCATCTGAATCGCTGCTTAATCGCCATAACTTCGCCTAGCCTATGTTTTATTTTATTTTCGCAAAACCGTTTATCACACCACTGTTGTAACTATCCAACTGTAGGGGGCAGAACTAAAAAGACATAAGAGCATTGCAACAAAAATACTGTGTCTGTACATTGCTGTGACAGGCCACGCAAAGAGCAAGGTGCAGCGGGTGTGAAAACAAATGTTTGCATATAACCAGCAATAGCATTTCACACACTTACGGTATTATCATGGGATATCTTTCAGAAGTTAATTCACACTTTTTAGGGTATTTCATTGCTTTCACTCCCCCATCTATCTCTTCAAGGAAAAAGTTTCCTCGCTGATTGATTCTCATAATACAAATTATTTTAATTGAAGTTTTACAAAGAAGACTAGCAACTTTAATTTTCTTACAGGGAGACTAATCACATATCATTATCTCCAAACCGTGCTCTTTAATATACCTCTTACAGAATTGGATAAGGATTTTAGTTTTTGAGTTATCACGATGTAAACAAGATCCTATTAAATTTTTCTACACTATAAAATTACTGTGTTCACAACAGTGACGTTTTCCCTCGTGTCAGCCCACGTTCTCTTTAACACACTTTTTTTTTTAGTTTTTTATTTTTGGACGCTGTTTAACTGCTGTGGTCCTTAGCGTCCCATTTTAAGTGGACGTGAAAGACCGGGAGTTTTGCTCAGAGGCCTCTTTATCAGGCTTGAGGTTTACGTGCCGTAAATCTACGACACGGGACCACCGGCTTTACTTCTCTTCCGAAGGAAGCCATGCTATGGATTTTTACGCCCGAAAAAATCCATCGCCCTCCACCGGTTTAGCAAACCTCACTGGATAACTTAATACTAAAAGACAAGTAGAGTGGGGCGATTTATCTCTCCTGAATAATCCGCAGTCCGCAGACCGAGGGATTTTACTAAGTTGTTATAGATACTATAACTTGCATTTGCACGTCAATATTAGCAGTCCGTAAATTACTTTATCTTTCATAGGAACACACAATAGAAACGTTAATACAGTAAAGTTACCCAATTACTTTATTAAGCCTTTATAAATATTTGAGATTTAACAATCGTGTTCACTTTGTTTATTAAAGTCGTGAAAGCTATCTTAATGGTGGTATAAAAGATGGTTTCCCATTTCTCGAAATACGATCAAGAGCTAGTGGTGTCATAATTCCATAATATTAAACAGATGCAAATTACAGCAATATTATGTATATTTTAAATATTATGTTGTATAAATCGTAAAGAGCTGTGAGTTGCAAATGTGACACAGGATCATAGGATTTTCTCTCTGATGTACTCGTGTTCTGTTAGGCGAACTGTCGCTGTTTATTATTTAGATAAATCCAGAACTGCTAGTGAGCGTGGAAGGTCGGAAGGTTAGGCCTAATTATACCTCAGCTATATAAGTGAAAACGGTGGTCTAATTTGCAAGGACTTGAAGATTAACCTAAAACTAAGAGATATGTTTGTGGCTTAGGTTTTGGAGAAAGCGGTTTATATATCTAGGAAATGGAATGACATCTTTACGCCGTGACCTATCACAAGGCATGTTATAAATAACCTTCGGTATTTTACTACAGTTACATGCTTTGAAGAAATGGGACAGATTATGTTACAGAAGGGTCAATGTGACAACCTGCAAATAAGCATAGAATTTGCTGCATTACGCAAGAGGGGCTTCATTTTAATGTTCAGAAACAACATAAGAGCGCTTCTGAGACAAAAGAATTAATTCATATTCTTACAGTGAAAAAAGTTTTGTCAAATTAAAATTAAATTGAGTTTTATTTACGGACGTTCTTTAACTGATGTGATCCTTAGCGTCCCATTCTATACTGGGCGTGAAAGACCAAACATTTTGCTCAGAGGCCTCTTTATCAGGCTTGAGGTTCTTTTATGTTCCTTAAATGTACGACAGGGGACCACCGGCTTTACTTACCTTCCGAAGGGAGCCATGCTAAGGATTTTTACGCCCAAAAAATTCCATCGCCCTCCGCTGGTTTTGAACCCGCGACCTCGGGAACTAGGCTATCATGGTAACCACTGCACCACGGAGGACGACATGATAATGATGAAGGATAGACCACAGATAAACTGTAGTCTATCATAGCACTGTATGTCATTTATTAGAGGTCACTAATGGTGCTATACATTTTGTTGCAGCCCAGTGAAGGGGAACCATGATCGTGATGAAGAATAGACAACAGATAAGCTCTGGTCTGTCATAGCACAGTATACTATTTAGGTTTAAGTCTCGGTTTTACATCACTGTTTGTGGTAGAAACTTTTTAGCTGGCGTTGTTTTCTGCCTCCAACCACTCTATTAAGAAAATTTGAAATCAATGGGAATATTTCAGTTCCATATTCTATTTAGTAGATATTTCAACAAGTTATTAAGGCATACTTGTGAAGAACATTCTTATAATCTCCCTAAAAATTAAACCATTGCAGTATATAGGCTAATTTTATAGTTAAATTGTCATAAGAAAATATATCCTTAGAGATGTAATTATTTCAGCCACAATTTCGTAACCTATGAGGAAAGAAAATCCTAATATATAAGTGTGTGTTGTGTTGCGTTGCGTTGCGTATGTTCCTTATAGGCTTCTACACCGCTGTGCTGATTTCGACCAAACTTAACACAAATAACCTTTGGCACAAGACAAAAATTATTAGAATTCGCAATTCCGCCCCATTTCACCGATTAATTATTTAATGTTACGTTGTACCTACAAAAGTTCGCAAGACTATGTTTTTCTCAATAGTAATCGTAATACGTCGAACATTGCCAACATAAGTATAATAATTAAGCTTTCACGGCTTCACAAAATAACGGAAGAACAGCGTGTTTACATATTATTCGTTCTCTTCTCTGAAGTTGATCGTGGAGTTAACACTGTCAAATAAATAATTAGAATAGCTATGCCACCCGTGGTTCTGTTTGCGGTAAAGGCGCTATAATCGCTTGGTGAGAAAGTAACAAAATTTAAAACTGTATTATATAAAAATGTGTTACCAACAACATCAAATTAGACTAAATACCACTTCTAATTATCATTATTTATCTTCATATGATTACTTATTGTGTATCGATATAAAATAACACAAAAGGATTCAACATAATCGCATTGGCTACAAGTGTCTCTAGGGTGCTGAAACATTGCTAACAAGGGTTATAAGTTCGAAGTTCGGGCTGGCCCGTAGCTGAGGCGGTAGAGCACCTGCCTGCTGTGCGAGAGGTTTCAGGTTCGATTCCCGGTCGGCGTGATAATTTTTATTTCCTATCCCAATGACCACCTACAATGTTGTAAGTACTTTAGGTCAATTAAAATAGGCCCCCATTGGGGTACGTCATCTCAATACAATTTGATATCTCCTTGTGGTTTACCGAGAAATTTGGGAAATTTAATGTCGTACCGGCATGTTACCATGGTAGCTTAGTGGTTAGAGCAACTGGACGGAGACGGGAGATCCGTGCTTCAAATCCCGGCTATGACATTGAATTTTTCAGTCGTCTGATTCTACCTTTCCAACCTTGTCCAACACACAGCTTGTGTGGAAGAATAATTAATTCCAAGACTAATGTAGTTAAAGGCGGGGTATAAATAGAACTTAAATAAAAAAGCTGATGTGTTACACTCACATGACTTTCTCTACTCTTGTACAAACTATTTTTACAAACGCTTATTCTCCATCTACTTCATGTTAATCGAGATAAACATTTGCAGACTCTATCTTTTTGCTAATTTTCTTGTAGATGTAAGGGGAATATATATTTACAAGGGCAGTATCGAAATACAGTAGCCTTTAAGCACATACATATCTCTTAATAGCTGCTTGCTAGGTGCAGCACCATTCCCTTTCCCACAGATTAATACTCTTTGCATATCCAAGACAAAAACTCTCATGTGTTACACTCACATGGCTTTCTCTACTCTTGTACACTCTAATTTTACAAACGCCTATTCTCCATATGCTTCATGTTAATCGAGATATCGAGATGTCAATCTTATTGGTAATTTTCTTGTAGATGCAAGGGAAATATGGTAGCTTTTAAGCGATAGTCAAATATTTTAACGCTGGTTGCTATGTGACGCATTCCATTCTCTTTGCATGTCCAGGACAAAAAAAAATGAATAACGCATTTGAGAAAAAGTATAAGTATTGGAAAATTTAAGGAAATAACAAGCAATATCTCGAAAACGGTTCACTCAACAAAAGAAATGTATATGACATAAGTTGTGTATTTTATCGCGATCTACATTTTTTGTGTAGTAAAATTTTGTCTATCTCTTATGGTTTACCAGTTATGCAAAAGTCGTTCACAATGAAGAATACTTTTGGAGACATTCGAGAAAATTCGAGATATACATTTCATTTCTCATGACATTATCTTAAACATGTGATAGTTTCATCAAAATCGTTAGAAAATTAAAATTTTCGAAAAATCTTCCATGTAAAGGGTAGTCTGGGGTGGGGGGATTTTCTTGAAAACCTTCGTGTCGCATCTCTGGAAGATACTTAACCTAAATACCAAGTTTGGTGCTTATCCGACTGTTCGTTTTTGAGTTATGCTGTTCACAGACACACAAACACACACACACACACACACACACACACACAGACACACACACGGACATGTTTCCAAAAAAGCTTTTTTTGGATTCAGGAGGTCTCAAAACATGTATTTCCGGTGAAATCTCGGTATCGAATTTTTGGGTGGAATGCAATACTTCCCCTACTTACTATGCGTAGTAGAGAAAGTAAAAAGAAGTCGAAGTTGATATCCATACATTCTGCAAGCATATTCCGATGTTCGATATTGCCTTATTACAATTTGTAGCTTCTCATTTTCGTCTTCTTCTTCTCCTTTGAATGTTAATTTGACCTTTCTTTTGTTTTGTCTTTCTTGTGTTTTCTTAGTAGTTTTATGCCTGTTATATTGATGTTATTTAAATTGCTATTATTTCTTCTCAACTGATATTTTCCCAGTAAATAGGCAGCCCAAATGTGACAACGTAGAAGTCACTCAGCTGCATTCACAAGAAATCATCTTTATAAACTGTGGTATTTGTGATTATTCAACAATGCTTTTCTATAGCGTTTTCTCAGCATTTCCATTTTGTTGTTTATAGTGTCCTGAGAGTTTGAATGAACTCTTTTTTAAGTGTCTTATTACTTTCTCTACTACGTATAGTAAGTAGGGGAAGTATTGTATTACACCCAAAAATTCGATACCGAGATTTCACCGGAAATATATGTTTTGAGACCCCCTGATTCCAAAAAAAGTATTTTTGGAAACATGTCCCTGTGTGTGTCTGTGTGTCTGTCTGTGAACGGCATAACTCAGAAACGAACAGTCGGATAAACACCAAACTTGGTATTTAGGTTCAATATCTTCCAGAGATGAGACACGAAGGTTTTCAAGAAAATCCCCCACCCCAGATTACCCTTTACATGGAACATTTTTCGAAAATTTTAATTTTCTCAAAAATGGCTCTAACGATTTTGATTACAATATCATATTTTTAAAATATTTTCATGACAAATAAAATGTATATCTTGAATTTTCTGGGAATGTCTCCAAAAGTATTCTTCATTGTGAACGACTTTTGCATAACCGGTAAACCATAAGAGATAGACAAAATTTTACTGCACAAAAATGTAGATCGCGTTAAAATACACAATTTATGTCATATACATTTTTTTTGTTGAGTGAACCATTTTCGAGATATTGCTTGTTATTCCCTTAAATTGTTCAATATTTTCTTAAATGGGAATTCGTTATTCATTTTTTTGTCTTGGATATGCAAAGAATATTAATCTGTGGCAAAGGGAATGGTGCTGCACCTAGCAACCAGCTATTAAGAGATATGTATGTGCTTAAAGGCTACTGTATTTCTATATTGCCCTTGTAAATATATATTCCCCTTACAGCTACAAGAAAATTAGCAATAAGATAGAGTCTGCAAATGTTTATCTCGATTAACATGAAGTAGATGGAGAATAAGCGTTTGTAAAAATAGTTTGTACCAGAGTAGAGAAAGTCATGTGAGTGTAACACATCAGATTTTATTTTTATAAAGAATGGAGGGGAGGTAAATGAAATTAATTATATCTCATTCGAGTTTAAAAACCTACCCGGGCAACGTCAGGTAAACCAGCTAGTATGAGAATAAAACCAGAAAAGGGAAAGCTGTTATACGTGTTGTTCTTGATATTTGTGTACATAACTCTTCTGTTCAAATAGTTCTTCAGCAGCGTACTTGGTTCAGATTAAGGTCTTCACCCATCTTCACCCTATTCACTTTTATCCAAACAAGGATTATTATACTGCAGCCTCCAGTGTTGAAGACCTTCATAGTATTAGAATAGAATATTTGAAACGTGGAAACATTAAGTTAAGCATTATGCAGAGTTTTATATGATTTTTACTATTTGTTACTTATAAAACCTGGATGTTGAAGAAGATGTTTTGTTGGAGTTGTTTATTTATTTAACTCCACGTATGGACACCAATTTGAAGTATAATTGTTCTTTTTATTTTGTATTAAAGGAGTTGTATTATATTTCAACTGTTGGGGAGCCGAAATTGTAGTAGTTGCAACAGCACGTATAGTAAACAGTTTCCGGTAGCCTTCGCCCCAAATGTGTTTTTACTGTTTTTTGTAAATATTTAATATATTTGTTTGCCTCGGCTGCGTCAGTATTATTGTTAGAGACATGGAAGTCTTGGCAGGTTTGTGATACGACTAAGGATGTAGGCTTACGCAGATTTTAAGTTTTAATTCACTCGTGTTTATTAATCCTTGACACAAATTAAATAGCACTTCACTGATATCGAGAGCTGTGAGATTCTTTAATTAATTAATTACACTTTTTAACACGTAAACTTATTTTTTGTCTCACACGAATACATATTATATTTCTCTCGAGGACGCATCCTACACCCGGTTACTATCACTGTCTGCAGGCAACACGTCTGGTTATGAGCACTGTTTGGAGGTAACTGAATTGATTTCAAGCGTCTAAACTTGTACATTTCTGTATTTCAAGTCTCTGATTGGCTAATCCTACTCCAATAGTGTACCTGCATTTAACTAAAGCTTTTTCTGGTTGTTGATTGGCTATTTTTATAAACTGTCACTAAAATGACATTAATGCTTCCAAGAATGACAAGTAACATTTAAACTCTCAAACTCATTATTGCCTCAAGGTTACCTCATTATTACCTCATTGTTAGCAACTTTTAACCTATTTCTCACAGCTCCTACATTATTAAATTACGTAATGCATTCACATAACATTATTGAAAATGTGTACAATAATATAAGCATATGCAATGACTGTTACATACATTTTACAAACTATTACATACACGTATTGCTTCAAGGCGGGCTGTTATTGAATTTACCTATTATATAATTTGACTGAAATCATTTAAGTGTTAATAATACTGCCTCAATGTATGAGAAATTAAATGTGAGGAACCTGACAAAGAATAGT
Source organism: Deroplatys truncata (assembly GCA_030765065.1). NCBI lineage: Eukaryota > Metazoa > Arthropoda > Insecta > Mantodea > Mantidae > Deroplatys > Deroplatys truncata. The sequence goes on from CM060984.1 coordinate 66,828,629, forward strand.
ATATTATGCAACAAGACTATATTGGTGCACTCGTATGAAAACTATGAACAATTCGCGTCAACTCATTATAGTCAAGTTGCATACGACTGTTTTTGGTCGACCACACTACCAACTTTGAGTTCTTACAAAAGGATCTTGCCTTTGTAATTGTTGTAATTGAATGCTAATATCGGATGGCAGGACCTTGAGCGTGTTGGCGACTAGTGCAACAGATGGCAGTACTATTAAGTACAGGCCGTATTTGTTGATTTTTGCAGGTAACGTGAAAGAACCCCATATTAAAACAAACGAAATGAACTCCATTTATTAGAGTATTAAAATTACAATGAACAGAATTTATTTTAAATGCACATATGTGTCGCTAAAGTATAATGGATGTCATTATAGTTCAGTTACGTCATATAATCAGCGTATGGTCGAACAAAAAAGGTTTTGTAAACATAGTGCTAGGTGATTAAAAAGTGTTATATGCCTATAAATTCAGGCTATAAAAATATATGTTACAAGAATCGATGGTAGGTAGACGTGCACCCCATGTGATAACCGAGCGGGATGCCTCAATTGGTTGCGTCTGTGGCCCGCATTCAGGAGGTCCCAGGATCGATCCCCGGCGACCGCCTACTCGTATTAGGTTTCTCGTGGTTCCCGGGTCGCCAGGCGAATGCTGGGATGTGTCATCTTCAACACGACTCATTTCCTATATCCACCATCTTCCTTATCACGTGTTTCAGGGTTGAAGGACCAGGCGACGGTGTTCGGCGGATTGCGGCTGGGCGGTGGCTTGCGTTCTGTAAAGGTTTCTTCCCTGGCGTAGCTGCGGTTCCGCTCAGTTAGGTCTCTCCTCAGCGTGGAGGTTGGTGACTTGTGGGCAGGGACCGTGCGGCATCTGATGCGTTCTATTTGGAAACTTTAGGGATCCCGTCCATGCTTGCGCACGCCGGCATCCAGATATGGTCGCCCTTAAGGTCCCCCCATCATCCTTCCTTCCCAGGGCTCACGTTGGAAGCGAAAAGGGCCGACTGGTCCACTTTCAGTGCTCTGACCCAGTTCCGGGGGGCCCTTCGTGATACGTGCCTTTACCTTTACCTCATGTGATAGCATTTTACTTAAAAACCCATCTCCAGAAACTCTTTTTTTACGCGCTAGAACCTGCGAAACGGGAAGGGGGGATGACTGTATGTAAACAAATCACAGTCTCCACGACTAGCAGTAGACGTGTTATTCACTAGTTTAGAATTGTTTACCAATGGTACTGTATCAGCTGTTACGTGATGCATAGCAATCCTTCACCATACCTACAGACAACGGTAGTGTTTACAGTATTATGTTTTCATACTTCGTAGTATCCATTTGTGTGGCTAACGCTAAGTGAGAATGAACAATAGCGTCCTTGTACATAAATGCAGTGTACACATGCTTCCCATCTGCAGGGAAGCCCGAAGGAACGCAAGAGAGACTTGTCGGCTCTATCAACGACGGTACCCCAACAGGCGTCACCCAGCCTACACCATGTTCCCAGGTTTGGAGAGAGCTTTAAGTAGCTTATGTCCTAACAAATTCTACTGTGGACAGCCGCAAACATACAGTACGCCAGAGTTTGAACTCTTTCCAAGGGTTCGCCATCACATAACCAGACAATATACCAAATGTATCGAAGTTGGTGGCAACCATTTTGAGTATCTACAGTAGTTTGTTTACTTCTTGTATTTCAGTTTTCTTTATTCTTCTTTCTTATCTAGTGATCCGCACTGTCTACGTCCTCCCCCATATTTCAGAGACCCTAAACATGTAAACAAAGCATTTCTGGAACATTGGTTTATTAACAAAATGTGATCATATGGTACTAATCTGTCTACTATCGAGACTTGTTAATATCTTATTTATTTACATCCTGTAAGAAAGGAAACTTAAAACTACATATTTCAACACCAACACTAACTGTTGTTATATGCGCTATGTATTCGTATTTCGGCTTCCTCAGAACATATCGGTATGAACTCAATTAAAGTGTAAAAATCTGATGTTACATTCACATGACTTTCTCTACCCACTATCACTTATTAATGGGTGTTAAAACATTCTTACAAAAGCTTATTTCTCTATCTACTTTATTTAATCGAAACAAACCTTTGCAGAAGTAGTTAGATTATAGGTACAATGGGAACAGCGACAGTCAAATATTTAAGAACTGGACGCTATACGCTGATCTTAAAATTCCATATTCTTTTCACGTAGTCGCGAGAAACAACTGAATGTCGACAGGACTTTAAAAGAATGACAAAGAATCAATTCAGACCATTAATATGGTATATATTGGAAAGAAATTGTGTATTTTAAAGAGATCTACATTTTTTGTGTAGTGGGTTTTCATCTATTGATTACCACTTTACAACTTATACAAGATTATACAAAATTCCTTCCGAATGAAGAGGACTTTATAGGTTATTCCCAGAAAACACAAGAAGTACATTTTTTTCATGTAAATATATTTAATATATGGTATTTTAATTAAAATCGTTAGAGCTATTTTTGAGAAAAGTTAAAATTTTGAAAAGTGTTCCATGTAAAACGTAGTTGGGGTGGGGGAATTTTCTTTAAAATCTTTGTGTCACATCTTTGGAAGGTATTGAACCTAAATATCAAGTTTGGTATTTATCCAACTTTTCGTTCTGGAGTTATTCTGTTCATACACAGAGAGACACACACACATAGACCTTTTTTCTAAAAATGCTTATTTGGGGTTCAAGGTGTCCCAAAACATGTATTTTTTGGTGTAATCTCGATATCGAATTTTTGGCTGGAATGTAATTCCTTCTCTACCCACTATGTATGTGATAGAGAAAATAAACATAGACTGCTAGAAGCGTAAATATTAGAGCTATGGCTTTTTGGCCTTACATTCTTTTTACTTTCTCTACTACGTATAGTAAGTAGAGGACGTATTGTATTCCACCCAAAAATTCGATACCGAGATTTCACCGGAAATACATGTTTTGAGGTCCCCGAATCCAAAAAAGTATTTTTGAAAACCTTCCGTGTATGTGTCTGTGTGACCGTGTGGATGTGTGTGTGTCTGTGAAGAGCATAACTCAAAAACGAAAAGTCGGATAAATACGAAAATTGGTATTTGAGTTTACTATCTTCCAAGGATGCGACACGAGGATTTTCAAGATAATCCCCCCTCCTAATACTACTCTTTACATAGAACATTATTCAAAATTTCGATTTTCTCAAAAACGGCTCCAACGATTTTGATTAAAATATAACATTTAAGATATTTTCATGACAAATGAAATGTATATCTTGAATTTTCTGGGAATGTCCCCAAAAGTCCTCTTCATTCTGAATGGCTTTTACATAAGGTAAACCGTAAGAGATAGACAAAATTGTTCTACACAAAAATGTAGATCTCGTTAAAACACACAATTTATGTCATTTACATTTTTTTTGTGGAATGAACCATTTCCGAGATATTCCTTATTATTTGTTTGAATTTTCCAATGCCTATACCTTTTCTCAAAAGGGAATTCGTTTTTTTCATGTTTGTTTGTTTTTTTGTTTGTTTTAATGTCCTGGATGTCCAAAGAGAATGGAATGCTCCACATAGCAACCATCTTAAAAGATTTGACAATAGCTTAAAGCCTGCCTATTCCCCTTGCACCTACAAGAAAATTAGCAATAAGATAGTTTCTTCAAATGTTTATCTCGATTAACATGAAGTAGACGTAGAATAAGCGTTTCTAAAAATAGTTTTTACAAGAGTAAAGAAAGTCATGTGAGTGTAACACATCAGATTTTTTTTTCTTCGCAAATCAACGACATATTAGAACCAAAAACTCGAGTCATTATGTCGATATACCAATGTCTATACAAACATAACGGTTAATATCGGAATAATACAACCGATGTTCATGATTTTACGTAATAACTTTAAGGTACAAACTATATTAACTTGAAAACACGATTCTTGTCACGTCCTAACACATTTACATGAAGAATGGAGTTTTAAAGACGTAGAGTGTGATTTATACTTTCGCTGTTGTGTAAATAATTACCTTGTGGGGCACTTTTGTTCCCAATTGTCCTGTCCTTGAACTGCATTAGATTCATTGTTATTGCATACACGTGAAGATTGCATTCTGTTTACTTCAACTAATGGTGAATAAATATTTGCTGGACATGCAGGTTGACATGCCAAGTTCCTTTCTCCTAGAAGCTGTCCAAGTAAACATTCTGAAGTTGAAAGTCATTGCCAACATACCTACAAATCTTTACGTTTTCATATTGCACATTATGATGTATAACGTACCAGGACATTTTCCTGAAAGCGCTCCCCTTATAAACGGAAGAGAATTTGGAACACGATTTTACCGTGTAATTTATTTGATTGGAAGAAAAAGGCTGTCTCATTTTCCATGTACTGTAATGAAGATTCTGATGATTGCACAAATAACTCACACCACTTTCTTTTCTCTCCATTATTTATTTTCATATTTATCCTGCAAATTATTTATACAGACATTTTTTTTCTATTTAATCATAAGCAATGTTGGTCGAAATGCTTCCAGTTCACATTTTGTAGCAGTTATACGGAGTATACAGGCGGTAGATACGACAGTCATCTGTTTTGTGTACGCCTGCCTTATATTATTTATTCTTTGAGTTTTAAAAACTAAACCCCATGGCGCTGTGGCTCATAGAGGACCTTGGCCTGCCAACCCGATTATCGGGCTCACGCCCACATACGTACGGCAGAGGTGGACGAATATCCAACCGATAAGGGAGATATGACCAGCATCACGCATCCCCCAGCCAGTATGTTGGCTCTCGAGGCCGGGGTCGCTGCCTATCGCAGCTCCACATTTTCCTCACGATGCTGAGTGGGCGCCGGTCCTATAAAATCCGCACCCCTATGGATGGGATGGAACCCGGGCACATTCCATGGCCCGAAACCAGAACCCACGCTTCAGCCCACTTGACCACAGCGCAGGACGACTCTTTTAATCAGCTCATGACAAAACAAAAGATAGCATATTGCTTAAAATAATGGAAGATTAATAGTTCAGCCAGCAATAACGCCATCAGCTGTCCTGAAGTGAAAGTCCCCGATAAGACCAAAGGTAAACGGCCATAGATAAGAAGTCATCGTTAAGAAATCCTGCAGTTCAGCGAGCAATTACATCAGTTATTTCTCAATGATATGACCAAGGAAGTTAAATGGGGCTGTAAAAATGAAAAGGTTTTAAAAATAACAACAACAAAAAACCCATCAACAACAGTGAATATCTTGCAAATGACTAGTGCTAGGAAAAACATATGATAATGCCGTCTTTTAACGAGCTTAACATTCTTCCTGAAGTAAACTTTTGTCTGTATCTTATGGTCTCCTAGTTTAAAATTATACAAATGTCAAAAAATTGAAGGTGACTCCACAAGTTATGCTCAGAAAATTTAAGATATAAATCTTATTTGTCATGCAAAAATATTTAAAATTTGGTAATTTGATCAAAATCGTCGGAACCATTTTTTGAGAGTATAAAAAATATTCGTGAAAAAATAGTTTGGGATGGGGGTAATTTTCTTGAAAATCTCCGTGTCGCATCTTTGGAAGATAATGAACGTAGATAACAAGTTTGCTATTTATCCAGTTTTCGATTTCAGTTATGCTGTTTAAAGAAACACACGGGCCTTTTTATAAAAATATTTTTATTCAGGAGACCTTGAAATTGTAAAAACTTCACTAGAGAGTTGTAAAATTTTGTATAACTGGTAACCGTTAAGAGTTAGACAAAAATGCACTACACAAAAATGTAGATCTCTAAACACATAACTTATTTCAAATAACTTTCTCTGCGGCAACAACCGTATCCGTATTCTTTTTATTCGTTTGAATGCTTCAGTACATATAGTATATTTTTAAAATACTGTCGTTATTCAGTTGTTTCTCGCGGTTCATGGAAGGAGTGTGGAATTTCAAGGCCGGCATATAGTGACAACGAAAGTGTAATAAACTATTTCTCCATAGGTTTATCTCAATTCATGTGAAGTAGATAGAAAAATAAACTTTTGTCAGTCTGTGAAAGCTATGCAAAAAAAAAAAAAAAAAAAAAAAAAACCTGATGTGTTACACTCAACGCTTATTCTACGTTTACTTCATGTTAATCGAGATAAACATCTGCAGAAATCTTATTGCTAATTTTTTTGTAGATGCAAGGAGAATATGGTAGGCTTTAAGCGATAGTCAAATCTTTTAAGAGCTGATTGCTATGTGGAGCATTCCATTCTCTTTGCATGTCCAGGACATAAAACAGCGTATAACGAATTCCCTTTTGAGAAAAGGTATTCAAACAAATAACAAGGAATATCTCGGAAATGGTTCACTCGACAAAAAATGTAATATAACATTAGTTGTGTGTTTTAATGAGATCTACATTTTTTGTGTAGTAAAATTTTGTTTATCTCTTACGGTTTACCAGTTATACAAAATTAATTCAGAATGAAGAGGACTTTTGGGGACATTCCCAGAAAATTCAAGATATACATCTATCAAAGTACCTTAAACATATGATATTTTAATCAAAATCGTTAGAGCCATTTTTAGAAAATCAAAATATTCGAAAAATGACCCATCCAAAGGGTAGTCTGGGATGGGGGATTTTCTTGAAAATATTCGTGTCGCATCTTTGAAAGATATGAACCTAAATACCAAGTTTGGTATTTATCCACTTTTCGGTTTCGAGTTATGCTGTTCACAGACACACATACACATGGACCTTTTTATAAAAAAGCTTTTTTTATGGATTCGTAGATCTTAAAACATGCATTTCCGGTGAAATTTTGATATCGATTTTTTGGGTGGAATGCAATACTTTCCCTATTTACTATACGTAGTAGAGAAAGTAATACACATAATAGATAAAGTGATGTGAATGTAACATATAATTGTTAATGAAACATTCACTGTTTTACATTTAAACATTTGTTATTATAGCTACCACAGCACTGCAGGTGCATAGACCATAAAAAACACAAAGCTTGTTTACGCATGCGTGATTAAGAGGAAATTACATTTTCTGTGTCAAGCAGCGTTCAGGAAACACATTTACATGTCTCTGAAATGACAACAGTCCCAGTTTTTATGTGAGGTAGTCTTGAAAGGTATCTCCAAGTTGGTGCGGGTCTGTGCCCCCAACATCACTAATGCAGCAAGTAAGAAAAAGGCGTAGATTTCAGTGCATTATTTAGATAATCATGTGAATCAAATACATGTGAAAGTTTCAGCTAAGTCAGCATGGATGCTTGTTTTGATAACGTATATTTCGAACGAAAACTGGAAGCGTTTTTATACAAAGAGAGAAGTGTCTATGGGTTTATTGCATGCACCTTATTTTTCGCTTGATCATCAGAGTTCAGGTAAATTTCTCTAATTGGATTTTGCGAAATGATAGAGTGACTGAACCACACTTAATATTTTTACTTTCTCTACTACGTACAGTAAGTAGGGGAAGTATTGCATTCCACCCAAAAATTCGATACCAAGATTTCACCGGAAATACATGTTTTGAGACCTCCTGAATCCAAAAAAAGCATTTTTGGAAACATGTCCGTGTGTGTGTCTGTGTGTGTGTGTGTCTGTGTGTGTGTGTGTGTCTGTGTGTGTGTCTGTGTGTGTGTCTGTGAACAGCATAACTCAAAAACGAACAGTCGGATAAACACCAAACTTGGTATTTAGGTTCAGTATCTTCCAGAGATGCGACACGAAGGTTTTCAAGAAAATCCCCCCACCCCAGACTACCCTTTACATGGAAGATTTTTCGAAAATTTTAATGTTCTCAAAAATGGCTCTAACGATTTTGATTAAAATATCATATGTTTAAGATAATGTCATGAGAAATGAAATGTATATCTCGAATTTTCTGGGAATGTCTCCAAAAGTATTCTTCATTATGAACGACTTTTGCGTAACTGGTAAACCATAAGAGATAGACAAAATGTTACTACACAAAAAATGTAGATCGCGTTAAAATACACAACTTATATCATATACATTTTTTTTGTTGAGTGAACCGTTTTCGAGATATTGCTTGTTATTTCCTTAAATTTTCCAATACTTATACTTTTTCTCAAATTCGTTATTCATTTTTTTATGTCCTGGACATGCAAAGAGAATGGAATGCGCCACATAGCAACCAGCGTTAAAATATTTGACTATCGCTTAAAAGCTACCATATTCCCCTTGCATCTACAAGAAAATTACAAATAAGATTGACATCTCGATATCTCGATTAATATGAAGCATATGGAGAATAGGCGTTTGTAAAAATAGATTGTACAAGAGTAGGGAAAGTCATGTGAGTGTAACACATCAGATTTTTTTATGTCCTGGGCATGCAAAGAGAATGGAATGCGCCACATAGCAACCAGCGTTAAAATATTTGACTATCGCTTAAAAGCTACCATATTTCCCTTGCATCTACATGAACATTACCAATAAGATTGACATCTCCATATCTCGATTAACTAGAAGCATATGGAGAATAAGCGTTTGTAAAAATAGTTTGTACAAGAGTAGAGAAAGTCATGTGAGTGTAACACATCAGATTTTCACATCATTTTTTTCTCTGAAGAAGCATGGTTCAATTTATATTGCTATGTTTCTTCGCAACATAACATATATTGGAGTACGGAGAAACCCGATTTTACACGAGATTCGCTTTCATGACGCGAAAATTGCTCTGTAGTACATGTATACAGAATAAAAGGACATATATTTTTGAACAAACAATAAATGCAGAGAGATACAGGAATATCTTACACAGTTTTTGAAAGCTGACCGACGTTGAATGTCAATCTTGGTTTTTCCAACAAGACTTTGCTACCGCGCATACAACTGATGAAATGTTTGAAGGTAGGGTAATTAGTAGAGAATTATGGCCCTCGCGATCCTCTGACTTAACTGCATGTGATTTTTATCTTTTATCTGTGGAGGAACTTGAAAAATAAGGTGTGTTCAACAAATCCTCATGCACTGTAAAAATTAAAAGAAACAATCAGGCGAGAAGTTCACTCAATTCCGGATACTGAACTGTGAGTGTGGTTGAATTTTTTTATCCTATACGCGAATAGAAAAGGACAACCTTTCAAACATCTCTTATGATAAGGTATGTACTTATTATCATTGTAATTGTAACTGCGAATATGGGAACGTGAGACGGTTGCGGGGATATAATATTTCGGCAGGAGTTCGAGCTGCGGCGGCCGGCACGCGAACACGCACGCTGGCCGGCACGCTGGCCACAGTATGAAGGAAAAGCACTGCATTATAACGGGAATAAAGTTATGTGGAAGAGAGGGGTATTCTCAAAAACCACCCAACAGATTTTGTTAATTCTTTCACTATTAAAGAACTCTGTTCTTTCCGATGGATATAGGTTATTAGGACAGCTTCTAATTTCTTACTCTTCTTCTCCATCCACCTCTTATGAGGTCTACCCAGATCTTTCTTTCCATTCGGCCTATAATTCATTTTTTATAATCTATTTTCTATCATTCTGTCAACATGATCCGTTTCATTCTGTTTTCTTCTGTCTTATCACCAACTGAAACATTTTAAAATCTGATCGTATTGTTTGGTTCCTTATTTTATCCATTTTAGTGCATCTCCTGCACTTCATCTCTGCTGTCCGTACGCGTGATCTTTCTTCTTTTGTTATTGTCCATGATTCGGAACCATATACAAGAGTAGGCACAGCTAACTTTATAGAATTTCATTTGCGTTTCCTTCCTCGTTTTTGTTTTTCCTTCCTTCTTCCAATTGTCTCACAGATAGCTTGAAATCTTTTAACCTTCTTCTCAACGTCTTTGTCATATTTAAAACTAATATCGCAAGAAAATTGAAGTGGAATACTTGTTCTAAAGTATTCTAATTTATTGTCATTATTATTATTATTAATATTATTATTATTTTCTATCTGACGGATTCTTCCCTTTAAATGCCATTGTCCTTGTCTGACTTATAGATATAGTTAAGTTATGGTGTATTGCATTTTGGCTTAATCTATATACTGCTCTTTGTAAATTATATTCTGTTCTCTGTATAACTATCTGGTCATCAGCATATAACAAAATATTTAATGGTATGTTAGATTCTATTTTATTTCCAAACTGTATTTCATCTTTCCGCTTTACAATTAGGTAGTCAATATATAAATTAAGTAAATTCTTCTAAACAAATTCTTATTCTAATAAATGCTTCTAATTTCAGCTCCTAAATAAATGTTTAAAAACACGTTGTTAATAATTTTTAAGATGAATTTGTATTTTCGTTGTCATTGTTTCTTCACAAATAATGCACTAAAGCCAATTTATACCAGCAATATACTATATGGACACGATGTCACATATAGTCCATGGAGGAACGCTAAGAGCAAACAATTCTTAAGTGTTCCATTCGCATTACTTTCTATACCCACTCTTCTACAAACTATTCTTTAAAACAAGCTTAATCTTCTCTCTACTTCATGCTAATCGAGATAAACGTTTGCAGGAATGGTTTCATCTTAGATTCATTATAGGTACAAGGGAGATACAGGAGGCTGAGGCGACAGTCAAATCTTTAAAATGCGGGTCGTTTATTTGCTGCCTTTGAAAGTACACGCCGCTTCTATAGTATTACAGAAAAGCTGTGTGCTGAAAACATTTCAAAAAAATAACAAAGTATTGAGATATTCAAAACAATAACAAATATTCCGGAAATGGCAATTACCACAAAAAAGGTTTTTCGAAACTTTGTTTATTTTAAAGGAATCTACATATTCTGTGTAGTAACTTTTTGCTCATCTCTAATGTTTTACAACATTATACGAAATCCATCTATGAAGAGGACTTAACAGGCGATTCTTAGAAAACTCAAGATGAACATTTTATTATTTATCTAAAGATCTTAATCATATGGTATTTTAATAAAAATCGTTAGAGCCATTTTTGATATACACAAAATTAGCAAATATCTCGCATTCTTGGAAGGCGCAGAACATAAATATGAGGTAAGTAGGGAAGCATTGCATTCCATCCAAAAATTCGATATCGATATTTCACCGGAAATACGTGTTTTGGGGTGCCCTGAATCCAAATAAAGCATGTTTGAAAACATGTCCGCGTGCGTGTGCGTGTTTGTGTCTGTCTCTGTCAGTCTGTCGCTGTCTGTCAGTCTGTGAACGGCATAACTCAAAAACTAAAAGTCGGATAAATACCAAACGTGGTGCTTGAGTTTACTATCTTCCAAGGATGCGACACGAAGACTTTCGACAAACCTCCCTATCCCAGACCACCTTTTACATGGAACACTTTTTGAAAATGTTGATTTTCTCAAAAATGGTTCAAACGATTTTTATTAAAATATTACGTTTTAGATATTTTCATGACAAATGAAGTGTATATCTCGAATTTTCTGGGAATGTCGCCAAAAGTATTCTTCATTGTGAACGACTTTTGCATAACTGGTAAACCATAAGAGATAGACAAAATTTTATTACACAAAAAATATAGATCGCGTTAAAATACACAATTTATGTCACATACATTTTTTTTTGTTGAGTGAACCATTTTCGAGATATTGCTTGTTATTCCCTTAAATTTTCCAATACTTATACTCTTTCTCAAATTCTTTATTCAATTTTTTTTGTCCTGGTAATGCAAAGAGAATGGAATACTCCACATAGCAACCAGCTCTTAAAATATTTGACTATCGCTTAAAGCCTAACAATTCCCCTTGCATCTACAAGAAAATTAGCAATAAGATTAACATCTCAATATCTCGATTAACATGAAGCATATGGGGAATAAGCGTTTGTAAAAATAGTTTGTACAGGAGTAGAGAAAGTCATGTGAGTGTAAGACGTCAGAATTTGTAGCTATGCTGTACATAGGCAGACTCTCACAAGCAGAAATACGTACACGAACATGTTCTATGCGTTTTTTTTATTGTAGAACCTCCAAGCATATATATTTAGTGATACGTAATTTTTGGATGGAGTACAATACTTCCTAAAGCTACTATAAGTAGGTGCTAGAGAAAGCAAAAATAATTCGACCATGTAAGAGGGCAGACTTTCACAGCCGATGTCACAAATAAGTAAAACGTGTCTTCCGGGCTTGGATCCCAGGTCGAAGATTAAGTACACGTGAACTTGACGTTTCTTCGGCGTCTGTGACGGATACTTTCAGGGGCAATCAGTTGTCTACAGCCTTCTGAATACCTCCGCTACAACGCGGACAAAACGTCAGGCTCACGTTTTTAAACTTCGATCACGGCATCCTAGGCTAGAAGACACGTATTACGAAGACTCGTATTTAATTATTCGACCATTTTGAATAATTCTTTTACCCTAAAACATACTTAAGATCGTACAACAGTTCCAGAATTTGGTATGTTGTAGAGGGGGAGAAACATACGCCAATATTTCACTGCCATTTCCACGGATATCAGGGAATTTTTACTTTATCTACCATGTGCTTAGTAGGTAGAGGAAGTATTGTTGCATGCTGGGGTGAGGGCCAAAAGGTTCCCAGCAAATCATTAAATTTTAATCAATCTAACACGCACATGGGGGAAGCGTAGCTACAAACAGCGAGAAGACAAGGCAGGACCTTGGTGACTACACTCCGATGAAGGCGTGGGGTTTTTAACAAATTATACACAAATTTCACATTACCTGTGTTTTATTAATAAAACAATTAGTGGCCCTACATTACACACAGAGAATAAAGGATTGAGAGGAGATGCCTCACACACGTGACCTACTCCTTGTACACTTACTCAACAAGTGACGCTCAAATACAAAGAAGTAACGCAAATCTATCCTCCCTCTCCAACCCTGGTTAGGCACGCCATCCAGAGCTGACGAGTGTCACACCAGACGGAACTTCCAACAAGCCAAAAGAAATAACAAATCACTTCAATAATATCGTCGACAATGCGTCTGGCATGACAATACCCATTCATACGCCACAGTATTGTATTCCACCCAAAAATTCGATTTTCATATATCACCAGAAAAATACGAGGGCTGATCAACAAAGACTGAGACTGATTTTTTTTCATAGATATTTATTACTCCATTTCAATGTTGACATGATCTTTTTCAAAGTAGTCCCCTCCTACTTGAATGCACTTTTTATACCGTCTCTGCCAGTCCTCGAACACATGGTGCAGGCCATTCTTTGTCAGGTCTTTGAGAATCGCTTCACTTTTCTTTAGCACTGCTTCAGTGCTCTCAAATCGAATGCCCCGGAGCTTTGCCTTTAGTAATGGGAATAAAAAGAAATCACAGGGGGTTAGACCGGGGCTTTAAGGCGGATGCGGCACATAGGTAATGTTGAATTTAGCCAAAAATTCCTGGACTTTATTTGCGACGTGAGGCCGGGCGTTGTCGTGATGAAGCCGCCAACCATTCCGATGATGTTCTGGACGTTTCCTTGTAATGTGCTTCCTCAGTGTAGCCAATACTGACGTGTAGTGGCTGCTGTAACAGTAGTGTGCATTGCATTCTGAAACACCAGGCCCACCTTGCTTAGCACAGAGGACTCGCCCTTCTTTGAAGTCCTTGAACCACCTAAACACCGTTGCACGAGGTAGTGCATCTTCACCGTATGCTTGCTTCAGCTTTTCGAAAGTTTCAAGGCTGTATGATTTAAACGAAAATAAAATTTTATTGTATTGTATTGCTCCTCTCGTGTCACCTCCATTTTGTGGTATGCGAAATTCAAGTAGGGTCAACAATATACAGCATTACTACCAACCTACCGTTACGAGAGTGCTGTCGCTTATGGACATTATACATGAAACCTTGCTCTTTTCAAGTATTCGTGGTAGAGACATAAAACTATCAAGGAAACTACAGAAAAAAATCAGTCTCAGTCTTTATTGATCAGCCCTCGTATGCTTTGAGTCTTTCTGAATCCAAAATAAAAACAATTCTAGAAAAAGGTGCGCACGTACGTGTGTGTATGTGTGTGAACAGTACAAGTCAAGAACAAAACGTCGGAAATAATTTAAATTCAGTATCTTCCGAAACTACGGCGCGAAGATTTTCAAGAAAATCTCCCACCTCAAAGCATCCTGCATATGGAACACTTTCGAAGACTTATGGAACACTTTATCATAAAAATGTATCCAACGATTTTGTTTAAAACACCACGTATTTAAGATATTTTGAAGAAAGTATTTTATTAGCTCCACGTATGGACGCCAATTTCAGATGATGGTTTGTTACGTATTGTTATTTGCAACACGCTTTGGGCGTCAATTTGAAGTAGGTTGTATTGAAGGAGTTGTATTATATTTGAACTGTTGGGGAGCCAAACTTGTAGTAGTTGCAACCGCACGTATAATACCCGCTTTCCGGTAGCCTTCACCCTAAGTTTAAAAATATTAACTTTGTAATTTTTTTACTGTTTTTTTAAATATTATATATTTATGTTTGCCTCGGCTGCGTTAGTATTATTGTTAGAGACATGAATGTCTTGGCAGGGTTGTGGTGCGATTTAAGAACGTAGGCTTACACAGATTATAATTTTACTTCACTCCTTTTATTAATGCTTGATACGATTTATATAACACTTCACTGATAGAGAGCTGTGAGATTCTTTTTATCTTTTAATTACACTTTTTAACACGTAAACTTATTTTTCGTCTCACACGAATACATATTAAATCTCTCGAGGACGTGTCTCGCGTCCGGTTAGGAACACTTTGCAGGCAACTGAACTGATTTCAACCGCCTAAACTTGTAAATTTCTGTATTTCAAGTCACTGATTGGCTATTCCTAATCCAATAGAATACCTTCATTTAACTAAAGCTTTTTCTGGTTGTTGAATGGCTATTTTTATGAACTGTCACTAAAATTACATTATTGTTGCTCCAATAATGACTAATAGCATTATTAGACTATCTTACTCATTATTGCCTCAAGGTTACCTCATTGTTAGCAACTTTTAACTTATTATTTTCACAGCTCCTACATTATTAAATTACGTAATACATTCATAGAAGATTATTGAACATGTATACAATAATATAAGCATATGCAATGACTGTTACATACCTTTTATAAATTATTACATACACATATTGATTCAAGGCGGGCTGTTATTGAATTTATATTATATAATTTGACTGAAATCATTTAAGTGTTAAAAATACTGCCTCAATTTACATGACAAATAGAATTTGTATCTTGAATTTTCTGGGATTAAACCGTCAAATCCTCTTCATTCGAACCAAGTGAGATGGCGCCGCAGTAACATGTGCGACACGCATTCGGGAGATCCCGGTTTCGATCCCCGGCGACCGCCCACTCTGACCCACGGATTTTTTTGTGGTTTTCCCAGATCGGCAGGCGAATGCTGGGATGGTTAATCTTCTACCACGGCTCAGCTGCCATTTCCTGTAGCCATCATCTTCCTTGTCATCTGTTTCAGGATTGTAGGGTCAGGCGACGGTGTTCGGCGGGTTGCGGTTGGGCAGTGACTGTGCACTCTGTAGAAGTTTCTTCCTGTCGTCGTTCAGGAACCCCTGCGGCGTTCTATCTGGAAACATTAGGGACCCGTCCGTGCTTGCGCGTGCCGTCATCCGGATCTTGCCGCCCTTCGGGTTTCTCCCATCATCCTTCCTTCTCGGGTCACGGTACAAGCACAAGGCGCCGAATGGCCGACGCGAGCTCTGCCCCAGTTTCGGGAGCTCCTTCCGTTCGTCAGTACCTTTACTTTTACTTCTTCATTCGGAAGCAATTTTTACTTTCTCTGCTACGTATAGTAAGTAGGGGAAGTATTGTATTCCACCCAAAAATTCGATACCGAGATTTTACCGGAAATACGTGTTTTGAGACCCCCTGTATCCAAAAAAGACAATTTTTGGAAACATGTCCGTGTGTGTGTGTGTGTCTGTGTCTGTGTGTGTGTCTGTCTGTGAACAGCATAACTCAGAAACGAACAGTCGGATAAACACCAAACTTGGTATTTAGGTTCAGTATCTTCCAAGGATGCGACACGAAGGTTTTCAAGAAAATCCCCCCATCCCAGATTACCCTTTACATGGAAGATTTTTCGAAAATTTTAATTTTCTCAAAAATGGCTCTAACGATTTTGATTCAAATATCACATGTTTAAGATATTTTTATAACAAATAAAATGTATATCTTGAATTTTCTGGGAATGTCTCCAAAAGTATTCTTCATTGTGAACGACTTTTCCATAACTGGTAAACCATAAGAGATAGACAAAATTTTACTACACAAAGAATGTAGATCGCGTTAAAATACACAATTTATGTCATATACATTTTTTTTGTTGAGTCAACCATTTTCGAGATATTACTTGTTATTCCCTTAAATTTTTCAATACTTATTTTCTCAAATGGGAATTCGTTATTCATTTTTTTGTCTTGGATATGCAAAGAGTATTAATCTGTGGGAAAGGGAATGGTGCTGCACCTAGCAACCAATTATTAAGAGATATGTATGTGCTTAAAGGCTACTGTATTTCCAAATTGCCCTTGCAAATATATATTCCCCTTACATCGACAAGAAACTTAGCAATAAGATAGACTCTGCAAATGTTTATCTCGATTAACATGAAGTAGATGGAGAATAAGCGTTTGTATGAATAGTTTCTACAAGAGTAGAGAAAGTCATGTGAATGTAACACATCAGATTTTTTATAATTTTATATAACTTGTAAACTATAAGAGACAGACGGAAACTTACCTACTGCTCAAACAATGTAGATCTTTTTAAAACACGCAATTGAATTCTAATAATCTCTTATGGCATCCGCCATTCCTGAGGTATTCTTTATTATTGGCGTGAATTTTTCAATACTTTGTCATTTATAAAACTGCTGTCGCTGTTCAGTTGTTTCTCTCGATGCATGGAAAAAGTATGGATTTTCAAAGATAAGGATATAGTGGCCCGCTTACTATCGATTGCCGAGCAGGATGGCTACATTCTGTGGGCTACATTCGGAAGGTAGTGTGTTCGATTCTCGCGGCTGGCCTTCTTGACCTATGCGCCTTTTCGGTGATTTCCCCGGGTCGCTAGGCGAACGCTGGGAAGGTTCACTACATGCTCCGAGTTTCCTGTCCCTTCATTTCACTTCCATTCTCATTTCACTTTACCTTTCATCCGCTTGTGTCTGTTTCAGAGTTGAAAGGCAGGAGTCTCGGCGTTGAATGGCAGAGGAAAAGGGTGCTCTGTGTAACCTTTGTCCCCTGGAATGGGGGCGGTCTCCGGGTCCCGGGTCTCCAGGGGATGTGCAAGCCCGCAGGGGGAGGGAAAAATAAAATAAAATATATAAATAAAATCTGAAATACTCCGTCCCGGTACTTAATTTCTTAAACGGGACGTGTTTTTCAAATTCTTACATTTATTACAAAACATTCTAATTACATTCCAATACATTTCAATATTTTTAGATTACTTATATACTAAAAAATATACATAAAAACAAAATATAGGCATATAAGTAAGATAAAAATATGAATAAGAAGATACGAATATGAATAAAATAAAAGGAAAGAAGGAAATAAAAGGCATGTAAGATTAATAGGTAAAATAAAACAGAATGGTTTCTAAATATACAACAGAAAAGTTAGGAAGTAAATAAAAACAATCGTCTGTTGCACCAACTGTCATCCGGGAAGTTTCAATCTGTATATAGTAGGGACCTGGTCTCTGCCCTGTGGTGCCTCCTGCTCTCCTCACTCTCCCGAGGGTGTCCTGTCAGGGGCTCTTTTTTTTCGAGTGGAGGAGAAAATGATTTAATCACTGACCTCAGCCCCGATGGGAGTCGGGACTGAGAGTGTGGGACTCACCGACAGATCGGCATACCCACTAAAACCTCCTCCACCGGAGAGAGAAAAGTCAAGAGTGAAGGTGAGGCAGTACCGCATTAAGCACCTGCGGATTCAAGGTGATAGGTATAGGTCGGAAGGCTTGGCCTAAGCCGGGTGAAAGACGCAAGCATGACCGAAGCCCTACTTGCGCCCTTGGGAAATTAGGGTGAGAAGGTAAAAGAAGTTAAGAGTGGATGTGTCAGGATTTTAAG
Source organism: Deroplatys truncata (assembly GCA_030765065.1). NCBI lineage: Eukaryota > Metazoa > Arthropoda > Insecta > Mantodea > Mantidae > Deroplatys > Deroplatys truncata. Next base: position 66,846,732 of record CM060984.1, read on the forward strand.
GTGGTTACTTGGGCTTCCGACGTGCTCGGTAGTCGTTATTCGGAGCGTTCTGTTTGGGCCCCCACGGGGGCTCATATAGTTGCTGTGAGAGTCTTTTGGTGGCAGCGGCATCCAGCGTCGTCTGGAGGGCTGATAGCTCCTCCTTGATGAGCCTTCTGACGTTGTCGAAGTGTTCTTCAAAGTAAGTTAGTATAGTAATTCTGCTGGGAAGCGTTGGTATTATCTTTGCTGCCAGTACTATGATGCCGTGGTCCTCTTGGAGTTCGGTAAGTACCTCTTCCAAGGAGGCCAGTTTGGTTGTGATGTTGAGAAGCTCCGCCTGTAGGTCCTCCAGCTTCTGAAGGATCTCAGTTGAAGCTTGCTTGCAGTTTGTAGTGACAATTTCAGGCATGTCGTCTACTGCAGGAGGCCCGTTCTCCGGGGCTTCAGGCACCAAAGATCTTATAGGTCGAGGTGCTAAGTCCCCTTCCGTAGTTAGTCCTACTCCTAGTGCTACTAAAATTTCGACTTCCTCTATCCCCCTTGTACCTACTTACAACAAAATGTGTCATGTAACTATTTCTGCAAAAGTTTATCTGGATTAACATGAAGTAGTTATAGGACATGTGGTGAGCAGGAGGAAACTGCCTCTCGTTCGTAATCTTCGACTGCAAAGGTTAGTCAGAGGAAGGCATGAACACGTGGGAGTGACTGTCTCAACAGGAGATCTCCCAGGATAGAGTCTAATTAACGTTCCACAATCCCTTGTTAAAGGCACTGGTATATTTAACTAGAAACAATGCAGATGGGCAATAACACAATAGACCTTAGGTTTCAGTCTTAGGGCATATACTCCTATTCCATCTTTTCAACTAATCTAACATGAAGAGGGAAAAAAGTAAGCTTTCCTAAATACAATGTATAGTAATTATATTAAACTGTTTGATTTGTGTTACATTTTCATCACTTTCTCTAACCCCTTCCTTATTTGGTGGGCATACAAATTATTCTTCCGAAAACTTATTTTACTATCCACTACGTTTTAATCCAAATAAACCCTTGTAGAAATAGCCACATTACATATTTCGTTATAGATACAATGAAACAGCGATAGTAAAATGTTTAAGAACTGGACGCTATATGCTGCCTTAAAATTCCATACTATTTCCATGCAATCGCGAGAAACAACTAAGACTTTACATTGTGGAAGGAGATACGCCACTTGCACGCGTCAACCCGCAAATAGGAAGACTACCCAACAACCACCTAGGGGTCTCCAGTGCAGTACCGGAAGACCTTGAGGTGTCACACAACCCCGCCTGGGCAGAAAACCCCCAGACGTATCCAAACTCCCATGGGTATCGGGAACCAGCGCCTCGCCGAGTCCAACCCAATCCAAACAGCACCCTCACGGGTAGGGTGCGGATGTTTGGCCCAGCGTACTTCTAGTAACGTCAGAAGTACCACGAGTGCTCAGGGTCCACAGTGCCCACATCACGACAGCTGAAGGGGTCGAAACCCCCTCTTATGGGAAACGCGAGAAACAACTGAAAACTGACAGGACTTTAAAAGAATTGACAAGTACTGAACATTTCGAACCATTAATAGCGTATATCTTGGAAATGACTGATGCCATAAAAAAAGTTATTTGAAATAAATTGTGTGTTTTAAAGAGATCTACAATTTCTGTGCAGTGCATTTTCGTCTATCGTTTAACGTTTACCAATTATACAAGATTATACAAAATTCCTTCCGAATGAAGAGGAATTCACAGGTTATAAGTTGTCCTCCTTGGTCCAGGAATGCCAGGCTAGTCTCCAGTTACCAGGGTCGCAGGTTCAAATCCGGTGGGAGATGGATTTTTTTGGGGCGTAAAAATCCTTAGCATGCCTTCCTTTGGAAGGGAAGTAAAACCGATGTTCCATGTCGTAGATTTACGACACGTAAAAGAACCTCAAACCTGATAAAGAGGCCTCTGAGCAAGATTTCCGATCTTTCACGCCCAATGATAGAATGGGACGCTAAGGACCACAGTAGTTAAAGAGCGTCCATAAATAAAACTCCGGGAATAAAATATAATTCCAATAAATGGGAATAAGTCAATATGTACATTTTATTTTTCAAGTAAATATCTTTAATACATGTTACTTTAATCAAACTCGTTATCCATTTCTTTAGTAAATAAAACTTTCTAATCTTCGGAAGGTAAACGAGCTTAAATACCAAGTGTGGTATTTATTCGACTTTTCGTTTTTGAACTATACTGTTCACTCACACACACACACACACATACACACACACGCACGGACATTTTATAAAAATACTTTTTGGGTTCAAAGTCCACAAAACATGTATTACCGTTGAAATTTCAGTATCGAATTTTTGTGTGGAATGCAATACTTTACCTACTAGTACGTGGTAAAGAAAGTAATAAACGATAATAGGTAGAGAAAGTCATGTGAATGTAAAACAATATTTTTTTATTTGAATATCGTAGGTCATTTCGTAATTACAGTTACTTATACGGGATAAAATATATTAAAAATTCTGAATCATCGAACAATATTTTTCATAGAGGACGGAGAGGGGCTGTATCCCCCCTCTGTCTATGCGGTGTACCTTCATCGGCACATTTACAGCCTGTTTACCTTGCCACCACCCAGACAATAAACACTGGCTTTTCGTGTAACAAGCAATAACACGTCAGAGAACAAAGTGAACAATTCTCTGACCGTTCAACTTTCACCTACCAGAGCTTTAGTCTCGTGTATAATTTACGCCCTGTACACAGTAACATCCTAATAGGCTGACACTACGTATGTTTTTGTATGCTGTAACCAGCTACTCTCATATGACAGACAAGTGACCGACCACAAAGGATACATTTGGAGTGGTCTAAGCTAAACAGATACAAATCTATGCTAATATAAGCAGCTAGATCCTTTTGATGACTTAAAGTGTTAACCTGAGTGTGACCATCAGATTCGCACTTGAAAATCGCTGAGTACTGTTCCCCGGGTGAATGACTGATGAGCGTGGAAGAAAGTGAGAGTGAACGACCCGGAGATGATGCCTCTCGCAAGATGCTGCTTTCAATTTCATTGCCACGACCTCGCCGAGCGGTCAGGCTGCACAGTGTTATGTACTCATTCGTGTCGACATGACCTCGAGAACACAGTGCAAGTAAAAAAATTCTGATGTGTTACACTCACATGACTTTCTCTACTCTTGTACAAACTATTTTTAAAAACGCTTATTCTCCATATGCTTCATGTTAATCGAGATATCGAGATGTCAATCTTATTGCTAATTTTCTTGTAGATGCAAGGGGAATATGGTAGATTATAAGCGATAGTCAAATATTTTAACGCTGGTTGCTATGTGGTGCATTCCATTCTCTTTGCATGTCCAGGACAAAAAAAAATCTGATGTGTTACACTCACATGACTTTCTCTACTCTTGTACAAACTATTTTTACAAACGCTTATTCTCCATGTGCTTCATGTTAATGGAGATATCGAGATGTTAATCTTATTGATAATTTTCTTGTAGATGCAAGGGGAATATGGTAGGTTTTAAGCGATAGTCAAATATTTTAACGCTGGTTGCTATGTGGCGCATTCCATTCTCTTTGCATGTCCAGAACATAAAAAAATGAATAACGAATTTGAGAAAAAGTATAAGTATTGGAAAATTTAAGGGAATAACAAGCAATATCTTGCAAACGCTTCACTCAACAAAAGAAATGTATATGACATAAATTGTGTATTTTAACGCGATCTACATTTTTCGTGTAGTAAAACTTTGTCTATCTCTTATGGTTTACCAGTTATGAAAAAGTCGTTCATAATGAAGAATACTTTTGGAGACATTCCCAGAAAATTCGAGATATACATTTTATTTGCCATGACAATATCTTAAACATATAATATTTTAATCAAAATCCTTAGAGCCGTTTTTGAGAAAATTAAAATTTTCGAAAAATGTTCCATGTAAAGGGTAGTCTGGGGTGGGGGGATTTTCTTGAAAACCATCGTGTCGCATCTCTGAAAGATACTGAACCTAAATACCAAGTTTGGTGTTTATCCGACTGTTAGTTTTTGAGTTATGCTGTTCACAGACACACAGACACACAGACAGACACCGGGACACACAGACACACAGACAGACACACACACGGACATGTTTCCAAAAATGCTTTTTTGGATTCAGTGAGTCTCAAAACATGTATTTCCGGTGAAATCTCGGTATCAAAATTTTGGGTGGAATACAATACTTCCCCTACTTACTATACGTAGTAGAGAAAGTAAAAATGAATAACGAATTCCCATTTGAGAAAAAGTATATTGGAAAATTTAAGGAAATAACAAGCAATATCTCGAAAATGGTTCACCCAGCGAAAAAAATGTATACGGCATAAATTGTGTATATTAACGCGAGCTACATTTTTTGTGTTGTAAACTTTTGTCTATCTCTTATGGTTTACCAGTTATGCAAAAGTCGTTCACAATGAAGAATACTTTTGGAGACATTTCCAGAAAATTCAAGATATACATTTTATTTGTCATGAAAGTATCTTAAATATATGATATTTTAATTAAAATCGTTAGAGCCATTTTTGAGAAAATTAAAATTTTCGAAAAATGTTCCATATAAAGGGTAGTCTGGGGTGGGGGGATTTTCTTGAAAACATTCGTGTCGCATCTCTGGAAGATACTGAACCTAAATACCAAGTTTGGTGTTTATCCGACTGTTCGTTTTTGAGTTATGCTGTTCACAGACACACACACAGACACACACACACACACACAGACACACACACACGACATGTTTCCAAAAATGCTTTTTTTGGATTCAGGGAGTCTCAAATCATGTATTTCCGGTGAAATCTCGGTATCGAATTTTTGGGTGGAATACAATACTTCCCCTACTTACTATACGTAGTAGAGAAAGTAAAAAGAATAACGAATTTGAGAACAAGTAATTTAAGGGAATAACAAGCAATATCTCGAAAACGGTTCACTCAACAAAACAAATGTATATGACATAAATTGTGTATTTTAACGTGATCTACATTTTTACTTTCTCTACTACGTATAGTAAGTAGGGGAAGTATTGTATTCCACCCAAAATTTCGATACCCAGATTTCACCGGAAATACATGTTTTGAGACCCCCTGAATCCAAAAAAAGCATTTTTGGAAACATGTCCGTGTGTGTGTCTGTCTGTGTGTCTGTGTGTCTGTGTGTGTGTCTGTGAACAGCATAACTCAGAAACGAACAGTCGGATAAACACCAAACTTGGTATTTAGGTTCAGTATCTTCCAAGGATGCGATACGAAGGTTTTCAAGAAAATCCCCTCACCCCAGAGTACCCTTTACATGGAAGATTTTTCGAAAATTTTAATTTTTTCAAAAATGGCTATAACGATTTTGATTAAAATATCATATGTTTAAGATATTTTTATGAAAAATAAAATGTATATCTTGAATTTCCTGGGAATGTCTCCAAAAGTATTCTTTATTGTGAACGACTTTTGCATAACTGGTAAACCATAAGAGATAGACAAAGTTTTACTACACGAAAAATGTAGATCGCGTTAAAATACACAATTTATGTCATATACATTTCTTTTGTTGAGTGAAGCGTTTGCGAGATATTGCTTGTTATTCCCTTAAATTTTCCAATACTTATACTTTTTCTCAAATTCGTTATTCATTTTTTTATGTTCTGGACATGCAAAGAGAATGGAATGCGCCACATAGCAACCAGCGTTAAAATATTTGACTATCGCTTAAAACCTACCATATTCCCCTTGCATCTACAAGAAAATTATCAATAAGATTAACATCTCGATATCTCCATTAACATGAAGCACATGGAGAATAAGCGTTTGTAAAAATAGTTTGTACAAGAGTAGAGAAAGTCATGTGAGTGTAACACATCAGATTTTTTGTGTAGTAACATTTTGTCTATCTCTTATGGTTTACCAGTTATGCAAAAGTCGTTCACAATGAAGAATGCTTTTGGAGACATTCCCAGAAAATTCGAGATATACATTTCATTTGTCATGACAATATCTTAAACATATGATATTTTAATCAAAATCGTTAGAGCCATTTTTGAGAAAATTAAAATTTTCGAAAAATCTTCCATGTAAAGGGTAGTCTGGGGTGGGGGGATTTTCTTGAAAACCTTCGTGTCGCATCTCTGGAAGATATTGTACACACACACGGACATGTTTCCAAAAATGCTTTTTTTGGATTCAGGGGGTCTCAAAACATGTATTTTCGGTGAAATCTCGGTATCGAATTTTTGGGTGGAATACAATACTTCCCCTACTTACTATACGTAGTAGAGAAAGTAATAAATTTACGTTCGGTTGTATTTGCAATTGTAGGTAATCACAAAACAACCTGCAGGAAAGAATAGCGTATTTCCAGAAAGAAAAAATTAAACCTATAATTAAACTTGATGGTAACTGAACACCGAGCGGTATGGCTCAGGTGGTAATGTCTATAGTCGCATTCGGAACGACCAGGGTTCAAACACCCGGGACTGACTAAATTGACCGAAGGTTTTTTTCGCGATTTTCCTTGCTCGCTAGGATAATTTGATCTGTGAATTTTCCTATTCTATGGTCCATCACTGCATTTCAATTCCTTCTTCTTCACCACCATGCCAGACATTGCGCTGATCAACCATCCTGGATATTCTATGATCCAAAGTTTGCTTGCTCCTTGAAGGGCTACTTACCCAAGTAATTCCTACAAAGAGGAGGTAATAAAGAAGAAAACTGAGGCAATAAGAAACCAGAGAGACAGACAAAGCTGTTCTTCTGAATCTTAACACTGACATTTCAATACGTCATTCAGACTGAAATCAACAATGACAAGGAACCAACCTTCACACAGTTAAGGGCACAAGGCACTCTGAAATTGTAAAAACTCACATCTTTTATTTTTGGCACTAGTAAAATCGCTATTATTTCCAGTTTCAGAAAATGTATACTTTTGAGGGGATTAAGAGGCTTTTAAGACATTTAAATACCATTTAAATGCTAGTCTGCATTCCTTTAAAGCGGTCATGCAACGCCCCTTTTTACTTTCTCTACCACATGGAATACTGCACATAGCAACCAGCTCTTAAAATATTTGAGTATCGCTTAAAACCTAGCAATTCCCCTTCCATCTACAAGGAAATTAGCAATCAGATTAACATTTCGATTAACATGAAGCATATGGAGAATAAGCGTTTGTAAAAATAGTTTGTACAAGAGTAGAGAAAGTCACGTGAGTGTAACACATCAGATTTTTAGAACACTTTTGTATCTTTCAACAACGAACGACTATATCATACCCAGCGAGCAGTTCAGTAATAAAAAAAATCATCTGAAGTGTTACACTCACATGACTTTCTCTACTCTTGTACAAACTATTTTTACAAACTCTTATTTTCCATCTATTTCATATTAATCTAGATAAACATTTGCAGAAACGATCTTTTAACATGCAAAGAGAATTACATTTTCACATAGCGACCAGTACTAAAAATATTTGACTTTCGCTTAAGGCGTACTATGTTCCCCTTCTTTTGTATTTGCAAGGACAAAATAGAAATACAGTAGCCTTTAAGCATCGACATAACTCTTAATAGCTGGTTGCTAGGCGCAGCACCATTCCCTTTGCCACAAATGAATACTCTTTGCATATCCAAGACAAAAAAAAATGAATAATGATTTCCCATTTGAGAAAATAAGTATTGAAAATTTAAGGGAATAACAAGCAATATGTAAAAATGGTTCACTCAATAAAAAAATGTATATGACATAAATTGTGTATTTTAACACGATCTACAATTTTTGTGTAGTAGAATTTTGTCTATCTCTTATGGCTTACCAGTTATGCAAAAATTGTTCACAATGAAGAATACTTTTGGAGACATTCCCAGAAAATTCGAGATATACATTTTATTTATCATGAAAATATCTTAAACATATGATATTTTAATCAAAATCGTTAGAGCCATTTTTGAGAAAATTAAAATTTTCGAAAAATGTTCCATGTAAAGGGTAATCTGGGGTGGGGGATTTTCTTGAAAACCTTCGTGTCGCATCTCTGGAAGATACTGAACCTAAATACCAAGTTTGGTGTTTATCCGACTGTTCGTTTCTGAGTTATGCTGTTCACACACACAGACACACAGACACACACACGGACATGCTTCCAAAAATGCTTTTTTACTTTCTCTACTACGTATAGTAAGTAGGGGAAGTATTGCATTCCACCCAAAAATTCGATACCGAGATTTCACCGGAAATACATGTTTTGAGACCTCCTGAATCCAAAAAAAGCATTTTTGGAAACATGTCCGTGTGTGTGTCTGTGTGTGTCTGTGTGTGTGTGTCTGTGTGTGTGTCTGTGTGTGTGTCTGTGTGTGTGTCTGTGAACAGCATAACTCAAAAACGAACAGTCGGATAAACACCAAACTTGGTATTTAGGTTCAGTATCTTCCAGAGATGCGACACGAAGGTTTTCAAGAAAATCCCCCCACCCCAGGATACCCTTTACATGGAAAATTTTTCGAAAATTTTAATTTTCTCAAAAATGGCTCTAACGATTTTGATTGAAATATCATATGTTTAAGATAATGTCATGAGAAATGAAATGTATATCTCGAATTTTCTGGGAATGTCTCCAAAAGTATTCTTCATTCTGAACGACTTTTGCATAACTGGTAAACTATAAGAGATAGACAAAATTTTACTACACAAAAAATGTAGATCGCGTTAAAATACACAACTTATGTCATATACATTTCTTTTGTTGAGTGAACCGTTTTCGAGATATTGCTTGTTATTTCCTTAAATTTTCCAATACTTATACTTTTTCTCAAATTCGTTATTCATTTTTTTATGTCCTGGACATGCAAAGAGAATGTAATGCGCCACATAGCAACCAGCGTTAAAATATTTGACTATCGCTTAAAAGCTACCATATTCCCCTTGCATCTACAAGAAAATTACCAATAAGGTTGACATCTCGATATCTCAATTAACATGAAGCATATGGAAAATAGGCGTTTGTAAAAATAGATTGTATAGAGTAGAGAAAGTCATGTGAGTGTAACACATCAGATTTTTTTTTATTCAGGGGGTCCCAAACATATATTTCCGGTGAAATCTCGGTATGGAATTTTTGGGTGGAATACAATACTTCCCCTACTTACTATACGTAGTAGAGAAAGTAATAAGAGGCTAGGACCAAGAGAAGGCAATCAGAAAAGCTGAAGCAATCCAGGAATGAAGTGCAGATGATTATGACCCTGGAATGTATGTCAGAATTTTAATGTTCACACTTTAAATTCAGTTTTCCCTAAACAACATTTCTGGATACTTATGTACCTGTTTCTCAGAAGGTATGAGAAGTAGAGAGTTGAAATTTTCGGTATATGCATACAACACGTAGTTAAACTTTTTGAACCACAATCATAATTTTATAATGCACATTAGTGATATTAAGAGAGCAACAACATTGCAGTTTTTCCATATTTTTACTTTTTTGACTTTGCAAATAATTTTTTTTTAAATTTCTAGTGAACTGATATACATAACTAAGTCATTGAGGTTCAGAAGATGGCTGATTATACTAGAACAAGCATGCAAAAGTGTGATTCTATATTGCAAGCAGTATCAGAGAAAAACATACATGAATTCACATGTTTTAAGAGTAAATTTTATTATTTTTCTGCTGAATGAAGTAATTTTTACGGACTCGACTGAGTAAGGTGCAAATAACCACTTTAAATAATTTTAATTATTTATAGAATAATTCATAAAAATTTCAGGAAAAACCATTGAGAAGTTTAAGAGCAGTAGTAATTTAACACACTTAAAGTGTAATTTCCCCTTAAGTGGATCTTCCACTGCTGCTTGCTGTTTTAAAAACCTAAATCGAAAACATTATTAACCGTCTGAATATCGGCCATACAAAAATGGCTTACTTCTACCTGATTACCAGAGATGTTTAACCACAATGTACAACATGCAATAACTCTATTGCCAGTGTCTCATGTATGCATTTAAAGAATGCCGCCACTTTGAACCACAAGATGAACAGCTACTGAAATAAGAGAGTCCGTGTCGACGTAAATTGATACTATGATGGATTCGGATGAGTGGAATCTTTCAGAAAGTCGGGATTTTACATATAACGCAATCAAACAATCATATTTTACAATATTACTATGTAGACTGCAACGCTGAGTTTCCCATAGAATTTATAGAACACATCTTCATTATATGCTCCTTAGAAAACGCACTAAGTTATATAAATTATGTGCAATTAATTTATTAAGCTTTAACAAATAATAGCTAATAACAGTCATGTTTGAAATTATTCTCATTTTCGCCTCCCCTTAAGACAAATTCTAGCGACAGCCACGGATAATATCCACATCTGGTTCTTCAAGAGATAGACATTACGTTGGCCAAATTCCAGTTATCGCACCATCTGGCGGCCTGCCGTATCTATAAAATATAAATGAGTTCCGAAGGCTTAACATTTCTACAACATTTATGCAGTGGTGTAGCGTGACCAGTTCACCTCTGCTGTCCGCTTCGACCAAAAGTTGACCATTTCTAACGCACATAACTTGCAAGAACTCGCAGGTTTCTAAGATGCCTTTAGATTTTGCATTGACAGAAAATAAACTTTAGAGATCGGATGCTTATAAAGCAATATGGTTTAATAAAAATTCCCATCGTGTTTTATTGCAGAGGCTTCAGATATAGCATTATTAATCCCTTTATATTGAACTTCAACAGAAATGCTTTTGACTATTATCTCGTTTCCCCTTCCCTAACTTTATTTCATTAATTATAAACAACATTGAAAACGCAAAAAAAATAAATAAATAAAAAATCTGATGTCTTACACTCACATGACTTTCTCTACTCTTGTACAAACTATTTTTACAAACGCTTATTCTCCATCTACTTCATGTTAATCGAGATGTTAATCTTATTGCTAATTTTCTTGTAGAACAAAGGGAATATGGTAGGTTATAAGCAATAGTCAAATCTTTTAAGCGCTGGTTGCTATGTGGCGCATTCCATTCTCTTTGCATGTCCAGGACATAAAAAAATGAATAACGAATTTGAGAAAAAGTATAAGTATTGGAAAAATCTGATGTGTTACACTCACATGACTTTCTCTACTCTTGTACAAACTATTTATACAAACGCTTATTCTCCATATGCTTCATGTTAATCGAGATAAACATTTGCAGACTCTATCTTATTGCTAATTTTCTTGTAGATGTAAGAGGAATATACATTTACAAGGGCAATATACAAATACACTAGCCTTTAAGCACATACATATCTCTTAATAGCTGGTTGCTAGGTGCTGCACCATTCGCTTTGCCACAGATTAATATTCTTTGCATATCGAAGACAAAAAAATGAATAATGAATTCCCATTTGAGAAAAGTATTGAGAAATTTAAGGGAATAACAAGTAATATCTCGAAAATGGTTCACTCAACAAAAAAATGTATATGACATAAATTGTGTATTTTAACGCGATCTACATTTTTTGTGTAGTAAAATTTTGTCTATCTCTTATGGTTTACCAGTTATGCAAAAGTCGTTTACAATAAAGAATACTTTTGGAGACATTCCCAGGAAATTCAAGATATACATTTTATTTGTCATAAAAATTATCTTAAACATATGATATTTTAATCAAAATCGTTAGAGCCATTTTTGAGAAAATTAAAAGTTTCGAAAAATGTTCCATGTAAAGGGTAGTCTGGGGTGAGGGGATTTTCTTGAAAACCTTCGTGTCGCATCTCTGGAAGATACTGAACCTAAATACCAAGTTTGGTGTTTATCCGACCGTTCGTTTCTGAGTTATGCTGTTCACAGACACACACACACACACACACACACAGACACACAGACACACACGGACATGTTTCCAAAAATGCTTTTTTGGATTCAGGGGGTCTCAAAACATGTATTTCCGGTGAAATCTCGGTATAGAATTTTTGGGTGGAATACAATACTTCCCCTACTTACTATACGTAGTAGGGAGAAAACAAACAAGCTAGTGTCGTATCCACAAGATCTTGAACTTACAATAAATACACACACATAAGGTGTTTTCTTAAAACTTTCTTTTCGATTCAGTAGACTTCTAAACGTATATTTGTGGTGAAATATCGTTGAAATATTCGTGGTAAAACATCACCTCCCCGTAGCGGTGGGATGATCACCCACCTCTGCTGTGCTCACGTGAGCGTGAGGCTGGCAGTTGGCCTATCAGGCCCATGCTCTTCGCGGGCTATAGAGTCACAGGATTTATTTGTTTTATTGGTGGTAAGAGATAAAGGTACTGACGAACGGAGGGCCAGAGCACCGCCCCTAGGCTCCCGGCCCTTTGTGCTTCTATCGTGGCCCTGAGAGGGAGGGAAGAGGGGGGGCACAAAGAGGAGGTCAGATTCGGAAGAGGACGTGCGCAAGCAAGGACGGGGTCCCTAACATTTCCAGTTCGAACTCATTCGACGCCGCCCAACTCACACACATGTCCTTAATCCCCGGCAGTCCCCCCACAGAGGTGCCTACCCGGAGGCGGGTCATGAATGAGCAGTTCGACCGACTTTATAATACGCACCTCCATCGTTCAGCCGCAACCCGCCGAAGACCGTTGCCTGGTCCTACAACCCTTAAACAGATGACAAGGTAGATAACGGGTACAGGAAATGAGGGGAAAGAAAGTCGTATTGGAAGAGGAATAGCCTCAGCATTCTCCTACCGACCCGGGGAAAACACGAAAAACCCCATGGGTCAGAAAGGGCGGTTGCCGGGGATTGAACGCGGGGTCTTCTGAATGCGAGTTGCACACGTTGCGCGGCGTCACCTCGTTTGGTAATTATTGGTGGTACTTCCTCTACTACAGTAGATAGAGGATAGAGAAAGCAAAAAATGTTCAAGAGTTCTTAAAAATAATCTATGATACATAACATATAACTACACATGATTATGCGTATAACTCCATTGGGGTAGGAGTGGGAGTACACAGATGGAGAGGCCACAGAAGCTGGACCACAGCACCGCAAATAGGTCACAGTGGCACTTTTAGTTTTTGATGTGACCCCTGGGAGGAAGGGATGAGGGGGAGACCCGAAGGGCGACCACATCCGGACGACGATGTGCGCAATCAAGGGCGGGGTCTCTAACAATTCCAGATGGAATTCCTGGCGGCGGCTCACCACGTCTTAGCCCCAGAGCTCCAGCAGACCAACAAAACGCCAGTGAGAAACCTTTCCAAAGCGCACAATCCGCCGCCCTGTCGCAACACACCAAACGCCGTCGCCTGGTCCTTCAACTCTGAAACAGATGAAAGGTAATGATGAGGACAGGAAATTCCTGGTAGATGAGGCACAACCAGCATTCGCCTACTGACCCGGGGAAACTACAGAGTGGACAGCCCGATGGGAAAAGGTAAAAGTACGGACAAACGGAGAGGGCCACGAAATCGGGGCAGAGCACCGAACACAGACCTTGCTTCTACCGTGATCCCTGACAGGGAGGGATGAGGGAAAGACCCGAAAGGCAGCCAGATCCGTATTACGATGGGCGCAAGCAGACGGGGTCCCTAAAATTTCCAGATTGAACGCCACCAACGCCGCCCGAGCCCACACAATTGGGCCCCGAGATTTCGAGGGTCCCTCCAGGTGCAGTCCCTGGATGGCGTTAGGATGAAACTTTTACAGAGCGCACTGCCACCGCCCAGCCGCAACCGGCCGAACATCGTCGCCTGGTCCTACAACTCTGAAACCGATGATAATGGGTACAGGAAATGAGGGACAGGAGAGTCGTGGCAGAAGATGAACCACCCCAAGCATTCGCCTGTCGACCCGGGGAAACCACGAAAAACCCAGGGGTCAGAGTGGACGTCGCCGGGGATCGAACCCAGGACCTCCCGAATGCGAGCTTCTCACGTTAGTGCGGAACCACCTCGCTCGGTCCCCATTGGGGTATAAATTATCAAATAAAGTATTTATAATAAGTTTTAATAACGCTATTCATAAGCTTATATCGAAAACTCACTTGTAGATACGCTTTTAAGATTCTAAGCCCATGTCTGCCAGACATTTCATTATCATAACTCTAGAGCTCACCAAGGGCTGACTAATATCCACGTAACACACGAGGAGTGTGTGTTTGGGGGGGGTGTAAACCCTCTTGTAATGCAGGGTAAGACACTGGCGGCACCTGGCCCCCCAAAACGCACGTTCCGGAATATATAAACGGCAGTCTGGCTCGGAGAACTGTCCTGCACGGAATTTTTATATCCAAAGAAAATAAAAAGAGCGCAATAATAGCGCCGTTACACCGTTTGTCGTACTTTAACTGCCCCTGGGGGAGAAATGTATTATACTTTGCCAAGCAGTGGAGTATGAAGGCCTTGCTACTCCACAGCAACGTCCTGCTTGGAATTTTCAGCAGCTTCAAACTTTTAAGTTTTTAATTTTGTTAAAATGAAATATGAAGAATGGCAGCAAAGAAAATTACCAAGCGGCATCAACAGGTGTTTCGGTCACCGCCTACGTAGCAAAATGTGTCCATTAAATGAACTTTCTTGGCGCAAGCAAAAAAAGCCTTTTAGTTTAATGTGTTACGTCTGTATGTTTCCTTCTGCTACTGAAGAGTTAGCCTTATACCTAGATCTCTTTTCTCATTCATTCCTACCAAACGTAAGACTGCACTTTCAATACAAATACGAGTCGCTAAAACTATTTAAACGTTCGTTAATGAGCAGGGAGAGAGAAAAAAAGTGCTCACGCATTACATTCATATGGCTTTCCCTACCCACTATTCTTTACTACTTTCTCTACTAGGTATAGTAAGAGGGGAAGTATTACATTCCACCCAAAAATTCGATACCGAGATTTTACCGCAAATACATGTTATCAGGCTCCCTGAACCCAAATAAAGCATTTCTGAAAACATGTCCGTGTGTGTGTGGTGTCTGTCTTCTGTGAACAGCGTAACTAAAAAACGAAAAGTGGATAAATACCTAATTTGGTATTGAAGTTCCAGGGATGCGGCACGAAGATTTTATGTATACTTTGAATTTTCTGGGAATGTCCTCAAAAGTCGTCTTCATTCTGAATGACTTTCGCATAACTGGTAAACTGTAAGAGATAGACAAAATTTTATTACACAAAAAATTTAGATCTCTTAAAATAACAACACTTTTTTTATCGAGTGAACCATTTTCGAATTATTTCTGTTATTTGTTTGAATTTTTCAATACTTTTACTTTTTCTCAAATGGGAACTCGTTATTCGTTTTTTATGTCCTGGACAATACAAAGAGAATGGAGCAGCAACCAGCTATTAAAGGATTTGATATCGCTTAAAGCCTGCCATATTCCCCTTGTGGCCACAAGAAAATTAGCAATAATATGGTTCCTGCAAATGTTTATCTCGATTAACATGAAGTAGATGGGGAATAAGCGTTTGTAGGAATAATTTGTACAAGAGTAGAGAAAGTCATGTGAGTGTAACACATTAGATTTTTCAATTATCGTATTTAAGTATAGAACGAACAACAATAATGATAGTTCACATCCTTGTCTAAGTCTTCTATTCACCTGGAGAGATTTTGTGTAGGTATTAAATTGATTGCTTTATTGATGTTTTGGTACTACTATATAATGCTTTTGTTGCATCAATTTGATTGGAGTTTATTTTATATTGACGTAGAATGTCCCATAATTTCTGGCGATTAATTAGGTCGTAAGCTTTCTCGTAGTCTAGGAACAATAGATATAACGGCTTATTATATTCCCTCCTCTTCTCCATTAAACGCTTCAGGGTAAAGATTCTATCAATACACGACCTTATCTTCGGAAAGCCATTCTGCTCTTCTGATAATATTGTTTCTGCAATTGGCTGTAGTTTTAATTTAAATATGTTGGCGTAAACTTTATAACATGCTGGTAAAAGAGATATAGATCCCTAAAGTTTTTGGAATCACATTTTACTTTCTGTACTACGTATAGTAAGTAGGGGAAGTATTGCATTCCACCCAAAAATTCGATACTGAGATTTCACCGGAAATACATGTTTTGAGGCCTCCTGAATCCAAAAAAAAGTATTTTTGGAAACATGTCCATGTGTGTGTGTCTATGAACAGCATAACTCAGAAACGAACAGTCGGATAAACATCAAACTTGATATTTAGGTTCCGTATCTTCCAGAGATGCAACACGAAGGTTTTCAAGAAAACCCCCCACCCCAGATTACCCTTTACATGGAATATTTTTCTAAAATTTTAATTTTCTCAAAAATGGCTCTAACGATTTTGATTAAAATATCATATGTTTCAGAGCTTTCATGACAAATAAAATTTATATCTTGAATTTTCTGGGAATGTCTCCAAAAGTGTTGTTCATTGTGAACGACGTTTGCGTAACTGGTAAACCATAAGAGATAGACAAAATGTTACTACACAAAAAGTGTAGATTGTGTTAAAATACACAATTTATGTCATATACATTTTTTTGTTGAGTGAACCATTTACGAGATATTGCTTGTTATTCCCTTAAATTTTCCAATACTTATACTTTTTCTCAAATGGGAATTCCTTATTCTTTTTTTTTTGTCCTGGTAATGCAAAGAGAATGGAATATTCCACATAGCTACCAGTTATTAAAATATTTGATTATCGCTTAAAGTCTACCAATTCCCCTTGCATCTACAAGAAAATTAACAATAAGGTTAACATCTCGATTAACATGAAGCATATGGAGAATAAGCGTTTGTAAAAATAGTTTGTACAAGAGTAGAGAAAGTCATGTGAGTGTAACATATCAGGTGTTTTCCCTTTTTATGGATATTTATTATTTGCGCTGTATTCCATTCATCTGGAATTTTGCCGCTAGTCCAAATATCTTTAAATAATTATTGTATTAATGGAATTTTTAATCCTTTACTTCCATACTTCCAAACCTCCAAACCCATATGTAACAGATATCTGATGCCACAATAAAAGCTATTTGCAATAAATTGTGTGTTTTTAACAAATTTATATATTTTGGTGTAATAAGGTTTTTGCCTATTTCTTATAATACCAGTTTTTACCAGTTAGTATATAAAATTATACAAAAGCCTTTTCGAACGAAGCTGTTCCCAGAAAATTCAAGATGCATATTTTATTTGTTATGCAGATGTCTTAAAGCTGTAGTATTCTAATATAAATCGTTATAAGTCATTTTTGAAAAGAACCACAATAACGAAAAGGGTTTTATTTTGTATTATACGACACAAATTTCCGTCATCGCTCCGGGCGCACTTCAGCCTTGTACTTACTGTGAAGCTGTATCGTTTTAAAGCCAATTCATTATGCCTGCGATCTTTAACAAGGAATACAGTCTCATAACAGATGTACTGTCCATTCCAAACCAGAGTTCCCTCTGATGTAAACAGAAGCACGTGCTTCGGCTTGTCACGAACCCAAGAATATACTCTTACGCCAACGTAAATAGTTCCTTAATACATGTATTGTATTGTGAAATATTAGAGCAGGAAAGGTACAGAACTGCACATTTTATTGCGGTTATCATAAGAACTCATCGTTAAAGGTAATGGATATATACTAGCTGTTAAGAGATTACAAAATATGATTTTCGCCTGCTATTGCGCTAACGCCGAGTGCATCTTGCTAGTTAATACCAACCGTATGTTGACTGTCACTCTCTTACATACACAAGAAATGCAGCAATGAATTCCCAGAGGTGCTATCTGAGTACCGAATAAACACTTTGCGTAACACAGGATATATGATAAGTGAACAGTCATTCATAATACACTAACACACATATGCTCAGCTCAGGTCAAATCTTGTGATTTAGTCAGTTGGTATTTGAGTTCACATGGCAGAGGAAGGTACGTGTAGTGCAATAAACTGTTCAAACACACAAGCGGGAAACAGTTAAAAACAAACAATACTTCATATATTCAACACTATTACAAAAATACCCGACACTTGCATTATTGCATATTACGAAACTAATATCGGATTTTACAGGCGTTTCAGTGAGAAGTGTAACAAAGCAGGGAATATAAACAGACATAATACAACATAGAACAGGATAAAATGTGTGAACTTGTTTTAAGTGCGACAGTGCTGTGGAATTGTCATTATTTTGGAGAGTAGTTCCTATTCTGATATGGCAGCTGAGTTATTTTCGGAGGATTCGGATTTGGGTGTTGCACTTTTGCCCGAGGATTGTGATCAACGCAAGTAAAATGTTCATTGCCGTATACTTATAAAATCGATTGTTACCTCAGGTTGCATTTTGAACTATGATTCTCACGCAGGGCGCCTTTTTATAGATTAAATAGTGTTCAACAAGCATGTGGGAGGGGAACAAGCAGCCATTATGGGCGGGGATTGCGAACTACTTTCGCGCGGATAATACAAAGAGTTTGTTTTCAGTGAAAGGCACTCTGGTTTGGAATGGACAGTAGTTACAAATTCTTCTGCTTCTAAAAACATTTCCTCCAAAGCTACATATCTGCGGTGAGCCTAAGCCTCAATGTGCTGGACTGTTGCAGTTTCTTTCTTGCACAATCTGCAATCTAAGTTACCCTGAACACTTCCATCGTGTTAAGATTTATCACAGGGGCTTGTGTGAGAAATGTAATAATTGTTCTCAGCTGAAGTCTGTTACATTTAAGTAAGCTTTGAGCTCATTTCTTCCATGGTTTTCTAATAAATAGTTTATCAAGTTTGTTTCCAGGTTTTATGATGCTCTACTTTGGGCCAGTTACTAAACATCGAAATGTTTCTAGAGCTAGATCTGGTCCAATAAATTGTAAACCTGCTCCTTGTCCTGCAAGTTCATTAGCTTTTTCATTTCCCTCTATGCCACTATGACCTGGCACCCAGATGAGTTGAATTTCATTCTTTTCTGCCAAGCTTGTGAGCATGTTAAGGCAGTTTAAAACCAGTCCTTATGTTATCTTATGACTACTTAGAGCCTTAAGTGCTGCCTGGCTATCTGACAAGATAAGGATCTGTTTACCAGCGTAAGCTCTCCATGTGTTTTCATGTATGCGTGAATAATAGCATAAACATCTGTTTCAAAAACAGTAGCATGTTCAGCCAAGGTAAAAAGCTTTTTGCACTTGGTCTTATGCCATATACTCCAGAACCTGTTCCTGAGGCTTCCGTTGAGCCGTCTGTAAACCACATCAAAGTTTTCTCAGGAGTTTCCAGAGTTTTATTCTCCAACATTCAGGATGAATAATAAACCCTAAAGTTCTGTATACGGTATTTAATTGGAATTCTATAGTCTGGCGGAATTTCTAAATATACATCTCTTATGTGTTTCCTAATTGTTGGCAAACCCGGGTCTATTTCAGGAATTCAGTTGCTTAGCGTGTTGCAGTCTATAGATTGCCGTTCATTACAACTAAATTCAATGGAGACAGGTTCAAGAGAGTCTCCATTACTGCAGTGGGAGTTGTTTTCACAACTCCAGTAATAGCCATACTTGCTGTTCTTTAGTTGATTTTAGAGCCCGTTTGAAGACCACCAAATCGGTGCTCCATCGATGGTATCATTATCCTGATATGGATTATAGCAAGTCTTAGTCTGAAGAAGATGTTTGCTTCTATGTATGGAAAGTCAGTTTGAAGATGATGTATCACATTTCGACTGTTGGGGAGCCATACACTTGAAGTAGTTGCAACCGCACGTATGGTAAAAAGTTTCCGGTGGCCTTTGCCCCAAATGTTTTAAAAAAATATTAACTTTGTAATTTGACTGTTTCTTTAAATATTATATTTATGTTTGCCTCGGCTGCGTCAGTTTTATTGTTAGAGACATGTTTCTCTTTGCAGGGTTGTGGTGCGACTGAAGAATGTAGGCTTACGCAGATTATATGTTTTTCTTCATTCCATTCATTAATGCTTGACACGATTTAAATAACACTTCACTGATATAGAGAGAGCTGTGAGATGCTTTTGTTAATTACTTGAACTTTTTAACACGTAAACTATTTTCGTCTCACACTGAATACGTATTAAATTTTTTTAGGACGTGTGGTCTCGCGTCTGTCTACAACCAACGCGTCCAGTTATGAGCACTATCTACAAGCAACTGACTTTATTTCTACCGCCACATTTGTAAATTTCTGTATTTCAAGTCTCTGACTGGCTAATCCTAATCCAATAGAATACTTTTGTTTAACTTAAGCTTTTTTCTGGTTGTTGATTGGCTATTATATGAACTGTTTCAAAAATTACATTATTGTTTCCAAGAATGACTAGTAGCATTATTAAACATTCTTACTCATTATTGCCTCAAGGTTACCTCATTGTTAGCAACTTTAACCTATTATTCTCACAGCTCCTACATTATTAAATTACGTAATACATTCACATAACATTGTTACACATGTATACAATAATATAAACATTTACAATGACTGCAATATACACTTTTTATATATTTTTACATACACATATTGCTTTAAGGCGGGCCGTTATTGAATATTATATAATTAGACTGAAATCATTTAAGTGTTAAAAATACTGCCTCAAGTCCCTATCTTTTACCATGCGTGCGTCTACTTCAACATTTTCTTGAAATGTTTATTCCAGCCCATTTTGAAGTCAAAAGTGATTCCCAAGTATTTTGGCTTCCTCAGACATTTTTAAGTTCTTTACCTTGAAAATATAGAGATCATAATCCCTTTATGTCTCTTATTCTGGTAAATGGCTCTATGGCTGTTTCATGAGGACTAAAAGTTAAGTCTTCATTCACACCCCATTTTGTCACAGTATCCAGGGAACTCATGCTCCCTGACTGTTACTGTGTATTTAACTCGAAAACGGCAGTAAAGGGTAGTTTGGGTGGGAAGATTTTCTTTACTCGTGGCGCAACCTAGAGGAGCTTAACTACGAAGTTTGGTACTTATCCGATTTTTCGTTTTGGAGTTCTACTTATACACACATATATACACACGGACCTTTTTTTCTACAAATGTTTTTTTCTTAATTCAGTGTGCCTCAAAACGTGTATTTTCGGTGCAATCTCGATATGGAGGTTTTGGCTGGAATACAGTACTTGCTACTAGAGCTTTCACAGAGAAAAGCTGGAGTGCAATTACTAGTCGGCCACGATATGAGTGCGCTTGGAATATTATTTCAGCAGTAAGTACTTTGTTACGTAACTAAAATTGTTTGTTGGATAGTTCAGATCTCGTAATGCTGTATCATATTTACGAAATTGTACGCAAATATCTTATAGTAATAATGGCGTGGAAAAAGTTGTTTACAAAATTTGTTGATTTTTTTTAATCAGAGTAGGAATCTGCAAAAATGTTTGGTTTCACACTTAAAAAATAAATCACTTATAATTTACCTAGGAAAGAACCACAAAAAATGTAACTAACGTCATTGTTGACTCCTTTTATAATATAAATGTTTTTGTAGGTAGGAAGTACACCAATATCGTGATTAGTAACTGTAAAGTTAAAACAATAATAAAACAAATAAATGCTGTATAACATTTCTGACCATCTTGGTGTTACAATAGTTTTGCTACTGTGGACGGGAAGCCAAGTTCAATTAATCCTGTAAGATTTTTCTCATGCTAAAAGCGCTAACCACTGAGATGACTTAACTAGCATCCGTTGGTCTACAGAACGGTATGAGGACGACACTGAATATTTTTAGAATGCCACGTTTTTAAAAACAAACGTTGTATTTGATAGCCACTTTCTAATGTTTTGCGAGTTGATTGCCATGTAGTTGCTCGTAGTCTGTTAATTATCATCATTTAAAGACTTTGTGTGCACCCAAAATGAATTTGACTAGGGAATATTTCCGGACTATGATTTTTTTATGACCTTAATCATCATTAACGCCTAAACAATGTGAAGATAGGCTTAGAGATGTAATTGGCGAAGAAACCCCATCTAAAGCAACAATTATAATTGTTACAGCGAATTCAAAAGAGACAGGTCCTTTCTTAGGGGTGAATTTCGTGAAGTACAATCAAGAGCTCTGTTGCTGATGGAAATATTGCCGTTGTTCGAGCAATGCTTGAAGAAGATCGAGGGACATGTTATGATTTTTTTCGGACAACATTGGGCATTGACATGAATCAAATCCAAAATATTTTACATCAACAGTTAGACGTGAGAAAACTTTGTTGTCGATGGATTCCGCGTTAGCTGACTTCCGATCAAAAACAACCCATTGATTGGTGCAGAAAAACTCTAGAAAAATTCTAAGGTCACACTTCAAATTAAAGAAGTTAATTTCAGCTGTTGGTAAATACTATTTGCCCCACGCCTTGGGCGTCAATTTGAAGTAGGTTATATTGAAGGTGTTGTATTATATTTCAACTGTTGGGGAGCCGAACTTGTAGTAGTTGCAACCGCACGTATAGTAAACAATTTCCGGTAGTCTTCGCCCCAAATGTATTTTTAGTGTTTCTTTAAATATTATATATTTATGTTTGCCTCGGCTTCGTCAGTATTTGTTAGAGACACGTTTCTCTTGGCAGGGTCGTGATACGACTAAGAATGGCTTACACAGATTATAATTTTTACTTCATTCCGTTTATTAATGCTTGATAACGATTTAAATAACACTTCACTGATATAGACAGCTGTGATATTCTTTTTTATTCATTAATTACACTTTTTAACACGTAAACTTATTTTTTCGTCTCACACGAATACATATTAAATCTCTCGAGGACGTACACGCAACGCATCCAGTTATGAGCACTGTCTGCAGGCAACTGAATTGATTTCAACCGTCTAAACTTGTAAATTTCTGTATTTCAAGTCTCTGATTGGCTAATCCTAATCCAATAGAATACCTTCTTTTAACTAAAGCTTTTTCTGGTTGTTAATTGGCTATTTTATAAACTGTCACTAAAATTGCATTATTGTTACTCCAATAATCAGAAGTAGTATTATTAAACTCTCAAACTCATTATTGCCTCAAGGTTACCTCATTGCTACCTCATTGTTAGCAACTTTTAACTTATTATTCTCACAGCTCCTACATTATTAAATTACGTAATACATTCACATAACATTATTGAACATGTTTACAATAATATAAGCATATGCAATGAGTGTTACATACATTTTACAAATTATTACATACATATATTGCTTCAAAGCGGGATGTTATTGAATTTATATATTATATAATTTGACTGAAATCATTTAAGTGTTAAAAATACTGCCACATAATTTGGTTTGGAATATTGCTATTGGTGATGAATCTTGGGTTTATTGTTATGATACTAAAAAGAAAAGTCAATCGGCTCAATGGATCTTTCAAACAGAACCTAAGCCTACAAAAGTCCGTCGAATTCGCAGTGCTGATGGTTGCCAGTTTCTTTCTCTCTAAAACAAGCATTAGAAAATAGACGTTCGTTACTGCCTATTGGTATACATGTCTGTTTAACGCAAATTTTTTAAAAAGTTCGTGAAAAACGCACAAAAGCAAATATATGTTACATTATGACAACGCATCGTCACATACCGCAAAATTGCTAAAGGTCAACATTGAGAGAGGCCGCTAGTGGGTTCGAATATAAATTAACTACCTTATATAGGCTATTTGTTAATACCTTTCTCATTTAAAAAAATCTGATGTGTTACACTCACATTACTTTCTCTACTCTTGTACAAACTATTTTTACAAACTCTTATGCTCCATCTATTTCATATTAATCGAGATAAACATTTGCAGAAACGACCTTTTGACATGCAAAAAGAATTACATTTTACACATAGCGACCAGTTCTAAAAATATTTAACTATCGCTTAAGGCGTACTATGTTCCCCTTGTTTTGTATTTGCAAGGGCAATATACCAATACAGTAACTTTTAAGTATAGACATACATATCTCTTAATAGCTGGTTGCTAGGTGCAGCACCATTCTCTTTGCCACAGATTAATACTCTTTGCATATCCAAGACAAAAAAGTGAATAACGAATTCCCATTTGAGAAAATAAGTATTGAAAAATTTAAGGGAATAACAAGCAATATCTCGAAAATGGTTCACTCATCAAAACAAATGTATATGACATAAATTGTGATTTTAACGTGATCTACATTTTTTGTGTAGTAAAATTTTGTCTATCTCTTATGGTTTACCAGTTATGCAAAAGTCGTGCACAATGAAAAATACTTTTGGAGACATTTCCAGAAAATTCAAGATAAACATTTTATTTGTCATGAAAATATCTTTAACATATGACATTGTAATCAAAATCGTTAGAGCCATTTTTGAGAAAATTAAAATTTTCGAAAAATCTTCCATGTAAAGGGTAATCTGGGGTGGGGGGATTTTCTTGAAAACCTTTGTGTCGCATCTCTGGAAGATACTGAACCTAAATACCAAGTTTGGTGCTTATGCGACTGTTCGTTTCTGAGTTATGCTGTTCACAGATACACACAGACATGTTTCCAAAATTGCTTTTTTTGGATTCAGGAGGTCTCAAATCATGTATTTCCGGTGAAATCTCGGTATCGAATTTTTGGGTGGAATACAATACTTCCCCTACTTACTATACGTAGTAGAGAAAGTAAAAAATGTCAGTTCGAGAGTGCGATCTTTCAGGCGGTATTAAAGCTAACAGTTCTTCTAACACAGTGAGGTTGTCAATATCCCTAATAAACACAGCCAATTGTGCAGTACTATCCTCGATGGTCTCATCCAGTGCCAAAGAGAACCATTTTAAGGTCTGAATTTCTGTAATCAGCTGTGCCTCAGTATCACAGTTCATTTTGATTACACTCTCAGAGATAATGCGACGTGACAGGCTTATGTTTTTGAAAGAAACTACCATTTGAGGTACAATATCTTCAGCAGCCAATATCATGCACACTAATATATTTCCCATCACGGAATGGCTTCATTTTCTCAGCAATACGTTTTGAAATCCGATAACTAGCACGCACTAAACCTTCTGAAAGTGGTGGTCTTCTGCTATGTTTTTGGAGTATCTGTTGCTTTAGATTATCCAACAGTGTAAACATCCCCTTTGTAAACAAAAGCACAAGGTACATTATGTATGGTATTAACTCGCTGCACATTACCTACTATACGTTAAAAGTATACATCAGGAGTATGTTCCTCTGACAATATTATTAAATGTTTCTAGCCATGCCTGTAAGTTTATCATGTCCGTAGTCATTTGCATGTGAAGAGTGAAAATGCCGTTTGATATTGTTTCACATGACTTGAGGTAGTTCTTATTTTAGGAGGAGTTGTATTGTATTTCGACTGTTGGGGAGCCGAATACTTGAAGTAGTTGCAACCGCACGTATGGTAAAACGTTTCCTGTAGCCTTCGCTCCAAGTTTAAAAACATTAACTTTGTAATTTGACTGTTTCTTTAAATATTGTATATTTATGTTTGCCTCGGCTGCGTCAGTATTATTGTCAGAGATATGGATTTCTTTGCAGGGAGTAGTGCGGCTAAGAATGTAGGCTTACACAGATTATAATTTGTACTTCACTCCATTTATTAATTCTTTAAACGATTAAAATAACACTTCACTGATATGGAGAGAGAGAGCTGTGAGATTATTTATTAATTACTAGCATTTTTAACACGTAAACTATTTTTTTTTCTCACTGGATACGTATTAAACTTCTCGTGGACGTGTCTCGCGTCCGGTTAGTAATATTGTCTACAATCAACTGACTTCTGAATTTGTAAATTTACCCTATTTCAGTTTCTGATTGGCTAATCCTACTCCAATAGAATACTTTTATTTAACTTAAGCTTTTTTTCTGGTTGTTGATTGGCTATTTATAAACTGTCTCAAAAATTACATTATTGTTGCTCCAATAATGCCTAGTAGTATTATTAAAGTTTCTTACTCGTTATTGCCTCAAGGTTACCTCATTGTTACCTCATTGTTAGCGACTTTTAACCTATTATTCTCACAGCTCCTACATTATTAAATTACCTAATACATTCACATAACATTATTGAACATGAATACAATAATATAAACATTAATACAATGACTGTTACATGCATTTTATATATTATATTATACACATATTGCTTTAAGGCGGGCTGTTATTATATTTTATATTATATAACTTGACTGAAATCATTAAGTGTTAAAAATACTACCTCAGACGGAACCGTGTAGCATACAATAAACAAGCAGCTTCGTTGCCACCCTGAGTACAAAAGTAAAACTTTTCCCAAGTTTTATTGAAGTGATATCGCTGTTTGGAGTTTGCCGTGCTCATTACTAAACTACAGCACACCGACCGTCACTGTGTATAGTTTTTTGTCAGTCGTAGAGACAAGTGAACTCTACAAGGACAAGTGCGTGGAAGGGGTATTGGAGGGATAGTTTGTTAAGACTGGTTCATAACCAGTACGAGAACGAGAAAGTTTAAATACATATATTCAAATGGGAACGTTCACAATCGACAGGAAGCCTTCCCGGGCCCCTGAAATGGGAAAGAAGGATTGCCCAACTTTTAATTTTCTCGTTCTCGTTCCCGGGCATGTCATATTAGAACCATATTGTGCATATTAGACTCTTCACTCTAGAGATTATTCTACGCGGCCGCGACATGAAACAACCGCAAGCTGGAAACATGAAACTGTAAGAAATTAGTAGTAAATGTGCTTCCTAAACTCATTCCGACACCTGTAAATCCAATGAGCGTTGGTTCCTCTGGTGAAAGGGTCGTTTGTAGTTTGTTTATATGCAACTCAAAACTGGCTATGCCTCAAAAACAATGGCAGGAAAAACCGGTGGAAAGTAAAAAAGAACAATAAACAACTTTAATGTATGCCATTAAATAAAGGAATGAAAGCTTGGTACAACTAGAAGGATCCTAAATGTAATGTATATGCATTTAGATAATGTTTGCTCATCAAATTTTGACGTTGGCTAACCCGCGTTATGCTGGCTAAATTGGAATTAGGTGAAAAAATATCATTGGTCAGTTAAAAACAAATGAAATACCAATGCGCAAAATCGACTTTCACTTTGTGATCGATATGATCACCGATATGCATTCCCGTTCTCGTTTCCGTTCTCGGGCGGTTGTGAACCAGCGTTTACGAAGCTCAAGCTCCCCATGCCTGGTATAGTCCCTTTTAACTGCTCTGGTCATATAGGGGGCTTTGACTTGAGAAACAACTTGATAGTGTTGGTATTTGTACTCGCTGAACGTAGGTATCTTAACGTTGGTTGTTCAGTTAGACAAAGATAATTTATCTCTATTTTCCTTTCTCTTGTTCTTTTTGTTTTCTTTTCATTTTCTGTTGTTTATTTCGTCACCATGCTTGTTTAAATATGCATGTACGGTCAATGACCCATGCACTAAATACTTGTGTAATAACTTCAATGATTTGAAACCAATAAAGATACTTTATCATCTATCTATCATTTTCAAACTCTGCGGATAGGAAATGATTCTGGGTAAAGAAAAACACCGCTACCCAGCCGTGAACCGAACCGAGGACCTCTGGGTTGAGGATCCAGATCGCTGACCACCCGACCACAGAGGCAGTCTGAAGAAAGTCTTATTGTACCATATAATATATAACTTATGTTGTCAACATTGGAATACATAGCAACATTTCAACTAAATCTTAAACCTCTTATCAGTCAGCTGTTACGTGAATTACATGGTGACATTGAAGTTCTGTAAGTATTGCGAAGTAATGTGGCAAGGACATCTTCCGAAATTCCACTGTGTGGACGGGGAGGCTAGGCAGAGTTTGCTAAACGAGGTCAAAACGCAGTGCTACATGGAAAAGCAAACACTTCACCCTGTAAACAAACATTTCTTAAGCTCTGAATGATCGAACCTAAATACTTTTGATGTTGGATGACATTCAGCTCAATGTCATCGTAATATCTCAAAATTCTCTCTTCAGACAAAACTTAGTCCATCGTTCTAGCTACTAAAAATCTGATGTGTTACACTCACATGACTTTCTCTACTCTTGTACAATCTATTTTTACAAACGCCTATTCTCCATATGCTTCATATTAATCGAGATATCGAGATGTCAATCTTATTTGTAATTTTCTTGTAGATGCAAGGGGAATATGGTAGCTTTTAAGCGATAGTCAAATATTTTATCGCTGGTTGCTAGGTGGCGCATTCCATTCTCTTTGCATGTCCGGGACATAAAAAAATGAATAACGAATTTGAGAAAACGTATAAGTATTGGAAAATTTAAGGAAATAACAAGCAATATCTTGAAAATGGTTCACTCAACAACAAAAATGTATATGACATAAATTGTGTATTTTAACGCGATCTACATTTTTTGTGTAGTAAAATTTTGTCTATCTCTTATGGTTTACTAGTTATGCAAAAGTCGTTCACAATGAAGAATACTTTTGGAGACATTCCCAGAAATTTCGAGATATACATTTCATTTCTCATGACATTATCTTAAACATATGATATTTTCATGAAAATCGTTAGAGCCATTTTTGAGAAAATTAAAATTTTCGAAAAATGTTCCATGTAAAGGGTAGTCTGGGGTGGGGGGATTTTCTTGAAAATCTTCGTGTCGCATCTCTGGAAGATACTGAACGTAAATACCAAGTTTGGTGTTTATCCGACTGTTAGTTTTTGAGTTATGCTGTTCACAGACACACACACAGACACACACAGACACACACACGGACATGTTTCCAAAAATGCTTTTTTTGGATTCAGGAGGTCTCAAAACATGTATTTCCGGTGAAATCTCGGTATCGAATTTTTGGGTGGAATGCAATACTTCCCCTACTTACTATACGTAGTAGAGAAAGTAAAAATTCACTCAACCTGTTGAACTTCGCGTATGTACAGATACAAGCAAAAAGGTTCCGATACAGGAATGCCGCAATTTCATTTTATATTTGCAGTGCCAAATTTCTTTTCCTTCTGTTTTTGTAGTATTAAAATATGTGTGCTGTATTTTAGCCAAACAGTAGAATATTTTCAACCTCTCCCTTAAACGAATATCTATGTAATTGGATACCTTATCACTCGATTGGACTCATCTTGTTTACATCCAAACGCAACAAACTTTCTAAGTTCCTTCTTACTTCCATAATCTTTCTTACTTTGGGTAGAGCTTATGTTTCAAAGTTTATACGACGCCAATCCAATACGCAAGATTTGGCACGGACGCGTTCAAAAGTTATTAAACTTGGTATAAATAAGTTCCGCTTTTTACTTTCTCTACTACGTATAGTAAGTAGGGGAAGTATTGTATTCCACCCAAAAATTCGATACCGAGATTTCACCGGAAATACATGTTTTGAGACCCCTTGAATCCAAAAAAAAGCATTTTTGGAAACACGTCCTTGTGTGTCTGTCTGTGTGTCTGTGAACAGCATAACTCAGAAACGAACAGTCGGATAAACACCAAACTTGGTATTTAGGTTCAGTATCTTCCAGAGATGCGACACGAAGGTTTTCAAGAAAATCCCCCCACCCCAGATTACCCTTTACATGGAACATTTTTCGATAATTTTAGGTTTCTCAAAAATGGCTCTAATGATTTTGATTAAAATATCATATGTTTAAGATATTTTCATGACAAATAAAATGTATATCTTGAATTTTCTGGGAATGTCTCCAAAAGTATTCTTCATTGTGAACAACTTTTGCATAACTGGTAAACCATAAGAGATAGACGAAATTTTTCTACACAAAAAATGTAGATCGCGTTAAAATACACAATTTATGTCATATACATTTTTTTTTTGTTGAGTGAACCATTTTCGAGATATTACTTGTTATTCCCTTAAATTTTCCAATACTTATTTTCTCAAATGGGAATTCGTTATTCATTTTTTTGTCTTGGATATGCAAAGAGTATTAGTCTGTGGGAAAGGGAATGGTACTGCACCTAGCAACCAGCTATTAAGAGATATGTATGTGCTTAAAGGCTACTGTATTTCCAAATTGCCCTTGTAAATATATATTCCCCTTACATGTACAAGAAAATTAGCAATAAGATAGACTCTGCAAATGTTTATCTCGATTAGCATGAAGTAGATGGACAATAAGCGTTTGTATAAACAGTTTGTACAAGAGTAGAGAAAGTCATGTGAGTGTAACACATCAGATTTTTTAAGTACTTCGGAAATCGATTGGGTTTCTGGATTAAATATTTGGCACAATGCTTTGCTAGCCACTAATTAAAACATAATATTTGGACATTTATCTTATTCTTTTCTCATGGAGCCGGAGGTTGGAGGGAGTTCAGTAAGCTAATTACATTATTCTTTCTTGTAAAACAGAAGCTAGTAGCGACGGCGTATAAAACAATTTGAATTACACTGAAAATAAGGTAATTCAGACATGTTATGAGGAGTCCCTTTGCTAGTATAAATCGTAGCACAACAGTTCCTTATTTCAAGTAGCTTTCTGCCGTTTACAGTGATTTTCATTTATCATTGTTTCCCTTGTATAGGCCCCTTTAACTTCTGTGGTCATATCGGAGGCTTTGACTTTAAAAACAACTAATTCGGTGACTAGGTTTTCTGGTTTTTTTGTTGTTTTTTTTTAATAATTTGTATTAGGAAACACACTCACATTCACTCCCACATGCAGACTTCCAGACTCTGCGGAGGGAACGAAACGATTCCAATTAAATAAAAATTTCTCCGACCCAGCCGGGAATCTAACCCGGGACACGTTGATCACTCGATTACTGTGGCAGTCAAGCGATTTTTGTGGTTGATAAAATTAAAATTTGACGGTCTGTAACTTGCATTTGTGCACATACTCGTACACAAAACTCACTTTAACACTTGTTAATACCGCCGGAATAGCTCGCTAATTTCGTTTGCGACTCCCGTACTGAGGATCTGTGGTTCGATTGCTACCTATGGGATGGTCCTATCTAGGCCTTCACCTCTGACTAGCTCATGTGAAATATCCTCAAGGCCCAACGAGACTTCATGGGTCCAGTCAGGGCTTGGTGAAACGATGTTCTCCCGTAGGTTATATTAGACCATATGGTGAACGTTGGAAACAACAGCACCTTTAACCCTTTCTATCCTACGGTGTCATTAGGCATCATTGTGCACTTTATGTTTGAAGTGGGATAAATAATATGGGCTTGGAAGGACTATCTTTCGATGATTCCTTGACTTTATTGATATCTGCTTGGGCGGTTTCTTGGAATATATTGATATTCGCATAGCTTAAAATAAATAATAGATAAAAAAGAAATCTAGTTCATATTCTGTTTACATAAACGCAAAACTAATGCTTCGTTATAGTGCTATCGAAATCTCATAAACATCCACGCATTGCCGTTTATTTTACGTGGGCTCACCACGTCCTTTCTCAAGACTGAGTAGAACCGCACTGATGACCACTGCTTTAACCAACGGAGCTACCAATCCGAAATTAGCCAAGCCACAAATAGAATCTATCGTATGCCGAGTTTCAGACGAAAATAAATCGGACTGGAAAGGGTTAATATCGTATCAGAGATTCCTTAGAAGACGAATGTTCAGAAGTACTAATGGTTTGTATAAATCAAACTGCGGAGAGTGAACTTTTAAGATTATCGCAGAGACTATGAACAACGAAACTGGAACAGAAACCTTACTACTTTCCTTCTAAGATTTAATTTATATGTGCCAAAAGAATCCCCAAGCACAGCCTAAATTGTGTAACTTAGTTTGAAAAACTTAGTAGGTTAACTGCGTGATACTGAAAAAGTTATTTTTTTTAAGAACCTGGCCCGAAATGGGTTTGCCATAAAGACACAGGATAATAACATAAAAATTCCTAACAAAAAAGATGCATTAAAATAGGTTCATCAAGCAGAATATAAAAGTTGTGTAATAGTTCTCCATCTTGAAATAAATTATAAATTAGATATAATTTATATAGAAAAATCTGATGTGATACATTACGAGGGCAGTCCCAGAAGTACCCGACCTGACTAATATATAGCGGTTGTTGTTTCAAATAAATGACTATGGTAGAAAGCACCACCCTTATAAAGTTTAATTTTGAAGTTTGACGATGCTACATTGTTTAGTAATTGTTTGGCAGCCATTAATAGTGTATTCTCTCAGCGAATTTGTAAACATGGATAAAACTGGCCATCGTTATGTAATACAATACTTTCATTTGAAAGGTCTTAGTCCAAATAATGTTAAAGCTGAGCTAGATTCTACTCTGGAGTGTCTGCTCCTTCGTTTACAACAGTAAAATATTGGCTGACAGAGTTTAAGCGAGGCCGTAGGAGCTGCCAATATGAACAACGCAGTGATCGACCAAATGAGGTGACCACGCCAGAAATTGCGAGGAAAATCCACAAAATGGCATTGCATGACCGACTGAGTGCGCGAGCTAGCAGACATCGTAGGCATTTCAAAAAGTGCTGCACATCGCATACTGACTGAAAATTTAGACATGAAAAAGCTGTGCGCAAGATGGGTGCCACGTTTACTCACAATAGAACAAAAGCAGCATCGTGAGGATGTTTCAGTCAAGTGTTTGGCGATTTTTGCTACAATAAAGTTTTTGTGTCGATTCATAACCATGGGTCCATCATTCACACCTGAGACGAAGGAACAGTCAAAACAGTGGATTGAAAGGAGAGAGTCGGCTCCAAAGAAGGCGAAGACAGTTCTATCTGCGGGCAAGGTCATGGCGTCTGTTTTTTTGGGATGCGCGTGCGATAATTTTCATTGATTATCTTCAAAAAGGAAAAGCAATCAATGGCGAGTATTATGCAAACATATTGCAGCGTTTGAATGATGAAATCAAACAAAAATGGCCTCATTTAGCGAAAAAGAAAGTTTTGTTTCATCAAGACAATGCACGAATTCACACATCCATTATCGCCATGGCCAGAATCAATAAGTTAAAGTTCGAATTGCTTCCTCTTGCACCCCATTCGCCAGACTTAGCCCCCTCTGATTATTTTTTGTTTCCAAAGTTGAAGAAATGGCTTGGTGATAAAATATTTGCCAACAATGAAGAGGTGGAGTTTGCAGTTGATGACTGTTTTGTAGAACTCGACGGTTCTCACTATAAACAGGGTGTCTAAGCTATTGAACATCACTGGGAAAGGTGTATCGAGCTGAAAGAGACTATGTAGAGAAGTAAAGATGTTTTTTTCACAAAATGTTTGTGTTTTCTTCGTTAGGTCGGGTACTTCTGGGACAGCCCTCGTAACATGACTTTCTCTACCCTCTATCTTTATTAGTGGGTATATACAAAATTTCTTACTACAACTTATTTTTTTATCCACTACATTTAAATGAAATAAACCTTTGCAAAAATAACGACATTACCATTTCGTTATAAATACAAATAGAACAGCGACAGTCCAATGTTTAAGAACTGGACGCTATATGCTGCCCTTAAAATTCCATATTGTTTCCATGTAATCGCCAGAAACAACTGAAAATCGATGGGACTTTAAAAGAATAAGTATTGAACAATTCGAACCTTTAATAAAGGTACCTTAGAAACGGCTTATACCACCAAAAAATTAAAGCACATTGTGGGTTTTAAAAAGATCTACATTTTTTGTATGGTACGTTTTCGTCTATCACTTAACGTTTACAAGTTATACAAGATTATACAAAATTCCTTCCGAATGAAGGGGACTTCTTAGGCTATTCCCAGAAAAATCGAGATATGCATTTTATTTGCCATGTAAATATGTTTCATATATGGTACTTTAATCAAAATCGTTGTAGCCATATTTTAGAAAATCAGATTTTTCGAAAAATGTTCCACGTAAAGGGTAGTTAGGGTGGGAGAATTTTCTTGAACATCTTCGTGTCGCATCCTTGGAAGATACTAAACTCAAATACCAAGTTTGTATTTATCCGACTTTTCGTTTTTGAGTTATGCTGTTCACAGACAGACACACATACACACGTACATGTTTCCAAAAATGTTTTTTTTTGGATTCGGGTGAATCAAAACATGTATTTCCGGTGAAATCTCGGTATCGAATTTTTTGATGGAATGCAATACTTCCCCTACTTACTATATCTAGTAGAGAAAGTAAAAATAGATGCAATAAATAGGAGCAGAGTTAGGAACTTATAATACCATACAAATGGTTTCGAAGAATGACAATTGAATGTTTTATAATGCAGATTACAATGTTAGTCTATAATTGCTTATGAATTTGGTAAGAGTTTCTTCATTTAACAA
Source organism: Deroplatys truncata (assembly GCA_030765065.1). NCBI lineage: Eukaryota > Metazoa > Arthropoda > Insecta > Mantodea > Mantidae > Deroplatys > Deroplatys truncata. The sequence continues at coordinate 66,880,968 of CM060984.1, forward strand.
AAAAGTTTGAAACAGTACCACATGATCCGAAGAAAATCACTTTAATGTGATTAGTTTGTGGTTGTTTAGAGAATGTGGTATTGCGGACTAATATATGCTTTTCCAAAGGCTGGGCATTTGATTTTTCGAATCTTATGATTGGATCAATAATTTCAGCTTGAGCTTTTGAACGGTTAATCACGATTATGTCAATTTCATGACGACTGCTACCGTTGTCTCAGAGCGGCTAATTCTAAATATTGTTACTCTTTTCTGGTGTTGATAAACACACACAAGAATCCTGAAAGGCATAAAAAACGTGAGTGTGATATCTCATCTCCCCTTGCCATTACTCTCGTGACGAGAACCTTACAGTGAATAAAGTAACCAACGTTTGGACTTTTATAACAAAGTTTTCTTGGGCGTCTGAATTGCAAGCTTGATGCGTTTCTTTGATCTTCCTCCGCCTCCTTTCTTCTTTATGTTCTTTCTCTCTTTTTAACCTATCATTTGCTTGTAGAACCGACGCCTAAGCTTTTTATTATGGTCATCCATAAGAAACGAGCCCGTCATTATGTGCTGCGCAATGCGCTCTTCTTTTGTTGATTGCAGCCAACATAATAATACAAACTGCAAAGCAGCTCTGTGTAGACGGTCAGTGGATATATCTCGTTTTTGTTGTGAACTGAGACATTAAGTTCTTCTGAACTAAAGGTCTTTCTTTATCTTTACTAGTAATTTCTTAGATGGGTCAGCCAAACATCTGACGTATCATTCTGATTTAATGCACTACTTCTTCATTTTAATGCTTAAAAACTTTAAATGTTCAGTTTCAGTCTTTTTGTGTGAAAGTGTTTTCAACCTCGTCACGATATATTTTATATTTGGTATTGGAGATACAATTGCGAACGTTCTTTTCTGGCATTTGATTTTTCTCGTGGTTTCTTTTCTTTTTCAATATGTTTCACACTGCAGTTTTTGCTAAATTTTCTTCAAATTATGAGCAGAGACTGCGATATTACGAAGAAAAAGATATGTATTTTGATTTTCTCAGCACTACACAATCAACGCTAGTACGTGAAGTAAGCAAATGTGTATAAAGTAATCACAGTTGATGAAAAATGACGGCCAGTTCAGAGAGTAGTGAAATTGCTGCCTTATAGCCTCACCATCTTGAAATATCTGTTTAAATTAAATGTTTTCTCATCGTGGAGAATATATATATATAAGATATGAAATATTTCGTCTGTGTTTTAATTCTAGCTCTACGAATACGTTACATAAATAATTGTTATACCATGAGTTCGATTTACAGCTGGACCACAGATCATGTACATGCGTAGTTCCCTTTCACTGTAGTGACCTCGGTATTTTTCCCAGCGCACCAGCAGTGAATGGCCCGCTCAAGGCTACATTTATCAGTGTTATACTGTGTCAGTTGATGCCTTTAGTTTGAGCTGTAAAGACTAGTGTGTGTTCATTGTGCATCTCAAAAGTGAAACGCTTGAACAAAGAACATACGATACATACGTAAAAACCGAATAATGTAGACAGGTGTGTCGACAACTTCAGTAGACATTTCCTGATATTCCAGTTCCAACAGAGAAACTGTTAGATGTCTGGTTAATAAGTTTAAGACAACAGAATCGGTAAACGCCAAACTTAAGAAGCGAAAAAGGAATGTTCTAACGGAGAAAGAAATGGAGGAAATTTGTGCATCATTCGAACGCTCTCCAAAGAAATGCACAGCAACTGGGTGTTTCAAAAACTTCTGTTTATAGAGCTGCTAAACTTTTAAAATTGAAACCTTACGGAATGACTAAGTTCATGAATAACAACCTCATGGTCATGAAAAATGTGTGAATGGAAATTTTACCCGAAGATGCCAGGAATGGACATTACTTTCAACACAACTTATAACAAGGTTAGTACTTATTACAGGCATGTTACTATCACTTGTCAGTATATAATTCGGAAGTTCTAGGACGGAAAAGCCCTCAGTGTAATAGTGCGCGGCCTGGCAATATAACGAACGCACTTACTCCAATATCTGGAATTCAGTTTGTCGAAGTGTGGAAAAAGATATTAAAGTGCAATATTAGAAAGTTCAGAAGTTTCTTCTGGAGCAGCCAGAGAGCTTAAAAAAAATCTTATTAGCCTTAACACTAAGAAATAGCTGGAACATGATATATGCAATCATTTTGCATTTATTCTTACGAAAGCCTATTTTCCTAACTACTTCATATTAATCTAGATAGTTTCATTGCACTTTTCTTTGAAGGTACAAAAAGAGTAGAGGAATCCGAAACGATAGTCAGATATTTAAAAGCTGTTCGTTATATGCTGGCCCATAAAGGTCATATTGTTTTCATGGGAGAAATAACTTAAAAGCGCCAGCGCTTTAAAAATGACAAAATATTGAAAAATTCGAACCAACAGTAACGAATATCTCGAAAATGGCTAAGCCAAAAAAAGAAAAGTTATTTGAAATAAATTTTGTGTTTTAAAGGGATCTGTACATGTTGCAATATACGTTTCCCTCTGTTTCTTATGGTTTACGAGTTATACAAAATTATATAAAAGTCATTTAAAATGAAGAACACTTCACAGACTATTCCCAGAAAATTCAAATATACATTTTGTCATTTAAATATCTTAAACATGTGGTATTTTAATCAAAATCGTTTGTTATTTTTGAGAAAAATAAAAAATTTCAAAAATATCTTTATGTAAAGGATAGGGAGATAAAAATTTCGTATTACATCTTTTGAAGATGCTGAACTTAAATACCAAGTTTTGGCATGACATTTCATTTCTCGCTTATGCTATCCGTAGACACACAGACATGCACGCGCATATATGCACAGGGGACGTCAAAAATGTTGCGATGAAATCTCCGTATCGAAATTTTTTGTGGAATTCAATCCTTTCTCTACCTACTAGGCATGCGGTAGAGAAAGTAAAAAGTGTTTTTGGAAGGTATATTCTACAGATACCCAATGCTTTAATGTCTGAGCCAGGAAGACTTTTTAACGAGAGTCCTTGAAGTTGCGATGTCTTCATTCTGTGTGTATCTGCATCCCCAGAAAATATCTGTGCTGGAGCTCCAGATGGGATGGTCTGCTCTTTAAAATTATCATCCTTCAGAATCTGCCATTGAGGTTTAGTAATCATGTGGCGTGAAAGGGCAAAGATGTGAGGCCAAACGGCTTTCAAATCACGCTTTAACATCCCAGTGAACATCTGCCTCCATGGTTTTGTTTATGTGAGCTTTATTATATTAATCAAAGTGTAAGTTATCTTCAAACAAAATACTCACAGTAACACAAAAATTAGTTTTAAACTATTATATAAAGAACTTCGTCAAAATTGATGGGAATCGCCATAATAGATCAACAGTTCAGGATTGAGAGTCGAAGACGATCTGATCTGCTTCTTTCACTCTTTCTCAAAACTTGCTTTAAAAGTAGATACTTCTCTAGTTTATTTTCAACTTTGCCGAATGTAACATCATATGAGTTAAGCCTGCACAGCTTATGAAGCCACGTTGCAAAATAATTCAAGTAAACCAGAGGTTTTAGCACTTTTATGCATCCATATAAGTTCTTTCTTATGCGTGAGAGAAAAGATTTGTGAAATAATGGCTAAAAGGTTGAAAAATATTAATTGTTCGTCCCTTTTACTTTCTCTGACACCTACCTAAAGTAGATAAGAGGATGTATTGTATTCCACCCAAAAATGTGAGGTGATTTCACCGTAAACTACATGTTTTGAGCTCCCAAAATCTAAAAGAAGTATTTTTAGAAAACTCTGTGTGTGCGTGCGTGTCTGCGTCTGCGAACTCACTGTGACAGTGAACTCACAATCGAAATGCCGGATAGATACCAAACTTACTATTTAGGTTTTAGTATCTTCCCTTCCAAAGTGAGGCAGTATTTTATAACCCTTGAATAATTTCAATTAAATTATATAATATGTAAATTCAATAACAGCCCGCCTTGAAGCAATATGTATGTAATAATTTGTAAAAATGTATGTAACAGTTCATTGCATATGCTTATATTACTGTAAACATGTTTAATAATGTTATGTGAATGCATTGCGTAATTTAATAATGCAAGAGCTGTGAGAATAATAAGTTTAAAGTTGTTAACAATGAGGTAACAATGCAGTAACCTTGAGGCAATAATGAGTTTGAGAGTTTGAATACTACTAGCCATGATTAGGGCAGCAATAACGTAAATTTTGTGACAGTTTAAAATTAGCCAATCAACAGCCAGAAAAAGCTTTAATTAAATGCAGGTATTCTATTGGACTAGGATTAGCCAATCAGAGACTTGAAATACAGAAGCCTACGGGTTTTGATGGTTGAAATAATGTGCAGTTGCTAGCAGACCTTGGTAGTGACCGGATGGAAGATGTGATCTCTAAAGAAACATTACGTATTCGTGTGAATCGTAAAATTAAATATACGCGTTAACAAAGCGCAAGTTTTAAATTAAAGAATCTCACAGCTCTTAATATCAGTGAAGTGCTATTTAATTTGTGTCAAGGATAAATAAAAAGAAGTGAATTTAAACTTAAAATCTGTGTAAGCCTACATTCTTGTCGCACCACGCCCTCATTAAGAGAAACATGTCTCTAAAGTAAGACTGACGCAGCCGATGCAAACATAAACATAAATACTATCTATAGAAGCAGTTTAATAACAAAGTTAAAATAGTAAATATAATATTTTTAAACTTGGAGCGTAACAACAAAAATACATCTTCAAAAATCGGCTTCTCATACGTAGCAGCATATTACGTAACAAACAATCTTCTTCAAGTTGGCTTACCAAAGCGTGGTGCAAACTACGTAAACAATATACTTTCTTCAATTTTGGCTCCCAAACGTGGGATAACAATAGTAAACAAAATAACTTCTTCAAAAGATAGGTACAACACGAAGCTTTTCAAAAAAACAAATTTTTCACCCCAAACTACTCGTTAAATGAAAATTTTTTCGAAACATTTTATTTTCTCAAAAATATACGAGGGCTGATCAATAAAGACTGAGACTAATTTTTTTCACAGATATTTATTACTCCATTTCAATGTTGACATGGTCTTTTTCAAAGTAGTCCTCTCCTACTTGAATGCACTTTTTATAGCGTCTCTGCCAGTCCTCGAACACATGGTACAGGCCATTCTTTGTCAGGTCTTTGAGAATCGCCTCACTTTTCTTCAGCACTGCTTCAGTGCTCTCAAATCGAATGCCCCGGAATGCCTTTAGTGATGGGAATAAAAAGATATCACAGGGAACAAGATTGGGGCTATAAGGCAGTTGCGGCACACAGGTAATGTTGAATTTAGCCAAAAATTCCTGGACTTGATTTGCAACGTGAGGCCGCACGTTGTTATGATAAGTTCTGGATGTTTCCTTGCAATGTGCTTCCTCGGTGTAGCCAATACTGACGTGTAGTACGCTGCTGTAACAGTGGTGTGAGTGGAAACAACAATCACAGCAGCTGTGTTGATGTTGACTTCAGTAATAGCAGAAGCCGAAGCACCAGGCCCACCTTGCTTAGCACAGAGGACTCGCTTTACTTTGAAGTCTTTGAACCACCTAAACACTGTTTCACGAGGTAATGCATCTTCACCGTATGCTTGCTTCAGTTTTCCAAAGTTTCAGAGGCTGTATGATTTAAACGAAAACAAAATTTTATTGCTCCTCTTGTGTTACCTTCATTTTGTGGTATGCGAAATTCAACTAGGGTCAACAATATACAGCATTACTACCAACCTACCGATACGAGAGTGCTGCCGCCTATGCACATTATACATGAAACCCCGCTCTTTTCAAACATTCATGGTAGAGATAGGAAACTCTCAAGAAAGCTACAGGAAAAAATCAATCCCTGTCTTTATTGATCAGCCCTCGTATCTAAAGATTTTGATTAACGTGCCACATATTTAAGTTATTTACATGACAAGGGTACATCGTGAATTTTCTGGGAATTGTCGCGAAACTCTCTTCGTTTTAAATGACTTGTATAATCGGTAAACCGCAAGAGAAAGACAAATTATTCTTCTTCTTCAGCGGATTACCACCCTATTTGTAGGATTTACATCCCCAAGAGCTTACAAGCCAATGCCTTTTGACAGTCGGCTGTCGAGGAGCAAGCAAACTCTGGATCATAGCATATCCAGCATGGGCGATCAGCCCAATGCCCGGTATGGCGGTGAAGAAGAAGGAAATGAAATGTAGTGATGAAAGGGACGATAGGAAAATTCGCGGAACAAATTATCCAATCCAGCATTTGCCTAGCGACCGAGGAAAACCGCGAAAAAGCTTTCGATCAGATTGGTTGGCCCTGAGGTTTCGAACCGGGGTCCTCCTCTATGCGGGCTACAGACGTTACCACCTAAGCCATCTCGTTCGGTGAACAGCATAATTCAAAAATCAAAATTTGGGTTTAGGTTTAGGGTCTTCCAAGGTTGCGACACAAAGGTTTTTAAGAATATCCCCCTACCCCAAACTACCTTTTACTACATGGAAAGTGTTTCGTTAATTTTTATTTTCTCCAAAATGGCTCTAACGATTTTGATTAAAATATCATATATTTACTTACATGACAAATAAAATGTATATCTTGAATTTTCTGAGAATAGCCTGTAAAGTGCTCTTCATTCTGAATAACTTTTGTATAACTGGTAAATCGTAAGATATAGAGACAATCTTACTGCATAAACAATGTAGATCTCGTTAAAGCACACAATTTGTCAAATTTTATTTTGCCATTACGTATTTATGAGATATTCTTTGTTATTAGTTTGAATTTTCAAATACCTATGCTTTCGTTACAAGAGGTATTAATCGCTATTCGTTTTACTCGTAATGAAAAGAGCATATAATGGAAGTTTATCTGGAATAACAAGAAGTAAATACAAGAGAAAGGTTTCGCAAGAATAATTTGTAGAAGAGTAAGTAGAGAAAGTCATGTGAATGCAACTCATCAAATTATTATTGCTAGAACTCTTGGTAATGGCATGCAGTTTGCCGTGTGCAATTATGCGTCTCCGTCTGGAGAGGCGCATGGGAAATTTTTACGAAGTGGTGTAATTGGCAAACGGCCCATCCAACATTGCGATGCCAAATGGGAAACTTAATGATGTGCAGTCAAGGGCGAGGTTTTCGCGGTAGTGTCGCACTGTCTGTGCGCCAGCCCCCCTCCCTCACCGAAAGCGCTCTTATTCAAGGGGCTTAACCCTCTTGCTCCATATTTCCAATCGCGACAGTCGGCTGGGCAGATCAGGGACCCAGAGGCTAGCCTAAAATTACAAGTTGATGAACTAACATTAAGCTAAGTGCTTTAATATTTTAATGTTACTTAGCTATCTATGCATAATAAGGAGCAGCAAACCGATTATATTTGATGGAAGTTCCAGCACGGTGACAGTCTCTGTGGTCGTCTCAGGTATGTTGCTCTCGTCAGTCATTGAGATAAAAAAAGTCACGACAGAGATAATACAGGTTAAGGTGCACTTTCAAACCCATAAGGCTTGATTTTGGCTTGTTTCTTTGTTCACCTTCCTTATAATTATAGTATTTAACTTTCGCCGTAAATATAAATTCTGACATCTTGTCCAAAACGTTCTGTAAAATTCTAGTATGTGGATGTATCGCTTCGAACGATTGTGGTGAGTACCTCAACTGAATGCATCACATGAAATCCCAATGTCACATGTTCATACCGGTGGATGGATTTTTTTCGGGCGTAAAAAAAACTTAGCATGGCTTCCTTCGGAAGGGAAGTAAGGCCGGTGTAGATTTACGGCACGCAAAAGAACTTTAAGCTTGATAGAGAGACCTCTGAGCAAAATTACCGGTCTTTCGCGCCCAATATAGAATGGGACGCTAAGGACCATAGTAGTTAAAGAGCGTCCATTAATAAAACTCAATATAATTTAATCTATCACATGAAAGACTTTTCTTGTTCTTTATAGATCTGTTTGAGTGAAATACCTGAATGGGATGACGTTGAGCCAACTGTCAAGTTTCATACTGAAGGGTATGCACAGATGCAGTTAAATGCTTTGGCCAGGTCTACTATCTGGGTGAATTCATGGAAGTGAGCGGGATGGTTCAAGGGTAACGTCTGTGACTCACATTCGGTGATCCGGGATCGTCAGGTGAATGCTGGAGTGGTTTCCTTCATTCCCCGAATTTCCTGTCTCTCCATTTGTTCCATTAATCATTTAATTAATCTTTTACCCCGTTTGGTCTTTCCGGTTGGAAGTGTCGGCGATGATATTTCGGTGCAGCGTGGCAGGGAAAAATGATGCTTCTCTGTGAACTTTTTCCATCGACCTTCGACTGGTTCGGGGTATAAGCGGTCCGCTCCTTGGGAGGGGGGTGGAACCTATGTGGTCCCCAAATTCAGTTTTATTTATGGACGCTCTTTAACTGCTGTGGTCCTTAGCATCCTATTCTATATTGGGCGTGAAAGACCCGTAATTTTGCTCAGAGTCCTCTTTATCAGGCTTGAGGTTCTTTTACGTGCCGTAAATCTACGACACAGGACAACCGGCTTTACTTCCCTTCCGAAGGAAGCCATGCTAAGGATTTATACGCCCGAAAAAATCCATCGCCCTCCACCGGTTTAAACTCGCGACCTCGGGAACTAGAGGCTAGCATGGTAACCACTACACGACGGAAGACGACCCCCATGTGGTCCCCGGTCTGCCTGTCTGACTGCCGGGGCGTACTGTAGGGACCTCGTCTTGCTGTGCCGTCATTCCTGGTTCCGGCCGCCTGGTGTCTCCCTTCACTCATCCCTTCTGTATTCCTGAATTGGTGCAATCTCCCTTCTGCTTCACAATCCAATCCATGGAATTGGTGCAAGAAAATGGAGACCAAAAATTTACAAGCGCACAAGAAGTGGACAAAATATTTTGAGAATTAAAAAAATATTGCTTGTTGTTCTGCGCGTTTGAGAGTGGTACATGTAATATGTGCAGTCTTTTCGTTAATGCTATGCGAGGGCTCCATGGAAAGAAACAGTTGGCTTTGGAGTCTATCAGAAGCATACTTCTTGTCCAGTATAATTTCAAATGCATTTCCTGCAAAAACTGTCATTCTTATCCGAAAAACACCCGGCGGAGAGCGATGGACTTTTTCGGGTGTAAAAATCCTTAGCAAGGCTTCCTTCGGAAGGGAAGTAAAGCTGGTGGTCCCGTGTCGTAGATTTACGGCAAGCAAAAGAACCTCAAGCCTGATAAAGAGGCCTCTGAGCAAAATTACCGATCTTTCATGCCCAATACAGAATGGGACGCTATGGACCACAGCAGTTGATGACCGTCCATAAATAACACAATTTAATTTATCCGAAAATCAATCAACACTTGCTGAAGAAAATGCGATTTACAGTGAAATATGCATGGGCAAAGATGGGATAGAAGATGCCAAAAGACAAAAAGTGACTTATTACCTGAAACCTTGAAAGTACTCATTTTCACATGTTCCTAATTAATTGTTACCATTATCTGATAGTAGCATAATTGCCTGTATCTTTCTTATATAACTACTTGTAAACTTTTTTTTTCTTAAAGCAATGCCTGCAAAACTTGTGATTCTCTTTTGTTAATATTATAAAATTATTGGTATAAATACTTCAGGATAACAAAGATTGAAACCTATCACAAAAATATTTTTATAGCCATGTAACTGGTGCAACAACAATAATGACTAAAGTAACACTTATAACTATCGTCTTTTTTTAAACATCCAATGTGGAAATTATTTTATAACTGTAATAAAGCATAGCCAGTCAAGCTATAACTTTTGATGTTGGCAATGCTGGGTATTAGAAAATAAAGGAAAAAAGGTATGTAGACCTGTGTTGCACAGCTGTTACAGTGAAAGTGATAAAAATAATTGCTCACGCTCTTGACTGATATGAGCATATCCGCTGCTTTCGTGGTACAACCAATACAGAATGGAAGTGCAAAGTGTACAGTGGTCATCTGACATCAGGCGAGTATGACATAACCTGCAAACCCTGCTCTCGTTCTTTTCTAAACTATTTGAGTTAGCCAGTGTTGGGAGTGAAACGCAAGCGTTAGTTCAAGGTAAATGCATTTAATGGTGCACGTGCAGTTCTGTGCTGAAAGTTTGTGAAGTAATTGAGAATTTGTGAGATCATCACCTTTTAATCTTGAAACAAAAACTTTTATGTGCCAGTTTTCTTAAAAAATATACTTATTCAGTTCCTTACCTTTATTTATTAAAGGTTTATGTAAGATCATTTTGACTACTTGGTCTTGTGTAAGTATACAGGAAACGTTGTTGCTGAAATGAAGGTAATTTAGATACAAAAAACAACAACGTTTTGTCAGCCTTAAGGTTGGAATTACGTGTTCCAAAGACATAATATGTAGCATGTAATAGAACGATTAAGTAAGCACAGAGGCACTTATTATATTTTTATGTGCTTTAAAATGTTAAAAAGAACAAAACCCATAGACTTTCTGAGCTAAACAGGGAGGAATAAAATTTAAGAGGTGACCTGAGAATGCCTTCAGTGATTATAAAAGCAAGAAGATATTGTTTATTTTGAATGTAAATGCATGGTTGATCAGTCAGAAAGAGGTACATTTTCTACATTTATTGTTTATTCGGCCCAAATATTGTAAGCAAATGCTTTGGGGGATTAAAAGAAGCAGGAAGTTTTATAAAAAAAAACCTTTTTAGGAATGAATATGACAAAATATACATATTCCCAGAAATGGGATGAATGAAATGTAGAAGAGGGACTGAAGATCTGCTAAGTGCAGTAGAAAAATGATGAATATTGGTCCATGAAAACTTGATTTGCTGTCAAGAACTTAACCCAGTGTTTAACTTAAACTGTTAATTTGTTTTTTAAAGGATATCAACTTTTCTTATGCAATTATATTCCTGAATTAAAATATGTCTGAACACATTTCTAAGAAAAGCTTGTGAAAGCATTTAAATATTTCTTAAAAATACTTTTGTTTTAGTGGCCATTCCTAGAAAGTGAAACTATTATTTTAAAATCTTGTGTGTAATTATTTTGTATGAATATTTTGACAGTGCATGTATCAAAGCATTTTATGCTGTGAACCTGAAGAATAACAGTACAATTATGTCATGTGACCAGAAAATGAAGATAGTTATCAGTACTAATATAGTTACCTGCTTTATAATAAAATGTAAATTTTGAGCAAAAGTTGGTGTGATGCATTAGTAGTTTGTAATACATCATAGAATATTCCTAGTTGATGTTGATGATTTAAACTGAATACAAACCACAATTACTTGCCTACCTATTTACATCAGTAACAATGTAATTGCACAGCATAGATGCTTAAAATAGAGTGTAGCACAGAAATCATAGGTTATTTCATGAAAAATTCATTTTCATAACTGAGCATGGTAGCAAAGAAGTGGCAAATGCTCAGACTTGTCCGTTTTTGTTTTCACATATAATATACCTAAATTATAATATTTAACCCATTGTCTTGCTTCTTCTACAGTGTGGAACTACCCTTCATACTATAGTTTCGCAGATCAATGGCAAAAAAGGGAAGGGGGAGAGAATTTTGGTCAGATCAGTTTCATGTCACATTTTTATATATTACTTTTGGAAGTCAATTATTTTTATTGACTCCTGTTCTGTCTCATACATGCTGTTAGTTCAATTCTACTTATTTAAGAGATTAAAAGCCTCTTTTCCTTTCCATATATAATGACCAAAAAATGCTGGAACATTTTAAGCAAAAGTAGTATTAATGGCCTAAAGTATGCAAAAAGTTATTTATTGCGCTTAGGTAAAATGTATAAAGCATAGGTGGTTATTACTTACTTTCTAGTGAGTTTTTGTTTAATCAGTATCACACATGTGCCATTTTAAAGTGTTTGTAGTAATAATTGGTTCATTTATAATTAAAATATGTTTGCAAATTTAGATAAACCAAAATAATAACATTCTTAAACAATAATAAGTGGACTATTGAAAATAATTCAATTGCATGAGAGCATAAAGACTAGAATCATTTAGCAAAAAGAGAATCAGTCTGTTATGGTAACATTCAGCAAGTTTACCAACCAATTTGTTCTTGATTTTACATTAATGACTTTAAATGAATTGCAGTGATGATTTAGAGCTGTTTTAATTCAGGATTATTTCTTATTATATGAAGAGTGAATTTTTAAATTAGTTTTTCCCTCTAAAAATTAGGCTTTTGTTATGTAGAAGAAAGTGTGTTGCAAAAGGTAAAATAATGAAAATTAAGTGCCTTGGTTGGAAAATATATGTTTAATATACAGTTTCTAATTAAAATAGCCTCATGCTTATAATATTAATTGTCTGCTGTCTGCTTTGTGCTCATTTTGGTGAAAAAAGTGCTGCTTGTTGGATCTTTAAATTCATGGAATGCTAGAATGGGAGCTGGATTCTCTTGAAATAATACTTGCAACAGAATGCATATATCACCATTGTATTTGTTGTGGGAACTTGGTAGCTTGTTAATCCACTACGTAAGAGTTGTCATACTAAAGGTTATGTGTACCATAGCTAATGATGATGGGAAAAAGGTGTGTTGCAGTGAGGTACATAATACCTGGTGTAGTAGCTGCCTGCAGTCATTTTGAAACTGGGGCATTGGGTGAAAGTGTTAGGCAGTGAGCAAGTCAGGCAGGCTGGCAAGCTAGCAGACTGGCATGGAGAGACAGTAGTGTCCCGGCTCTCAGAGGCTACACACGTGCTGTGAGGAGTACCTACTACGTTCATGTGTGCGAGTGCAGAGTGGGGAACAAATACCATCTTCTGTGTTGCAGGGTAGGGCCAGTATGGGGTACGGTGCATTGACGTTTGTGTTGGTGCTGTTGGCAACAGTGGTACATGCTTTAGAGAATGGATTGGCCCGAACTCCACCCATGGGCTGGTTGTCCTGGGAGAGGTTTCGTTGCAACACAGATTGCAAAAATGATCCAGATAACTGCATTAGGTGAGTAGTATGTTGCAATCTTAAACTTGTTCCATGACACTTGAGTGAAGTGAACATGCAACTCTGATGCATTACAGAGACCACTTTGAACCCAGGGAGGGACTGAGAGGGACTAAAGCCCCCTCCCCTTAATTAAAGAAAAAAAAATTATGGCATTTGTTGCTATGGTGTTGCTTTGATAAAATCAAAACCAACACTTTCATTTCTAACCTATTACAAACCAGATGGTCAGCTATTCATTCAGTGTGAGCGAGTGAGTGAGTGAATTTATCTTAGCAGTGGACTATATCTCAAAAGATGTTTCACTAACTCGAGAAGACAGATAGGCCAAAACAAATTACAGATGAATGACACTGTTTTCTGTACATACATACAATGAAACTGCAACCAAAATATTTCTGGCAATTTTAAAACATTTTTTGTAAACCATCACTGATTTTAGTGTTCATAATGGACTAACTTGAAGCCAAGAATGGTATTTTTGAAATTTCTGTTCATGTACATGCTACCTTAAAAACACTAAGAATGATTAAACAATTTGTAATATTGATTTTAAATTCCTTACTTAAAAAATCTACTGTTTGACACATTTATATAACCTGATAATTATGGACTACCCTCCAACCCTGTAATTAGCCCTCCTGTATATTTTCAACACCTTAAATACAAATCTAAACTGTTTACTGACCCAGAAAAAATTTGGAAACTTGCACTTTAGCACCCAAAAAAGTTATAGGGATGAGGAAACAGCATTTTTGTCATATATTTAATGGTAATATGGTTAGTTTACAATTTTTACAAATATCACAAGGAGCATAATAAATTAAATGAAAAATCAAATCCAAAAATACATCTTATATTTTTTTATGTTCTTGTTTTCAATTTAAATTAACTTCCACAAGTGGAATTTCTTTTGTCAGTGTTTAAGAATAGTATGCTTTTTACAATTCTTTATGTATACATCAAACAAAAGATGCACCTGCAATGCAGGTTAAGACTGCGTAAGTGTATAGTAAAATACACCAATCATAGTCCTCATTTGAAATTGTCACAGTGGTAAATAAATAACGTTTTTACTGTAGATAGTCCTTTTTTTGAAGCTTTTTATTTGATAAATGATTTTAACAAATCCTTGATTAAGTAAGTAATGAAGTATGCTTAGAAGTGCACATGGGTTTTCAGAGTAGTATATTATAATTTACTATAAATTCTGCTTCTAATCTTATTTAATTTTAGAGATTGATGCAGTTACTTAACTTTTGTAGTGACCATATACAATGCTTAATTAGAAAAAAATATTTGAGTTATGGTTTATATTTTGTCATATATTTATCAAATGGTTGAACATTATTGGTGATGAAACAGGGGGAAGAAGAAAGTGTATTCCTGCACATTATTCAATATTAACTATATACAAACTAAATGTTCCAAGTAGTATTAGTCGTTACTGCCTTGAGAATTTACAAAAGATGATAATGTAATTTTAATGTTGAAGATTTAGATTAGTACATAGGGATGATATATTAACAAAAATAGTTACAGCCTGTTCAGAAAATTGCCTCATGTTCCACATAAATAAACATTTCCCTTCATAAGTGTGCTAAAATAAATCTTTATGGAAATCTAAATGCCCAAACTTTATGCTACAAGCAATAGTTGCATTAAATATTCATATGCATATATTAATTCATAGTCCTCATTATTCCATTACACATCTTCACAAATAGCTGCACTGTTTCTTTAAAGTAACAGCTGGCTGAAAATTCTGAATTGTTGTATATTGTTTAAAACAAAGTGTTTCTATTTTTGTGATTAATATCTTATTCATTCTTTTTTTACTTTCTCTGCCACATATTTAGTAGGTAGAAGGTATTGCATTCCACCCAAAAATTTGATGCTGAGATTTCACCGGAAATACATGTTTTGAGGCACCCTGAATCCAAACAAAAACCATTTTTAGAAAAAGGTCTGTACGTGCATGAGAGAAAGAACAGCATAACTCAAAAACTAAATATTGGATAAATACCAAACTTGGTATTTAAGTTCAGTACCTTCCAAAGATGTGACACAAAGAGTTTCAAGAAACTCCACCCACCGCAAACTACCCTTTACATGGAATATTTTTTCACATTTTTTATTTTCTAAAAAATGCCTTTAATGATTTTGATTAAAATACCATATATTAAAGATATTTACATAACAAATAAAATGTATATCTTGAATTTTATGGGAATAGCATGTGAAGTTCTCTTTATTCGGAAGGAATTTTGTGTAATGTTGTATAACTGGTAAATGTCACGCAATAGACAAAAACATACTACACAAAATGTAGATCTGTTTAAAACACACAATTTATTACCGGTAACATTTTTGTGGCATCAGCCATTTCTGAGGTATCCGTTATTTATGATTTGTTCAATACTTTGCCATTCTTTTTAAGTCCCATCGATTTTCAGTTGTTTCTGGCAATTGCATAGAAACAGCTGGAATTTTAAGACCAGCATATAGCGTCCAGTTCTTAAACATTTGACTATCGTTGTTTCCTTTATATTTATAACAAAATGTGTAATGTAGCTATTTCTGCAAAGGTTTGTCTGGATTAAAGTGAAGTAGATAGAAAAATAAACTTTCGTAAGAATAATTTAATTCCCATTAATAAATGAAAGAGGGTAGAGAAAGTCATGTGAATGTAATACATCAGAAAAAAAAAATTGAATCCAGTTTAAACATATTTACAACCAGTATTGTAATGTGTTACTCTGTGTCATAAATCAGAACTCTTTAGTGGTCAGATTAAATAAATGCAATAATAACTGCACAAAATGTTATCTTCCTCCATTATTAGTACGTTCTGTTTTATTATTTCGATAAGTATACATTTTATTGTCCAATTTAAAATGCTGCTTGCAGAAAAATTGCATTTTTCATGATACTACTTGTTAAGAAGAAGGTATATATAACTATAGTTCAAAATTGTTCTGGATTTTATTCTGTAAAGAAATGGTAAATTCAGGTTTTTTTCTGAAAGTCGGGAAATGTGCGCAGAAAAATATATATCACAGAATCCAGGTTAAATTACAACAAAGTTCTTAAGAGCTCATAACAATCTAGCCAAAACTATAATGCAAGGGATTTTTTTTTTTACAAAGGTTTAAAAAGACAATTAAAGGTTGTACATTCACTACCAAAATTGCCCACTTGCAGAGTGTTCCAAAATGTTGAAAATGGACAAAAACAAATTTCTGCTATTTGATAAATGAATACTCGTCTGTAAAGGGGCAACAATATCTGAAAGCAATTGTACCCTTCATCCACTAGTTCTTCTTTATAAATGCTGAAAGGTAATGTTTCCACATTGTTTACATACTTTTACTAGCAATTATTCTTTGCTCACCCTCTGTTATGGACAGATTTGTAGTATCTCAGTGATGCACAGAAAACGAAATCATGTTTGAAGTACACAGAACTATACAACTTTTTTGGGGGGTGGGCGTGGGTCCTACAGTCTTCGCCACATCCTGCATTTCGATCACCATGTCTCTCTATCACTCTATTCATCTTCTCCAATAGCCCTTTAGAGCATAGTGGTTATAATTCCTCTCCTTTGTGTTTCAGGTCCTCTCCTTCTGTTCCCTGGATTATAATTCAAAGCTTTTTTGGACACCTTTCCTCTTCCATTCTTTTCACGTGGCCATACCGTAATAACTGCCTAGTTTCTAGCCCCTCAACACTTGTAAAAACCCTTCCAGTTCGTCTTCAAATTTCTGCATCAGCACATGTTCAAATATAGAAATCCTACATGCTCTCCTTAGGAAGTCTATTTCCACTGTCTCGATTACCCTTTTATCTTTCCCCAATAATTGTCAACACCCACACCTATAAGATAATATCGGTTCCATCACAGCACTGCATATCCATATGTTTGTATTAATTTTCATTCTGTTTGACCATAACAGCCTAAGAGGTAAATGACCTTCTTCCCTTGTTGTACTCAATTGTGAATGTCTTTTGGGTTGTTCTCTCTGCTGATATGTTGTTTCCCAGATATTTAAAATCATTACGTTTCCAAATATGCAATTCTAAATCTTCTTGTCCTACTCGCAGATATGCCTTTTGTCACCATGTTCATATTGTAGCCCCAATTCTTATACTCCTCCTCTAGTTTCCTCAGCATGTAATCAACATCATGCTCTTCATTAGCGATAATTACTTGATACATGTACAAAAGCATCATCAAACAAAAATCCTCCATGTGAATACCTATTCCTGAGTTTCTTCCTCCATTCCTTAACTGTTTCCTGAATATATATTTTAAATACGGTAAGGGATAAGCAGCAGTTTAAGTACCTTTATAATAGGAAATGATTCTGAAATAGTATTTCCCTGTTTAACAGCACTCTTTTGCATTCACATATAACTTTCAAATAGCCTTAACATAGGTCATATTAAGGTCAACCTTCGCCACTGTTTCAAATAACTTTTCCAAGGTTACTGTATTATAGGCTTTCTCCACATCAATGATTTCCTTTATTTAGATGCAAAAATAAAATAGTTGTCTTCATTTTTAAAATCCTCATGTGAATGCAGACCTTGCAGCTTGAATGAGTAAAAGTACACTACTGCACATATGTAATTTGTAGTGCAGTCAGCAATATGCATTCCAATACATTAAATGCCAATATGCTATTATCTGTGCTCTGCTTAATAACTTAAGAAAGTTTGATTAACAATAGTGAGATCTGCAGCTCCAAAAAACTAGGAAGGAAGTGTATGAAGTTGTTTGCAAAGCTCTACTTGAAGTGGAAATAAATTCATCTGTTTATCTGTATGCAAGACTGTGTGAAGATTTGAATAGTTGTATTGCAATTTTGCAGTAAAACATTTTATGAACTTGAGAGGTATGAGGCTTGAAAGTTTAATTTTGCTCAATAATTTTAATTCTTTTGTTAAAAGTGAATACTACCTATAGTACCTATAGTAAGTAGTGAAAGTATTGCAGACCACCCAAAAATTTGATACCAGGATTTTTCAAAAGAGATAATGTTTTAAATCTCTGTGAATAATAAAAAAAAAAAAACATATTTAGAAAAAAGTTTAAGGTGTGAGTGAGAGAGTGTCTCATAACCCAAAAATGAAAAGTCTGTTAAATAGCAAACAATTCAGTGTTTTCCAAGTATGCAGCATTTACGTGAAAAAGCTTTGTTATTTTTGGTTTTCTCAAAATGGCTCCAACAATTTTAATTAAAATACTATGTTAAGATATTTGCATGACAAATAGATGTATATCTTGAATTTTCTGCAAATAGCCTATGAAGTCCTCTTCATCCTGAATGACTTTTGTATAATTGGTAAACCATAAGAGATAGACAAAAAATTTTTTTAAAAATATATACATCTCATTAATGCACACAATTTTTGTAAAATAATTTTTTGCAGCACTTGCTATTTCTGAGGTATACTTTGTTATTGGTTTGAATTTTTAAATACTTTTTTCAAATGGTAAGTCACTATCATCCTTGTGGGCATGCAAGGAGCATAAAATTTCAAAGCCATCACTTAGCGATCCACTTTTTAAACATCTGACTCATTTTAGCCTACTGCATTCTTTTCATACCTTCAATAAAATTTGTAAATGAAAGTTTATCTCATGAACAAAAAGTAGATAAAAGAATAAGCCTTTATAAGAATAGTATGTAGAAGAGTGAAGAAAGAAAGTCATGTGAATGCAACACATGAGGGTTTTTTTTTATTTTTTTTTAAATTCTATTTCATTTATTCCTGCCTAATCATAAAACCAAAAAAAAGAGTGTTTAACCTAAGCTTTGAAGATAGCAATGGGACATACTTGAAAACATATTTTTACCTATAGTAATAATAATAATAATAATAATAATAATAATAATGCAGTAGTGCTTTGCATAAATCCAGTAGTGCCTGATTTACTACTACTCTGCATCTAGATAGAGAGGAGGTTGCTAGTTAAGAGGAGATATTGTATTATACTAAAAAATTCAATGTTAAGATTTCGCCAGAAGTGCATGTTTTGAGGCACCCTGAACCCCAAAAAATGGCAATTTTTAGAGAAGGATCCATGAATGTGTATGTCTGTGAAAAGCTTAACTCAAAAATGATTTGTGGAAAAATACTGAATTTGGTATTTAAGTTTAATATCTTCCAAAGGTGCTCAACATGAAGATTTTCAAGAAAATCCCATAAAGAAAAATAAATCTGTGTGTGACATTCGCATCACCCTGTCTGCCCACTATCATTTAATTTTGTATAACTTTTACAAACTATTCTTGCAAAAGCGTATTCTTCTGTCTACTTCAAGTTAATTGAGATAAATGTTTGCACAAACAGTTTCATAATTCATTTATCATTGGGTAAAAAGGGAATAACAATAGCCAAATATTTAAAAACTGGTTGTTATATATTGGCCTTGAAATTCCATGCTCTTATCGTGTCATCTCAAGAAACAACAGAAAAATTAAATTGAGTTTTGTTTATGGACGCTTTTTAACTACTATGGTATTTGGCATCCCATTCTATATTGGATGTGAAAGACCAGAAATTTTGCTCAGATGCCTCTTTATCATGCTTTTACGTGCTGTAAATCAATGACATTATGGAAAATCTTCAATATGTGGTATTTTAATCAAAATTGCTATTTGAAATCATCAAATATTTTGAAACATTTTTCATCTAAAGGGTAGTGTTGGCTCATGGAATTTTCTTGAAAATCTTAATGTTGCATCTTCAGAAAATACTCAAATCAAATACTCAGTTTGGCATTTATTCCTACATTTCATTTTTGAGTTATACTGCTCACAGATAAACACATCAAGCTTTCAAAACATATTTCTAATGAAATCTTGATATGAACTTTTTGGGTAGAAGAAAGGAAAAGAAAGAAAAAAAAATCTGATGTGTTACACTCACATGACTTTCTCTAATCTTGTACAAACTATTTTTGCAAACGCTTATTCTCCAAATGCTTCATGTTAATCGAGATTTCGGGATGTTAATCTTATTGCTAATTTTCTTGTAGATGCAAGGGGAATTGGCTTTAAGCGATAGTCAAATATTTTAAGAGCAATGTGGAGTATTCCATTCTCTTTGCATTACCAGTACAAAAAAAATGAATAACGAATTTGAGAAAAAGTATAAGTATTGGAAAATTTAAGGGAATAACAAGCAATATCTCGAAAATGGTTCACTCAACAAAAGAAATGTATATGACATAAATTGTGTATTTTAACGCGATCTACATTTTTTGTGCAGTAAAATTTTGTCTATCCCTTATGGTTTACCAGTTATGCAAAAATCGTTCACAATGAAGAATACTTTTGGAGACATTCCCAGAAAATTCAAGATATACATTTTATTTGTCATGAAAATATCTTAAACATATGATATTTTAATCAAAATCGTTAAGAGCCATTTTTGAGAAAATTAGAATTTCAAAAAAAATCTTCCATGTAAAGTGTAATCTGGGGTGGGGGGGGATTTTCTTGAAAACCTTCATGTCGCATCTCTGTAAGATACTGAACCTAAATACCAAGTTTGGTGTTTATCCGACTGTTCGTTTCTGAGTTATGCTGTTCACAGACGGACATGTTTCCAAAAATGCATTTTTTGGATTCAGGGGGTCTCAAAACATGTATTTCCGGTGAAATCTCGGTATCAAATTTTTGGGTGGAATACAATACTTCCCCTACTTATTATATGTAGTAGAGAAAGTAAAAATCTGATGTGTTACACTCACGTGACTTTCTCTACTCTTGTACAAACTATTTTTGCAAACGCTTATTCTCCATATGCTTCATGTTAATCGAGATGTTAATCTTATTGCTAATTTTCTTGTAGGTGCAAGGGGAATTGGCTTTAAGCGATAGTCAAATATTTTAAGAGCTGGTTGCTATGTGGAGTATTCCATTCTCTTTGCATTACCAGGGCAAAAAAAATGAATAACGAATTCCCATTTGAGAAAAAGTATAAATATTGGAAAATTTAAGGGAATAACAAGCAATATCTAGAAAATGGTTCACTCAACAACGAAAAAAATGTATATGACATAAATTGTGTATTTTAATGCGATCTACATTTTTTGTGTAGTATAATTTCGTTTATCTCTTATGGTTTACCAGTTATGCAAAAGTCATTCATAATGAAGAATACTTTTGGAGACAATTCCAGAAAATTCAAGATATACATTTTATTTGTTATGAAAGTATCTTAAATATATGAT
Organism: Deroplatys truncata; assembly: GCA_030765065.1. Classification (NCBI taxonomy): domain Eukaryota; kingdom Metazoa; phylum Arthropoda; class Insecta; order Mantodea; family Mantidae; genus Deroplatys; species Deroplatys truncata. The sequence goes on from CM060984.1 coordinate 66,902,208, forward strand.
ATCTTAATCAAAATTGTTAGTCCATTTTTGAGAAAATTAAAATTTTCGAAAAATGTTCCATGTAAAGGATAATCTGGGGTGGTGGATTTTCTTGAAAACCTTAGTGTTGCATCTCTGGAAGATACTGAACCTAAATACCAAGTTTGGTGTTTATCCGATTGTTAGTTTCCGAGTTAATTGTTCAGACACACACACACACGGACATGTTTCCAAAAATACTTTTTTTGGATTCAGGACGCCTCAAAACATGTATTTCCGGTGAAATCTTGGTATCAAATTTTTGGGTGTAATGTAATACTTCCCCTACTTACTATACATAGTAGAGAAAGTAAAAATAAAACTCCTGAAATACATGGGAAGGAAAGGAAAGAAAGAAAAATAAAATAATGTTTTTTAAGTCAGTGCATTGTAATTATTTAGCTGTCAAAAACAAATGCAGAGAAATGCTTGAAAGAGAAAACAACTATATCAGGAAATTCTTTCATTGACAGTGAAATTTAAGCATATTTATGATAGCTACCCAAAGCAAGAAACTCCCATGAAGAGAAAGATATCAGGAAGAAAAAGCACACATACATTGTCAAATTGTTGGCATGAGAAGCCTCTTTAATGGAGTTATTTTTGAGCAAAAGAGAAAAGTATATCTTATATATTTATTTATTGCCTTACTGCATGTGGCATCAAAGGTGATGGATATTGATGATTCATGAAATGATAATTTGGGAAAGAAACATTCCAGGTCTAAGATTAGAGTACTTCCTCAGCATTTGTCAGTTATGAGGACTGAGGAAAACCTGGATATTGCAGCAATCAAAAGGGAATAAAAGGATTGAGTTGAAGAGTACAGAAATAATCTAAACCACATTCACCACTATCCAAAGAGGCAATTTTTTTAATTATCTGATATCATAAGAAAATAAAGGATGTATTTCAGACTAAAATAATGTTTGCCATGGAAATTTCGTGATACTCACAGCAAGTTACTGAAAAATTAACAAGTTCAAGGATAGAATCATTTGTATTCGTGGAGTGTTTTGGCAAGAGAATTCAAACTTTCTTTTTCACTTGTCTCTTTCTTTAGGTCTGCACCTACATGCGTATGCTTGAGTAATACATAATGAAGCTTTCATACTGACCTACAAAGCAGTTATGTGAATTAGCCTAGAATGAAAGCATTTAGCTGACAGAGTAAACCAGTGTTCATTGTGAAGTTCTGCAGAGAAGCCTTATCAAGTTTCAGAAATTGTTAAATCCAAAACATGTCTATTTAAAGCAGTAGCACAACCCACATCTTTATCTGCTCAGGTCACACTCTTTCTGGCACTTTTTAATTCTTTCTTTCTTTCTTTCTTTCTTTCTTTCTTTCTTTCTTTCTTTCTTTCTTTCTTTCTTTCTTTCTTTCTTTCTTTCTTTCTTTCTTTCTTTCTTTCTTTCTTTCTTTCTTTCTTTCTCTCTTTCTCTTTCTTTCTTTCTTTCTTTCTTTCTTTCTCTCTTTCTCTCTTTCTCTTTCTCTCTTTCTCTGTCTCTCTCTCTCTCTCTTTCTTTCTATTATTATTGTTATTATTAATTCTCCAACAGCTTTTTGAACCCTATTGCACCAAATGTTAGGAATATAAATACATAAACAAAATCAAACAAATAAATAAATTAACTTATTACAAAGAATTACATGGATTAATAAATGCCAGAAATAAAGTTTATAAAAGCAGAGTTGCAACATGACTTAGTGGATAATTCTGTCAATGGTTGTGAATAACACAATGCAACAGTGAAAAACCTTTTTTTTTTTTTTTTTTTTTTTTTGAAAATGTAAGTTTCTTTATGCATTTTGACCTGAATTCGAAAATTATATTCAAAACATTGTATCACTCACAGTTTTTGCATAAATCACATATTTTGCAATAATGATATCACATATCGAAGTAGTGTGTGTGTGTATATATATATATATACACACAGAGAATGTGATACAAAACAAGCACTAACATCATTCATTTCGTGGTTTCTTATTTCTCATAGCGTGGCCCCTCCTTTTCCTTTTATGGGGAATATCTGGGTGCTCACGGTGAAACATCCAGCAATACTCGCCCATCATCCGAACATCCCAAGTTCCCTGGTATCGTCAATCCATGTCTTTGATATCCTGGTAGAATCTTTCACCCTGTTCCTCACTTACAGGAAAAAAGTCAAGGTGAGGATATAAAAAAATGTAACTTCAAACTCATTGAGCATTTTGAATTTTGTCAGCATGTTCTCAACTATGTCGATATACTCTGGACTATGATTGTTTCCCAAGAAGTTTTGAGCCACACACTTAAAAGCAGTCCAAGCTTCTCGCTTCACGGCATTCATTAAATGAAGGAAATCTTCATTAGCATTAGTTTCCGAATATCAAAACTAGTGAACATGCCCTCTTTCAAATTAGCATCTGACAGTTGGGGAACTTGTAACATAGATGCCTTGACAAACTGCTTCATTATGCCCAGTTTGATGTGCAGAGGTGGCAAGAGTATTCTCTCTCTTTCCACTAGAGGGTCACACTTGATATTTTTGTCCCCTGGAACCAATTACAACTTTCAGGGCCACTGTTTTTGCCCCAATGTTTGTGACAAGCCTGACTGTCCCATTTACAAATGAAACACAGGAACTTGGTATATCCTGATTGTTGTCCTATAACCATACCCAACACTTTCAAATCACCACACATCATCCAATTGTAAGCCTCATAATGAATAGTAGTAAGAAGTGCATTAATGTTGTCATATGTTTCCTTCAGGTGCACAGAATGACCGACAGGTATTGAGGCATACATGTTATTGTGCAGCAGAACTGCCTTCAGGCTTCTTTTAGATGAGTCAATAAACCGTCTCCAGTCACCTGGCACATACAGAATATTGAACTGACCGATCAAACCCTGTACATCACTGCAGTACACTAACACATTGTTTTGACCAAAATATTGCGTGAATATCAAGACCCTTTTTCTGTAAACTGTAATGAACGCACCAGCTACTAACGTATGTCTTTCATGCAGTCTTGATGCTAGGAGCTCTGCTTTATCCTTTGTCAGTCCCAGATCATGGACTAAATCATTTAGATTTGCCTGAGTGAACAGAAGAAGGCCCTCATCTGTGCCTACTTCAAACTCAGTATCATCCGACTCCTGCACAGTATCTCTGTCATCACTGTCGCCCATATATAATGTCTGCAAAGTCTGTGGAATAGGTATTCCAGACCATGTGCAACAGGTGGAATTGCTGAGCGAATGTTGTTCGGATACTCAATACTCTTTTTGTTTTTCTTGTTGAAACCTGTAACTTATAAGGGCAGAATTAGCAGTCGGTGGTATGATTCTGTTGCATCATAGGGATGCCAAATCATAATGACTTCTGCTTTCCTGATGCCCACCATTGTAAATCCTGTACACACGACCTTTGGAGCCTATGCTTTATTGATGTCACTTAGTTTCACTCCAAAATAGGCATAGTAGACCTTTCTTATGAAGGCAGTAATGTTTCTTCAGTGTTTTTTCACCACAAATATAACAAAAACAGTTATGAGAGTTTACACAGCCTTGGGTAGACATTGTACACTAACACATACCTCTTTGCACAAACACAACACAGTGGCATACAGGCAGCGCCATTTGTGATGTGGCAGTTTGCTGTGTGCCACTAGGGGCGCAAGTGTTGAGCAGTTGAAAGCGATACGTCACTTCTGAGCTTTATATGGTGTTTTCGTGTATATCATCATTATTGCAAAATATGCGATTTGTGCAAAATCTGTGGGTGCTACAATGTTTTGAGTGTATTTTTTAATTCAGGAGCTCGAAATGCATAAAGAATGTCTACATTTTCAAACAAAGTTTGTGTGACCTTGCAATTTCTTGCATTGTGTAATTGATTTTATAATGGTAGAGCTGTCCTAGTAGAATGCATCTTCCGTTAGATTGTCAATTGTGCTGGAACAGCAGGTGAAATACTGTTTTTTCTGGCATTTCACATTTGTAGATAAAACCATCTGGTAATAGATGAAAATGTTGCAGGTAAATTTTAAATTTTCTGTGTCCAGTAATAAATTGTGTAAGAATATAATTTGGTGTGAAGTACTTGGAAGAGATGTAATCAAAAACTGAAGGAAAAAATAAATTTCTTGGTAGCTGTCCATTTAAGCTGCATAACCAGAGGTTATTTCGCTTTTCTGCTATTTCTTTCTTTAGAAAACTTTTTAAATGTGAATTTGGACATAATGAACAGCTAAATTCCAGGTTGGATGTGGTAGAAATTTCCATTCTCATTTCCAATAATTCCAGCATGGTCCCTAACCCACGATGAACAAATATGTTTGGTATTTTCAATAATGTTATTTCTTATGTCTGCAGTGTCTCTTTAAGTGACCCTATTGTGAAATTTCCACAATTCTTAACGAATTGCAATTTTAACCACATGCTAGGAAGTTTACCACAAGATATTGCCAAATGTTTCACATTGCTGCCACAAATAGTTACAGAACTATTATTTTACTCTAAAAGTTCATTATATTATAAAATGTCTCGTGCATAAAATTATTTGAAGTTTTACAGTCAAATTTTTCGTATGACAAGCCTAAAGTACTGCTGAAGTACTCAAATGGCACTTTTTTCCATACGTGTTTTGCAGCTAAAAAGAGTTTCTCGTGATTCTGAGACAAATATTTCAGTTCTATTAATAAGATAGTATTGTTTCTAAATAATGTGCATTATAAGAAAAGTGCAATATAGAGCTCTTTATTTTTGGCTTTTTATACTTAGCTTTTAAGTTTCAATTAGTTAGGTGATGAATTGTTTCGTGTGGAAAACATGATCAAATGTACCCAATGTGGGAAATTTTGTTTCTTAGAATATGGGCTTTAGAAGAGAGACATGCTATGAGACATGATCTCGATATGAAATAATATCTTCTTCTGCAATGTTGAAATGAAAACGAGATGCCATAATATATTAATATATGCTAAATTATAAGAAATTGGTAAAACAATAAAATTGCAAAATGTTGGTCAAAAGTCTATCTCACCATATGGTTACCTTGAAATTCTGTTTCAAAAGTATGATACTATTCTTTGTTCTAGCATGCGATTGAACCATGGAGAACCAACTTTAGTATGCAAAGAATATGCACATTTTGCCAAGGTAGTAGTGTTTTCAAACTGAGTGTTTTAAAGCTTGAATCTTCTATGTTTTATTCATTATAAATTTGTACATATATCTTGCACATGTTACATAATTTGAACATCTTTTAGTCAAACAGGATATGTTAGACAATGAATCAAAGTACAAAACAAATGGGCTGGGGTAATAAACAATGCCAAGTTACTTGATATTTGTACTAAGAATTGATGAAAAAAAACCTCATTCAGGCAACTTTTCCCAACCAGGATTTGAATTTGGGCTTGCAGCTTGAGACACTAGAGCCTTATGCCTTCTAGTTATTCATAATTCATAACTGCTTTCATTGGTGACCATAAAGTAACAAATTTAACAGTTAAATTGTGTACCTGAATAGCAGTGAAAATTTGGATAACTCCTTAAAGTTTTATCATATCAAAATCTTATAAATAAAATTTCTTGTTTGTAGATTTATGTCAGATTTTTTTTTTTTTTTTTTTTTTGGCAGGGAGGTATAAAACTCGCTGATAAGTGAGATACCTATTTAGTTTTTCTGACTTTGTATCTATTCTGACTGGAAAATGACAAAATATGCAGAATTTCCTTTGTCAGTCTAACATGTACACTAAAGTGTACTAAAATCGCTAATAACTATTTAAACATTCATCCTTCCAAAATTTTGTAAATAACAAAATAGGTCAGAAAGATTACCCAAGCGCTTTTGTTGAGATTTTTTACAAAACTCGGTAATAAGCAAGATATTTCGATTTTTTTGACTTTGAACCCATTATAACTCTGTATTTTTGATTGAATAATTAAGACATTAAATAGTCCATTCTACTAACTGGTACCTGAGCAAAAAGGTGATACCCACACACATGTGTATAAAATGTTAAAATTTTGGCTTCAGGGTACACATTAATATTTCTTATTTATTCAAAATAAAAAATTACCAATAAAATTTTGGTTAAGCATACAAACGTACATTATATGCATGCAGACATATACACGATGCACACAAACAGATCTGAACAATATAGCTTTACAGCCGTTTGTGAAGTATTATCACCCTGGCCATAAAGCTGGCAATAATTGTGTTGGTGTCAAGCATTCACACCTATGTTTAAAGAAGGAAGGAAAGAAGTTGTGTTTCGAAAGTGAAATAAAAAGAAAACTTCAAATAAAAATGCCAGCAAATTAAGCAATCTTAGAAACAAATGAGAAAGGTGGGAATGCATTTTTTGGAAGCTCAGAAAGAAGAAAATACATAAGTTACAAAAGCAAATTTTAATTTATTTGCTTGTGTTCATTAGAATATTATAGCATGTTTGAAAAAATGACAACACAAAAATGTATGTATTTAAAAGAATACATCATTCAGATGTTTATCCTGGGCAATTTAAATTTTCACAATTAAGAAAACAAATTAGATAACCCTCCTCTTCTTCTGCTCTCTCTCCCCCTTCTCCTTCTTTTTCAGTACATATCAGATATGAATGAACATTTTGAAATAATCATGGTAAGCACTAAAGCTACCAGGGATGTATTCTAAAGAAAATCCCAAAATAGAAACTTAAGCCAGGTAGTTGATTGAGACAGAAGTTGAAAGCTTGTCCCCACTGCATGAGATTTAAGAATGTTAGCCCATGTTACCATGATGACTACTACAATAGAACACCTGTTAACTGGAACAAACAGGGGAGAGATGGTTTTGGAAAACCAAAATTTCAGATAAAAATAAACATGTCATTTTTAGGGGCTAAAAAAACGTTTTGAAGTTTTAGTAAAAGTAAATGAAGACAATGCATACACTTACAATGTTAACGAAGTGTTTAGTAAATGCTAGCTACTGTATTTACAAAAAAAAAAGTTCCATAGTTTACACAATACCTTTAACTACATAAAAAGTTATCTTTTGCTTTTTCCTTTCACTTTGTTTTCTAGCGGCTATGTTATGCCACTATTTCATTAGCAGAACTCAGAAGGCTTTGATTCTTCACATCTTTCGATCAGCCTAAGGGCCACCCTGCCATTAACAAAAGAGCCACAGCAGTTGTCAATAGAGAAGGGATGGAAACAGCCAAGGCCAGAGACATTGTATTCCATTATGCACCTCCTTTGTCATTCCTAACAAAAGTAACAAACAATGTTTCTTCACTTTTTTATTGTTATTGTATAAATTAATTATACTTTTAATAGACCTTAGCCTGGTCTTGGCAAGTTTTTAATATAGAGTGAACTGAAAAATTAAACGCCACAGCCGGGGTTTTACCCAGCACTGAAGTACTTGCGATAAGCAGGCCGCCGCTAAGATTGTCATCTCAAATGAGATGCCTTAGTGGTCTGTCTGAGAAACAACTGGAGTCAATTGAGGAATTCAATGTCCCACCTGCATGTTGTCACAGTAGCTCAATGGTTAGAGCAACTGCACGGAGAGCGGGAGAACCGTTTTCAAATCTTGGCTGTGACGTTGAATTTTTCAGTTGACTATATTAAAAATGTTTCTTCAATTCATTTTTACTAAAAATATTAATTTTTTTGGTCATTTTGGTTAAAAGTGCTTCAGATAAAAGGTTTTGTTGTACTTTAGAGTTTGCAAAGTGCATATGTATTAACTATAATAAATCAGTTGACAATCGTAGGATGCAGAAATTTGAATAAAATTATTAGGAAACTTATTATTTTTTTAAAATGAATTACTAAATTATAACTACCTAACAGTAAAATAATTGGAAGGGATACATGTAGGTGTAATATCAGATTTTGATTACTGTTTTTCATAAAAACTTATGTTTTAAATAGTTAATAACATCGTTAATGTTAGTTGATTCACTCTGTGTAATAACATGCATATGGCATCTAGTAATTGTTGTAAATTGTCAACATACAAGTAGAAATCTGTGATCATCGTTGTTTAAGCACCTTCGCTAATTTTGCTGTGAACTTCTACCCCCTTTCTTCTTCCTCACAGAGCCAAATTTGAAGAATGGGAAAAGTTGTCAGGTTTAAGTCTTGTTATAAGAAATATGCTTAATGTATATATGTACATGGAAATTCAGATAATGCTTTCAGTTTATTTACTTTCTCTACTACGTATAGTAAGTAGGGTAAGTATTTTATTCCACCCAAAAATTTATTACCGAGATTTCACCGGAAATACATGTTTTGAGACCCCCTGAATCGAAAAAAAGCAATTTTGGAAATGTGTCTGTGTGTCTGTCTGTGAACAGCATAACTCAGAAACGAATAGTCAGATAAACACCAAACTTGGTATTTAGGTTCAGTATCTTCCAGAGATGCGACACCCCAGATTACACTTTACATGGAAGATTTTTCGAAAATTTTAATTTTCTCAAAAATGGCTCTTAATGATTTTGATTAAAATATCATATATTTAAGATATTTTCATGACAAATAAAATGTATATCTTGAATTTTCTGGGAATGTCTCCAAAAGTATTCTTCATTGTGAATGACTTTTGCATAACTGGTAAACCATAAGAGATAGACAAAATTTTACTACACAAAAAATGTAGATCACGTTAAAATACACAATTTATGTAATATACATTTTTTATGTTGAGTGAACCATTTTCGAGATATTGCTTATTATTCCCTTACATTTTTCAATAATTATTTTTGCAAATGGGAATTCGTTATTCATTTTTTTGTCTTGGATATGCAAAGAGTATTAATGTGTTGCTGCACCTAGCAACCAGCTATTAAGAGATATGTATGTGCTTAAAGGCTACTGTATTTCCAAATTGCCCTTGTAAATATATATTCCCCTTACATCTACAAAAAAATTAGCAATAAGATAGAGTCTGCAGATGTTTATCTCGATTAACATGAAGTAGATGGAGAATAAGCGTTTGTAAAAATAGTTTTACAAGAGTAGAGAAAGTCACGTGAGTGTAACACATCATTTTTTATATAATACATTGTAAATACATTGTATTAAAATTAAAAACTGTTGCTGTTCTTTAGGTGTAGAATTTAATTGATAAGGCTAACTTTTAAAGAGGAACAAAAAAGAAAGAAAATATTAATATTCTAGTGGATTGCTTGTCTCTTTAACAATTTCATGGTTTTTAAAAACGTGTGAAAGCTAAGACATGTCCCAGCTGAAATGATGTTATTGGAGAACCAAGCTTATCCATGAAATGAGATAGTTAAAACAAATTATCTCTAAAGCAGCCTGAAATAATGGACCTCCTCCTGCCATTAACTTGTTCAGTTACCATGAAAGGTATGCAATTCAGATCTTGTACCTTAGTAGTTCTCTCCATATGTTTCTTATAGCTTAAATTTCAGGGTTAAAAAATAAAGTGAGAAAACTCTTTAAGTTTATGTATTCATTATAAAGAGATTAGTTATATAATATCCAGCATCCGAGCTCAGAATTCCCAAATTTTATATTGCATGTAAAGAATGCAAGTAATCAGTGTGTCATAAATGTAGATGACAAATTGTTTTTATACCATTATGTGCAGAAAACAGGGTTACATTTACCTGTTTACCTCTGCTTATACCAATTTATTACATAACCTTATACTTTCCAAACTGCACGTTTGAATCACTCAATGTACAAAACTTCATTTGGAGGTTTTGTTGAATATCATATCTTATATTGACAGCTCTATCAATGTGAGAGAAAGATGGTTTAGAAAAGTATAGGAAAGAACCATGATGATGATGATAATAATAATAATAATAATAATAATAATAATAATAATAATAATAATAATAGTAATAATAATAAATTTATTTATTTATTGTTCTGAACATAACACGCATAAGACCAATTACAATGTTCATTATAAAAATATAGTAACATACAATCATTTATAAATCTAACTTATGCAGAAGAAACAAACAAAAATTATAAATAACAATAAAAGTTCTGAAGAGGAACGAAATAAGAAAAAAAAATCTGATGTGTTACACTCACATGACTTTCTCTACTCTTGTACAATCTAATTTTACAAACGCCTATTCTCCGTATGCTTCATGTTATCGAGATATCGAGATGTCAATCTTATTGGTAATTTTCTTGTAGATGCAAGGGAAATATGGTAGCTTTTAAGCGATAGTCAATTGCTATGTGCCGCATTCCATTCTCTTTGCATGTCCAGGACATAAAAAAATGAATAACGCATTTGAGAAAAAGTATAAGTATTGGAAAATTTAAGGAAATAACAAGCAATATCTCGAAAACGGTTCACTCTACAAAAGAAATGTATATGACATATGTTGTGTATTTTAACGCGATCTACATTCTTTGTGTAGTAAAATTTTGTCTATCTCTTATGGTTTACCAGTTATGCAAAAGTCGTTCACAATGAAGAACACTTTTGGAGACATTCCCAGAAAATTCGAGATATACATTTCATTTCTCATGACATTATCTTAAACATATGATATTTTCATCAAAATCGTTAGAGCAATTTTTTAGAAAATTAAAATTTTCGAAAAATGTTCCATGTAAAGGGTAGTCTGGGGTGGAGGGATTTTCTTGAAAACCTTCGTGTCGCATCTCTAGAAGATACTGAATCTAAATACCAAGTTTGGTGCTTATCCGACTGTTCGTTTTTGAGTTATGCTGTTCACAGACACACACACACACACACAGACACGCACACGGACATGTTTCCAAAAATGCTTTTTTTGGATTCAGGAGGTCTCAAAACATGTATTTCCGGCGAAATCTCGGTATCGAATTTTTGGGTGGAATGCAATACTTCCCCTACTTACTATACATAGTAGAGAAAGTAATAATAAGGAATAAAAACAACTAGAAAAGAGAAGGTGGCATGGTATTTATGCAATTATTTCTAATTTAAATATTTGTGTTAATCTACGAAAAAATGATTATTGACTATTGCAATTTTTGAACTGAGTTTCAGACATGTTGAAAATATCTACAGCGAAATAATGAAGTTTGTTATATAAACATACAATTCTGTTAAATGGTAAATTTTTATGGATTTCTGTGTTTGCTCTTGGGGTGAAAAAAAAGCTTTTTAAATCTACTTATTTTATTTGGTACATCAAATAATATATTTGCGATAATATTAATATCATCAATAATAAAATGTAACACTTTATACAGAAATATTAGTCCTTGAATATCTCTTCTGAAATTTAAAGCTTTAAATTTAAATATATCTAAGGAGCCTTCATAATTTGTGTACATAGAAAAACATCCAATTCTTTTAAATAGTACATATTTTAAAAAATTTTGATAGTACTTTTTACTTTCTCTACTATGTATAGTAAGTAGGGGAAGTATTGTATTTCACCCAAAAATTCGATACCGAGATTTCATCAGAAATACATGCTTAGAGACCCCCTGAATCCAAAAAAAGCATTTATGGAAACATGTCCGCATATGTGTGTGTGTGGGTGTGGGTGTGATCAGCATAACTCAGAAACGAACAGTCGGATAAACACCAAACTTGGTATTTAGGTTCAGTATCTTCCAGAGATGCGACAAGAAGGTTTTCAAGAAACTACCCCCACCCCAGACTACCCTTTATATGAAACATTTTTCTAAAATTTTAATTTTCTCAAAAATGGACTAACGATTTTGATTAAAATATCATATGTTTAAGATACTTTAATGACAAATGAAATGTATATCCTGAATTTTCTGGGAATGTCTCCAAAAGTATTGTTCATTGTGAATGACTTTTGCATAGCTGGTAAACCATAAGAGATAGACAAAATTTTACTACACAAAAAATGTAGATTGTGTTAAAATACACAATTTATGTCATATGCTTTTTTTTTTTTTTTTGAGTGAACCATTTTTGAGATATTGCTTGTTATTCCCTTAAATTTTTCAATACTTATTTTCTCAAATTGGAATTCGTTATTCATTTTTTGTCCTTGGATATGCAAAGAGTATTAATCTGTGGCAAAGGGAATGGTGCTGCACCTAGCAACCAGCTATTAAGAGATATGTATGTGCTTAAAGGCTACTGTATTTCTATATTGCCTTGAAAATATATATTCCCCTTACATCTACAAGAAAATTAGCAATAAGATAGAGTCTGCAAATGTTTATCTCGATTAACATGAAGTAGATGGAGAATAAGTGTTTATAAAAATAGTTTGTACAAGAGTAGAGAAAGTCATGTGAGTGTAACACATCAGATTCTTTGTGTAGTATGTTTTTGTCTATTGCTTAACATTCACTAGTTATACAAGGTTATATAAAATTCCTTTCGAATGAAGAGGGCTTCACAGGAAATGCAAGATATACATTTTATTTGTCATATAAAGTGTCTTTAATATACAGTATTTTAATCAAAATCATTAGAGCCATTTTTGAGAAAATCGAAAGTTTCGAAAAATGTTCCATGTAAAAAGTAGCTGGGGGTTGGAGGATTTTCTTAAAAATCTTCATGTTGCATCTTTCGAAGATACTGAACTTAAAAAGTGTGGTGAAAATGAACGAGGAGCAGGAAAACTTTTACTTAAGTGAAGAGTGTAAATGAGTTTTCCTACTCCTCGTTCATTTTCATTTGAAATACTTCACTATGAACTGCTTCTACATTATTATTTATAACTAAGTGTGGTATTCATCCAATTTATCATTTTTGAGTTATGGTATTCTCTCCCTCCTCTCTCTCTCTCTCTCTCTCTCTCTCTCTCTCTCTCTCTCTCTCTCTCTTTCTCATACACACCTGCACACACACACCTTTTTCTAAAAATACTTGTTTATGCAGAGGCCTCAAAACATGTGTTTCCGGTGTATATAAAATTTTGTTATCAAACTGTTCAGCCATTTGACCAATTTAATTACAATGATGATTATTCTCAACAAATCATACACACATTCAAACATTATGTTTTATCTTTGATGCCTGAGTAGGAATACGTGGAACATAATTAAGAATCTTAATTCAAAACGAATACAGTATTTCTCCTTCTTACAATATGTAGTAGAGAAAGTAAAAATAATCAAATAGTGTTATGGGCATTATGTACTTTAAACAGAATGAGATTTAAGGCAACCAGTACATGAATAAATTAAAATATTGCAATCAACTTAGCCATACATTTACACTACTGATATATAAAAAATCTGAGGTTACACTCACATGACTTTCTCTACTCTTGTACAAACTATTTTTACAAATGCTTATTCTCCACATGCTTCATGTTAATCGAGATATCGAGATGTTAATCTTATTGCTAATTTTCTTGTAGATGTAAGGGGAATATATATATATACAAGGACAATATAAAAATACAGTAGCCTTTAAGCATATGCATATCTCTTAATAGCTGGTTGCTATGTGCAGCACCATTCTCTTTGCCACAGATTAATACTCTTTGCATATCCAAGGACAAAAAAATGAATAACGAATTCCCATTTGAGAAAATAAGTATCGAAAAATTTAAGGGAATAACAAGCAATATCTTGAAATTGGTTCACTCAACAAAAAAAATGTATGAGACATAAATTGTGTATTTTAATGCGATCTACATTTTTTGTGTAGTAAAATTTTATCTATCTCTTATGGTTTACTAGTTATGCAAAAGTCATTCACAATGTAGATTACTTTTGGAGACATTCCCAGAAAATTCAAGATATACATTTTCTTTGTCATGAAAATATCTTAAAAATATGATATTTTAATCAAAATCGTTAGAGCCAGTTTTGAGAAAATTAAAATTTTTGAAAAATGTTCCATGTAAAGGGTAATCTGGGGTAGGGGGATTTTCTTGAAAACCTTCGTGTCGCATCTCTGGAAGATACTGAACTTAAATACCAAGTTTGGTGTTTATCCAACTGTTCGTTTCTGAGTTATGCTGTTCAGACACATACACACACACACACACACACACACACGAACATGCTTCCAAAAATGCTTTTTTTGGATTCAGGGGGTCTCAAAACATATATTTCCGTTAAATCTCGGTATCGAATTTTTGGGTGGAATGCAATACTTCCCCTACTTACTATATGTAGTAGAGAAAGTAAAAATTGCAGTCGGAATTTGATGTAGAGTGGACCATTTAAGTTGAGACTATACAATATCTCCAGAACTAATCGTTGTAGAAAGAAATGTCTTTAATAAAAGTTGCTCAATATTATGGGGGAAAGTAAATGCCATTAGTCGTGTTTTATTTGAGGATGTTGTGATGGTCATTTTAAGGTCAGTTTAATATGTTTAAATGGGAACCTACAAAGTTCCTTCGTTTCTTTCTACAACGCTTAGTTTTGGAGATACTGTACAGCCTCAACTTAAATTGGTCCACTCTGTATATGGATGCAACATTATAATGGTTATTTTATGAGTATTATAAACCATTACTCGTAACTCATGGCTGAAAAGTTATTCTCTGATTGCCCATGAATTATTTATGAGAAAAGATTATTTTACCTTATTTTGGGTTTTAGTGCACACATACACAATGTTTTAGGAATGTAATTGTTCTTTCTGTTTATTTTAAATGTAATAAGTCTTTAAATTAAATTATTATGATAGTATCCCTATAATTGCTTTTGTTGATTAAAGGTTTTCTTTCTGTGTTATTCCAATTTTTCTGAATTAAAGTTCATAATTACTATAAAACTAACCATAACAATTAATAGTTCACAATACCAATCTTTTTAAGATATGTGAGCCTAAATCAGAAAATATATTAATGTTCAGAAAATTCAGTTTGAGGCATAAGTGTACTTTATCTGAAATTAAAGTATTAGGTTTTATGGCTTAAAAGAAGCTGTAAAATGTTATTTATAAGGCTATATAAAAGTATAAAGTAAATTGTGACTTAAAACTGTATACCTGCAGTTTAACATATTCATTTTGCTATTTCCATCTTCATATACCCCTTCAGGATGAATAATGTTGTGTTTATCAAGCCAATTGAAAAGGAAGCACCTAATAATTAACTTGAATTATACATATATTTTCACTGTTGTGCATTTACAGTTCAGTTTTAAAAACAATTGAGGCCCAGGTTCACTTTGGTAAAGAATGCCTGAGAAGGCTATCATTATCAGAGCTCTCTTGAAACCAAATTGCACACTTGCCAACTTTTATGGTTTGCCCATAAAATGTACAGAAGTGGAGGCCTTTTTACGACATTAAGGTAAAAGAGGCGTTTTTAGCTTTGTGGGCACATTCAAAAGTGTTTTTCACCACAGACACGACGAAGCATAAATTCTATTGCATTATATTGTAACTTAAGATTACAGACTGAATGTTCTGCGCTAATTGGTATACAATGCTATAATAGGCCAGAGCTTATACATTGTCTATCTTTCATCACAATCATGCTCTCCCTTTACAGGGCTGCAACAAAATGCATAGCATGCAGATTTAAAATTTGACTGCATCACTAGTGACGTGTAGTAATCAGCAGTAAATGGGCGTGAACATTCAGTAATGGACAACGTGAATTTTAAAGTCAACTATTTTGCATAAATGTCTTATTCACACACTATGGCTGCAGGGTATGTTTCCCACTTTTTGTGACAGTTGTGGTTTATAGTTCCTTTCAAACTTGTCCATTTGTCATTTAACATGGAATATTTTGAAAATTGATAAATTTACGAAAATGTTTGTCACAAATTGTATATTTTAATGATTTCTACATGTTATGAAGTATAAAGTATGGACTAGAAATTTGTGTATAGCTTAGGAAATGGCATTTTTTTCTTTAATACATGTTATTGTGAGACCAGGAAGAATTTCAGCATGTATGACAGAAAGAAGCAGTACTACCAGGTCTTCAAGTGTTCTTATAAAATGAAATTCCCATTTATTTTACATGTAATTTTGTACATTTACTGCACTGAATATTTTACGCATTCTAAAATTCATGTCATGCAAAAATTTTTAGGCTTTGCTGGACGAGGGAAAGTATTACAGGTTTCAATTTCAGAAAGTTGGCAAGTATGGAATTGATTTAATTCTTGTTTAAGAGTTTGAGTCAGCCATTCCTTGATGTTTTGGACTTTGGAAATATGTAGAAGTAAGTTGTTTAGCAGTAATGTTTTTTGAATATTGTCTCACCCAGCCTATGTTTTGCAAAGTATAGTTTTCCCAAAAAAGCAAACTAGAATATTATGATTTTGCACTGTTCATAATTTGGTGATGAAGATTTTAAATGTTTGTGCAGTGATAGATTATTTCGCACCATGGCTGATCTCGTCATATCTGAAGGTTATGCTGCTGTTGGTTATGAGTATGTCAACGTTGATGACTGCTGGTTGGAGAAGGAAAGGGGCATCACAGGAGAATTGGTTCCTGATCGTGAGAGATTTCCATTTGGAATGCGTGCACTCTCAGATTATGTAAGTAAATTCTATTTCCCATTCAAGCATATGCAAACTTTCCTTAAATTAATAAAGCTTGTAATCTATAAACTGCTTAATGTTTTGATAACCTTCTTTAATTTTTATATTTTATTTTGTTTAATGCTGCTACTAATGGATATTTATGAAATTTGCTGGACAGGATATTGCAAGATGTTTCTATTTTGCATGTTCCTTTCCTTATCCCTTGCATGAGCAGGCATATTGCAAAATTTGATCATAATATTGCAATTCTGGATCTTCAGCTACAATTAGAATAGTGTTTAACACCTGCTTTTACTTCATAGAGCTGCACTGACACTGGTGATACAAGAAATGAAATGATAATTTGGGAAGGAAGCGTTTCAGGCGTAAGTTTAGGATACCTCCCTAGAGTCTGCACAGACAAAATTCTTAGGCTCAGCCCGAGAATAGGTTATACTATACCACCCGGCCTGGGCACGAATGTCTAACTTTGTTTAAAATAAAATTGTTTTGCAGTTATCATAATCATCATTATCAGTCCTTGGAAGTCCTCCTGTCTGCGGTGCGAAGGGATGCAGTTTCAATTTCTGATCTGGCATGATTAGGGATGCACTAAGGTCCTTTGGAGCAATTGAGGAGCCGCTCTACAGAAATAGTTGCAGCTGAAGTCCTGGGATCCTTATATAGTAAACAGCATGTTGATGCATACTGTCTTAGTGATCACATGCTGCCCATATTAGTACACTCTGCCCATGATGTCCTGTGTGTGGGTGGACAGAGGGAGGAGGAGTTGGCAGCCTTTGTGCTGTTGTAACATTATCAGTAATTGCCCAAAGCAGCCATTTACGAGGGTGGTCTGAAAAGTTTCCGACCTAATAAAGATACAAGGCATTTTTTCAGAATGTTTTTGTTTATTTTTCAACATAGTCTCCTTGTAACTCTACACACTTCCCCCAGCGATGCTCCCATCTCTGTAACCCGTTCAAATAGTACTCGGCATTTTTCTCTGCAAAATAATTGTTCACGAAGGTGATAGCCTCTTCATTTGACAAAAATCTCTGTCCTCTGAGCGCAATTTTCAGATGAGGGAACAAAAAGAAGTCGCTTGGGGCTAGATCTGGTGAGTAAGATGGTCAAGCAGTACAAACCGTAATTCGTGGATTTTCGCCATTGCAACCGCTGAGGTGTGAGACGGTGCGTTGTCTTGGTGAAACAGGATTTTCTTTTTCTGCAAATGTGGCCGTTTTTCCGCAAGTTCTGCTTTCAGCTTGTCAAGTAATGATGCGTAGTATGCTCCTGTAATGGCTTTTCCTTTCTGAAGATAATCGATTAAAATAACTCCATGACTATCCCAAAAACAGTCGCCATCACTTTCCCAGCCGAAAAAAAATGTTTTTGCTTTTTTTGGAGCCGGTTCCCCCTTTGCAGTCCACTGTTTGGAGTGTGTTTTTGTTTCGGGTGTATAATGGTGTATCCAAGTTTCATCTACAGTAATTAATCGGTGCCAAAAATCGGATTTATTGCGCCTAAACTGCGCCAACAGAGCGTTAGAAATGTTCATTCGAACACGTTTTTGGCCAAACGTGAGCAAACGCGGCATCCAACGCGCGGACAGCTTTCTCATGTCTAAATGTTGATTTAATATGTGACAAACACGTTCTTTTGACATGTTCATAGCCCCTGCTATCTATCTCACTTTAATTCAGCGGTTGTCTAGCACCATTTGGTGAACTTTGGCAATGTTTTCATCGGTAGTTGCAATTTTTGGACGTCCCGAACGTTCATCGTCTCCCAAGCTCTTACGGCCATGTTTAAATTCAGCTGCCTAAAATTTCACTGTGGTAAATGGTGGTGCAGAGTCCCCATACACCGAATCCAACTCATCTTTGATTTGCGTAGGCGTATAAAACAAATATTTAATGACCGCTCGATACTCGATTTTGTCCATTTTCATAAAAACACTCACATCATCTCACTCAAACGACTGTTACATAACAACTGAGCGTCCAAAATGGCTGAAACTTTGGTGAGTAACTGTCAACAGATGAACGAAATTCACTAGCTTTTATTTACGAGTACTGCCATCTTCATGTTGAGGTTGGAAACTTTTCAGACCACCCTCATATTTATGATCACTACTGCGATAGATATATGCATGCTGTGATAATTGCACTAATCTGGGCATCTTAACTGAAACAATTTGATTTATCAATTTTTTTGTCTTTATTTTTCCCTCTACATGGAAAAGCTTTAGTTATTTTTGTTTTGTCAAAAATATACTATTTTTTTTTTAAATAAAATACCACATGTTTAGGATATTTCATGAGAAAATGCACATGTTGAAAAAGATTTTTTTCATCTTTATTTTCAAGCCCATGTAGACCTTTACCTCCCTGGCATTTAGTAGTTATGAGAACTGAGGAAAATCTGAAAAAAATCTCAAATCAGGGATGTGTGCGTGCGTGCGTGTGTGCGAACAGCATAACTCAGAAACGAACAGTCGGATAAACACCAAACTTAGTATTTAGGTTCAGTATCTTCCAGAGATGCGACGCAAAGGTTTTCAAGAAAATCCCCCCACCCCAGATTACCCTTTACATGGAAGATTTTTCAAAAAGTTTAATTTTCTCAAAAATGGCTAACGATTTTGATTAAAATATCATAGGTTTAAGATATTTTCATGACAAATAAAATGTATATCTTGAATTTTCTGGGAATGTCTCCAAAAGTATTCTTCATTGTGAACGACTTTTGCATAACTGGTAAACCATAAGAGATAGACAAAATTTTACTACACGAAAAATGTAGATCGCATTAAAATACACAATTTATGTCATATACATATTTTTTGTTGAGTGAACCGTTTTCAAGATATTGCTTGTTATTCCCTTAAATTTTCCAATACTTATACTTTTTCTCAAATTCGTTATTCATTTTTTTTATGTTCTGGACGTGCAAAGAGAATGGAATGCGCCACATAGCAACCAACGCTTAAAATATTTGACTATCGCTTAAAAGCTACCATATTCCCCTTGCATCTACAAGAAAATTAGCAATAAGATTGACATCTCGATATTTCGATTAACATGAAGCATATGGAGAATAAGCGTTTTTAAAAATAGTTTGTACAAGAGTAGAGAAAGTCATGTGAGTGTAACACATCAGATTTTTTTTTATTTCATACAAGATTATAATATTGAGTAAAAAAGGTGATGGAAATAGAAAGGTGCCTTCAGCCTTAAAAAAAGAAAAGAAAAAATGTTTTCCCCAGTTGTACTATGCAATAGAATTTTGTCTGTTTGGGGAAATAAAAATTAATTTTGGGAACCCATGTATGTATCTTACCTGTCTTAAGGTTTAAATAAATTGGGAATTTTTCAAAAACCTTCTCAAAAATAGACTTTAGTAATTAATGTAATGACCACATTTCTTGTGATCTTCCATTCTTTTATTGTCAAAAAGAAATCATATCTCCCCAGCTGCAGCAGCTGATGTTCTTGCATCTACCTGGGTATGAAACTATATAAATGCCTAAGTTTAAGGCACATCCATGACTTATCACATTGGGCACATTTGACCCCATGCTCAAGCTTGAGGATGCCTGTCCACTAAAAGCCCTGATAATCCTAATTATGCTTTACAATGACTGCAAGTCATCAGAATAGAGGACTCATGTTTATCTATTCTATTGTTCTCTCCTTCCCCATGAGACTTCACAAAGCCAGGTGTGAAAGATGAAATTAGGCACTGGCTTTCAAAATTCTGTGTCAGTTTACTGCAGTATCAGAGTGTTCTTGTTGGGGATTATGATTCCAGAACTTGCCATTTTAGGCATAACCGCTTTCCCTGCATGGCTTTCAGGCAGACCAGTAGTGAAAGCTGAGCTCCTTAATCCATTCACAGCAGTGGTGTACTTAGGGGCTGCCCAAACTGTAAACTGACAGCCATCAAGAAACTGGCTACCTCCTTACCCCTCTACTAAATAATGCCAGTCATCCTTGGAGAATAATACAACTATACCTGGACTAGTGAGGTGCAAAAAGTTATGTTATCTTTTGGCAATACAGAACTAAAGATCTTGCAGCCTTCTACATGGCAAAAATTAACTTATTTTGGAAATGAATGTAGCCTATATGTAGGTGTGGCAACAGTATGCACAAGTCATGTAATAGAAAGTGTTATTCAAAAGTTAGAGACAGTGAAGCGAAACAATAATTTAATTCAATATTGAGTCGGTGGATACACTAAAACTTCACTTACTTTCAATTAATGGAACATGTTTCAAAAACACCGCTTGCTTTCATCTTCAGCTTTTTTCTGACTGAGAATGACAGGAATTCGGGTCCATAGATGCAGGTGGTGTCATTTGGTGTGTATGTTTTCCCAAACTTTAAGTTTTGTTGGATCGTTGGGCATTTCCGGAGTCTGACTTTGGGGTTGATGTCGTGGTTTGTGGTCCAAAAATGGTTTGCTATGGCAGATTTGTCCATCTGTTTGTTGGATATACATCTGAGGTGTTCTTTCCTTCTGGTTTCAATATTTCTTTTTGTTTTATCAACATACACCAAGTCACAATTTTCACAGTTTATTAGGTACATGACAGATTTTTGTTCTTGTGGAATTTTATCTTTGACAGGGGAAGCTAGTAGGTTCTGAATTGAGTGTTTATTCTGTGATGCCAATGATACATTGTATTTTTTGAAGATTTTATTAAACTTGTGATTTAGCTGAAGATGGTATGTGAATTTTTTTAATTTTTGCTTTGGTTCCTGTATACAGAGGGTTGTATTTTTTGTAATGTTTTTTTGTTTCTGGAGCTTTTTACTTAGCTGTGGACTATGTTGTTGTTGTTGTTGTAACCATTTACTTTTGCTATGTGGGGGATGTAGTGTATTCATGTTCATATTCTTCTTTGCTAAGGGGAAGGTACACAAAGTCTGTCGGCAAGGGAATGTTGGGAATGGGAATGTTGATGAGATTTTGGATTGAAACTGTTACTCTCTATGTAATTGTCTGTATGTGTGGGTTTTCTAAAAATGCCAAATGAGAGGTGGTTTTGTTTCCTGAGGATATTTAAATTCAAATATGGGAGGAATCCATCTTCATTTCCACTGTGAACTGTATAGAGCTGTTTTGTAGGTTGAGGAGTTTTAGAGCATCGTCTGTGAGTTATGTAGGTACTATGGCAAAAATATCATCTACATATCTGAACCAGATCTTGAACCCCAAAATCAGACTCCTGAAATGTACCACCAATCCAACAGAACTAAAAGTTTGGGAAAACATACACATAATAAAATTCATGAAAATGGTAATGAACTTTGAAATCCCGCCACTCAACAATCCAGGACCCTCTAGAAACAACGGACCTGACACTGGGTTCGAGATTGGGAAAAATGGCGGCGGTAGTTGGTGGTGATCCCTGAGGTATTTACACTCACCAACTGCTGTGTTGTGTTTCCGATGCCTGTGATTTATAGTATTTTAGTAACCACGGCAGTTTGTAATCACATTAGCGAAGCAATAGTGTTTGAAAACCTTTATTTGAGCAGTTTGGAAAACAGGAATAATCCCAGTCATGCGTTTTCACTGCCGTGTGCTTTCCAAGTGTTACTTATGTTTACTAATATATTACATGTAGATTATGGCTACCTTAAATGTAAAGTATAATTATACATTTTTTAATTTACCTACTTGAGAATATAGTTTGTGTCATGGTTACTGTGGTGAAATAAAGAAATTTTTACAGTTTGGACGTATTGGTTATAAATATACTTAACCTAAAACATTACAACGCCATTATGTTTCCGGATGTAAATCGAACTTTGATTATAATGAATAGAGGTGCAAATAATGTTGATAAATATTTTAAAATATGCTATATACAGTGTTAATTTGAGTTATAAAATATATTAAATTATGTATATTTGTGAGATACAATAAAACAATTATGAGTATTTGAGAGTGTATGTGTATAATGAGTCCCAGTTATTCTCATATACCGGAGTATTACCATTCATATTTCCAAAATATAAAGATTTAAAAGAAAACGGTTAATACTCATAAATCGTAAACACTTTACGCCTTCAAAGGATTCACCTGTATGCATACATACATCGTTGTTTCCGACTTAGTTATAAGAAAGGATAAATTCCGTTACGGTGGTTCTTTTATAACAGTTCCAAGAAAGTGGTTAAACTGCAGAATGGTGCATTTCTGACAGTTCGTTTTAATTCAGCCATCGTATGTATGCTGTTACGTTGTTGCATGCAATACTGTAGATTGCATGAATGTTGTTTTGCAATGCTGTTTAAGGTTATGTATTTAATATATTTCACTTGCAGTGCTGGTTTAAGACTACTTATTGTTATATTTCAGTCTGTCGGTGTGGACTCTCTGCAAAAACTAGTAAAGGATGCTATAAGTCGCTAAGTGGTATAGTTTTGAATAATTATTGCCAACTTATAAATGAAAAGCGTTCAGTGAAAGTAAACGTAACCCTAAAGCTTCTAAATTTAATAGCTAATTACTGTAAACAATGCCATTTCATGCCATCTAGTGTATATTTTGTGCATATAATATTGTGTATGTACAGTGTGATTAACAGTGTAAATAGTGACACGTAATTTTGAGTGAACTCAATCAGTGTCAACCTCAATATCAACAATTCTGTTTCATGCAAGTATTACAGTGTTTG
The DNA here is from genome assembly GCA_030765065.1 of Deroplatys truncata. Classification (NCBI taxonomy): domain Eukaryota; kingdom Metazoa; phylum Arthropoda; class Insecta; order Mantodea; family Mantidae; genus Deroplatys; species Deroplatys truncata. The sequence continues at coordinate 66,925,352 of CM060984.1, forward strand.
CAGTTTATAAAACTATCTCCTTTGTAATTTAAATAAGTAGCTGTAGTTTAGAAATGCTGTTAAGTTATAGCATACAAAACTGTAGACTGCATGAATGTTGTTTGAGGTTACATGTTTCATTTAATGTTAAAATGCATTTAGTTTACTTAAAAGACAGCGGTTTTGTGCACAACAGCATATATCTACACAAAAGACATGTCGCTGAACCATATTAATTGTATTTTACTGTGGAGAAGTCATAACTTGTAGACAAGAACTGATTAAGGCATTTCCCAAATTCCCACCACATACGGCCGCCATTTTGAATGTCAGTGTCAGGTCCGATATCCAGAGGGTCCTGAACAATCTAAGTAGCTTCATCATGGCCACACCAGATGACACTGCTTCCATGCCACCTACATCTATTGACCCGAATTCCTGTCATGCTCAGTCAGAAAAAAGCTGAAGATGAAAGCAAGCGGTGCTTTTGAAACATGTTCCATTAATTTAAAGTAAGTGAAGTTTTAGTGTATCCACTAAGCCAAGATTCAATTAAATTACAAGTCACGTAGTTTGAGCATGTTGTATAACAACAGATGGCTTCAGTATTTTGAAAATTCTCATGTGATGTGCACTTTAAAAATAATATCCAAGTTACATCACTTCCCATGCGAGCACAGCAGCATTATTATGAACTGAATACAGAATGAACAATACTGTAGTCAAGAGCTTGTTGCTTTCAGCTGTGTATTACGTAAGTGTAGTTTCAAATCACAAAGTGGTCAAGTAATCAGGCTCTAGTGATCATAATGTGTTGTTGTTACTTAGTGATGTACCTACAAAAAAGGATGCAAATAAGCATGTGACTTTATACATGGAACAAAAGTCTGTTACCTCTTACTGTGTTGCCCTGCCGTGTAGACAACAACCACCTTTATTACCATTGTTTAATGTAACATAGGACTTGTGTGTTTATGAGTTTTTTTGTATAATTGCTTATTAAACTTACTGTTAATATTAAGATGGGTCATCTGTCATTTTCAGTTAATTGTCAACCCCCCTTCCCCTAATCCTTGTGATTAATTGGGGTTCTACTGTAATTATTTTTATATTTTGAGTGACAGGCTTGGGTTTCACTGACAAACTACTTTGTCTTACCTGAGCAGTGAGAGAGAGAAAGTGGCATGGGAAAGGATAAGAAGATCTTGCGGCATGTTATGATGAAGCATAATAGTGATTGATGTTGGGTGCAGGCATACAGTTCATGGGAACTGCATGAAGGCAGAAAATGATTGCTATAGGCTATAGTTTTGGTAGATTGACTCCCATAGCGGTTATATGCAGTTTGTTTTATACATGCAGAAATTTGTCTGTTTTGGAGTAGAATATTGACCAAATATGAAGACATCATCTATAACAAGGACAATCAACTCACAAGCATGCTGTGTCTGTACTGTGCACATGGTGCTGAAGGTCACTGGTCTGTTCACATCTCTGAGTCAATCACTACTTCACACAGTGGATCCCGGTAATCTGTAGTTATGTTACCATTAAAATATTAAGGATAGGATAGAAGAAAAGGAATCAGTCACAAACTGTGTTATCCATGGTTTAATATTCCTCTTGTGCTTGGTATTAAATTATAGAGAAAACAACCCAATATAAATCAAATAGCCTTTAGCCCTATGGTATATACATGCAATATCTTTTACTATAAGCACGAAACAGTACTTTGTTAGTGGAAATTAGGACAACCTTGATTCTGAAAAAGTTGCACAAATACAGGGTGGAATTGAAATAGTCCTGTGGACTTGGGGAGGTGGGAGAATGAATGTAGATGATTCAGTCCTTTAAACATATCAAATAAAAGATTTGTAATTGTGTGGGATTGTATAATTCGAGGTAATGTTTACATACAGTGCAGTGAACAATAATCTGACTTTCTTGGAATTTTTGCGGTGTCTTGCGCGCCAGTGACAAAATATCTGAATTCGATACATGGCCAACGTTACTTAAATGGTTTTATAGAGAGTTGGAATAGTTCAAGGCGCCACCAGTAGAAGCAGACTACTCAATCAACAAGTTTTGCCACGTTGCCAAATACTCCTACTTTTAAATGCAATTATCTAGTTAACAGGCATTTAATTATAAAAAAATCTGATGTGTTACACACACATGACTTTCTCTACTCTTGTACAAACTATTTTTACAAACGCTTATTCTCCATCTACTTCATGTTAATCGAGATAAACATTTGCAGACTCTATCTTATTGCTAATTTTCTTGTAGATGTAAGGGGAATATATATTTACAAGGGCAATATAGAAAAACAGTAGCCTTTAAGCACATACATATCTCTTAACAGCTGGTTGCTAGGTGCAGCACCATTCCCTTTACCACAGATTATAACTCTTTGCATATCCAGACAAAAAAATGAATAACGAATTCCCATTTGAGAAAATAAGTGTCGCATCTCTAGAAGATACTGAACCTAAATACCAAGTTTGGTGTTTATCCGACTGTTCGTTTCTGAGTTATGCTGTTAACAGCACATGCGCACACACACACACACACACACACACACACACGCACGCACGCACACAGAGAGGATTCAGGGTGTCTCAAAGCATGTATTTCCGATGAAATCTCGGTATCGAATTTTTGGGTGGAATACAATACTTCCCCTACTTACTGTACGTAGTAGAGAAAGTAAAAAGTGTTGGAGGTTTTTGTTCATCTACATCCACTCTCCCACCTCCCCCAATCTGCAGGACTAATTCACTTCCACCCTGTATAAAATAACAAAATAAAATAAAACTTACTATACACTGATAATATTACAAAGAGCATTTCAAATTAAATGAATATAAACTGTGTAGTGAATGCACGTTTCAAGTAAGAATTTGGTACATTCAGTTCTTCTCGGTAGACACTGCTTGATGTTTGTTAATAAAGCACAGGCATTCAATGTATGTTTTGTGTGTTTCACCCCTATTTTAAACATGTATATTTATCAAATAAACTTACTTTAATATACCTCATTTCTTAATTTAAATTCCATAAGATACCATTGAGTAGCTAATTCCGTTTCAGTGTAGTTAAATTTTGTATACAGTTCTACAAGATTTAGGTAGTCATGCTTAGAGAGACACCATCATATAGGATAATATGAACTTGCACATAGTATCACTAAAATTGGATATCTTACAAATGTAATAAGTAATTTAGTATTACTAGAAAAGGTTCTATTATAGATTTTATCATATAATGAAATTCTAAAGTTATGCACAAATTAACTTCAGAAGAATGAAATTGTAACACTGGCACAAACTTAGTAAAAAATCTGATGTTGTGCAATCGCACAACTTTCTCTACGCTCTATCGTTTGTTAGTGGGTATACAACCTATTCTTTAAAGCTTATTTTTCTGTCTACTACATTTTAATCCAAATAAACCTTTGTAGAAATACCTACATTAAGCATTTTGTTATAGATACAAAGAGAACAGCGATAATCAAATGTTTTATACAACTGGACGATATATGCTGGCCTTAAAATTCCATACTATCTCCATGCAATCACGAGAAACAACTGACAATCAACAGGAGTTTAAAAGAATGGCTAAATATTGAACAATTCAAACCATTAATGATATCTTGGAAATGGCTGATACCGCAAAAAAAGTTATTTAAAATAAATTGTGTGTTTTAAAGAGATCTACATTTCTTGTGTAGTCTATCGTAAATTTTTTACCACTTTATACAAAATTCCTTGTGAATGAAGAGGACTTCAAAGGCTATTCCCAGAAAATTCAAGATATACCTACATTTTATTTGTCATGTAAATATCTTTAATATATGGTATTTTAATCAAAACTGTTAAAGCCATGTTTAGAAAATAAAAAATTTCGAAAAATGCTCCATTTAAACAGTAGTTTGGGGTAGGGGATTTTCTGAGGTTAGCTGCAAGTTTTCATTTTTGAGTATTCTGTTCACAGACACACACCCAGACTCAAACACACGTGCACCTTTTTCTAAAATTGCTTTTTTTTGTATTTAAGGAGATTAAAAAAAATGTATTTCTGGTGAAATCTTGACATTGAATATTTGGGGGAATGCCTTTCATTTTTTACCTACTAGGTACATGGTAGAGAAAGTGAAAGAAAGTTTAGGCTCTAACTAACCAATTTCAACCAAATTTGAAATCTGTACACAAATGTTTTATTAAATTCTTAAACTCAAAATACACTGCAGTACATAAAATAGTTATTTATGAAACGGTCCTATAATGGGAGTTTAAGACGCGAGCAAGCGTCGAAAACTTCATGAGCAATTTAATAACCATTATATGAGAGGTGCATACAGTAATGTTTCTGCAACATTTAGATATACAATAAATATTTAATATTTAGATGCATATGAAAGGAAATAAAAATGTGATAAATCAATTTCTTGATACATATTTTAGATGCGCTTTGATAACAAGTAAATATTGATTGAAGGTCACAGGTATTGATTTTACAAGATGGAGACAGAAATGTTTATAAGTGAATTTAAGAGGTGGAATTTAGTTCCGCACCTCCTGATATCTGGAGGAGGCGAGGAATTTAAGCAAGAATTTACTTCCTGAAAAACCAAAGAAAATGTATGAAAAGTTGTATGACAAGTTAATGGTTTGGCGAGCAAGAAAAAATGTAACTTCATTGTCAGAAAATGCACTCATAGTTTACTTTGAAGAAATGTCAAAAACAATGAAATCCCAACTTTTTGGACAAATTATTCAGTATTGAAGACTACTCTAAGTGTAAAACATGGAACTAATATATCCAAGTATATATAAAAAGTTGTATTATATCTGCTAAAATGGAAATCAGTAGGGCACAGAGGGGGGAAAAAAGCAAAAACATTTTCGACAAATTAAATTAAAACCTTCATTGATAAAGCACCTAACAATACTTATTTACTGGTGAAGTTATGTAAATATAACTATTTCAGTGGCTTTGAGTAGGACAGTGTGCAATTGTGGAAATCAGTATCAAAATGGACTTCATTTCGATACAGATTTTGATGCAGTAATTTGTATCACAAATTACCTAAATGTAAATAATGATTGTAATATGAATATGCATTTTTATGTGACATTGATTTCAGATGTTTATTAATTGTAATTATTATTGGGAAATAAGTTTATATGGCTTTACTGAAACTGTCAATAATAACGCAATAATGCAGCGAGGGGGGTGAGCTGTTTATCATTATTGGAAACAAGGAAGTTACGTAATGTTGGCGCGTTTTCGGTAGAAACTTCTGGAATATTTTCTCCCTAAAAGCAATATGTATTCGTGGTTTTCATTGGATATTAAAATAGACGCTAATGTTGGCGCGTTTTCTTAGCCAATTGCAGTTCAGTTATAATCTTTAGGCAGGTCGGGGAGTGGGAGTATATAAAGCTAAGTCAGTCCTTCAGTTCGCCGAAAGCATTCATACACTACACGTCGTTTTCAGTCAATCAGTTCGTCGAAAGTATTAGTTCGTCATACATCGGATATAGATTCACAAGTTACGCGCAGCAGAATTATGAAAGATCTAAAGTATGATAAAGTTAATTATACAAAAGATTGAAGTACGTGGATTAAAAGAGATCAGTAAGAAGTTATTATAACAGTTTCAGTTTGGCGAGTATCTAAATCAATATGTAAAAGTGATAGTGAACGTGTTCGACAATAAAAATTATAAAACAAATTTCTTCATCAGTGTAATTTTTGGATAAAAGATTCCTTTCCGTTTCACAACCTGTATAGAGACACATGTTCGACCCAAGCCAACAGGATAATAGCTAGCCGGAGGACATTTGAAATGAAATCAAACAAAAACTAACACTGATGCAAATTGCTAACACAAGATGGAGCTACAAACCGAACAAATGAATGACGTCACAAGATGGCAACGCGTGAAGTAAACACACATACATAAACATCACAAGTAACAAACATTATAAGTAATACCGTCGCAATTTCTTACAGCAAATGAATACATTTAAGCATAGGAGTCGAAAAAACTCATACATTTTAAGGAGGCTCTCCAAATATACTGCCATTAATTTTACACTGATTTCAACTATGTTTAAAATTTGTCTAGAAATTTTGTTAAAACGCATATATAATTTCTCCTTCATACCAGAAATGGTTTGGCTATAGATTCGTAGGAGGCTCTCCATTAGTTTTGTGTTGATTTCAAGCAAATTTTTAATTAATTGCAAGATTAATTTGCTAATAATAATAATAATAATAATAATAATAATATGTACTGACTTTGTCGCAGGTTCATTCCAAAGGGTTGAAATTTGGAATTTATGAAGACTATGGAAACTACACATGTGCTGGATATCCAGGAGTGTTAGGATACCTGGAGACTGATGCTCAAACATTTGCTGACTGGAATGTTGATTACGTGAAACTGGATGGCTGCTACTCACATCCAAGAGATATGGATCGAGGTGGAGTAGTTTTATATACTTCTCTTTATATTGTGTTTGAATTATAAGAACGGGAAATTGCATTAAAGACCGCAGCAGATTGTTTATCATGACCATGTTCATACAAAGGATGGGTGGGGTTGCATGCGTGTGTGTTTTTTTTTTTTTAATTTATTTATTTATGGATGCTCTTTAACTGCTGTGGTCCTTCAAGTCCTATTCTATATTGGGCATGAAAGACCGGTGATTTTGTTCAGAGGCCTCTATCAGGCTTGAGGTTCTTTTGTGTACTATAAATCTATGGCAATCTTTACCTTACACTTAGCTGGAATATCTAGCATTATAGGGGCTGTAAATGACATGGGACCACTGGCTTTACTTCCCTTCCAAAGGAAGCCATGCTAAGGATTTTTATGCCGTAAAAAACCATCGCCCTCCACCAGGTTTGAACCCGTAACCTTGGGCTTGATGCTAGCATGGTAATCACTACACCATGGACGACTCTGTGCATGCCTGAATGCATCTCTCCCTCTCTCCCTCCCCCCTCTCTCTCCCTCCCCCTCCCCTCTCTCTCTCTCTCTCTGGAATTATTTTCATTACCCATTTCATTGTAGGTATAAGAGGGAAACATAAACCAAAGTGATAGTCAAATGTTTAAACCAGGGTTGCTATTTGCTGGCCTTGAAATTCCGTACTCTTACCATGTCATAGTGAGAAACATCTGAATGATGAACACTTCAAAAATTATAAAAGCATTGAAAAATTCAAACCAATAACAAATATCTTTGAAATAGATGGTACAAAAAAGTTATTTGAAATAAATTGTATATTTTAAAGAGCTTTACTTTTTGGTATGTTATTTGAAATAAATTGTATATTTTAAAGAGCTTTACTTTTTGGTATGTTATTTAAAATAAATTGTGTGTTTTAAAGAGCTACATATTTTGTGTAGTAACTATTTGTGTATCTTTATGGATTACCAGTTATACAAAATTCTTTCTGAATAAAGAGTACAGAAAATTCAAGATGTGCATTTTTTATGTAAATATCATAAATATATGGTATTGTAATAAAAATTGTTCAGTTATTTTTGAAAAAATAATTAAAAATTGTTTAAATACCAAGTTTGCTATTTTTTTGACATTTTGTTTTTGGGTTATGCTGTTTACAGATACAAATACAGGACTGTTTTAATATTTTTTTTTTATTATTATTTATTTTTTTATTCAGGGGTCCACAAACTTGTATTTCTATTGAAATGTCAGTTTAAAATTTTTGGGTGGAATACAATACTTCCTCTACCTACTACTTGAGGGGTAGAGAATGTAAAAATCATATGTTACATTCTCCAGACTTTCTGTAACCACTGTAGTTTGTATTTTGATAGTAAAATTATCAAAATTTCTTGCACTTGCAACATTGCAAGTTGCCTTTTAGATATGATATCTGTAATATATATCTTGCCATGGTCGCTCAAGCTACATTGGTATACTGAGTCAAAGATTCCATGGCATTGAATTTTTCAAGTCTGATTCAGTCTTATAAATCAGGCCAGATAGATCTGTTTGCATGTTTTGCTTGCATTTTTAGTGACAGATTATCATATTATAAATATTTAAAGGTGAGTCGAAATTGTAACACTAACATCACTTATTAAACATGTTTCGGGAAACCGTTGTTCCCATCCTCAGAAGGTTATTAACAGTCGAGTTAATAACCTTCTGAGGATGGGAACAACGGTTTCCCGAAACATGTTTAATAAGTGATGTTAGTGTTACAATTTCGACTCACCTTTAAATAGAATACACATCACTGTTTCTAGCTTCTTTTCATTACAATACATACGTAATATTATAAATACTTTTATGCAATAGATAAAATATGTATTTTGTTTTGTTAACAGGATACCCAGAATTTGGCTATCATTTGAACAGAACTGGACGACCAATGATATATTCCTGCAGTTGGCCAGTCTACCAGATTTATGCTGGAATGGCAGTAAGTTAAATTTAAAGTTGTGCATGCTTTAAAATGACTCTTTACAACAGGTGTTCTCCAACATTTTTTATCCGTGGAGCGCTTTTTAGAACCAATTTCTATAGCAAAGCCCCTTTGGCTTACCCTAGGTCTAAAACGTTAATGGTACTTAGGACAAAAAATTAAACTGAGTTTTATTTATGGATGCTCTTTAGCATCCCATACTATATTTGGGCATGAAAAACCATAAATTTTGCTCAGAGGCCTCTTTATCAGGCTTGACGTTCTTTTATGTGCCATAAATCTACAACACAGGACCACTGGTTTTACTTCCCTTACAAAGGAAACCATGCTAAGAAGTTTTACACCCGAAAAAAATCCATTCCCCTCCACTGGGTTTGAACCCTTGACTTTGGGAACTAGAACATGGTACCCCTAGACCATGGAGGACAACCTGTTTAGGAGCATCATTACAGTGAAGCTTAAATACTAAGGGAATGTAAAGAGATATCTAACAATTGTACAATATCTGCACTGAAATTATATTTTTAAGAACTATAAAATATAATGAATTCTTAAGCTCCACCAGCACACAATACAAAAGTTTCCAGAATGCTTCAAAACAATTTTGTTTTTGAGCTGTTTTTAATTCTTACCTAGGCTGTAAATACAGTGTACCCTTCTGGTTGCGTGACCTTCTCTAACCTTGCAGTGAATTCATGTTTTGTGCATGCAAGGTTATGAAGAACAAAGAGCAAACATTAAATTTTGCTTCAATCTCAAAAAAGCTGCAACAGAAACCTATTAAATGTTAAGATGGGGAGGAAGTAATTGACAGATCTCAAGCATTTTAGTGGTTTTCAAAATTTAAAAGTGGCGTGACATCAGGTAAAGATGCAGATCTTTCAGGATGACCTTCCAGCAAAACTAAGGAAAATATATATGGGTGAGGGAAATGACATGAAACGATAGGCATATTACAATTACAAAAATTTCTGATGCACTATGACTCTCCTTTGGAAGTGTACAAAGCATTTTGAAAGACAATTTGGATATGAGAAGAATGGCCGCAAAGTTTGTACTCTGCCTCTTTTCAAATGATCAACAGATCTTAAAGAACAGCTTAAAAATGATCCATGGTTTATGGAGAGAGCTATTATGGGTGATGAAACATGGATTTATGGGTTCAATCCAGAAATGAAGCAACAATCTTCACAATGGAAGAGTCCATCTCCATGCCCCAAAAAGCCAGACAAATTTTATCCAATGTGAAATCAATGATGATCTGTTTTTTTGAGCATTAAATTAATTGTACGTAAGGGATTTGTAGCACAGGGACAAACAGTGAATCAAGTGTTCTACAAACAAGTGTTGCAAAGATTGCGAGAAGAGAGTGCAACTCAAATGGCTGGACAAATAGAAGAACGATGCCTAGTTCCTACATTACAACAATGTAACCATGCACAAAGCCATTTCTGTTTGCCAGTTTTTGGATAGAAATATGATGAATACTGTTCTCCATCCCACCTCCAGGTCTGGCTCCAGTGGGCCTTTTTCTTATCCTGTGAGTTAAAATGCAGCTCTGAGGACACTGTTTTGACATTGTGATCCATTGCAGATCGCAGAAGGCTTTGACTGTCGTTAAAGAAGACAACTTCCAGGGGTGCTTCCAGCAGAGGCAACAGTTCTGGGATAAGCGTATTCACTCCCAAGGAGACTACTTTGAGGATGATAGTAAGGAATGGACAAATCAAAGTGTTGGATTGTATTTATGACCTCATTCTATAAAGTTTTTGATCACACCTCATATGTCATAATTTGGTATACATGAAAGCTCTTCCAAAGTTCAATAAATCAAACCATTGTATTGCAATGGAAAAGATAAAGGAAATTGCAGGCAGCAGAAAGGACTGTACAAGAATAGATAAAATAAGAAATGAAGAGCTTAAAATATAATCTAGATGATAAAATAGAACAACAAATCGAGAACTGGAAGAGCCACTTAATTCAAGTGATTGAAGAAAGAATACAAAAAAATATTTATAAATATCAGCCAATGGGAAAATAGATGTGGCCATCTTCGAAACAGGTGGAGCTACATAAAGTGTGTAGAATGAACCGGTATAGATGCCTAGGGAGGGGGGAAGAAGAAAATCAACTCAGTTTCTTCAATTTAATCATTACATTCAATTCAGTTCAAATACATTTTGTTCATTAGTCATTTGAAATTGTTATTATTCAGCTAAAGCCACTGAAACCCAGTGAGCCTCATCTGTGAATCTTATGCTATAATAATTTTGTCAGCAGAATGACTAAGTGTTGTTTGCAAGAGGAGATATGGAATTCAAATTAACAAATTTCTGTTCCGAATGTAATTTCTTGTATTCTTGTTTTAATTCTGTCTTTTGTTTCTTATTTAATTTCATTCACCCTTTATTTATTTATTTAATTTTCCTGGGGCTAATCACAGAGTCCCTGGAAAGCTTGGGAACCTGTATTTTGCAGCATATATGTGAACCAGAGGATGTTAAATTACTGTTCTTCATATCCTAATGTTGATATATACGAGGGTCGGCTGATAAGTCACGGGCCTCTCAATGAAAACAACATTAAAAAGAAATTTTTTTTTTTTGTTTCTCAACATAATCTCCAGAAAGGTTAATACATTTGTCATACCAGTGTTCTAATTTAAATAAACCATCTCTGTAGTGCGATTTGTCAAGGTCCTCAAAATAGTTGTTTACCGCATCAATGGCCTCCTTGTTGCTGTGAAATCTTCATCCTCCAAGAAATTTTTTGAGATTAGGGAACAGGTGGTAGTCACTGGGTGCTAGATCTGGCGAATAGGGTGGATGTTCAAGCAATTCAAACTTTAATTCACAAATTTTCCCCATTGCAATGACTGAACGATGGGCCGGAGCATTGTCGTGATGAAACAAGATTTTTTTTTTTTTTGCCAAATGAGGTCTTTGTCTTTTCACCTCATCACTCAAACGTTGCAGTAAGCTTGCGTAGAGTCACCAGTGATGCTTTTACCCTTTTCCAAGTAACCAACAAAAATAATTCCCTGTTCATCCCAGAAAACACTCACCATAACCTTGTTAGCTGAAAAAATTGACTTTGGCTTTTTTGGAGTTGGTTCACCTAGTGTAATCCACTGCTTTGACTGTGATTTACTTTCTGGAGTGTACTGATGTATCCAAGTTTCATCCATGGTAATAAGCCGTCTCAAAAATTCATTGGGATTTTTATGGTAGAGCTCCATATTCTTAACAGAAACAGTTTTTCTATGCAACTTTTGATCAGGTGTCAACAAATGCGGCACCCAGCTCGCACAGACCTTGTGAAAGCCCAAAACATTACTTAAAATATTACCTGCACATTCTTTTGATACGTTTACAGCCTGTGCTATCTCAAACAACTTTAATCTGTGGTCTTCCAGTATTAAACAATGAATTTTTTTCAATCATCTCTGGAGTTGTGACTTCCACAGGGCATCCAGAGCGAGGCTCATCACTAGTGCTCGTATGTCCCATTTTAAACTCTGCAATCCACCTTTTAATCATTGAATATGAAGGGGCAGAGTCTTTCAATGTACTGTCCATTTCCTCCTTGATTTCTTTAGGCATTAAGCCTTTCACATGGAAGTATTTAATCACTGCTCGTTTTTCCAAATCCTCCATTTTTGTGAAAATTCTAAAGTTGTCTTGTTTAAAATGCTGTCATTCAAAAACTAAACAAGCTATTGACCTGTAACTATGGATACAAGTTAGTCTAGAGTAAAACTATACGATACTACCGTCTAACTGGCCTAGTGGCGCCATCTCTGCGTGAGGCCTGGGACTTATCAGCCGACCCTCATAGAATAGCATTATTTGGCTTAGAAAGGCTGTAGTTCAAGTCCTAGCCATGACATATGCTTTTTCAACTCTGATTCAGCTTTCCAAGAGTAGCATTACTTGAACAGTGGGTTTATTGCTTTTCAAGTGTAACTGAGGTTGTGGGCAAAGGCTTACAAAACACATTTTGATAGAAATTTGGTAAGCAAAGCAAGCAAGAATATTAAATTCGACTCCATAATTACAAATTCTTAATGGTAACAATAACCAAGCCAGCCAGTCGGACAAATGCTGAAAATGGGAACAAAACCCATTCCTGAAACGCGTACAGGTAAATATAGAATGTGGCGTAAAACATGCCACAAACACCGACCCATATTTCTAAAGGAAAATCTTGCTTGTTAAAATGAATTAAATTTGGGAAGCATGGAATTTCTGTGTTATTGCTTATTAAAGCTCATTAAACACACTAGCCACAAAGTGTTATTTATTTATTTATAATATAATATAGCCCCCAATCCAAGTCACTGAAGCAACATTCAAATTTCATGACTTGACACTATGCTAATTTTAACATTTAAAAATTTATGGGAACACTTTTAAGTCAGCTGTAGCACATGTATATGCATTTTGACATATAACTGTTCACTCATTTTTACTTTCTTGACTATTTACCCACTATAAGTAGAGGAGGTATTCATTGCAGTAACTAATTTTATACTGAGATTTCAGAAATGCACCCTTTGAGGCGCCATGAATTCAAAAAAGGTGCTTTTAGAAAAAGGTATCTCTCTGTGCGTGTATTTATGTGAGAGACAGAGCACAATATTAAGCAGCATAACTCCAAAATAAAACATGGGTTAAATACCAAGCTTGGTATTTGTTCTGTTTTAAAGATATCTGTAGTTTTTACACATTGTGTAGTACGCTTAATGTTTACCAGTTATACAAGATTCCTTTCAAATGAAGAGGACTTAATAGGCTATTCCCAGAAAATTGAAATTATACATTTATTTTTTTATGTAAATATCATTCATAGTGGTATTTTAATCAAAATCATTAAAGCCATTTGTTTAGAAAATAAAAAAAAATTGAAAAATGTTCCATGTAAAGGAGAGTTTGGGATGGGGGGGGGGGATTTTGTTAAAATCTTTGACGCATCTTGTTTGTTTGGTTTAAGGGCGCTCAACTGTTAGGTCATTAGCGTTTTGCATCTTTGGGGTATATTGTAGCTAAATATCAAGTTTAGTATTTATCTTTCTGGTGAAATCTCGGTATTGAATTTTTGGGTGGAATGCAATACTTCTCCTACTTACTATACGTAGTAGAGAAAGTAAAAATATATTAAACAGTATACTGACCTTCAGATAAAGCATTGAAGGTTTAATTGCTCCTATTTTCTTCTTTTCAGCCAAATTTTAGTTCCATTATTGAGCACTGCAATCTTTGGAGAAACTTTGATGATATCCAGGATTCATGGGCAAGTCTGGAGACTATTATAGACTACTACGGAAATAATCAAGATTCCATCGTTCCCAATGCAGGACCTGGACATTGGAATGATCCTGATATGGTATGACTCCAGTTTGTTCAGGATTAAAGTTTATGTACAATTAAAATATTTAATGTGCATGTGGTTAAGTTGCCCCTTAGGTATTAATACCCATGTTCTCTAATACAGGCTATACACAAATGATTACAGGTTTAAATTTAAGAAAAACTGAAAGTTACCATAACACAAATCTCATGTGTTCAATGTGGGATCCATTTTTGATATAGCATACATTTATCTGATAGTCCATCTCTTCCACACTGACTTTCACATGTCTGGTGTAACTGATCCTATTACTACAATAGTTGTCCATCTCAACTCTGGTAGGTCTGCAAATAGCAGAGGCATGTATCTTATCTTTTCCGTTCTGATAATTTTCCACCATTTACTCCAGATCCACTTCAACCTATACATTTATTGTCCTACCTATATTGTTTTAATACCAATTCATTATGCCTGTATGCTTTACCAAGCAATACAGTCTCGTGAGACACATTGATTTAAAATCTTCTCGTACTAAAAACATTTCCTCAAAAGAAGTATATCTTCTATGAGTTAAGATGTGGTGGCTCTTTCAGTTCCTTTCTTACATAATCTGCAATATAAGTTATCCTGAAGCAGTGTCATCATATTAAGATGCTTTTTCATAGCAGTACGTCTTCTGAAGAAAGCAGTAATTGTTCTCAACTGAAATCTATTGCATTTAAGTAAGTTATAGCTCTTTTCGTGCATGGTTTTCTAATACATAGTTTAGCATGCTTATTTCCTGTGGTTTTTTAGCCAGGTTTCATAAAGTTACCTTAGACCAGTTCTTAATGGTCTCTCTTGCCAAATACCAAGATGTTCCTTATCATGCTAGTTCATTAGCTTTTTCATTTCCTTCAGTGCCACAGTGACCTGGCACCCAGATGAGCTGGTGACACACACACAAAATTTTATGTATGTCCACAAGAAAATGTCACAGAGATTCAGACTGGGGGACCTCGGAGGCCAACAGAGAAAAGTCAAGTCATCCAACCATGATGCTCAATCCAACAATTGTCGTCCTCCATGATGTAGTGGTTATTATCACGCCAGCCTCTAGTTCATGAGGTCACGGGTTCAATCCCAGCGGAGGGCAATGGATTTTTTTCGAGTGTAAAAATCCTTAGCATGGCTTCCTTTGGAAGGGAAGTAAAGCTGGTGGTTCTGTATCGTAGATTTACAGCACTTAAAAGAACCTCAAGCCTGATAAGAGGCCTCTGAGCAAACTTACCGGTCTTTCATGCCCAATATAGAATGGGACGCTAAGGACCACAGTAGTTACAGAGCGCCCATAAATAAAACTCAAATTAATTTAATCCAACGATTGGGAAATTTTGCATTCACTCATTCCTGCACATCGTTTAGGAAGTGAAGGGGAGCACTGTCTTCTTAAAATTATGTTGTTCTGTTGCTCTTGTAGTTGAAGATGTACTCTGACAAATTTTTGGGTATATCTAAGTAGATAAAATCAGTAACACTCATTCTTCCCCCCTCCCCCATAAAAGGTCACCATAGACTTGAGATATTTTTATACAAAAAAGTTCAATTTTGGTAATTCCCTATATTCCTCTATAATTTCCCATGGATTCCCCAACTCCCACATACAAACTTAATGTCTGTTCACTTTTCCATTAAGATGAAATATGCACTCATTACTAAAAATTACACAACTAAGGAACTTGTCATCCTCATGTTTCAATATTGTGCAGAGGTTTCTATGGACAGCATAATCTTTTGGATGTAGAGCCTTAACAATTGCAGATGATATGATCTGTGTTGGAAATGTTTTCTTAACCCTTCCACACTTTCATTGTTTGAATTGCTAGTTTTCAACTTGCCCACTTACAAAATTTTGGGCTATACACAAAAGCCATTCTGACTCTACATTCTCACCTGATATACATGGTCGTCTCTTTGCTTTATGGAGACTGGATCTGATTGTATCACCTATGAATGCTGTAACCAGAAGGGAGATTAAGACAAAATATTTGTCTACACACCCATTGAACCGAAACCGCAGAGTTATGTTTTGCGAATTCTAAGACATAAAAAGCTTTTTACATCCGAGTAATTTGTTATGATTCAAAATTATATTGTATATTTCGGAGGAAAAATACAAGTTTATAACCCCTATAATGATTTGTGTACATTCTGTATTTATTGCCAATAGTGATTATTCATAGGCACAGCGCTAATGGAAGCTTTCAAGAGTAATCATTGTACCCATTGTTGCAAAAGGCAGTAAATCTGCTAACATGAAACCAAGGATGTAAAATTCTTTCATACAGTCAGTTTTTCACAAATTTGCTTTTAAAAGCATTGCCAATATATTAGATTGCCTTCGATTCCCTTTCTCTGCCTTGTAACCATTCCAGAATCCCTCTTCTAAACTCATTAGCTCTCCGTGCCGCCAATATACCTTCTTTCCAAGCATGCATTACATTTTTTTAATTGATGTTAGACGATGAGACTCAGGTGTCATTGTCATTAGATTGGCAGTTTCTGTTATTGGACTTCCAATAATGTAATCAATTGTTTGATCTTCTGGACTCCGTAAAATACCATACTTACAAATTTACCCTTGCCCCCATAGGTGTTCCTGCCCCTAATGCTTGGTTACAAATACAGACTTATTTCCAGAGTACTTAACATGTTGGTTTGCAATAAAATTGAAAACATTTATTTTCTCTTTTTAGCTGATTATAGGTAACTTTGGTCTCAGCTATGAGCAAAGCAAGACTCAGATGGCTTTATGGGCAATCCTGGCAGCTCCTCTGCTTATGTCTGTGGATTTGCGAACCATACGACCTGAGTACAAAGCAATTCTACAAAATAGGAAAATAATTGCTGTGGATCAAGATCCTTTAGGTTTACAGGGACGCAGAATATATAAGGTGAGTGTTTTCATGGGGTTGCTTGAGAGACAGCAAAAAGTTGGTTAAATACTTAACATGGTATTTAAGTTCAGCGTCTTAAAACTACCAACTACTCTTTGCATAGGAAATCTTTCATTATTGTTTGTTTTCTCTAAAATGGCTCTTAATTATTACTTTCTCTACTACGTATAATAAGTGGGGGAAGTATTGTATTCCACCCAAAAATTCGATACCGAGATTTCATCGGAAATACTTGTTTTGAGACCCCCTGAATCCAAAAAAAGCATTTTTGGAAACATGTCCGTGTGTGTGTGTGTCTGTGAACAGCATAACTCAGAAACGAACAATCGGATATACACCAAACTTGGTATTTAGGTTCAGTATCTTCCAGAGATGCAACATGAAGGTTTTCAAGAAAATCCCCCCACCCCAGAGTACCCTTTACATGGAAGATTTTTCGAAAATTTTAATTTTCTCAAAAATGGCTCTAACGATTTTGATTAAAATGTCATATGTTTACGATATTTTGATGACAAATAAAATGTATATCTTGAATTTTCTGGGAATGTCACCAAAAGTATTCTTCATTGTGAACGACTTTTGCATAACTGGTAAACCATAAGAGATAGACACAATTTTACTACACAAAAAATGTAGATCGCGTTAAAATACACAATTTATGTCATATACATTTTTTTTGTTGAGTGTACAATTTTCGAGATATTGCTTGTTATTTCCTTAAATTTTTCAATACTTATTTTCTCAAATGGGAATTCGTTATTCATTTTTTTGTCTTGGATATGCAAAGAGTATTAATCTGTGGCAAAGGGAATGGTGCTCCACCTAGCAACCAGCTATTAAGAGATATGTATGTGCTTAAAGGCTACTGTATTTCTATATTGCCCTTGTAAATATATTATCCCCTTACATCTACAAGAAAATTAGCAATAAGAGAGAGTCTGCAAATGTTTATCTCGATTAACATGAAGTAGATGGAGAATAAGCGTTTGTAAAAACAGTTTGTACAAGAGTAGAGAAAGTCATGTGAGTGTAACACATCAGATGTTTTTTATTAAAATAGCATGATATTTATATGATAAGTAAAATGCATATCTTGAATTTTCTGAGAATAGCCTCTGAAGACCTCTTCTTTCTGAAAGCCTTCTGTATAAATGATAAACTGTAAGAAATAGACAAAATCTTACTACATAAAAAATATAGATCTTGTCAAAGCATGCAGTTTACGTCAAACTTGTGTGCTTTAATACAAAATGATGGTTTTAATTTTTAAATATTAGTCAGCCACGATAAGAATGCGTGTGGTGGGAAGAGGAACTAAACAGTTATGGAAAAAGTGGGCGGGGCATCGGAAGGACAGGTAAAGAAGACATCCGCACATCTGAGTTCCATTTATTAGCAAGGTTGAAGCCTGCAGATGTAGTATTGTTTTCATTGTGCAACTGTATATCCCTATCGCCTAGTCCCTCAGTCCTTTGATCCCTAATTTTGACGATGTTTGCATTGTCAACACACACTTTCTCTAAGCATACTCTATCATGGCCGACTAGTACTTGTTTTCAAGTGGTAAATTACTATTCCTTTTTTCACATGGTCATGGAAGGAACATGGAATTTTAAATGCATTACATAGTGATCCATTTTTTAAAAATCTGATTATCTGATTAGCCTACTATATTCTTCATATACAATGAAATATGTAATGAAAGTTTCTCTCTATTAACAAGAAGTAGATAGAAGAATAAGCTTTTGTAAGGATAGTTTCTAAAAGAGTGAGTAGAGAAAATTATGGGAGTGTAACACATCAGATTTTTCCATTTGTATATAATGTTCCTTCTTGTTGCAGCATAATGGCATCGAAATCTGGGCTAGACCTATAACTCCAGTGTACCAAAATTACTTTTCATATGCTGTCGCTTTCATCAACCGTAGAACTGATGGTACACCCTCAGATGTAGCAGTGACCTTGAGAGAGTTGGGCCTTAACTTTCCTTCAGGCTACAATGTTGAAGTAAGTGTACTGTGTGAACTAAACTATTTTTTTTTTCTTTTTCTACCACATACCTAGTAGGTAGAGGAAGTGTTGCATTTTACCCAAAAATTTGGTATTGAGCTTTCACTGGGAATGCATTGTTTTGGGGCCTGCTGAATCCCACCCTCCAAAAAAATACTTTTTTTTAGAAAAAAAGTGTATATCTGTATCTGAATAGCATAACTCAAAAATGAAATGTCTGACAAAAGACTTTAAGAAAGTGGCTCTATCCTAAACTATCCTATACATGCAAAATCATGGTAATTAATTATGGTAAAAATGGCTCTTAATGATTTTGATTAAACTACCACATATTAAGATATTTTCTGTGAAAAATAAAATGTATATCAATTTTCTGGGAATTGCCTGTGAAGACACCATCATTTGGAAGGAAGTTTCTATCATAAGAGACATGCAAAAACTTACTACTTAAAAAACACCCAAATCATTAAAACACACAATTTATGTCAAATAATTTTTTGTGGCATTAGCCATTTCCAAGATATTCATTGTAATTGATTTGAATTTTTCAATACTTTTAAGTGTTGCTTCACAATAATCTAAATCTTTTAACATCTCAGGCAACAGATGTCAGTGTAAGCTGTAAACAAATTTGTCGTATTTCGGATGAGAGGAGAGGCACCAACTTGCAATAAACTGACATATGCCAATTGATAAACCTCAGTAAATACAGCATAAAATGTGAATAAGTTCTGTAAAGCTGAGTTGAAGGAAAAGAGAAAAAAAGCATATCAGCAACAAAGGCATGTGACTCTCTCCAAGCTGCAAGGTCATTGGCACCATTCAGTTTTTGTTTGTAGTATTTAACCCTGTTCTTACAACAGGCAGTAGACACTGATGATACATGAAATGAAATCATAATTGGGAAAGGAAATTTGGGAAGGAAACATTCTAGGTGTAAGTTTGAGGTACCTCCCTGGCATTTGCCAATTATAAGGACTGAGGAAAACCTGAGTAAGCCTCAGTCAAGAAGAATGGTCCTGGCTGGATTTGAGCTGCAGACCACCTGCTCATAAGCCCATGCCTTAACGAGCTTGTCACCTGAGTTGGTGAAGCCATCCAACAGCAATTCTCTTCAAGCAGTCAGATCATTAGAGAAGAATAGGAGCCTTACTCACTTGTTATTTCTTTCAAGTGGCATATCATTTGTACCTTTTCTAAATTTTGCGTGTACACGCGCACGTGCACACACACATTGAAATAGACTCTTGCTGATTTGACCAGAATTCTGGGAAGGGAAAACCGGCAATTCCAAAAATCTTGGATTTTAAGTATTCTTGGATACTAGTGATATACCAAAAGACAAGTGAATCTGAAACTTGAAGATTATATGAAATGACCCTCTCATCACTGCCATCATAATCTTAACCCTCTATCACATAGTGTGTTCCTCCGGCAACAAAGATGCTTAGTCAAATTATAGACTTTCAGCAGTGTTTTTATTATTTTCATATTCTACTGGTTTTAAACGATAAAATAAAAGTATTTGTAGCTATTTTATATCTTATGTAGAGGGTGGAAGGTGACCTATGATCATCCTTGAAGAGGCTGACTCTTTGTAATAAATAGAACAAAAAATCTTAGTGTAGTTTTCCTGTTTTTAAAGTAGTTTTTGAGAAAAAGGGAAAATTGCTCAGCATCAACTCTATTTCAAATGAAGATTTTATGAAAATTAAATACTTTTTTAAATATTATTTAGGAAAGATTCAAAGATAAACATTTTCTGCATGTTTAAATACATTTTGAATTAAAACAATTCACACTCTTACTATTACGAGGGTGATTAAAAAATAAACGGTAATTGCGCGAGTACTGCGCGGACAGTTCCGAGCAGGATAGTGGAGTGGGGGGTTGAAGGTCAGTGTTTTAGGGAGGGGTAACCAGCTTGGCTAGCTGGCTACTTCGCTAAGTTTCGGCATCAGTACAGCCATGAGTGAACAAGAGGTTCCTTTGTCAATTGCACAATGCATTATTATAAAGTTCTTAATCAATGAAGGGGTCAAACACTCAGAGATGTTCACTAGTTTGAAGGAACAGTTTGGGGACACTATACTGTCCCAGAATCAAGTGTTTACTTGGCCTAGAGAATTTAGGGGTGGCCGTGAAACTGTAGAGAACGAAGGTCATTTTCGACGTTCAAGGTCAAGTCTCACTGATGACAACATCTGTGCTGTTCGAGAGCTTATTGAAGGTGATTGCTGCTGCACAGTTGAAGAAATCGCTTCAGAAGTGGGTGTCAGCATTGGGAGATTCAGTAAAAGTCGCCTACCGGAGCAAAAGATGTTGTATGCCCATCAGAGATGTCATCTTTCTCCAAGACAACGCGTGTCGTTCTCTGTGGTGTAGTGGTTACCATGCTAGCCACCTTTAGTTCCCGAGGCCGCAGGTTCAAACCCAGCGGAGAGCGATGGATTTTTTTCGGGTGTAAAAATCTTTAGCATGGCTTCTTTCGGAAGGGAAGTAAAGCCGGTGGTCCCGTGTTGTAAATTTACAGCACATAAAAGAACCTCAAGCCTGATAAAGAGGCCTCTGAGCAAAATTTCCAGTCTTTCACTCTCAATGTAGAATAGTTTGCTAAGGACCATAGTAGTTAAAGAGCGTCCATAAATAAAACTCAATTTCAATTTTCCAAGACAACGCTAAACCTCACACTGCGAATTTGACAAGAGATACATTGGAGGACTTGCATTGGGACCCCCTGGGCTATTTTGTTTGCACCCATGAAGGAATTGCTTGGAGGGCAACGATTCGAAATCAATGAAGACGTTAAGGAGCTTGTACCAAATGGTTGATGACACGTCCTCCAACTTTTTTTGAACAAGTGAATATTCAAGCTTCCAAATCATTGGCAAAAGTGTGTAGAGCATGAAGAAAGCTATGTAAAGAAATAGGAAAGGTGTCATTTGTGTATATGTTTAATCAATAAACATATAAAAACAATTGCTGTTTATATTTCAATCACCGTAGTATTATAAGCTTTTGAAATTTGTCTCCATTGAATCTACATTGTTAGCCATGAGACAACACTGTAAGATCGAAAAAGCGCACTTCAGCTGTTGTTTATTGCACTTATGGCTTGTTTTCAAAACAGCGGATTATCAGTTACAAAATGGCTCACTTTACTAATGCCAAGTATCTTGAAACGTTGCTCATTTACAGTGAAACACTATGTAATGCGACAGCTGCAGTGACAATTTATCAAGAAAGATATCCAAATAGAAGCACCACATCATAGGACATTTGTTTTCATCTGTCAAAGAGTTCTAGATACAGGAAGCGTATCTCCTCATGTTGAAGGAGTTGGTCACAGAAATGATGCACAAGAAGAAATATTTTACTTATTGGAAAGCAGCAGCTATGGTATTGCTTGCTTATCTCATTGGACTGTTTTGAGGATATTAAAAGAAGAATTGCTATGCCCTTATCATACTCAGCGCATCCAGTATCCCTCTGAAGCAGATTATGCGCCAAGGATAGATTTTTCCGAATGGTTTCTGCAACAAGGAGAGGACTTTCCCCTTAAAATTCTTGCAATAGATGAAACTATGTTTACCAGAAATGGAATAACTATACCTACGCTGCTGTATCTCTGGCCCTGACATTTTGTGAGGGTAAAGAAAGAGATTAGGCATATATAGAATGGCCATCTTCAGCAATACAGCGTTGTGAATTTCCATACTAAAGGAAGCTATTCTGCTTTGCTTCAACAGATAAATCGGTACTGTAACTTGATTTCTTGTAAATCTGTAATAAATATAGTCTACTGTTGTTGCTTAGAGCTTTGCTGCACGTAAAACTCAACACAAAAGAAAAGAATAAAAAATCTGGCAAGGTTTGCAGTGCTGGGTTGACTCGCACAGCAAAGGGTGAAAATTGTCTGCTAGGATCAATTACAGGCTCCCTCTTCATGTGCATCCACTGCAGTTTAGGTTGTGTTGCTGATTCTCTTATAAGTGAAGCACGTGTCGTCAGTAGCTGTTTACTTTAGTCCAGGTGAAGTTGTTTTTTATGCACATGCATGCACTGTATTACCCTTTTTTAAGTTTCCTGTAAATGCTATCTCCATACTTTAAGTACTATAACATAGGCAACTATTCTATCATTTGCATTTTATGAAGAGATGGCACAGGCACACACACGTGTTCACAGTAGGGGTAAGAATTGGCAACACTACCTCTCTCGGTCGTGCTAAATGTCAGAGCCGGAGATAAAATGGCGGTAGTATAATTACCATAATACACATATCTGGGCTTATGACAATTCACACACAGTAAGACAAGACAGCTTTCAGCACAGATTTTCTGTAAATGTTTGGGCAGCAATCATAAGAAACATTAATTGGTCCTTGGATTCTTCCTTGGGTTTTGACAGGAGATATCTATCTCCAGTTTCTTCAAGAAATGTTTCCAGTTCTGCTTGAGGATGTTCCCCTGGCAGTAAGAAATGATATGTGACTGCTAAATGATGGCACACCTCCGAAAACATAAGTAGAGCCATGTGAGGCCGTTTACGCAACACCTAGATATATGGCTGAATCGCTCGGAATGGACCAATAAGATGGCCACCAAGATCACCACATCTAAACCCAATTGATTTTTTTTCTTTGGGACGATATGAAAACTTGTGTATTGCGACGTAAATGTTTCTTACGTAATATTTATAGCGTA
The DNA here is from genome assembly GCA_030765065.1 of Deroplatys truncata. NCBI lineage: Eukaryota > Metazoa > Arthropoda > Insecta > Mantodea > Mantidae > Deroplatys > Deroplatys truncata. Next base: position 66,948,809 of record CM060984.1, read on the forward strand.
AGAAATTAGAACTTGTAGATCATATGTTGTGCTGCTTTACTTCACACGTTGCCATCTTGTGACGTCATTCGTTGGTTGGTTCGTAGCTCCCTCTGGCGTGGCAATTTGCATCAGTTTTGAAATAATTCACTTTAAATGTTCTCCGGCTAGCTATTTAGGTAGACATTTAACTCTTGCAGGGTGTGAATCGGAAAGGAATCTTTTATCCAGAAATTATACTGACGAAGAAATTGGTTTTATAACTTTTATTGTCAAACACGTTCACAAACACTTTTACATATGGATCTGGATACTCGCCAAACTGAAACTGTTTGTAATAACTTCTTATTTATCACTTTTAACTCGCATACTTCAACTTTATGTAATTTTTTAAATGTATAATACTTTATAATAATTCTCGTAATTCTGCTGCGTGTAACTTGGCGAAATAAATGAACTGAGAGACCGACGTGTAGAGTACTGAGAATTCTGTTGAACTGGGGGACAAGCTACCTCGAACCCACACTATTTATAGGCCTGCATCAAGATACGCCTAAAGATTATAAATGAACTGCTATTGGCTAATAAAACGCGCCAACATTAGCGTCTATTTTAATATCCAATGAAAACCACTAATACATATTACTTTAGGAAATGTTCTAGAAGCTTCTAAACGGAAAAAACGCGCGAAACATTACGTAACTTCCTGGTTCCCGGTAATGATAAACAACTCACCCCCTCGCTGCATTATTGCGTTATTGTTGACAGTTTCAGTAAAGCCGTATATTATTATTTACCAATAATAATTACAATTAATAAACCTCTGAAATCAATGTCACATAAAAATACATATTCATATTACTATCATTAATTACATCTGAGTAATTTGTGATACAAATTACCGTATCATATGCCCCACTAGAAACATAATTATAAATATTTATAACTTGTTTAGAAATTTTAAAATTGTGTTTTTAGTCTCCTAAATCTTGGAACACACGTTATCACTTTCACTTAACACTTCACACGCATTTAACACACGACATATGTTTTATCTCGCCACTACTTACTGGCTCTGGTTTAATTAATTTAGATATTCATCTGACATCACAAATTTTTTTTTTTTTTTATAGCAAATACTGTACCCTGAATTATTGAATGACTGTTTCAAAATTGCTTACTTTCTTAAGTTGTTGACAAAAATTTATACATTTAAGATTTTTGTAATTATTACACATATTTACCAAAATATTCACCCTCTACACAAATATTTACATCTCTTAAATCTAGGCACTGTTTCACATGTTCTATTTACTACATAAGTATTTGTTTTGAATTATTTTTACCATTTTTTGTTATTTTGAATTTTATTTTAACAATACTCTTTGAATTGTATTTACGTACTTTTAATTTAATATCATATTAAGTTTCAATCTTTGCATTCTTAATTTTCAAATGTTGTTGCAGTTATCACAAATTTAATTTTTTTTTTTTTTTTTTTTATATAATTTATTTCTCTTTTTAAATGACATATATAAATAGTTAACCCTCTTACGTTCCAATACATTGCTCTGCATTTCGCCTTTAACTATCCAGCATTTACTATTTATCATCTTTGTCTTTTATTTCACCATGATCTTCATGGTTGTATGGTTTAAGCATCTCAATATGGAACTTTCCTATACTTTTTCGAGTTGTTGGATTACATAACTCATATGTGTTAGTTCCATACACTTCAACAACTTCATATGGTCCATGGTATTTGAGAAACATTCGCCAATAAAGTTTATTTTCTTTATCCGATAATTTCTTGGTTTTAACCAAAACTAAATCTCCTATTTTGATCCTCCATTCCTTTCTCTTCTTTTCTTCATGTTTAATTTTTCTTTTTATGGCTTTTTTCTTCATCCTCTCGAATGCTTTTCGGAACATCTCTTCTGTTGGTGGTATCGAATGCGCATCTGGAATGGCTTCTGGAATTTTTTTACACATTGTATTGATCTTCTTTCCCAACTTAAGTTCACATGGTTTGTATCCTGTCACATTGTTTACGGTTTCATTTAGTAGATTCTGAACGAAGTTCACGTATCCATACCATTGGGTGTGTTTTCGATGACATAACACCCTTAAATAATTTGAAATTTCCTTAATTTCCCTCTCCACTGGGTTGGAGTTCGGTCTGTATCTTGACGAAAAATTTTGTTTAATGCCATTTTCTTTCAGTCCATCCATAAATTTTTTTCCTGTGAAGTACGAAGCATTATCGCTCAATACAGATTGAATACGTCCTTCTTCTATCACATATGACTTAAGTAGTCTATTCAAACATGCTAAACCTGTAGGTTTTTTCAAAGGGTAAATTCTTACATATTTGCTGAATATATCATAACAGACAAATATATATTTATTTCCAAATTGACTTTTTTCCATACTCTGAGTTAGTTTTTGTTCTAATTTCTCATAACTCTGATCTACTTTTTGTTCTACACTCTTAATAATATATTGCCTGTTTTGATCTATTTTCTTACTAAGATCTTCCCTTATTTCCCTTAATTCTCTTTTCATATTTCTCAGCATTTCCATCATCATACTAGCATCAATAGTAATATTTCCTACTATTCTATTCTTACTTTCTGCACTAACATTTCCTCCCTCAAATATTACATTGTTTAAGCTTTTTTTTGTAACCTGTATTGAATTACAGCTAACTGTTACACTATCCCCTTCCATCATTATTTCTTCTGTATTACTAGCAGCCATTGTTTTTATTTTCTAAAAAAAATTACGATACCTTTGTGATGCTTTCTGTTGATGTAGCTTTGATGTCCAGCGTTCTGCCCCATTCTCCTAGATTTGTATGTCGCTTCTGCGTTGTGTTGTGATGAATCTACGTCGTCTTGTAGTTGATCTCGGAATTACGATGTCCAATCATCCATGTAGTCTGTCGTTCCTTTTGTTGTTTCTGGAATCTGCGTCTTGTAGATCATTTTACTGCTACTTTCGTTCCACGTCCTGATTATGCTGATTCATTCCTGGTCGTGTTCCTTTCCTGGTCACTTCGCCTTCCTTTCCTGGTTATCGCGCCCCACGTTCTGGGTGCCAATTTGTAACGGTATTAATGTTACAAAGTGTTTAACATTATTATAGCCCCACGTTGGGCGCCAATTATGCGACGTAAATGTTTCTTACGTAATATTTATAGCGTAAGAAATTAGAACTTGTAGATCATATGTTGTGCTGCTTTACTTCACACGTTGCCATCTTGTGACGTCATTCGTTGGTTGGTTCGTAGCTCCCTCTGGCGTGGCAATTTGCATCAGTTTTGAAATAATTCACTTTAAATGTTCTCCGGCTAGCTATTTAGGTAGACATTTAACTCTTGCAGGGTGTGAATCGGAAAGGAATCTTTTATCCAGAAATTATACTGACGAAGAAATTGGTTTTATAACTTTTATTGTCAAACACGTTCACAAACACTTTTACATATGGATCTGGATACTCGCCAAACTGAAACTGTTTGTAATAACTTCTTATTTATCACTTTTAACTCGCATACTTCAACTTTATGTAATTTTTTAAATGTATAATACTTTATAATAATTCTCGTAATTCTGCTGCGTGTAACTTGGCGAAATAAATGAACTGAGAGACCGACGTGTAGAGTACTGAGAATTCTGTTGAACTGGGGGACAAGCTACCTCGAACCCACACTATTTATAGGCCTGCATCAAGATACGCCTAAAGATTATAAATGAACTGCTATTGGCTAATAAAACGCGCCAACATTAGCGTCTATTTTAATATCCAATGAAAACCACTAATACATATTACTTTAGGAAATGTTCTAGAAGCTTCTAAACGGAAAAAACGCGCGAAACATTACGTAACTTCCTGGTTCCCGGTAATGATAAACAACTCACCCCCTCGCTGCATTATTGCGTTATTGTTGACAGTTTCAGTAAAGCCGTATATTATTATTTACCAATAATAATTACAATTAATAAACCTCTGAAATCAATGTCACATAAAAATACATATTCATATTACTATCATTAATTACATCTGAGTAATTTGTGATACAAATTACCGTATCAGTATACATTACAGGAGAGCCTGATGTGGAAACATTTCAAGAAAGAGTACTTCAAGCAGTGGAAGAAATAAAAAACAACCTGGATGTATTTCATAGAGTGCAGCAGATTTGGAGAAAACATTGCGAAGTGTCGCGATATTGTTCGTGTTATCTTATTTGCTGAGCGCCTGTTATTATTTTACTATTTTGAATTTTGGGTTCTTTGTCCTCCGGCTAGCTATTATTACTCAGTTGAGCAAATCTCTTGAACAGGGTGTGTAAACGGAAAGGAGTTGTTACTAAAAGATAACACTGATAAAAGAATTTGTTTTTACACTTTTATTGCAGTCACACTTTATTAATTTCACATAAATACACTTGATACACGTCTGACTGAAACTGTTATATTTTCGAATGTAACTATAATCACTTATTTGCCGCGCATTATTAATTTGCATATTTTACATTTTGTAACTAACTTTACGACGCGAGAGATTCTGTAGAATTGCGTACGTGTACTTCGTGAATGCTTCTGTTGAACTGCGTGACGTGTAACTCATGAATGATTCTGTAGAACTGCGCGACATGTAACTCGTGAATGATTCTGTTAAACTGTGTGATACTTGTCTCTGGCTCTAGAATTTATACTCCCTCACCCCGATATGCCTAAACATTATAATCGAGCTGCTATTCGTTAATAAATCGTGCCAACATTAGTGTCTATTTTTTTATCCAATCAAAATTACGAACACATATGCTCTAGGGAAGATATTCCCTCCATTTCTAAAGAATGGCACGCTACTCTGACATCATTTGTTTGTCTCTTCTAATTGATAAACAACTCACCCCCTCGTTTCATTGTTACCCGCTCCTATTGTCAGTTTCAGTGAGACCGTGTAAACTTATTTCCTAACAATGCTTATAATTAACAAACATCTCAAATTATTGTCATACAATAATGTTAATTTACACTACAATCACTCTGGCATTCACAGTGTTGTGATATAAAATACTGCCTCAGAAGCAAGGGGTGCACATTTTGAACAATTTCTTTAAACTTTAAAAAGAAGTTCTCAATGATTTTCTATTATTGTCTTGCTTTAATTATTATTCACAGTATTATAATTCATAAAGAAACGAAACTTAATCTTGTAACTTTGGTTTCTCAAGCTTTTATTTACCTTTATAAATAATATTAATTAATTATTTGTGTAATAGTGTAAATGTTTCCTCAGTTCCATATTCCGTATGATATGTATGTTACATTTCACTCAAATGTAGTTTTCTGTTTATGTGTTTATTTGTTCATTGTCATATCAGCAAAGCTTGAAGAATTAAAAGTTAACCTGTTGAATCTGAAGTTAACGTATTGAATGTAAAGTGAACCTGTTGAATTTGCTGTGTTGCAATATTGTGCAAAATAAAATAGTAATTATTTCAAGAACAGAAAGCTTTATGGAAAAAAAGTATTAAGGAAAAACACTCAAAATAATGTGCACTTTCATCACAATTCACCCTTTACCCTGAAATTAATTTACATCAATACACACCCACAGAAATCACAGTATGGGGAAAAAAATCCACATCATCAAAAATGCACACAGAGTAATGAATTTTGAAACTCTGCCTGTAGATGACATAGTGAAGTTTTCTAGAATGCTAGAATGGCAGTACAATTGTAACGTTTGTTTTATTTTACTTATGGATACTAGATGTGTAATTTGAAACTGGAACAATATATCGTTATCTGCCCAGAGGAATGGATTTAGTTTTGTCAAGGCCCCTTAAAGGTCTATGGGAAAGAGAATTTACAGGATGAATGGACTTAATGATAAGCTTTCATCTAGCTTGCAGTTTATTTAACATAAAACATTGTGTTAAGATTTGACAATTACTGATTTAGCATATCCTGAAACATACGTACATATTTGCATTTTGTTTTGTTTTGTCTTTTCCCCCCCCTTTCTTATTAAATTTTCCTTTACATTTGGTAATAAAAATTTTTGTAAAATCTGAGGATCTTTAAGAATTAGTGATCTTCCTTCTTCCTGTCACCAAATGTACTCTTTCTTTCCACCATATAATACATTTCTGAGTATTACTTATCAAATTTTGAAATTACTTACAGCCAAAATCATGATAATGTAAATTTTACTTCTTGCTGGACACTCAAAGGTTACCTGGTCTCAGTCCTGTGCATGCTCTAACCCACTAGGGTGGTTTTGCCATTAGTGAATCTCTCCTGCCTTCCCTTTCTTCATCCAACCAGTTGCAGCTCAAGGGAGAAGGGACCTCAAATGCCAAATGATGTGAAACTTGAAACAGTATTCTCTCTTATCGTTCTTCAGAGTTAATCCGCAATCAAGCATAAATGATGTTGGCACTCAATTCAACCACTAGAAGGTTGTTTCTTGTAGGGGGGATGGGAACAGGGCATACAACCAACACTGAATTAAGGGATTTCCTTCCAGATACCAGTGAAATACAGCTGACAGTGGAGACAAAACATCTTTGAAACATGTTCTGAGTAAAAACTTAGGAAGTGAAATTAGTGTCACCAATCCACTCGCAATTTTCAATTGTGTTAAAAAGTTTCACTGTTTATAATTGCTTCAAATAACTTAGAGAGTCTGTACCCACTTAATAGTCTTTAAGCATCTTTCTCCACCTCTAATTCTTTGTTTCCATCATTTTGTTTGAGACAAATTTCAGACCTGTAAGAGTAATTATGTGACACTTGAAAGTTTGTATGATTTTAGCATAGTATATCATCTTACTCTTCCAAATAGCATTCTGTTAATTGTGCCTGTTAGCTATTGAAAACCAGCTTGAAATCAAGGCTTCAAATTAAAAAGGCAGGTTACTTTAGGATGACAGACTTTTAGCATTTCAGTCAGAGCATCCAAGATAAATTAATTATTAGTCTTGTTTATCAAATCATTATTTTGTGTTATTTCCTTAAAAATGTTACTTCTATTTTCATTTGTTTTCACTAAATGCTGAAGAGAATTTGAAATTTTCATTTATCTGTTATTTAAAAATACTGCTTTAAGTGTTTAAATTAAAAAAAAATATACTGCTTTTGTTAAACAATAAAATATTTTTGCAACACTTGAAAGAACTGCCTTGGAAATCAATACCATTATTCAAAGTAGTATCATAGCTGTAATGCAATAGTACAGGGGCTTTTAATAAGAGTGTCATACTTTTGAAATGAAAAGAATTGTGTAAGTGAAGTCTATTTAATTATTACTATTTTGAAATACACTTAATGACATGTGTGGAAGAGAGCATCAGCTAAATGGCCACCATGGCTTTGTTGAGTAGTTGTGTGTGGGTCTTCCAATTTTCAGTTACAGACAAATATAAACCAGGCACAATTTCATCAATAACTTGTGTGATGTTTCTTAGGTCATTAACTGTTTCTAACATGTTCCGTGAATTAACACGACCCGATAAGAAATAATCCAACAGCATTCAATCACACAATCTCGAAGGCCAGTTAACATCACCACCATGCGAAATGATGAAGCCTCTGAACTTGTCATTCAAAAGGTTGAGTGTGAGATGTGGTGCCGTCTTGCTGAAACCAGACATTTCTGAGATCCATACCTTCCAATCTAGGCCATAACTAATCTTATCATAACTGGTATCTTTCACCATTGACAGTCAAATACTCTCCTTGTTCATCTTTAGAAAAATAGGGGCCAATGATTCCATCATACCAAAGTTCACACCAGACTGTAATGTTTTGGGGATGGAGGGCTCATTCTTGAATTTCCATTGGATTTGTTTCATTGCTTCAACAGCAGAAATTTTGTTTGTTGACGAAACTATTGATCCAAGAATGGGACTCTTTAAACTAAAAATAATTTTTCAGCTGAAAGCAGGGTCAACTTCCAATTGCTCCATAACCCAGTCAAAGAATACATGGCACAATCTGTCATTTGGTTTCAGTTCTGGAATTAACACAATTTTGTAAGGGGAAGCTGCAGGTTCATATGCAAAATCTGCTAAGTTGTGGTTGATGAAATTCTCAATTATTGTGCTCACTTGAAAATTAATTTTCGTGGATTCTATAATATACTTTCACGAACAGCGGCTGTGTTTTCATTGGAGTGTTTAGGTCATTGACATACAGCCGTTTTTTGATCTGTTATAGAACGAGTTGCCTCCAATTTTTCCATCACACACCAAACACTGGATGTAATGCATGGAATGTCTGGCAAACAGATGACTGATTTTGATAATTTTCATGATTTCTAGACAATGGGGAATTGAGAAATGTTCCATTATTATTTGTCAATAACAACTGTAACCAAGTAAACAAAGACTGCTATAGCTTCATAAACATGACAGTTGTTATATGTTAAAAGTATGACACTCTTATTGAAAGACCCTATATAATTTGTAGCCAGCTTTTGAATATTCAGTGCTCATTCTACTGTGGGGCAGCCATCAATTTATCTTTCAAGCAGGAATTTTCACTTTTGCTTGCAATGAAAAATACAATTGCCATATATCTATTTTTCATTTTTTTCCCCCCTAATCTGAAGAATGTAGAAGAAAATTGCTCATAAACTTTTCAATGTACTCTGGTGTCCTTTTTGCATAAAGGATGACATTTATACTTCTGAAACAGATATTTGCTCTGCAGGATTTAAATAAACATTGTATTTTGTAACTAATGCAGTGGTTTCATTTCTAGGATTTGTATGAAGACGTTAACTATGGCACTCTGACACCCCAGACTAAGATAAAAGTGAAAGTAAATCCATCAGGTAAGTGTAAATAACATGACCATAGAATAGCTGTTTAAAATTTTAATGGCACAATCCATTATTTGTGCAAAACTTTCTTTTATAACATTTACTATATTTCTCTGAAAACAAAATGATACCGAATGCAAGAAGAGCCCCCCTTTCTCCATAACTTAATTTTTAAGAAGGTTTTAAAACACTTGCATATGGTTTTTGCATAAATTGAGATGCTGATAAATGATGCAAAGATAGATGCACAAATTTCCAAAAGTTCTTGGGTGTGCATTCCACAATGACAACGGTAAACCATAATTATTCTTCATCCCAATCAGATGTTCAACTCATGAGATAAAGTTGTGATTGTTCCCATTCCATCTCCTGACAAATTCATTTCTAAGTCATTGGAATCAAAAACAGACAATGAAGGATATGATTTTCTTCTTGATGTATTAAGAAACCCAAGAACTACAATAATTATACAGACATAATGCATAACACATTGTTGTTACAAATTCATGCAGAAATATATGAAGGTAGTGACCAGAGAAGAGAGGAAAGATACACAGCAATATCTCTTTCTTTCTGCACAGTCATCAGTTGCCAGAATACTGATTTGAAAAGGAAATGCGATAATATCAATTTTAACTTTGCAAAGAAAACTTGCACCAATGGGAATCATAATAATTCCTCAAATTCTTGTTAAAATCCACTGGGTTTGTTGGTAGCTCAACTTGACCAATGCAAAAACGAAAGCTTACTTCTTTCTGCACACTATTCAGAAACTATATAACACGAAAAGACAATGTGTGGTTTTTTTAAGGCAAATATTTTGTAAAAAGCATTATCTTGTATAAGGAGAAGTGTACAATGCCTTTGTTTTATACCAAAGCCACAGATTAAGCGAATGTGTACTCCGCACACAGCCCACTATATTGCAGGGTTTTTTGTTCCGTAACTACTGTGTTACTCATGAGTGTTATTAACATATATGTAATGAGTACTAACCTTATAAGTGTTGTTGAAAGTGGCATCCATCTGCATGAAGACATTCCTGACATCATTGGATGAAATTACCATTCACATGCATAAGTTCTTATAAATGCTCATAATTTCTGCTTTTATATTGCCCTTAAGTTTGTCTATGGTGTGGGAATTGCTCCTATAAATTTTATTTTTTAGCGTTTAGCAATGGCATTGTTCTAAATTTATTGACCAAACAACTCAGTGTGTCTACCCAGAACTGGATAACCAGGAAACTGCTGCTGGAATTGTCTACACGATTCAGTTTTCATGTATGTATTGTACATAAAAATATGCTGTTCAAGCGTGAATTTGTTGGTGGACATATCCGTGAACTAATAAGAGAATAACATTTCTAAGGCAATCACACGCAACACACGTACTGTCGAAACACTTCACAACATGAAGACAAAGCAATGACTGAGACAGCTCACAGATGATAAACATACCCTTGACACGTACTGCACCACATCTGCACAGAGGCATAATATCAAGGTCCTGCCATCTCGGCCAATACGCATGTAAGGTGGCTGTGGCCTTGGCATAAAACAAAGACACTGTATATTCCGATTCATTGTCCTTTTTTTGCCTTGTCCGTTGATTGCATATCCATCCGGCTTTTGACGTTGTTTACCAATAATAAAGATTTCATCCCACCTTATGAGGGCTGCGCAGATATACTAAGGTGGTGGGGCTGCCTTGCATAAAACAAAGGCACTGTATAAGTTGAATTAATAGTGTTTTAAAATAGTGTAACTGGACTGTAAAAGTTTTACCTTCATATAGACCAGTTTTCAAAAGATGAACATAAAACTTGCTCTCTCTTGAAGTAAGGTATAGCTAGTAGGACATTCTTATGGAAAAATTGTATGGAAACATTTATTTTTTATTTTATTAACTGTTAAATACTATTAAGGGCCAGTTTCACAGTTTAAGCTTAAGCCAAAGCTTTAGTAAGGCTGCTGCTTAAGCTTGGAGTTAAGCTTTGCAAGTTTCACAGTAGGGCAGCCAGGTTTGGATTTACTGAGCTGAATAATTCCATAAAACAGTAAAGTTGGTAACATGCATTTGTCGCAGTATTCTGTTCGTGTTATCTTATTTGCTGAGCGCATGTTATTGTTTTACTATTTTGAATTTTGGGTTCTTTGTCCTCCGGCTAGCTATTATTACTCAGTCGAGCAAATATCTGTTGAACGGAAAGGAGTTGTTACTAAAAGATAACACTGATAAAAGAATTTGTTTTTACACTTTTATTGCCATCACACTTAATTAATTTCTCATATTTAATCTTGATACACGCCTGACTGAAACTGTTATATTTTCGAATGTAACTACAATCACTTATTTGCCGCGCACTATTAATTCACGTATTTCACATTTTGTAACTAACTTTATAACTTACAAAAAAAAATGAGGCAGTATTTTATATCACAACACTGTGAATGCCAGAGTGATTGTAGTGTAAATTAACATTATTGTATGACAATGATTTTGTATGTTTATTAGCTATAAGCATTGTTAGCAAATAAGTTTACACGGCCTCACTGAAACTGACAATAGGAGCGGGTAACAATGAAGCGAGAGGGTGAGTTATTTATCAATTAGAAGAGACAAACAAATGACGTCAGAGTAGCATGCCTTTCTTTAGAAATGGAGGCAGTATCTTCCCTAGAGCATATGTGTTTGTAATTTTGATTGGCTTATAAAATAGATGCTAATGTTGGCACGCTTTAGGAACCAATAGCAGCTCGATTATAATGTTTAGGCATATTGGGGTGAGGGAGTATAAATTCTAGAGCCATAGGCAAGTATCACACAGTTCTACAGAATCATTCACAAGGTAAACGTCGCGCAGTTCTAAGGAAGGATTCACGAAGTTCACGTTACGCAATTCTACAGAATCTCTCGCATCGTAAAGTTAGTTATAAAGTTAGTTACAAAATGTGAAATACACGAATTAATAGTGCACGGCAAATAAGTGATTGTAGTTACATTCGAAAATATAACAGTTTCATATGTATTGTAATGAAAAGAAGCTAGAAACAGTGATGTGTATTGAATTTATTTAAAGGTGAGTCGAAATTGTAACACTAACATCACTTAAGTTTACTCACTTAACATGTTTCGGGAAACCGTTGTTCCCATCCTCAGAAGGTTAACTCGACTGGCCCGTGTTGTTGGTGTTTCCGTTTTTTGGACTGGATCCTGTGGTGGCATCTTGTGGTGGAGAAATGTACTTCCAGAGAGGATTTGGTGGCGGCAAATCAAAATTCATTAGATGTGTGTTGTGTTTTAGAATGGTGATCTTCTCCCATGCATCTAATTCGGCTGCAAATTTGGCTGGTTTGACTAATGGTTCGACTGGTTCGACTCACCTTTAAATAAATAACAGTTTCAGTCAGGCGTGTATCAAGATTAAATATGTGAAATTAATTGTGACGGCAATAAAAGTGTAAAAACAAATTCTTTTATCAGTGTTAACTTTTAGTAACAACTCCTTTCCGTTTACACACTCTGTTCAAGAGATATTTGCTCGACTGAGTAATAATAGCTAGCCGGAGGACAAAGAACCCAAAATTCAAAATAGTAAAACAATAACAGGTGCTCAGCAAATAAGATAACACGAACAGAATACTGCGACACATGTGCATTGATGAATTCCTGTCATTTGTTTATGGCGATGCTGTTCCTAAAATAGCTTTTGTAGGTATCCAGTAACATAAAGTTAAAAAGACCAAAAAATCAGAGTAAAAATGTTGAACTTTAGTTTCAAGAAGTTAGCATTCTCCTAGAAATTGTGAAGTAGCATAAGCACCTAATTTGAGTGCGAGCAATCAGACAAATTACAATGGCGTAAGAAAAACCAAACATGGGGAAACATTGCAATACGAAGGGTGATTAAAATGGTGTGAAACAATTTTGATAATTCTGTATGCTGTAACATTTGAAAAATCTCCAGCTTCAATTAGCATGCTTTCACTTGCATATAACTTCAATGTTAAGAGAAGCATTGTTACTCACGAGAGGGTTTTGTTACTGAAATACAAAGCAATGCATTATAAATGTAAATGTGACAGCAATGTATACAATAAAAGTGTGAAGTGTAAAATTAAGGACATGCCACATTAAGTTTTGCTTCTTACCAGTTGGTTTTATGTTTTTGTATCATTAATAATTTCTGGTACCATTATTGCCAACTGTTTACTTAATCAAAATCTCTCATAGAATTCTCAGTCATTCCGTATGTGAAAGTGTTTTGGCCATATTCCAAACATTTCAGATTGTTTTCTGTTGCGCATATGGGTTACAATAATTTGCATTTCCTTGTCACTAATATCGTCATCTTCAGACAAGATGGCAACTCCTTTGCTTAAATCACAGCTCAGTATGGTTTAAGCCAATCGCTGTACTATGCTACAGTTCTCAAAAGTGTTCAGTTCCTAACCTTAACCTAAAAATGGGGCAAATGAATACATGAACCATGCAAATAAATACAAGATTTATCACTATTTGAACCTAAAATTCTTAAATCAATAATTGTTAGTTTTTAATATGATACGAGATTACACAACACTTATTTTTCTATTAAAATCAGTCCCTTAAAACTTATGTTGGGAGCATCATTTACCACCGTTATCACACGGAACATTGCTTACTCAAGCATAATCTGTAACATTTATATTTTACATTAAAATGAATAAATAAGCATCTGGTAATTGACAAGCTTCTATCATGCTTTTTCTCTTACAGCAAAACTAAAATGCTCTCTATGTGAATCTGTTGTGTAACAAACGCGTTAGCATAAGGGTCTCGGGGTTTGTTGCATTCAACAAACAAATTTTTATTTTTAACAAAATTTTATTTTGTTACAAAGTTACATAATGCCCATCAATTGGTTAGCAGCTTTAACAGTTTGTTAAACCTTAACAAAACATTACAGAATAATGTCTGGGGTCTGGGCATTGTTTTTAATATAGAGTAAACTGAAAAATTCAGTGTCACAGATGGGATTTGAAAGTGGGAGAACCATGTTCAAATCCTGGCTGTGACATTGAGTTTTTCAGTTGGCGGTATATTAAAAACATACAATTTCGAGAGCAGTGATGTTATGTTTAAAATTATGCTCATTCAGGGGGGTTTGTAGTATCTGAATTTCTTACGCATTAAATTGTGTGGGATGTTTTGTAACATTGGTATAATATTACTAAAGTAGTGATTACTTAAAGAAAATACATGGAAAGGTGAATTGGGATGTGAAAAATTCAGTGCCATAGTCAAAACATGGACCTTTGGCTTTCCATGACAATGCTCTTTTCATCTGATCTACCATACCTTCAAACAATCAATGAACTTCTCATTATAGAAAATCAAATTGGAAGTAGCACATGTGAAATGGAAAGTTAAGTTTTTAAAGTAACATTTGAGTCACTAAACTTGCTTCACCAAACTCAGTGAAATATGTCCTATAGTAAGTAAGGTGTTTTAGTTTAGTGTTATATTTACTCAAATGTTTACTTTAAAAAATGAATTTCTCATCTGATTCCTATAATATTGTCTGGTAATACATTCTGCATGTATTCCAATGCAGGTTTCTGCAAGTTTAAGTGCAATAATATTGTGGTTGAGTAGTAACCTCTTTTGTTCAGAAGATACTAGTGTTTTACATTTACACTGGAATTTATGTATGGAATTAATATATGATTTTAACATTTTGTTTTTGTTTTCACAGGAGTGGTTATTCTTCGGGCAGATATTCAATTCGTACAAGTTCGACAGTACTCTGCACCACAAACAAGATATGACCCTTATAATCAGATATTCCAGTACAGAGAAAATAGTTTTTGAAAGTAACATTATTAAGTGTGCAATTCTGGGGGTTTATAATTGAAGCCATACTGTTGTGCACTACAACAGCTGCAGATAGTCATAGACAATGAAATGTCATTAATCATCGTGAAGCATTCCAATTATGGCATTTTGAACAATGCTGTTCCTTTTTCTAATTGTGTGTAACAGCATTGTTCACTACATTCCATAAATGCCACCAAACATGTAGGATATGAGCTGTGCAGTGCATGATATTTATATGTACCAATGAACATTTTTGCCATGTTGGCTGAAACTTTTGTATTTGCATACAGTGTTCCTATCATTCTAAGCAGATAGCTTCATAACAGTCTTTCTTTGTGAATATTTGGTGCATTATTGTGTGAATATTCTACACAGTAGATTCTACCGAGTTTTACTGAAGTTTGTCCTCATCAAGAAAGAAACTCAGGCCTATTGACAAGAAAGCAATAAATCATAACACTGCACAGAATTTAAGCATTTGACTTAAATAGGAAGCATATTTGGAATTATTGACTGTAAATTTGTTTCATTGCTGTAGGGAATAAGGCTGACAAAATGAGCTCAGAAAGGTTACTAGTGACCATGGTGCAATGAGGGAAAAATAGAATGTTAAGGATTTATGTAGCATGCAAAGCACCATAAAACCAGAATCTCTAGCCTTCATGCTCTCATTTATGCCATCCTTAGATGACATTAAACATTTTCTTGTTAATTTATACACACATGTTTTGTAATTAAGAGATTTAAATGCACATATGGCATTGCATAAAGACTTCAGTTACATTGTGCAACATGATAGTTCATAGTAGAGCAGATGCTATTTATTTTTACCAGTTTGATAAGTGGCTGTGAACTGTAACCAATGTAAAAGCAGTTAAAGTTAATGTCTTGCTTAAGAGTGTCTCACTTTAAGGCCTAACTACATCGACAGATGTTTGTTAACATCATGTTGAAATTTATTACCTTTTTTCTCTAATATGTGCATAAGCTAGTAACAGTGATGTGAATTTGAAATTATTTCGAAAAATTGAGTCGCAGTTGAAACACTTAACATCGCTTACATGTTTTTCATCTTGATTGGTTTCAAGACCTATTGCCCCCAGCGCAACATCTGTCTAGTTCCACAAATAGATTCAGTCTAGAGAAACTATGCTGCAACATATCAAGGACCAAATACCTCAGGACAAAAAGCAAGAGTCTATCAAATTAATTGCCCAGAATGTGACCAAGTCTACATATGTAAAACAAAAAGCAATTTAGAGACCAGATTAAAAGAGCATATGAGACACATCAAATACAAACAGATGGATAAATCTGCAGTGGCACATCAGTTTTGGACGACAAATCACATCACAAACAAATATGACACTCCTAAAATCGGAAAAATATGTAGCAGAGTAAAGCCCCTTGTACACGAACCTTTTTTTCAGTTCAGGAGTTTACAAGAAAAATTGTGAAATGTTTTTCAATATGTGACAAGATTGGAAAAGACTTCGCAAGACGTGGCAGGATTTGACAAGACTTGGCAATGTCAAAAATGTGTATTTACAAGTTGTCTCTTCGCCAAACTGAAACCCTTCAGAACACATTGATAATTTATCACGCGCAAAGTAATTTAGTATTTGCACCGCAGTATAACAATTCGCAATGAAATATTCTTCTTTACTAATATTACGTAGCACTTTCATGTATTATATCCAATGAAATCGCATTACGAGTGTGGAATACAATGAAAATAACACCAACTGATAGGTTAACCATACTATATAACATTGCATTATGTATACTTAGTTCGGAAAAGCCTGGCAATTATTTCTTCATAATCACCTTCATCTGCTCCATCTTGTGGTAATCCACGGAGCCCTTGATGTACAGACATGGCCAGCTTATGTATAACCTAATCAGTTCGCATACGACACACCTTGGCCGGGTAGCCATTTTTTATTTACTTTTCGCTTTCAGCCATGTTGTAGATTTTGTGATGCACTGTGAATACTCGCATTTCATTGGCCAAAGCCATCAAATCATTGTGAAATCTTTGACCATTTAGAGCATGTCCTTATTTGCTTTCAAGACTTTCAAAGACTCTAAAAGTATTGGAAGCAATTCGACAAGAAAAGTTGTGAAGTTGTGACAACTCTTAAAAGTCTTGTAAAGTATTGAAGTTGACAAAAATTTTGATCGTGTACAAGCGGTTTTAGACATTGGGAAAAGTTATTAATCACAAAACATGAACTTCATGTAATGAATTTTGAATTGCTGCCACATAACCCAGAATGGAAATTCATCACTCCACCATCAGATGTTAACACACACCATAAAACACCACAAGGAAGCAGTCAGCCACTTCCAAGGATGGGAGCAATAGCTCTTGAAACCGATCAAGACGAAAAACATGTAAGTGATGTTTAGTATTTCAACTCCAACTCATTTTTCTAAATAATTTTATGACTTTTTGTTTCGCCAAGCTTTTGCCACAAAATGTAAACTAACATCTCCGAGTAATGCGATAAAAAAACTAGTGTGTGTATGTTGTGGTCTTTAAATGTACTCTGGTCTGATCACAAGGAATGGATCATGGAACAAATAATAAAAATCTCTTGAGTTTCTAGTACAACCTTTATGGTTATTTGTTTGCACTCTTTTAACATTGAACTCTTACTTCAGAATGCAATAAAATGTTTGAAGGTACCTTCTAAAACAGGTCACCTTTAATATGTCATATTATTCTCCTGTGTTGAATTGGGCAATTACTTCATTTGTAGGTTCCCATAAAGAAAAGTATCTAGATATAGATTTCTATCAGTTTAAGTAGTGTGTTTGTTAGTCTTATTTGCAAATATTTTAGGCATCATGGGGATTTAATAACTTTGGAAATTCCATTAATGATTATGATAGTAAAGGGAGTTAGGAGCATAATGCAGTGTGAATACTTATGAAAACAAGATGTTTTGATTACAGTAGAGAAGGGGAATTTGTTTTATGCAGGAGTTGTTAGGGGAAGGAAGTTCATTTTGCCCACCAAACCTTCCTTTTTAGCAGCTACTGGCAACATTTTGTGATTAGTTGCCAACCGAAGAAGATAAAATGTGGCTAAAGGATCATCGCCATAAAATGTAAGAATATATGCTATCGTGGATCATTGGTGTTTAGCCTCACAGATCCTATGGCTGCGCCCTGTTGTTGCAACCTTTGGCAACTTCTTTGGCCACAACTGCTCCATCCACTATTTATAAAAAAGACATCCCTGGGCTACGCCTTGCAGCTTAGGGTCCTCAGTGTTGGCAAGTAGGACAACACAAGCAACCCTCCCATAATGCCTCATGTGGGATACATGTGATGGAGTTGTGCAACATGTTAATATGGAACAAAATATAATTAAATATCCTAACTGCAATATCCTAACTGAAAGGAAAGTAATCATAATGCTGTAGATGTGCGTGCGCCATGTGTATAGTGAATGCAGATCCTATTCATCTATTGAAAGAATAAAATCTGAATATCAAGAGTAGCATAGCTAAAGATGTGACACACATTCTGCTATGACAGAGCCAAAATTTTAACGGCTAGTACTTTCCCACTTACATTGAAGAAATAAATCAAGCACTGCTACCTCTAGCATGCCATTTAATTCCTCCTTTGTTTAGTCTTGAATAGTTTTAGTAATACATTTAAGCACATTGAAAATCAAGGACCATTAAACCTGTTCTGCTAATATAGTTTGCTGGCCCCTCTGGTGCTTCATCCATTATCTGCTCAAATTTTTTGAATTCATTATGTCTGTTGGGAAGGATCTGTAGAACTATAATCAATCCAGCAACCATACATGATGTAAACTAAATAATTTGTATCCCTCCACATTAGCCTTGTGTTCATATCAGTTGTGAGGAAGGAGTTCTTACCATTATCTTATGCATGCAGAAAAGGGGTGAATGACACCACAATTAAACAGAAGCTACAATCTTCTTTTAGTAATACTCATATTACAGGGTGTAATATGAATGAATTCTCCCAATTTTCTTTTTTTTTACATGCTAGATATACTGGAATTTTGGTTGAAATATCCGTATAACCTTGATTCATTTTAGATTAAATTTTCAGGTGATTGGTGGTTGGAAGATCTTGTTAATGAAATAAGCATTTTTTGAGTGTTAGTTTTGTATATCTGTTTTTTTTCATAATTTTTTATCTTGTGTAAAAATGACTCAAGCATTTGGATAATTTTTCACCCCTAAAATTTATACAGCATTTCCAGAACTTTGAAGATAGTTGTGGGAAGTGAAAAGGTTAAGATTAGAAATGCAAAATCCACTGATATTTCATTCCCATTTCTGGAAATATTGGCAAATTTTTGGCATATTATTATGAATAGCATCAGAGTTTTATAAAATTACAGTTTTAAGAGGTAAAGGGAGAATTCCGTATAAAAAATCTTCTACATCCTTGTACAAATTTCATAGAGAATACAGAGAGTAAATTTAATTGAATCATTTGAGATTTAAAAAGCCACCAGGGCATTGGACGTGGCATCTATTAATAAACTCAGCTTCATATTATGGCTGTGGAAACAAAGTCAGTAGATGAATACTGCAATGCAGTAGACACCCTGTATTATCTACCATTTCATATTAATCAAAATTTTTAAAGTAGTTTAACTTACTTCTTGAAAAGGTGCAGATAATTGTGCACATTTAAGGTACTATATGGTATGGTGCACTTTAGTTTACTGCGTATCGCAGGCTAGTGGTGTGTTTACATCAAGTTGGATTTTAAGGTGGAGCGATTATATCTGTTGTGGTAATACATCTGCAGGCTTCATTTACAGCAGTCATTTTTTAACTTCAACATTTGAACACAGGCGAACCATGATGTTAACACAAAGTTTAATACATTGACATTAACATCGGTGAAACAATTTTTGTTGTACATTAAATTTAAAGCAGTTTAACATAGTGTTAACTCATTAACACATGTTGATGAAACTGGGCCCAAGTGAGTAATTTATTGAAGAGTCCAAGCAATATTAATTTTGAATGGTATTGATTGAAGCAGATTCCTTAAGTCTTAAAAGCTAAATTTTTGAGTTCAGCACTAAGCATTGTCTTCAGTAGGAAATGCTAAGACAAAATTGTTCAAATAAAGCCTGGATAACATTTGATTTCAGTATAAAGTGTGATGAAAGAGTGAGATGCTAATACTTTCAATATATGAGAGACATGTGATCATTATTATATTTTAACAATAATATACCTAGAAGGAAAATCTGTGTGTTGTAATTTGATCCTATTCCCTATCTAGATTTCTTTACCAAAAAAGAGAAAATTGTGTGTGCGTGTGGAAATAAAATATCACTCAAATTATTTTGAAAATTCCATTCATAAGCTGCATATTTGATACTGACCAATAATGTTTTGCCTTGCCTCAGATATCGACCAACCATATTTATTTTTAATATGCTTGCAAGAATGCAACCCTATCAGATAAAACTTCAGCTCATTTACTTTGCTAATAGTATCAGTATACAGTGATTAATAGGTCTAACTCAACAGCAGCATCAAACATTCAGATTGGAATATAAAAGATAGAATAAATAAAAATAACAGGTCATGCCTATGCATCTTCACTGAACTATATCTACAGATGAATCAACATTCTGGAGTAATTAAGAAATCCTACTCTATTCCAATCCATCACCAAAAACCAGCAGATCCCTTTAACTTCCAATTTTGAAAATAGTTTTTTTTTAATCAATGTACATTGAAATAATGTCAATTTCCAGATAAATTATATTCTTGAAAAAGATGTTTCTATTGTGTTCTGATTTGAGACTATCTTAATTTTTCCATTCCCACTGTTCTATGCAGTTATCTGACAATTGGCACAGTGTGATTTGATTTTAAACAGCAAAGTATGGTAAGTATTATTTCTATCATCTGTTGCATTTTATTCATGGAACAGTCTTAATAAATTGTATTTGAGGTTTTGAGTTTCATCAGAAAACTTCACTTGTTCTTAGCATTCATGAATCTATTGATAAACTTGTATTCTGTCGTGGGATTAACTATGATAATGCTTTCACCATTGAAAAATTCAAGAAAGACCTCAAAGGTTTCAGTATTAAGGGAAGATATAACCCAGCACCAAATTTATATAAATTAAATTACCATTGAAGAGTACTATTTCAGATCCATATAAGCTATAAAATTATTCCCAAAATTTTGTTGTTGAATGTGGGGATTTCACCTCCAGCTCACCCAATTTCAATCTCTAAGATATGAAAATCAAAGGATTTTTTTACCTTTATTGAGAACATGGTAGAATTTAAATAGCTTCCACCCAATTAGGGTAAAAACAAAGGTTGGTAATCTTTAAAATTAGGTTCTTGGAGAGGGGGTTGGGAAATCGTTATTTCATAAAATTTCCAAATTTTGTTCAACATCGTTATAGACCGAAAATTAACTTTGCATTTAAATAATTTTGGGGTATAGGCTGCCACAGGCCAAACTGGAAGAGAGCCTGGGATATAAGCTGAGACAGAGTAACATGGAGGCTATATTCTATGGAGAGAACCTTGGGGATATGCTGAGACAAATTAAAATTGAGTTTTATTTATGGACACTCTTTAACTACTATGGTCCTTAGCATCCCATTCTATATTGGGAGTGAAAGATAGGAAATTTTGCTCAGAGGCCTCTTATCAGGCTTGAGGTTCTTTTATGACACGGGACCACCGGCTTTACTTCCCTTCTGAAAGAAGCCATGCTAAGGATTTTTACACCCAAAAAATTCCATTGCCCTCCGCCGGTTTGAACCCGCAACCTTGGGAACTAGAGGCTAGCGCGGTACCACTAGTCCATGGAAGATGACACTACTGAGACAGGGTAACATGGAGGCTTACTTCTTGGAAACAGCTTGGGGTATAACCTTAAACAGGATAACATGGAGGATACCTTCTCTATAGAGAGCCTGGGTTATAAGATGAGACAGGGTAAAATGGAGGCCAACTTCTATAGACAGAAGAGGCAAAAGATGAAACAGGGTATAATTGAGGCTAGGTTCTCGGGAGAGAGCCGGGGCTATAAGATGAGACAGGATAACGTAAAGGGTAGAGAGAGCCTGGGGTATAAAATGAGACGGTAACTGAGACAGGCTACGTTCTATAGAGAGAGCCTGGAGTATAAGATGAGACAGGCTAACATAGAGGCTCTGTTCTCTAGACTGAGCCTGGGGTATAAGCTGAGACAGGCAACATGGAGGTTACCTTATTTACAGAAGGACTGGGATGTAAGATGAGACAGAGTAACATGGAGGCTACAGTCTTTAAGTTGCATATATATATATATTTATTTGCATAATGCTATACAAAATTCTTACAATTTTTAATACATTACTTTGAGTTGCTATTTTTTTCTTTCTTTAGTCCATCATGTATTTTAACACTGTAGTTATTTATGCATGGTGAGTCATAAATTCATATTGCTTTATTTTTCTAAACCATTTTTCTCTTACTCTCCCCATATATTCATCTATTCTTTTTATATCCCTATCCTTTTGTATTTTCATTATCCTAAATTTAATACTTCTTTGTTAACATTCTTTAGGAAAAACTGATCTCTCCACAACTTAGTTTCTTCACATTCAATTATATAATGCAAATCATTATCTGTCTCTCCACAAAGAGGACAACTATTCAAATTCGCTCCCTTCCTCTCTCCCCTTAGCCTATATGCACTTAATCTAGACCAGGCCCACCCTTCTCTCACTAACCTATTACCTACATCCACATACTTCTCCCTTCCCCAGTCCACCTTTAATTGTCTATATAGTTCCAAACTTTTCTTTCCTTCCAGACTTTGAAATAATTCTTGTGTCTAAATCTTCTACTCTGTTCCTCACTTTTTTCCAGAAACCTTTAACTAACCCCGCTCTCTCTCCTCCCATAAGTTACGCATTCCTATTTCCTGTAAAATTCTTCTTTTTCCTTGAGCCCAGTTCATCGCAGTACTGGATTTTTCTTGTATTATTAAACATTGCCTCAAGATACTATGCTCGTCCAATGATTTCAATCTATGCCAATATTTAAGTATCCTTTCTACTATCATGCCCTTGCTACCTACTCTTCCCAACTCCAACATTGTTGCTCCATTAGGTGATGAAATAGATAAACCTAACATACATTTACAGAACGATCTATGTACTTTATCAACCATCTCCCATCCTTTGTCACTTCCTCAAATCTCTGATTCATAGACCATTTTTGCTTCAACTACAGCTTTGTAAACCCTTTCCTGCATATCTGGTATTTTCTTTAAGCATTAAAGAGAGCCTGGAGTATAAGATGAGACAGGGTAACATAGAGGCTGCAGTATTTAGAGACAGCCTGGAGTATAAGATGAGACAGGTAACGTGGAAGCTACAGTCATTAGAGAGACCCTGGAGTATAACATGAGACGGTAACATAGAGGCTCCATCTCCAGAGAGAGCCTGGGGTGTAAGCTGAGACAGGGCTAACACACAGGATACATTATCAGGAGAGAGCCTAGTGTATAAGCAGAGACAGGCTAACATGGAAGCTACATTCTCTGGAGAGAGGCTGAGGTATAAGATGAGAAAGGCAGAAATGGAGGCTCAATCTCTAGAGAGATCCAGCCGTATAAGATGAGACAGGCTGCAGTGGAGCCTAAATCTTTAGAGATAGATGAGGCAGGCTAAATCTCTAGAGGGAGCATGTCATATAAGATGAGAAAGGATAAAATGGAGGCTAAATATCTAGAGAGAGCCTGCCATATAAGATGAAACAGGCTAACATGGACACTACCTCTCTACAGAGAGCCTGGGATATACGCTGAGAACAGGGTAACATGGAGACTACCTTCTCTAGACAGAGCCTGGGGTATAAACTGAAACAGGGTAACATGGAGACTGCGTATAAACCGAGTAACACATAGGCTATGTTCTTCAGAAAGACCCTGGGGTATAAGCAGAGAGCAGGTAACATGGTGGCTACAATCTCTAGAGAGCACCTGGGGTATAAGATGAGAAGGGTGACATGAAGGCTACATTCTCTAGAGAGATTCCGACGTATAAGCTGAGACAGTAGCATTGAGGCTACCTTCTCTAGAAAGATCCTGGGGTATAAACTTTGAAATACTAACATAGAGGCAACATTCTCTAGAGTGAGCCTAGGGTATATGCTGATACAGGCTAATATGGAGGCTACCTTGTCTGGGGTGAGAGGCTACATTCTCTATACAGAGCTTTAGTTATAAGCTAAGACAGGGTAACATGGAGGCTACATTCTCTAAAGAGAGCCTTGGGTATAAAACTGAGTGTTGTTAACATGGAGGCCACCTTATATAAAAGGAGTCTGGGGTACAAGATGAGACAGGGTATCATGGGGGCGACCATCTGGTTAGAGCCTAGGGTATAAAATGAGGCAGAATAGCATGGAAGCTACAGTCTCTAGATAGAGCCTGGAGTATAAGATGAAACTTACTGAGACTACATTCTCTCTAGAGACGTTGGGGGTGTATAATGAGAGAGAGTAACATGGAGACTACATGCTCTAAAGAGAGCCTGGGGTATATGCTGAGATAGGCTAACATGGAGACTACATGCTCTAAAGAGAGCCTGGGGTATATGCTGAGATAGGCTAACATGGAGATCACATGCTCTAGAGAGAGCCTTGGGTATATGCTGTGACAGGCTAACATGGAGGCTACATGCTCTAAAGAGAGCCTTGGGTATAAAACTGAGTGTTCTTAACATGGAGGCTACATGCTCTAAAGAGAGCCTGGGGTATATGCTGTAACAGGCTAACATGGAGGCTACATGCTCTAAAGAGAGCCTGGGGTATATGCTGAGATAAGCTAACATGGAGACCACATGCTCTAGAGAGAGCCTTGGGTATATGCTGTGACAGGGTAACATGGAGACCACATGCTCTAGAGAGAGCCTGGGGTATATGCTGAGATAGGCTAACATGGAGACCATATGCTCTAGAGAGAGCCTTGGGTATATGCTGTGACAGGGTAACATGGAGGCTACATGCTCTAAAGAGAGCCTGGGGTATATGCTGTGATAGGCTAACATGGAGACCACATGCTCTAGAGAGAGCCTTGGATATATACTGTAACAGGCTAACATGGAGACTACATACTCTAGAGAGAGCCTTGGGTATATACTGTAACAGGCTAACATGGAGGCTACATGCTCTAGAGAGAGCCTTGAATATATACTGTAACAGGCTAACATGGAAACTACATGCTCTAGAAAGAGCCTTGGGTATATACTGTAACAGGCTAACATGGAGGCTACATGCTCTAGAGAGAGCCTTGGATATATACTGTAACAGGCTAACATGCAGACTACATGCTCTAGAAAGAGCCTTGGGTATATACTGTAACAGGCTAACATAGAGGCTACATGCTCTAGAGAGAGCCTGGGGTATATGCTGAGACATGCTAACATGGAGACTACATGCTCTAGAGAGAGCCTTGGGTACATACTGTAACAGGCTAACATGGAGACAACATGCTCTAGAGAGAGCCTTGGGTATATACTGTAACACGCTAACATGGAGACTACATGCTCTAGAGAGAACCTTGGGTATATACTGTAAGAGGCTAACATGGAGGCTACATGCTCTAAAGAGAGCCTGGGGTATATGCTGTAACAGGCTAACATGGAGGCTACATGCTCTAAAGAGAGACTTGGGTATATACTGTAACAGGCTAACATGGAGACTACATGCTCTAAAGAGAGCCTGGGGTATATGCTGAGATAGGCTAACATGGAGACTACATGCTCTAGAGAGAGCCTTGGGTATATACTGTAACAGGCTAACATGGAGGCTACATGCTCTAAAGAGAGCCTGGGGTATATGCTGTAACAGGCTAACATGGAGGCTACATGCTCTAAAGAGAGCCTTGGGTATATACTGTAACAGGCTAACATGGAGACTACATGCTCTAAAGAGAGCCTGGGGTATATGCTGTAACAGGCTAACATGGAGGCTACATGCTCTAAAGAGAGCCTTGGGTATATACTGTAACAGGCTAACATGGAGGCTACATGCTCTAAAGAGAGCCTGGGGTATATGCTGTAACAGGATAACATGGAGACTAAATGCTCTAAAGAGAGCCTGGGGTATATACTGTAACAGGCTAACATGGAGACTACATGCTCTAGAGAGAGCCTTGGGTATATACTGTAAATGGCTAACATGGAGGCTACATGCTCTAGAGAGAGCCTTGGGTATATACTGTAACAGGCTAACATGGAGGCTACATGCCTTAGAGAGAGCCTTGGGTATATACTGTAACAGGCTAACATGAAGGCTACATGCTCTAGAGAGAGCCTTGGGTATATACTGTAACAGGCTAACATGGAGACTACATGCTCTAGAGAGAGCCTTGGGCATAAACTGTAACAGGCTAACATGGAGACTACATGCTCAGAGAGAGCCTTGGATATATACTGTAACAGGCTAATATGGAGACTACATGCTCTAGAGAGAGCCTTGGGTATATGCTGAGCTAGGCTAACATGGAGGCTACATGCTCTAGAGAGAGCCTTGGGTATATGCTGTGACAGGGTAACATGGAGGCTACATGCTCTAAAGAGAGCCTGGGGTATATGCTGTGACAGGCTAACATGGAGGCTACATGCTCTAGAGAGAGCCTTGGGCATATGCTGGGACAGGGTAACATGGAGGCTACATGCTCTAGAGAGAGCCTTGGGTATATGCTGGGACAGGGTAACATGGAGGCTACATGCTCTAGAGAGAGCCTTGGGTATATGCTGTGATAGGCTAACATGGAGATCACATGCACTAGAGAGAGCCTTGGGTATATGCTGTGACAGGGTACCATGGAGGCTACATGCTCTAGAGAGAGCCTTGGGTATATGCTGTGAGAGGCTAACATGGAGCTACATTCTCTAAAGAGAGCCTTGGGTATAAAACTGAGTGTTGTTAACATGGAGGCCACCTTATATAGAGGGTGTCTGGGGTACAAGATGAGACAGGGTATCATGGGGGTGACCATCTGGTTAGAGCCTAGGGTATAAGATGAGGCAGAATAGCATGGAAGCTACAGTCTCTAGATAGAGCCTGGAGTATAAGATGAAACTTACTGAGACTACATTCTCTCTAGAGACGTTGGGGGTGTACAATGAGCGAGAGTAACATGGAGACTACCTCTCTACAGAGAGCCTGAGAAATACACTCAGGCAGGGTAACATGGAGCCAACATTTTCTAGACAGGATAAGCAGAGATATGGTAACATGGAGGCTACATTCTCTAAAGATGGAGTAGGGTAAACTCTGAGAAAAGCTAACATGGAGGCTACCTTATCTAGAGACAGCCTAGGGTATACGTTGAGATAGGCTAACAAGGAGGCTATATGCTCTAAAGAGAGCTTTGGTTATATGCTGAGACATGCTAACATGGAGGCTACATGCTCTAAAGAGAGCCTGGTGTATATGCTGAGACATGCTAACATGGAGGCTACATGCTCTACAGAGAGCCTGGTGTATAAGCTGAGACATGCTAACATGGAGGCTACATGCTGTAAAGAGAGCCTGGTGGATATCTGAGATAGGCTAACATGGAGGCTACATGCTGTAAAGAGAGCCTGGGGTATATGCTGTGACAGGCTAACACGGAGCCTGGAGTATATGCTGAGATAGGCTAACATGGAGACTACATGCTCTAAAGAGTGCCTGGGATATATGCTGAGACAGGCTAACATGGAGGCTACATGCTCTAAAGAGTGCCTGGGGTATATGCAGAGATAGGCTAACATGGAGGCTACATGCTGTAAAGAGAGCCTGGTGTATATGCAGAGACAGGCTAACATGTAGGCTACATGCTTTAAAGAGAGCCTGGAGTATATGCTGAGATAGGCTAACATGGAGTCTACATGCTTTAAAGAGAGCCTGGTGTATATCCTGAGATAGGCTAACATGGAGGCTACATGCTCTAAAGAGAGCCTGGGGTATATGCTGAGATAGGCCACATGCTTAAAGAAAGCCTTAGCTATATGTTGAGACATGCTAACATTGAGGCTACATGCTTTAAAGAGAGCCTTGGGTATATGTTGAGATAGGCTAACATTGAGGCTACATGCTCTAAAGAGAGCCTTGGGTATATGCTGAGACATGCTAACATGGAGGCTACATGTTCTAAAGAGAGCCTTGGGTATATGTTGAGATAGACTAACATGGAGGCTACATGCTCTAAAGAGAGCCTTGGGTATATGCTGAGATAGGCTAACATGGAGGCTACATGCTCTAAAGAGAGCCTTGGGTATATGTTGAGATAGGCTAACATGGAGGCTACATGCTCTAAAGAGAGCCTTGGGTATATGTTGAGATAGACTAACATGGAGGCTACATGCTCTAAAGAGAGCCTTGGGTATATGCTGAGATAGGCTAACATGGAGGCTACATGCTCTAAAGAGAGCCTTGGGTATATGTTGAGATAGGCTAACATGGAGGCTACATGCTCTAAAGAGAGCCTTGGGTATATGTTGAGATAGACTAACATGGAGGCTACATGCTCTAAAGAGAGCCTTGGGTATATGTTGAGATAGGCTAACATGGAGGCTACATGTTCTAAAGAGAGCCTGGGGTATATGTTGAGATAGACTAACATGGAGGCTACATGCTCTAAAGAGAGCCTTGGGTATATGCTGAGACATGCTAACATGGAGGCTACATGTTCTAAAGAGAGCTTGGGGTATATGCTGTAACAGGCTAACATGGAGGCTACATGCTCTAAAGAGAGCCTTGGGTATATGCTGAGATAGACTAACATGGAGGCTACATGCTCTAAAGAGAGCCTGGGGTATATGTTGAGATAGACTAACATGGAGGCTACATGTTCTAAAGAGAGCCTTGGGTATATGTTGAGATAGGCTAACATGGAGGCTACATGCTCTAAAGAGAGCCTTGGGTATATGCTGAGATAGACTAACATGGAGGCTACATGCTCTAAAGAGAGCCTTGGGTATATGTTGAGATAGACTAACATGGAGGCTACATGCTCTAAAGAGCCTTGGGTATATGCTGAGACATGCTAACATGGAGGCTACATGTTCTAAAGAGAGCCTTGGGTATATTTGAGATAGACTAACATGGAGGCTACATGTTCTAAAGAGAGCCTTGGGTATATGCTGAAATAGGCTAACATGGAGGCTACATGTTCTAAAGAGAGCCTTGGGTATATGCTGAGACATGCTAACATGGAGGCTACATGTTCTAAAGAGAGCATTGGGTATATGCTGAGACATGCTAACATGGAGGCTACATGCTCTAAAGAGAGCCTTGGGTATATGCTGAGATAGACTAACATTGAGGCTACATGCTCTAAAGAGAGCCTTGGGTATATGCTGAGATAGACTAACATGGAGGCTACATGCTCTAAAGAGAGCCTTGGGTAATGTTGAGATAGGCTAACATGGAGGCTACATGCTCTAAAGAGAGCCTTGGGTATATGCTGAGATAGACTAACATGGAGGCTACATGCTGTAAAGAGAGCCTTGGGTATATGCTGAGATAGACTAACATGGAGGCTACATGATCTAAAGAGAGCCTTGGGTATATGCTGAGATAGACTAACATGGAGGCTACATGCTCTAAAGAGAGCCTTGGGTATATGCTGAGATAGGCTTACATGGAGGCTACATGTTCTAAAGAGAGCCTTGGGTATATGTTGAGATAGGCTAACATGGAGGCTACATGCTCTAAAGAGAGCCTTGGGTATATGCTGAGATAGACTAACATGGAGGCTACATGCTCTAAAGAGAGCCTTGGGTATACGCTGAGATAGACTAACATGGAGGCTACATGCTCTAAAGAGAGCCTTGGGTATATGCTGAGATAGGCTAACATGGAGGCTACATGCTCTAAAGAGAGCCTTGGGTATATGCTGAGATAGACTAACATGGAGGCTACATGCTCTAAAGAGAGCCTTGGGTATATGCTGAGATAGACTAACATGGAGGCTACATGCTCTAAAGAGAGCCTTGGGTATATGCTGAGATAGACTAACATGGAGGCTACATGCTCTAAAGAGAGCCTTGGGTATATGCTGAGATAGACTAACATGGAGGCTACATGCTCTAAAGAGAGCCAAGGGTATATGCTGAGATAGGCTAACATGGAGGCTACATGTTCTAAAGAGAGCCTTGGGTATTTGTTGAGATAGGCTAACATGGAGGCTACATGCTCTAAAGAGAGCCTTGGGTATATGCTGAGATAGGCTAACATGGAGGCTACATGCTCTAAAGAGAGCCTTGGGTATATGCTGAGATAGACTAACATGGAGGCTACATGTTCTAAAGAGAGCCTTGGGTTTATGCTGAGATAGACTAACATGGAGGCTTCATGCTCTAAAGAGAGCCTTGGGTATATGCTGAGATAGGCTAACATGGAGGCTACATGCTCTAAAGAGAGCCTTGGGTATATGCTGAGATAGACTAACATGGAGGCTACATGCTCTAAAGAGAGCCTTGGGTATATGCTGAGATAGACTAACATGGAGGCTACATGTTCTAAAGAGAGCCTTGGGTATATGCTGAGATAGGCTAACATGGAGACTACATGCTCTAAAGAGAGCCTTGGGTATATGCTGAGATAGGCTAACATGGAGGCTACATGCTCTAATGAGAGCCTTGGGTATATTCTGAGATAGACTAACATGGAGGCTACATGCTCTAAAGAGAGCCTTGGGTATATGCTGAGATAGGCTAACATGGAGGCTACATGCTCTAAAGAGAGCCTTGGGTATATGCTGAGATAGGCTAACATGGAGGCCACATGCTCTAAAGAGAGCCTGGGGTATATGCTGAGATAGACTAACATGGAGGCTACATGCTCTAATGAGAGCCTTGGGTATATGCTGAGATAGGCTAACATGGAGGCTACATGTTCTAAAGAGAGCCTGGGGTATATGCTGAGATAGACTAACATGGAGGCTACATGCTCTAAAGAGAGCCTTGGGTACATACTGTAACAGGCTAACATGGAGGCTACATGCTCTAAAGAGAGCCTTGGGTATATGCTGAGATAGGCTAACATGGAGGCTACATGCTCTAAAGTGAGCCTTGGGTATATACTGTAACAGGCTAACATGGAGGCTACATGCTCTAAAGAGAGCCTGGGGTATATGCTGTAACAGGCTAACATGGAGGCTACATGCTCTAAAGAGAGCCTTGGGTATATACTGTAACAGGCTAACATGGAGACTACATGCTCTAAAGAGAGCCTGGGGTATATGCTGAGATAGGCTAACATGGAGACTACATGCTCTAGAGAGAGCCTTGGGTATATACTGTAACAGTCTAACATGGAGGCTACATGCTCTAAAGAGAGCCTGGGATATATGCTGTAACAGGCTAACATGGAGGCTACATGCTCTAAAGAGAGCCTTGGGTATATACTGTAACAGGCTAACATGGAGACTACATGCTCTAAAGAGAGCCTGGGGTATATGCTGTAACAGGCTAACATGGAGGCTACATGCTCTAAAGAGAGCCTTGGGTATATACAGTAACAGGCTAACATGGAGGCTACATGCTCTAAAGAGAGCCTGGGGTATATGCTGTAACAGGCTAACATGGAGACTACATGCTCTAAAGAGAGCCTGGGGTATATACTGTAACAGGCTAGCATGGAGACTACATGCTCTAGAGAGAGCCTTGGGTATATACTGTAACAGGCTAACATGGAGGCTACAAGCTCTAGAGAGAGCCTTGGGTATATACTGTAACAGGCTATCATGGAGGCTACATGCTCTAGAGAGAGCCTTGGGTATATACTGTAACAGGCTAACATGAAGGCTACATGCTCTAGAGAGAGCCTTGGGTATATACTGTAACAGGCTAATATGGAGACTACATGCTCTAGAGAGAGCCTTGGGTATATACTGTAACAGGCTAACATGGAGACTACATGCTCAGAGAGACCCTTGGATATATACTGTAACAGGCTAACATGGAGACTACATGCTCTAGAGAGAGCCTTGGGTATATGCTGAGCTAGGCTCACATGGAGGCTACATGCTCTAGAGAGAGCCTTGGGTATATATGCTGTGACAGGGTAACATGGAGGCTACATGCTCTAAAGAGAGCCTGGGGTATATGCTGTGACAGGCTAACATGGAGGCTACATGCTCTAGAGAGAGCCTTGGGTATATGCTGGGACAGGGTAACATGGAGGCTACATGCTCTAGAGAGAGCCTTGGGTATATGCTGGGACAGGGTAACATGGAGGCTACATGCTCTAAAGAGAGCCTTGGGTATATGCTGTGATAGGCTAACATGGAGATCACATGCACTAGAGAGAGCCTTGGGTATATGCTGTGACAGGGTAACATGGAGGCTACATGCTCTAGAGAGAGCCTTGGGTATATGCTGTGACAGGGTAACATGGAGGCTACATGCTCTAAAGAGAGCCTGGGGTATATGCTGTAACAGGCTAACATGGAGGCTACATGCTCTAGAGAGAGCCTTGGGTATATGCTGGGACCGGGTAACATGGAGGCTACATGCTCTAGAGAGAGCCTTGGGTATATGCTGGGACAGGGTAACATGGAGGCTACATGCTCTAGAGAGAGACTTGGGTATATGCTGTGATAGGCTAACAAGGAGATCACATGCACTAGAGAGATCCTTGGGTATATGCTGTGACAGGGTACCATGGAGGCTACATGCACTGGAGAGAGCCTTGGGTATATGCTGTGAGAGGCTAACATGGAGCTACATTCTCTAAAGAGAGCCTTGGGTATAAAACTGAGTGTTGTTAACATGGAGGCCACCTTATATAGAGGGAGTCTGGGGTACAAGATGAGACAGGGTATCATGGGGGTGACCATCTGGTTAGAGCCTAGGGTATAAGATGAGGCAGAATAGCATGGAAGCTACAGTCTCTAGAGAGAGCCTGGAGTGTAAGATGAAACTTACTGAGACTACATTCTCTCTAGAGACGTTGGGGGTGTACAATGAGCGAGAGTAACATGGAGACTACCTCTCTACAGAGAGCCTGAGAAATACACTCAGGCAGGGTAACATGGAGCCAACATTTTCTAGACAGGATAAGCTGAGATATGGTAACATGGAGGCTACATTCTCTAAAGATGGAGTAGGGTAAACTCTGAGAAAAGCTAACATGGAGGCTACCTTATCTAGAGACAGCCTAGGGTATACGTTGAGATAGGCTAACAAGGAGGCTATATGCTCTAAAGAGAGCCTTGGGTATATGCTGAGACATGCTAACATGGAGGCTACATGCTCTAAAGAGAGCCTGGTGTATATGCTGAGACATGCTAACATGGAGGCTACATGCTCTAAAGAGAGCCTGGTGTATAAGCTGAGACATGCTAACATGGAGGCTACATGCCGTAAAGAGAGCCTGGTGTATATCTGAGATAGGCTAACATGGAGGCTACATGCTGTAAAGAGAGCCTGGGGTATATGCTGTGACAGGATAACACGGAGACTGGAGTATATGCTGAGATAGGCTAACATGGAGACTACATGCTCTAAAGAGTGCCTGGGATATATGCTGAGACAGGCTAACATGGAGGCTACATGCTCTAAAGAGTACCTGGGGTATATGCAGAGATAGGCTAACATGGAGGCTACATGCTGTAAAGAGAGCCTGGTGTATATGCAGAGACAGGCTAGCATGTAGGCTACATGCTTTAAAGAGAGCCTGGAGTATATGCTGAGATAGGCTAACATGGAATCTACATGCTTTAAAGAGAGCCTGGTGTATATCCTGAGATAGGCTAACATGGAGGCTACATGCTCTAAAGAGAGCCTGGGGTATATGCTGAGATAGGCTACATGCTTAAAGAGAGCCTTAGCTATATGTTGAGACATGCTAACATTGAGGCTACATGCTCTAAAGAGAGCCTTGGGTATATGTTGAGATAGGCTAACATTGAGGCTACATGCTCTAAAGAGAGCCTTGGGTATATGCTGAGACATGCTAACATGGAGGCTACATGTTCTAAAGAGAGCCTTGGGTATATGTTGAGATAGACTAACATGGAGGCTACATGCTCTAAAGAGAGCCTTGGGTATATGCTGAGATAGGCTAACATGGAGGCTACATGCTCTAAAGAGAGCCTTGGGTATATGTTGAGATAGGCTAACATGGAGGCTACATGCTCTAAAGAGAGCCTTGGGTATATGTTGAGATAGACTAACATGGAGGCTACATGCTCTAAAGAGAGCCTTGGGTATATGCTGAGATAGGCTAACATGGAGGCTACATGCTCTAAAGAGAGCCTTGGGTATATGTTGAGATAGGCTAACATGGAGGCTACATGCTGTAAAGAGAGCCTTGGGTATATGTTGAGATAGACTAACATGGAGGCTACATGCTCTAAAGAGAGCCTTGGGTATATGTTGAGATAGGCTAACATGGAGGCTACATGTTATAAAGAGAGCCTGGGGTATATGTTGAGATAGACTAACATGGAGGCTACACGCTCTAAAGAGAGCCTTGGGTATATGCTGAGACATGCTAACATGGAGGCTACATGTTCTAAAGAGAGCTTGGGGTATATGCTGTAACAGGCTAACATGGAGGCTACATGCTCTAAAGAGAGCCTTGGGTATATGCTGAGATAGACTAACATGGAGGCTACATGCTCTAAAGAGAGCCTGGGGTATATGTTGAGATAGACTAACATGGAGGCTACATGTTCTAAAGAGAGCCTTGGGTATATGTTGAGATAGGCTAACATGGAGGCTACATGCTCTAAAGAGAGCCTTGGGTATATGCTGAGATAGACTAACATGGAGGCTACATGCTCTAAAGAGAGCCTTGGGTATATGTTGAGATAGACTAACATGGAGGCTACATGCTCTAAAGAGCCTTGGGTATATGCTGAGACATGCTAACATGGAGGCTACATGTTCTAAAGAGAGCCTTGGGTATATTTGAGATAGACTAACATGGAGGCTACATGTTCTAAAGAGAGCCTTGGGTATATGCTGAGATAGGCTAACATGGAGGCTACATGTTCTAAAGAGAGCCTTGGGTATATGCTGAGACATGCTAACATGGAGGCTACATGTTCTAAAGAGAGCATTGGGTATATGCTGAGACATGCTAACATGGAGGCTACATGCTCTAAAGAGAGCCTTGGGTATATGCTGAGATAGACTAACATTGAGGCTACATGCTCTAAAGAGAGCCTTGGGTATATGCTGAGATAGACTAACATGGAGGCTACATGCTCTAAAGAGAGCCTTGGGTATACGTTGAGATAGGCTAACATGGAGGCTACATGCTCTAAAGAGAGCGTTGGGTATATGCTGAGATAGGCTAACATGGAGGCTACATGCTCTAAAGAGAGCCTTGGGTATATACTGTAACAGGCTAACATGGAGGCTACATGCTCTAAAGAGAGCCTGGGGTATATGCTGTAACAGGCTAACATGGAGGCTACATGCTCTAAAGAGAGCCTTGGGTATATACTGTAACAGGCTAACATGGAGACTACATGCTCTAAAGAGAGCCTGGGGTATATGCTGAGATAGGCTAACATGGAGACTACATGCTCTAGAGAGAGCCTTGGGTATATACTGTAACAGGCTAACATGGAGGCTACATGCTCTAAAGAGAGCCTGGGATATATACTGTAACAGGCTAACATGGAGGCTACATGCTCTAAAGAGAGCCTTGGGTATATACTGTAACAGGCTAACATGGAGACTACATGCTCTAAAGAGAGCCTGGGGTATATGCTGTAACAGGCTAACATGGAGGCTACATGCTCTAAAGAGAGCCTTGGGTATATACTGTAACAGGCTAACATGGAGGCTACATGCTCTAAAGAGAGCCTGGGGTATATGCTGTAACAGGCTAACATGGAGACTACATGCTCTAAAGAGAGCCTGGGGTATATACTGTAACAGGCTAAAATGGAGACTACATGCTCTAGAGAGAGCCTTGGATATATACTGTAACAGGCTAACATGGAGGCTACAAGCTCTAGAGAGAGCCTTGGGTATATACTGTAACAGGCTATCATGGAGGCTACATGCTCTAGAGAGAGCCTTGGGTATATACTGTAACAGGCTAACATGAAGGCTACATGCTCTAGAGAGAGCCTTGGGTATATACTGTAACAGGCTAATATGGAGACTACATGCTCTAGAGAGAGCCTTGGGTATATACTGTAACAGGCTAACATGGAGACTACATGCTCAGAGAGAGCCTTGGATATATACTGTAACAGGCTAACATGGAGACTACATGCTCTAGAGAGAGCCTTGGGTATATGCTGAGCTAGGCTCACATGGAGGCTACATGCTCTAGAGAGAGCCTTGGGTATATGCTGTGACAGGGTAACATGGAGGCTACATGCTCTAAAGAGAGCCTGGGGTATATGCTGTGACAGGCTAACATGGAGGCTACATGCTCTAGAGAGAGCCTTGGGTATATGCTGGGACAGGGTAACATGGAGGCTACATGCTCTAGAGAGAGCCTTGGGTATATGCTGGGACAGGGTAACATGGAGGCTACATGCTCTAAAGAGAGCCTTGGGTATATGCTGTGATAGGCTAACATGGAGATCACATGCACTAGAGAGAGCCTTGGGTATATGCTGTGACAGGGTAACATGGAGGCTACATGCTCTAGAGAGAGCCTTGGGTATATGCTGTGACAGGGTAACATGGAGGCTACATGCTCTAAAGAGAGCCTGGGGTATATGCTGTAACAGGCTAACATGGAGGCTACATGCTCTAGAGAGAGCCTTGGGTATATGCTGGGACAGGGTAACATGGAGGCTACATGCTCTAGAGAGAGCCTTGGGTATATGCTGTAACAGGCTAACATGGAGGCTACATGCTCTAGAGAGAGCCTTGGGTATATGCTGGGACAGGGTAACATGGAGGCTACATGCTCTAGAGAGAGCCTTGGGTATATGCTGTGACAGGGTACCATGGAGGCTACATGCTCTGGAGAGAGCCTTGGGTATATGCTGTGAGAGGCTAACATGGAGCTACATTCTCTAAAGAGAGCCTTGGGTATAAAACTGAGTGTTGTTAACATGGAGGCCACCTTATATAGAGGGAGTCTGGGGTACAAGATGAGACAGGGTATCATGGGGGTGACGATCTGGTTAGAGCCTAGGGTATAAGATGAGGCAGAATAGCATGGAAGCTACAGTCTCTAGAGAGAGCCTGGAGTGTAAGATGAAACTTACTGAGACTACATTCTCTCTAGAGACGTTGGGGGTGTACAATGAGCGAGAGTAACATGGAGACTACCTCTCTACAGAGAGCCTGAGAAATACACTCAGGCAGGGTAACATGGAGCCAACATTTTCTAGACAGGATAAGCTGAGATATGGTAACATGGAGGCTACATTCTCTAAAGATGGAGTAGGGTAAACTCTGAGAAAAGCTAACATGGAGGCTACCTTATCTAGAGACAGCCTAGGGTATACGTTGAGATAGGCTAACAAGGAGGCTATATGCTCTAAAGAGAGCCTTGGGTATATGCTGAGACATGCTAACATGGAGGCTACATGCTCTAAAGAGAGCCTTGGGTATATGCTGAGACATGCTAACATGGAGGCTACATGCTCTAAAGAGAGCCTGGTGTATAAGCTGAGACATGCTAACATGGAGGCTACATGCCGTAAAGAGAGCCTGGTGTATATCTGAGATAGGCTAACATGGAGGCTACATGCTGTAAAGAGAGCCTGGGGTATATGCTGTGACAGGATAACACGGAGACTGGAGTATATGCTGAGATAGGCTAACATGGAGACTACATGCTCTAAAGAGTGCCTGGGATATATGCTGAGACAGGCTAACATGGAGGCTACATGCTCTAAAGAGTACCTGGGGTATATGCAGAGATAGGCTAACATGGAGGCTACATGCTGTAAAGAGAGCCTGGTGTATATGCAGAGACAGGCTAGCATGTAGGCTACATGCTTTAAAGAGAGCCTGGAGTATATGCTGAGATAGGCTAACATGGAATCTACATGCTTTAAAGAGAGCCTGGTGTATATCCTGAGATAGGCTAACATGGAGGCTACATGCTCTAAAGAGAGCCTGGGGTATATGCTGAGATAGGCTACATGCTTAAAGAGAGCCTTAGCTATATGTTGAGACATGCTAACATTGAGGCTACATGCTCTAAAGAGAGCCTTGGGTATATGTTGAGATAGGCTAACATTGAGGCTACATGCTCTAAAGAGAGCCTTGGGTATATGCTGAGACATGCTAACATGCTGGCTACATGTTCTAAAGAGAGCCTTGGGTATATGTTGAGATAGACTAACATGGAGGCTACATGCTCTAAAGAGAGCCTTGGGTATATGCTGAGATAGGCTAACATGGAGGCTACATGCTCTAAAGAGAGCCTTGGGTATATGTTGAGATAGGCTAACATGGAGGCTACATGCTCTAAAGAGAGCCTTGGGTATATGTTGAGATAGACTAACATGGAGGCTACATGCTCTAAAGAGAGCCTTGGGTATATGCTGAGATAGGCTAACATGGAGGCTACATGCTCTAAAGAGAGCCTTGGGTATATGTTGAGATAGGCTAACATGGAGGCTACATGCTGTAAAGAGAGCCTTGGGTATATGTTGAGATAGACTAACATGGAGGCTACATGCTCTAAAGAGAGCCTTGGGTATATGTTGAGATAGGCTAACATGGAGGCTACATGTTATAAAGAGAGCCTGGGGTATATGTTGAGATAGACTAACATGGAGGCTACATGCTCTAAAGAGAGCCTTGGGTATATGCTGAGACATGCTAACATGGAGGCTACATGTTCTAAAGAGAGCCTGGGGTATATGCTGTAACAGGCTAACATGGAGGCTACATGCTCTAAAGAGAGCCTTGGGTATATGCTGAGATAGACTAACATGGAGGCTACATGCTCTAAAGAGAGCCTGGGGTATATGTTGAGATAGACTAACATGGAGGCTACATGTTCTAAAGAGAGCCTTGGGTATATGTTGAGATAGGCTAACATGGAGGCTACATGCTCTAAAGAGAGCCTTGGGTATATGCTGAGATAGACTAACATGGAGGCTACATGCTCTAAAGAGAGCCTTGGGTATATGCTGAGATAGGCTAACATGGAGGCTACATGTTCTAAAGAGAGCCTGGGATATATGCTGAGATAGGCTAACATGGAGGCTACATGTTTTAAAGAGAGTCTTGGGTATATGCTGAGATAGGCTAACATGGAGGCTACATGCTGTAAAGAGAGCCTTGGGTATATGCTGAGACATGCTAACATGGAGGCTACATGTTCTAAAGAGAGCCTTGGGTATATGTTGAGATAGACTAACATTTAGGCTACATGTTCTAAAGAGAGCCTTGGGTATATGCTGAGACATGCTAACATGGAGGCTACATGCTCTAAAGAGAGCCTTGGGTATATGTTGAGACATGCTAACATGGAGGCTACATGTTCTAAAGAGAGCCTTGGGTATATGTTGAGATAGACTAACATGGAGGCTACATGCTCTAAAGAGAGCCTTGGGTATATGCTGAGACATGCTAACATGGAGGCTACATGTTCTAAAGAGAGCCTTGGGTATATGTTGAGATAGGCTAACATGGAGGCTACATGTTCTAAAGAGAGCCTTGGGTATATGTTGAGATAGACTAACATTTAGGCTACATGTTCTAAAGAGAGCCTTGGGTATATGCTGAGATAGGCTAACATGGAGGCTACATGCTCTAAAGAGAGCCTTGGGTATATGCTGAGACATGCTAACATGGAGGCTACATGTTCTAAAGAGAGCCTTGGGTATATGCTGAGACATGTTAACATGGAGGCTACATGTTCTAAAGAGAGCCTTGGGTATATGCTGAGATAGACTAACATGGAGGCTACATGCTCTAAAGAGAGCCTTGGGTTTATGCTGAGATAGACTAACATGGAGGCTACATGCTCTAAAGAGTGCCTTGGGCATATGTTGAGATAGGCTAACATGGAGGCTACATGCTCTAAAGAGAGCCTTGGGTATATGCTGAGATAGACTAACATGGAGGCTACATGCTCTAAAGAGAGCCTTGGGTATATGCTGAGATAGACTAACATGGAGGCTACATGTTCTAAAGAGAGCCTTGGGTATATGCTGGGATAGACTAACATGGAGGCTACATGCTCTAAAGCGAGCCTTGGGTATATGCTGAGATAGGCTAACATGGAGGCTACATGTTCTAAAGAGAGCCTTGGGTATATGTTGAGATAGGCTAACATGGAGGCTACATGCTCTAAAGAGAGCC
This sequence comes from Deroplatys truncata, assembly GCA_030765065.1. Taxonomy (NCBI): domain Eukaryota; kingdom Metazoa; phylum Arthropoda; class Insecta; order Mantodea; family Mantidae; genus Deroplatys; species Deroplatys truncata. Next base: position 66,988,784 of record CM060984.1, read on the forward strand.
TTGGGTATATGCTGAGATAGGCTAACATGGAGGCTACATGCTCTAAAGAGAGCCTTGGGTATATGCTGAGATAGACTAACATGGAGGCTACATGTTCTAAAGAGAGCCTTGGGTATATGCTGAGATAGACTAACATGGAGGCTACATGCTCTAAAGAGAGCCTTGGGTACATGCTGAGATAGGCTAACATGGAGGCTACATGCTCTAAAGAGAGCCTTGGGTATATGCTGAGATAGACTAACATGGAGGCTACATGCTCTAAAGAGAGCCTTGGGTATATGTTGAGATAGGCTAACATGGAGGCTACATGCTCTAAAGAGAGCCTTGGGTATATGCTGAGATAGGCTAACATGGAGGCTACATGCTCTAAAGAGAGCCTTGGGTATATGCTGAGATAGACTAACATGGAGGCTACATGTTCTAAAGAGAGCCTTGGGTATATGTTGAGATAGGCTAACATGGAGGCTACATGCTCTAAAGAGAGCCTTGGGTATATGCTGAGATAGACTAACATGGAGGCTACATGTTCTAAAGAGAGCCTTGGGTATATGTTGAGATAGACTAACATGGAGGCTACATGCTCTAAAGAGAGCCTTGGGTATATGCTGAGATAGGCTAACATGGAGGCTACATGTTCTAAAGAGAGCCTTGGGTATATGTTGAGATAGGCTAACATGGAGGCTACATGCTCTAAAGAGAGCCTTGGGTATATGCTGAGATAGGCTAACATGGAGGCTACATGTTCTAAAGAGAGCCTTGGGTATATGCTGAGATAGACTAACATGGAGGCTACATGTTCTAAAGAGAGCCTTGGGTATATGCTGAGATAGACTAACATGGAGGCTACATGCTCTAAAGAGAGCCTTGGGTACATGCTGAGATAGGCTAACATGGAGGCTACATGCTCTAAAGAGAGCCTTGGGTATATGCTGAGATAGACTAACATGGAGGCTACATGCTCTAAAGAGAGCCTTGGGTATATGCTGAGATAGACTAACATGGAGGCTACATGTTCTAAAGAGAGCCTTGGGTATATGCTGAGATAGGCTAACATGGAGGCTACATGCTCTAAAGAGAGCCTTGGGTATATGCTGAGATAGGCTAACATGGAGGCTACATGCTCTAATGAGAGCCTTGGGTATATGCTGAGATAGACTAACATGGAGGCTACATGCTCTAAAGAGAGCCTTGGGTATATGCTGAGATATGCTAACATGGAGGCTACATGCTCTAAAGAGAGCCTTGGGTATATGCTGAGATAGACTAACATGGAGGCTACATGCTCTAATGAGAGCCTTGGGTATATGCTGAGATAGGTTAACATGGAGGCTACATGTTCTAAAGAGAGCCTTGGGTATATGCTGAGATAGGCTAACATGGAGGCTACATGCTCTAAAGAGAGCCTTGGGTATATGCTGAGATAGGCTAACATGGAGGCTACATGCTCTAATGAGAGCCTTGGGTATATGCTGAGATAGACTAACATGGAGGCTACATGCTCTAAAGAGAGCCTTGGGTATATGCTGAGATATGCTAACATGGAGGCTACATGCTCTAAAGAGAGCCTTGGGTATATGCTGAGATAGACTAACATGGAGGCTACATGCTCTAATGAGAGCCTTGGGTATATGCTGAGATAGGTTAACATGGAGGCTACATGTTCTAAAGAGAGCCTGGGGTATATGCTGAGATAGACTAACATGGAGGCTACGTGCTCTAAAGAGAGCCTTGGGTATATGCTGAGACATGCTAACATGGAGGCTACATGTTCTAAAGAGAGCCTGGGGTATATGTTGAGATAGACTAACATGGAGGCTACATGCTCTAAAGAGAGCCTGGGGTATATGCTGAGATAGACTAACATGGAGGCTACATGCTCTAAAGAGAGCCTGGGGTATATGCTGAGATAGACTAACATGGAGGCTACATGCTCTAAAGAGAGCCTTGGGTATATGTTGAGATAGACTAACATGGAGGCTACATGCTCTAAAGAGAGCCTTGGGTATATGCTGAGATAGACTAACATGGAGAGAGCACATGGAGTATAAGCTGAGAAAGGTTAGCATGGAGGCTAATTCTCTGGAGATCCTGGGGTATAAGGTGAGACTAGGTAACATGGAGACTACTAGTGAGAGTGCGGTCTATAAGATGACACAGGTTAACATGAAGGTTGCATTTATCTTCATCTGCAAAATCTGCAACAAGCTACGATGGATGCTGTTAGCACTACAGAAAAGCACTTAGATTATTTGCCAAAAAATTGGAATATAGGTTATTTTAAGCTTGTATTACAGACATCTTTGTCTATAAAATTTGACCAAAGATGAGGATAGGCATTACTATTATCACAGCCTCTTTAGTTGCTGCAATTATTGTTCATAGGTTGAGATAGGTAAACATTAGGACGATAATCCATTTTCAAATCATTACTGCTATGGTAATGCTGCAAACGTAAATTTTAAGATAACAAAGAAAAAGATTTTTTGTTGAGTATTACAAATTTCATGTAAGTTTTTGGAGTTTATTGAAACTAGTGTACCATTTCTGATGAAACAGATACCACAGCCTTAATATAAAAACTTATGACTCGAAAAGTGCAGAATATATATTGAAAACCTACATAAAATGTAAATTTGGAGCTTTACCACTGCATCAACAATATGCACTTTTCCACTTGTATTCTACTTTTAATTAAACATTTTAATTAAAATACAAAACAAAAAAAAACTTACAATCATTTTATTTAAGGAACTTTATGGCTTAGTAACTATATTTTTGGTGAATACACATTCTTGCAGGTAAAACAATGCAAATGTTATTGGACGGCATTAGTGTACAGCTTGTTCCAACTGTGTTAATAAATATTTTTAAATAAACACTTGACTTGAAAGTAATACAATCACACTGATTATTCCACATACATCACATTTTGTGTACATGCTTAAGAAGTTCTAATCAGTTTCCATTACTTCTCACTTACAGCTGACAAAAGAAGGGGTAACAATGAGCTTCTGTAGCGCTTTGCCAATCTCTCCATAAATGGTAATTGTTCTCCTACTTTGAAACCATCAATTGGATTTAGCTGGAAAAAAAAAAGTTTTAGTTTGTGATCCTGCACAATCAAAGCTGGATATGTACATGTTGTAACCATAGACACATGCATTGAAAGTCTGTTAATTCAAATTTATTGTGGCTGAGAGTTATCCATATTAGTAAAAGTCTAGATTAATAAATTATTACATTATACAAGAGCAAGGTGATAAGTTACCGGCCTGGAGCAGAGATGGCATTGATATGAATGAAATTTTTTGTTTTCATATTGGTACATGTTTTGTAATAACGTAAGACGAGTTTCAATTTGATCTACTGAACAGTTTTGTTTTTGTGGTGTTAATGGTAGACATGCTATTCGTGTTCCTTAATATGGAGAAGCTGGAATACCATGCAGTCATAAAATTCTTTGTTCTAGTTGCTTTATCGCCAACTGAAATTCATCCAAAGTTGTTGAAGGTCCTTCGTTTTCAACAGCTAAGAAATGGGCAGCAGAATTTAAACATGGTCATACTTCTCTTGAAGATGACCAACATGAAGGACATCCCAAAACTGCAACCTTTGAGGAAAACATGGAGAAAGTGCACAATCTGGTAATGGACAGGTGCATGAAATAGCTGATGCCATAGGTATAGCAGAAGAACATGTACGGTAAATTCTACACAAAGAATTAAAGATGAGAAAGCTTTGTGCTAGGTGGGTGCCACGTTTGTTGAATGCTGACCAAAAGCAAATGTGAAAACAACTTTCACAGCAAAGTTTGGACCAATTTAAATAGAATGCAGCTGATTTTGTACACCAATTTGTTACTGTGGATGAGACATGGGTCCACCACTACATGCGAGAAGTGAAACAGCAGTGGGTGGAAGCTAGTGGCTCTACACCAAAGAAGGTGAAGTGGATTTCGTCTAACGGAAAGGTAATGACAAGTGTTTTCTGGGATGCAAAAGCAATTCTTCTCATTGATTACCTTCAACAGGGAAAAACAATAACTGGCAAATACTATGCAAGTCTTCTGTACAACTGGATGAAAAAATGCATGAGAAGAGACCTGGATTGTCAAAGAAAAGAATCATCTTTCAACAGGACAACGCATCTGCTCACAAAGGTGCTTTGACAATGGGAAAACTGAGGGACTTGAAGTATAAGTTGTTCAAACATTCACCCTATTGACCAGATTTGGCAACCTCTGACTTCCATCTATTCCCACCTCTAAATAAATTTGTCGCTGGAAAACATTTTGGATCCAATGATGAGCTTATGGCAGCCATAGATGGATATTTTGCAGACCTTCCAGCATCATCACACTTCAGGGATGGAATCTACTCATTAGAGAAACATTAGACAAAGTGCACAGACTTTAAAGCGAACTACATAGAAATGCTTTCACTGCAAGGCCATGAAGTTTTCACCTTACCCTAGTACCATAGTAACCGTTGTTGAGATAACAAGTTATCCATAAAAATGTTTCCTATCAAAGTTGTTTTTAAGAGCTCTATCTAGTGGTTCCCTATTTGACCCTCACTCCCATTTAAATTTTTAAAGTGATACCCTACCGATCCCACATCCAGTTATGGCTGATGGATCAAATCAAGCTCAAGTTCACATAATATGCTATAGTTACAAGTAAGACCAGAGTGACCATTTTTATGAGGCTGACTTATCTTGTACTGTAGTTATTTTATGTTGAAGGAGAGAGGGCGAGTCCAGATGTAAACAACAGGTGCTCCAGTGCTTATACAGGTTGTATCAAAAGAATGTGTATACTATACTGTATATGATGACTTAATGTTTTTATTCTGTTATACAACACTACATTTTTACATATATAAAATGAATACTATAGAGTCTGTACATCAGTGGACAATACTGTATGAGGCATATTCCAAAACTAAGTTCTGTTTGGTCATAATAACATCGCTCATGAGACAAGGTTTTTATTGACAGTAATATGTGCCTACATATATACTTTACTTTTCCACATAATCGCTGCTCACATCTATACACTTGTTGTAACGCTGCACCACCTTCTTTACGCCCTCGGCATAGAAGTCTGCCGCCTGGCACTTGAACAGTTGGTAACGCTTGTCTTGAGTTCATCGTCGGTTTGAAATTGTTGTCCACCCAGCCACCATTTCAAATGCAAGAAGAGAAAATAGTCGCTTGGTGCCAGGTCAGGACTGTACGGAGGGTGGTCAAAGAGTTCCCAACGAAACTCTTGAATCTTCTCTTTGGTTTTGTGTGCGGGCATGCATTCTTGTGCAGATGATGCCAGACAACAGTTTCCTGCGGCGTCAATTTTGGATCATATGTCTCAGTTTGGTAAGCGTTGCACAGTACACATCAGCTGTAATTGTTGGCCCACAGCCCATAAAATCAATCTAAAGGATGCCCTTTTCGTCCCAAAACACGATAGTCATCATTTTGCGATTCATGTACGGTGATTGCTTACACTTTTTTGGTTTGGGTAAACTGGAACGGTGCCACTGCATGACTGTTGTTTCAATTCTGCGTTGGTGTACCCTATCCATGTCTTGTCACCCATAACGATGTCGGAAAACAAACCATCTCCATCTTGTCTATAGTGCTCCAAAAAGTGCTGTGCACTACACATTCATTGCTCTTTGTACTGACTGGTGAGCAGTTTTGGCACGCACCTCGCACAAAGTTTCCGATATCCAAGCTGTTCAGTGACAAACCTGTAAAGTGAGGTTCAAGCAACATTTGAGAATTCATCAGCCAGACCACTAATCATCAAATGCTGATCACTTCAAAGTTTTTAGTTCACTCGCTCAACGATGTCATTGGTTCCGAATACTGGGTCTACCACTCTGCTGTTCATCATGCACATTTGTGCGGCCATTTCGAAATTTTCGACACCAGTGTCAAACCTATTTGTCACTCATTATGTCTGGTCCATACATGAGGCACAACTCACATTGGATGTCCACAGCTGATGACCCTTTTGCCAGCAAAAATCTAATCATATAGCGTGCTTCACAACTGGCGGAATCTATGATTGTCGCGGCCATTGCAATCTGCTCTCACTGACTGGCAAATGCCTACTGTGTCACATAACACTGTGGTAGGTTCCTCAGGAGTCAGTAGACAGCGCAGCAGGCGTGAAATGTCATTCAGGCCTACCATCCATTAAATATTGTTCACCGGACTTTAGTTTCGGAATACAACTTGTACATGCAAAGATTGTCAAAAGTAAATGTTCTCCGTCTCTCACTTAAACAAAAGCTACATGGTGAGAAACTCCTTTTGACAACACAAGAGCTAACAGATGCATATGAATAATATACACTAATATTAGTGTCTGATATATTTCTTACTTTGTTTATGAAGCGGAACATCATGCCTACTATACTATATTTCTTTATGCACTGTCTGTACCCAGGGTACATGTGCCCAGATAGCTTTCTGTATCAGTAACTTGAAATCATGGTCCAGGTCACTCTAATCCACCATATAAATATGTTTGCCTTTAAAATTTTAATTCCATACTTTCCAAAATAAATTACTGTTACGGTTTGTCTGGTTCAGCTGTATATTAATTTTCAATTCCCTATGCGCAGCCATTCATGATTTATTTCATTTTACAATCACACAGATGAACAAACTCAAGCTAACACAAGGAGCTGGAAATCCACTAAAAACCTTCAGAAAACTTATGTATAAAAGAAACTAGAAGCAATGATGTATTATTCAATTGTTTACTTCAATGAGTTAGAACTAGTAACACTATTATCACTTAATTGTCACACACTAATTAAATTATGATAGTGTTACTAGTTCCAAAAAATAATATTATAGTTTTGTGTGCAGTCTTATTAACTGGAATTTCCTCTTTCATTTTATATATATATTTATAAATATGTATTTTATAAATACATGTATTTATTATCACTGTTGGCATAAGAATTATATTTACACTTTGGAGCAGTGGAAACCTTTGGCCCATCTTTTAAGGGAAGTTTTACTCTACAAATTAGTACCATTCTTAAGTATGAAGGTTTCTGTGTGCTAAAGCCATGTAGTTTCTTTCTTTGCAAATATATGTAAGTTTATTTTCTCCATTTTGGTTTGAACAGCTTTTCCAGTGAATGACATTTTCTGAATAAGTTTTTTACAGAAACTATTGAAGATGCCTAAATTAAATTTTAAGATGATAAAAAAGGCCTTAAGTGCTGTTGTAGATCTACATGTTAATAACATGGTTATTTAAAATATAATTAAGAAAATAATCCCATCTTCCTCAATAAACAAACTTATTATATAAAATTATATTTGTGAACTTAGAAGGCATACTTCTACAACGTGTAAAAGTTTCAGTCTGATATCCTAAACAGTTTCCGAGATAATGGGCCATGAATTTATCAGATTTAACATTGGCAGGATGGGGCTTTTAATCTCCCCATAAAGTCAACCTTCAGAAAAGCTTACTGCAAGAAATAATCTAATCTATGGTATGACAGCTTGGGCCAACCAACCCAACTGCCAACCTCATGCCAACATGTGCATGGCAGAGATTTTTGGATAGTGTTTAATATCCATTCTTACAACATATGTCAATAATACATGAAATGAAATAATAATCAGAAAAGGAAATTTGGGAAGGATATGTTTCAGGCTGAAGTTTAGATTACCTCCCTAACATTTAGCAGTTATGAAGAACGAGGAAAACCTGGAAAAAAGCTATCAGGGAGGACGGTCCTGGCAGGATTTGAACTGCAGACCACCTGTTCACGAGTCCAAAGCTTAATAACCTTGACCCCTGTGTCAGTAGGGCAGAATGGACAATGTCCAGCTGATATGAGGGTTGATGTGCTCAGCACATGTTGGTTTCCTTGACCTACTAGTTCTTCAAGCATCATGATGCTGAGTGGGTACCAGTATGAGTCAAAAAATATCTACCCTCCACCCTTGTGGGTAGCTTGAACCCACGAGTATTCATAACTGGGAACTGGAACACAGTGCTAGAACCACTACACCATCGCACAGGACTGCAATGAAACACACTCACCATAATTTGTTCCCAAAGTTTTCCTTCACTTGTAGCCTTCAATATGGAAGGCTGCATATGCCTTAAGATGCTTACGCAGAAGTATAAAGTGAAATCTGGCTGATTTAAAACACATACAGCCAACCACTGGCAAATTTGTGTCCAGTCAAGTACATTCCAAAAACACTGAGATATCCACTGCTTGAATACCAACCACAAGGCTATGCCTGAGAGCTGCAAAAGATAATAAAATAGCCACATTAAGAAATATACATTTCTGAAGAAAATATTACACAATTTACTATTACAAATCTGATGTGTTACACTCACATTACTTTTTCTACTCTTGTACAAACTATTTTTACAAACGCTTATTCTCCACTACTTCATGTTAATCGAGATAAACATTTGCAGACTCTATCTTATTGCTAATTTTCTTGTAGGTACAAGAGGAATATGGTAGGCTTTAAGCGATAGTCAAATGTTTTAAGAGCTGGTTGCTATGTGGAGCATTCCATTCTCTTTGCATGTTTAGGACATAAAAAAAATCTGAGTGTTACACTACACTCACGTAACTTTCTCTACTCTTGTACAAACTATATTTACAAATGCTTATTCTCCATCTACTTCATGTTAATTAAGATAAGCATTCTTATTACTAATTTTCTTGTAGGTACAAAGGAGAATATGGTAGACTTTAAGTGACAGTCAAATCTTTTAAGAGCTGGATGCTATGTGGAGCATTCCATTCTCTTTGCATCTCTTGGACATAAAAAAATGAATAAGGAATTCCCAATTGGGAAAAAGAATAAGTATTGGAAAATTCAAACAAATAACAAGGAATATCTCGGAAATGGTTGACTCCACAAAACAATTGTATACAATATAAATTGTGTGTTTTAATGAGATCTACATTTTATGTGTAGAAACATTTTGTCTATCTCTTTATGGTTTACCAGTTATGAAAAAGCAATTCAGAATGAAGAGGACTTTTGAGGAAATTCCCAGAAAATCCAAGATAAATTTTATTTGCCATGAAAATACCTTAAATATATGATATTTTAATCAAAATCATTAGAGCCATATTTGAGAAAATCAAAATTTTCGAAAAATGTTCCATGCAAAGGGTAGTCTAGGGTAGGAGGATTTCTTGAAAATCTTTGTGCACGCGTGCACACATGCGTGCATGCACACACACCCACACCCGCACACGGATCTTTTTCTAAAACTGTTTTTTTTTTGGATTCAGGGGGTTTCAAAACATGTATTTCTGGTGAAATCCCGGTATCAAAATTTTGGGTGAAATGCAATATGTCCGCCAGGAAATCATGTCAAAAGTCTCAATTCTGGCAGATGTAAAATAAAATAAATTCTTAACTGAAGAATTTACCTTTTGCTTTCTGTATAAGACTTATGCTCGAGGGAGCATAGCATTTGATCCAACAATTCAATATGATGATTTCACCGGAAATAATATTTTTGATAACCCCAAACTCCCTGGCATTAAAAAAATAATACCATTTACCTACAGTAAATAAAGGAAGTATTGCATTCCACTCAAACACTCAATATCCAGTTTTCAGTGAAATACATTATCATCCTCTACTTACTATGTACACTCAGTCAATTTAAAACTGGCCGGCGTCTGAGAGACGGAGCTGGAATCACATACTTCTGTGAGTATTTGGGACAGCCATGCTTTGTTCACAAGATTGGGTATATTCTTGTAGTAGTTATAATGGGGAACATAACTATAATCACAAAAAACCTTCTGAGAAAATAATTCATATACGAGATTTCAAACAGAAGATGTTTTAGAGTGTTCCAACACTGAGTATTTGTAACCAAAACACTTTTTATTGATTTATGTTTCTCAAGTGAAGTTGACTCATTACAATGCCACACTTACTGCAGAACTCTTAGCTCAGTGATAGAGAGTTAGCTTACTGTTCCTAAGGTTGCAAGTTCAAATGTCTGTGAGCTACTCAACTTTTTACTTTCTCTACTACGTATAGTAAGTAGGGGAAGTATTGTATTCCACCCAAAAATTCGATAGCGAGATTTCACTGGAAATACATGTTTTGAGACCCCCTGAGTACAAAAAAAGCATTTTTGGAAACATATCCGTGTGTGTGTCTGTCTGTGTGTCTATCTGTGAACAGCATAACTCAGAAACGAACAGTCGGATAAACACCAAACTTGGTATTTAAATTTAGTATCTTCCAGAGATGCGACGTGAAGGTTTTCAAGAAAATCCCCCCACCCCAGATTACCCTTTACATGGAACATTTTTCGAAAATTTTAATTTTCTCAAAAATGGCTCTAACGATTTTGATTAAAATACCATATGTTTAAGATATTTTCATGACAAATAAAATGTATATCTTGAATTTTCTGGGAATGTCTCCAAAAGTATTCTTCATTGTGAACGACTTTTGCATAACTGGTAAACCATAAGAGATAGACAAAATTTTACTACACAAAAAATGTAGATTGTGTTAAAATACACAATTTATGTCATATACATTTTTTTTGTTGAGTGAACCATTTTCGAGATATTGCTTGTTATTCCCTTAAATTTTTCAATACTTATTTTCTCAAATGGGAATTTGTTATTCATTTTTTTTGTCTTGGATATGCAAAGAGTATTAATCTGTGGCAAAGGGAATGGTGCTGCACCTAGCAACCAGCTATTAAGAGGTATGTATGTGCTTAAAGGCTACTGTATTTCTATATTGCCCTTGTAAATATATATTCCCCTTACATCTACAAGAAAATTAGCAATAAGATAGAGTCTGCAAATGTTTATCTCGATTAACATGAAGTAGATGGAGACTAAGCGTTTGTAAAAATAGTTTGTACAAGAGTAGAGAAAGTCATGTGAGTGTAACACATCAGATTTTTTTCCCTTTCATTTTTAATACATGAGTAAAAATACACCAGTTTTCTTCATTTTTATCCTTAAAATAATTTTTGCTTTTATGTTTTGGCTCCCATTTTTGGCCAACGTGAAACTAAAAGGAAGAGGACACAGGAATTGTTACAATCCTATATTTGTGGCATAAAATAAAAGATTTAAGTTCTAAAATAGAAAACAAAAGGAATAAAAAATGCCACATTCTCAATATCCATTCTAGTAGCCTTCTGCATTTATAACTTTCCTGAATCTGTTACCCATGGAGTTCACTATTCATAAAAAATAGTCTCATTATCTGGCAACTGTCTCTCACAAAGTCTGGACAAGGTGAAAAATAAAAGATAACCCACTATGGAGAATCAAACTTAAGCTGCTTGTGCGGAAGTTAAGAAGCTTAACCACTGCTCCATGCCAAGCACAGTATAGAGGTAGCCCAAATCAGTGGCTTGCATTATAGAGTTAGCCAAAGCAATGCACAGAAGTCATTGTGAACTGCATGCTCACTGGAAGGAACTTTGAAAACATTTCACTGCTCAAGAGACCAGCCACTTTTAGTTTGACTGAGTGTACATATAACTGAAAGAAAAAGAAAGAATATAAAGACAATGAGTAGAAAATTTCATTATGTCACTACTGAGCCAGAAACTTGAAACACTGAACATCACTTAATATACTGTGTTATTATTGCAAGTGATATATAGTAGTTCTTATTTCTGCCTCATTATTCACATATATTATTATGTGGTCCAAATCTTTTGTCGTTTGAGGCATGTGCACTAATACAGCACTAGCAAATAGCAGCAGTGCTGCATTGCCTCATACGGAGAATACACCTTGGTGCTGGAAACTTTAATTGCAATATCATGTGTGTGCATGCATATTTCATATTTCAGAAAAGCAGCAAATAGGTAGGATAATAGCTGGTGCCTGCCTGAACAAGTACACAAAACAACCATATTTTTACTCCTAAGGTTTACCATTAATTTATAATCTTTCGTAATGTTTAAACACAGACTTTTAGGTATAATTATGCTTGTAATAGTAATAAATCTGTTGCTGTCATAGTCATTTTATGTACTGTTATGTCATAGACATAATTATCTTTAATAATCTGCAATTCTCCATGTCCTAAATAAATTTAGAAATAGTTATCCCAGGACCTTTATAATACAGCTACAAACTCATCATGAAAATACTTTCAAAGCCCTCTGACACAGCTCTACAAAACCATACATGATTTTTTAATAAACAACATCATGCTTGGTTTTGTTTCACAGAATAATACAATGGAAATCCAATGATTAAGTGCATTTTACTGGTTATAGGACCAAGCATGTATCTGTTATGAGAAGAGTGTGTTGTGCTTTATACAATATTCAACAACTCGTTACTTGGAATGCACTTCAAAAAAATAAGTCATATAAAGACTAAGCCAATTGAGAACTTTAAGCAAAGAAGCAGCAACAGTCATCACATTCTCAAGCAAGCATCAACAATGGAATTCATTGCACCATTGACACAATAGCTCAAGGTTAAAACATTGAAAAAGCAAAAATACTGCTGGTGTACTTTTTACAGCATGCTTGCTGTGTCGTGGTATCGTTTGTGTTATCTTATTTGCTGAGTGCCTGTTATTGTTTTACTATTTTGAATTTTGGGTTCTTTGTCCTCTGGCTATTATTACTCAGTCGAGCAAATCTCTTGAACAGGGTGTGTAAACAGAAAGGAATTGTTACTAAAAGATAACACTGATAAAAGAATTTGTTTTTACACTTTTATTGCCGTCACACTTTATTAATTTCACATAATTACTCTTGATACATGCGTGTAACTGTGTGTGTAACTGTTATATTTTCAAATGTAACTATAATCACTTATTTGCCGCACATTATTAATTCGCGTATTTCACATTTTGTAACAAACTTTACGACGCGAGAGATTCTGTAGAATTACGTAACGTGTACTTCGTGAATGCTTCTGTTGAACTGCACGACGTTTAACTCGTGAATGATTCTGTTGAACTGCGCGACGTGTAACTCGTGAATGATTCTGTTGAACTGTGCGACGTGTAACCCATGAATGATTCTGTTGAACTGTGCGATGTGTAACTCGTGAATGATTCTGTAGAACTGTGCGACGTGTAACTCATGAATGATTCTGTTGAACTGTGCGACGTGTAACTCGTGAATGATTCTGTTGAACTGTGTGACGTGTAACTCGTGAATGATTCTGTTGAACTGCGCAACGTGTAACTCGTGAATGATTCTGTTGAACTGCGCGACGTGTAACTCGTGAATGATTCTGTAGAACTGTGCGATACCTGTCTTTGGCTTCAGAATTTATACTCCCACACCCCGATATGCCTAAACATTATAACAGAGCTGCTATTGGTTAATAAAGTGCACCAACATTAGCGTCTATTTTTATATCCAATCAAAATTACGAACACATATGCTCTAAGGAAGATATTCCCTCCATTTCTAAAGAAAGGCATGCTACCCTGACGTCATTTGTTTGTCTCTTCTAATTGATAAACAACTCACCCCCTTGTTTCATTGTTACCCGCTTCTATTGTCAGTTTCAGTGAGGCCGTGTAAACTTATTTCCTAACAATGCTTATAATTAACAAACATCTCAAATCATTGTCATACAATAATGTTAATTTATACTACAATCACTCTGGCATTCACAGTGTTGTGATATAAAATACTGCCTCAGCTGGAAGGTTAAGCGACTCAGTTGTGAATTCAAGTGCGGTGTACTCAGTTCTTACGGCGATAGACTTTGTCCTAGCATTTATAAAGTTAAATCTTTCATGAAAATATCGCTTAGTAAGCCCCTCAGTACCAGTGGATATAGCAGATAGCAGTAGGGTTAGGGCTGTTGTCTTCATTGTGTATAATTTCTTTAAAACGTATGCCAACGAAAAAAACCGCAAAAATCTTAACTTCATGAAATGTCAAGAACATATGGCTGAGGCATGCTCATTAAGTACATCCACTGTTTCACGTGTGTTGGGAAGTGAAAAAGGATATGCTGTTAGCTGTGCTGCTTGAATAACAAAGGACACATAGAAAGGTATGGTTTTTATTTCTCTGTTTGTGTATCACATTTCCATTATTGTGTCTCTTCTTGTAGTTTTTAAGTGAACATTGCAATGACGCATAACGTTCAGTTGAAGCATGAAGCAAAGCGAAGTGAAGTTTGGCAACCACGCGGTCACTCCATATTGGTTATCACGAAACATCAAGAGATTTGGACCGCGCAGTAGTAACACATCACTTATAAGCTTCTACTTAATACCAAATGTCATGCTTATGTCAGGCATCTATAAATATGCAAGCAAACATTTTAACTTTTTGTCACTTTTTTACTTTATCTACCATGTACCTAGTAAATAGCAAAATTATTGCATTCAACTAAACAATTTGATACAAGATTTCACCAGAAATATTTTTTCAGGTCCCCTGAATCCAAAAACAGCATTTTCAGGAAAAAGTCCATGTGCGTGCGTGCGTGCATGCATGCATGTGTCTGTGAACAGATAACACAAAAACTTGGATAAATACCAAACTTGGTATTTAAGTTCAGTATCTTTTCCAAAGATTTTAAAGAAAATCTCCCCCACCACAAAACTAGCCTTTATTACATGGAAAAAGTTTTGTGATTGTTATTAAAAAGTGGCTTAAAGATTTTGTTTAAAATACCATATGTTTAAGATATTTACATGACAAATAAAATGCATATATCTTGAATCTTCTGTGAAGTCCACTTCATTCTGAATTAATTTTGTATAACTTTAAAACCATTTGTAAAAGTATATATGCAAGTGAAGATGATTATTGTTATTATTATTACAAACCCAAAATGACTATATTTGGTGTAAATTATCGCTAACATAAAAATAATTTACAATGCTAATGCATTAGTTAAAACCCATTTGTAGTATATGAGAAAATATTTATCTTCTATAGATAAACTACAATATATGTATGTAACAGTTTGTTTGGCAATCATAATCGGGACAATTTCAAAATGATGTTCATTAAATTTTATCTATCTTTTTCCAACATTCCTATGCCTTCAAAGCAAATGGACTGCATTTCCATTTTTACTTTCTCTACCACGTACACCCATGGACAATCACCAGATTCCATTTGCAGATCGTAGGGTTTCATGTGCCTTCGTAACAGCTGTATTCACAATGCACATGCAGGAACTGTAGAATGGTCTGTGCCTGTGAGTGCAATTGTCATCTTATAAGCTAATGAAAACAGAGCACGGATCAACATTATGGTGGCTGAGAGGTTAAAAAGGCACTTCTTGTGTTAAGTTCCTCGGTTCAAAACTCGCATTAGTTTTTTACTTTCTCTACTACATATAGTAAGTAGGGGAAGTATTGTATTCCACCCAAAAATTCGATACCGAGATTTCACCAGAAATATATGTTTTGAGGTCCCCTGAATCCAAAAAAAGCATTTTTGGAAACATGTCCGTGTGTGTGTCTGTGTCTATCTGTGTATGTCTGTGAACAGCATAACTCAGAAACGAACAGTCGGATAAACACCAAACTTGGTATTTAGGTTCAGTATCTTCCAGAGATGCGACACAAAGGTTTTCAAGGAAATCCCCCCTACCCCAGACTACCCTTTACATGGAACATTTTTCGAAAATTTCAATTTTCTCAAAAATGGCTCTAACGATTGTGATTAAAATATCATATGTTTAAGATATTGTCATGAGAAATGAAATGTATATCTCGAATTTTTTGGGAATGTCTCCAAAAGTATTCTTCATTGTGAACGACTTTTGCATAACTGGTAAACCATAAGAGATAGACAAAATCTTACTACACAAAAAATGTAGATCGCGTTAAAATACACAATTTATGTCATATACATTTCTTTTGTTGAGTGAACCGTTTTCGAGATATTGCTTGTTATTCCCTCAAATTTTGCAACACATACTTTTTCTCAAATTCGTTATTCATTTTTTTTGAGTCCTGGACATGCAAAGAGAATGGAAAGCACACATAGCAACCAGTGCTTGAAAGTATTGATTGTCACTTAAAACCTACCATATTCCCCTTGCATGTACATGAAAATTACCAATAAGTTTAACATCTCGATTAACATGAAGCATATGGAGAATAAACATTGTAAAAATAGTTTGTACAAGAGTAGAGAAAGCCATGTGAGTGTAACACATCAGATTTTTTTTTATGTTGTTAATTTTATGACTGGATGCATTGCATTAAAATAACTTTAGCATTTTAAGTTTTAGGCATATCTATACACACAAAAACATAATTCTACTAAACCACTTATTTTAAATAAATGCAAATAAACAATTACCTTCTAAAACACATAGAAAATAAACAAATTAATATTGGATGTATGAACCCTCAGCACGTATAACTGCCCTCAATCTTCAAGGCATAGATGAAATTAAATCTCTGCAATAATGTGAACGAGAGGCTACAACATCCCAGGCTTCTTGAATTTGTGCTCAGAGGTCATCTTTTGTCCTTCGTGAACTTGCAGGGAAACTTGAGTGCAGCTCCCTTTTCACCATTTTCAATAGGGTTCAAATCTTAGCAAACAGGAGGCCAGTCTATCACTCTGAGAACTAGTTTGAAACCTTTCCACAGGTGTGGACAGGATGGTTATCCTGTATGAATTCAACAATTCCATCAGGATAGCTCATCCTCACAGAGGAATCAAAATATTCTCAAGTATTACTGTGTATTGCGCACTGTTCACTGTATTGTCAAGCTGTCACAATGCACCTACTGTCCATTCCAAACCAGAGTGCCTTTCACTGAAAACAAACTCTTTGTATTATACATACGAAAGTAGTTCACAATCCCTGCCCCTCCCACATGCTTGTTGAACACTGTTTAAATCTATAAAAACGTGCCCTGTGTGAGAATTATAGTTCAAAATGCAACCTGAGGTAACAATCGATTTTATAAGTATGCGGTAATGAATATTTTACTTACGTTAATCACAATCCTCGAGCAAAAGTGCAACACCCAAATCCGAATCCTCCGAAGATGACTCAGCTGCCATATTGGAATCAAAACTACTCTCCAAAATGACAGGCTTATCCACAATTCCACAGCACTGTCGCACTTAAAACAAGTTCCCACATTTTACCCTATTCTATGCTCTATTATGTCTGTTTATATTCACTGCTCGCTTTGGTTACACTTCTCACTGAAACACCTGTAAAATCCGATATTAGTTTCGTAATATGCACTAATGCAAGTGTCGCATATTTTTCTAATAATTAGTTGAATATATGAAGTATTGTTTGTTTTTCACCACTTTTTAACTGTTTCCCACTTTTGTGTTTGAACAGTTTGTTCGCATTACACGCACCTTCCTCTGCAATGAGAACTCTAATACCAACTGACTAAATCACAAGATTTGACCTGAGCTGAGCATATGTGTGTTAGTGTATTATGAATGACTGTTCGCTTATAATATATCCTGTGTTACACAAAGTGTTTATTAGGTACTCAGATAGCACCTCTGGGAATTCATTGCTGCATTTCTTGTATATGTAAGAGAGTGGCAGTCATGCATACGGTTGGTATTAACAAGCAAGATGCTCTCGGTGTTAGCGCAATAGCAGACGAAAATCATATTTTGTAACAGCTAGTATATATCCATTACCTTTAGCAATGAGTTCTTATGATAACCGCAATAAAATGTGCAGTTCCATACCTTTCCTGCTCAAATATTTCATAATACAATACATGTATTAAGGAACTATTTACGTTGGCGTAAGAGTGTGTTCTTGGGTTCGTGACAAGCCGAAGCACGTGCTTCTGTTTACATCAGAGGGAACTCTGGTCTGGAATGAACAGTAGGCAGTCCTTTGATATACAAACCCAGCAAGATATACATATATGCAACCATGATGAAATTGTGAAGGTATGTATTTTGCATCGCATTGGACCCCTTTGGATGATAGAAAATTACCTTTTCCTTACATGTGGAAGAAAATGGCACCTCATCTGAGAATACTGTGTTATTCCAATTGTGGTTATCATTTTCCTCAGCAAATGCAAGGGGAAACAACCTGAGATTGTCTGAGAGATGTTGCTTTTTAGCTGCCATTGTGCAAGAGGTGCTGCATCGTTTACACATGACAGAGCTGTTCGAGCTAATTCAGGGAATTGTGAATGTGCCCTCATTTCAGAAGCAGTTTGGAAAGGGTTCCTCTCTGCTACTGCAATTAAACCTGCACCTATTTCGGGAGTGGACACACATCTTCTGCCTGAACCAGGATGACGACATTCAATCCCTTCCCTGAATAACCACACCCACCTCTGCCTGTAGTTGCAGGGACCCCAATACAAGCTGCAGCTTCATGAGCAGAAAAGCCTGCTAGTGCAAGGAGAGACTTTTTTGTGCCTATGTCTTTGTGTGCATGTTTTGCCATTGTCAAACATGGTATGATTCACTGGAAGAGAACCTGTTTGGTCCTGATGTATTTGTGCAGCACACTTTTGCATATCACGTGGTTTCACATGCAGCATATTGCAGTTAGTGCAATAAAGCCTTAAAGAAGCATTATAATATCTATTCTATTATTAACTTTATTGAATGCATATATGAAATGCAGTATATTTAAAAAAGTAGCCACTATGCATTGATTAAACATTAACAGAAGAAAACAAAACGTGTTTGTAAATGCGAGAAGCAAATCTGTGGTCTTAAACACTGAAGTATCCTACACTTTGTCACAGCATATAGAGAAGACACATGAAAGGTAGCATGTTTAGTAATGCCATACAACAACTTGCTGCAGCTGGCTACACAACTGTACTGCATATATGTAAACAAGGTGCTGTGTCGTAAAACATTAAAAACATTTGGTGTTCAAAACATAACTCCTTTTTGTCCATGGGTGTACCTATTGTCCATTCCAAACCAGAGTTCCCTCTGACGTAAATAGAAGCACGTGCTTCGGCTTGTCAAGAACCCAAGAATTTACTCTTACGCCAACGTAAGTAGTTCCTTAATACAGGTATTGTATTATGAAATATTAGGGCAGGAAAAATATGTCATTGCACATTTTATTGCGGTTATCATAAGAACTCATTGTTAAAGGTAATGGATATATACTAGCTGTTAAGAGATTACAAAATGTGATTTTCGCCTTCTATTGCGCTAACGCAGAGAGCATCTTGCTTGTTAATACCAACTGACATGCACGACTGCCACTCTCTTACATACACAAGAAATGCAGCAATGAATCCCCAGAGGTACTATCTGAGTACCGAATAAACACTTTGCGTAACAAAGGATATATGATAAGCGAACAGTCATTCATAATACATTAACACACATATGCTCAGCTCCGGTCAAATCTTGTGATTTAGTCAGCTGGTATTTGAGCTCACATGGCAGAGGAAGGTGCGTGTAGTGCGAATAAACTGTTCAAACACAGAAGCGGGAAAGAGTTAAAAAGTGGCTAAAAACAAACAATACTTCATATATTCAACTCACTGTTACAAAAATACCCGACACTTGCATTATTGCATATTGCGAAACTAATATCGGATTTTACAGGCGTTTCAGTGAGAAGTGTAACGAAAGTGAGCAGGGAATATAAACAGACATAATACAACATAGAAAAGGATAAAATGTGGGAACTTGTTATAAGTGCAACAGTGCTGTGGAATTGTGGATAAGCTTGTCATTATTTTGGAGAGTAGTTCTGATTCGGATACGGCAGCTGAGTCATCTTCGAAGGATTCGGATTTGGGTGTTGCACTTTTGCCCAAGGATTGTGATTAACATAAGTAAAATGTTCAGTGCCGCATACTTATAAAATTGATTGTTACCTCAGGTTGCATTTTGAACTATGATTCTCACGCAGGGCGCTTTTTATAGATTAAATAGTGTTCAACAAGCACGTGGGAGGGGAACAAGAATACATCATGGGTGGGGATTGCGAACTACTTTCGCGCGGATAATACAAAGAGTTTGTTTTCAGTGAAAGGCACTCTGGTTTGGAATGCACAGTAGTACATAGTACCCAAAAATTTGATACTGAGATTTCATCAAAAATACATGTTTTGAGGCATTTTGAATCCAAAACAGCATTTGTAGAAAAAGGTGCTTCTGTGCGTGTGTTAACATCATAATTAAAAAACAAAAAATCAGATAAATACTAAACTCGCTACTTAGGTTTAGCTTCTTAGCTTCCAAAGATGCAACACAAAGATTTTCAGAAAAACCTTCCCACCCCAAACTACACTTTATATGGAACATTTTTTGAAATTTTTTAATTTCTAAAAGATAACTCTAATGGTTTTTATTAAAATACCCTGTATTAAAGTTATTTATATGGAAAATAAAATGTATATCTTGAATTTTCTGGGAATAGCCTTTAAAGTCCTCTTCCTTTGGAAAGAATTTGGTATAATCTTGTATAGTTGGAAGACATTAAGCAATAGACGAAAATGCAAAAAATCTATATCTCTTTAAAACACACAATTTATTTAAAATAATGTTTTTTGTGGCATCAGCCATTTCAAAGATACTGTTATTAATTTCTGAACTGTTCAATACTTAGGCATTCTTTCAAGTCCTGTCGATTTTCCGTTGTTTCTTGCAATACCATGGGAAGAACATGGAATTTTAAGGTCAGCGTCCAGTTCTAAAGCATTTGACTATCGCTATTCCCTTTGTATCTATAACAAAATGTGTAATGCAGCTATTTCCGGAAAGGTTTATCTTAATTAAAATGAAGTAAATAGGGAAATAGCCTTTTGTAAGAATAATTTGTATACCAATTATAAGCGATGGAGGGTAGAGAATGTCATGTGAATGTAACACATCAGAACTTTTTAAGAGCAATGATAGGGTAATTTTGCTTCATAAATTAACAAAATGCTCCTAAATGATGTACAGAAAAGTCAAAAGAGTATGAAAAAGCAGCTAGAGGGTTCAAATATATGAACAAACCTTAAATGCTGAGAATGTGAGTGGTAGCTCTATCTTGACAAGTGATTCCACAAGATGACCAAAACTTGTCCATCGTGCAGAAAAATCTGATACAGAATGATCAACAGCCGCAGCAAAAGCAGGCCAAACAAATGTTGCAGCTGGCAAAACTGAAAAATTTGCTATAAAACTGCGGCACCTGTGGAAAAAAACAAAACTTTCCATTGGCTTCTAAATATTTATAATTTTAAAGAATTTAATCTTATAATGCAAAAAATGAGAGAAGGGAGAAAGGGAGAAGGGGAACAAATGGAATATAGTAATTTAGTTTATATTTTCATATAAATTGATAAGGTAGAACTTCAATCAATTATTTCCACATCAAACATTTTTCCAGATTTACCATTCTGGTCATGCTGTAGTGAAATGGTTTCCATTGTAACACATGTCAACCCTAGACAGGTGGTGCATGTATGTTTTACATTAGTGGTAGCGCAGGGTCACTCGCGACCCCAGGAATAAAACGATTGTTGTAAATGGACCGAATTAATAAATTTATCTAATTATTGCTTACATATAACGAGAAATACATTACGTATTAAAATAACTGTTAGTTGTAGAAATCTACTTTAAAAAATAAAACAAAAACTTTGAATTGACAGTTCCTTGCAATTTGGACTGATGCGCAGCACAAAAAATATATTTAAATGTTCACTTTACTCATAATCATAAAGTATCACAGTTAATTTTTTTTTTCTTTTTCCATCTTGACAGTAAGAACATACTCATAATTCACACACAGCTCTTACACACGACTACACTATGACTTTGCACACCTGCTGCTTGCATTTTACACACGAAAGCTTTGTCTTTCTGTCTGCATTCTCGGACACACATTACACCTCATTCTTTTCTTCACTGGCAATTCCTGTTCTTGATTTTCTGGTTGTGCTGCATTTATAAAATGCTGTATTTTCTCAAGCAATAATTCTGTAGGAGATTTTGCATTTTGAGCTGCAGATTTTACACCTGGTGAGTTACTATCTTGTGGGAACGAGTACGTTAATTTTGAGGATACTGAATCATTTTCCATGCCGTGACTCGATCCTCTTCTGCACTTTGCTCACTTTCTCTATTTGAACTCAGTATTTCAAGTTCATCTTCGGTTTCGCTGCCTTCACCACCTAATGCTTCCTCTTCTTCCACTTCCCTTGTTAGGGCTAATAACCTTGCCTGATGTTCCTCATGTCATAACACATATTGATATAAAAACAGCACTGCGTTCAAGACTAAAAAGTACGTAAATATTATAACCACAACTTCTCAAAGGTTCAGCTGAAAACACACTGTAACTACAGAAACAATATGCAGACGAGACACATAACAGGCAACGGGAGAGGTGGCGTGGGGGTATTTCCTGCCCTCATTTCAGCCGAAGAACACAAATAGTCTATATTCTAGGAATGTATGACCTGTATTTCAATGCTAATGACCTCCAACAAAAGCCAAGGAATGCAGCCAAAGGTAAGGGAAAGGCAGGGTTCAGGTATCCGAAATCATTATATATAACTTGCAAATAAAACTGACTGGGGTCAGAAAATACCCCGCGCCACCTCTCTAGGGTTAATAAAGCCCTCAATCATCATTCCATGAAATATTGTTTTCCCACACCATTCTCAGAAATTTCACTCCCAACAAAACTATCCTCTTTGGAACAGGGACTGGACTCTATGGCAATGATACCAAGCTTTCATTTAGCTTGAGCAAATATGCCATATTCTTTCAAGCAGAGGTATTTGTTATTTTAGCTAGTACTTGGCAGAGAGTAAGAAGACCTTACAGTAATAAAACAGCCAGTATTGCGAGCAATAGAATGCACTGACTGACCACAATTCAACTGAGGTGGATGCCAGGGCATATGGGGATTAAAGGCAATGAATGAGCAATTGAAATTGCTAAGAAGGGAACTCAGCAACCTTTATTGGACCTGAACCATGATGCAGAAATAATTTCCTAAACTTATTGCCTTGAATATTATGTGATGTTCAAGCAATTTATAGGGCAATGCCATGTTCAAATATGAGATAGAGTTATTATACATTAGGCAAGCATTTTAAATGTATTGGGAACAAATATACTTGTTCATATTTCATGTTACTGGGGTGTTTGGAATAGTAATATGTGTGATTTGTGAGTATTGAGAATAAGAATGGTTGAGATGAGTGATAGTTTGGCTATTTAGATTGCCTGACCATACACTCATACAAAGGACTGTAATAGCGCCATTCATAATGGTCATATGACCACACTAGTGACCAGCCAATTATGGCTTGGCATCCTTGAGCATGAGTGATGCCACATACTTGCTCCATAGATATGGTACAAGATAGTATGAAAATCAGTACCTTTGGAAAGACATATATTGTAAATTTGTTTTA
Organism: Deroplatys truncata; assembly: GCA_030765065.1. Taxonomy (NCBI): domain Eukaryota; kingdom Metazoa; phylum Arthropoda; class Insecta; order Mantodea; family Mantidae; genus Deroplatys; species Deroplatys truncata. The sequence continues at coordinate 67,012,163 of CM060984.1, forward strand.
GAGCGTTGTAAAAGGTTATATTATCAATGAAAACATATACAACCATTCATACCAGTTAAGAATACGAGCTATTATTCGTGAGTATGGTGAATAAGAACCCTGCATCTATTTCGTCTTCTTTACCGTTTGGACCCTGAGATACAAAATACTTCAGAAAACTACTTCAAACTTAGCATTCATTCATCCTTGCTGAGATTTGCAACAGAACCCAGTATCATTGACTGCTTGCTCATAGAAAAATAAATATTAGAACCCATTGTATGCTTCAAGCACTCCAAATCTCTTATACAGAGAACGGACAGTTGGAGGTTGTGAGAACTGCTAAAACTAATCAGGGAAAAGCTCTCATGTGCAACAGGCCCTTAGAGGATGGGACAGCAAGTGTATCCTGCCTGCAGACGGTGTTATCCAGCAGATGACAGCTTCTCATCTACTGTACAAGTGCTCACCACTTGCTCTCCAAAGAGCCCTCATTTTTTAGAGCTAATTTCCAAAATTGGAGACTTTCAATGATCATGGTCCAGAGCCTGATTCAATACATTATGAACCATTCTTCCAAGTGCCACTTGAGGGTCATTTCTACACTGTGACAGGCCAATGTAAGTGTTGAAATAACATTTCCTCTGTATTACTCAGTCCCCACAGCCTCATTTACAAAAGCAACTTGCACCACAGGCAGATTGAGGAAGAAGAAATGACTGAAGAACATGTTCAAACCGTGAAACACTACCTGCTGGATTCATGACAGAGAGATATTGGACAGCAAGAGGCTAATGGTTTCATTGCCAAAGCCCAGCATTGGGCAACAACAAAAAATGTACTAAGTTTTATTTTGATTAACCTTGAGCTGTTGAACAAGGTAAATCTGACTGCAAGCTAACCAATTTGTTTGTTAATAAAGCACAATTTCAGGTAGTGTGGTAGTATTGCAGCTTTGTTCTTCTTGAGGTCACATTCACCTTTTGCAAGCAATCACAATGTAAAATCGCATATGACAAACGGGAAATAATGTATAACAACACTAAACTCAAGCAAAGGTGATTCTACATCTGCTGCAACAGGCCTGATATATGGCATTCCTCACGAATCAAGCCTTGAACATGTATTGTTTATCCTACAAATGCATAACTGATCATGTTTCCAAAGATAAAATTAGTACAGTTTGAGTATGACACTAGTGTAACAGCTGGTAACACTGCTAGATTAATGTTACAAAAGTAAGTTAGCACTATACTTTACAATGGCACATATATGCATAAATTCATCTAAATATAAATGTTAATGTTTGAAAATAATACCTTTAATGAACCTTTGCATTTAACTATTAAAAATAAATCAGTAAATAGTGTTAATAAAGCCAGTTGGTATACACTTTGGATGATAAGACCTGTTTTTTTACTCCATACATAGATACATTAGCTATCAAAATCAGTAAATGTCTATTTCTGTTTAAACGTTTAATAAAGCACTCCCAACAATTAAAATTTGCCTCTATCTTATTCATTCACACATTTCATATGACAATGAAATATAGGGCAGCACCTCAGAAATAAATTTAAACAGAATTTTTATTCTGTAAAAAAAGAGGAATTAAATACCTTGGAAACTTAACAAGATTCAACTAGTGCAAAGAAGTTTTTCAACAGCATGAAATACTAACATACCTAGCCTCAACATTTTCAAAAGTATTTCACCTATGATAAGATATAAATTCCCAATATCCCTTTACCAATATCCAGAACCATAAGACAAGAAATAAAACTAACCTCGTACTCTCCACTTATAGACTCAGCAGTTATACTGATGCTAAACCATATAATTGAATGCCTATAGAAATAATAAAAAAAAAATTAATATAATCATAAGAAACTTAAAGTGCTTTTACAAAAATTGTTACTGAAAAAAGCATATTATTCAGCAGCAGAATATTTAATTAATTTCCACATTTCATCTGTTACAGCATCTGTGTATAAATATAAAGGTGTGGAAAACTAATATGCAAAAAATTGTAGAGTAGAAAGGCAGTATCAAAATTAGCATTTTGAGGATAGGAACAAGGAGTCAAGAATCTTTCTTACTGCTCTAAATGTGTCAACATTAAACTGCCATGTTAGAGTCTCCGATTGTGAAACCAATTTGTGTTATGTCATATGTAAACAAAATGCACTTTTGCATAGTACTAGTCACTATTGCTAGGTGTGTCAGATGCAAGGCCTACTGGATGATACAGTAATACCGTCTTGTTCAGTACAGTACGCTCATGTAATGGTTAGTTTCTCATCGTATACTAGTACTCGTTAGTTAAGACAAACTGTAGACACTTGTCGTGTGAGTTACATTTAATTTTGACTGACAAATCAACAAATAAAATCAGAAGTAAAGTTAGATTTCAACACTGAGGCAGTATTTTTAAAACTTAAATGATTTTAGTCAAATTATATAATATGTAAATTCAATAACAGCCACCCTTATAGCAATATGTATATGTAACAATATATAAAAAGTGTATATTACAGACATTGTATATGTTTATATTATTGTATACATGTAATAATGTTATCTGAATGTATTACGTAGTTTAATAATGTAGGAGCTGTGAGAATAATATGTTAAAAGTTGCTAACAATGAGGTAACCTTGAGGCAATGAGTAAGGAAGTGTAATAATGCTACTAGTCATTCTTGGAGCAACAATAATGTAATTTTTGTGACAGTTTATAAAATAGCCAATCAACAACCAGAAAAAAGCTCAACTTAAATAAAAGTATTCTATTGGATTAGGAATAGCCAATCAGAGAATTGAAATACAGAAATTTACAAATTTAGGTGGTAGAAATCAAGTCAGTTGCTTGTAGACAGCGCTCATAACTGGACGCATTGGTTGTAAACAGTGTTTCTAACCGGATGCGAGATGTGTCCTCGAGAAATTTAATACATATTTTGTGTGAGACAAAAATAGTTTACGTGTTAAAAAGTGCAAGTAATTAATAAAAAAAATCTCACAGCTCTCTTTCTCTATATCAGTGAAATGTTATTTAAATCGTGTCAAGCATTAATAAAAGGAGTGAAATAAAATTATAATCTGTGTAAGCCTACATTCTTCAGTCGCACCACCTCATGTCTCTAAAAACTATAAATACTGACATAGCCAAGGCAAACATAAATATATAATATTTAAAGAAACAGTCAAAATTATAAAGTTAATATTTTTAAACTTGGGGCAAAGGCCACCAGAAAGTACATTTGGGGCGAAGGCTACTGGAAACTTTTTACCATACGTGCGGTTGCAACTACTTCAAGTTCGGCTCCCCAACAGTTGAACTACAATACAAGTCCTACTTCAAATTGGCTTTCCATACATAGCAGCAATACACCTTCTTCAATATTCATGCAGTGCTCCTGTTTTTATACTGCATCTTCACATACTCCTATCCTCAAAATGCTTGGTTTGGTACTGCCTTTCTACTCTACAGTTTCCTCTATATAGTTTTTCCGTACCTTTACGTTAGAAGCCAAAGATAAGCAATTCTATTTAATTGTCCTTCAAGTAGGTTCAGATGGTCTATTCCATTTTGTAACAAAAAGTGTACTTCAAACCCAGCACCACAAAATGAAATTTCTATCCTCAAAGCACTCCAGGATTTAAGAAAACATATGAAAAAATTTGTTTTTGAGGGAAAATTATAAACTTTGTCTTAATGACCCAGCCAAAATTTACAATGGTGTCTCATAGCCAACCAGGGCAATGGTTTTCATAAATCTGAGCCTGTTTCATGCGACGGAAAATGTTTCTTACGTAATATTTATAGTGTAAGAAATTAGAACTTGTAGATCATATGTTGTGTTGCTTTACTCCACGCGTTGCCATCTTGTGACGTCATTCGTTGGTTGGTTCGTAGCTCCCTCTGGCGTGGTAAGTTGCATCAGTTTTGAAATAATTCACTTTAAATGTTCTCCGGCTAGCTATTTAGGTAGACATTTAACTCTTGCAGGGTGTGAATCGGAAAGGAATCTTTTATCCAGAAATTATACTGACGAAGAAATTGGTTTTATAACTTTTATTGCCGAACACATTCACAAACACTTTTTACATATAAATCTGGATACTCGCCAAACTGAAACTGTTTGTAATAACTTCTTATTTATCACTTTTAACTCGCATACTTCAACTTTATGTAAATTTTTTTTTAACTGTATAATACTTTATAATAATTATCGTAATTCTGCTGCGTGCAACTTGGCGAAATAAATGAACTGAGAGACCGACGTGGAGAGTACGGAGAATTCTGTTGAACTGGGGAACAAGCTCCCTTGAACCTGGCTTATTTATATGCTTGCCTCAAGATACGCCTAAAGATTATAAATGAACTGCTATTGGCTAATAAAACGCGCCAACATTAGCGTCTATTTTAATATCCAATGAAAACCACTAATACATATTGCTTTAGGAAACATTCTAGAAGCTTCTATCGAAACCGCGCGAAATATTACGTAACTTCCTTGTTCCCGGTAATGATAAACAACTCACCCCCTTGCTGCATTATTGCGTTATTATTGACAGTTTCAGTAAAGCCGTATATTATTATTTACCAATAATAATTACAATTAATAAACCTCTGAAATCAATGTCACATAAAAATACATATTCATATTACTATCATTAATTACATCTGAGTAATTTGTGATACAAATTACCGTATCATATGCCCCACTAGAAACATAATTATAAATATTTATAACTTGTTTAGTAATTTTAAAATTGTGTTTTTAGTCTCCTAAATCTTGGAACACACGCTATCACTTTCACTTAACACTTCACACGCATTTAACACACGACATGTTTTTCCCCTATCTCGCCACTACTTACTGGCTCTGGTTTAATTAATTTAGATATTCATCTGACATCACAAATTTTTTATAGCAAATACTTTACCCTAAATTATTTAATCACTGTTACCAAATTGTTTACTTTCTTACGTTGACAAAAATTTATACATTTAAGATTTTTGTAATTATTATACATATTTACCAAATATTCACCCTCTACATATATTTACATCTCTTAAATCTAAGCATTGTTTTACATTTTCTATTTGCTACATAAACATTTGTTGTTAATTATTTTTTTTTTTTTTTTACCCATTTTTGTTATTTTGTACTTTATTTTAATAATACTCTTGGAATTGTATTTACGTACTTTTAATTTAATATCATATTAAGTTTCAATCTTTGCATTCTTAATTTCAAATGTTGTTACAGTTACTAAAAATTTATTTTAATTTTTTTTTTTTTTTTTTTATAATTTATTTCTCTTTTCAAATGATATATATAAATAATTAACCCTCTTACGTTCCAATACATTTCTATGCAAGTCATCTTTACCTATCCAGCATTTACTTTACATCTCATTGCTATTTACCCTCCTGGATCAAATTGTGTGTGGCTAAACATTACTCGTAGCCGTAACCTAACCTTCAAATTTTTGTTCATGAATAACCTCTTGTATTCATATGACATTTCGTTCCCTGATAATATTTGAAAACAATCTACAGTTTCTTGAACAACACATCTTTTAACAACTTTCATTTTCAATTCTTCTACTATCATCTTAATCTGAGAATACTCTGACAAATCTGTACTAAATTGTACTGGACTGGAGTTTTCATTTTGAACATTTTGGTACAATTTCTTTCTTTGCATTTCTGATTCATTCTGTATTTCTGATATCTCCGCTCTGAAATTAACTTGTGCCTGATTTACATCTACATTCCTAACCTCTTTTGTCTCTCTTAACTCACTTGAAATACTACTCATTTGACTTCCTAACTCTGTACATTCTACATTAACCTCACTTTTAGTATTAACCTTACTTTCTTTGTTATCTATTTCCTTGCTCATGTTTAGCATTTTCTTTGAAATTTCTCCTGTCTCACTTGCTATTACTTCCTCATTTTCATCTCTCATTTCTGGCATACTAATATCTAGCTTCGTAACTTTCTTTTCAATTTCTTCACTGCTTTGATCTACTTTTTGCTCTAATACCTCATTACTCCTACCAATATCTTTTCTGTTTTGTTCAAAGCTCCTACGAATATCTTCCCTTAATTCCTTATGACTCTTTTGCATATTTTCCCTTACTTGATCTACAATACTCTTACCAAGATCTTCCCTCAATTGATCTGTAATACTCTTACTAAGATCTTCCCTCAATTCTCTCTTATTCTGATCTAGTTTTTCACCAAAATTTCTAAACATTTCCATCATCATACCAGCATCAATAGTAATGTATCCTGCTATTCTATTCTCCCTTTCTGCACTAACATTTCCTTCCTCAAATTCTACATTGTTTGAGCTTTTTTTTGTAACCTGTATTGAATTACAGCTAACTGTTACACTATCCCCTTTCATCATTGTTTTTTCTGTATTACTAGCAGCCATTGTTTTTGTTTTCTAAAAAAAAATTGCGATACCTTTGTGATGCTTTCTGTTGATGTAGCTTTGATGTCCAGCGTTCTGCCCCATTCTCCTAGATTTGTATGTCGCTTCTGCGTTGTGTTGTGATGAATCTACGTTGTTTCGATGTTTTTTTTTTGTATCCACTTATCCGCGCCGTTTGTCGCTCCTCTCGTTGTTTCTTGAATCTGCGTCTTGTAGATCATTTCACCGCTGTATTCCTGGTCACTCTGCTTCATTCCTAGTCATCGTTTTCCTTTCCTGGTCACTTCGCCTTCCTTTCCTGGTTATCGCGCTCCACGTTCTGGGTGCCAATTATGCGACGGAAATGTTTCTTACGTAATATTTATAGTGTAAGAAATTAGAACTTGTAGATCATATGTTGTGTTGCTTTACTCCACGCGTTGCCATCTTGTGACGTCATTCGTTGGTTGGTTCGTAGCTCCCTCTGGCGTGGTAAGTTGCATCAGTTTTGAAATAATTCACTTTAAATGTTCTCCGGCTAGCTATTTAGGTAGACATTTAACTCTTGCAGGGTGTGAATCGGAAAGGAATCTTTTATCCAGAAATTATACTGACGAAGAAATTGGTTTTATAACTTTTATTGCCGAACACATTCACAAACACTTTTTACATATAAATCTGGATACTCGCCAAACTGAAACTGTTTGTAATAACTTCTTATTTATCACTTTTAACTCGCATACTTCAACTTTATGTAATTTTTTTTTGGTTTTATAAATGTTAACTAATTCTTGTATGATTATATTACCAAATCTCATTGGCCAGAACTTACTTGTCTACACTCCCTCCACAAAGCAAGAACACTGTAGCTAGGAACCAATCAAAACCTTGAAATGACTTGTACACCCGATGCCTCACGAGAGAATGAGAGATGTGTAACAGGTGAGCCAAGCTGTCTTGCAACTGCGGGAGTTGTTGAATAAGCTGACAGTTTACTCCATATCTATAAGCAATGTACAAATCAATTTAATAATTTAGCTCACCTATGATCAATATAATTAAGTCTTTAAAACTGCACTACAATTTCTTGAACAATTAACTTACAAAAATGGAAGATGTTGAGAAACAGAGTGATCTGTTACTTTATTAATATGGCTACTTGATACAAGGTTTATATTCAGAGTATGCAAATAATATTTATGTGCATATATTCATAAATTTCTACATACAGGGGGAGTCAGAATAACACCAAATAATTTCAAGGCATGTTTCAGGGGTTATATTTGAGTATTTTCTTATAGTGGAATGTATGTCAGTAAATGTCTTGTATCAAGCTAGACAACATTCACATTTTTAAAATGCTGCGTGGGTTAATGATATTCTGTCAAACAGATCCCTGTTCCTCTACAGCACTGGAATATCACTTATGTTTTGTTCTTTGCATTTTGGAATATTGCTTGTGTTCTGTTTTTAGCATTCTTTATATCATCATTAAACTAAAACCTATATTTTATTTAAAGGTGAGTCGGAATTGTTACACTAACATCACTTAAGTTTACTCACTTAACATGTTTCGGGAAACGGTTGTTCCCATCCTCAGAAGTTAATTCGACTGGCCCGTGTTTTTGGTGTTTCCGTTTTTTGGACTGGATACTGTGGTGGCATCTTGTGGTGGTGGAGAAATGTACTTCCAGAGAGGATTTGGTGGCGGCAAATCAAAATTCATTAGATGTGTGTTGTGTTTTAGAATGGTGATCTTCTCCCATGCATCTAATTCGGCTGCAAATTTGGCTGGTTTGACTAATGTAATATTGGGTTTGATGTTGTGATTAGTGATCCAAAAAACTAATCACAACATCAAACCCAATATTACATTAGTCAAACCAGCCAAATTAGATGCATGGGAGAAGATCACCATTCTAAAACACAACACACATCTAATGAATTTTGATTTGCCGCCACCAAATCCTCTCTGGAAGTACATTTCTCCACCACAAGATGCCACCACAGTATCCAGTCCAAAAAACGGAAACACCAACAACACGGGCCAGTCGAATTAACTTCTGAGGATGGGAACAACCGTTTCCCGAAACATGTTAAGTGAGTAAACTTAAGTGATATTAGTGTAACAATTCCGACTCACCTTTAAATAAATTCAATACACATCACTGTTTCTAGCTTCTTTTCATTACAATATCCACCTAAAACCTATACTTTGTTAATTAAGTGATAAGGGATTCCGTTGCATATTATACAGCACTTTGTGACTTTTTGGTTCCTACAAGAGGTGTAGGTTATCAATCTCAGCTAACAGAATATACTAAAAAGCTAGATTTTCTGGAAGGACTTTCAGTTTTACAGCCTATTACAAAATGTTCCACTTTGCTTATGAAGAACAGACATGCATGATGTTTTTGATGCTGCTTGGGGAAATGTGAAAAGGACACAAGATTTTTATGCTGAGCATTACCAAAGGGGACATTTGCCTCATCACAGCACCTTTACTGTCATACATCGATTGCAAGAAACAGGAACTTTTCAAAAACAAACGCATTGTTTGAGAGTCCAAAGAAATGTAAGAACATTGTGAATTGGAATTCTCTGTCCACAAGCATAAGAGCAATACTGCATTCCATGCACACAAGCCAGTTTTTGGTTACTATAATTTAGTGCTAACAGCAATTACATCTGTATCATCTCACCTGAATTCAACCACTGGGGCCAGATGACTTTCCAGCCCAACTACAGTTTGTCCAGTAGTTTCTTCATAAATGCATTGATCAACCAAGATTTCCTAAGACCATATTGCAGATGGACAAGAAGGTTTTTACATGAGAGCATGTTTAACACACATAATAGTCACATTTGGGCATGGGAAAACCTTAGAGCTATTAGAGTTACAAATTACCAACATCAGTTTGCAGTGAACATTTGGGCTGGCATTGTGATTAACACACTCGTAGGGCCTTATTTACTACTTCCAAGTTTGATGGGCCACATTTACCTATTTTTACAACATACTTTGCCAAAAATTCTGAAAGGTGTTCCTTTAGGAAAATGCCAGTTAATGTGGCTCCAAGGTGATGGAGCACCAGTGCATTATTACAGTGTTGTACCTGATCATGCATCGGTAAAGGCGCATTGAAATCATGGCCAGCAGGTTCACTGATCTAACCTCTCTGGATTTTTGTATTCCACCCAAAAATTCAATAGCGAGATTTCACCGGAAATACATGTTTTGAGGCCCCCTGAATCCAAAAAAAAGCATTTTTGGAAACATGTCCATGTGTGTGTCTGTGAACAACATTACTCAGAAACGAACAGTCGGATAAACACCAAACTTGGTATTTAGTTTCAGTATCTTCCAGAGATGCGACACAAAGGTTTTCAAAAAAAATCCCCCTATCCCAGATTATCTTTTACATGGAACATTTTTCGAAAACTTTAATTTTCTCAAAAATGGCTCTAATGATTTTGATTAAAATATCATATGTTTAAGATATTTTCATGACAAATGAAATGTATATCTCGAATTTTCTGGGAATGTCTCCAAAAGTATTCTTCATTGTGAACGACTTTTGCATAACTGGTAAACCATAAGAGATAGACAAAATTTTACTACACAAAAAATGTAGATTGCGTTAAAATACACAATTTATGTCATATACATTTTTTTTGTTGAGTGAACATTTTCGAGATATTGCTTGTTATTCCCTTAGATTTTCCAATACTTATACTTTTTCTCAAATTCGTTATTCATTTTTTTTTGTCCTGGTAATGCAAAGAGAATGAAATACTCCACATAGCAACCAGCTCTTAAAATATTTGACTATCGCTTAAAGCCTACCAATTCCCCTTGCATCTACAAGAAAATTAGCAATAAGATTAACTTCTCGATATCTCAATTAACATGAAGCATATGGAAAATAAGCATTTGTAAAAATAGTTTGTACAAGAGTAGAGAAAGTCATGTGAGTGTAACACATCAGATTTTTTCCTTTGGCAACATTTCAGACTTTTGTGCATGAGACACACTGGTTAATAGTGCAGAGGAGCGGATACCCAGGATCTTTGTAGCATTTGATGCTATTCGTGTAATGCCAGGTATTTTTTAAGGAACTTAGCAATCATTACAAAAATGCTATCACCTATGCTCTGAAGTCAAGTCACCTTTTATAAACACTTATGCCTTGTCCAATTTGTGTTTTATACTTGGTTTAACTATTTTTGAAGCCTTTTAAAAACATTTGCTTGCATCATTTACCATTATTTTAACTTTTCTCAAGTAATTTGTATAATGGTGGAGAAAATTTGACCAACAATAGTATTAATTGCATATGTTATTGGCAATAACTGTTGCAATGTTTTGACCTACGAGGGTGGTCTGAAAAGTTTCCGACCTCAACATGAAAATGGAGGCACTCGTAAATAAAAGCTAGTGAATTTCGTTGTTCATCTGTTGACAGTTACTCACCAAAGTTTCAGCCATTTTGGATGCTCAGTTGTTATGTAACAGTCGTTTGAGTGAGGTGATGTGAGTGTTTTTATGAAAATGGACAAAATCGAATATCGAGCTGTCATTAAATATTTGTTTTTGAAAGGCAATATGCCCACACAAATCAAAGATGAGTTGGATTCTGTGTATGGGGACTCTGCACCATCATTTACCACAGTGAAATTTTGGGCAGCTGAATTTAAACGTGGCCGTAAGAGCTTGGGAGACGATGAAGGTTCTGGACGTCCAAAAACTGCAACTCCCGATGAAAACATCGCCAAAGTTCACCAAATGGTGCTAGACGATCACCGAATTAAAGTGAGAGAGATAGCAGAGGCTATGAACATGTCAAAAGAACGTGTTTGTCACATATTAAATCAACATTTACACATGAGAAAGCTGTACGCGCGTTGGGTGCCACGTTTGCTCACGTATGACCAAAAACGTGTTCGAATGAACATTTCTAACGCTCTGTTGGCGCAGTTTAGGCGCAATAAATCCGAGTTTTGGCGCCGATTAATTACTGCAGATGAAACTTGGATACACCATTACACACCCGAAACAAAAATACAGTCCAAACAGTGGACTGCAAAGAGGGAACCGGCTCTAAAAAAACTGTTTTTTCGGCTGGGAAAGTGATGGCGACTGTTTTTTGGGATAGTCATGGAGTTATTTTATTCGATTATCTTCAAAAAGGAAAAACCATTACAGGAGCATACTACGCATCATTACTTGACAAGCTGAAGGCAGAACTTGCGGAAAAATGGCCACATTTGCAGAAAAAGAAAATCCTGTTTCACCATGACAATGCACCGTCTCACACTCAGCAGTTGCAATGGCAAAAATCCACGAATTACGGTTTGAACTGCTTGACCATCCGCCTTACTCACCAGATCTAGCCCCAAGCGACTTCTTTTTGTTCCCTCATCAGAAAATTGCACTCGGAGGACAGAGATTGTCGTCAAATGAAGAGGCAATCACCTTCGTGAACAATTATTTTGCAGAGAAAAACATCGAGTACTATTTGGACGGATTACAGAGATGGAAGCATCGCTGGGAGAAGTGTGTAGAGTTACAAGGAGACTATGTAGAATAAAAAAAAAAAAAAAACAATCTGAAAAAATGTCTTGTATCTTTATTAGGTCGGAAACTTTTCAGACCACCCTTGTACTTCAGAGCATGTGGATTTATTGACATATAATTAAATAAAGATTCAAAAGTTACTAAATCATTTTAAGACAGTTTTGCATTGTTTAAAACTAAAGATAACAGTTACTCTTTTATTTCAAAACTCTTCCAATGCATAGCGACCTGTTCAGTGGAATTTCATCTAATGCCACACAATGTTTCAAAAATGTTAATCTCCTCTACCTCGATAACAAAGACGTTTACAGGATACATTCCCTAAAAGAAAATTCTCAAATAGAACCCCTGAAGCGCACCTTAAAATTATGTGGTGTAATTCTGACTCTCCTGTATAATGTTCATTTAAGCACATTTCTATCATTCCTTTTCTTTATGGAACTGTTTAGTGACATTACAGATGCAGTAAAATTTCACATAAAAACTTCTCTTCAAAAACATTTTCTGGTATATATTACAGATAGATGCTTGATATATGCTGTAGTTGCATCTTTTGAGTTACTTTGTTTTCAGGAGGAAACAGTCCCTCTCCTCATGCAATTCTTACAGGGGAGGGGAGAATGTTTGAAATACCTTTAAAAAAATTTGATGTGTTACACTCACATGACTTTCTCTACTCTTGTACAAACTATTTTTACAAAATCTTATTCTCCATCTATTTCATATTAATCGAGATAAACATTTGCAGAAACGATCTTTTGACATGCAAAGAGAATTACATTTTACACATAGCGACAGTTCTAAAAATATTTGACTATCGCTTAAGGCGTACTATGTTCCCCTTGTTTTGTATTTGCAATGGCAATATATAAATACAGTAGCATTTAAGCACATACATATCTCTTAATAGCTGGTTGCTATGTGCAGCACCATTCCCTTTACCACGGATTAATGCTCTTTGCATATCCAAGACAAAAAAATGAATAACGAATTCCCATTTGAGAAAATAAGTATTGAAAAATTTAAGGGAATAACAAGCAATATCTCGAACAAAAAAATCTGAAGTACACTCACATGACTTTCTCTACTCTTGTACAAACTATTTATACAAACGCTTATTCTCCATCTACTTCATGTTAATCGAGATAAACATTTGCAGAGTCCATCTTATTGCTAATTTTCTTGTAGATGTAAGGAGAATATATATTTACAAGGGCAATATACAAATACAGTAGCCTTTAAGCACATACATATCTCTTAATAGCTGGTTGCTAGGTGCAGCACCATTCCCTTTGCCACACTTACTTATTAAGAACATGTTACTGCATATTTAATGCATTTTAAGTCCATATAAATCCTAGACTTCTTAATGATTCAATCAATATCTTTGGATTTCTATATATGTACAATTGATGTGCATGGAATTGATGTCACTCTGTAACCTCTTGTTATTCTTATCTTGTCTTGTTTGTTAAAGATTTCTATCATTACTCTGGATGCACTTCAACCTTACACTTGTGTTACCTGTATACTTTTAAAAACAATTAATTATGCCTGCATAATTTACCACGGAATGCAGTCTCATAACAATATGGTTTTAAATTCTTCTGGTTTTAGAACCATTTTCCCAAAAGCAGTATATCTACTGCAAGCCAAGACCTTACAGGAGCATATAATGTGCTGGGCTGCTGCAGTTTCTTTCTCTCACAATCTGCAATCTAAGTTACCCTAAAACACAATCGTGTTAAGATGCTTTTTCACAGGAGCATGTCCTGTGAGAAATAAAATAATTGTTCTCAGCTGAAGTCTATTACATATAAGTAAGCTTTCAGCTCTTTTCTTACATGGTTTTCTAATAAATAGTTTACCATGTTTGTTTCCTGGAGCTTAAGCCAGGCTTTATGATGTTCTACTTTGGACCAGTTTTTAATAGCTTCTCTTACCAAACATCGAGATGTTCCTACTGTCCATTCCAAACCAGAGTGCCTTTCACTGAAAATAAACTCTTTGTATTATCCACGCGAAAGTAGTTTGCAATCCCCACCCTAAGCCCCTAATGGCTGCTTGTTCCTCTCTCCCGTGCTTGTTGAACACTGTTTAAATCTATAAAAACACGCCGTGCTTGAGAATTAGTTCAAAATGCAACATGAGGTAACAATCAATTTTATAAGTATATGGCAATGAACATTTTACTTACGTTAATCACAATCCTTGGGCAAAAGTGCAACACCCAATTCCGGATTCTCTGAAGATGACTCACTGCCATATCGGAATCAGAACTACTATCCAAAATAATGAAAAGCTTATCCACAGCACTGTCGCACTTAAAACAAGTTCCCACATTTTATCCTCTTCTATGTTCTATTATGTCTGTTTATATTCCCTGTTTGCTTTGGTTACACTTCTCACGGAAATGCCTGTAAAATCCGATATTAGTTTTGTAATATGCACTAATGCAAGTGTCGGGTATTTTTCTAATAGTGAGTTGAATATATGAAGTATTGTTTGTTTTCGACATTCTGCTCTTAGAGCGTCATCCACAGCAGTGAAAATGTGTTATATGTCCAACAGATGTCACTCTGTCATACGCTTGCTCTAAGGTAATGCTGGCAACACATGAATAACTAATGCCACCAAAGCCGGTAAGATACTCAGCCTCAAGGCGTAGCCGAGAGATTGAGGGCCCTCAGCCTCAAAGCGTAGCCAAGGGATGTTTTTTAGAAGAAGAGGAGTGTAGCAAGTTACTGCGAAGTAACGACAGGGCGTAGCCGAGGGATCTGCGCGTCTAAAACTCGAATGATTCACATTCACAGAAACAACAGCACATCGCATATTTAGCAGATTTCACTTTTTATTTAGGTTGGCAGTTCCCATTTTGTATGTGCTTTAGTGCAAAATTGGCTACATTTGTTGTTCTCATAACGCGATTTTCCTATAAAGATAAAACACCTAAAACGAGCGGCCAGGTAGGCACCAGACATTGGAGAGATCACATCCACTTCTAGACTCGCTCCTAAGGTAATTTATTCACTTTCTTTTTGCTTTATAAGAATTTTCAACAACGACGCTCTAAGAGTATATTTGCCAGTTTATTCGCACTACACGTACCTTCCTCTGCCATGTGAACTCAAATATCAACTGACTAAATCACAAGATTTGACCTGAGCTGAGCATACGTGTGCTAGCGTATTATGAATGACTGTTCGCTTATTATATTTCCTATGTTATGCAAAGTGTTTATTCGTTACTCAGATAGCACCTCTGGGAATTCATTGCTGTGTTTCTCGTAAGAGAGTGGCAGTCATCCATATAGTTGGTATTAACAAGTAAGATGCTTTCAGCGTTAGTGCAATAGCAGATGAAAATCACATTTTGTAATCTCTTAACAGCTAGTATATATCCATTACCTTTAACGATGAGTTCTTATGATAACCGCAATAAAATGTGCAGTTCCATACCTTTCCTGCTCAAATATTTCATAATACAATACATGTATTAAGGAACTATTTACGTTGGCGTAAGAGTGTGTTTTTGGGTTCGTGACAAACAGAAGCACGTGCTCCTGTTTACATCAGAGGGAACTCTGGTTTGGAATGGACAATAGATCCACTCTGGCTCAATAAATTGTGAAGCTGCTCCTTGTCTTGTAAGTTCATCAGCTTTTTCATTTCCCTCTATGCCACTATGACCCGGCACCCAGATGAGTTGAATTTCAACCTGTTCTGCTAAGCTTGTGAGCATATTTAGGCAATATAGAATCAGTCCTAACATTACTTTATGACTACTTAGAGCCTTAAGTGCAGCCTGGCTATCTAAGAAGATAAGGATATGTTTACCAGTGTAAGCTCTCCTTATATTTTCATGCACGCATTGTAATAGCATAAATTTTCTGTTTCAAAACAGTACCATATTCACCCAAGGGAAAAAGCTTTTTACAGCTTGGTCTTTATGCCATATACTCCAGATCCTGTTCCTGAGACATCCTTTGAGCCCCTGTAAACTACATCAAAGTTTTCTCAGGAGTTTCCAGAGTTTTATTTGTCCAATGTTCAGGATCAATAATGACTATAAAAGTCTTTATAAAGTGTTTAACTGGAATTATATAGCAATTCCAAAATGGCATCTCCTATGTATTTCCTAATTCTTAGTAAACCCGAGTCTACTTCAGAAATTCTCAGTTGCTAGTAACCTACATGTGAAAGACACCATAAATACTTCAATACTGACATTACAGAACTCATAAATAGCATAACTGGTCCTTAGTAAGAGATCAATGCCCCAAAATTAAACTTAAAATTAATTTCTCTAACCTGATGGTTAGCTCAATCCCAAGGATTTCTTCAGGATACAATTCTTGATTCCTGGCCATCACTACTTCTTGCCACTCTGTACTTAAGTTTGGATCTGCATTGCCACATGCCTTTGATACCTGCTCAACTATGTCCAGAAGCACTGCATTCTGTAAAATGAACATACAGAATGATAACATAAGGAGTATAATGATAGATATAATAACAGAGAAGGGTTAGCATGGTTTAGATTAGGAATATGAAAATTAAAGGAAATGACAAGAAACTTGGAGCAGAATTTATGCTCAGTGTGAGTTGTACTGAAAATGCCACCCATATTCTATTTGAATGTCCAGGTATAAGAGACTGAAGAAGTCAGCTGATTAAAGAAAAATGGATTTGGTTAATATCTGAGGTAGCAGCACAGAACAGCAAACTATTAGAAGTGCAACTCCCGTGTTAAATGTTGGAAACACGAGGGCGATCGCAGCGTGAGTAGTGATCTGGGGTTGAACTAAACTATGAAAAATCGTGCTCTCGGATGATGACGTCACTCGTAGCTACTACAGCTGTATTTTTCATACCTGCCTAGCTGTCTGCTCAGCTGATCATATGTTCCAATATTGTATCGCTACTGACGACGTACAAAGTTAATTACGTGAGCTTCAATAATCGTGATTGCACTTGGAGTTATTCACATTTCTTTTTAAAGGAGTCGATTAAAGCTCACATAAAATAACTTGTCACTGTCATCTGTAGCAATACAATATTAGAACACAATTATGATCAGTTGAACACTCACAGCTAGGCTAGTATGAAAAACACAACTGTTTATTCCTGTGTAACTTATTAAATTATCCAATAGTCGGCACATACATTGCTTTTTATATAATATTATTGGGGTTAATAGTGGTTGCTGAATGTTTCTATGTCATAATACATAATGGTCACATTTAAATTTTTGAGAGTGAATGAGATCCAGCACCTTGCAATAATTTCTTCTGCATGCTTCATAGTAAAATCTTTTGCACTTAAACTGCCTCCATGGTTTGTTTGAACTTCCAACCAACAGTAGGATGTGGAATTTGACAGGAAAATTGGAAGAATAACACAGGTTTGATACTTGTTATTTTATTCTACTCTAGATAGCGCAATACAATTTGACATGAATAACTTAATTCCATTTCCTACAAAGAAACTTCTGCACACATTATATGCAATAGTGTAGCTATTGTTTGTCATTCACTAAATTGCTATTAGCAGTGCAATAAATGTCATTAGCAAGTTTCACCACACCATTTAACACTATTAATGTCATTGTCACTCTCTGTGCTCTGACTTGAAGCACCATCACTGGACACAAATAGCCACAACTTAACTCCAACTTTCCATTGTGTATATCCTAGAATTAAATAGAACACACATGTTTAAACTACCCTTAAAAGTAGGTTTCTGAAAAGAGAAATTACTTACATTAAGGAAAAATTTGTGGTTACAAACACCTTGTGATTATATTACACACTATCCACTGTAAACCAGAGTTCTCTCTGATGTAAACAAAGCATATGCTTCCTCTTGTCTTCAAACTAAGCACTACGCTTATGCCAATGTAAATAATTCCTTAAACGTATTGTGTCATGAAACATTGGAGTAGGAAAGGTATAGAACTACACATTTTATTGTGATTATCGTAAGAACTCATTGTGAAAGGTTATGGATATATAGTAACTGTTAAGAGATTACAAAATATGATTTTCTTAATTCTACCTGCTATTGCATTAACAATCAAAGAGTATCTTTTTGTTAATTATCAACTGTATGGATGACTGCTATTCTCTTGCCTATATGAGAAATACAGCAATGAATTCTCAGCATTGCTATCTGAGTACCAAATAAACTCTTTGCATAACACAGGAAATATGATAAGCAAACAGTCATTCATAATACGCTAGCACTCATATGCTCAGCTCAAGTCAAATCTTCGACTTTATCAGTTAGTGTTTGAGTTGCCATGACAAAGGAAGAAGTGCATAGTGTGAATAAGCTGTTTTAACACAAAACTGGGAAACCGTTAAAAAGTGGCAAAAAAGTTTGGTTGATAAAGTGCTAAATGAGAAGGAAACAACACTTTTTATTGTAAAACCACCACCACTTTGTGTTACTTGAACAAAATAAAATTCAGTATATGCAAAGGATCCATGGATCTTTTCATTGAAGGTTCAATGAATCAGATCTTTTGAAGGATCCTTCGAACTGTTATTTATAGTGAAATTTTAAATACTTTTCATTAAAAAAATTACTAACCTTCTGTGAATTCAGAAAACTAAGCTTATATATATAAATAAACAAACCTAATGCTAACCTTCCATAAATTCAGAAACCTAAGCTTATATAAAAAAAACCTAACCTCCCATAGTAACTTGGATGCAATGTGCTGTATATGAAAAGTGTTTAAAATACGTAGTGTGTTAAAATGTTCACTATAAATAACAGATCAAAGGACCATTCAGAAGATCCAATTCATTGAAGAGATTCATGAAACCTTCACTGAAAAGAGCCATGGGTTGTTTGCATATACACAACAGTGGATGAGTATATACAATCAGACAAAAAGTTCAATGCCATGCCTGGGATTCAAACCAGCAATCTTTAACTTGCCATACCACTGCTCTGCCATCTAAGACTTTCTCTACTCACAGTAAGCTATTTTCATAAGTATTCTACAAATGATTCATCATATATCGTGATCAACTTCATGTTTATCATGTGTGTTAACTTAAAAGGCTTCAATACATTTAAAAAATATTAAATGCCCATTACTTCAAAACCTTTGATTTTTGCACAAAAACAACACGATCATTTAAATGCCTATACATTTCTTATAATATCCTGCAACTTAATTACTACTGCACAATGTATCTTTAAGGGAAGGATTTTGTATCATCAAAATTGCTACAAAGTTTAAATGGTAGAAAACAGACACGAAAGATTGGAACCACTTTGGAATTTCAAAGCCTCAGAACACATACTGAAGCCGCTAATTTCACTCAAAACAAACACTTCAGTTATTCTTGGAAACAAATGCTTTTGAGCATCTGTAATAACAGATTACAAGGACATTAATTGTCAAAAAAGCTACCAGAATTTCTATTTTCATACACCATGCCCAGTTCAAAAAAGGACATAGTGGCAGTTAGATAAAAATGCCCAAAAGAGGGTGAATTACTAAAATATATGTGAATGATATCAAATATCTTTCTTCCTTCTGTATTAGAAAATTTCATTTGGGCACTGTCTTAAAAGAATTATAGTATCATTGGCATGCTATCTTTGACAGTTAGTGTGTCAGTCCACCAATAATCCTACATTTTTTAATTATACAAGAGTATCACTCGCATGATCTGCATCTATGTGTTTGAATATTAGCACAGTAACATGCTAATTAATTTGCATTAAAGGTTGATTTTACCTTACCTACTTTTGGCTGTGATCTCCACCCATCAATTATGAAGTGCAAACACGAAAATTAATCGTATATTCCACTGTCTGGATGACTCACAATATCTGAAAATTAAATCAGGACAATATAAAATTCAGCAACACTAAGAAGCTCTTAAAAACTTAACCTTTCATCTAGCACTCTCATGCTGGAAACTTAATAACATACCTTCAGATTCTATGTCACCAATCGGGACTCGAACCACAACACTGGAAGGAATGTAAATCGTAGGCGTATCCCCTCTGTCTGGACGGCTCAATGTATCTGAAAATTTATTCGTTATATAAAAATGTTGCAACATACAGTAACCTATCAGTTTTCTACCTCATTCTACGAATATCACTGAAGTTAATAGAAAATACCAATATTACAACAAATATACATTCAATCAGAAATAGCGTAAATGTATGATTACCGTCTCGGCTTTGTTCCTGATGAAAAAACTTCGGGCGAAAACTTCCAGCTATAAAAATCCAAGATGGTCCCTTTCGTCGTGCCTCTGCCATTTAGTTCGTTACGAACGTCCAAACTTGAAACAGCCAATCAGAAAATTCGCATTTCCCGCAAAAGTACAACTAGTGACACACCGTGTCCATGTGGGGAGTTAGTGCCTGTGTTTCCACTTAGCCAATCCCACAATCACCCCTGTGGGTAGCAGTAAAGCAACTTTTTGGAGATAAATTGCAAATAAGGAATTTAGGGGAATTCTTTATAGAGTCAAAAACAAATGGCTATTGGTGATTGATAATTAAGTGATTGAACACTGGTATTATTAGCTCATGACATGAAGTTCTTTGAATTGTGAAACAACCAGGAATATTATATTCATGGATGTATTTATTTATCTGTTTATTGAGGGTGCTAAGTATATACATGGTTGTAGATTAACCTTAACCCTAGTTAGTTGGTCAGAGCCATAACTCAAGTGTACAAAGGTCAAATTATTAACTAGATAACCTTTACCACCTGAAATTTATCCAAGTTTACCTTTCATCCTTACATTCCATAAAAACTCCCCCAATTTAGGTATCTGATGATCTTCAAAAATCTTTCTCTGTAATTTCTTTATTCCTCAGTAACCATTTCTTACTTATTAAGTTTTTCTGCAATCATTTGTGGCATTACATTGGAAGATAATATAATTTTGTCTTTCTTATCCTCACAGATGGGGCACCTTCCTGGATAACATTTCCCCTCATTTCTCTTAATTCCCAAACACCTAATCAAAACCAGGCTATCCCTCCTCTTTCATTTTTCTTGCAAATTAAAATGCACTTCTTGCTAGCTTCCAAATCTAGAGGTCCCGTGTTCAATTCCCGGCTGGAAGATAGGAATTTTCCTTTAGCCAGGATTATTTCCTATCCTCCCCGAAGTTTGGAAGTATGGGTGAGAGTATAAATGTGTATGTAAAATTAAAGTTAATGTTTAAATAGAAAACCCAAAGATTAACATCACAGTAAACAAGTAAACATCATTTGCCAAGGATCAATTGTTCCATAGGCAAAGGTGCCAATATGACCACAGATATTAAAAGCAGCATATAAATGGGGGGGGGGGGAATGTACTTCTCCTTTTCTGGGCCTGCTTTTAATTCCTTGTAATATGCCAATGACCTCTTCTCCCTAATCTGAACAAATGAACTTTATCCATGTCTTCCAATCTTGATCTCACATCCCTGCAAAAGTCTCCTAGCTCATTTTTAAATGGTTACCTACTTTCTCTACCATTCCACCCAAGAATTCGATACCAAAATTTCACCAGAAATACATGTTTTAAGGCCTCCTGAATCTGAAAAAAAATCATCTTTAGATAAAGGGGGGTACTTGTGCGTGTGTGTGTACAGCATAGCTCAAAAATAAAAAGGTGTGTGAGTAACAACTTGGTATTTAAGTTCAGTATCTTCCAAGGATGCGATAAGATTTCCAAAAAAAATCCCACTACCCCCAACTACCCTTTACATGGAACATTTTTTGAACATTTTTATTTTCTAAAATATGGCTCTAATGATTTTGATTAAAATGCCATCAATTAAAGATATTTATGTGACAAATAAAATGTATATCTTGAATTTTCTGGGAGTAGCATGTGAAGTCCTCTTATTCCGAAGGAATTTTGAATAATCTTGTATAACTGGTAAACGTTAAGCGATAGACAAAACATACTGCACAAATAATATGATCTCTTTAAAACCACAATTTATTTCAAATAAGTTTATTTGTGGTATAAGCCATTTCTGAGATATCCGTTATTAATGGTTCAAATTGTTCATTACTTGCTCATTCTATTTAAGTCCTGTCAACATTCAGTTATTTCTCATGATGTCATGGAAACAGTGCAGAATTTTAAGGCGAGTGTATTGAGACCAGTTCTTAAACATCTGACTATTGCTGTTCTCTTTGTATCAAAAACGAAACATGTAATGTAGCTGTTTCTGCAAAGCTTTATTTGGATTAAAATGTAGTGGGTAGAAAAATAAGCTTTTAGTAAGAATAGTTTGTCCGCCCACTAATAAAGATAGAGGATAGATAAAGTCATGTGAATGTATCCCATCAGATTTTTATTGTCTGATTTTCGTCAATTAGGTGTTACTCAATAAACTCAAGTTTTCTTCTTGATGTTTCAGACATATTTTCACAATGGTGCCTTGAACCCAAAATAAATATTTCAGTATTCTCTCCATCATTGGGCCTCTCATACTTACCTTTCTTACCTCTATCAAAGCTCCTACATTAGCAGTATTGTTGGGAACTCCCAAGATTAGTTTACAGAAGACTTAAAATTAAATCCATATTACAATATCTTCATCTATTTCCCAAATTCCCTTCCATAAGTCCATCATGATTCAGTCAGGGCAGAATAAAGCCTTTCGAACCATTTAATACCCATTATTGGCATGATATAAACATTTTCTTTTGCTGTCATGGCCATTCTCCCCTTCACCATTGCAGTTCTTTTCTGTTTTCCCAGCCTCCATTAGTACTCAGCTTTATATATATATATATATATATAGATATGA
Source organism: Deroplatys truncata (assembly GCA_030765065.1). Lineage (NCBI taxonomy): Eukaryota > Metazoa > Arthropoda > Insecta > Mantodea > Mantidae > Deroplatys > Deroplatys truncata. Next base: position 67,034,960 of record CM060984.1, read on the forward strand.
GAATTCACTAACAACCTGAGTTTATGAACCATTTTACATCCTTGCACAGTTTATTACCTTCTTGAGCACCATACTTTTAGTTTATTGATTAAACTTAGCCCCCTCTTCATAATATTTATCGATTTCATTTATTGCTAGCTTTAAATCAATCACTGATATTGAGCATACCGTCAGATCATCTGCATAAAATAACCCAGGGATATCTATATTTTTACCTGCAGGTATGTGGATAGAAACATACTTGAATTAATGGATGTACTATTGTAAGATGTTAAGCTTTGTTATTAAGGTAGATTTTCATGGCCTGGGAAAGAGCTAGATGTGAAACCAAGCCATGAAAATTATAATTTTGTAATGACTTAGTGCTTAAATATAATATAACAAAGCCAGACCTCCTTCTTCATGAATGGTGGGCAGTCCTTCAGTGGTAGCCATTGTATGATTGGCTGGAGAGGGAGAGAAGGAGGCACTCTCAGCCAATGGAAGTTCCAGAAATGATATTGAGATGCAAGGAGAAATTTCTGGATATTTCCCCTTTTCCTCACATCCTGGATGGGAGTTTCTAGAGCTCATTTCTATTCCTCCAAGCATAGCCCAACATTATTGAATTCTCCAGCAGCCATATATACAGAGAGAGAGAGAGAGAGAGAGAGAGAGAGAGAGAGAGAGAGAGAGAGAGTGTGTGTGTGTGTGCATACGCGGGTGCTTGTGTGTGTATGTATATTTACTTCCATAATGCTATACAAAATTCTTATAATTTTTAATACATTACTTTGAGTTGCGATTTTTTCTTTCTTTAGTCCATCATGCGTTTTAACACCGTGGTTATTTATGCATGGTGAGTCATAACAAATTCATATTGCTTTATTTTTCTAAAGCATTTTTCTCTTCCTCTCCCCATATATTCTTCTATTCTTTTTATATCCCTCTCCTTTTGTATTTTCATTATCCTAACTTTTAATACTTCTTTGTTAAGATTCTCCCATTCTTTACGTAAAAACTGATCTCTCCACAACTTAGTTTCTTCACATTCAATTATATAATGCAAATCATTATCTGTCTCTCCACAAAGAAGACACCTATTCAAATTCGCTCCCTTCCTATCTCCCCTTAGCCTATGTGACTTAATCTAGACCAGGCCCACCCTTCTCTCACTAACCTATTACCTACATCCACATACTTCTCCCTTCCCCAGTCCACCTTTAATTGTCTATATAGTTCCAAACTTTTCTTTCCTTCCAGACTTTGAAATAATTCTTGTGTCTAAATCTTCTACTCTGTTCCTCACTTCTTTCCGGAAACCTTTAACTAACCCCTCTCTCTCCTCCCATAAGTTACCCATTCCTATTTCCTGTAAAATTCTTCTTTTTCCTTGAGGCCAGTTCATCCCATCACTGGATTTTTCTTGTATTATTAAACATTGCCTCAAGATATTATGTTCGTCCAATGATTTCAATCTGTGCCAATATTTAAGTAACCTTTCTACTATCACGCCCTTGCTACCTACTCTTCCCAACTCCAACATTGTTGCTCCATTAGGTGATGAAATAGATAAACCTAACATACATTTACAGAATGATCTATGTACTTTATCAATCATCTCCCATTCTTTGTCACTTCCTCAAATCTCTGATCCATAGACCGGTTTTGCTTCAACTACAGCTTTGTAAACCCTTTCCAACCATCTAATTTGCATATCTGGTATTTTCTTTAAGCATATTCTTATAGCAGTTATTGCTAACCTTCCCTTAGCTAAGGCACTTATCTTGTGATCATTCCATCCACCATTACTGCTTATTCTCACTCCCAAATAATCAAACTTGTTTACTATTTGCAACTCTTCCCCTTCCACATACCACTTTTCCTCCTTCAATTTATAGCTCTTTTTAAATACCATTATCTTTGATTTTTTAAAATTATATATAAGCGAACATGCTTGCAATAGTCAGCTAGTTAAGGTTGATGTTGTGAAGTATAGTGTAGGTTATTCAGTGAGTCCAATGGGTGACTAGAGAGAGGGAGAAAAGGAGCCTTATGTTCAACAGCTAGTGAACAACCAGAAGAGATAAGAGGAGTCCTGTGTTCAACATTCCAGTGAGTTATTGGAAGGAAGGAGAGGCTACTTCACACGTGATTCATTACTGCTGCACACTAAAGAATAGTGACAAACAAAACTGAAGAAAGTCACAATACATACACACTTACATACATACATACATAAGGAGTATTGTTGCAAACTTAATTGTATTCACCTGAAGAGATTTGTGATTAGTGCAAATTATAGTTTGTCCATTGCAATGTTTTCCATGTTGCTTAGCCTTGAGTTCCAAATATCTTCTGTTGGTTACACAGAACGATGATAGTTGCTGCTGTAATGCTGATGAGTTCAACCACTATCATTCATTCATTTGTGATGCACATTACGTCATATTTATACACACTTCAAATGGTTGAAGGTGGTGTTTGCTATCTTGTGCAACATAAGCTTTATTACAGGGTGATACCTTTTAGGTATCAGAAAAATAAAACTTATATATCAAGAGTTTAATATATATGTATCTGAGCAGTTTGTTGCAATATAAACAGAAAAGATGCAAGTTTCCTGAAAGGTGTTTCAGATTTCCACCATGTGGTGTGGGGTGTTATCATGTATAGAAAACAGTGCACATAGATAGTTGCATTGTATGCAACATTTGTTAATGAAATAAGAGCTTTCCTGGTGATGTACATACTCTAGATTTTCTCAGCCAGGTGAGGTGATAAGTCATCCAACTGATTCAGCCTGAGAAGTCTGGACTAGCAGAACACTGCTTTGAAAATGACCATAGAGCAACTTCTAAAACACAACCATCGTGGCCAAGTGGGACGGTAACTAGGAATGCAGGCCATCTCCTCAGAGAGGGGCACGCTGAACCGGGATGCTGGGCTACAGCTCAGTTCCACATGGAAACCAGCCATCAAAATAGAATTGGACAAAAACAGACAATCTAAGCAGCAATCAGAGCAGGCTAATTTTCCTATGAGGTTCACCCCAGCAAATACCACATAGATGCCTCATGTTTTCTGCCAGGTCCATGCTAGTCATCACAGCAGACAATATAAATATTGGCCATATCACCCTACCAAGTCATTCAGCATCCTATAGATGGGAGAGATGCAAGCTCCTGAAACGTTGATGACTTATCATCATCTCACCTGGCTTGAAGCCTGAGAACTCTAGAGTAAATTTTTTAATGTTAACAGATGCCAGCGCAACTACCAACATGCCATTTCTCATTGAAATATTGTTAATTGGCACACATGTTCCTAGCCAATGGTCTATGACTCACAAAGACAGAAGGATGCATCACAGTAACAGGGAGGAAGACATTTGGCAAGCTATGACTTACTCCATGGAAATTGTGCCGTGTGTAATGTGTCAAAAGGGTTGTCAAACAATACCTCAAGATGTTTCCAAACCAATATTCAGCAAAAGCAAGCAATGATGCAGGTTAATTTCAAAGTCTGCTTCAATTGTGCTACCATGTGTGGAGAGTTGATGATTATGTCAGCGGATACTCAAAAGACTTCATGTAAGTGGTCGAGTCCACATGCATAACTGTATCATTTGTGGAACCCAGAATTCACACACCTCATATAAACTTCAATAAGCCAGCCCTAAGGTGCCTATATAGCATGGAGTGACATGGGAGAAAATTTACAGCCTATCTTTTGTTGAAGTGTTCATTTATCAATTACCTTGATATTCTTGAGCAGTTTGTACTTCCTTAATTACAGCAAAATGGTGTCCTGGGCACAATTGTCTTTAAACAACTGGTGGAATTTATCTTAAAATGAATCTGGGAATACCTTGTGGTTTATCAGGAGAAAATGTGAATCAGTTAGGGAATTTAGTGTCACACCATATTACCTTATTTGGTTAGGGCAGCATCACGCTAAGCCAAAGATCCATAATCCAAATCCCAGCTTTGGCATTGGATTTCCCAGCCTGTTTATAAATTCCCAACTTTAGCCTATGTGTGGCCATGTGAAGGACAAAGGTTGAAAAGTAGAATCAGACTGAAAAATTCAATGCCATTACCAGAATTTGAACCACAATTTCTGCTTCTGCACAGTTACTCTAACCATCTGAACTACCATGGCAACATGCCAGTACCTTTCAATCCTTGTCCTACATGCAGCATTGTGTGAAAGAACAATTAGTTATCATTGATTGACCTAAGAGAGGTTACCTATAAAACCTGGGACTTAAAAGTACTTGAACATTGTAAGTTACAATTGGAGTATGTTATCTCAATATGATTTGAGATCTCCTTGTGGTTTATCAGAAAAAGTTGAAGCCAGTTGGGGAATTTCATGTCATATTGGGATGTTGCCATGGTAGCTCAGTTGGTCAGAGCAATCGTACAAAAAGCAGAAGATTCAAGGTTCAAATCCCGGCTATGGCACTGAATTTTTCAGTTTGATTGTACCTTTCAACCATAGACATAATAATGTTTTATGCCAAATATAAAGTATAATAACTTTTATGCACAATTTTTAAAAATTCAGTATATGTTTTATATTAAATAATACACTTTATAATGCTCTTTCATGATATATGAGTATATTTGGATAAAAAAGGAAATATGTATTTCCTGAGCATTCTATAGAACAGGTCCTTGAATTTGCAAAACATTCCTTAAGTATACTTTCTGCAAAAAAAATCAAAATAAACATTTTCACACTGTGAGTAATCAATAACTAGCAACAATGTTCTCAATGAGCCAACTGACAAACAACTGTAGTAAAAATACATTTTTATACAAAGATGTGAAGGTGATATGTTAATTAAAATAATTATACTTCACGCAGTCTTTTAAAGGTTATACAATACAGAAAAATGTAAACAGGTAGAATATACTCAGAACTACACACTAACATATTATGGTGAGATTAAAAGAACTAGCCCACTAATGTTGAATATGCTAAATTCATGACCCATTATCTTGGAAACTATTTAACACATCAGACTGAAATTTTTACATAATGTAGATGAATGCCTTCTAAGCTCACTGTTCTACATATGTCTGTCCAATAAGTTTGTTTCTTAAAGAAGGTAGAATTTTTTCTCAACCATACCATCCTTTGCTTAAAATTTATAAGCAACTATGTTTTTAAAAAGATAAACAACCATGTTATTAATACCAAAGTAAATCTACAACAGCACTTAGAGGTTCTTTTTATTCTCCTAAAATTTAATTTAGATATATTCAATAGTTTGTATCAAAATGGGCCATTTATACCAAAAAATTTCATTCACAGAAAAAATTGTTCAAAGCAAAAATGGAAAAAAACAAGCTCACAAATGTTTGCATAGAGAGATACCACTTGGTTTGAGCTTACAGAAGCTACCATGCCTAACAGTAGTGCCAATTTGTAGAGCAAAACGTTTCCAAAAAGATGGGCTACAGTTTGTCACTCTACAGAGTAGCAGCTATGATTTTTTTTCTACAAAGTGGTGCACAAAAATTCCAATTTATAAGATTGAACAAAAATTTTCATTTTTTTGCCAATTTTTGCCACTTAGTACCCCCTTAAACTCAATTTTGTGCTTAGGACAAAATACAGTTGAAACATTCCTCATCTGCTACCTAAAAATCTGACTTTATAATTAAACACAATAATAAAATAGACATGGATGTATGGAGAGAATATTTCACAGACCTTCTGAACCAGAAGATCCATAGATTGCAGAGTCAAACAGCTCCTTTAACCCATTCCATGGTTAAAAAGATAGGCACTCTCTATCAAAACTCAAAAACTGGAAAGAATGTGGACTGAATGGCAGATACAATGAGCACATCACACCATCGCAGAGATACAACGCATGCCTGCAAATGGGAAATATACCAATAACACAGAAATCTTCAACAATTAAGGTATTGTACAAAGGCAAAGGTGACCCATGCGACCTTAACTCGTATCGAGGGATCACCCTAGAAAATAACCACCTGAAGATACTGACAAGGGTGATCACACAAACGATTACAGAGGAGATAGACTGTAAAATCCCTGAAGTGCAGTTTGGTTTCAGAAAAGGCAGAAACACAGTCCAAACCATCAGAAACCTCTTGAATGAAATAGGGACCGCTCTATTGCTCCCCCTAAGAAAATTCCATGCAGCATTCATTGACTTCTCAAAAGCATTTGATAGACTGCAGAGGAACATCCGTGAAACTTTATTGGCTCCGTGAAACTAGAGCCAATAGCCATGATAAATAAAGATTTCACATGTCTGATTACAATATCTTGAGAAGTAACGGCATACAGATCTCAGACAACATAACCACGTTAGCAAACATTACACAGACAAAGTGTCCTGCAGGGAGCCCTCTCAGCCTTCTATTATTCAACATTGCTACCTATGACATACAAATTATAAGGGAAGAATTGCCAGAGGTCAGGATTTATATCTATGCTGACGACATGGCAGTGGGATCTCATGATAGAACAGTACTCCAAAAGACAATCTCTGTGCTGGAAAGATGGGTTGACAAAAACAAGTACAGATAAGTGAGGAGAGTTACATGATATTTAGGAAAGGGGAAAAGATACCCCCAGGAAGAGCCTCTAAAAACCACAAACCAAGTTAAATACCTTGGATTGATCCTAAAGACCACAACAAACTCATTCGATATACCCTAAACAAAGAGCAACTGCAGCCACAAAAGCATACACGATATCAGAGAACTAACCAGGTTATCCCTCAAAACTGCAATGACTATCTTTGAACCAAAATAGCCCCATACTGATGTACAGGCTAGACCTAACCTGGGACAAATGCCGCACAAACAACTTCCTCACTCTAGAGAATGTCAAGGCTCCCTTCTTGAAGGCTACACTGTGTATCTAAACACACTCTCACTACACTGGTGTGCATGCTTGCTCAAGAGACCTTCTTGATAGAAGAACTCAGAATGAAGTTTCATCTGCCCTCCACTATCACATCATCCTCCGTGGACTAGTGGTACCGTGCTAGCCTCTAGTTCCCAAGGTCGCAGGTTCAAACCCGGCGGAGGGCGATGGATTTTTTCCGGCGTAAAAATCATTAGCACGGCTTCCTTCGGAAGGGAAGTAAAGCCGGTGGTCCCGTGTTGTAGATTTATGGCATGTAAAAGAACCTCAAGCCTGATAAAGAGGCCTCTGAGCAAAATTACCGGTGTTTCACACCCAATATAGAATGGAACGCTAAGAACCAGTAGTTAAAGAGCGTCCATAAATAAAACTCAATTTAAATTTTATTTTCCACTATCAGCTGACTAAACGAGGCACTTCACGAGAGGTTAAGGAAGAGGGAGGGCATCTGAATGGAGATCACAATGAACTAGTCCTGGACAGGCACAAACCAGAAGCTTCACCACTTTGTGACATCACTGCTGTACATGGATACCCCACAAGATATGTAGAAATCAGTCTTTCCACAAACTGGACATCTGTGTGTGTGATATATGCAACAATATGTGCGACATATCCATAATGGGTTGTCCTCCGTGGTATAGTGGTTACCATGCTAGCATCTATACACCCGCCACTGTAACATTGCAGTTTAAGTTGGTACACTCACAAAAAACAGATGAAAAGCTTTAACCGTTTGACTTCCTAAGCTAATCACAAGGCAGCATTCAGATGGTCTATGACAAAGCGGAACCGGAACTAGAAGCGGCTCTGTTGTCAGATGTAACTATTCCCAACCATGTGCTTCAGTTTGTGAATCTCTAGCACGAGTGTCGAGTTGTTCTTTGCAAGCTACATATTGTTCATTGTTATTTATATTTGTGGTTATTGTTTGATAGTTTTGTTATTGTTCGTTTATATATATATTTATATTTATCTATTTTTATATATATTTCATTCATATTATTTATTTATACAAGACTTAAGCATGACAATGTCTGAAAAATGACACCAAGTGATGATTCACGAAGTGAAAATCCTTTGCGCCGAGGTGTGCCACTTAATAGTCAGGCATTGGAGCTATTAAGGAGGATCTGGGAATTCTTTGAACAGGAAAAGGAGTACATGAAGCTTCACAGCCATCCCTCTATTCCTGCTGATAAAGTCATACAACAAACTGCAGCAGCTCTTGGACTAAGCACGAGAACTGTTATTCACAAGGGAGTGAAACTCCAAGAGAAAGACGACAAAATTCCTGAACCATCAAGAACACAGCAGGTATTTCCATCAACTTCAGGGAAGAAAAGAAAGCAACCTCGTCCAGTCACAAATCTTGATGCTTTCCAATTAGACGCCATACTTAGGCACATTTATGCCTATTATCATAGAAAGGAGTATCCAACCATACCAAAGCTGCTTATACCGCTTAGAGAAGCAGAGCTGTTCACTGGGGGCAAAACATCACTGAAAAGGTGCTAAAAGATTTTGGCTTTCGGTAAAAAAACTGAATGGAAGGAAAGTGCTGCTGGAAAAGACACACATTGTAGTGGCATGAAGCGTGTTTTGCATAAAATTTTGGGCAAAGACCTCCATAAAATAGTGTGGCTGGACAAAATGTGGGTCAATGCTGGAGAAGCTGTAACAAAATGCTGGACAGATGACACTCCTAACAGCTCTGGCCATCAGCCAACAGGGAAAGGAGCCTGGCTAATTGTGGCTCATGCTGGTTCTTCCTATGGGTTTACTGAACACGATCTACTGGTCTTCAAATCAAAGAAAACTGGAGATTACCATGAAGACATGGACCATTCTTGCTTCCTGGAGTGGTTTAGAAAACTTCTGCAGCAACTGGACCGTCCAACAGTTATAGTGATGGACAATGCACCACATCACTCGGTAAAACTGGAGAAGGCTCCTACCTCCAACGACAGAAAAGAAGTTATGGTAGAACACTAAATGCAAAGGGTGTTGCTGCAGACATGAGCATGACCAAGCTGCTTCTATATTCCCTTACGTAGCAGATGAATTAACCAGGGAACTAGGTCATGAAGTGATTAGGTTACCACCTTATCACTTCAACCCTATTCAATTAGTGTGGAGCGACATTAAGGCTTATGTGAAGGAGAACAACAAGTCATTTCCCATTACCGAGGTGGAACCATTGATGATATACCTTGGTGAAGATGATGATGACAATGATGCTTCCGAGGATGATGATGATGACGATGACGGGGATTTGGATGGAATTGAGCCATTGCAGTTTTAAATGGGTGAGTGAAAATAACTTTGTTATGGCATGCTTATAATTTGTTTTATTTCTCCTCATTGTAGCAGGCAAGTTTGTATTATTTTGTTTCTATATTGTCAAAAGTGTGCAATTTATTCTATATACGCTGCAAGGTTTATGCAGAGTTATTTTCAATTAACAATAATAATACGAAATAGTTATTATTCATTGACGTTCGCTAGTTACATACACTTTTGCATGTGGCTTAGACACGATAGAAAGAGCTATCAGCTGTTGTTGTTTACTAGCAACTCTGCAATGTCACAACCACAATGTAGCCAACCTTACGTGAAGCCACACGAACTGTCAAGTGCAAAGATTCAGCAGCAGGGGTATAGTTCCCAAGGCCGCGGGTTCAAACCTGGAGGAGGGCAATAGATTTTTTCAGACATAAAAATCCTTAGCATGGCTTCCTTCGGAAGGGAAGTAAAACCGGTGGTCCCATGTCGTACATTTACAACATGTAAAAGAACTCAAGCCTGATAAAGAAAAAGCAAAATTACAGGTCTTTCACGCCCAATATAGAGTGGGGCGCTAAGGACCACAGTAGTTAAGAGCATCCATAAATAAAACTCAATTTAATTTTAATTATATCCATAATGGAAAGGTAGAATCAGGCAACTGAAAAATTCAATGCTATTTCAGTCATCTGATTCTACGTTTCCAACCTTGTCCTACACACAGCTTGTGTGGAAGAGCAATTAATTTCAGATACCATAATAGAGCGTGTACAAAATGTGAGATATCAGTGATTAACTTTTGCACAAACAAAGTAACAATCAATAATTTAAAATAAAGAGAGTTGAAGGTTGTTACACTACATCACTAAAATGTTCTTACTTGAACGCGTTTCGGGAGACGGTTTGCTCCAGACGGTTAAGAATACCAACACATTATCAACATAGCCACTATGAATGGATACCAGAAAAAAACAATAGATAGGAAGATAAAAAAGTTTGAAAGACAGAAATACATCCAACAAACGACTACTTTAATCACACAACAAAAACCATAAGCATATAGGAAATTCACTTATCACCCTTGGACACATCATAAATTTCAAAGGATTTTCAAGAAATACATCATTACCCTGTCTCCACAGAATAACCACAATATACAGAAACTACTATGCAACAGAACAAAAGATCCTATCCCCAACGATAAATCAGCTGGTATATATCAAATAGTTTGTAATGACTGTAACCTGGTATACATAGGAAGAATCAAAAGAAATCTTGAAATAAGACTTAAAGAGCATATGAAATGTATTTACCAAAAGCAGCCAGATAAATCAGCAGTAGCACATCATTTCTGGTCTTCAAACCATGATATCACTCCAAACATAAAATCCTTAAAACCGATCAACAGCAGATGAATTGGATATCTGGGAAAAAATACATATTGTCAAACACAGGAATCACCTAATGAATTTCGAACTGCTGCCACCCAGCAGCCTTTGGAGGTTCAACAGCCCAGCACTAGAGAACACCACTAGCCACACACATTCCCCAGACAATGACCGGCAAAAAGAGCATATGAGATGCATTTACCAAAAGCAGCCAGATAAATTAGCAGTAGCACATCATTTCTGGTCTTCAAACCATGATATCACTACAAACATAAAATCCTTAAAACCGATCAACAGCAGATGAATTGGATATCTGGGAAAAAATACATATTGTCAAACACAGGAATCACCTAATGAATTTCGAACTGCTGCCACCCAGCAGCCTTTGGAGGTTCAACAGCCCAGCACTAGAGAACACCACTAGCCACACACATTCCCCAGACAATGACCAGCAAAATCAGTTGAGGACATGCTGATGATGGGAGCAAACCGTCTCCCAAAACGCACTCAAGTAAGAACATTTTAGTGACGTAGTGTAACAACCTTCAACTCTCTTCATTTTAAATTATGACACATAACTGTTACTAGTTTCTAAATCTTCAAAATTAGTCAATAACAATCAATATTTGCACAATTGTTGTTGTTGTTATTATTATTATTATTATTGTTGTTGTTGTTGTTGTTGTTGTTGAATGCAAATCTAACAGAATCTTTTGATTTCAGGTCATTATATCTACAGCTAATGATGAAGCAGATAAAAGTTTAACTTGCCTTAATTTCTTCTTGACGTGATATCCTATATGCCCGCCTTGCATGTGACAACCAATTTATATCATGAAGTCCATGTCTCGTATCTTGAAGAAACTTCTGCAACTCGCTCTGTATTTTTGGACGTGTGCTTCTGCATTTCCTTGAGGACCTCAGATCCCTTAAAACAGGCGGTGGGTATAGTGAAAACAGTTCTATCTTTCCTTGCATAGAATCAGGATTGATGCTGGGAATGAACCTTTCACCAGAGCCTCCCACCAAATATGTTGAAACCAAGATCTGATTTCTTAGCAAGCTGCATTCGTCAACAATGATGTTACTCTTAAGAGACTTTCCTTCTCCTTCACCTTCTTCCCCAAAGTTTGGAATATTCTGAGACTGGAGCTGAAGAAGTTTGTCCTATTAAATTTAAATACCAAAAGAACATTTCAGTTTGATTTTGTATGCAAGTTAAATATACAATTTAATGCAGCAGTGTTTCACTTGTGTATTGATCTACTGTCATGTGTACAATTACAGCAGATTAACTACAATCCAGCTGCTTTGTCTCTGCCTCTAGAAACAGGTGCTAGAAATTGGCAATACATGAAAGGAAAGAGAAACAAAATTTGAGAAGGAAACATTCCAGGTCTAAATAAGAGTACCTCCCCGGTATTTCCAGTTATAACTGAAGAAAACCTGGAAAAAAAATTGGTTCTACTCCCACATGGAGTGGGCAATGAATAATATAAAAAATACTTATATAATCAATGATAGGGCTTTACTAAAAGTTGAAGAAAACCAAGAGGAGTGATTTAAGCAGTAGATATTGCCCAAAGAAGTCATACTGCCCATCCACCTGCCCTATTTAAGTGCTGCTGTTAATAGGAGAAACTGGCAACATTTTGAGATGAGAGGTTGCCAAATGAAGGCAGCAAAAGGTCCCCTGCATATGAAAATGCTGTGAAACTAAAGTAGGGATTTAGCCTCACAGATCCTACAGATATGCTCTGTTGTCGCTCAGCAGTTGTGGACAAAGTCCTTTATCTACATTTTTTGTGTAGTCAGTTTTTGTCTATTTCTTATGGTTTACTTGTTATAAACAGTTATATAAAATTCCTTCTTCACATGCCTTTCCCAGAAAATTCAAGATATATGTTTTATTTGCCATATATAGATCTTTAATCCGTTCACATCATTTGATGACCAGCGCTTGCACATGCTTTTTTGGCATATGAATCATATGACGAGTTCACTACATTGCTGCATATACGAGGGTGGTCTGAAAAGTTTCCGACCTAATAAAGATACAAAACATTTTTTCAGATTTTTTTTTTTATTTTTCAACATAGTCTCCTTGTAACTCTACACACTTCTCCCAACAATGCTCCCATCTCTGTAACCTGTCCAAATAGTACTCGGCATTTTTCTCTGCAAAATAATTGTTCACGAAGGTGATTGCCTCTTCATTTGAAGAAAATCTTTGTCCTCTGAGCGCAATTCTCAGATGAGGGAACAAAAAGAAGTCGCTTGGGGCTAGATCTGGTGAGTAAGGTGGATGGTCAAGCAGTTCAAACCGTAATTCGTGGATTTTCGCCATTGCAACCGCTGAGGTTCTGCAAATGTGGCCGTTTTTCCGCAAGTTCTGCCTTCAGCTTGTCAAGTAATGATGCGTAGTATGCTCCTGTAATGGTTTTTCCTTTTTGAAGATAATCGATTAAAATAACTCAATAACTATCCCAAAAAACAGTCGCCATCACTTCCCAGCCGAAAAAACAGTTTTTGCTTCTTTTGGAGCCGGTTCCCCCTTTGCAGTCCACTGTTTGGACTGTATTTTTGTTTCGGGCATATAATGGTGTATCCAAGTTTCATCTACAGTAATTAATCGGCGCCAAAACTCGGATTTATTGCGCCTAAACTGTGCCAACAGAGCGTTGGAAATGTTCATTTAAACAAGTTTTTGGTCAAATGTGAGCAAACACGGCACCCAGCGCGCGGACAGCTTTCTCATGTCTAAATGTTGATTTAATATGTGACAAACACATTCTTTTGACATGTTCATATCCTCTGCTATCTCTCTCACTTTAGTTTGGCGGTCGTCTAGCACCATTTGGTGAACTTTGCATCCATGTTATTTAATGTTTTCGTCGGTAGTTGCAATTTTTGGACATCCCGAACGTTCATCGTCTCCCAAGCTCTTACGGCCACGTTTAAATTCAGCTGCCCAAAATTTCACTGTGGTAAATGATGGTGCAGAGTCCCCATACACAGAATCCAACTCATCTTTGATTTGTGTAGGTGTATTGCCTTTCAAAAACAAATATTTAATGATAGCTCGATACTCGATTTTGTCCATTTTCATAAAAACACTCACATCACCTCATTCAAATGACTGTTACATAACAACTGAGCATCCAAAATGGCTGAAACTTTGGTGAGTAACTGTCAACAGATGAACAACGAAATTCACTACCTTTTATTTACGAATGGTGCCATCTTCATGTTGAGGTCGGAAACTTTTCAGACCATCCTCGTAATTGCATGTAGTTTAGGTTCCTTCTTACAGATGTCATTTTTATACATTTGGAATGAAGTGCTGACATGTGATGCTTGTAATTCCCTCAGTCTGACCTCATCAACTGTTACTCTTCCTGCATTTGTGTCAGTAGCCATCGTGGCTGTGAAAAGAATCCATGCAAATGACAAGGAGGGCTTCAAAAAGCTGATACAAAGTGTATTAGAAAGTGATATGAAAGTAATGATTTTCCTGAATATAAAACAGAGACTGGAGAAAGTTCTAGCAACAGTGATAATGAATCTAGTGCAGAAAGCAGTGAGGAAAATAATTATGAAGCCAAAGATGACATTCCAGACCCTTCAAAACACATTCATACTACGATGCAGAAAAAACAGTATGACTGGAATTGGACTAAAACTGACAACCCCATTCTCTACCCTTTTACTGCAAAAGTGTGTTTGTAAAGACTTACTGAACAAGCATGCGTCAAAGATGTCATCTGCTCTTTCAATTTTTTCAGAATACATGGAACCTTTGTTTGACAAAATGCTTACATAACAAGGCTGTTGAACAATCCCAACAGAAAAATATTGAAAGATGATGAATAATGGTCTAACACTATGGCAGATGAAATTAGAGCCTATATTGTTTTAGTTATTTTGATGTTCTCTACTGCAAAAATTATGTGTTCAATTGTACTGGAGCAAAAACCAATGGCTTGACACCCCATTGTAAAAAAGTGTGCTGTTGCTTATCATTTAGAGCAAAGGTGGCGAAAATGCCTTTCTCTCTCGAGTCATCAAATATGCAACATGCACTACACCACTCAGCAGCACATGGAAAACAAATGAATAGACGGCTAGAAAGGGAGTTGCTCCTGCGAATCACACTGCCTCGCGAGTCATGCTTTCGCCACCACTGATTTAGAGGATTGTTTTGAGGTCTATCACACACAACAGCAGTACTAGGAGAACAGTTTGTGCTTTTAATATTCTGCATGCAAATTTTCAGCAAAAAATACTTATTGGTTGGTTTTAAATTACTTTCTAAGCATAAAGCTATTACCACCCTCATTGCTAGGGGATTTAAATTTAATTTCTTTGTTAGTTGAGTAAGCATTTAAATACACTACGTGATCAAAAGTATCCGGACACCTGGCTGAAAATGACATACAAGTTCATGGCACCCTCCATCGGTAATGCTGGAAGTCAATATGGTGTTGACCCACCCTTAGCCTTGATGACAGCATTCACTCTCGCAGGCATACTTTCAATCAGGTGCTGGAAGGTTTCTTGGGGAATGACAGCCCATTCTTCACGGAGTGCAGAACTGAGGAGAGGTATCGATGTAGGTCGGTAAGGCCTGGCATGAAATCGACGTTCCAAAACATTCCAAAGGTGTTCTATAGGATTCAAGTCAGGACTCTGTGCAGGCCAGTCCATTACAGGGATGTTATTGTCGTATAACCACTCCGCCACAGCCCGTGCAGTATGAACAGGTGCTCTATCGTGTTGAAAGATGCAATTGCCATCCCCGAATTGCTCTTCAACAGTGGGAAGCAAGAAGGTGCTTAAAATATCAATGTAGGTATGCATTGTGATCCTGCCATGCAAAACAAAAAGGGGTGCAAGCCCCCTTCAGGAAAAACACGACCACACCATACCACCATCACCTCCGAATTTCACTGTTGGCACTATACACACTGGCAGATGACGTTCACCGGGCATTTGCCATACCCACACCTTGCCATCGGATCGCCACATTGTGTACCATGATTTGTCACTCCACACAACGTTTAGCCACTGTTCAATCATGTAATGTTGACGCTCCTTACACCAAGCGAGGCGTTGTTTGGCATTTTCCTGCATGATGTGTGGCTTATGAGCAGCCGCTCGACCGTGGAATCCAAGGTTTCTTACCTCACGCCTAACTGTCATAGTAAAGTGGTCGCAGTCAACGTTTCCCCAGTCGGCTACAAAGCGAACGGAAATCTTTGAAGCCTGACCATAAACCCATCAGTAAACGATTAGTAGGGTCTACCCATCCCTCAAATACAATGCGTGGTCCTTTCTTTAGCTCCACCAAAGCAAAGCGTTGTTGCAATGTCATTTCTGTTGTCACTTCGGTTTCAGTACGTTTTAGCAGCTGTGACAGTTAAGCTTATATCTTACTTCTTTAGAGAAGTTATATAGTGTTTTACTTAGTGCACTTTTGTATGTTTAGCAGTGTTTAATACTTATTAGCATTTAATAGTTTAATTAAATGAACCAAGTTGCTGACCTTCCGGCCGCATCAACAAATGACTCTGCCGAGTACCAGTAGTGCCAAGACCACGAAGAAAGGGGCTACAAAAACTTTGAATAAGCAAAGCCAGATTTTTGTGTGTCATGTTCACGAACATGTAGAAAAGAACCCTTTACGTGGAAAATGTTTTGCTATTGTTTTGAATTTCTCAAAAACAGCTATAACGATTTTTAGTAAAATATCGCATGTTTAAGATATTTGCATAAAAAATAAAATTTGTATCTTGAATTTTATGTTCGGGGAATAACTTGTAAATTCTTCCTCGTTCTCAACTTTTTGTATAACTGGTACACCGTAAGAGATAGGCAAAATCTTACTGTGCGTAAAATGCAGTCTCAGTAAAGGACACATTTTAGGTCAAATTATGTTAATCATTTCCGGGAAAATCTTTGTTATTGGTTTGAATTTTGAAATATAAGTTGGAAGTCCGTATTTGTATTTACCTCGTGGTCATGCTAAGAGCATGGAATTTCAGTCATCATCTGGTTTTTAAAAATCTGACTATCGCTTTGGCCTATGAATCCTTATATTTACAATGAAATGTGCAATGAAATTTTATCTCGTTTAAGAAGTAGATAGAAGAATAAGCTTTTGTAAAAGTAATTTGTAGAAGAGTGAATAGAGATAATCATGTGAATATAACACATAAGAATTCTGTTTTATTTTCTTTCTTTTGCCTTCCGTATTTTTACTTATCCTGTATTTTATAATAAAGCTATTCATTTAAGAAAACAGAAGCTGTCATGTTTATTAATCTTACATCTTAAACAATACACAACCTCTTCTTATATTAGCTTTACATTAATAAAACATTGTTGTGAAGCAAATTTATCATGTTTTCAAAGCTACGTAAAAAAGCACCTATCTTCCAAGAGTAATACAAAGACCTGCGTTCGCTTTACGTTTTTCACCTGCTTCTTCTTCTTTTTTAATTTTACATATTTACTGTTTTTGTTTACATCTTCTGGAACTTGGTTTTTCTAACATTCTGTGGTTGCAGGACAAACAAAATAAAAAATACTTTCACTATAGCTCCACGCACATAATAATTACAGTAAGCAAAACTGCAAACATGCAACCCTTATTTATAAAAATTAACTTTTAGGTTAAATAGCATAATCAAAAATGAGGCGTTGTTTTGGGAGTAAGAGTTCTTTTCAAAATAAATTCATATTTATGTATTTTAATTATTTAATGAGGGTCCAACAATGTATAGTTCATTCGGAACATGTTTCTAAGTTTCTCTCGGATATATTAACATGCATTTCCATTCTTGTAGCGTAGTGTATTAGTTCAGGTCATCCTCAGTTATATTTTAAAGCGTTTGTAACATAAATGTAATCATTTTGCGATGCATAGTTGTTTACTGCATTTGTACATTGTATTCTGTACATATGGAAATCAGCTACAAAGTTTTGCTTTTAAATACTATTTTTAACTGTGGCAACAACGCACATGTGCACATGGATGTCACTAATGTGTTTATGATGTTTGTGGTTAGGGAGGGTAGGGAACAAGTGTTTGGCTACTGCACAAAGGCCGCCGCTTGGGGATCCTTAGACTGCGACGACCTTACTTGGAGTGGATCCTGATGCAGTTTGGAATTCCTGTGTGATGGTCTGGATAGGTGTCTGCCTATTACTCTTTACGATCCTCTTCGAATGTCGGCGGTCTCTGTCAGTCAACAGATGAGGTTGGCCTGTACGCTTTTGTGCTGTACATGTCCCTTCACGTTTCGACTTCACTATCACATCAGAAACAGTGGACCTAGGGATGTTTAGGAGTGTGGAAATCTCGCGTACAGACTTCTGACACAAGTGACACCCAATCACCTAACCATGTTCAAAGTCCGTGAGTTCCACAGAGCATCCCATTCTGCTGTTTCACGATGTCTAATGACTACTGAGGTCGCAGATGAGAACCAGCAGTAGCTGGCAGCACAATGCACCTAAGATGAAAAACGTATGTTTGTGGGGGTGTCCGGATACTTTTGATCACATAGTGTATGATGAGACTGGGTTAATATATGGATTTTAGTCCAAACTGTTAACCACTTTTGAGAAAATCAAAAATTGTCCATGTAAGAGGAGTTTGGAGTGGGGAGATTTTCTGGAAAATCTTAAAATCACATCTTTGGAAGATACAGAACTTGGAAGAAAAGAAGAAGAAAAAATGCATGCACATACACATGGACCTTTTTCCAAAATTATGTTTTTTTATTCAGGGGGCTTCAAAATTTCAAATTTGATATCAAATTTTTGGGTGGAATGCAATACACGCTCTACCTCTTAGGTATTAGTAGAAGAGAAAGTAAAAATAAACCACAGTAGTATATTTATATGAAGGGTAGCGTTATTACTTGCAATACTGAAATAAATATACACACCTGAAATTTTAAAGTTGCATTGAGATAAAGACATAGATCCACATTGCTTGAGAGAGCTCTGAGGGTGAGCAGACCGACAAAGTGCCACATTTCATCTCCTGTGCGATCAAACATCAGCAAATCAGACAGATTGGTAGGTATCATGTTGTCTGCAACAAGTGTACCTTCACTGCTGCCTTCATGCTCTGAGAGAAGGGCTGTAACTCCTGATCCAAAAGCGAAAATACAATCTTGCATTACAATATATTTCACACAATGAAAAGAGCATCACAGAAAATCCACAGCTTATAAAGTACTATACAGGGTACAAGTTGAGGCAGTATTTTAATGCCTAAATGATACTAATTGTATTTTTTATTAATTAAATTCAATAACAGCCCACCTAGAAAACAATATGTATATAATTATTACATAAATTGTATGTAAAGTCATTGTAAATACTTATTTTTATTGTAAACGTATTTATTAGTGACATGTAAATGTTTATATACTCTAATAGTGCAAAAACTGTGAGAATACTATGTTTTAGGATGTAATAATGAGGCAATAATGTAATTTTGCTGACAATAATGTGTTTGGAGTTTTAAAAGTACTGGTTATGAAAAAGATCGCTAATAATGTAATTTTGCTTACAGTTTAGAATTAACCAATCAAAAGTAAAGAAAGATTTTTAGTTTGAATACTTAAATTCTATTGGACTAGAATTAGCCAATAAGAGAATGGCATTACCCAAGCTAAAGGTTTTCACCGTTGAATCTAGTCAGTCGCGGGCAAGATGTACTACAGAACAGATGTGAAAGTCTCAGACAAGATGTAGTACAGAACAGACGTGAAAGTCTCGGGCAAAATATTAGACAGAGCAGACGTGAAAGTCGTGGGTAAAAATGTAAAGTATAAATGATCAAATTTGTGTTCTCCGCCAAAAATGTATTAAGTGCTCACAGTTTTATTTTATAAAGTGTTGTGTTCATAAAAATGTGCATACATAAAGTGAAATAAAAGGAAGTAAATTGTGTGGCGTCTTATAATTTGAGTCTTATCACAACCCTGCAAGAAATCGTGTTTCTATAGTGCGACTGAAAGCAGTCGAGGCAAATAACTTTAATAATATTACGTTAAACAAGCATCATCTTCACTATAATCTTCATTACGTAACCTTAATATTTACGTAACATAAAAACCAACCGCAAATTGACGCAAAATGTGGGGCTTACAAGAAACATCTCACATAAAAAAAACATCGCTAAATTGACTTCTTCAAATTGGCTTACAACTGTGGGGCAAACTCCTCCAAATAATTACGCAACCTACTATCTGCAAAGTTGAAGAACAATACATTCTTCAAATTGGCTTCCATACGTGGGGCAGATAAACATAAAGCACCTCCATAACCCACAAACAACTGCAAAAAAAAAAAATTGAATAATTGTTGATTCTTCAAAGTAAATATATTTACAAGGTTCTGTGTTTTGTAGATGTGTACCATGTGATCATATTTTGTCAATAATCTCATGTCCAAAATTGCATTGGTTGTGTTAGGGTCTGTGAAATATGAGGAAGATGTAAATGTAGGCAGTACTGATCACAAAGATAGGAAAGAAGTAAAAAGGAAAACAGAAATGCTGTAAGTAAACAGATAACATTATAAACACTACTGAAGGTGCTCAAAATGACTGCTATCAACTTTGATACATTCTGTGCATTACCTTTTATTATTCCTTTTCTTTTTTTTACGAGGGCCAATCCAAAAGTAATGCCTCCCATTTTTGTGTGTTGGTTTTGAGTGTCCACCAGATTATGTTGGTATAGTATTAAGTGTTAAACTTTCCCGCCAATGTCCTGTTAGTTTCGTTGTACTGCAACAGCAGCAGCAGGGGAGCATTCCAAAATGGCTATGGACATCGAGGAGCATACAAAACAGAGATGTGTGATTGAATTCCTTACCGCTGAGCAAATTGCGCCAACTGAAATCTATCAATGCTTGCTAAAGGTATATGGAGGTGATAAAAGTAGATGTGAGTAATGTGAGGTGGTGGGTATAGCATTTCAAAAGTGGTGAAAAGGATGTACAGGACAAGCCACATCATGGTCGATCTTGCTTAACTGTCACAGCAAATAATGACAGTCTCGATCAACTCATCCATAATGATCAGTGGATTATGACCAAGGAATTGTGTGTAGAGCTGCATGTCGGCTGTAATACCTGAGACAAGATGTTACGCAACCTTAATTATTCCAAAGTGTTGCGAGATGCTTTCATAAGACCCAGTTTTGCGACCATGGAGCTCATTACCAAGTTTGGCTGGACTGACCTACCACATCCACCGCACAGACCTGATTTAGCACCTTCAGACTTCCATCTCTTTGGGCCTATGAAAGATGCACTACTGGTCAACATTTTCCAGACTCAGATGCTATTTTCACAGCTGTAGGACAGTGGCTAGCCTCAGCTGGTTCAGATTTTTATGAGCATGGCATGCAGGCTCTTGTTCATCGTTAGCAAAAGTACATAACCAATGGTGGTGATTATGTAGAAAAATAACAGTATGTAGCTGAAATCTTGCTGTATTTATCTGTGTTGTGCTTTCTATATCTGTTGTAGTTTCCATGAAAATAAATATGAGGCATTACTTTCAGAATGATGTAATAGTATTGTTAAACATACATATGACACCACAGACGGTGGACACTGATGATACATGTAATGTAATGATATTGTGATTTTATCCACCTTTTGCAACTTTCACTTCTCTAAGTTCTCAATGTCACAGCACTGTTTTCATCTAGTTCAACTCCTTCACTGGGAGTTCCTTAGTTCGCACTGTCACCTTCACTAATGTGACCTAGTTCGATTTCACTGTCACTTCACTTTTGTTCTTGATGTAGTGGCATAATGTAATACGCATGATGTAGGCAATTCTTCCAGACAGTTCACTCTTTGGGGAGCCAAACACGCAAGATATTTTCAATATCTCCTGCAGCATCAGCACTCACTGCATGTTGTAGTTGTCATCACAAACTCACTTGTTGAATCGCACTTGATGTCACAACACTGGCTGACTCCTCTCGCGAGAACACTCACTTATACAGGCAGTGGAATCTTCTACAGAACATTCTAGACATATCTCGACACACTTTCCGGAGAGGGGGGAAGAAACTTCCAGAAGATTGTGTGCTTCCGATGTTTACGCCAGCAAGAACATTGTTTATCTCTGTTTACCTCTGACTTGGTGGCACTGACCTCCCGATAAATTTGTGTTATAGCCACTGTACCACAATATTTAGGTAAGGAATTTTGAGAAGGAAACATTTCAAGCCTAAGTTAGGGTATCTCACCACAGTGAGGAGTGAGATAAACCTGGAAAAAACCTTAGTAGAGAGGACAGTCCTGGTGAGATTTAAACCACAACCTCCTGTTCATGAGTCATATGTTAATGACTTTGACCACCCAGGTTGATATTGTGTATTGCCTGGTTATGTGACATCAAACTCTTGGAAAGAGTTCAAACTCTGGTATGTGGCATGTCTGCATATCCACAGGGGTATATGTTAGGATGTAATGGACATAGGCTGCCTGTTTCATGCCAATCTTGAAACATGGTGTGGGCTAGGTGATGGCTGTTGGAGTAAAGTTGTTGATAGAGCCGGCAAGTCTCACTTGCATTCCTTTGGCCTTCTCCATATCTGCATTTGTATGCAACTTCACCATTGTTCTTTCTCATTTGATGATAGCTGTACAGCAAGGGTGGTGAAAATGCCTTCCTTCCGTGAGTCACCAAATATGCAACAGGCAATGCATCACTCAGCAGCATGTGAAAAACAAATGGAATGTGGCAGAGAGGGAATGGCACCTGCGAGTCAAAATGACTCACGAGTCCTGTTTTTGCCACCTCTGCTGTACAGTATGAAACTACTACAATAATACCATAAACATTACCATTGACTTTAGGTATGGTGTGCATCATGTAACAGCTGATGCAGCACCATTGGTAAACAACTCTTAACTAATGAATGTGACGCATACTGCTTGTCCTGGAGTCTATGGTTTGTTTACCTACAGGCATTCCCGTTCCCATTTTGGAGGATCTACGATCACATGGTACACACTATCCATCACCCAACCTTGTAACATACATTTTTTTATGCTGTATAAATACTTTTAAATTCAAAAGTGCTTTATCAATTTCTTCTTCAGAGAGCAATAGTAGTCTCCCTCTTCCTTCCTAACACTGCTTCACGTTCCTAGCTGAAGTTTCACTTAAAAATAAAAACTCACCATGTAAAATTTCAGAAGACTGCCTCTTTGGTCAAGTGCTCAGCATTCTAGATTCTCAACCCAGAGGTTCTGGGTTTAGTTCCTTCCAGTGCAGGGGATTTTTTTTTTAAATAGGAATCATTCCCTAACCTCCTCAAAGTCTGGATGTATGAATCTGGGAGTGAATGTGAGTGCATTTCCTAACAAAAATAAATAAAATAAAAGTCACAAACTACAGTTGAGTTATTAACAACCTTAGTTGTTTCTAACGTCAAAATCCCCTCTCTGAAATGACCATGGGGGAAAAAATTAAGTAGTTTTTCTATAAAAATTCAGTTTTATTTTGATTAATTGAAACTTTTACCATGTGTGCAAAACATAAAACAAAACGAATGAAACATACACAATCTTAATAAAAATAAAATAATGAGTTCTGTATTTATAGTTACTCAATTTTGATATGCTAAAACAAAATGTTCTTTGCACTAAACGTTTTACTATATAATTATGTCTTAGCATTTTATTTTGAACTTATAAAACTAATATAAAGATAATGTTGTGCAGGCATTGGTTAGTTTTTATTACAGTATAAAAACAATTTTTTTGTATATGTTATACAACTTTTTCATTTTACCAATATAAATTATAGAAAATATTTAACTGCAAAAGAACCGTGTAACATCCTTTAAAAACTGTATACAACAATTTGAAGTTGAACAGTAAACAATGCTGAGGGGGGCGGGATGAGTGTTGAAGTAGGTGCTTTAGGTGTTTCACCTCAATGGCATGGGACTGTTTGAACTTCCATACGAAGATTTAAAAATGGGCAAAGTAAACAATAGTGTAGCATGAAACCACAATGTATGATAATAAAACCAAAAATCTAAATTTTCATCACTTTTTGCAAAACTTCAGTGATGCATTGCCTTAAGAAAGAAGATTCTACTTCAGAAGACTGGTTCCGTAACTGGTAAAAGGATAATATCTCTTATGTCTACAAAGTTCAGTTTTGTAATAAATTAATTTTAAAGATTGATTTGCTCCCCACAAACGTGAGATTTTGTTTTCATTTCATTATTATTTAATCATGTTGTTTGTAGTATTACTAACCTTTTACTACAACATCTAAAAGCTAGTTTTAACATAAGACTTCAAATTATGTTTAGATTTAGAAAAATGTTGGAAATATTGCATTAACGCAGTTTACACACCCAGTTTTCAAGCTATATATGTGTTTAGTGCTATACTTATTTCATGCTTGACACCATTAATTTAAAAACGTATCTTAGAAAATAGCAGAAATTGCTTAAATAACAAAAGCTGAACAATAATAGTATAACACAAGAAACTAACACTTCTAGATGAATGTGATACCAATTTAAATTGCAGTAATACTCAATATTTTAAAAACCTATACTGGTTGAAATCTTGCTGCTTTTAAATTAATAGAAGAAACCAATGAGGTATATTCACATGACTTTCTCTACACTATCATTTATTTTTATACAGGTTCAACTAACTATTCTTGCAAAAACTTATTCTTGTATCTACAAGTTAACTGAGATAAATGTTTGCATAAATAGTTTAATTACACAGTTCATTATAGGTACAAAGAGGATAGCGATAGTCAAATGTTTAAAAATATGTTGTAAATATTGGCCTTGAAATTTCATGTTCTTTCTATGACATCACGACAAAACAACTGATGGTTGGCATACTTCCAAAATTAAATGAAGAATTGAAAAATTCAAACCAATAATAACAGATATCTTGAAAATGGTTGATGCTACAAAACAACTAGTTGATACAGACTGTGTATTTTACAGAGATTTATGTTTTTTGTGTAGTATTTTTACTTTCTCTACTACGTATAGTAAGTAGGGGAAGTATTGTATACCAACCAAAAATTTGATACCGAGATTTCACCGGAAATATATGTTTTGAGACCCACTGAATCCAAAAAAAGCATTTTTTGAAACATGTACGTGTATGTGTCTGTGAACAGCATAACTCAGAAACGAAGTCAGATAAATACCAAACTTGGTATTTAGGTTCACTATCTTCCAGAGATGCGACATGAAGATTTTCAAGAAAATCCCCCCACCCCAGATTACCCTTTACATGGAACATTTTTTGAAAATTTTAATTTTCTCAAAAATGGCTCTAACAATTTTGATTAAAATATCATATGTTTAAGATATTTTCATGGAAAATGAAATGTATATCTCGAATTTTCTGGGAATGTCTCCAAAAGTATTCTCCATTGTGAACGACTATTGCATAACTGGTAAACCATAAAGGCTGGTTCACAACCAACGAGAACGGTAACCAGAATGAGAACGGGAAAGTTGAAATACATGTATTCAAATGGGAGTGTCCACAACCGACGGGAAACCTTCCCGGGCCCCGGGAACGGGAAGAAGAGTTGCCCAACTTTTAACTTTCTCATTCTCGTTCCCGGGCACAGCATATTAGATCCCTATTGTGCATATTGTGACTCTTCACTCTAGAGGTTATTCTAAGCAGCCGTGACATGAAACAGCCACTAGTGCTCTCTATAGTCCCAAGCTGGAAATATGAAACTGGAAGGAATTAGTAGTAAATGTGCTTCCTAACCTCATCCCGATACCCGCAAATCTAATCAACGGTGGTTCCTCTGGTGAAGGAATCATTTGTAGTTTGTTTATATGCAACTCAAAACTGGTTATTACCTAAAAAACATGGCAAAAGCTACAAAGAGCAGCTAAAACCGGTGGAAATGAAAAAAGAATAAACAATTTTAATGTATGCCATTAAATAGAGGAATGAAAGTTTGGCATGAGTAGAGGAATCAGAAATGTAATGAATATGCATTTAGATAATGTTTACTCTTATCGAATTTTGATGTTGGCTTGGCTAAATTGGAAGTAGGTGAAAAAATGTTATTGGTCAGTTAAAAACAAATGAAATCCCAATGCGCAAAATCGACTTTCACTTTGTGATCGATATGCATTCCCGTTCTCGTTACCGGGCTGTTGTGAATCAAAATTTCTTGCTTCCCGTTCTCGTTTCCATTCTGGTAACCGTTACCGGGTGGTTGTGAACCAGCCTTAAGAGATAAGACAAAATTTTACTGCACAAAAAATGTAGATCACGTTAAAATACACAATTTAGGTCATATACATTTTTTTTGTTGAGTGAACCATTTTTGAGATATTGCTTGTTATTCCCTGAAATTTTCCAATACTTATACTTTTTCTCAAATTTGTTATTCATTTTTTTTTTGTCCTGGTAATGCAAAGAGAATGGAATGCGCCATATAGCAACCAGCTCTTAAAATATTTGACTATAGCTTAAAGCCTAGCAATTCCCCTTGCATATACAAGAAAATTAGCAATAAGATTAACATCTTGAATAACATGAAGCATACGGAGAATAAGCGTTTGTAAAAATAGTTTGTACAAGAGTAGAGAAAGTCATGTGAGTGTAACACATCAGATTTTTTTGTTTCTCTCTTATGGTTTATTAGTTATACAAAACTGTTTCCAAATGAAGAGGATTTAAGAGGCTACTCCTTAATAATATTCAAGATATATAGGTTATTTTTCATATAAACATCTTAAATATATAATATTTTAATCAAAATTGTTAAAGCCATTTTTGAGAATATAACAAATTTTGAAAAATGTCGATGTAAAGATTAGTGTAGGGTGAGAGGATTTTCCTTAAAATCTTCATGTTGCATCTTTAGAAAGATAAATAAATCTTGTGGCGCAACAGCCTGTGAAGGATCTGACTGCTGGCCTCATACCCACTTACACACAGCAGAGGTGGGAGTTCATCCAACCAACATGGGGAGGTGTTGTGGTCAGCATGACGCATCCCCTAGCCTGAAAATTGGCTCATGAGACCAGGGCATTGCCTATCACAGCTCCTCACTTTCCTCACAATGCTAGTAGGCACCTGGGACTTATCTGCACCCCATGGGTGAGATTGAACCTGGGTGCATTCTGTAGCCGGAACCAGTTCCAATCTTTGGAAGATAAATACCAAATCTGATATTTATCCAGCCTTTCATTTTTTGAGCTATGTTATTCAGACACAGACACACATATAGACGTTTCTCTAAAAATGCCTTTTTTGAGTTGTATTTCTTTTGAAATCTCAATACACAGTTTTTGGATGAAATGCAGTGTTTCCTCTACCTACCAGGTACATTAGAGAAAGTAAAAATATTAAGTTAACTGACAATATAAACATTTATGTAAACGCATGGCTTCCTTTGGAAGGTAAGTAAAACCCGTGTCGTAGATTTACGGCACGTAAAAGAAAGCAAAATTGCCAGTTTTTCACGCCCAATATAGAATGGGACGCTAAGGACCATAGCAGTTAAAGAGCGTCCATAAATTAAACTCAAATTTAATTTTATGTAAAAACTATAAATATTGAATTCAGTCTCAAGCACAGCTCAGTTTTTTTTAAACAGTAAAGGCTGGTTCACAACCAACAAGAACAGTAACCAGAACGAGAATGAGAAAGTTGAAATACACGTATTCAAATGGGAGTGTTCACAATTGACAGGAAGCCTTTCCGGGCCCCGGGAACAGGAAAGAAGAATTGCCCAACTTTTAACTTTCTCGTTCTCGTTCCTGGGCATGGCATATTAGATCCGTATTGTGCATAATACTCTTCACTCTAGAGGTTATTCTAGGTGGCGGTGACATGAAACAGCCACTAGTGCTCTCTATAGTCGCAAGCTGGAAACATGAAACTGGAAGGAATTAATAGTAAATGTGCTTCTCCTAACCTCATCCCGACACCCATAAATCTAATCAGCGCTGGTTCCTGTGGTGAAGGGGTCATTTGTAGTTTGTTTATATATGCAACTCAAAACTGGCTATTACCTAAAAAGCAATGGCAAAAGCTACAAAGAACAGCTAAAACCAGTGAAAATGAGAAAAGAACAATAAATAATTTTAATGTATGCCATTAAATAAAGGAATGAAAGCTTGGCATAAGTAGAGGGATCAGAAATGTAATAATTATGCATTTAGATAATGTTTACTCTATCGAATTTTGACATTGGCTTGGCTAAATTGCAAGTAAGTGAAAAAATATCATTGGTCAGTTAAAAACAAATGAAATCCCAATGCACAAAATCGACTTTCACTTTGTGATCGATATGCATTCCTGTTCTCGTTAACAGGCTGTTGTGAAGCAATATGTTGCATGGTGCATTACTTCCCGTTCTCGTCTCCATTCTGGTTACCGTTCTCGGGCGGTTGTGAACCAGGCATTAGGCTCAAAATCACTTAATTGCTAAGAAAGTGGACTTCACAGGCTATCCCCAGAAACTTCAAGATATGCATTTTATTTGTCAAGTAAACATCTTAACTGCATGGTATTTTAATCATTAGAGCCATTTTTGAGAAAATCAAAATTTTGAAAAATGTTCCTTGTAATGCGTAGTTTGGGGACAACGGATTTTCTTGAAAATCTTTGTGGCACATCTTTGGAAGATACTGTACTTAAATACTAAGTTTGGTATTTAACCAACCACTTTTTACTTTCTCTACTATGTATAGTAAGTAGGGGAAAAATTGTATTCCACCCAAATTTTCAATACCAAGATTTCACCGGAAATATATGTTTTGAGAGCCCCTGAATCCAAAAAAAAGCATTTTTGGAAACATGTCTGTGTGTGTGCCTGTCTGTGTATGGGTGTGTGTGTGTGTGTGTGTGTGTGTCTGTGTCTGTGAACAGCATAACTCAGAAACTAACAGTTGGATAAACACCAAGCTTGGTATTTAGGTTCAGTATCTTCCACAGATGCGACACGAACATTTTCAAGAAAATCCCCCTACCCCAGATTACCCTTTACATGGAACATTTTTCGAAAATTTTAATTTTCTCAAAAATGGCTCTAACGATTTTGATTAAAATATCATATGTTTAAGATATTTTCATGACAAATTAAATGTATATCTTGAATTTTCTGGGAATGTCTCCAAAAGTATTCTTCATTGTGAACGACTTTTGCATAACTTCTAAACCATAACAGATAGACAAAATTTTACTACACAAAAAATGTAGATCACGTTAAAATACACAATTTATGTCATGTACATTTTTTTTGTTGAGTGAACCACTTTTGAGATATTGCTTGTTATTCCCTTAAATTTTTCAATACTTATTTTCTCACATGGGAATTCGTTATTCATTTTTTTTGTCTTGGATATGCAAAGAGTATTAATCTGTGGGAAAGAGAACGGTGCTGCACCTAGCAACCAGCTATTAAGATATATGTCTATGCTTAAAGGCTACTGTATTTCTATATTGCCCTTGCAAATACAAAACAAGGGGAACATAGTATGCCTTAAACGATAGTCAAATATTTTTAGAACTGGTCACTATGTGTAAAATGTAATTCTCTTTGCATGACAAAAGATCGTTTCTGCAAATGTTTATCTCGATTAATATGAAAGAGATGGAGAATAAGAGTTTGTACAAGAGTAGAGAAAGTCATGTGAGTTTAACACATCAGATTTTTAATTATGCTGTTCACAGACACAACTTTTTCTAAAAATGCTTTACTTCGGATTCAGGGGGCTTCAAAACATTCATTTCTGATGAAATCTCGCTATCAAATTTTTGGGTGGAATACAATACCTTCTCTACCAACTATGTACATGGTAGACAAAGAAATAGCACAGTGGTGCTTGTTTGCTTTTTGCAAATGCATGCTTACAAACAATACAACAAATATCTTTACCTTGGAAGTTGACTGAAAAGGTGAAAATTATGTCAATAAACTGCTGAATTGCTCTAAGCTGCCTCCTGTCTGATCCTGTCATTAGTGCAACTGGATCTTCAAAAATGGTTTGCAGAGTGGTCAAAGATCTGGAGAAGAGACTTCGATTCTCTGACTTGAGAGCAGAGGCTCCTTCTGGTGCTGCACCAAGGTTTGACATCAGTATTCTGAACTCTGGATTCTGCCAAGGTACATCAAGAGACTGACAGCAGCTCAGTACAAGATCCTGCAGTACTCCTCCTTGTGACACAGCAAAAGTTCCTCTGGGTGTGGTTGACAGTGAAGACATGAAGTGCACTAGTGCTCTGTGAAAATACAGGACATTCAGCTTAAGTATGGCTTGTTAAACTGCTACAAATACAGCTGTAAGGAGACTCAATGCAAAATAAATCTGTTAATAAAGGATAATAAGGGCAACTAGAAAATCTGAGTGTGTTTTTTTCTCACTCTTAGAGTTTTCACAAAAATAAATATTTCATTTCGAAACATACAGTTATACTACTAACACATTATTTGTATCTTACAAGGGAAACCTACCCTAAAATCCCTCTCACAGAAACAAGTGGAATAAAAAGGATTTATCTAGAAAAAAACTTATATACTGCATTCATATGACTTTCTCCACTTACTCTTCTACAAACTATTCTTACAGGTTAATCGAGATAAACTTTCATTACACATTTCATTGTTGGTATAAAGATATGGTAGGCTAAAGCGATAGTCAGATCGCTAATGATGGCTTTGAAATTCTATCCTTCTTGCATGACTACAAGAAAAATAAATAGTAACTTGCCACTAACAAAAAGTATAAGTTTTTGAAAATTCAAACTAATAATAAAGAATGTCTAGGAAATGGTTAATGACACAAAAAATATTATTTAATATAAATTGTGTGCTTTAATAAGATCTGCATTTTTGTGTAGTAAGATTTTTGCCTATAGCTTACAGTTTACCAGTTATACAAAAGTCACTCAGAATAACGAGGACTTCAAAAGTTATCTGCAGAAAATTCCAGATATACATTTTATTTGACATCAAAATATCTTAAAAAGTGTTTTAATCCAAATCATTAGAATCATTTTTGAGCAAAATAAAAAATAACGTTTCCAGTAAAAAGTAGTTTGAGGTAGAGGGAATTTCTTGGAAGATGCTGAACTTATATGCCAAGTTTGTAATTATCTGATTTTCGTTTCGCCCCCCCCCCCGTACACACACACCTTTTTTCTAAAAATGTTTTTTTTTTGATTCAGAATGGAAAACCTCCATTGTAGAGAAAGTGCACGGAGCACGCACAAAAGCAATCTTGGTTGGGCATTAAACACTACATGACTGCTCTGTAAAAGCAATAAAAACTAGCTGCCAGTTTCAACTATAAGGTATTAAAATTCAACTTTGAATCCTACAATGACTATGCAATAGGTATACAATGCAGATGGACATACCTGCTTCAAATGGAGCAAAGCTTTACGAGTACTGTCAGATGATCTATCTCTTTCCCTCTCTCACACTCCAAGCAAATACACACAATTTTGAAAGTTTGCAGTTAGAACTGTTGGCTAATTCTTTGCATACAGGCTTTTAATGGCAAATAGTTCCTGTAACCAACATTTTGAGGAAAGTTTCTACATACTTTTCTTTTTATTGAAAAGTAAAAGGAGGTTTATTCAGCTATTAATGTCTCAATAGGACTATGATCTAGCTCAGCAATACCATACACAATTTAATAAACTAAATTATTTGCTTATAAACAAGTTTTTTCATGTGAAAACTCTTCAAACAATGAAAGAATTAGAAAGTACAGTATTTGTTACATTTCTATTTGTATGTCCTTATCTCAATTAGAACACATAAATCTAGACACATTACATACTGCAGCATTTGAAAGGTAAGACATTGTCGCGGTATCGTTCGTGTTATCTTATTTGCTGAGCGCCTGTTATTGTTTTACTATTTTGAATTTTGGGTTCTTTGTTCTCCGGCTAGCTATTATTACTCAGTCAAGCAAATCTCTTGAACAGGGTGTGTAAACGGAAAGAAGTTGTTACTAAAAGATAACACTGATAAAAGAATTTTTTTTACACTTTGATTGCCGTCACACTTTATTAATTTCACATATTTACTCTTGATACACGCCTGACTGAAACTGTTATATTTTCGAATGTAACTATAATCACTTATTTGCCGTGCATTATTAATTCACGTATTTCACATTTTGTAACTAACTTTATGACGCGAGAGATTCTGTAGAATTGCGTAACGTGTACTTCGTGAATGCTTCTGCTGAACTGCACAACGTGTAACTCGTGAATGATTCTGTTGAACTGCGCGATGTGTAACTCGTGAATGATTCTGTAGAACTGCGTGACGTGTAACTCGTGAATGATTCTGTTGAACTGCGTAATGTGTACTTCGTGAATGCTTCTGTTGAACTGCGCGACGTGTAACTCGTGAATGATTCTGTAGAACTGGGCGATACTTGCCTTGGCTCTAGAATTTATACTCCCTCACCTCGACATGCCTGAACATTATAACAGAGCTGCTATTGGTTAATAAAGCGCGCCAACATTAGCGTCTATTTTTTTATCCAATCAAAATTACGAACACATATGCTTTAGGGAAAATATTCCCTCCATTTCTAAAGAAAGGCACGCTACTCTGACGTCATTTGTTTGTCTCTTCTAATTGATAAACAACTCACCCCCTCGCTTCATTGTTATCCGCTACTATTGTCAGTTTCAGTGAGGCCGTGTAAACTTATTTCCTAACAATGCTTATAGTTAACAAACATCTCATATCATTGTCATACAATAATGTTAATTGACATTACAATCACTCTGGCATTCACAGTGTTGTGATATAAAATACTGTCTCAACATACATTAATGGTTTTGGACCAAACAATAAGTCAATTGCCAAAACAGCATCAGAAAATTTTTCTCCATGTAAAGCACAAAATCACCTCATACAAGTATGGCAATGAGATATTTATTGTTCAGTCCTATAAGTATGAGGGTGATTCAAATATAAACTGTAATTGAGCCAGTATACTCAGCAAGCAGTTCCAAGTGAGATAGTGGGGGGGGGGGGTTGGAGGTCAGTGTTAGGGACAGGGAACCAGCTTGGTTAGCTGCTTTACTTTGTTCTGGTGTTAGTACAGTCATGACTGAACAAGAGGTTCCTTCATATGTTGCATAACACATTATTACAAAATTTTCAACCAATCATGCGGTTAAACACTCTGAGATTTTAACTCATTTGAAGGCACAGTTTGGGTATGTTACACTGTCCCAGAGAATTTGGGGTCAGAGAATTTAAGGGTGGCAGAGAAATTGTAGAAAATGAAGATCATGCTCAATGCCTAAGGTCAAGTCTCACGGATGACAACATCTGTGCCATTCAAGAGCTCACTGAAGGTGATCGTGGTGGACTGTTGTAGAAATCACATCATAAGTTAGTATCAGCATTGGGAGTGTGATCATTATCACTGATTTACTTCACGATTGATGTACGGTGAATGTGACTTACAATTGCTAGTTGTTTGTCAGCAAAAGCCACCTACCAAAACAAAAGACATCGTATGCCCATCAGAAATGTCATCCTTCTGTATGACAATGCTAAGCCTCACACTGTGAATTTGACAAGGGACACACTGAAACCCTCGGCCACCCTTCCTACAGTCCAGATTTGTCCTCCCCCTTAACTATTTTTTGTTTGCGCCCATGAAAGAATTGCTTGGCGATATGCCCTCAAACTTGTTTTGCCAAGGAATGCAAATCATTGGCAAAAGTGTGTAGAGAATGAAGGAGGCTATGTAGAGAAAAACTGATGGTGTCACTTGGATGTATAATTAATTAATAAACGTATACAACAAAATTACCATTTATATTTGAATCACCTTCGTATAAACAAAATTCTAATAATATAATACAAATACCAATGTAATAATAGAATCCAAACTTTTATGCTAATAAATAAGGAGATTATTTGGCTAAGTTAATGGTCTCCGTTGGCTGATTGAACATCTTTGCTCCTTCAGAATGAACTACAGGAGCAGTGTGAGTTTGTGAAGCAATTTATGATAAAAAGTTATGATGTGCTCATAACTTTTATTGAGTAAATCTACAAACGGAGATATTACCAATGTTTCCACTTGATTAATTCTTTTTTCATCTACTATTGATTATAATGATTCCACTACTGATGTCAACAGCGCAAACAAAAACAAAAAAAATACAAGCAATGAAGATGGCCCAACGTTTTGTCATTTTGTCATGCGGTAATAACTTATTGCTAGGACCTCTTATTGTCCTTAATAAGTAAATTAGGCATTTTAATACCTTTAAAATTCATTTTAAAAAATGAAAAATTCATTTCTTTGTGATGGCTTCCATTTCAGTTGCACTTGAAAAATTTATATGATTAAAACCCAATAAATAAATTTGTTTCTGCAAGGAGAATTCAGCAGACAAACAGTGAGAGAAACATACCTAAACCAACATTCAGTAACAACAGAATAATTGCTACTATAAACCCTTGGTATTTTACATACATAACATGGAAGATTCGGTAATTCAAATTTTGAAGTGGAAAGAGCAAAAATATGCAATCAATCTGTACAGTTGACACCAATTCCATTTTAAACTAAAAATATTCCTTGACATTTTATAATTTTAAGGGAAAGATGAGAATGTGTCCAGAAAAATGGTTAACTCACTTTTTTATACCAGAAAGTGAAAATGTTTATTTTTTCACTCGATGAAACAGAAAGTAAAGTATTCACATTATTTTTATTCGTATTTCAAAATATGAGGTTGTTGATTATACAACAGTTATATTGTTTGTTGTCTACATGCATATGCATATGTGCTATGCTGAAATCAAAACTCATATTTTAAAACCTTTTGTTTGTGATTGTGTGTTACATTTTCTCTCAGAAATGACTAAAATTGATTAACACAAAACTTGGTGTATAACTTAATATAGGTTCCAATTAGAGAATATGAGATATGGTCTCTTAACTGGTTTCCCCAAAGAGGATTCTAATGGGGCACAAATAAAAAAAAATTCTGCATATTATTGAATTTATAAAAACTTCTACACAGTCATAATGTTTGATAGGTTTTGTTCTTTACAACATTTCAACAGAATGGATATTTAGAATATTACACCAATTTCTTGTTACTATTATTTGGATATTTATTCCAGTAACCAACTAAAACAGTATAGTTTCAATCGTACAACAGGTATACATTTCAGCATAGAGAAAAACAGTTTCATTGCTGGCTTTCAAAACTTTGTATGCAAGAGAAACATTTTATGTAATACATTCACATGACTTTCTCTACCGTCTATCGTTTATTAGGGAATATACAAACTACTCTTACTCAAACTTATTACTTTCTCTACTACGTATAGTAAGTAGGGGAAGTATTGTATTCCACCCAAAAATTCGATACCGAGATTTCACCGGAAATATATGTTTTGAGACCCCCTGAATCCAAAAAAAGCATTTTTGGAAACATGTCCGTGTGTGTGTGTGTGTGTGTGTGTGTGTCTGTCTGTCTGTGTGTGTGTGTATATATTTTTTCTCAAATTCGTTATTCATTTTTTTTATGTCCTGGACATGCAAAGAGAATGGAATGCGGCACATAGCAACCAGCACTTAAAATATTTGACTGTCGCTTAAAACGTACCATATTCCCCTTGCATCTACAAGAAAATTAGCAATAAGATTAACATCTCGATATCTCGATTAACATGAAGGATATGGAGAATAAGCGTTTGTAAAAATAGTTTGTACAAGAGTAGAGAAAGTCATGTGAGTGTAACACATCAGATTTTTTTATGTGGGTATGAACATTCTTTGCTCTTGGTGATTGTATGGCAGTCTAGTTATTCTAACATATTGCATGACAAACTCCATTAGTAAAGAAGTTTGAGTTATGTGTGCCCCTGTGATGTCCCATTATATTTGGAACCTTACTTGAAGTCTATTCCAGCAAGAAGAATTACTGAAAATAAAGAAAGTATGCATGTGAATTTCTTTGTCTTATGAATGTTAAATAGCTGTATTCAATGTGAAAGCTCACTATTGTTAATCCCTGAATCACATGAGTAACTCTTGAGTGTTAAGATTGCAAAGCTCATTCATCACGTCTTTACTTATATTTGTGTGTACTAAGGCATCCTTTATGACTCACAGAAGTTAATACAAGAAGATATAAACAAGGAGAATGAAGCACATCAAGAAATTCTTGGTACTCTGTTCTGCTCATTAGACTCTAGCTGCTGACTTTGTGTCTTCAGCTAGCTTGTACAACATCAGTCCAAGCAAAAGTGGAATAAAAATAAAAATTATTTTCTGAGCTTGTGGGCCATGGTCCATTTGAAATTCTTCCATACTTTTCATCTGAAGCTGCATCAGACATCATCAGTGACATGGTAGAAGTATCCTTGTACTAGTCTCAGCAACAACATTAATTTTTTCATTTAGATTATATATATTTAACTGTTTTTGGAATTCTTCATTTCTTTATCTAGAAGGGTATATCCAACTACTGCTCTTAGAAAATTCATTTCTGCTATTTCTATTCTTTTCCTATCTGTCCTGTTTATAGTCCAGTTTTCACTTCCATATGTTGCCATCGGCACTATCATTACTTTATAAAATTTCATTTGTGTTGTTTTTTTGGTTTCTTGTTCTTTAATGTTCTCCTTATTGTTCCATTCATTTGTCTTAATTTATTTAGTTTTATATTCAGGTCTTTGTTTTACTATATGATAAATTAAAACCTAGACTTATTGTATTATTTGAGGCAGTATTTTAATACATAAATGATATTAATTGTGTTTTATTATAATTAAATTCAATAACAGCCCACTTTGAAAACAGAATGTATATAATTATTATTTAAATTGTATGTAAAGTCATTATAAATACTTATTTTTATTGTAAACGTATTTATTAATATTATGTAAATGTTTATATACTCTAATAGTGCAAAAACTTTGAGAATAATATGTTTTAGGTTGTTAATAATGAGGTAATAATGTAAATTTTGTGACAATAATGTATCTGGAAAATTGAAAAATGGTGGTTACGAAAAGATCGGTAGTGACGTAAGTTTCGCTTACAGTTTGGAATTAGCCAATCAACAGTAAAGAAAAATTTTAGTTTGAATACTTAAATTCTATTGGACTAGAATTAGCCAATAAGAGACTGGCATTACCAAAGCTATAAGGTTTTTACTGTTGGATTTAGTCAGTCGCAGGTAAGATGTTGTAGAGTACGGATGGTAAAAATTGTGTTCTCCGCTAGAATGTATAAAGTACTCACAGTTTTTCTTTTATAAAGTGTTGTGTTTATAAATATGCAAGTATAAAGAGAAATAAAAAGAAGTGAAATTAAAAAGTAAATTCTGTGACGTCTTTTAATTTTTGTCTTATCACAACCTGAAAAGAACTCAATGTGTTTCTATAGTGCGACTGAAGCAGCTGAGGCAGATTTCTTTAATAATATTACGTAACACAAGCATCATCTTCACTATAATGTTTGGCGTCCCAAGCATCAAACAACATCAAAGTGTATCTTAAAAACGTTGGGTTAAATACTTCTTCAAAGTAACGCACATAAGTGGGGATTCTCACATTTCATATCCAGCATCCAGCTAAATAACTTCTTCAAAGTTGGCAACAAATACAAGGCTCAATAACATTCTCAAACTGGCGTACAACTGTGGGGCAAACTCCTCCAAACAACTACCATCATCATAACAACCGCAAATTGGCTCCCAAACGTGGAGCTGGCTATAAAAACTACTGCATATTTCTTCATTAAAAACCATCTTACATGATTTTTTCCTTTAAAATCCATTGATTTTGTCTTGGCTGCTGAAATCTTTAAATTATATGTCTCCACAATATTCTTAAGGTTATTAACACTTCTCAGAGAATCTCTGTAAACCATCTTGTTTCCTTAAAAATAACCTGATCATCAGGAAATAAAATTGTTTTCAGCTTACATCTATTTATTCAAATATCCCCAGTAGAACAGTTTTTCCACTCTTTAAGTGCTTTGTCTATATAATAAATAATGCTGGCGATAATGGGCATCCCTGTTTGACCCCTTGATTCATTTCTTCTGCTCTTTTTCCAATTTTAATGCCATTGTCAATCTTAAAATCTCTGGATTATCTTTATCAGATGACTTGGATATCCATTTTCCTATTCACCAATATTAAATACAACCGCAATCCATGCTTACCTTTAGTAGGTCTATCCTTATTAGATACAATTTCAGCAAATATGTGTTTTTGTTTCATTCAAATATATAAATAAATAATGGAATAATTTGTATTTTAACCAACTTGTGTAGAGTTAAATTGCTGGCTGGGATTTAAACTGATATTACCTGACATACAACAGTCAGGTATGGTTTAAATGGCTGACAATTAACAGGTTACTGCTATGTTAAACATTAGTTTTATTAGTTTTAATTTCCTGTTGAACCTAAAATCATACACAAATTCACACTATCTTTCCTACTTCCAGACTTCCTATTTAAGGAATAATCCTGCGTAGAGAAAAATTCCCACCCTCCAACCAAGCATCAAACGCAGAACCTCATGATTTGACAACTAGCATCCGTTTAGCATCTCAATGTGACTGTATGTAACTAAAGTTTTGTTTTTTCAAGAAAGCAAATAAAGTCACTTTCACTTTAAGGCACTTTACATTTTTTTTGATAACTGCCTGAAAATTACATTACTGTGTGGCAAAATTCAAGAGTGTGGTTTAGAACTATTTATTTTCAACACTTTCCTCTTCAGGAATTCTTATACAACCACTAGATATTGAACCAGTATCAAATACAGAGCTTTCAATTCAATGCATGGCTGTATTACAGGGAATTGCTTGCCCTGTACTGTGCTGTTTCTAACCAGTTCTGTTCCCTCTTTTGTGTCAACTTATCGGTTGATGCCAAGTCTTTGTATAGAGGTTGATAAATTGTGAGACCAATTGTGTTATAATACCAAAATGTCCATATACTTTAGCATACACAATCATCATGTATGATTCCTATGAGACAACAAACTCTTGTAGATAAGTACGATGGCAATTTACAGACAGATTCCATGCTGTTTGTACGCCTCACAGAGAAACAGTTTGTAAGCTTGTGAATAATGTCAGAGAAACAGGATTTATTCTTGATAAAAAACTGAAAGTAAATTGCCATGTTCTTACAGAGGAAAACTTTGACAACAGTGGAGAAAAGTTAGAACAAAGTCCAAAACAATCTCTGAAAAAGTTTGCACAGAAATTTTGCAAAGCTCAGCTTGGAATGCCACCAAACTTTTAAAATTAAAGCCCTATAAGTTAACTGTGGTTCAGGAATTGCAACCATGCGATAATGAGTAAATTAATTTCTGCAATCAGGTGTTGGATAATATTAATGATCACTCTGTTGACTTGTGTTTTAATTTTTTTATGGTTTTATTTATATCGCCATGAAGAATTAATGAGTATTAACCCAAAAGAGAGATGGCATAAAGATATAATTTCCAACATCTTCCATGATGAAGGTATGTGGTTTTTGTAAATATAATTTGCATGAGAAATCTATGCCTTAAATACAAGGGGCTATCTGACTCTGCTGGCAAACTGAGCACTTCCTGGTGCCATGAAAATTCCTGTTAGGTCAGCTATGTATCCATATGGAGGTTCTGTATAATATGTTTCATCGTTACAATTGGCAATGTTTGTTTCAAATATTTCGTTTTGAGCATTATATCATTTTTCTGGATATGTCCTCAGTTTCCTAAGTTTAAAAACAATGGAAAGGAAAAAATAAAATTAATGTGCACAGCTACTAAATAAATGTGTTCACCTTCATGTCAAGAAGCTGAATAAGGTGCAGACCAGAACAGCAACACTTAATGTTAGCTGGTATGTCTTTGCATAGTAAAGATTAATTTCTAGGTCAATATTACCTACACAGCTCATCCGAAATGAATTTTGTATGCAGGCCTGCTATATCACAAGCAAACACCTAGCCATTGCAGTATAAGAACTTATAATTATAAGCAATAATGTGGCAAGTGAAAAATACAGTGCAAAAATAGTTCATAATTATTGAGCTAACATTATTTTTAATTAATTTCTGCGTCATACCTACTTAAGGTTAGAATTTCAGGTTTCAACCAAAATTTTTATAGTAACTCCCCCCCCCCTTGAAGTTTTAACATCCTTTAACTTGGTAGGTCATATTGGACGAAAGTGAATGTTCAATTATCAGACTGTTGATTGATTAATGGTTTTATAATAATTGTTCTTCCATATATGCCAAGATCACACTGAAAAATTCAATGCCATAGCTGGGTTTGAGTTGCAAGCATTGTGCTGGCATATTACCAAGTAGCTCAGTTGACTAGAGCAACGGCATGGAAAGCCAAAGATCAGCTATGGCATTGAATTCTTCAGTCTGATTCTACCTTTCCAACCTTAGCCTACACATGGCATACACTATGTGATCAAAAGTATCCGGGCAACCTCACAACATACGTTTTTCATCTTAGGTGCATTGTGCTGCCACCTACTGCCTAGTACTCATTATCCGCAACCTCAGTAGTCATTAGACATCATGAAACAGCAGAATGGGACGCTCCGTGGAACTCACGGACTTTGAACATGGTCAGGTGATTGGGTGTCACTTGTGTCAGAAGTCTGTACGTGAGATTTCCACACTCCTAAACATCCCTAGGTCCACTGTTTCTGATGTGATAGTGAAGTGGAAACGTGAAGGGACATGTACAGCACAAAAGCATACAGGCCGCCCTCATCTGTTGTCTGACAGAGACCGCCGACATTCGAAGAGGATCGTAAAGAGTAATAGGCAGACAACTATCCAGACCATCACACAGGAATTCCAAACTGCATCAGGATCCACTCCAAGTACTATGACAGTTAGGCGTGAGGTAAGAAACCTTGGATTCCATGGTCGAGCGGCTGCTCATAAGCCACACATCACGCAGGAAAATGCCAAACGACTCCTTGCTTGGTGTAAGGAGCGTCAACATTACACGATTGAACAGTGGCAAAAGTTGTGTGGAGTGACGAATTGTGGTACACAATGTGGCGGTCCGATGGCAGGGTGTGGGTATGGCGAATGCCCGGTGAACGTCATCTGCCAGCGTGTGTAGTGCCAACAATGAAATTCAGAAGTGGTGGTGTTATGGTGTGGTATTGTTTTTCCTGGAGGGGGCTTGCACCCCTTGTTGTTTTGCGTGGCACGATCACAGCGCAGACCTACATTGATATTTTAAGCATCTTCTTGCTTCCCACTGTTGAAGAGCAATTCGGGGAGGGCGATTGCATCTTTCAACACGATCGAACACCTGTTCATACCGCACGGGCTGTGGCAGAGTGGTTACACATCAATAACATCCCTGTAATGGCCTGCACAGAGTCCTGACTTGAATCCTATAGAACACCTTTGAGATGTTTTGGAACGCTGAGGCCTCACCGACCTACATCAATACCTCTCCTCAGTTCCGCACTCCGTGAAGAATGGGCTGCCATTCCCCAAGAAACCTTCCAGCCCCTGATTGAAAGTATGCCTGCGAGAGTGAACGCTGTCATCAAGGCTAAGGGTGGGCCAACACCATATTGACTTCCAGCATTACCGATGGAGAGTGCCACAAACTTGTACGTCATTTTCAGCCAGGTGTCCAGATACTTTTAATCACGTAGTGTATGCAAAAAAACAACGAACCATCATTGATTGACGTAAAAGCGTTAATTAAGAAGCCCAGGATTTAACAGTACTTATGAGATTGCAAGATTTCAATGTGCCATTGAGGTATGTTATATCAAAATGAATTTGAGAGGGCTTAATAGTAACTGGGAAAAATGTGAGATGGCTAGGGAATTTAATGTCATGCTAGTTGGCACTAGAGCAACGGTATGGAAAGCCAAAGATCCACGGCTTACATCTCAGTTATTGCATTGAGTTTTTCAATCTGATTCTACTTTACAATGGTTTTATGATAGCTTTTGTGTTGCATATGAACTGTCAGATGTTACTGATTGCTTTAGGTTTTCGGGTATTTTAGGAGAGGCATTTATCAGCATAACTTTTGGGGTAAAGTTTTTCCTTGTATCAGAGCACGTTAGAGATCACTCTCAATTTTAACACCCAGTGAAAGTGTTTAAAACCTGATGTGATGCATTCACATGACTTTCTCTATCCTCTATCTTTATAAGTGAGTATACACACTCTTCCTAGTAAAGCTTAATTTTCTATTTACTACATTTTAATCCAAATAAACCTTTGCAAAAGCAGCTGCATTACACATTTCATTAGGATACAAAGAAAACAGTGACAGTCAAATGTTTAAGAATATGCTGACCTTAAAATTCCACAGTGTTTCCATGCAATGGCAAGAAACAACTGAAAATCAATGCCACTTAAGAAGAATGACAAGTATTGAACAATTTGAACCTTTAATAATGGATACCTCAGAAATGGCTTATGCTACAAAAAAGCTTATTTGAAATAAATTTCTTGTTTTAAAGAGATCTGAATTTTTTTACGTCATACGTTTTCATCTATCACTTAACATTTACAAGATATACAAGATAATACAAAATTTCTTCCGAATGAAGAGGACTTCCTAGGCTATTCCCAGAAAATTCGAGATATACGTTTTATTTGTCATGTAAATATCTTTAATATATGGTATTTTAATCAAAATTGTTAGTCAATTTTTAGAAAATCAAAATTTTCGAAAACGTTCATGTAAAGGGTAGTTGAGGTGAGGAGATTTTCTTGAAAATCTTCGTTTCACATCCTTGGAAAAAACTGAACTCAAATACCAAGTTGGTATACATCCAACGTTTTGTTTTTTGAGTTATGCTGTTTACGGACACACCGACTTGTTTCCAAAAATGCTTTATTTGGACTCAGGGGCCTCAAAATAAGTATTTCCGGTAAAAAATTTCTGTATCGAATTTTTGGGTGGAATGCAATACCTTCCCTACTACTATGTACGTGGTAGAGAAAGTAAAATAATCACAACTGAGTAAAGAAGGAGTGAAATGGCATACAAGAGATACCAGCATCACATTTGTTTCATTTCTGTGATATGATGTGTGGTACAAAGATACTAGCTGCAAGGTTTCACTTCTAATACATTGAAATACTGATATTTTTTATTTCGTTGTATAAATTTGGTAAGGAAGAATTCAGCGGGAGTGTGGTCAAGTAATCCAAAAAACATGCGACCACACTGCTTGAGGTACTTTGCTGAATACCTATTCAAATGTGAAGATGCCACACAGAAGAGCATGTGTAAACTTTTTGAATCTGCTTTGCTTCACCATGTCTTTGATACGTGACAGTGTCAAAACAGAGTATGATTTAAAAAAACAAAAACGTTTATAAATAGTTTAAAAAATTTATGAATTTAAGATTCTAAAAAATCTGATGTTACTTTCACATACCTTTCTGTACCTTCTATCACTATCAGTGAATATACACATTATTCTTATGAAAGCTTGTTTTCCTATCTACTTAATTTTAATCGGGATAAACCTTTCCGAAAATAGCTGCATTACACATTTCAATATAGATAGAAAGGGAATAGTGATAGTCAATAGAACTGGACACTGTATGCTGGCCTTAAAATGCCATGCTCTTTATGTGCAATCGCAAGAAACAACTAAATGTCAAAAGGACTTGAAAGGAATGACAAGTATTGCATAATTCAAACACTTGATGGATATTTCAGAAATTGCTGACCACAAAAAAGTTATTTGAAAGAAATTGTGTGTTTTAATGAGCATTACAGTTTTTGTGTAGTACATTTTCGTTTATCGCTTAATGTTTACCAGTTATACAAGATTATACAAAATTCCTTCCAAACGAAATGGACTATTCCCAGAAAACTTATGATATACATGCTATTTGTAATGTAAATATTTTTAATATATGGTATTTTAATCGAAATCATTAAGAGCCATTTTTTAGAAATTAA
Organism: Deroplatys truncata; assembly: GCA_030765065.1. Lineage (NCBI taxonomy): Eukaryota > Metazoa > Arthropoda > Insecta > Mantodea > Mantidae > Deroplatys > Deroplatys truncata. Next base: position 67,078,564 of record CM060984.1, read on the forward strand.
AACTTTCAAAAAATGTTTCATGTAAAGGGTAGTTTGGAGTAGGATTTCCTTAAAATCTTCGTGACACATCTTTGGAAGGTACTGAACCTCAATACGAAGTTTGGTATTTATGTGACTTTCCGTTTTTGAGTTATGCTGTTCACATACACACACATGGATCTTTTTCTAAAAATGCTTTTTTTTTTTTTTTTGATTCAGGGGAACTTAGAACATGTATTTCCAGTGAAATCTCAGCATCAAATTTTTGGTTAGAATGCAATACTTTCTCTACCTACTATGTTTGTGGTAGAGAAAGTATTATGCTTTAAGTGGTGTAGCTGTCCTCAACAATTACCAAACAAATTTAAAAAATCTGATGTGTTACTCTCACATGACTTTCTCTACTCTTGTACAAACTATTTTTACAAACGCTTATTCTCCATCTACTTCATGTTAATCGAGATAAACATTTGCAGACTCTTATCTTATTGCTAATTTTCTTGCAGATGTAAGGGGAATACATATTTACAAGGGCAATATAGAAATACAGTAGCCTTTATGCACATACATATCTCTTAATAGCTGGTTGCTAGGTGCAGCACCATTCCCTTTCCCACAGATTAATACTCTTTGCATATCCAAGACAAAAATGAATAACGAATTCTCATTTGAGAAAATAAGTATTGAAAAATTTAAGGGAATAACAAGTAATATCTCAATAATGGTTCACTCAACAAAAAAATGTATATGACATAAATTGTGTATTTTAACGCGATCTACATTTTTTGTGTAGTAAAAGTGTGTCTATCTCTTATGGTTTACCAGTTATGCAAAAGTCGTTCACAATGAAGAATACTTTTGGAGTCATTCCCAGAAAATTCAAGATATACATTTTATTTGTCATGAAAATATCTTAAACATATGATACTTTAATCAAAATCGTTGGAGCCATTTTGGAGAAAATTAAAATTTTCGAAAAATCTTCCATGTAAAGGGTAATCTGGGGTGGGGAGATTTTCTTGAAAACCTTCGTGTTGCATCTCTGGAAGATACTGAACCTAAATACCAAGTTTGGTGTTTATCCGACTGTTCGTTTCTGAGTTATGCTGTTCACAGACAGACACACACACGGACATGTTTCCAAAAATGCTTTTTTTTGGATTCAGGGGGTCTCAAAACATATATTTCCGGTGAAATCTCGGTATCAAATTTTTGGGTGGAATACAATACTTCCCCTACTTACTATACGTAGTAGAGAAAGTAAAAAGGAAAGAAAGAATTCATGCTTCAATTAATTTCAAAACATCACTACCTACTCACCCATACAAAGTCTGTGACTGAAATATGGAATTTCTCCTTCTCAAAGATTGAAAGAAAACAGATGGGTAAACGCTGGTTTCTGTTTGGGAAGAGATTTGTTTGTAGATATTAAGTACAGCTGGTAATAAAGTAGAACTGTTCACATCTGCAACGCACAGGCCTTCATGAAGAGAGTAAAGTCTTCCACAAATCACCATTAATGATAAGAGCACATCCATATTCGATGTGTCTTTGTTTCTTATTGCTATTGCAGTAATTTCGTCAATTATTGTTGCTGCAACATCAACATTCACATTCTTAGAATTTGGAATCCTTAGAGCATTTGCTGACTCACAATGTCTTTCCAAGGTTCTGTTTCTCCTTGCACCAAATGCAGAATAAGTAGTTTTAATCTGCTTTACAACAGGTTGCTTCTGTTTTGGTTTATATCCTAGTAGAAAGGCAGCACCATCCTCAGTATTAGAAATGTCTAACAGAAGAGTTATAATGTGGGGTGGAATCATTTTGCATTTAATTTTTCCTGGACTTAATTCTCTCACTGGTTCAAGCAGCTTATAAATTATCTTTCCATTATACTTGATATCATCACTGCCATTTTTCAAAGCCATCTCCAGAAATGCATTCAATATATTTGGTAAAGCCTTTTTCTTTTTGTTTTTATTTAAATATGCAAGTGCTTCTATAAGAATGCATTCTAATGTAATGGCCTGCTCTCTGCCTTGTATTTCAATGGGAAACAAAGCCTGTCCCCTTTTGTAGCTCAAGATGTGAGTTAAAATATTTACTGAATGAATATATGTTGCATGTTCTATAGCATTACTTGGTATATTGTCTTCCAAAGTGATATCGAAATCATTTGATTGTTTTGTATCCAAATATAAATACACTTGTTCAACGATCATTCTAATGAATTCTTCTTTCTTTGATAGAATATTAAATAGCAAATTCTGTCCATACACTCCATAAAGGCATTGCTTGCACCACACTGCCTGAGGATCCAGAATGGCTACAATATGAAATGGGTATAATAATAAATCTGGCAGGTTAAATTTCTCATTACAAAAGTGTAATACTAGCAATGTTATAAACAATTCAATCATTTCTTCTGTACGTCTTTCTCCATACCTTAGCCAATTCTTAGGCAGCTCCTGCACTGTCTGCAAAATTAGGTCAGTAATTTTCACTAAATGTTGATGAGTGGGATGATTTAAATTTAATCCTGTATCTTTGCTGGGAAGATAGTTTATATACATTTTATTGTAATATAAATGAATCCCAGATATGAGATTGTTTAAACCTTCTTTTATGCATGCTGGAGAAGCAGACTGTACCAATTTTGCATGAACTTTTAAACTAAGATTAAAAATGTCGCAGTTTTCTTCATCCAAGCTTTGTTGCAAATTGTCTTTTAGCTGAGGCCACCACTCAGTTATCACTGCTTCTGACAGAAATGCCTTATTTACAGTACTCAATGCACGTCTTCGAGCTTGTATGGTGTTATCTTTAGAAATTTCTTTCACCAGTGCATCAGATTTATCTGCCTGTAGAGAAACATTTTCAAAAATATCTTCCTTTTCTGAAGCAAATTCTTTAGAATCAGTAACCTCTTCTTTTGAATTCGAAAGCAGTTCTTTTATACCCGAAAACTCTACAGGATATTCATTATCCACCAACTTTGAACCAATATTATCGAAATTTGGTGTTATGCTACTAATGCCTTTCACTAAGGAATCAAATTCAGCAGAGTCTTTAACACTTTTCGAAATATTGTGTGCTATAATTTTCCATGTTTGGGGGCTTATTCGACCCACTTTTTCTAATTCTTCGTCTATTTTCTTACCCAACTTATCTTTTATTTCCTGCTGGATTACTGATGCTAAATAGTCCTTATCTGCATCTTCCATCGTATTTATATGTTTTACCGACTATGATCAAAATGTACCTATTGCTTGTGACGAAAATGTTCTTAAGTTATAAAAAAAATCATAAAATAACCTTAAATCCACATAAACAACCTTTTCACCACCATGTTTGTTTATACATGTTAGTCAACTACTGTCACTTCACAGGATAACCAACATTCTCATCCACGCGGTAAACCTTCAATACGTTCTCAAATATGGGTGGGACATTCCGTTTCAAATCGTCCTAAATAGATGGGAAATCGATCTTGTATTTTTTAAACGAAACGAAATTTTTGTATTTAGAGACAAGTCCAATGCAATGCTTTATTGATGTGAGAAATTCGCACATTCGTGCATGTATCACGAACTTACTTACTGTGAACTTACTATTAGTCTTAATACTGAAAACTCACTGCCACACATTTTGTGTTTATCCGAACACCACTTGACACAACAGGAATTTCAGCCAATTTTACTGCATGGGTACTCTTTAGCAGCAGAGTTTTCAAGAAAAATCTTACATAAAGGTGGGGTTTGTATATATGTCAGAAATGATGTGACTTATAAAGTTTTGGATTTATCCAAGTTTTGTAGTGAACAAAACCTTGAACTCTGTGCAGTTCAGCTAAATGAAGGTAAATTGAATTTAACTATAGTAGCCCTTTATCGATCTCCCTTAAGCAATTTTGAAATATTCAGAAAGCAACTGGAACATCTTCTAAAATTTTTATTCAAACCAAAAAGAGAATTAATCATATGTGGTGATATAAATGTTGATTATTTGAAACCTAGTCCTCAAAGGGAACAACTCAGCACTTTACTTACAACATACCACATGACACATACAGTAAACTTTCCAACAAGAATCCAAAACAGCTCCTCTACAGCTATAGATAATATATTTGTAAACTCAGATAGCATTAATTTTTGCAATGTCTCATCAAAATCTAATGGCCTGTCGGATCACGATGCACAAGTTCTACACATTAAAAAGTTAAATTTAAAATCCAAACGTAAATATACTTATCAGAAATCTAGGGAAATAAATGAAAATACTCTGAGTGAGTTTAGCAAAATACTTGAACTTGAGTCATGGAATCAAACTTACCAAACGAAGGGAACCAATAATAAATATAACATCTTTCTTCAGTGTTTCAAAACCCACTTTGAAGCTTGCTTCCCGGTCAAGTTAAACAAAACATCTAACTTCAAAAGAGAGAACGCCTGGATCACTTTAGGAATTAGGACGTCATGTAGACGTAAAAGAGAATTATATGAGCAAGTAAGAATTAGTAATAATATAGATTTAAAACACTACTTCAAAAAATATTGTAAGCTTCTAAAGAAGGTAACAAAAGCGGCTAGAATATTGCATTACAATAAACAGATTCAACTCTCTGACAATAAAATAAAAACTACTTGGAATATAATAAAAAGAGAAGCCGGTAAATCCTCATTACAAAATGACTTAATAACACTAAACATTGATAATCAAGAAATTAGTAAACCTCATGAAGTTGCAGAAATATTTAACAAATTCTTTTTGGATGTAACAAACAAAATGAGTATTAATTTTGGAAGTAAAGAGGCAGCTTTGAAATTTCTAAGATCAAATTTCACTAATGAAGTGCCTGAATTTAAAGTTAGCCTGACAACGCCTTCTGAAATAAACAAAATTATTAACTCTTTCAAAACAAAAACTCTTCTGGTTATGATGAAATAACAATAAAAGTCTTAAAATCATGCTCATCTCAAATTTCCACTCCCCTTAGTTATTTGTGCAATGAGTCACTAAGGTCAGGAATTTTCCCTGACAGAATGAAATTTTCCATTGTTAAACCACTTTTCAAAAAAGGCAAACGCAATAATGTTTCAAATTATAGACCAATATCTCTCTTGCCAATTTTCTCAAAGGTTCTTGAAAAGGTGATGTTTAATAGACTTTATAAATACCTTGAATGTAACAACATACTTGTCAGGGATCAGTTCGGGTTCAGAAAAGGAATGTCGACCAATAATGCAACTTATAAACTTACTCATGAAGTGTTAACTGCATTAAACAAAAAAATGCATGTAGGTGGGATTTTTTGTGACTTAGCAAAGGCATTTGACTGTGTTAATCATGATATTCTGATAGCAAAATTGAAATTCTATGGACTAAAAAATGAAACTCTAAGTTGGTTTGTATCATATCTAAATGAAAGAAAACAAAGTGTTGAAGTTGTCAATGATATTGAATTTGGAAAACAGACATCAAAATGGAAAACAGTAACACATGGAGTGCCCCAAGGTTCAGTCCTAGGACCTTTATTATTTTTGATCTATATAAATGACCTATCACTTTATATAAAGGATATTGCAAGTATAATTCTGTTTGCTGATGACACGAGTGTTCTGGTGACTAGTAAAAACTTGAATGAGTGTGTAATTAAATTGAATTATGTTTTGAACTGTATGTCACACTGGTTTAAAGCTAACAAATTATCTGTAAATTTAGACAAAACAAAAGTTGTTAAATTTATAACCCATCGATCACTACACACTCCAATAGAAATTGGGATTAATGACATGTCACTAGAACAAATAGACAACATTAAATTTCTGGGCCTCCAAGTAGACAGATATTTAGATTGGAAAGTTCACATTAGGTATATCATACCCAAACTCAGTTCTGCATGTTATGCTATCCGAGCATTGGTAAATGTCAGTTCTATAGATACACTTAAATTAGTATACTATGCATATTTTAACTCTATCATTGAATATGGAATACTATTTTGGGGAAATTCGGTAGAGAGTCAACGAATATTCCTCATGCAAAAGAAGGTTATAAGAATCATTTCCAGCACTCATAGCAGACACTCTTGCAAACATCTTTTTAGAAGACTAAAGTTATTAACCCTACCTTGCATGCATATATTTTCAATCTTAAAATTCTATGTATGCAATCGAACCACATTTATTACAAACATGGAAATTCATGAGATAAACACTAGACAAAAGGGTAACATCCATCGTCCCAGTACAAAGCTTTCTTGCTTCCAGAAAGGTGTATATTATGAGACCATAAAAATATTTAATACTCTCCCTAATGATCTTAAGAGAAAAGTTGACAACTTCAATGTCTTTAAAACTGCTGTTAAAGAGTACCTATGCTCAAAAGCATATTATTCTGTACAAGATTATCTTAATGACAAATTATCCTACTGATAATACTTATATAGCTCTGTAAGTAGTATTAGTAAATATTAATGACAATTGCCAGTCATATTTGAAATCTGCTCTAGAATTAATGAAGCTATTTAAATGTATGTATATTAAGAACTGACAGTAAATGCTATGCATTACACATCAAATAGAACAAAATGATCAGACTAACAAAGGTAAAATCCTAGTGAATGTTAAAATAACTGTTCTTGCCTATACGTATGTTAACCTTATAACAGTAAGGAGGTATACAACTCTGTAATAAATTACACTTGATTTGTTTCATTTTGTATATAATATGTCCTTATTTTATTTTAAATGTTCTGTATACTATGTAATATTTATGTATATATGTAACTTTATTGTACATTTCCTTAACACGCATATAGTATTTGTATTTTATTTCAAATGTTCCATATTCTATGTAATATTTATGTTTATATATAATTTTTGTACATTTCCTTGACTTGTTCTATGTTCACAAGTCTTTATGGCTGCTAGTGAACTCACAGAATACAATCTAATCTAATCTAATCTAATCTATCTTCTTTAGCGTAATCCACTATAGACTTTGACCTGCTCTTACATTGGGTTTGAAAATAAACTTCTCTAAATCCGAATGGATTATAGACATTTAAAACAGAAAAACCATCTTCTGATTTAAGATTATCTTTTGGAAACAAACTGCGTGTTCCCAAATCTTCTATAAAATTCTTGGGAATTACTCTGGACTACAAGCTCTCTTGGAAACCCCATTTTGAAAACATTAACAGTGAATTAAACAGCAGATTCAATATCTTCAGATTTCTTATTGGAAGAGATTGGAGCGCTCATCCCTTAGCCCTGATGACTCTTTTAATAACATCGCGCGTCCGATTATCGAATACGACAGCGTTATATTCCACAAATTACCTGTTGTTCCAATGAATAAAGTGAATTCGTCAGTGTACAAAATTGCAAAGCCAATTTTGGGAATATCTAGCAATTCAGAGAAGCAATCCACTTTGAATCAAGTTGGATTTATCCCATTACCTGTTCGGCAAAGAATTCTTGCATCGAAGTTCATCAGCAAACTATTCACAAACTCTCAAGACAGATTGTATATCTCCCTAAAAAGCATTCGAAAGTCCGTAACAACAGTCTGCAATCAAGATAATTTGTATGCTATGCATCTGTTCTTCTCCTGGTACAAATTCAATAATATACGGAATATTACAACTACTCCTCGCCACCCTCAGTTTTGTATAGATTGGATTATACATGTTCACAATTTCGATATAGACACTGATACATTTTATGAATCTCCTGATTTCCCCATTCTGAAGATATTCTCCGAATATAGTGAAATGTATCCCATCTAAAACCGGAACTGGTTTTCACTGATGGATCTAAAGGCAAGTCGCAGGGTTTTGGAGCTACGCTTTGGCATCAAAAGCTTAACCTTGATAGATTAATACAATTAGATCACCGTTGGTCGATTTATTCTGCCGAAACTGTTGCTATCAGAGCTGCCATTTTTAAAATTAGAAAGAAAAAATTGAAAAACAATGTTCATATTTACAGATGCTAAAAGTGTTCTATGTAAGTTATTGAAAACTCTGAATCTTTTAGAAATTGAAATAATTTTTTTTTATTTACAAAGCATATACTGAAGGCGTTTCTATAAAACTTGTTTGAATCTGGCCATTAAAACATTCCAGGAAATTAACAGAGTGGACTCATTAGCAAAAGCTGCAAGAGAATCAGGAACCATTGCCAACATTCAGTTCCCATTATCGACAGTCTTAAAATCATAACGGATGAAATTCTTCATAATTAGAAATCTACGTCCACCAATGCAGTAGTGAATCACAGCAAGAATATTATTCCATGGTTTAAATACGTCAAGATTAACACACAAGATTTATCCGTATTTTCAAGAATAAAGTTGGGAATTGTATACACCTGCTTTTCCTCATAAAATTTATAAAAGAGACTCTCCTATGTGTGATTGTGGCAGCTATGGTAACATTGATCATTGTATTTTGGATGTGTCAACCATGATGCTGAAAATCTTCAACTACTGTAGCCATTGCATAAAATAGGTCTTCCTGGTCCTATCAAAATTAGTAATGTTATAAAATATGATACAGATGAAGTCTTCACAATTATATTACAGAATCTAAAAAAATGCAACATGAAAATTTAAATGTCAGCTTCATTATCAAGTTTTTAAGTAGTTAGTTTAACGATATCGTCAAAGTGAAAATTAGACGCTAATGAAACTTTTGATTCAAGGCGTCTTTAAACAAAAACGACAGAATGGTTATAATTAAACTTTCGCTACTTGAGAGGGCCCCCATGAAATACGAGTTATCATAGGACAGTGAAACTTTGTGGAAACATTTGTAAGGACATGCGGATGAGAAATTGAAAATTATAAACCATTGAAAGTAACACGTTTTAATTTCCACATGAGAAGGTAAAACTTTTAATAATTAAATAAAACAGTGGAACACACCAAATTATAGATGAATTATGTTCATAACACTTTTTAAAAATAAACTAATCATTGTATCAACATGATTTCTCTCTAAATAAAAAAAATCAATTACACAGATTCAAGTAATCTTCATTTAACATTGTTAATTGCGTACCATGTTTACGTTCCAGCTTGCTAATGTTGTTCATTGTGGCGAACATCTGCATCCACAACAGCTTGGAACTACACTAGAGCTTGCTCTAATGCTGCCCGAAACATCTCAGGTGGTGTATTGGCTACCTCCCTCGCTTGCTCATCATCAACCTCCAACGTGTGATAGTGTTCTGTTGATAAACACTGTCCTTCAGGTAACCCCACAGCCAGAAATCTCACGGATTCAAATCTAGTGATCTTGGTGGCCATGCAGTTTGGAACGCTCGGCCAATGATTAGTTTTTCTCCAAATGAGTTTCGGAGTAACCAAGTGACCTCACGAGCAATGTAGGGTGGAGCTCCATCGTGCATCCAAACAGTTGAGTCCAAAGTACTTCTCTCCTATAGAGCAGGGATCATGTGTTGGCGAAGCAGATCACATGTTACGTGTGCCGTTCACTCTGCATGACCTTGGGGTCCGAGTTCCTCAAAGAAAATGGACCAATTAGGAAGTGTGCCGTGAAGCCACACCACACAGTAAGGCGTTCACTATGCAGGGTAACTTCAATTAACGTTCGCTGGCGGTGACGGTCCCCAAATGCGACAAATGTGAGTGTTCACTGCCCCAGTGAGCGTAAAGTATGCTTCATCACTCCACAAAATGTTCCAAGGCCACATGTGGTCTACTTCTACCCTTGCAAGAAACGTAAGAGCAAAGTCCACAGGAATGCCTGCGTCAGGTGGCAACAGTTGGTGAGTAATGTGAAGTTTATACGGATATCATTTCACAATGTTCGCAGCACTTTTCGAACGGCGGATCATGGAATGTTCAGTGTCTTGTCAAGGTCGTACACTGCTTGAAGATCGCGCATTGCGTCCAGCATTCTCAGCCATAGCAACAGTAATTTCTTCAACAATTTGTGGCGCAATTGATCGTCGGCCTCTCCCAGAAGCAATTCCCAAATCCCCAGTTAATTCGAACTTCCGAATCATGTTCTTCAACCCCGGCGCGGAAAGAGGACCTCTCCGTATTCCTTTAACGCGTCGATGCTCGCGAAGAGCAGCAGCACTATTGTTGTTGTTTTGATAAAACAGCTTTACGAGTAAAGCCCTACTAACCTTGTCCAGACCCATGTTGACTGTCTGCAACTGTAATGCGCACTTATGCTTGTGTTTCATCCCTACATCGCCACACCAGTACCAACGCCTAATGGCAAGTCATGACACTAACACTAATAACAACGCAAATCCTGTAGCACACAGACTGAACATCATTCCTACAAAGTTGGGTACCCTACGTTAAGTTTTCCGTCTACACTGGCGCAAGTAGCAAAAGCTTAATTATAACCATCCTGTACATCTTTCACAGGTATTGTTGCACAACATGCATACACACTCTGAGCTTGGCTCATGCACTTCCTTTTGGTTGCACACTTGAAATGGAACCCATGCACAGCTATTCTTGCCACCATATAGTTTCCTTTGTATCTTCTTTTAAGTATGTTGTATGTCCTTGAGCAGGTTTTTAGCTGCCATTACCGTTGACGTCCTTTCCTAAATCCAAATTGGTATTTAGAGAGATGTGGTTACCATTGACATGTTTACTTTAGTTTCAGCGTTGATGATTCAAGAGCCACTCCTCTGTATGCGTTCGGATCGTTTGTGTACCCTTTTCCTTTATATAATGTTCTGACGGTGGATTTCCTCCAAGCTTCTGTCCTAGGTTCAATTATTAAATAATTCTGTCGATAATTTGATTACTGTGCCCTTGTCTGCCTAAGGTGTTCATTCTTTATGTCGTGTGTTCCTGGTGTCTTATTATTTCTTCCTCTCCTAATGACCTCGTTAACGTTAACAGATATGCTTATCTGTGTTTCTTTTCCACTGGGTGGTATGTGTTTCCCTTTCACATATCACCTTTTTACACGTTCTTTCCATACATTCATTGATATATTTGTTTGGTACTTCTTTCTCCTGGGTCGAAGTACAAACCAAATGTATCAACGGACCTATGGGAAGAACATATAAAAATTTCTTGATGCAGTGCTTTATACAAACTCTTAAATTCAGAACTTCATAGTTTTGCAATTAAAATTGTTCTAATTTATCGCATCTTCCCAAATACAAGCTATTATAATTCTGAAATCTTTAAATATAATTATTTAAATCGAGCTTTATTTTGATTTCCAACTTTAATTTCATGCTGATAAGTAAACATGTTCTTCTTATTCTTATTTAAGTGAATAAATTTAGACTTTTTCATATGTAGGTGGTTTCAGACTAAGAAAGATAATTTTATTATATATGGTAAGATTCGGTAATTTAAACACAATAAAACTGCAATTTACTGTAATTGTTACTGATAAGGTTTCGTCTAAAATAATTTAAAAAGTAAATTACTTTATGCTCTTATGGTCCTCTCGCGTGTTTGTTTTGAACTGAAGGTCAAGAAAGCTACGGTTAAACAATGAGAACGCTTACTAAGTAGTATTTTGCATCTTGCTATGCACATTGCTGTCTTAGGACATACTTTAACTTGATAAAAGCTATTTTAGATTTTAATTTTCCTACCTTGATGAAGGAGTCACAGAACGTATCACTAGCCAAAATATAATTAATAATCACCTGCGCTTAACTTACAACATTCCCATTAACCTTGTAGCGCGCGGAAAGAATGAAGCAAATGGAAATAAAGACGAAGTGCTAGTTTGTATTGTGCCAGGTTGCTGAATCATGTGCATTTCTCGTATCAAATATGTTGTCCTGCCGCAGAGCACTTGGTGATCATCCTGCAACAACCACATAAATCGCTGCGTTTATTCACTTTTTGAGTTATAACTACGAACACCCTAACATAACCACTTTACCAACATTGCTGGCTTCTCTTAATGACACTGTGGATGATTCTTAAACTATATTTTAGTTTTACAAAAATCTGGAGACGCTTAAAATAAGTAAAAACTCTATATAGATATTTGTGAATATTATAAAAATAATTACGAGTAGTACATGCTGTAAAGAAATGCGGACTTTTATCTACAAAATGAGATTTGGTACAATATTCCGAAATAAAGGATTCTGGAGCTATGCGCAGTTAAAATGCGACAAAATGAATTATTAACATATATTTATCGTTCAATAACATGACAACCGTTGTCTTTTAGATGCTAATATTTGATAGATATGCTTTTCTTAGCACCCCTTATTAATAGGAAAAATTACAACGCAAACAAAAATGCGAGGTTTTTTGTTCGATTTCACATAGAATGTCAGTAGGTTATTTAGAAGAGAGCTGGGCCACTTTTTTGCGTTTATATGGGAAAGGATAGGGAAAACGAGGGTGGATGCGGCGGGCCAAGGAGGAAAATGCGTTTATATGGGCGAGATAGGGAATACGAGGACTGACGCAAGGCTAGACAGCGGCAGAAGGAGGGGGATGCGCTTTATATGAGACAGATAGAGAATACGTGGAGAGGTGCTAGGCTAGACAGAGGCTGAGAGTAGAGTATGCGTTTATATGTATGAGAGGTATAGGAGCAGCAGGAGCGCTGCTAGGCTAGACAGAGGTTGAGTAGAGTATGGGTTATATAAGAGAGGTAGGGAACAGGAGGAGAGGTGTTAGCTAACCAGAGGTTGAGGAGTAGAGTATGGTTTATATGAGAGATATAGGAAAACGAGGAGGGGTGTTAGGCTAGAGAGAGGTTGAGGAGTGGAGTATGGTTTATATGAGAAGTATAGGAAAACGAGGAGAGGTATTAGGTTAGGAGAATTGAGTATGTGTTTATAAGAAGATACGAGAAAACGGAGAGATCCTATTATAGGATAGACAGGTGTTAAAGGTAGAATGTGTTTTATATAAGCGGTATAGGAAACCAAAGAGAGATGCTCAGCTAGACAAGGATCAGGAGAGGAATGCGCTTTATGAGAGGTAGGGGATACGGGGAGTGGTGTTAGGCTAGACAGCGGTTGAGAGTAGAGTATGCGTTTATATGTATGAGAAGTATAGGAACAGGAAGAGGGGTATTAGGCTAGACAGAGGTTGAGGAGTAGAGTATAGTTTATATGAGAGGTATAGGAAAACGAGGAGAGGTGTTAGGCTAGACAGAGGTCGAAAACAGAGTATGGTTTATATGAGAGGTATAGGAAAACGAGGAGAGGAGTTAGACTAGACAGAGGTCGAGGAGCAGAGTATGGTTTATATGAGAGTCATAGGAAAACGAGAGAGGTGTTAGGCTAGACAGAGCTAGAGGAGTAGAGTATGGTTTATATGAGACGTATAGGAACAGGAGGAGAGGTGTTAGGCTAGACAGAGCTAGAGGAGTAGAGTATGGTTTATATGAGAGGTATAGGAACAGGAAAAATTACAACGCAAACAAAAATGCGAGGTTTTTTGTTCGATTTCACATAGAATGTCAGTAGGTTATTTAGAAGAGAGCTGGGCCACTTTTTTGCGTTTATATGGGAAAGGATAGGGAAAACGAGGGTGGATGCGGCGGGCCAAGGAGGAAAATGCGTTTATATGGGCGAGATAGGGAATACAGGACTGACGCAAGGCTAGACAGCGGCAGAAGGAGGGGGATGCGCTTTATATGAGACAGATAGAGAATACGTGGAGAGGTGCTAGGCTAGACAGAGGCTGAGAGTAGAGTATGCGTTTATATGTATGAGAGGTATAGGAGCAGCAGGAGCGCTGCTAGGCTAGACAGAGGTTGAGTAGAGTATGGGTTATATGAGAGAGGTAGGGAACAGGAGGAGAGGTGTTAGCTAACCAGAGGTTGAGGAGTAGAGTATGGTTTATATGAGAGATATAGGAAAACGAGGAGGGGTGTTAGGCTAGAGAGAGGTTGAGGAGTGGAGTATGGTTTATATGAGAAGTATAGGAAAACGAGGAGAGGTATTAGGTTAGGAGAATTGAGTATGCGTTTATAAGAAGATACGAGAAAACGGAGAGATCCTATTATAGGATAGACAGGTGTTAAAGGTAGAATGTGTTTTATATAAGCGGTATAGGAAACCAAAGAGAGATGCTCAGCTAGACAAGGATCAGGAGAGGAATGCGCTTTATGAGAGGTAGGGGATACGGGGAGTGGTGTTAGGCTAGACAGCGGTTGAGAGTAGAGTATGCGTTTATATGTATGAGAAGTATAGGAACAGGAAGAGGGGTATTAGGCTAGACAGAGGTTGAGGAGTAGAATATAGTTTATATGAGAGGTATAGGAAAACGAGGAGAGGTGTTAGGCTAGACAGAGGTCGAAAACAGAGTATGGTTTATATGAGAGGTATAGGAAAACGAGGAGAGGAGTTAGACTAGACAGAGGTCGAGGAGCAGAGTATGGTTTATATGAGAGTCATAGGAAAACGAGAGAGGTGTTAGGCTAGACAGAGCTAGAGGAGTAGAGTATGGTTTATATGAGACGTATAGGAACAGGAGGAGAGGTGTTAGGCTAGACAGAGCTAGAGGAGTAGAGTATGGTTTATATGAGAGGTATAGGAACAGGAGGAGAGGTGTTAGGCTAGACAGATACTAAAGGAGTAGCAATATGGGTTTATATACAGGAGAGATAGGGAATAGGAGGTGCTAGACCTTGAAAGCGACTTTAGACGTGAACTTCATGGAAAACTGTTTCATGCCAATGTTCTAGACATGTCCATCACGTAACCCATTCAGGGAAAAGGTGCCCAGCAAAGGGGAAAATGTGACCAGCAAAGGGAAAAAGGTGACCAGCAAAGGGAAAAACGTGACCAGCAAAGGGAAAAATGTTACCAGCAAAGGGAAAAAGGTGACCAGCAAAGCGAAAAAGGTGACCAGCAAAGGGAAAAAGGTGACCAGCAAAGGGAAAAACGTGACAGCAAAGGGAAAAACGTGACCAGCAAAGGGAAAAACGTGACCAGCAAAGGGAAAAACGTGACCAGGAAAGGGAAAAAGGTGACCAGCAAAGGGGAAAATGTCACCAGTAAAGGGAAAAAGGTGACCAGCAAAGGGAAAAACGTGACCAGCAAAGGGAAAAACGTGACCAGGAAAGGGAAAAAGGTGACCAGCAAAGGGGAAAATGTGACCAGTAAAGGGAAAAAGGTGACCTGCAAAGGGAAAAAGGTGACCAGCAAAGGGAAAAATGTAAGCAGCAAAGGGAAAAACGTGACCAGCAAAGGGAAAAAGGTGACCAGGAAAGGGAAAAAGGTAACCAGCAAAGGGAAAAAGGTGACCAGCAAAGGGAAAAAGGTGACCAGCAAAGGGAAAAAGGTGACCAGCAAAGGGAAAAACGTGACCAGCAAAGGGAAAAACGTGACCAGCAATGGGAAAAACGTGACCAGCAAAGGGAAAAAGGTGACCAGCAAAGGGAAAAACGTGACCAGCAAAGGGAAAAACGTGACCAGCAAAGGGAAAAAGGTGACTAGCAAAGGGAAAAAGGTGACCAGAAAGGGAAAAAGGTGACCAGCAAAGGGAAAAAGGTGACCAGCAAAGGGAAAAAGGTGACCAGCAAAGGGAAAAAGGTGACCAGCAAAGGGAAAAAAGGTGATCAGCAAAGGGAAAAAGGTGACCAGCAAAGGGAAAAATGTGGCCAGCAAAGGGAAAAAGGTGGTCAGCAAAGGGAAAAGCTAACGCACTCACACTAGCAGGTAAGTAATTCAGTTAGTATCACAGGGTAGGACAGATCCTGGGAAGCGGATATAGCATAGTTCCGTATGATGTTACAGGTAATTCAGAGAGTATCGTAGGTATTTAAAATAATGCAAGTAACATAGGTGTTTAGAGTCACTCAGCTAGCATCACAAGAGGCTAGTTTCCGGGGTCAGGACGTATCATAGATGCAGATTTTTCACAGGCAATTCAGCTAGTATCGGAGGGCATTTTAGCTAATTCAGCTGGTATTACAAGAGGCGGACTGCATCATAGCAGTGTATGATTTCACAGGTAATTCAGTTAGTATCGTAGGTATTTAGGCTAATTCTTCTAGTATCACAGGAGGATAGATTCCAGGGTTGGGTATAGCATAGTTTCGTATTTCACAGGTAACTCAGCTAGTATCGTAGGTATTTAGCATAATTCAAGTGTCATAGGTGTTTAGAGTAATTAAGCTAGTATCACAGGAGGATAGATTCCAGGGGTTGGGTATAGCATAGTTTCGTATTTCACAGGTAACTCAGCTACTATCGTAGGTATTTAGCATAATTCAAGTGTCATAGGTGTTTAGAGTAGTTAAGCTAACATTACAGGAGGGGGGGTTCCAGGGTCGGTTATAACGTAGTTTCGTATTTTACAGATAGTTGAGGTAATATCGTAAGTATTTGGGTAATCAGTATAGTTTCACAGATACTCGTGATAATTTCGATCAGAGATTTGTATTACAGCTATTTAAGGTAAATGCAGGTGATTCAGGTTGTATCAATGGTATTTGAGTCATTTTAACAGGTAATTCATCTAGTATCATTGATATTTGGGGCAAACCAGATAGTATCACAGGTGATCGTGCTAATTTAGAACAGGAATTCGTATCAGAGCTAGTTAAGGTAATTTCACATGATTCGACTAGTATCAAGGTATTTAAGTCATTTTAGCAGGTAATTCAACTAGTATCACAGGTACCCATGGTAATATAGAGAGTAATTAGATCATAAACATTTCTCATCCAACGTTACAACAATTTATATACTTTTTTCTAAATCTTACAAACTTATATGTTAAACAGTTATAAACTGCAGAGATAAACTGCATATGGTTCACAAATTAAAAAGCTTTGCGTCAACATACCTTTATTTAAGTTCGTTGTAGGTGCCTCTCCCCTTTATCTAGGCTTCAGACTAACACTAGTATTTGCTCCTAATGGCAGGGTTACCACCTTCACTTCCATCTTCTTCTTTCTTCACCATTTGTCTGCTAGTTGCATACACAGCACATGAGTAAACTTTAATTATTTAAATTGTAGACTCGCTGAGAAAATCTTCATCTTCGGGTTACATTCTCTTAAGTACTGTTTGTAATACTGTAATGTCCATACGCATAGGTAGTTATTCCATCCTCAGCAATAATTCTTTTATCATCAAAGGGATTCAATGTAATTTTATTCACTTGCACTGTGGTAACAGCATGCTTTTGTGATAGGATTAGATTCATGGGCGTTCTGATTATTTCACAGGTTTTAAGACAGTCTGTATAGCTGTCAAACGAAATGTACTGCTTAATAGCGCTACGTTTTATACCTTTAATCTTTTTATCATTGATCCTTGAATATCTAAGGCATACATCTTAGGTCGTAGTCCAACAAAGCGCAGGATGATTTTGCTATTAACCTCATCTTTAAATTTTCCCAATACCTTCTTGTTCTGAGTAGAGTGGCATATATGATTGACAGGGTAATCAGCTGCATCCAGATGCTCAAGAAAACGTAGCTTGTGCTGGTACACATCTTCAGTTGTTACACGATGAATGAATGAATCAGTGTCCATATACATAAGCTTCAGGTTTTCAGCTCCATAATAAGGCAACAACACGTCGTAATGATAGTGATACATTAATGTCTTGGAGATGTCCAACACACTCATACCAATGAATATAGACTTGTTGAATACAATCTGACGAGAGGCCATATGTACAGCAGCTACAATGATAGCAGCAATAGATCCTGCAGCTACAGAAACATCACCCGCAGCCTGGACAATAGCTGTAACAGAAGCAAATACAATAGCTACCGTAGCAGATACAGCAGCTGTACGACAATAGATGTAACAGATCTTACAGCTGTAGCAACATCTGCTACAATAACAGCTGCGACAAACACCAGTTACATAACAGCTGTAGGAGCAGCAGCAGGAAAGATTTAGCACTCTTAGCAATAGCAAGCATCACAGCAAAGATATTCCAGCTATAGCTTCACCCACCACAGCAACAGCAGTCATCACTCCAGCTGTAACATCAAATACGGAGCTGAAGTAGTAGATACAACACTGTAACATCAGCTACAGCAATAACAGTATCAGATCAGGTAGCTGTAACAGCATTAGACATAGTCAGCACAATACCTATAGCAGAAGCAAATACAGCAGCTATCGTAGCAGATACAAAGACTGTACAACAATAGCTGTAACAGACCCCACAGCTGTAGCAGCATCTGCTATAACAATAGCAGTAGCCGTCGCACTACATAACAACTGCAGCAGCAGCTAGAGGTTTAGCAGTGTTTAGCAATAGCAAGCATCACAGCAATGATATTCCAGCTGTAGATTCCCCTACCGCAGCAAAAGCAGTCATCACAACATCAACAGTAAATACGACAGATGTAGTATCAGATACAGCATCTATAGCAACAGCAGCTACAACGATAGCAGCAATAGATCCTGCAGCTGTAGCAGCATTAGACACAATCAGCACAATAGCTGTAGCAAAAGTAAATACAATTGTTATCGTAGCAGATACAGCAGCTGTACAACAATAGATGTAACACATCCTACAGCTGTAGCAACATCTGATACAGTAATAGCAGAGACAACAACCGGTTACATTACAGATGTAGCAGCAGCTAATCCATTTTTTGTTCAAATGTAACAGCTTTATCAGTTAAATCATTGCTTCATTAAACAAGGATTGCAAGGGTAGACGTCTCTTCCCTTTATATCGGCCTGAGACTAACACTAGTATTTGCTCCTAATGACAATGGTTACCGCCTCCCCTTCCATCTTCTCATTTCTTCACCATTTGTCTGCTATGTGCATACACAGCATATGAGTAAACATTAATTTTTTAACATTGTAGACTCGCGGAGATCATCAAAGGGATTCAATGTAATTTTATTCACTTGCACAGTAGTATCAGCGTGCTTTCATGATAAGATTCATAGGCGTTCTGATGATTTCACAGGTTTTAAGACAATCAGTATAACTCTCAAATGTAAAGTACTGCTTAATAGCACTACGTTTATACCCTTAATCTTTTTTATCATTGAACCGTGGATATCTAAGGCATACATCTTAGCTCGTAGTCCGACAAAGCGCTGGATGATTTTACCATTAGCCTCATCTTTAGATTTCCCAAGCACTTTGTTTAGAGCTGAATAGCATATATAGGTGACAGGGTAATCAGCTGTATCCAGATGCTCAAGTAAACGTAACTTGTCCTGGTACACATCTTCAGTCATCACACGATGAATGAACGAATCAGTGTCCATATACATGAGCTTCAGGTTTTCAGATCCATAATATGGCAGCAACACATAATGATAGTGGTACATTAATGTCTTGGAGATATCCAACACACTCATACCGATGTATATGGCCTTGTTGAACACGATCTGACGAGAGGCCATATGCACAGCAGCTAGATTGACGGCATATATTGTTCGATCGATAAACGCAGGCTTGACGATCAGCTTCTCTAGAGTCTTCTAATTTATCACCAGTCGTATATCCATACGATCAGACAGATTCTCCATAGTTTTTCCAAACATGACGTTGTTAAAGAGCTGTAGACGTCCTTCTCGAAATCATTTGCAGCTTATTGTAGTAGCCTGTTGTTAACTTCCACATAAGGTTTTAACCACTGTGACTGTTGGAATTGCAGCACACGATGGATTTTTTAGTCGTAACCCATGATTAAGAGCTTGCTTCAAAGCCATGTAATGTACTACATACTTCTTTCGAGGTCCAAGACGAGGTATCAGTTTCTTTGTATAGGATTTCAATGGTTTCATACACTCAGGCAGGAAAGGTAGATCGTTAAGTTCTATAGGATGCTCGATGTCTGTGACGTCACACCCAGAGACAGGATGTCTGCCAGTATCAAACACGTTTAAACTCGTCTCGTAACTACCTGTATATGCTGTCACATCAACAAGAGAAGTATTCCCACACGCTCATTCAGTCAGATGTTACATTCAAAGCCTACCATCACCCATTACACCAAAGCTAGCACAATCTCAAAGGCTTAAAAGGTAACGTAGAAGATTTTCTCCCTTGTTCAGTTAAATGTGTGTATATACTACATTATTTCATGTTTTCATTCCCTTTTCAATTCTTCCTTTCCATCTTCTTCTAGAAAGACCATTACATTTCACTACAATCACGAGCAAAGCATTTTTTCCAGAGTTTCACAGATTCTAAGCTTCTAGAATCGAACCCGGTAATAGTTTTAATAAATGTATTTTTAGTAATTTAGCTCCCTCGCATCAGCATCTACCATTTAATCTTTACTCGAACCTGATAGGATTCATAGGCTTGAAGATATATGAAATCACCCCTTCGGGATTCGATCTGAGTACTTTAAAGTACTTTTTGTCATGATTACGATATTTAGGAACTAGGTACTCTGTTTACGGTTTACTTGACGTGTCTATATAAATTAGATTACGAGTTATTAAATTTGCAAGTAAATTTCTGCACACAGCTTTGTTTTTGACATGTCAAGCTAATATTATAAATTATTTTGTTCCTGGTGTTCTGGGTTCGAATACCGATTTAATGAAATTTACTTGCAAATTTAATAACTCGTAATCTAATTTATATAGACACGTCAAGTAAACCGTAAACAGAGTACCTAGTTCCTAAATATCGTAATCATGACAAAAAGTACTTTAAAGTACTCAGATCGAATCCCGAAGGGGTGATTTCATATATCTTCAAGCCTATGAATCCTATCAGGTTCGAGTAAAGATTAAATGGTAGATGCTGATGCGAGGGAGCTAAATTACTAAAAATACATTTATTAAAACTATTACCGGGTTCGATTCTAGAAGCTTAGAATCTGTGAAACTCTGGAAAAAATGCTTTGCTCGTGATTGTAGTGAAATGTAATGGTCTTTCTAGAAGAAGATGGAAAGGAAGAATTGAAAAGGGAATGAAAACATGAAATAATGTAGTATATACACACATTTAACTGAACAAGGGAGAAAATCTTCTACGTTACCTTTTAAGCCTTTGAGATTGTGCTAGCTTCGGTGTAATGGGTGATGGTAGGCTTTGAATGTAACATCTGACTGAATGAGCGTGTGGGAATACTTCTCTTGTTGATGTGACAGCATATACAGGTAGTTACGAGACGAGTTTAAACGTGTTTGATACTGGCAGACATCCTGTCTCTGGGTGTGACGTCACAGATCGAGCATCCTATAGAACTTAACGATCTACCTTTCCTGCCTGAGTGTATGAAACCATTGAAATCCTATACAAAGAAACTGATACCTCGTCTTGGACCTCGAAAGAAGTATGTAGTACATTACATGGCTTTGAAGCAAGCTCTTAATCATGGGTTACGACTAAAAAATCCATCGTGTGCTGCAATTCCAACAGTCACAGTGGTTAAAACCTTATGTGGAAGTTAACAACAGGCTACTACAATAAGCTGCAAATGATTTCGAGAAGGACGTCTACAGCTCTTTAACAACGTCATGTTTGGAAAAACTATGGAGAATCTGTCTGATCGTATGGATATACGACTGGTGATAAATTAGAAGACTCTAGAGAAGCTGATCGTCAAGCCTGCGTTTATCGATCGAACAATATATGCCGTCAATCTAGCTGCTGTGCATATGGCCTCTCGTCAGATCGTGTTCAACAAGGCTATATACATCGGTATGAGTGTGTTGGATATCTCCAAGACATTAATGTACCACTATCATTATGTGTTGCTGCCATATTATGGATCTGAAAACCTGAAGCTCATGTATATGGACACTGATTCGTTCATTCATCGTGTGATGACTGAAGATGTGTACCAGGACAAGTTACGTTTACTTGAGCATCTGGATACAGCTGATTACCCTGTCACCTATATATGCTATTCAGCTCTAAACAAAGTGCTTGGGAAATCTAAAGATGAGGCTAATGGTAAAATCATCCAGCGCTTTGTCGGACTACGAGCTAAGATGTATGCCTTAGATATCCACGGTTCAATGATAAAAAAGATTAAGGGTATAAACGTAGTGCTATTAAGCAGTACTTTACATTTGAGAGTTATACTGATTGTCTTAAAACCTGTGAAATCATCAGAACGCCTATGAATCTTATCATGAAAGCACGCTGATACTACTGTGCAAGTGAATAAAATTACATTGAATCCCTTTGATGATCTCCGCGAGTCTACAATGTTAAAAAATTAATGTTTACTCATGTGCTGTGTATGCACATAGCAGACAAATGGTGAAGAAAGGAGAAGATGGAAGGGGAGGCGGTAACCATTGTCATTAGGAGCAAATACTAGTGTTAGTCTCAGGCCGATATAAAGGGAAGAGACGTCTACCCTTGCAATCCTTGTTTAATGAAGCAATGATTTAACTGATAAAGCTGTTACATTTGAACAAAAAATGGATTAGCTGCTGCTACATCTGTAATGTAACCGGTTGTTGTCTCTGCTATTATTGTATCAGATGTTGCTACAGCTGTAGGATGTGTTACATCTATTGTTGTACAGCTGCTGTATCTGCTACGATAGTAATTGTATTTACTTTTGCTACAGCTATTGTGCTGATTGTGTCTAATGCTGCTACAGCTGCAGGATCTATTGCTGCTATCGTTGTAGCTGCTGTTGCTATAGATGCTGTATCTGATACTACATCTGTCGTATTTACTGTTGATGTTGTGATGACTGCTTTTGCTGCGGTAGGGGAATCTACAGCTGGAATATCATTGCTGTGATGCTTGCTATTGCTAAACACTGCTAAATCTCTAGCTGCTGCTGCAGTTGTTATGTAATGCGACGGCTACTGCTATTGTTATAGCAGATGCTGCTACAGCTGTGGGGTCTGTTACAGCTATTGTTGTACAGTCTTTGTATCTGCTACGATAGCTGCTGTATTTGCTTCTGCTATAGGTATTGTGCTGACTATGTCTAATGCTGTTACAGCTACCTGATCTGATACTGTTATTGCTGTAGCTGATGTTACAGTGTTGTATCTACTACTTCAGCTCCGTATTTGATGTTACAGCTGGAGTGATGACTGCTGTTGCTGTGGTGGGTGAAGCTATAGCTGGAATATCTTTGCTGTGATGCTTGCTATTGCTAAGAGTGCTAAATCTTTCCTGCTGCTGCTCCTACAGCTGTTATGTAACTGGTGTTTGTCGCAGCTGTTATTGTAGCAGATGTTGCTACAGCTGTAAGATCTGTTACATCTATTGTCGTACAGCTGCTGTATCTGCTACGGTAGCTATTGTATTTGCTTCTGTTACAGCTATTGTCCAGGCTGCGGGTGATGTTTCTATAGCTGCAGGATCTATTGCTGCTATCATTGAAGCTGCTGTACATATGGCCTCTCGTCAGATTGTATTCAACAAGTCTATATTCATTGGTATGAGTGTGTTGGACATCTCCAAGACATTAATGTATCACTATCATTACGACGTGTTGTTGCCTTATTATGGAGCTGAAAACCTGAAGCTTATGTATATGGACACTGATTCATTCATTCATCGTGTAACAACTGAAGATGTGTACCAGCACAAGCTACGTTTTCTTGAGCATCTGGATACAGCTGATTACCCTGTCAATCATATATGCCACTCTACTCAGAACAAGATGGTATTGGGAAAATTTAAAGATGAGGTTAATAGCAAAATCATCCTGCGCTTTGTTGGACTACGACCTAAGATGTATGCCTTAGATATTCAAGGATCAATGATAAAAAGATTAAAGGTATAAAACGTAGCGCTATTAAGCAGTACATTTCGTTTGACAGCTATACAGACTGTCTTAAAACCTGTGAAATAATCAGAACGCCCATGAATCTAATCCTATCACAAAAGCATGCTGTTACCACAGTGCAAGTGAATAAAATTACATTGAATCCCTTTGATGATAAAAGAATTATTGCTGAGGATGGAATAACTACCTATGCGTATGGACATTACAGTATTACAAACAGTACTTAAGAGAATGTAACCCGAAGATGAAGATTTTCTCAGCGAGTCTACAATTTAAATAATTAAAGTTTACTCATGTGCTGTGTATGCAACTAGCAGACAAATGGTGAAGAAAGAAGAAGATGGAAGGGAAGGTGGTAACCCTGCCATTAGGAGCAAATACTAGTGTTAGTCTGAAGCCTAGATAAAGGGGAGAGGCACCTACAACGAACTTAAATAAAGGTATGTTGACGCAAAGCTTTTTAATTTGTGAACCATATGCAGTTTATCTCTGCAGTTTATAACTGTTTAACATATAAGTTTGTAAGATTTAGAAAA
Organism: Deroplatys truncata; assembly: GCA_030765065.1. Lineage (NCBI taxonomy): Eukaryota > Metazoa > Arthropoda > Insecta > Mantodea > Mantidae > Deroplatys > Deroplatys truncata. The sequence goes on from CM060984.1 coordinate 67,102,746, forward strand.
AAGTATATAAATTGTTGTAACGTTGGATGAGAAATGTTTATGATCTAATTACTCTCTATATTACCATGGGTACCTGTGATACTAGTTGAATTACCTGCTAAAATGACTTAAATACCTGTGATACTAGTCGAATCATGTGAAATTACCTTAACTAGCTCTGATACGAATTCCTGTTCTAAATTAGCACGATCACCTGTGATACTATCTGGTTTGCCCCAAATATCAATGATACTAGATGAATTACCTGTTAAAATGACTCAAATACCATTGATACAACCTGAATCACCTGCATTTACCTTAAATAGCTGTAATACAAATCTCTGATCGAAATTATCACGAGTATCTGTGAAACTATACTGATTACCCAAATACTTACGATATTACCTCAACTATCTGTAAAATACGAAACTACGTTATAACCGACCCTGGAACCCCCCCTCCTGTAATGTTAGCTTAACTACTCTAAACACCTATGACACTTGAATTATGCTAAATACCTACGATAGTAGCTGAGTTACCTGTGAAATACGAAACTATGCTATACCCAACCCCTGGAATCTATCCTCCTGTGATACTAGCTTAATTACTCTAAACACCTATGACACTTGAATTATGCTAAATACCTACGATACTAGCTGAGTTACCTGTGAAATACGAAACTATGCTATACCCAACGCTGGAATCAATCCTCCTGTGATACTAGAAGAATTAGCCTAAATACCTACGATACTAACTGAATTACCTGTGAAATCATACACTGCTATGATGCAGTCCGCCTCTTGTAATACCAGCTGAATTAGCTAAAATGCCCTCCGATACTAGCTGAATTGCCAGTGAAAAATATGCATCTATGATATGTCCTGACCCCGGAAACTAGCCTCTTGTGATGCTAGCTGAGTGACTCTAAACACCTATGTTACTTGCATTATTTTAAATACCTACGATACTCTCTGAATTACCTGTAACATCATACGGAACTATGCTATATCCGCTTCCCAGGATCTGTCCTACCCTGTGATACTAACTGAATTACTTACCTGCTAGTGTGAGTGCGTTAGCTTTTCCCTTTGCTGACCACCTTTTTCCCTTTGCTGGCCACATTTTTCCCTTTGCTGGTCACCTTTTTCCCTTTGCTGATCACCTTTTTTCCCTTTGCTGGTCACCTTTTTCCCTTTGCTGCTCGTCTATTTCCCTTTGCTAGTCACCTTTTTTCCCTTTGCTGGTGACCTTTTTCCCTTTGCTGGTCACCTTTTTCCCTTTGCTGGTCACGTTTTTCCCATTGCTGGTCACGTTTTTCCCTTTGCTGGTCACCTTTTTCCCTTTGCTGGTCACCTGATTCCCTTTGCTGGTCACCTTTTTCCCTTTGCTGGTCACCTTTTTCCCTTTGCTGGTCACCTTTTTCCCTTTGCTGGTCACCTTTTTCCCTTTGCTGGTCACCTTTTTCCCTTTCTGGTCACCTTTTTCCCTTTGCTAGTCACCTTTTTCCCTTTGCTGGTCACGTTTTTCCCTTTGCTGGTCACGTTTTTCCCTTTGCTGGTCACCTTTTTCCCTTTGCTGGTCACCTTTTTCCCTTTGCTGGTCACGTTTTTCCCATTGCTGGTCACGTTTTTCCCTTTGCTGGTCACGTTTTTCCCTTTGCTGGTCACCTTTTTCCCTTTGCTGGTCACCTTTTTCCCTTTGCTGGTCACCTTTTTCCCTTTGCTGGTTACCTTTTTCCCTTTCCTGGTCACCTTTTTCCCTTTGCTGGTCACGTTTTTCCCTTTGCTGCTTACATTTTTCCCTTTGCTGGTCACCTTTTTCCCTTTGCAGGTCACCTTTTTCCCTTTACTGGTCACATTTTCCCCTTTGCTGGTCACCTTTTTCCCTTTCCTGGTCACGTTTTTCCCTTTGCTGGTCACGTTTTTCCCTTTGCTGGTCACCTTTTTCCCTTTACTGGTGACATTTTCCCCTTTGCTGGTCACCTTTTTCCCTTTCCTGGTCACGTTTTTCCCTTTGCTGGTCACGTTTTTCCCTTTGCTGGTCACGTTTTTCCCTTTGCTGTCACGTTTTTCCCTTTGCTGGTCACCTTTTTCCCTTTGCTGGTCACCTTTTTCGCTTTGCTGGTCACCTTTTTCCCTTTGCTGGTAACATTTTTCCCTTTGCTGGTCACGTTTTTCCCTTTGCTGGTCACCTTTTTCCCTTTGCTGGTCACATTTTCCCCTTTGCTGGGCACCTTTTCCCTGAATGGGTTACGTGATGGACATGTCTAGAACATTGGCATGAAACAGTTTTCCATGAAGTTCACGTCTAAAGTCGCTTTCAAGGTCTAGCACCTCCTATTCCCTATCTCTCCTGTATATAAACCCATATTGCTACTCCTTTAGTATCTGTCTAGCCTAACACCTCTCCTCCTGTTCCTATACCTCTCATATAAACCATACTCTACTCCTCTAGCTCTGTCTAGCCTAACACCTCTCCTCCTGTTCCTATACGTCTCATATAAACCATACTCTACTCCTCTAGCTCTGTCTAGCCTAACACCTCTCTCGTTTTCCTATGACTCTCATATAAACCATACTCTGCTCCTCGACCTCTGTCTAGTCTAACTCCTCTCCTCTTTTTCCTATACCTCTCATATAAACCATACTCTGTTTTCGACCTCTGTCTAGCCTAACACCTCTCCTCGTTTTCCTATACCTCTCATATAAACTATACTCTACTCCTCAACCTCTGTCTAGCCTAATACCCCTCTTCCTGTTCCTATACTTCTCATACATATAAACGCATACTCTACTCTCAACCTCTGTCTAGCCTAACACCACTCCCCGTATCCCCTACCTCTCATAAAGCGCATTCCTCTCCTGATCCTTGTCTAGCTGAGCATCTCTCTTTGGTTTCCTATACCGCTTATATAAAACACATTCTACCTTTAACACCTGTCTATCCTATAATAGGATCTCTCCGTTTTCTCGTATCTTCTTATAAACGCATACTCAATTCTCCTAACCTAATACCTCTCCTCGTTTTCCTATACTTCTCATATAAACCATACTCCACTCCTCAACCTCTCTCTAGCCTAACACCCCTCCTCGTTTTCCTATATCTCTCATATAAACCATACTCTACTCCTCAACCTCTGGTTAGCTAACACCTCTCCTCCTGTTCCCTACCTCTCTCATATAACCCATACTCTACTCAACCTCTGTCTAGCCTAGCACCGCTCCTGCTGCTCCAATACCTCTCATACATATAAACGCATACTCTACTCTCAGCCTCTGTCTAGCCTAGCACCTCTCCACGTATTCTCTATCTGTCTCATATAAAGCGCATCCCCCTCCTTCTGCCGCTGTCTAGCCTAGCGTCAGTCCTCGTATTCCCTATCTCGCCCATATAAACGCATTTTCCTCCTTGGCCCGCCGCATCCACCCTCGTTTTCCCTATCCTTTCCCATATAAACGCAAAAAAGTGGCCCAGCTCTCTTCTAAATAACCTACTAATGTCCTATATGTATCTATTTGGAATGACGTCCAAAGCATTGAATTTTTCAAATTTCATTACACTCTCCAACTTTAGCGTACATCCGGCCAATAAAGGACAATAATTAGCAACACTTCCGCATACTTATGCTTGTTACAGCAAGAAAATAAAGAATATAGGTAAGTGATGAATTTTCGAAAGACGTTTTTGACGAGCCAGAAAAGCAATTTTTGGATCAGTCTTATACATTACAATATATGACATATATAACTGTATAGATCATAGTTCATGTGAATATTATTTAACAGACTTTTTACTCAAAAGCAGAGTATTATAATATTAGGTGTGAAAAAGATACTAGAGTTAACAGGTACAACTAAACAAAATTTCTAAACATGCAGTAAAATGAAATTACATTTAACGTAGAATGGTCTCATTATCCTTCATGCCATTCATACATCCAGTATGAACATGGTATGAACAATGTATCTATTTTTGTGAACAAAACATATCAAATCCAAAATGGGTCGTCTATAGTACGTACTTTCGACAACTGCGTATTAAACGTTGTTTTTTCGATCGTCAGAGTTCCCAAAACTGCACACGCCTCCTCTTTCAAGTGAAGTATGCGTCATTAAAGGCAAATACACGACCTGTTTACTGTATGTATTTACTGGCATAAAAGTAGGTAATGAAAATATAACGTAATTAAAGTTAAGTAATCTTAGAATTTCTTAAAATATTTTGTCAATTACTGCCAATTAATAATAATTCAGCAATAACATTAACATTGAGACAGTTAAAGATGGAAGAAAATGTTGAATATCAGATGTTTAAAAAGTAATCAGTTAAGTCAAGTTAAGCTTGCTCAGCGTCAATACTTGAATGAATGATTGATTGTCTACTTTGAACTTACATGCAATTTATACAATTTTTACAATACAAAAATAAAAAAATACAAAGATAAAAAATTTGAATAAGCATTGACCAGTTATTAATAATAAGGAAATACCAGGATTATTGCTTGCAGATGATCTAGTGGCAGGTTCCATTTCAGTTGTGGGGCTAAGTAAAGCTATTGAAGCAATTGGCAAATACTGTGAACATTGGGGGTTGAGAATAAACAAAAATCTGATGTGTTGCACTCACATGATTTTCTCTACTCTTGTACAAACTATTTTTACAAATGCTTATTCTCCATATGCTTCATGTTAATCGAGATATCGAGATGCCAATTTTATTGCTAATTTTCTTGTAGATACAAGGGGAATATGGTAGGTTTTAAGCGATGGTCAAATTTTTAAGCGCTGGTTGCTATGTGGCGCATTCCATTCTCTTTGCATGTCCAGGACATAAAAAAATGAATAACGAATTTGAGAAAAAGTATAAGTATTGGAAAATTTAAGGGAATAACAAGCAATATCTCGAAAATGGTTCACTCTACAAAAGAAATATATATGACATAAATTGTGTATTTTAACGCGATCTACATTTTGTGTGTGGTAAAATTTTGTTTATCTCTTATGGTTTACCAGTTATGCAAAAGTCGTTCACAATGAAGAATACTTTTGGAGACATTCCCAGAAAATTCGAGATATACATTTCATTTCTCATGACAATATCTTAAACATATGATATTTTAATAAAAATCGTTAGAGCCATTTTTGAGAAAATTAAAATTTTCGAAAAATGTTCCATGTAAAGGGTAGTCTGGGGTGGGGGGATTTTCTTGAAAACCTTCGTGTCGCATCTCTGTAAGATACTGAACCTAAATACCAAGTTTGGTGTTTATCCGACTGTTCGTTTCTGAGTTATGCTGTTCACAGACAGACACACAGACACACACACGGACATGTTTCCAAAAGTGTTTTTTTTGGATTCAGGGTGTCTCAAAACATGTATTTCCGGTGAAATCTCGGTATCGAGATTCTCTACGTAGTAGAGAAAGTAAAAAAGTACTAGCAAAGGAGAAGCAAGCAATACAGGTAATCAGAGCATGTGTGAACAAAATACCAGAAATGCAAATTGCATGGAAAGGATATATAGCACAGTGGTGTAAGCAAAGATGTTATGTGCAGCAAAGATATGGGGGATGGAAAAAGGATGGGAAAATGTAGATGCTCTACATAGGAATTTTTGCAAAATAAGCCTGGCATTACCAAGGAGTTTACCGAATGAAGTAGCACAAGTAGAACCAGGAAGGGTGGGAGCAAAAGGTAAAATGGTAGAAAGGGCAATCATATACTCGTTCAGAATAAAGCTACTAGAGGAAAATGAGATACTAAAGTAATGCTTGTACAGGAGAAAATGGGGAAAAAACAAACTTGGATGCAGAAGATACAGACAACATTGGAAGAAATAGGAATGGGGGAAACATGGGCAAAAAGAAACAACAAAAGTAAGGGTTTCTGGAAAGAAATTAGAACAAGAGTGAAGGATATTGAAAAGCAAGAAATTATAAGTAGGAAAAAAGGTCATTAATAGATTATAAATATTTTAAAACGGAATGGGGAAAAGGAAGATACCTACATCGAAGTATGCCACAAAGAGGCCAGAATGGGGTATGCATGGGCGAGGACAGGTTTAATGAACTTAAGTGGTCTAACAGGGAGAAGAAGAGGAGGATGTACTAAATGTAATTAATTACATGATAATTGGCATTATATTCGAATACGAGGACATCGATAAAGGAAGAGAGAATTTAATGCTAGAGAAATGGAAAAATTTACCAATAGAGCTAAAAGTTAGGAAGATTTTTAATAAAAGATCGAATGAATTTATGGAGAAATCAGGAAAATATTTAAGAAAATATAGGTAAAAGTGGTTAAAAGAGACGTGAAGCAAGTTGGAGAAGATACGGAAAAAGGGTAACAAGGCAAAAAAAGTAAATAATGGAAAATTATACTTCCCCAATATAAATATACACAACTGAATGATAAATATAAGGGGAAGAGAAATGATAAGCAACTCCATTGTATTGTAAACAGTGTATAAATTTAATGTAAGTTCAAAGTAGACAATAAATTATACATTCATTGTATTGCTCGGCATTATATAATTATGGAATTTAGGAGCGTATTTGCAAACATGTGAAGAATGTGTAGGTATAAATGAGTTACACGTACACATAAACGCTATACATGAACAAAGAACATATTGAAGTAAATAAAACTGCATACAAGCATGTTGAAATAGGTATATAAAATTATAGCAGTAAATAACAATAGTTGGCTTTAATTTACATTTTCATGGCGGTTTCATAGTCTGTGTGCTCATAAACTACAATTAGAACGTTTAATCCCGCCCTATGTATTTAAAATAAGGACTCTTGAGATCATTAGTTACGACGTTCTTCTGAAACGTATAACTAGCCTTTGGTTTATCTTGAAAGCATTTGTGTTCTAGGTTGTCCAAAAAATCCACAAAAACCTGCAAATTATTGATATTTAAACTACTAAAATCGAATTTAAAGTCCGTATTTTTACTTTCTCTACTACGTATAGTAAGTAGGGGAAGTATTGTATTCCACTCAAAAATTCGATACCGAGATTTCACCGTAAATACATGTTTTGAGATGCCCTGAATCCAAAAAAAGCATTTTTGGAAACATGTCCGTGTGTACTGTGTGTCTGTCTGTGTATCTGTGAACAGCATAACTCAGAAACGAACAGTCGGATAAACACCAAACTTGGTATTTAGGTTCAGTATCTTCCAGAGATGCGACCCGAAGGTTTTCAAGAAAATCCCCCCACCCCAGGATACCCTGTACATGAAAGATTTTTTGAAAATCTTAATTTTCTCAAAAACGGCTCTAACGATTTTGATTAAAATATCATATGTTTAAGATATTTTGATGACAAGTAAAATGTATATGTTGAATTTTTTGGGAATGTCTCTAAAAGTGGTCTTCATTGTGAACGACTTTTGCATAACTGGTAAACCATAAGAGATAGATAAAATGTTACTACACAAAAATGTAGAGCGTGTTAAAATACACAATTTATGTCATATACATTTTTTTGTTGAGTGAACCATTTTCGAGATATTGCTTGTTATTCTCTTAAATTTTTCAATACTTATTTTCTCAAATGGGAATTCGTTATTCATTTTTTTGTCTTGGATATGCAAAGAGTATTAATCTGTGGCAAAGGGAATGGTGCTGCACCTAGCAACCAGCTATTAAGAGATATGTATGTGCTTAAAGGCTACTGTATTTCTATATTGCCCTTGTAAATATATATTCCCCTTACATCTACAAGAAAATTAGCAATAAGATAGAGTCTGTAAATGTTTATCTCGATAAATATGAAGTAGATGGAGAATAAGCGTTTGTAAAAATAGTTTGTACAAGAGTAGAGAAAGTCATATGAGTGTAACACATCAGATTTTTTTCCTTAGCCGTGTGTTTCCGAAGCGAAGCAGCCAAAAACTTCCGAAACGCTGGAACTAACTAAAAGTAAAATGCAGTGCGATCAAATATACACCTACACAATGGACTGAAACTCGAGGAGAAGGATAAATCAGCTGTTTTATTTAATTTATATTGTCGTTAGAGGTGAATTATAACCATATACAAACCTGTGCAGCAGTCGCAACAGTATTCGTGTCTTTATAGGTAATTTCAGGCATAATTTCTGCCTGTCCCTTAAAAACTGGGGTTTGGTACTGCAAAATAAAAGACAGTACACACAGATACAAGTATGTACATATACAGCCAGAACATACACGTTCTCATAGTTACAGTTACAATTACAATGACAATAAGCACATACCTATCAAAAGATATGTTGGAAATGCTATCCTTCTCTATCCACACATTTCTAGCAACTTCTCAGGAAATTTTCATTTACACTTGAGTGAATTTCTCGCCTGATGTTTTATTTTGGCTCTTCCAATGTATGGGTTTTGTTGCATGCACTTTATTTTTCATGTAATCATCAGAGTCGGATAAATTTCTGTAATTGGATTTTGCGAAATGTCAATTACGTAGTAAGTGACCCACGTTTAATACTCTTCTCTGACGAAGCATGTTTCCATTTACATGGTTATGTTCCGTCGTAAGATAACAGATATTGCAGCAAAGAGAAATGCCATTTTACACACAATATTCCCTTGCATGACGAGAAAATTGGTGTGAGTATACAGTAAATGTATACAGAATAATAGGACCTGTATTTTCTGGACAAATAATAAATGCAGAGAGATATAGGAGTGATTTACACCGTTTTATGAACAGCTGACCGACGTTGAATGTCAGTTTTGCTACAGCGTATACAGCTGAGCAGTCATTAGGCTTAATTCAAGAAAATTTTGAAAATAGGGTAATTAGTAAAGGATTATGGCCCTCAAGATGCCTTGCTCTAACTGTATGAGATTTTCAACTATGGGGAACTTTAATAAAATCGTGTCTTAATGACTTCGGCCATCCATGTCAGCATGTGTATGTGTGTGTGTGTGTGTGTGTGTGTGTGTGCGTGTGCGTGTGTGAACAGCATAACTCAAAAGCGAAAAATCGTTTGAATACCAAACTTATTATTTAAGTTCAGCATCCTCCAAACATGCGACACGAAGATTTTCAAGAACCCCCCCCTCTTCAAACTACTTTACACATGGAAAATACGAGAGCGGATCGAAAAGTTGAGACAGAATGTGCCGGAATTAATTTTATTATGTACTAATTTATTCAGTGTTTAATCTATAAATTATATAAGTGTAAAATGGGAAAACAATGTAAATAGTAATTTTTGTATAATGTAATATTTGTCGTGTAAATAATGTTCCTGTTTCACTAGGTTTAGAATGTCTTGAAAGCTGCAGTTAGGATAGAAACATGCTGTTTCCAGGTGCAGCTAAAACGGTATCTTTTGTGTAAGAAAATAAAGGTAAAGGTTTTATGACTCTGTTTGTTTCCGCTCCGGATGTATGGAGCGAGGCAAATATTATAACGGCAGTTTTACCGTTGACTTTTAGTAGAGGACCGTCCACAGTGTAAGACAGTTGAGTTGAGTTGGCAGTACAGTTGAGAAGACAGTACTCAGGGGAAGACAGTGGTAATATGTGAACAGGAACAGTATGTAGTGTTAGAGGGAGGAAGTAATAATAAATAGTCCTAAAGCAAACGTTCCAGTGTGTAATCAATTCCTCTATAAGCTCCCATTTGCCACAACTGAGATCGACGAGCTTATCAAATGTCATGATAGGCAGAGTCCATGCAAACATCACCGCTGAGATCCATCTAGCCAGGGTAACAGCGAGGACTACAAGACGAAGCTACGTCGAAACAATGGGCAGGGATACCGACGCAAAGTAACGCACAATAATTTTTTTTCTGCCTTGGTATTGCAGCTGGAATATTGGAATTTCACGCAGATATAGTTTGAAGTTTTCACAACAGAAGATGCTTTTTGTTTCATGTGCAGCTCTAACGAGAGAAGCATGACCTACGCAACAAAGATGGCGCGCATGTTACTGGCGTCCACGTGTGAAGAGCAGAGAGGTGTGGTTCGATATTTGTGGGCCAAAGGGCATAAACCGAGTGATATTCATAGGGACATGCGTGGCGTGTATGGGGCTGATTGTATGGACAGTAGCAATGTCTCCAGGTGATGTGCATTCTTCCTAGAGGGCCGCGTGAACCTTAGTGATTCGCCACGCTCCGGGAGGCCGGTAACAACCCCGCAGAATGTCAGAGGCATTGAGGCGGCAATTTTGAACGACCGGCGTGTGCAACTGCGAACCTTATCGCAACAGTTCAACATTTCCTATGGTGGAGTGTACAATATTGCTCATGACACGTTGAAATTTCGTAAAGTTAGTGCTAGGTGGGTGCCTAAGAACCTGAAAGACAACCACAAGGGCCAGCGAATGATGACGAGTTTGGATCACCTAACGCGGTACACTGCAGAAGGGCATGAGTTTCTGAAAGGAATCGTCACTGGTGATGAGTCGTGGGCATACGACTACACGCCCGAAAAGCAGGCAAATATGGAGTGGAAACATGCTGGTTCCCCAGTGAAGAAAAAATTCAAAGTGACTCAATCTGCTAGGAAAGTGCCTGTGACGTGTTCTAGGATATGCATGGTGTTGTATTGGTGGACTTTGTGAACACGAGACCACAGTGAATGCTGCAGCCTACATGAAAAGTTTGGTGAAGTTGCGTCGTGCCCTTTGTGATAAACGCCACAACATGAATGCTGACGATGTCAAAATTCTTCATGACAATGCTAGCCGCATGTTGCTGCTGCTGTTCGTCAGAAAATCACCAAATTTGGTTGGGAGGTGCTTCAGCATCCATCATACAGTCCGGACTTGCACCGTCAGACTTTCATCTGTTTGGTTACATGAAGAAATTCCTGGCCGGCCAACGCTTTGCGACAGATGCGGAAGTGAAATCAGCAGTCCGCAGATGGCTATACTCCAAGAAACGGACTTCTACGAACAGGGCATATTGAAACTGGTATCACGATTGAAGAAATGTGTCGACAAACTTGATAACTATGTCGAAAAGTAGGTAAAAGATGTAAGTTCATTTGTGATTTTTTTGTTTTTTTTGTTTTCGCTATTAAATTTTTTTTTAAAAGGTTTTGTGCGTTACTTTTGGATCCGCCCTCGTAGTTCAACATTCTAACTTTCTCAAACAAGGCTCTACTATTTTTATTAAAACACCGTATGTATAAGATATTTACATGGCAAATAAAATGTATACTTTGAATTATATGAGAATAGCCTGAGAATTCCTCTTTATTGAAATGAATTTTGTATAATTGTGTATAACGGATAAGACTTAAGAGATAGACAAAACCGTTCAACACCAAAGATGTAAATCTCTTCAAGACACAATTTATTTAAAAAACATTTTTATGGCATCAGCTGCTTCCGAGATATCAGTTATTATTGATTTGAATGTTTAAATACTTCGCCATTTTTAAAGTGCTGTCACTATTCAGTTCTTTATCGCGACGTCATGGAAAGAGTATTAACTTTTCTGGCCAGCATATACCGACGAATTTTTAAACATTTGACCAAGGATTCGCTTTCCCCTAACCCGGCACCCTTATGCCTTATATGGAAGTGTAATGTAACTATTTCTGCAAAGGTTTATCTTGAGCAATATGAAGTGGATAGAGAAATAAAGTTTCATAAGAATAATTTGTAGAAGCTATATAAAAAAATCTGATGTGTTGCACTCACATGACTTTCTCTACTCTTGTGAAAACTATTTTTACAATCGCTTATTCTCCACCTACTTCATGTTAATCGAGAAACCTTTGCACAAACTATCTTGTTGCTAATTTTCTTGTAGATGCAAGGGGAAAAATCGCTTTAAGCGATAGTCAAATATTTTAAAAGCCGGTTGCTATGTGGAATATTCCATTCTTTTTGCATTACCAGGACAAAAAAAATGAATAGCGAATTCCCAGTTGAGAAAATAAGTATTGAAAAATTTAAGGGAATAACCAGCAATATTTCGAAAATGGTTCACTCATAAAAAAAATGTTTATGACATAAATTGTGTATTTTAACGTCAACTACATTTTTTGTGTAGTAACTTTTTGTCTATCTCTTATGGTTTACCAGTTATGCAAAAGTCGTTCACAATGAAGAATACTTTTGGAGACATTCCCAGAAAATTCAAGATATACATTTTATTTGTCATGAAAATATCTTAAACATATGATATTTTAATCAAAATCGTTAGAACCATTTTTGAGAAAATTAAAATTTTCGAAAAATGTTCCATGTAAAGGGTACTCCGGGGTGGGGGGAGTTTCTTGAAAACCTTCGTGTCGCATCTCTGGAAGATACTGAACCTAAATACCAAGTTTGGTGTTTATCCGACTGTTCGTTTCTGAGTTATGCTGTTCACATACAGACACACAGACTGTTACACAGACACACAGACAGACACACACACGGGCATGTTTCCAAAAATGCCTTTTTGGATTCAGGGGATCTCAAAACATGTATTTCCGGTGAAATCTTGGTATCGAATTTTTGGGTGGAATACAATACTTCCCCTACATAGTAGAGAAAGTAAATACTTGCTATACGTAGTAGAGAAAGTAAAAAATCTGATGTGTTACACTCACATGACTTTCTCTACTCTTGTACAAACTATTTTTACAAACGCTTATTCTCCATCTACTTCATGTTAATCGAGATAAACATTTGCAGACTCTATCTTATTGCTAATTTTCTTGTAGATGTAAGTGGAATATATATTTATAAGAGCAATATAGAAATACAGTACCCTTTAAGCACATACATATTTCTTAATAACTGGTTGCTAGGTGCAGCACCATTCTCTTTCCCACAGATTAATACTCTTTGCATATCCAAGACAAAAAAATGTGATGTGTTACACTCACATGACTTTCTCTATTCTTGTACAAACTATTTTTACAAACGCTTAACCTCCATATGCTTCATGTTAATCGACATATCGAGATGTCAATCTTATTGCTAATTTTCTTGTAGATGCAAGGGGAATATGGTAGGTTTTAAGCGATAGTCAAATATTTTAAGCGCTGGTTGCTATGTGGAGCATTCCATTCTCTTTGCATGTCCAGGACATAAAAAAAATGAATAACGAATTTGAGAAAAAGTATAAGTATTGGAAAATTTAAGGGAATAACAAGCAGTATCTCGAAAACGGTTCACTCAAGAAAAAAATGTATATGACATAAATTGTGTATTTTAACGCGATCTACATTTTTGTGTAGTAAAATTTTGTCTATCTCTTATGGTTTACCAGCTATGCAAAAGTCGTTCACAATTTAGAATACTTTTGGAGACATTCCCAGAAAATTCGAGATATACATTTCATTTGTCATGAAAATATCCTAAACATGTGATATTTTAATCAAAATTGTTAGAGCCATTTTTGAGAAAATTAAAATTTTAGAAAATGTTCCATGTAAAGGGTAGTCTGGGGTGGGGGGATTTTCTTAAAAACCTTCGTGTCGCATCTATGGAAGATACTGAACCTAAATACGAAGTTTGGTGTTTATCCGACTGTTCGTTTCTGAGTTATGCTGTTCACACACACACACACACGACATGTTTCCAAAAATGCTTTTTTTTGGATTCAGGGGGTCTCAAAACATGTATTTCCGGTGAAATCTCGGTATCCAATTTTGGGTGGAGTAGTAGAGAAAGTAAAAATAGAGAACAGAATTTCTATTTTCATTAACGTTCTTAGATAGCCCACCGATACAGAGTAATCTGATGAAAATCGATTTCCCAAATCGATATTATAGTGCAATTAATGTATATTCTCTTTCATTGAACAATGTTAGTGGTGACATTCTGTTAAACTGCGTGTAAGGTTAACATCACCGCACCTTGTATTAAGGCGTTTAACAAAATATGTTAGAAGTTGGAAAATGGCTGCCGCAAACCAAGCTGTTGACGCGGAGTTGCTGTATTAGGCATTTTTATTGCCTTTCCTAACCAAAGAAGAGACTACGTCATAATGATTTTGAAAATCAGCAACAGGAGAAATTCTTAAAATGATACAGATTGTCCAAAGCGGTCATGAGTATGATGTAGAAGAAATACGAAAGAGGTTAGTATACACACCAATGCAAAGCATGTCGGCTCCTATGCTGCAGATGTTAATTACTATGAGATTTTATGCTACTAGCAGTTTTCATTTAATAGTAAGTTTTGGAATTTCCAAAGCTGCGGAAGGTTTCCGAAGCAATTGCTTCAAGAAGCGAACAGCATTTTTGTTTAAGTCTGATGCTCTAACACTGATAACACACTTTCGTCCGCTTTAGTTACAATGCCCACCACCAGTTTTAAACCGTTCTATATGCTCCTCGCACCTGGCGTTTTTGTTGCTGCGTTTTATGTTAGCATAAAATTGTCGTAGTTGCTTACTGGACCTGGGAGAAACGCGTGCATTGCAATTAAATTCCTCGGACTTTTTCCCAGGTTGTATTCTTCTCCTTTAGTTTAAATCCTGTTTTTTCACTCGATAATTCATCTACACTTGGTAAGCATTTCTATAAATGACTCCTTTTGGAACGGTCAAACATTTGTTCCTCTGTATCTAGATATTTTTACTTTCTCTACTACGTATAGTAAGTAGGGGAAGTATGGTATTCCACCCAAAAATTCGATACCGAGATTTCACGGGAAATATATGTTTTGAGACCCCCTGAATCCAAAAAAGCATTTTTAGAAACATGTCCTTGCGTGTGACTGTGTGTGAGTGTGTGTCTGTGAACAGCATAACGCAGAAACGAACAGTCAGATGAACACCAAACTTGGTATTTTGGTTCAGTATCTTCCAGAGATGCAACAGGAAGGTTTTCAAGAAAATCCCCTACCCCAGATTACCCTTTACATGGAACATTTTTCGAAAATTTTAATTTTCTCAAAAATGGCTCTAACGATTTTGATTAAAATATCATATGTTTAAGATATTTTCATGATAAATAAAATGTATATCTTGAATTTTCTAGGAATGTCTCCAAAAGTATTCTTTATTCCGAACGACTTTTGCATAACTGGTAAACCATAAGAGATAGACAAAATGTTACTACACAACAAATGTAGATCGCGTTAAAATACACAATTTATGACATACATTTTTTTTGTTGAGTGAGCCATTTTCGAGATATTGCTTGTTATTACTTTAAATTTTTCAATACTTATTTTTTCAAATGGGAATTCGTTATTCATTTTTACTTTCTCTACTACGTATAGTAAGTAGGGGAAGTATTGCATTCCACCCAAAAATTCGATACCGAGATTTCGCCGGAAATACATGTTTTGAGACCTCCTGAAACCAAAAAAAGCATTTTGGAAAAATTTTCCAATACTTTTTCTCAAATGCGTTATTCATTTTTTTTATGTCCTGGACATGCAAAGAGAATGGAATGCGCCACATAGCAATCAGCGTTAAAATATTTGATTATCGCTTAAAAGCTACCATATTTCCCTTGCATCTACAAGAAAATTACCAATAAGATTGACATCTGGATATCTCGATTAACATGAAGCATATGGAGAATAGGCGTTTGTAAAATTAGATTGTACAAGAGTAGAGAAAGTCATGTGAGTGTAACACATCAGATTTTTTTGTCTTAGATATGCAAAGAGTATTAATCTGTGGCAAAGAGAATGGTGCTGCACATAGCAACCAGCTATTAAAAGATATGTCTGTGCTTATGTTGTCCTTACAGGGACAAAACAAGGGGAACATAGTACGCCTTAAGCGATAGTCAAATATTTTTAGAACTGGTCGCTGTGTGTAAAATGTAATTCTCTTTGCACGTCAAAAGATCGTCTTTGCAAATGTTTATCTCGATTAACATGAAATAGATGGAGAATAAGAGTTTGTAAAAATACAAGAGTAGAGATAGTCATGTTAGTGTAACACATCAGATTTGTTTTATGTCCTGGACATGCAAAGAGAATGGAATACTCCACATAGCAACCAGCTCTTAAAATATTTGACTATCGTTTAAAGCCTACCAATTCCCCTTGCACCTACAAAAATTAGCAATAAGATTAACATCTCGATTAACATGAAGCATATGGAGAATAAGCGTATGTAAAAATAGTTTGTACAAGAGTAGAGAAAGTCATGTGAGTGTAACACATCAGATTTTTCAGTTGACATGAATGTAACTAGTGCCATACTATTGAAGCAGAGAGTACTGCGATGCGTAGTAAAAAGTGTATTGAGAGCGTTTTTACTTTTTGTACCCCTTACATTGTAGGTAGAGAATGTATGCATTCCGCCCAAATTTCGATACCGAGACTTCACCGAAATACATATTTTTGGGTCCGTATATTTGTGTGTGTGTGAACAGCTTAATTCAAAAACCGAAAAGGCAGATAAATACCAAACTTAGAGTTTAAGTTCAGATCCTTCCAAAACTGCGACGTGAAGATTTTAAAGAAAATTCTCCCATCACTAACTGCCCTTAATAATTTATTAAGATTTTAAGTTAAATAAACTAATATCCTTCAAAGTTATAAATAAAGGATTATCTTCTTTAAGTCTTAGTGGATTATGAGTTTTTTCTTCTAAGCGTAAACATTTATTAATAACCTTATTAAGTTTAAAATTTATTGTTTTAGTGTTATGTATTGTTTTATGCTTTTATTTCTTTACATGGAACATTTTTCGAAAATTTTTATTTTCTAAAAATGACTCAAACGGTTTTGATCAAACTACGAAATATTAAATATATTTACATGACAAATAAAATGTGTATTTTGAATTTTCTGGGAATAGGCTGTGAAGTCCTCTTCATTCAGAAAAAATGTAGAATCTTGTATAATCGATAAATGATAAGCGATGGACGGAAACGTACTATACAGAAAATGTAGGTATCTTTAAAACACGTAATTTATTTCAAATAACGTTTTTCGTGGCATAAGCCAATTCCGAGATATGCGTCATTAATAGTTCGAATTGATCAATATTTAGTTGGCAGGCCCCGTAGCTCAGTCGGTAGAGCAACTGCCTGGTGTGTTTAGGGGTCCGGGTTCGATTCCCTTTTGGGGGTTGGAATTTTTCTCTAGTCAGGATTAGTCCCTATCCTCCCTAGAATCTGGAAGTATGAAAATGACTAAAAAACTAAAAGTGAAAAAAACCTAATGACAAGAGAATACGAGTTAACACCATTGCCAATAGGCAATAAGTTCCAAAGGAGAAACCTCCGATAAGATCAATGTAGCTAAAGGCGGGGTATAAATGGAACTAAAAAAATATTTAGTCATTGTTTTTAAGCGCTTATTGTTACTCGCGATGTCATGGAAAGAGTATGAAATTTTAAGGCCAGCATATAGTGACATTTGAACATCGCTATTCCCTTTGTATCTATAACGAAATGTGTATTGTAGCTATTTCCGGAAAGGTTTATGTCTATTAAAATGAAGTAAATAAGCTTTCGTAAGAATAATTTGTATACCCACTAATAAGCGCTAGAGGGAAAGTCATGTGAATGTAACAATTATATATATATAAACTTATGCTATTCACCAACAGGCATTTTCGAAATCTTTTCTCAGGGACTCTCAAAACATGTATTTCCGAGGAAATTTCTACATTATACATTTGAGTCGAATGCAATTAGAGGCAGAGAAAGAACGTCAAAAAATAATTTGAAGAAAACATTAATTAGTATAACTGGCTGTGACTTGAGCTTCTTTTTCTGGGGAAAGCAAGTCCAGCACTGCCTTCTAGAAGAGTCGCTCTAAGAGGACATATTCATTCCCATTCCTTTTTCGCTTCTCGTGCACTAATGCACTTGGGTAGGGAGGTCTGGTTCCGCCTTCCCTCTGATTCCAGCCATTCTCTCCTTTCTGGACTATTAGCGAAATTGGCTCGGGATTACAGCATCACAATCTGTACCTGCTTAGACCTTTATAACCTGCTTTCCTTCCGTACAGGCACATCTTCTATCTGCAAATAAAGGTTACACTTTTCACTGACTAATAATTGTTCAGAATCATGCTTCATAGCTCCTACATATTAATGCAAGGGTAGCTGAACAAAACTTTAAAAGCATTAACTTCCTATTCTTCACATATTGTTTTTGGGTTTAATATTCTAAAAGCATTTACTACGTTCTCAAATGATTCTATAACACTATTAAATGTTGCTCCTCCTGCAGTGTGCCACAGTTACTTATATAAGAGTGCTGATTGTTACTTTGTGTTCCATGAATTTCGCATCTTTTCGACCACAAGAGAAATAATGATCTCTTTATTTCCAGAATCAGTAGTGTGAAATGGCATCTGCTGCACCATTGTTATATAAATCCACACAACTACAGCCGCTCCCAATACTACCACTACCACTACCACTACCACTACCACTACCACTACTACTACCACTACTACCACTACTACTACTACTACTACTACTACTACTACTACTACTACTACTACTACTACTACTACTACTACTACTACTACTACTACTACTGAGAGTGGAATGGCTCAGGCGGTAATGTCTGTGGTCCTCATTCGGGAGGTCGTGATTTCGATTCCCTCGGCCAACCTTCTTGACCTATAGGTTTTTCGGGGTTTCCCAGGGTCGCTAGGCAAATGCTCAGAAGGTTCATTACATCCCCCGAATTTCCTGTCCCTCAATTTCGTCAACATTCTCATTTCGCTTCACCTTTCATCTGCCCGGCCTGTTTCAGGGTTGAAAGTGTCGGCGGAAGTCTCGGTGTGTCATGGCAGGGGAAAAGAATGCTCTATGTAAACTTTCGTCCCCAGGAATGGGGGCGGTCTCTGAGTCCCGGTCCCCCCAGTGGGATGTGCAAGCCTACAGGGGAGAAGGGAGTCAGTTGCACCAGCTGACATCCGGGGAGTTTCAATCTGTAAAAGGTAGGGACCCTGCCCTTTGCCTGTTGTGCCTCCTGGTCCAGTCGTCCTCTGTCTCTTCACACCTCACCCCTCCCTCCCGGGGACACCCCACTACTACTATTACTACTACTATCACTATTACTACTATTACTACTACTATTACTACTACTATTACTACTATTACTACTACTACTATTACTACTATTACTACTACTATTACTACTATTACTACTACTACTATTACTACTATTACTACTACTATTACTACTATTACTACTATTACTACTACTACTATTACTACTACTTCTACTATTACTACTACTACTATTACTACTACTACTATTACTACTAATATTACTACTATTACTACTACTATTACTACTACTATTACTACTATTACTACTACTATTACTACTACTATTACACTACTATCACTGCTACTATTACTACTATTACTACTTCTATTACTACCACTATTACTATTACTACTACTATTACTACTACTATTACTATTACTAATACTATTACTACTACTATTACTACTACTATTACTACTACTATTGCTACTACTACTATCACTACTACAACTATTACTACTATTACTACTACTATTTCTATTACTACTACTATTACTACTACTATTACTATTACTACTACTATTACTACTATTACTACTATTGCTACTACTACTACTAATAATACTACTATTACTACTATTACTACTACTCTTACTTCTACTAATACTACTACTATTACTACTACTAATACTACTACTATTACTACCATTACTACTACTACTATTACTATTACTAATACTACTACTAATACTACTGCTATTACTGCTACTATTACTACTGCTATTACTACTACTATTACTACTATGACTACTACTAATACTACTAATATTACTACTGCTATTACTGCTACTATTACTACTATTACTACTGCTATTACTACTACTATTACTACTATTACTACTACTACTATTACTACTATGACTACTACTAATACTACTACTACTATTACTACTGCTATTACTACTACTATTACTACTACTATTATTACTACTACTATTACTACTACTATTACTACTCCTAATACTACTACTATTACTACTAATATAAATACTACTATTACTACTACTATTACTACTACTGTTATTACTACTGTTGCTACTACTATTACTACTACTATTACTACTACTGTTATTACTACTACTATTACTACTACTACTACTATGATAATAATAACAATAATAATGCATAACTTGTCTAACGAAAGGATGGATTGGTTTTGTGGATGTTTATTGTTATGGCAAGAACGAAGTTTTGTGAATTAAATAGTACTTAGATTATGCATAGTATGGAGAAACCGGGAGTAGCTTCCGCGCTTGTGCACGTTACCTACTTCTGCCGTAATGTGCTACGACCTAATGGCATTAATCTAACTTTGTAGTGATAGTGGAAACAGAGTGAGGGAAAAAGTTCGCACGACCCGCGCACGAATTTAGCCGTATAAGGTAATTACGTCATATCAGTTGCGCATGCGTAGAAGCTCCTTAAAACGAGCACAAGTCAAGATGTGCTAGGGACTCTGTTGCCATGTTTCATCGAGTGTTAGAGGAGTTGTGAACGCCGTATGTTTTAAATTACCACATATACGCTACGCTTAATGGCATTCAAAGTCAAAATAACCAATAAATTCTCAAGGAATCAAAAGTTAGGGATCCACGTGCTCTTATGCAGTAGTCGCCACTGTCTAGAATATCTTATTTATTCCATTCCTATTCTTCCCACCACTGCTGAAGTCTCCGTTTAAATTCAAATATAAAAATATCCTTCTAACTGTGAGGTGCAATCGCGAAATTTCCTTGCAACCAATAAATAATGAGGTTTAAGTCACGTGATACTCGTGGCACATCATTCGACTATCAGCTGAATTATTCGTGATTATTTGTTTATTTATTATAAGAGCGATGGAAGTTACACTGTCCACAAAGAATTAGATAACTGTTTAGAAGCAGGCACAGAGGTCTTGGCATGTTAGAAGTCGCATTTAGTTATGCGTTGTGCTGCTGTGGGCAATATCCCTGTCCAGGAATGATATTTAAGGGGATTTGGAAATTTGTATTTCTTATGCAATTAGTTTGATTTGTTAACCAGATATTTAAGATGTAATAAACTTCTAAATTTTCCGTTGAATTCCTTGAATCCTTTATTTTAAAAAATGTGTGATAGTCACATGACTTTCTCTATCCTTTATGGTTTATTAGAGGGCATACAAACTATTCTTATCAAAGCTTATTTTTATATCTACTACATTTTAGTCCAAATAAACCTTTGCAGAAATACCTTCATTACTTTATAGATACAAAGGGAACACCGACAGTCAAATGTTTAAGAATTGGACGCTATATCCTTGTCTTAAAATGCCATGCTGTTTCCGCGCAATCGCGAGAAACAACTAAATGTTGACAGGAGTTTAACAGAATGAACAAGAAATGAACAATTCGAATCTTTAATAACGGATATCTCCGAAGTAGCTTATGCCACAAAAAAATTTGTTTGGAATAAATTGTGTATTTTAAAGAATCTACATTTTTTGTGTGGTACGTTTTCGTCTATAGCTTAGCGTTTACCATTATGCAAGATGATACAAAATTTTTTCCGAATGAAAATGACTTCATAGGCTATTCCCTGAAAATTCAAGATATACTTTTTATTTGTCATATAAATATCTCAAATATAGGTATTTAAATCAAAATTATTAGAGCCATTATTTTAGAAAATAAAAAATTTCGAAAAATGTTCCATGTAAAGTGTAGCTAGGGGTGGGGGGATTTTCTTGAAAATATTCGTGTCGCATCCCTGTAAAATACTGAACTTAAATACCAAGTTTGATACCTACACAAGTTTTCGTATTTGAGTTATGATGTTCACAGACACACAGACAAACACTCACATGGACATGTTTCCAAAAATGCTTTTGGATTCAGGGGGTCTCAAAATGTGTATTTCCTGTGAAATCTCAATATCGAATTTTTGGGTGGAGTGCAATACTTCCCCTACTTACTACACGTAGTAAAGAAATTAAAAGTAGTTTCTTTTTGTTATTCTTTCAATGCAAGGAATGGGTTTTTAAACCCTTTCTGAAGCTAAAGTACGAGGGCTAACCAATAAAGACTGAGACTGATTTTTTTCTGTAGTTTCCTTGATAGTTTTATGTCTCTACCACGAATACTTGAAAATAGCAGGGTTTCATGTATAATGTCCATAAGCGACAGCACTCTCGTAACGGTAGGTTGGTAGTAATGCTGTATATTGTTGACCCTACTTGAATTTCGCATACCACAAAATGGAGGTGACACGAGAGGAGCAATACAGCGCAATAAAATTTTATTTTCGTTTAAATCATACAGCCTTGAAACTTTCGAAAAGCTGAAGCAAGCATACGGTGAAGATGCACTACCTCGTGCAACGGTGTTTAGGTGGTTCAAGGACTTCAAAGAAGGGCGAGTCCTCTGTGCTAAGCAAGGTGGGCCTGGTGTTTCGGAATGGAATGATTTACCAGCATGCAGTTCCCCCCCTCACACTACTGTTACAGCAGCTACTACACGTCAGTATTGGCTACACTGAGGAAGCACATTACAAGGAAACGTCCAGAACATCATCGGAATGGGTGGCGACTTCATCACGACAACGCGCGGCCTCACATCGCAAATCAAGTCCAGGAATTTTTGGCTAAATTCAACATTACCTGTGTGCTGCATCCGCCTTAAAGCCCCGGTCTTACCCCCTGTGATTTCTTTTTATTCCCATTACTAAAGGCAAAGCTCCGGGGCATTCGATTTGAGAGCACTGAAGCTAAAGTGAGGCGATTCTCAAAGACCTGACAAAGAATGGCCTGCACCATGTTTTCGAGGACTGGCAGAGACGCTATAAAATGTGCATTCAGTTAGGAGGGGACTACTTTGAAAAAGATCATGTCAACATTGAAATGGAGTAATAAATATCTGTGATAAAAAATAAGTCTCAGTCTTTATTGATCAGCCCTCGTATTATGTGAATGCTGACTCCATCTTCTGTTGGGTTGCAACGGCACACAATCCGGGGACATTCTTTGCACATGTTGATGACATCTCTTCTGGTAATGTATCACTTCTTCCACCTGAAGTTCTTCTCTGATTTCCTTACTTCTTCTTTGGACTCAAAGGTCCACACCGAGTATTAATCGTAAGAATCTCATGTCGGCTCCTTCAATACGTCTTTTATCGCTTGTTCTTAACACCTATGTCTCGCTTCCATACAGCAGACGGTCTGGAGGCAGTATTATGTAGTCTTAATTGATTTCTTTATTAATATTTTTTTCCAAAATATAGTTTAATACTTTCGTTTATGTTATTACAATTTTATAGGTTACTTTCTAAGTCCCTATTTGTTTTGTACATTTATATTTCATACCGCAAGTATCTGAAAGTATTCACTTGTCCTATTATTTTATTATTTATGAGTATTTTAGTCCTAAATTACCTTTACCTCACAGCCATCATTTTTATTTTTGGGATAGATATTCTCATACGGTAATTTTGCAGGATGTTATTTAATTTTGTCACATGAGCTTGGAGATAATTTTCGCATTATGCTAAAAGTGCTTGAACATCTGCAAATAGGATATTATTAATTAGAATGTTGTTAAAGCAGTTTATACTTTCTTAATGGTCTACAAAAATTTTTACCTGTTCTACAGTTTTCAAAATTTTGGAACAAAATTTGAAATGTGTTCCAAACATATGTTTTACAAACTCATTCCAGGATTTGAAAATGAAGCATTAATCAATTTAGAAAATAAATTCAAAGTGTACAACTCTTGCTTTTTAATGAATAAGAATGATTTATAAAGGCATACATTTGTTCATTTTTATTTTCCTAAAAATTTCTAACCATAACTTTACTTTAATTGTCATCTTAGGCCTCCTAGGTGAAAATTACAAAGTAATTGGCAAAATGTTGCACTCCAAGGGCAATTTTAGTAATAACGAGGACTAAAAAGATAATGAACAAAGTACATTACTTCTAAGGGTAGGTAATAGACATAAAAACTGCACTGCTATGTTGATTGATACTTCAATGATTTTACTACCTGCACCCTTATATACTCACCCCTTATAAAATCACTAAACTTTATTAGTGTACAAAATATATATACCTATATTATATATACACTTTTTTAATGTTCGACAATTTTCACAGGTTGATTGATCTCTTAAGGGTGCTTAAATGCGACGCCTCGCGTGAGTGAATTTACTGGCCTGTAAAATATTTCCTGTGGCACAACATTTCGATGGAACTGATACAAACCCGATGCCGTTAAATAAACTTAACAGCTATCATATAATTCCAATGTTAAGCTTAATTTTCAGCTAAAAAGGTTCAATTACCGCTAATGAGATATAGCACTTACAGTGTCAGTTTCTGGAGAAGATATTTAGTTATTCTTTGAGCACTGTTTGCAAACAATTGAATAACTGTTTCAAAACAAACGCAGCATTTCTAATATTTAAACTGAATTTTCTAGTCAGTATTGAGGATTTCTTACTGATGAAATACGTGTTTGTTGTATTTGAAGTCATAGTAAATTTCTGAAGAAGCTATAGGTATATATTTTTCTATTTCCTGTAACGTTTGGCGAAGAAATGTCTGGTTTTAATCACTCCATACAACAAAGCATTGTACATGGAGAGCAATAATAATTATATCGCTGATTTAAACTATAGCATCCAAACTCTCCAAGGCTGACATGCTTTCTTTATCTGCTCAGTTGGCTTCGTTTTATGTTTAATTTCACTTCCAACATGAACCATAAAAGTTAAGGTGTGCAGAATTGCACAGAGCAAAAGTGAACCTAAGTCGTAAAGTGCTCGTTTATAATACAACTAGCAGAAATACCGGCGTTGTCCGGAGTTTTGACGATTTTGGTAAGCATCGATTTTCGAAATGTTGTTTATTTACACTTAAATTAATTAAAGCAATTAGAATATTTCTGATATTCAATTCTTTTAATTTCAATCACTTCACCATCATTGTCCAAGTTTTCCATTCGTACTGGAAAAAAAAACATACCCATATTCCAATTACATGCCGCCTTTAACATCTAGGTCATATCGCGACTTTTGCCTTTGGAACAATTATCTTTGGGTGTCTTTAAATTCACTCTTTCTCTCTCACATACACACACTTGCTCTCTCTCTCTCTTTCATATTTCCAGACTTCAGGGAGGATAGGGACTAATCCTGGTCAAATAAAAATTACCACACTCAGCTCGGAATCAAACTCATGACCCCTGAATTTGGAGGTTAGCATGCTAACCACCGGACTACAGAGACGGCCCATTTATAATATTGTTATTGATTTAACAGACCCAATCGTGCTGAATATACTCAAATTTGCACCCGCCGACTTCCACTTTCGTTTTGGGGTGGTTTTTGTTATACTACTCCTAAAAGAATGAAGAGAATATGGTTCATATTTATATTTCACAAGAAATATTCGTGTGGAGAAATCTCAAAACCGGTTCCCACTGAACGCTTTCCTTTCCCTCTTCCGTTAGGATTGGGTTTCATTTTTTAGTGCATGTGATAGCACCTTCACAGTATTTTTACTCTTGTCCTAAAGAATATATGTGTGCCAAATTTTGCATTTGTACTGAACATTCTCCAAAGTATCTCCAATGAATAATTTTCAAACCCAACTACCGTCCGTTAGGGATGCTTTTTTGCATTACCGCCTCTAAAAGAATGAAGGGAGTAGCATTTGTATTTTCATTTATCAAAATTATTGAGAAAATGGCCTATTAATGCCGAAAATGCTCAAATTTACCTCCTTTCCAACATTTTCTACCCTTCTTCCTTGTCGGATGTTTTTTTCTGATACTACTCCTACAGTATTTTTATTCTTGTGCTAAAGAACCTGTGGCAAATATGGTCGAAATCGGTGCAAATGTGTTTTTTGTAGTGTTTAACGTCCGTTCTTACTGCATACGGCACCACAGGCGGTGTACACTGATGGTACATGAAGTGAAATGATAATTGGGAAAGGAAATTCGGTAAGGAAATGTTCCAGACCTAAGTTTAGGTACCTTCCTGGCATATCCCAGTTATGAGGACTGAGGAAAACCTTTAAGAAACCTCCTTCAGGGAGGACGGTACTAGCTGGACTTGAACCCCCCCCCGTATCTCGTTTCACGCATCCGTGCTTTAATGAACTCAGCTACCCGCATCGTCGGTAGAAGAATATAAATCAGAAGAGTGATGTTTGAGATGAGCAAGTTTTCCAGTATGGATTTTATCGGAGTTTCACTAGAATCTTTCAGTTAAACACAACATTCAACAATAATTTTATTGATTGTTAAGTTTAAGTGTTGGGTTTCTTCAGTAGCACTTTTAAAATTATACTTACCGAGGCCTATTTCGAATTTCGATTATTTGGACCACACATTCAAAGAGTCGTTCCCAGTTATCTAACTAAATAACTAAAAAACTGCTGTTTTATATTTTCTGTCAGTATCTGTGGTATTCCAACAAGTCTTTTGACATTCAACAGCAAGATTCCGATTTCCCTGAGACACTTTCTTCTGCAAAATGTGGAGAATGAAGGGAAACGTCTAATTCATGCAAGATCTCTCTGTACGTATTCTTTTGAAATGTTGCTTCAAATTAAAGAAATCCAAATTCTCACAGCCCTGATATGGTGAAGGCAATTATATAATAATAATAATAATAATAATAATAATAATAATAATAATAATAATAACTGTATCTTTACATTTACTTAATTTACCACTTAACCTATGGTAGGTAGGAAATAGATATTGCATTTCTTCCAAAAATTTGACTGAGATTTAACCAGAAATACACACTTTGAGATTCGATGAATCGAAGAAAAAAAAAGAAGCAAAAAAACGAAAATTTAAAAAAGACCCATGTATAGACCTGTCCAGCCGAGTGGTCAGACCGCTCGCCTCTCACCGAGACGGCCCGGGTTCAATCCCAGGGACCCGCATGTGGGATTTGTGGTGGACAAAACGGCGTCTTGGCGGGTATTCTCCGGTTTCTCCCGCCATTCATTTAACCAACTGCTCCATCATCACCTTTCCTTTCATCCATTTTCACCATCATTTCGTTTCATCTCCTTCCTTCCTCCCATACCAGGCATCGGGCTGATCACCCATCCTGGATGCTCTGTCTGATCCATGAGTGTCTGCTCCTCGACGGGCCTCTGACCCCAGGCACCCGCCTGTAAGTCCTGGGAGGTGTAAGTCCTACATCAGAGGAGGTTAAACAGAGAAAGAAGAAGAAAGAAGAAAGTATAGACTTGTGTATATGTGTGCGTGTGTGTTTGTCTGCGTCTGTCTGTATGTGAACAGTCTCAAAAACGAAAAGCCGAATAAATACTACATATCACTGAGTCATAACTTTTGACTCTACGCTACCAAATATCTGTTACATTAAAATGGTTTTATTTAAAAAAACAGCTCTGACAACTTTGATTACCATATAATAGAGCATACATGAAAAATCTGATGTTACATTCATATGAACTTCTCTACTCACTATCGTTTATTAGTGGTACACAAATTATTCTTACAAAAGCTTGTTTTTCTATTTCATTTTAATCGAGATAAATATTTGCAGAAACAACTACATTACATATTTCGTTATAAATGCAAGGGGAACAGCGATAGTCAAATGTTTAAGAACTGGATGTTATGTGCTATTCCATACTGTTTCTATGCAATCGCAAGAAGCGACTGAATGTCGACAGGACTTTAAAAGAATGTTCAATTCGAATAATAAATAATGGATATTTTGGAAATGGCTTATGCCACAAAAATTATTTGAAATAATTGTGTTTTAAAGAGATCTGTATTTTTTGTGTAGCACGTTTTCGACTACCATTTGGTGTAGGATTATTGGATTGGGCTCGTTGGTACGGGTTAAAACAAGTTTATGTGCTATTTGGTGTGGTCTTGCTAGGTTGCTGGGTTCGTTGTGGGTGCGGGGACGTGAGTTCGTTCCCCTTTCAGTAATGATGGGAGGTTGGACCGGGGAAGGATTCTTATCTCAGGTATGCAAGCAAAGAAAGCACAGGTAGTCACTAGACGACCTTCGGTTGCTGGTCTTTTATTCTTGTAGAAACACACTCTCCCTCTGTCCCGCACACAAGACACAAGTCAACTGCTACAGTTATGATCATTTATTAAGTCGCTGTCACCTATGCTACGTCCCGATGACGAGTTGTCGTTCCTCGCTATAACACGCTAATTTCTATGGTTATCACGTAGTCTCTTGCATGACCCTATACGTGAACTTTGTTACTGTACACTTAGTTATTTTGCCGACCACTACGTCGGAAATGCAACACTTAGCGTTTTAACATGATGCCGGTCGCAACGAGTGTGTCCCTTCGTCTTCGCGGCTCCTACCTCGTTCTGTCTAGGATCTTTTCCTATTTCACGCACATTTTCTAGGCGACTTGGTTTGGTCCATAACCACGTGACTTATCACGTCGGTTATTTGCTACTTTCTTTTCTACGCTTAATTCTTATTGGTGGTTCTCCTACCAAGACTTGTGCGAATTGCTATTTTCTATTTGGAATATTTTATGCCCTGTCGCTCATTTCTAGCGTTGGTTTGTCCGCTTCAGTGAATTTGGAGACCGATTAAACACGTACGTCTTGGTGCCTCTTAAGTCGCGTTGGAATGTTCTGCCTTTGTTCAGAACGCCACATGTTCGGCAGAATTCTTAAAAGGCCGAAGACTTTTCCGGTGTGTCCGGTTATAGCCTCCAGCTCTTTAACAGCTACATGTTCCGGTCTACCCTTCCACAAGCTTTAGCTCTTTTGAAATTTCATTCCTTATGCTACAAGTATGAATAATTTGATGTGTATTTATTATATTTATTTATTATATTTATTTATTATATTTATTATATATGTATATATAAATAATTGTCAGGCGCGTGTTTCTGCTTCACATTTAACGTTTATCACTTATACAAGATTATATAAAATTCCTTCGGAATGAAGAGGACTTTACAGGCTATTCCCAGGAAATTCAAGACATACATTTTATAAACATCTTTAATATACGGTATTTTAATCAAAATCGTTAGAGACATTTTGAGAAAATAAGAAAATTCGAAAAATGTTCATTTAAAGGGTAGGTGGGGTGAAGGGATTCTCTTGAAAATCTTCGTGTTGCATCTTTTGAAGGTCGCATCTTTGAACTTAAATATAAAGTTTGGTATTAATCCGACTTTTTGTTTTTAATTTATGCAGCTTACAGACACACACATACTTACAAATCTTTTTCATAAATCTTTCTTTTTATTTAGGTAGCTCAAAACATTTATTTTGGTGGAATCTCGATATCGAATTTTTGGGTGGAATGTAATTGCTTTTCTACCTACTATGTAGAGAAAGAGAAAGTAGAAAGTAAAAATGTATCAAGTATTGGAAATTTCAAATTAATAATAACGAATATTTCGGAAATGGCTGATGCCACAAAAAGTTTATTTGACATCAACTGCGTGCTTTAACGAGATCCATATTTTTCGTGTGCTAAGTTTTTGTCTGGTTTATCTGATATACATAATTTGTTCCGAATGAACAAGTCTTCCCGCACTATTCGCAGAAAACTCAAGATATACATTTTGTCATGCAAATATCTTAAACATAGACATCTTTAATCAAAATCGTTGGAGCATTTTTATAAAATCAAATGTAACGAAACTTTGTTTTGAAAATATTTTTCAAAATCTTTATGCTCCTCCTTGGAAGATTTTGAAAGTAAATGTCAAGTATGATATTCATCGGAGCGCACACACACACACACACACACACACACGCGCGCGCGTATGTAGTTATTGCATTTTATTTAAATTGTCTTTACAGTCTTTCTCATTATCAAATTCTATAGAATGTTATATAAACAGAAAACCGCAAGATATAGACGAAAACTTCTGCAATAAAGGTCCAGAGCTTATTAAATTTATGACGCAGCCACGCTACGTCCTCCAATAATGAAGCACTACCTTTGCCTCACGATTGCTGCGTTTCTCCTCCTAATTGTTTTTTTATACTTTGCCACGGCTGCTCGAGCATGAGATCTTAATCTCTGGGTATGCGTGGATGTGTACAGAGAAACACGAACGCTTTCTTGGAACACTTTTATTTTCACCATTTAAAATAAAACTTAAGGTTTGCCGATCACTTTTAAATGCATACAATGCTACTGTGTCTTTACCAAGACCGAAGATTATTAACTACAGCTGAACGTTCTACCCTCTTGCATGTTCGCCGTCAATGTTCACAACTCGACGAGAATGTCATCCCACTCTCACCAATCGCTCAGGACAGAATGACTTTCACCACCGCGCTACAAAGAGGAAAAACTCCTAACTTCCCCTCTCTCTCCTCAAAACACTCCTCAAACTTAGCGTCATGAAGCCTCTAATGACCTTCACATCCCGGCCAGTGCAACTGCACCCATTAATTCCAAGAGAAACTTGCTTCAATGATATTTACCCTTTATACCTGGGGCTGGTCCCTAATTAGCTAAACTGTGCCTGTCTTGTCTTTCTGTAGCTTTTACAGTCAACAATTTTCACAATGCTTCTCCTTTTTATACATATACTGAAATTAAATATTTTATTATTTATTTTATATCACTATCCTTCTCGGGTTATTATGATAATTATTGACTTCATAATTTCGGCTTCATTTCTTAGCATTAGGTATTTCCGAAAATTCGCTGTCGTTTATCTGAATGTTCCATTATTTAACGCAATACACTTTGAAATGCCATTTTTCCTTTTTTACTGAACCGATGCGAACAGATATAGCAGCATTTGCAAAGATATATAAAAACTCTTGTGTGACAATTATAGAATATGTATTGAAATAATTTTGTATATTTAATAGGAAAAATATAGAAAAAATGTTCTAATGTTATAAATTCACATGACTTTCTCTATCCTGTATCATTTATTAATGGGTATAAAAACTTATATTACGAAAGCGTATTTTTCTATCTACTTCATTTTAATCGAAACAAACCTTTGTAGGATTAGATAAATTGCACATATCATTATAAATACGAAGGGGACAGCGATAGTCAAATGTATAAGAACTGAACGTATATGTTGGTCTTAAAACTTCATATACTCTCCATGACATCACGAGAAACAATTCAATGTCGACAAGACTTTCAAAGAATGATCAGTACGAACCATTAATAACGGCTCTCCCGGAAATGTGTTATACCACAATTTAAAATAAATTGTAGCTTTTAAAGTGATCTACAACTTTTGTGAAGTACGTTTTCGTCTATCATTTAAGACATACCAGTTACACAAGATTATACAAGATTCCTTTCGAATGGAGAGGAGTTCACAGGCTATTCCCAGAAAATATAATGTATACATCCTATTTCTCATGTAAATATATTTAATGTGTGATATTTTTATCAAAATCGTTATAGTCAGTTTTGAGAAAATCGAAAAATTCGAAATGTAGCATAAACACCAAACTGGTTTTTGGTTCAATACCTTCCAAAGATGCGACCCGAATATTTTCAAGAAAACCCCTATCCCAAACTACCCTTTAAATAAATTAACAATAATACATAAGAGAATCAAAAGATCTCTAATTAAGACCTATAATTAAACATAAACATAATGTTTGAATAAAAAGAATTAAACCTATAGATATTGGATGATTTTTCGAAATTTTTGATTTTCTAAAAATTGGTTAAAATACCATGTATTAAATATATTTACATGACAAATACAATGTAGGTATATTTCGAATTTTCTGGGAACAGCCTCGGAAGAGGATGTCTTGTAAATCTCTTTATTCATTCATTCTCTGTTTAACCTCCTCTTATGTAGGACTTACACCCCCCAGGACTTAAAGGCGGGTGCCTGGGGTCAGAGGCCTGTCGAGGAGCAGACACTCAGAATATCCAGGATGGGTGATCAGCCCGATGCCTGGTATGGGAGGAAGGAAGTAGATGGTGAAATGGATGAAAGGAAAGGTGATGATGAAGCAGTTGATGGAATGAATGGCGGGGGAAACCGGAGAACCCGGAGAAAACCCGCCGAGACGCCGCTTTGTCACACAAATCCCACCTGCGGGTCCCTGGGATTGAACCCGGGCCGCCTCGGTGAGAGGCGAGCTGTCTAACCACTCGGCCACGGCGCCGCCTGTAAATCTCTTTAAAGCACATAGTTATGTGCACTGTGGCATAAGCCATTTCTGAGATATCCGTTATTAATGATTCGATTTGTTCATTCCTTCATTTTTCAAAGTCCTTTCTACATTTTGTTTTTCGCGGTTGCACGGAAACGTTATGAATTTTAAGACAGTATATAGTGTCCAGTTCTTAAACATTTGACTATCGCTGTTCTCTTTGTTTGCTAACGAAATGTGTAATGTAGCTATTTTTGCAAAGGTTTATTTGGATTAAACTGAAGTATATAGGAAAATAAACTTTAGTAAGATTAGTTTGTATACCTACTAATAAACGATATCAAGTAGAGAAAGTTTGGTTTGTTATAATACCAGCATCCTAAATAGCAGAATTTATTGAACTATTTCAAAATTGTGTTATTACTTTTACGTGAAAAGTATCTAAAAGCCTTTATTTATACTCCTTTTTACTTTCTTTATTACTATAATAAGAAGGTGGATTATTGTATTCCATTTAAAAATTTGATGTCGAGATTTTACCGGAAATTTATGTTTTGAGGCCCCCTGAATAAAAAAATCTGATGTTATATCTCTTGTACAAACTATTTTTACAAACGCTTATTCTCCATCTACTTCATGTTAATCGAGATAAACATTTGCAGACTCTTTCTTATTGCTAATTTTCTTGTAGATATAAGGTGAATATATATTTACAAGGGCAATATAGAAATACAATAGCCTTTAAGCATATACATATCTCTTAATAGCTGGTTGCTAGGTGCAGCACCATTCCCTTTGCCACAGATTAATACTTTTTGCATATCCAAGACAAAAAAATTAATAACGAATTCCCATTTGAGAAAATAAGTATTGAAAAATTTAAGGGAATAACAAGCAATATCTCGAAAATGGTTCACTCAACAAAAAAAAATGTAAATGACATAAATTGTGTATTTTAACGCGATCTACATTTTTTGTGTAGTAAAATTTTCTCTATCTCTTATGGTTTACCAGTTATGCAAAAGTCGTTCACAATGAAGAATACTTTTGGAGACATTCCCAGAAAATTCAAGATATACATTGTATTTGTCATAAAAATATCTTAAACATATGATATTTTAATCAAAATCGTTAGAGCCATTTTTGAGAAAACTAAAATTTTCGAAAAATGTTCCACGTAAAGGGTAGTTTGGGGTGGGAGGATTTTCTTGAAAACCTTCGTTCGCATCTCTGGAAGATACTGATCCTAAATACCAAGTTTGGTGTTTATCTGACTGTTTGTTTCTGAGTTATGCTGTTCACAGACAGACACACAGACACACACACAGACATGTTTCCAAATATGCTTTTTTTTGGATTCAGGGGGTCTGAAAACATGTATTTCCGGTGAAATCTCGGTATCGAATTTTTGGGTGGAATACAATACTTCCCCTACTTACTATACGTAGTAGAGAAAGTAAAATAGCATTGTAAGAAAAAGATCCGTTTGTGTGTCTGTGAACAGCATAACTTAAAAACAAAAAGTCAGTTAGATATCAAACTTGGTATTCAGTGTGAAATTCGGGTCAATTAACGTTAAGTCAATAGAAGAATAAGGTTTTGTAAGAATAATTTGTTGAAGAACGGGTGGATTAAGTCTTGGGAATGTAACACATCAGAAGTTTTGTTGAAGTTTTTAATTTGAAAAGCCAATGGTAATTTTTCTGGTGAAGTAATATTGATAAATACAACTTAAGGTATTTAAAAAGGCATGTGCGTGTTTCTACATACAATTTTTAATTATAGAAGAAAGCCAAAGCCAAATCAATGATAACCATGCTGAGCTGAGTAAGTGAAAGAGAAATTTATTTTGAAAACATCAGTTAGGAAAGCTTGCATAGTATGAAAACCATGAGTTAATTACAACCACAATGGTTGCGGAAAACAGAGCTAGAGAATCTAGAGAAATACACCCAAAAATGCACGAAGAAACGCACTTGAAAACAAAGAACTCGATTGTGTTTTGAAGTAGGACTTCTAACCCCTTCGTAAAATTCGAGCACATACCACGGTCCCATCTGCAGGCGGCAGCTATTGAGTTATACTTTCGCCATGCAGACCATTCTAAACCTTTGCCGAACTCAAAGACATAGTGACTTACTTCCCTTTATTGATTTTCTCTGAAATAATGTAGTCTCATTAATGTTGTCCCTTCAACATACAAAACTCTTAGTGCTCCCTCCTGCATGGCTGTCTATATTTGCTTACCAACCGGCGCTAATGGGCATCTGGTAAAACGTCAGGTGCCCATTAGGCAGAGGTTCTTGTTTCGTTATGTGGTATGAATGAATATGGTAGTTAACATATTATATATTCGAGTGAGTATTACGTTGAAAAACGAATTCCTAAAAGGTTTTCTAAGATTAAAGTACGATAGGTAATATTACCTTTTCCAATCAGTCTTTCACTCATTAGAAATAGATGTTCTGGAACACAGTACTCGATCTAAAACAGAATAAGCGTATACAAAGTCCACTTAAATTATTTCTAAGAGCAGTTAAATGTAATCTTTAAGACCTCCTCAACTCGTAATCATCTCTCTATGTGTGTGGAATTAACTAATTTAGTTGCATATTGTCGCAGCCTCCAATCAAACACGCTCAAGGGGCAGAGCACTCGCTAGAGAGGTAACCGGTAGTTAACAAATTGTAATAATTTGAATAAGGCGAGGCTACGACTAGGGACGCAGCTAAAGTGAAAGTGCAGAAATATTATTACAAACTGGCAAAAGGACACCTACATGGTTTAAAATAGATAGAAGGAGCTTTACACTATCATGAATAAGACAATAAAGATTTGGATGGCACCGTGTTTATTGGATAAAGCTTATTACATACCCCATCTTAGTTCCATGCCTTTCGGGTGAGGCCGCCATGCATTCCTGCACGGAGAGGGCGAATACACGTCTGGTCTGGTTGACTGCAACTCACTGACTCTCAGCCCCAAGCCACGCTACAAAAAGCGTGGGGGACGACAACTAACCTACCCCCACCTAAACTGCTAATCCCCATCTAAACTTCAACCGCCATCTCGAATCTAGGTGACCAAAGAGACGTATGCGCATACGTCACATCATATATATTCCAACCTTTTAGGAGGAAAACGTTTTCGAAAGGTAATACTTTCTTTTATTTATTGAATTTTTTTAGAAATTATTATTTTGATACAATGATTAATTTAATTTTTAAATATACTGTTTTTATTAAATATTTTGTATGTTCCGTTACATTATTTAAAGTTTTTAATATATATATATATATATAGGGAGAGCCAAAAGACTACGAACCGGCTGCGCGGTGTTTCTCCTGTACGCGTCCTCGGCGCTCGTTACCGTCTGCCGCTATCATAAAAGGCGCGGATGAAACCATACATATTTAAAACTACTTTTAAAGGCTTTCATCATTCGCCGTAGTTCACGTTGAAAAATGCTGGAAATTTTCTGTCCGATATTTTGTTTTAATTTTGCCAGGATGTGTGGGTTTGTCTTGTATACGTTGTTTTAAGTTACCCCAGAGATACAAATCGCAGGGGGTTAGGTCGGGGGAACGAGAGGGTCACAAATCTGTACTAATAATTCTGTCCTCAAACACACTTTCAATTTTTCTCATCGAAATATTGGCCGTATGAGCTGATGCAGAGTCTTATTGAAAAAAGCCAACATCACGCTCCCCGCTCTAAAAAAGGGGTCAACATTGTATTCACGTATGTACGGGCTTCAACTATTGACTCGCAAAAAATTGACGAGTGATGGATAGTTTCCTAAAGAGGAGTCAAAAATGTATGGACAACGACGGTGACCAGTTTCAACATCTCTTTTCATAAAGTTGGTAAGTAAAGCCTTTAAAAGTAGTTTAAAAATGCTGTACGGTTTCATCCGCGTGTGTACATATATACACATAAATTTACTTATTATTTCAGCCACACATCCTATAGTAGGATTAGTTTATCGGAGGAGGAAACATCGCCACTGCGACAAGCTTGATCTATTGCGCCTACACCCCCGGGGAGACAGCGATGAGGTGGAGGAGCTGTATGAGGACTCAGGCTGTCTCAGGTACGCAAATACGCGCAGAAGTCCTTAATATTTCCAGTTTGAACACCAGCGCACCAGTAGAAACAAAGAATCCTAAGAGAGGGCGACGAAGCGACCCTAACAGGCCTGACAATGCACCCTGGCGCTCACCGGGAGAAACATTTTTAATGCGCAAGCAACTACGCCATCTGCTCGACACCGCAAGTCACGAATATACACCTGAAACGTGAGAAGGAGAGATAAAATGAGAGGAAATGGTGGAAAGGAGAAATCGTGGTAGAATACACCATCCCGGCATTCGCCTAGGTGACCAGAGGAAAACCACGAAAAACCCATGGTCAGAGTGGGCGGTGACCAGGAATCGAACCCGGCACATCCCACAGACGTTATAGCCTGAGCCATCCCGCTCGGCCATCCTATAGTCTTATTTAAAATCAAAGCATTAAAATTGCATTAGCTTAACTTCAAACGATTCAATTAAGAATTCTAGTACTGGGCTGTATGACGCTCGACGTATGAGAGAAGTGGATGTGGGTTAAACTTCCTCAGAAAGGACTCGCGTCGAGCTATTCAAGGAATACAAGCCAGCGAACTCATGGATTCGACTCCATGATGGGCTAACAACAAGCGAATTGCCTGATACTAAAATGCGCCGTGCGTTCCAAATCGGTAGATCTCAAGACAACAACCTCTGTTGGGCATGCCACAGAGAGATTGAAACTCTTGTGCACATCTTGGAATCCTGCCCTCATGGAGCAGTATTACACAACTCTCGCCATCACAGAATTCGCTTCATGATTGCCGATGAACTGCGATTGATTTTCATTCATTCATTATCTGTTTACCCTCCTCTTATGTAGGACTTCACCCCCCAGGACTTACAGGCCCTGGGGTCAGAGGCCTGTCGAGGAGCAGACACTCATGGATCAGACAGAACATCCAGGATGGGTGATCAGCCCGATGCCTGGTATGGGATGAAGGAAGTAGATGAAACGAAATGTTGGTGAAATGGATGAAAGGAAAGGTGATGATGGAGCAGTTGGTGGAATGAATGGCGGGGGAAACCGGAGAACCCGGAGAAAACCCGCCCAGACGCCGCTTCGTCCACCACAAATCCCACATGCAGGTCCCTGGGATTGAACCCGGGCCGCCTCGGTGGTAAGCGAGCGGTCTAACCACTCGGCCACGGTGCCGCGAACTGCGATTGAACAAGTATAAAGTCTTCGAGGAGGTCCACAGTCTGGAAACTACGTGTGTTTTTAAACTAAGTACCGATAGTTTTTTTTTAAATAAAAATATTATTTTCCAATTAGTTTATTATCATTCATTTATTACCTTACAGTTTACAGTACTTCTCCACATAGTCACCGCCGTTAT
Organism: Deroplatys truncata; assembly: GCA_030765065.1. NCBI lineage: Eukaryota > Metazoa > Arthropoda > Insecta > Mantodea > Mantidae > Deroplatys > Deroplatys truncata. The sequence continues at coordinate 67,140,238 of CM060984.1, forward strand.
TCAGGCACTTGTAACGGAAACCAGTCTTTGTATACCTTCGTCAAAGAATGATGCCGCCTGTGATGAAAGCCAAGTCTGCCATTCTTGTTTCATATCATCGTCGCTGAAATGATTTCCACCAAGAAATTTCTTCAGATGAAGAAACAGATGGAAATCGCTTGGTGCCAAATCCGGACTGTAGGAAGGGTGGTCGAATTGTTCCCAACTAAATGATACAATCAAATCTAGAGTTTGTTGGCTGTGTGTGGCCGGGAATTGTCACTCTTTAATGTTTCCCCATAAACCGCACACAATTGGCGATGAATGTTTGCTGGTGTAGCATTTCTCGCACTCAAAAAACGAATCACTGATCTGACTTCACAGTCGGCAGGTCATTCGATTGTTCTGAACATTTCAAAATGCTCTAACAGCAGGAAAATACAAAGTGACGATCGCTCACAGTTGCGTATGGCTTCATAAAGAATGGCGGAAGTGATCGTGCGTCTGCAGCAGCAAAATATTAAAACGGTACTTACTTTATAAAAACACGCCTCGTAACGGTAGTGCAATACGAACTGATATGATTGCAATTCCAGAAAAAACAACAAATAGGATATATAGGGTAGGATATATTGTTATACACCGGTATGAGGCCAAAAGTTCTGCAGCTAAAATATTAAATTTGGTTACCCCGGCATAAACATTGGGGGACGTAGACTCAGAGGCGGCGAAAGATACCAAGAACTTGCTGCACAAAGCTAAAGCGTGCGTGGGATCTTTAGAACATAAAAATACATAAATTTATATTTACCTCTGATTTATTATACATAACAAGGTGCCCTACATTATACACAAAAGGTTACAGATGAACACTGGAGAGATGCCCCCCCACACACACACCCATCACGTCTACGCAACCATACACTCAGAAGACCTACACTAGACTGACTCCACTGGTAACGCCAAGCACTCAAACAAAGAGGCTCTTCCCTCAATTGCCTTCCCCCCTGACTAGGAATTGGAGGAAATTGCCACGCCGGACAAGAATTCAAAGTTACAAACGAAACAATCAGTTCAACAATATATTATACACAGTAATAATGTGTTCGACGCGACAATGCACACACATACGCTACAATATTATCGATCCTACCGTTAGATTCGAAAAGCTTAAAGGCCCACCAGAAGAAATCGACAAAGAGAAAAGGCCATATACTTCAAGGCAAAATATGATCTCGGTAACATAGGGGTAATTGGCCTGATAGTCGGAGCTCCCAGCACCACACGTATACATTTTTTTCAACAGCTGGAAAAAGTTTGGATTGAAGAAGGACAAAATAAAATAAATTGCTATATCTGCAATAAGAGGTTCAATTGCCCTTCTTCGAAATCATTTGAACAATGATAATAATAATAATCATAATAATAATAATTTTAGAATTTTTACGGTTTATATTCCATTTAAATTTAAATTGAGTTTCATTTATGGACACTCTTTAACTACTATGGTTCTTAGCGTCCCATTCCATATTGGGCATGAAAGACCGGTAATTTTGCTCAGAGGCCTCTTTATCAGGCTTGAGGTTCTTTTGCGTGCCGTAAATCTACGACACGGGACCACCAGCTTTACTTTCCTTCCGAAGGAAGCCATGCTAAGGATTTTTACACCCGAAAAAATTCATCGCCCTCCGCCGGGTTTGAACCCGCGACCTTGGGAACTAATTGCTGTTAATTATTTACTATATCTCATTTTCTATTATCACGTTTAACACTACTTTTGTAGCTTTTACTTTTCTTGAGTATCATGTTAAATGAGAAAAAAAACTGAACTGTCGGTGTTACATTTTTATCTTTGTAGCAGTGTTTAAATGTTATAAATTGTTTTTTATGTAGAGAATTTATTTATAATTTATTTCTTTTACTCTGTTTTTGATGACAGCCCATAATTATGGGGAGTTGTGTCAATAAACAAATAAACACACATTTTATTGCAGGTACAAGAGGGATATAGGAAACAGAATCAATAGTTACATATTTAAAAGCGGACCTCTATATGCTGGCCTTAAAATTCTATACTTTTTCCATGACGTCACGAGAAACAACAGAATAGCGACAGAATTTTAAGAAAATGAAAAAAATATTGAAAAATTCAAATCAATAATAACTGATATGTCGGAAATTGCTGATGTCAGCAAAAATGTTATTTGATATAAGTTGTGGGTTTTAAAGAGATCTACTTTTTGTGTAGTACCCTCTTGTCTATCTGTTAAGGTTTATCAGTTACCGAAATTATACAAAATTTCTTCCGAATGAAGAGGAGTTCACAGCCTCTTTCCATAAAATGCAAGATATACATTTTTATTTGCTCTAGAAATATATGTTTATATGGTATTTTAATAAAAATCGTTATGATTATTTTTGAGAAAATAAAAAAAAATCGAATAATGTTCGATATAAAAGCTAGTTTCTTGAAAATCTTTGTGTCGTATCTTTGGAAAATACTGAATTTAGATACGAAATTTTGGCATTTAACCAATATTTCATTTTACTTTCTCTACTACGTATAGTAAGTAGGGGAAGTATTGTATTCCACCCAAAATTTCGATACCGAGATTTCACCGGAAATACATGTTTTGAGACCCCCTGAATCCAAAAAAAGCATTTTTGGAAACATGTCCGTGTGTGTGTCTGTGTGTCTGTGTGTCTGTGTGTCTGTGTGTGTGTCTGTGAACAGCATAACTCAGAAACGAACAGCCGGATAAACACCAAACTTGGTATTTAGGTTTAGTATCTTCCAAGGATGCGACACGAAGGTTTTCAATAAAATCCCCCCACCCCAGAGTACCCTTTACATGGAAGATTTTTCGAAAATTTTAATTTTCTCAAAAATGGCTCTAACGATTTTGATTAAAATATCATATGTTTAAGATATTTTTATGACAAATAAAATGTATATCTTGAATTTCCTGGGAATGTCTCCAAAAGTATTCTTTATTGTGAACGACTTTTGCATAACCGGTAAATCATAAGAGATAGACAAAATTTTACTACACAAAAAATGTAGATCGCGTTAAAATACACAACTTATGTCAAATACATTTTTTTAGTTGAGTGAACCGTTTGCGAGATATTGCTTGTTATTTCCTTAAATTTTCCAATACTTATACTTTTTCTCAAATTCGTTATTCATTTTTTAATGTCCGGGACAAGCAAAGAGAATGGAATGCGCCACATAGCAACCAGCGTTAAAATATTTGACTATCGCTTAAAAGCTATCATATTCCCCTTGCATCTACAAGAAAATTAGCAATAAGATTGACATCTCGAGATCTCGATTAACATGAAGCATATGGAGAATAAACGTTTGTAAAAATAGTTTGTACAAGAGTAGAGAAAGTCATGTGAGTGTAACACATCAGATTTTTTAATTATGCTGACACACATACACACGAATCTTTTTCTATAAATGGTTCCTTTTGGAATCAGGGTATTTCCGTTGGAATCTTTAATTCGAATTTTTGGGTGGAATACGATGCTTCCTCTTGCCTACCATTGGTAGGTAACAGAAAAAGTAATAAGGAGATTATGAACAGTGGTAGTAGGTCCTAAGTGCAAGGACCGAGGTGGATGTCTCAGGCGGCAACGTCTGTGGCTCGCATTCGGGAGGTCCCAGGTTCGATTCTCGGTGACCGCTCACTCTCATCATGGGGTTTGTCGGGGTTTTTCCGTGGTCGCCTAGGCGAATGTAGGGTTGGCGTATTGTATTACGATTTCTTCTTCCCCCATTTCCTATCATTTCATCTCTTACTTTCACGTTTCTGGTGTGTTTTCAGGTCCTGTGTGGTGGCGGCGTCGGGCAGATGGCGTGCATGCTTGCGCATTGGAAAGACCTCCCCGTGAACGCCAGGGCGTTGTCCCGACGTCGCTTTGTCGCCCTCTCTCGGGATTCTTCGCCTCTTCTCTGTGGGCCAGTGCGCCTGCGGACCTGAGACCTCCTACAGTTCCGTCACCTCATTCCTGCCTCCCGGGGGTTGTAGCCACAATAGATCAAGCTGGTTAGTGCGCGAGGTACCCCCCCGCCGATAACACATCCTGCATCCTACTAGGAGCGTGAAATATGTTGCACTAAGCGCATAAAAGTGCAGGAAAGTTTAGGGCTTGGAGGGAGAGAAGGGGGAGGCACTTGAGAATTCCCTTGAATTATTTTAAACCAATGGCTAGTATAATATCGCAGATTCCTTTTTACTTTCTCTACTACGTATTCTCTACTAGGTAGGGGAAGTATTGCATTTCACCCAAAAATTCGATATCGAGATTTCACCGGAAATACATGTTTTGAGGCCCCCTGAATCCTATAAAGTATTTTTAGAATAAGGTCCGTGTATGTGTCTGTGAACAGCATAATCCAAAAACGAAAAGTCGGATAAATACTAAACTTGGTATTTAGGTTCAGTATTTTTCAAAGATGCGACACGAAGATTTCCACGAAAATCTTCCTGCCCAGACTACCTTTACATGAAACATTTTTCCAAAATGACTCTAACGATTTTGATTAAAATATAATAAGTCTAAGATATTTTTATGGCAAATGAAATGTATATAGGCGGCAACGTGGCTGAGTGGTTAGACCGCTCGCCTCTCACCGAGGCGGCCCGAGTTCGATCCCAGGGATTTGTGGTGGACGAAGCGGCGTCTGGGTGGGTTTTCTTCCAGTTCTTCGGTTTCCCCCGCCATTCACTCCACCAATTGCTCCATCATCACCTTTCCTTTCATCCATTTCGCATCTACTTCCTTCATCCCATCCAGGCATCGGGCTGATCACCTATCCTGGACATTCTGTCTGCTCCTCGACGGGCCTCTGACCCCAGGCACCCGCCTGTAAGTCCTGGGGGTGTAAGTCCTACATAAGATGAGGATAAACAGCGAATGAATGAAATGTATATCTTGAATTTTCTGGGAATGCCCCCAAAAGTGCTCTTCATTCTGAAAGGCTTTTGCATAACTGGTAAGGCATACCAGATAGACAAAGTCTTACTACACAAAACATGCAGATCTCGTTAAAACACACTATTTATGCCATATGCATTTTTCATGTGGAGTGACCTATTTCCAAGATATTCCTTGGTATTTGTTTGAATTTTCTAATACTTATACTTTTTCTCAAATGGGAATTCGTTATTCGTTTTATTTTTTATGTCCTGGACATACAAAGAGAATGGAATGCGCCACATAGCAACCAGCTCTTAAAGGATTTGACTATCGCTTAAAGCCTACCATATTCCCCTTGCATCTACAAGAAAATTAGCAATAAGATAATTTTTGCAAATGTTTATCTCGATTAACATAAAGTAGATGGAGAATAAGCATTTGTAAAAATAGTTTGTACAAGAGTAGAGAAAATAATCAAGAGTTTTTGGAATCAGATCAAGTTTATTTCTTATCACAAGTATTATTATTTTGTACTTAGTGCGAAATAACATGGATTCAAATAGTTTCATCTAGACACTCCTTTAATGGGTAATATGTAGTAATTTCCTATAAACCTTCTCCACTTCAGGATATTAATTATAAAGTTAGATATTGTATTACCATCAGCAACATAATCTACTGTTTTACGAGGAATATGAGTTAATTAAATAAAATAAATAATAATAATTAGTGAAAACACAAGAAGAATGTGTTTAAACTACACCAGAACAACGTTTAAATGCAATTCTAGAGTTATGTTGAAGTGACTGTAGACTTCTTTGAGAAGCAAACATTTCTAGGAAGTGTCCGGCATGGGAATACATCGCAACAAACGTTTCTCCTGGAGGTACTATCAGGGAGCCAATCTGCCATCCACTGATACCATTACCCTATCAAGAATCGGGGAGGAAGGAGCATGAAGACGAAGATGAAGGAGAAGGGAAGCCTTTGGGGAAATCAGGAGGTACGTAGTGGAGGGTAACTACAGATGTACACGTCAACAGGCTGTAGACGAATCACTTTGCTTGATTTTCCTTGCCTTTTTTTAGGTCTGTAGCAGGCGACAAATGACAATCATTTACCACTCTCCACAGAGAAGCTTGGGAATAAGAAAACTTCCACTATTTCCTCTTGTCATCTTGGGGCTCTCCCATCGAGGACATTGCCTTCTTTAATTAAAGCATTTTGTTTTAGGTGAACATCCACTCCTCTCACTTTTTCCCTTACTGATAAAGTACTGTTCACTTAAAGCAGTGAGAGACGTAAAATTATTAACTTCAGATTCAATTCAGACTTAATGATACTCAACTCTTCTTCATGAGTTCATTACTGACTTTTCCTTTGAAGTTTATGAGTACATTTTTACTTTCTCTATTACGTGTAGTAAATAGGGGAAGTAGTGTATTCCAACTAAAAATTAGATACCGAGATTTCACCGGAAATACAGGTTTTGAGGACCCTGCATAAAAAAGCATATTTAGAAAAAGGTCCGCGCGTGTGTGTAAACAGCATAATCAAAAACGAAAACTCGGATATACACCAAACTTTTTTTTTTTTTTTAAAAGTTCCCTTGTTGTTTCCAGATTATACTACTGTGTTTTTCTGTTTGATAGCGCTTATTTCCGCAACACACACACACACACAAACACCCATGCCCGAGGCGGGACTCGAACCCGCGACCCTCAGCTTGGCGGAGCGCCGGAGCGACCACTCCAGCGACCACGGCTACGAGGGCCGGCTTTTTAAACATTCATTCATTCATTATCTGTTTACCCTCCTCATATGTAGGACTTACACCCCCCAGGACTTACAAGCGGGTGCCTGGGGTCAGAGGCCCGTCGAGGAGCAGACACTCATGGATCAGACAGAACATCCAGGATGGGTGATCAGCTCGATGCCTGGTATGGGATGAAGGAAGTAGATGAAGCGAAATGTTGGTGAAATGGATGAAAGGAAAGGTGATGATGGAGCAGGTGGTGGAATGAATGGCGGGGGAAACCGGAGAACCCGGAGAAAACCCGCCCAGACGCCGCTTCGTCCACCACAAATCCCACATGCAGGTCCCTGGGATTGAACCCGGGCCGCCTCGGTGGGAGGCGAGCGGTCTAACCGCTCGACCACGGCAAACTTGGTATTTAAATTAAATATCTTATAAAGATGCAACACGAAGAACTTTCAAGAAAATCCTTCCATCCCAACTACCCTTTTGATTAACGTACCATGAATTTAAGATATTTATGAGAGAAACAAAATGTATATATTGAACTTTCTGGGAATAGCCTATAAAGTCCTCTTCATTTGGAACGAATTTTGTATAATCTTATATTATAACTGGTAAACGCTAAGCGATAGACGAAAACGTACTACACAAAAAATGTAGATCTCTTTAAAACACACGATTTATTTTTAATAACCTGTTTTTAGTGTCAGGCATTTCGGAGATATCCGTTATTAGCGGTTCTAATTGTTCAATACTTAGCCATTATTTTATAGTCTTATCGATTTTCATTTGTTTCTCGCGATGTCATGGAAACAGTAAAAAATTTGACAATCGCTATTCCCTTTGTATCTATAACGAAATGTGTAATGCAGCTATTTCTGCAAAGGTTTATCTGGATTAAAATGAACTAGAGAGGAAAATAAATTTTCGTAATAATAATTTGTAGACTCTCTAATAAACGATAGATGATAGAGAAAGTCATGTGAATGTAACACATCAGATTTTCTATGAAGTTTTGGCTGTCCCTGTGAATCATGTGTTACAGTAAACAAAGATATAGATATAAATATACAGTCCTCTGGAATAAAATGCTTAGGATCGGTAAAAAGCTATAACGTAATTGATCATAAACGAAGACATAAAGCCGCTTGTACACGATCAAATTTTTGCCAAATTCAATATTTTACAAGACCTTTCAAGAGTTGTCACAACTTTACAACTTCTCTTGTCAAATTGCTTGCAATACTTTTAAACTCTTAAGTCATGAAAGCGAATAAGGCCATGCTCTAAACGATCAAACATTTGACAATGATTTGATGACTTTAGCCAATGAAATGCGAGCATTCACAGTGCGTCACGAAATCTGCAACATGGCGGAAAGCGAAAAGTAAACAAAAATGGCTACCCGGCCAAGGTATGTTGTATGCGAATGCTTAGGTTATACATAAGCTATTCAAGGACTCCCACAAGATGAAGCGGATGAAGGCAGTTATGAAGAAACAATTGCCAGGCAGATTTCCCAACTAAGTATACATTAATGTAATGCTGTATAGCGTGGTTAACCTATCAGTTGGTGTTATTGTGTTCCATAATCGTAATGCGATTTTATTGGATATAATACGTGAAAGTGCTTCATAATATTAGTATAGAACAGTATTTCATTGCAAACTGTTATACCGTGACGCAAATACTAAATTGCTTTGTGTGTGATAAATTATCTATTAATGTGTTCTGAAGGGTTTCAGTTTGAAAAAAGATAACTTGTAAATACACATTTACGACATTGTCAAGTCTTGTCCAATCTTGTCACACATTGAAAAATGTTTGACAATTTTTCTTGTAAACTCTTGAATTGAAAAAAAAAAAGTTTGATCGTGTACAACGGGCTTAAAAATAGTAGTTAATAAATACATTCTCAAATATAGATAAGCTAAATGCAAACAGACAAAATGGAAGAAGCTTATAGAAAGAATGTGAGATACCACACTGCTAAAGTAATATTACAGGATATAGAATATTCAATGTAGAGGGACATCTTGCACACCGTAACTTGTACATATGCATTGCGGTTTCCATTCTCCCTGGGAGGAATGGAAGGAGTGAAGGCACCACAGGAGGCTACAGGCCACCGACCACCGTCGGAGTCGCGCAGAGGGCAATGAACGACCCATATAACCTAGGCAACTCTCCGGTGTCCACGGGGAATACTCTTTCCTTAGTTCAAACATTTGCGCATCCGTTCCGCACTCCTAACACTGTAAAATCTTAAACATGAGAAGGAAACGGAATGAAAAGGAACGTGGGAGAGGAAGTGGTGGCAGAGAGAAATCACTCTAACATTCGTCACAGAAAACTCAAGGTCAGGATAGACGACCAACGGGAAAGAACCCGGCACCTCCCGAATGCAACACTCAGACGTTACCGCGGAGCCAACTCGCTCGGCAATAAAAAATTAAATTACAACCTGATTGGTAGGAGAGATAAGATAGCTCATGTGTGATTTTAAGATGGTGAGTGTGTCTATGAAGGCATAATAGGCTTTGGTCTGAACCTTGAAGCTCAGCGAAAACTGATTCTTCATTCACCACGTGAAGGAGTAAATCATCAGGAAATTATAGCATATCACAAAACTAACATCCAACACTATAAAACTTTTAAAGTCAAATGAGCGGAAAAAGTAATGTTTTAGAAAATAGAGAATAATCAACAAATGCTAATGTGATACATACACATGCCTTTCTCTACCTCTATCGTTTAATAGTGGCTATACAAACTATTTTTACTAAAGCTACTTTTTCTATCTACTACATTTTAATCCAAATAAGCCTTTCCAGAAATAGCGTTATTACACATTTCGTTATAGATTCAAAGGAAGCAGCGACAGTCACATGTTTAAGAACTGGACGCTATATGCTGCCTTAAAATTCCTTACTGTTTCCATGCAATCGCGAGAAACAGCTTTATTATTTATTAACCATTAATAACGGATCACGTTAAAATTATTTGAAATAATTTGTGTGTTTTAAAGAAATCTATATTTTTTGTGAAGTACGCTTTTGTCTATAGCTTAACGTTTACCACTTATACAAGATTATCCAAAATTCCTTCCGAATGAAGAGAACTTCAGAGGCTATTCACAGAAAATTCAACATATACATTTTATTTGTCATGTAAACATATTTAATATATGGTATTTTAATCAAAATCTTTAGACCATTTTTTATAAAATAAAAATTTCGAAAAAAATGTTCCAAATGAAGGGTAGTTTGGGTTGGGAATTTTCTTCAAAAATCTTCATGTCGCATCTTCAGAAGGTTTTTTTTAGTTTTATTTATGGACGCTCTTTAACTGCTGTGGCCCTTAGCGTCCCATTCTATATTATAATTTTGCTCAGAGGCCTATTTATCAGGTTTGAGGTTCTTTTACGTGTCGTAAATCTACGACACGGGACCACCGGCTTTACTTCCCTTCCGAAGGAAACCATGCTAAGGAAAGAATCCAACGCCCTCCGCTGGGTTTGAACCCGCGACCTCGGGAACTAGAGGCCAGCATGGTAACCACTACACCACGGAGGACGACGTCTCAGGAGGTACTGCCTAGATACAGGTTTGGTCTTGAAGAAGGTGGTTTGTTTTACGTTGTTATTTTAGCACCACGCCAATTTGAAGAAGGTGTTTTATTAGCTCCTCGTATGAACGCCAATTTGAGAAATGGTTTGTTGCTGCTACGTATGGAAAGTCAGTTTGAAGATGATGTATTATATTTCTTTACGTTATTTGCACCAAGTTTTAAAAAAAATTAACTTTGTAATTTGTTTGTTTCTTTAAGTATTAAATATTTATGTTTGACTCGGCTGCGTCAGTATTATTGTTAGAGACATGTTTCTCTTAGCAGGGTTGTGGTGCGACTAAGAATGTAGGCTTACACAGACTATTTTTTTACTTCACTCCTTTTATTAATACTTGAGACGATTTAAATAACACCTCACTGATACAGAGAGCTGTGAGATGTTTTTATTAAATACTTGCACTTTTAACACATAAATTATTTTTTTTTACTCAAAATACGTATAAAATCTCTCAAGGACACATCACGCATCCGGTTAAAATCACTGTCTGCAGGCAACTGAATAGATTTCAATTGTCTAAACTTGTAACTTTCTGTATTTTAAGTCTCTGATTGGCTAATCCTACTCCAATAGAATACCTGCATTTAACTAAAGCTTTTTCTGGTTGTTGATTGGCTATTTTTAAACTGTCTCAAAATTACATTATTGTTACTCCAAGAATCACAAGTAGTACTGTTAAACTTTCTTATTCATTATTGACTCAAGGTTACCTCATTGTTAGCAACTTTTAACTTATTATTCACATAGCTCCTACATTATTAAATTACGTAATGCATTCACATAACATTATTACACATGGATACAATAACATAAGCATATGCAATGACTGTTACTTACAGTTTACAAATTATTACATACACATATTGTTTTAAGTCGGGCTGTTATTGAATTTACATATTTATATAATTAGACTGAAATTATTCAAGTGTTAAAAATACTGCCTCAGTCTTTGTCCGACTTTTCGTTTTTAGTTGTACTGTTCACACACACACACACACACACACACACACACACACACACACATACACACACACTCAGCGACACACACGGACCTTTTTCTAATTTTTTTTATTCAGGGCCCTCAAAACATGTATTTCCAGTGAAGTCTGGGTATTGACTTTTGGGGTGATTTGCAATACCTTTTCTACCTACTATGTTCATGGTAGAAAAAGCAAAAAACGAACAGAAGATGGCAAAATGCTAACAACTAGGTTTGTAATCTATGGGACCGATAACAAACGTTGACTGCACTACGGTACACACACCAGTTCACTCCTGCTTACTGGAATACAAACGTGCTCTCCATCAAGGCAATAGGTAATCTGAATTTCTGCATCCCACTCTATCGATCCCAAAGATTGAATGAATGAATAAATGAATGAGTGAATTAGCCTAATAGATCCCGTGAAGGGCAAAGGCCTCCTAATAAAGAGTGAGCTCAAGGAAAATTCATGTGGATTCTGACTTATTTGCTTAATTCCTAAATTATGTGGATGTTAATTCTACAGAATCTTAATCTACACCTGTTTGAGTTCTATTAAAACAGTTATTTTAGGATTGACACATTAGTATTTTCCATCATTTGCTTGAGCACTGATTGTTGTTACACTGTAGAGATTGATTGCAGCTCCTTGCTATTATGGACTAATGTAGGGGAAAGGTCCCTATATTGAACCACTTGAGCCTATATAGTAAATAATAATTATAATTTGAAATCAAAATTTTCAGAAACACAAGCGTTAAAGTGACAAATCCTTGCGCTATGAATATCCTCTACACAATTTAAATTTAATACAATTATCAATTAAATAACATTTAAAAAGTGAGATGGTGTAAATCGGTTCAAATTAGGAATGTGGTCCTTAAATTGAACCACCCGTGCCTTAAAATGAACCACATAATTTTAAGTTTAAAAGTATTCGTATTAATAGAAAATACACATATTTTATTGTTCATTCAAAACAAATATGCTATCAGCAACAAAAGTAGAGACCAAAATTGTGATAAGAATAGTAATTACCTTGAACATTTTGAATGTTTATATAATGACAATCACTTGGGTTTTGGAATAGGTATTATTTGCAAATATAGAGCTTTTACTGATTTTAACTCTCATACAAAAGAGTCCAATTATACACAGTCTTCATAATAAAATACTTTTCTCTTGGCATTAACTTTTGCACACTTTTGGTGTTGCTATATCCTACAACTCATACTGGATCATGTCCATTTCAGACAATTCACAATTCATGCCATCCACTGTTTTTAACATGATTTTTTTAACTTAGCATATTATATGGATATTTATTCACACGATATACTATTCGCAGTTGAGAAATTCTAGAATTTCAATAGGTTTCCTAAATTGGACCAGTTCAATATAGGGTTCAAACAGTGGTTCAATTTACGAGCCAAGCCATTTTGGAAGCTTTAGTATCTATGTGATAAGGAGAGACGCTGCTTGAAAAAAACGTGTGCATGAATATTGTTGATAAATAAACACTTCATAACCTGTAATATATAGATCATCTCAAACTTATCTGATTGGTTGTATAAGCTTAGCTAGACGAGTCAAATATTACTTCTGAAGCACCAAAAACACACAACACTTCATACAACTGAGACCACAGCTCAGAATGCAAAGTTAACAAATCGAGCATTCATAGCTGTACACGCCACGCTTCTGCTAGGATTATGGTGCCATCTGTCGAACAGTTTGGAAAATATCGGAGCGGTTCAATTTAAGAGGCGGTTCAAATTAGGGACCTTTCCCCTACCTACTCCTATGGAATTCTTGAATGTGTTCGGCCCATTTTGTAGTTGGTCTGCCCCGGTATCTCTTGCCGATGCGGAGATCCCACATCGTTGCAATTTGTGCCCACGCTTTGCAGTCGCGCGACGTGTCCTTCCCACTTCAGGGTTGTTGTTCGTAGCACATCTTCTGTGTTCGCCAGTGTTCTTAATCTGGTGATTTGTATCCTGTCTAGGAGGGATATTCCTAGGATCTTCCGCTCCATCTTCCTTTGGGCTTCAGTCTGGTCCCATACAGTAGGTTGGTTAAAATGCAGGATTCGAGTGCTTCGAATTTGAGCTGGAGGATGTTTAAAAGGATGAATTTTAGAGACCAGAATGTTTTCCATTATATGGCAATTCTCCTTTTCATAACTTTGTCCATGACGTGTTGAAAGTCGACTAATTGTTCCAAATTTATGTACTCGGAAACCTGCTGCAGTTGTACTGAGTTTACTAGGATTGGTATTAGCTGTCAATTGGTCATGACTTGGGTTTTGCTCATATTCATTGTCAGTCCTGCCTTTTTGCTGGCATGACTGAGGTCTTGAAGCATTGCTTGTAGGGCTTCCGGACTTCTTGCGAATAGTAGTATGTCGCCTGAAAACCTAAGGTTTGCCAGTAAGTCAAAGATTACAATAACGATGATAGAGGAAATGCAGTAAATACTGCGAATAAGTAAACGAGAGCTTTTTTTCTTCCTCTACTACGTATGGTAATAGGGGAAGTATTGTATTCCACCCAAAAATTCGATACCGAGATTTCACCGCAAATACATGTTTTGAGACCCCTGAATCCAAAAAAAAGCATTTTTAGAAACATGTCCGTGTGTATGTGTGTGTGTGTGTCTGTGTCTGTGAACAGCATAACTCAGAAACGAACAGTCGTATAAACACTAAACTTGGTATTTAGGTTCAGTATCTTCCAAAGATGCGACACGAAGGTTTTCAATAAAATCCCCCCACCGCAGACTACCCTTTACATGGGACATTTTTCGAAAATTTTAATTTTCTCAAAAATGGCGCTAACGATTTTGATTAAAATATCATATGTTTAAGATAATTTCATGACAAATGAAATGTATATCTCGAATTTTCTGGAAATGTCGCCAAAAGTATTCTTCATTGTAAACGACTTTTGCATAACTGGTAAACCATAAGAGATTGACAAAATTTTACTACACAAAAAATGTAGATCGCGTTAAAATACACAATTTATATCATATACATTGTTTTTTGTTGAGTGAACCATTTGCGAGATATTGCTTGTTATTCCTTTAAATTTTTCAATACTTATTTTCTCAAATGGGAATTCGTTATTCATTTTTACTTTCTCTACTACGTATAGTAAGTAGGGGAGATATTGTATTCCACCCAAAAATTCGATACCGAGATTTCACCGGAAATACATGTTTTGAGACCCCCTGAATCCAAAAAAAGCATTTTTGGAAACATGTTCGTGTGTGTGTCTGTGTGTCTGTCTGTGTGTCTGTGTGTGTCTGTCTGTGTGTGTGTCTGTCTGTGAACAGCATAACTCAGAAACGAACAGTCGGATAAGCACCAAACTTGGTATTTAGTTCAGTATCTTCCAGAGATGCGACACGAAGGTTTTCAAGAATATCCCCCACCCCAGATTACCCTTTATATGGAACATTTTTCGAAAATTTTAATTTTCTCAAAAATGGCTCTAACGATTTTGATTAAAATATCATATCTTTAAGATATTTTTATGACAAATAAAATGTATATCTTGAATTTCCTGGGAATGTCTCCAAAAGTATTCTTCATTGTAAACGACTTTTGCATAACTGGTAAACCATAAGAGATAGACAAAATTTTACTACACAAAAATGTAGATCCCGTTAAAATACACAATTTATGTCATATACATTTTTTTTGTTGAGTGAACCATTTTCGAGATATTACTTGTTATTCCCTTAAATTTTTCAATGCTTATTTTCTCAAATGTGAATTCGTTATTCATTTTTTTGTCTTGGATATGCAAAGAGTATTAATCTGTGGGAAAGGGAATGGTGCTGCACCTAGCAACCAGCTATTAAGAGATATGTATGTTGTTAAAGGCTACTGTATTTCCAAATTGCCCTTGTAAATATATATTCCCCTTACATCTACAAGAAAATTAGCAATAAGATAGACCCTGCAAATGTTTATCTCGATTAACATGAAGTAGATGGAGAATAAGCGTTTGTATAAATAGTTTGTACAAGAGTAGAGAAAGTCATGTGAGTGTAACACATCAGATTTTTTTCCTTGAAACAAATACAGAAATGGGCAATGAACTTCAGAAAACAAAGCAATTGTAACATCAAAATTCTACCCTTCACTTACTTTTATAAACAGAGAACAAAGAATGGGCGAATAAACATAAAACAACTGTTTCAGTGTAATGTCCGGCCTTCACTTATAAAAATTAAAAGAAAGGGAAGCATTTAGTAGAGTGTTAGTAGTTGGAATAGTATCCCACGATCGATATCTCTTTCGAAATTTGATATTTGTGCCGAATGAAAGAAGGGGTCACGTGACCTGTGACACGCGTCGTGCTGGCAGATGTCGTGAACACAACACTATGAAAACAACCGGTTTCAACGTCCAGCTCTGCGAGAGATCTAGTTTATGATAACATCCTTCCTCTTTGAGCTGTTTATGCAGCTCTATTAAACGCTCACCAAGACAGTGAGTTAACAGATCGTTTCTATTAGCAAAATCCGCGGTTCTAGCATTTCTGAATTATAAAGAAGGTGCTTTCATATTATTTATGTGCAGTGTACAGACTGTCTTTGTTTTAACAACGTTCAAGCTCCTTAGTTTAAAAGCACAGCGCTTTTATAAACCATTTCAATAAGCGTCTTATTAAAAGACGTAAACAATGCCATTATTGCTACTTTCTCTACCACTTACCTATAGTAAGTAGAGGAGTGGATTGACTACGAAGGGGTCTCGGCACCGGTCCAGAGTGGACATTATACTTACGGCCCACAAGTAGGCATCTCCGAGAGGAAGGATGAGGCGAATAGAGACACCGGGCGGCCGGAACCAGGAGCGACGGCACAGGAATGGCAGAATCCCTAAGTTTCTAGATAGAGACACCCCGGCAGACGGACACGCAGACCGGCGACCCCAGCCCACTCAAGGGGGTCCAATGCCCCTCAAGGAGATTCGATACCCCGGATGTACGGAGAGAGTCATAAAGAGTATCATTTTCCCCTGTCACCTGCACCGAAACGCCATCGCCGACACTTCCGACCCTAAAAGAGACCAACGGGATGAAATATGAATGAAATGAAGAGTGGAACGAAATGAAGGGACAGGAAATTCGAGGAATGAAAGAAACCACTCCAGCATTCGCCTGACAACCCGAAAAAAAACCATGGGTCAGAGTGGGAGGTTGCGGGGAATTGATCTCGGGATCTCCCATCCGCTCGGTTATAGTAGGTAAGCAGAGGAAGTATTGCATACCACTCTAAAATTCGACACCGAGATTTCACCGAAAATACAGGTTTTGAGACTTCCTGAATAAATCGAAGTATTTTTACTTTATCTACTACGTATAGTAAATAGGGAAAGTATTGTATTCCAGCCAAAAATTCGATACCGAGATTTCACCGGAAATATACGTTTTGAGACACCCTGAAACCAAAAAAAGCATTTTTGAAAACATGTCCGTGTGTGTGTGTGTCTGTGTGTGTCTGTGAACAGCATAACTCAGAAACGAACAGTCGGATAAACGCCAAACTTGGTATTTAAGTTCAGTATCTTCCAGAGATGAGACACGAAGACTTTCAAGAAAATCCCCCATCCCAATTACCCTTTACATGGAACATTTTTCAAAAATTTTAATTTTCTCAAAAATAGCTCTAACGATTTTGATTAAAATATCATATGTTTAAGATATTTTCATGACAAATGAAATGTATATTTCTAATTTTCTGGGAATGTCTCCAAAAGCATTCTTCATTGTAAACGACTTTTGCAGAACTGGTAAACCATAAGAGATCCACAAAATTTTACTACACAAAAAATGTAGATCGCGTTAAAATACACAATTTATGTCATATACATTTTTTTGTATAGTGAACCATTTTCGAGATATTGCTTGTTATGCCCTTAAATTTTCAAAGAGATATGTCTATGCTTAAAGGCTACTGTATTTCTATATTGCCTTTGTAAATACAAAACAAGGGGAACATAGTAGGCCTTAAGCGATAGCAAAATATTTCTAGAACTGGACGCTATGTGTAAAATGTAATTCTCTTTGCATGTCAAAAGATCGTTTCTGCAAATGTTTATCTCAATTAGTATGAAATAGATGGAGAATAAGAGTTTGTAAGAATAGTTTGTACAAGAGTAGAGAAAGTCATGAGAGTGTAACACATCAGATTTTTAGAAAATGGTCGGTTCACGCGCGCGTGTTTATGTGTATGCCTGTCTGTCCATGAACAGCGTAACTCAAACATGAAAAGTTGGTTAAATAATAAACTTGATATGTAACTTCAGCGTCTTCCAAGAATGCGCTCAAAGATTTTCAAGAAAATCTCTCCACCCGTAGAGAAAGAAAAAATTATACATTACATGATCCCTTGTACCCACTCCAATAAACTATTCTTACAAAAGCTTATTATTTTCTCTACCACGTATAGGCAGAGAAGATATTGCATTCCACCCAAAAATTCGATTTTAAGCCCCCTAAAAAAAATTTATAAATTTTTTAGGATGCCACACGGACATTTTCAGGAAAATTCTCCCACCCTAAATACCTCTTACAAGGAAAATTTTTAGAAAATGTTGATTAAAATACCATGTATTAAAGATATTTACATGATATAATATATATTGAATTTTCTGGGAATAGCCTGTGATTATTCGGAAGGAATTTTGTAGAATTTTGCGAGGGGCACGATTTATATTTTGAGCCTTGGCAACCCTGAATGTTGTAGGTGCCATCTGACGTTTCCAATGGAAAGTTTGACATTTTTGACCATAATCTACTTGAAACATTTTGTCAATAGAGCGTCATTTGTTTTGTTTACACTAACTTGAAAATTGCGTGTCAACAAAAACATGGAATTAACTCGTGAAAATGTTCGTGCAATGATTTATAATGAATTTCGACGTGGATTATCAAGACAAGAGTTCATCGATCAACTAAGTTCCACATTTGGCGACGAAGCTCCATCCTTTGCCACTGTGAAACGCTGATATAACGAATTTAATCGTGGCCGCCGTTCGCTCAATGATGGTCATGACGATCGTCCAAAGTCAGTTGTTGAGTCAGAAAACATTGATGCTGTGCAAAAACTAATAATGAAAGATCGTCATCGATATATTGTGAGATTGAGGCAACCCTAGGCATTAGTTCCACCAGCTCTTCATCAAGACAATGCAGGCGGACACACATCTCGTCTAACAACAGAGTATTTAAAGGCTCAAAAAATCGAATTGATGGGTCATCGGCCATACAGCCCTGATTTGGCACCCAGTGACTTCTTTTTGTTCTCGAACATTAAGAATAAATTGCATGGACAACGATTTTCGTTGACAGAAGAAGCCGTTGATGGCTTCAAAAACCATGTTTTGGAGGTGTCTCAAGAAGGCTGGAATAAATGCTTTGAAAAACGGTTCAAACGAATGCAAAAGTGTATTGATCATAAAGGAGAATATTTTGAAAAACAACAAAGCAGTTTTCAATCAGAAATTATTTTGTTTTAATTATTAGGCTCAAAATATAAATAGTGCCCCTCGTAGGTATATAACTGGTAAACATACTATACAAAAAATTTAGATCTTTTTAAAGCATGCAATTTATTTCAAATAAGATTTTTTTGTGGCATAAGTCATTTCTAAGATATCCGTTGTTAATGGTTCGAATTGTTCAATAATTTGTCATTCTTTTCAAGTCCTTTCGATATTCAGTTATTTTTTCCCGATTTCACGCAAAGAGTATTGAATTTTAAGGCAACGTATAGCGTCCAGTTATAAAAATTTGACTATCGCTGTTCCCTTTGTATCTATAACTAACATGTACGTACCTATTTCCGGAGAGGTTTATCTCGATTAAAACGAAGTGGATAGGAACATAAACTTTCACAGTAATAATAGCTTGTATACACACTGGTAAGCGACAAAGGGTAGAGAATGTCATATGAATGTAAAATATAAGATTTCTTAAAACTAAACCAATACAAATTATAATTCGGAAACAGTTAATGTTTTTATATTTGGTGTAAGTGATGTGTGGTTCAACAAGATTTTAATTAAAATGAGAGCTGGAGCTTTTCTGAGGGGATAATAACTAATTTTCTCTCGGACTTCTAGCCAGGTAAATAGTTTCTTTGTGTTTATCGTGAAGACGAAGATAACGAAACCTTCCAAACGTCGGTTTCAAACCAACTACGTATTTACCTGGCAGGAAGCACGGAGAATTTAGAGCTGAGATCTGCATTTTGTAACTTTCTTCTATCTGGAAAGGTAGAATCAGATGACTGAAAAATTCAATGCCATAGCCGGAATTTGAACTACAGATCTCCCGGTCTCCGTGGTTCAAATCCCGGCTATGGCATTGAATTTTTCAGTCATCTGATTCTACCTTTCCAAGCCTGCCCAACACACGGCTTGTGTGAATACCTCGAAAAGCAACAAAATCATTTAATTTTTACTTTCTCTACTACGTATAGTAAGTAGGGGAAAAATTGTATCCCACAAAAAAATTAGATAAAAAGATTTCACCGGAAATACATGTTTTGAGACCCCCTAAATCCATAAAAGCATTTTTTGAAACATGTACGTGTGTGGGTCTGTGTGTCTGTGAACAGCATAACTCAGAAACGAACAGTCAGATAAACACCAAACTTGGTATTTAGGTTCAGTATGTTCCAGAGGTGAGACACGAAGGTTTTCAAGAAAATCCGCCACCCCAGATTACCCTTTACATGGAACACTTTTCGAAAATTTTAATTTTCTCAAAAATGGCTCTAACGATTTTGATTAAAATATCATATGTTTAAGATATTTTCATGACAAATTAAATGTATATCTCGAATTTTCTGGGAATGTCTCCAAAAATATTCTTCATTAAACGACTTTTGCATAACTGATAAACTATAAGAGATAGACAAAATTTTACTACACAACAAATGTAGATCGCGTTAAAATACACAACTTATGTCATATACATTTCTTTTGTTGAGTGAACCGTTTTCGAGATATTGCTTGTTATTTCCTTAAATTTTCCAATACTTATACTTTTTCTCAAATTCGTTATTCATTTTTTTTATGTCCTGGACATGGAAACAGAATGGAATGCGCCACATAGCAACCAGCGTTAAAATATTTGACTATCGCTTAAAAGCTACCATATTTCCCTTGCATCTACAAGAAAATTACCAATAAGATTGACATCTCGATTTCTCGATTAACATGAAGCATATGGAGAATAGGCGTTTGTAAAATTAGATTGTACAAGAGTAGAGAAAGTCATGTGAGTGTAACACATCAGATTTTTTTTGATATATATCCGCAAATTACAATGTTAGGATGACATAAAGTCTTGCATCCAAATTGTGGATAAAGTTAATGACACTCCTGAAAATTGTCACACCGTGGTGTGTGACTCGCATTCGGGTGGTCCGGGGTTCAAACCCGCGGGGCCGACCAACCTCACCAAAGGTTTTTTAGTGGTTTTGCTCGGTCACTAGGCAAATGCTGGGTTGGATACTTTAACCCGCGAATTTTTCTATCATTCCTTTTATTATTTCCTTCTTTTCACCGCCATACATGGCCTGTATGGACTGATCGCCCATCCTGGTTTGCTTGGTCTTCGACAGGCTACTGATCCAGGCATTGGCTTGCAAGTCCTTAGGGGTATAAGCCCTACAAAGAGGAGGGTAATCCTACAAAGAAGAAGGAAATTGTCGCACTCCTGTCGTTCGTGCGACAAACTCAGGCCACAAACATCAAGATTATCGACTTGTTGCATAAATAACTATTGAATTCCCTTTCTTCTATATCTACCCTAACAATATGGCATATTGCGATATGAGTGTGAGAAGTACATTACTGCAAAATCAAGAAAAATTCTGATGAGTTACACGCACATGACTTTCTCTACTCTTGTATAAACTATTTTTACAAACGCTTATTCTCCATATGCTTCATGTTAATCGAGATATCGAGATGTTAATCTTACTGCTAACTTTCTCGTAGATGCAAGGGGAATATGGTAGGGTTTAAGCGATAGTCAAATCTTTTAAGAGTTGGTTGCTGTGTGGCGCATTCCATTCTCTTTGCAAGTCCAGGACATAAAAAAATGAATAACGAATTCCCATTTGAGAAAAAGTATAAGTATTGAAAATTTAAGGGAATAACAAGCAATATCTCGAGAATGGTTCACTCAACAACAAAAAATGTATATAACATAAATTGTGTATTTTAACGCGATCTACATTTTTTGTGTAGTAAAATTTTGTCTATCTCTTGTGGTTAACCAGTTATGCAAAAGTCGTTCACAACGAAGAATACTTTTGGAGACATTCCCAGAAAATTCGAGATATACATTTCATTTGTCATGAAAATATCTTAAACATATGATATTTTAATCAAAATCGTTAGAGCCATTTTTGAGAAAATTAAATTTTCGAAAAATGTTCCATGTAAAGGGTAACCTGGGGTGGGGGATTTTCTTGAAAACCTTTGTGTCACATCTCTGGAAGATACTGAACCTAAATACCAAGTTTAGTGTTTATCCAACTGTTCGTTTCTGAGTTATGCTGTTCACAGACACACACAGAATTTTTGGGTGGAATACAATACTTCCCCTACTTACTATACCTAGTAGAGAAAGTAAAAATAAAATGATTTTGTTGCTTTTCGAGGTATTCCCCTTTAACATCAGTTCACTTTTGCACTCGATGAAAGCAGTCCTTAAAGCAATGATGCCACTCTTCCTGAGGCACTTCACAAACCAGGTTTTCTTTTTAATGTTCTGCTGCTTCATCTAATGACGAAAAAGTGATTTTATGCAATTTATCTTTCATTTTAGAAACAAAAGGAAATCACAAGGTGCTACGTGAGGCTGTATATTGGAGGGTCCATTGTGCTGACCTTTAGGCATCCAGATACTCATTTGTTAGTTTTGCTGTATGCTACGATGCGTTGTCATGACGTACATTATTTTCCTTTTCACGTACTTTTTCAGAAACTTGCTGTAAACAGACATTTGTGAATCAATCGGCAGTAACGATACGTCTGTCTTCTAATGCTGTAGTAACAATATAGCCCGTTTAAAAGAAACATAGCAACCATCTTCTTACCAGTACTGCGAATTCGTCGGATTTTTGTTGGCTTAGGTTCTGTTCGAAAGACCCATTGAGCCGAACTGACCTTTGTTTTCAGGATCATAACAATAAAGCCAAGATCCATCACCAGTAACAATATTCAAATCCAAATTTGAAATGCCACCTTGGAAGTTTTCCAGAATTTTTCTGCACCAATCAATGCGTTGTTTTGAAGTAGATAGTTGTTTTTCTGTTGTTGTTTATTGTTAGACGCACGTTTGGGTTCCAACTTGAAGTAGGTATGCTCTTGTAGTTTAGTTTATTTATTTATTTAGCCTCAAGCTTGGGAAGCCAACTTGAAGAAGATATTGTCTTTACGTTGGAGTTTTGTTTATTTAGCTCCACGTATAGACGTCAATTTGAAGTTGTTATTTACGTAATTTAGCACCATGCTTTGGGCGTTAATTTGAAATGGATTGTTTGTTACGTAATATGCTACTACGTATGTGAAGCCGATTTGAAGATGTATTTTTTTGTTGTTACGCTTCAAGTTTAAAAAATATTAATTAACTTTGTTATTAAACTGCTTCTATGGATATTATTTATGTTTATGTTTGCCTCGGCTGCTTCAGTATTGTTTTAGAGTCACGTATCTCTTAGACAGGGCGTGATGTGACAAGAATGTAGGCTTACACAGATTTTAAGTTTAAATTCACTTCTTTTTATTTATCTTGACACAAATTAAATAGCACTACACTGATATCAAGAGCTGTGAGATTCTTTAATTTAATATCTTGCACTTTGTTAACACGTATACATAAGTTTCGTTTCTCACGAATACGTAATATTTCTTTACAGAACACATCTTCCATCTGGTCACTACCAAGGTCTGCAGGCAACTGAACATATTTCAACCGTCAAAACCCGTAGGCTTCTGTATTTCAAGTCTCTGATTGGCTAATCATAGTCCAATAGAATACCTGCATTTAATTAAAGCTTTTTCTGGCTGTTGATTGGCAAATTTTAAACTGTCACAAAATTTACGTTATTGCTGCCCTAATCATGACTAGTAGCATTCAAACTCTCAAACTCATTATTGCCTCAAGGTTACCTCATTGTTAGCAACATTAAACTTATTATTCTCACAGCTCTTACATTATTAAATTACATAACGCATTCACATAACAGTATTAAACATGTTTACAATAATATAAGCATTTACAATGACTGTTACATACATTTTTACAAATTATTACATACATATTGCTTCAAGGCGGGCTGTTATTGAATTTACATATTATATAATTTAATTAAAATTATTCAAGTGTTAAAAATACTGCCTTAGTTTTTGATCGGGAGTCACTTTATGTGGAATCCATCGACAACTTAAGTTTTCTCACGTCTAATTAAGACGTAAAATGCTTTGGATTTGACTCATACCAATGCCCAATGTCGTCCGAATAAATTCATAAGATGTCCGTCGATCTTCTTCAAGCATTGCTCGAACAGTGGCAATATTTTCATCAGTAACAGCAGTTCTTGGGCGTTCTTCACGAAATTCATCACTAAGAAAAAGCCGATCTCTTTTGAATTCGCTGTAGCAATTATAAAGCTGCCTTAGATAGGGCTTCTATCTATACGCCGATTTTCACATTGTTTTCTTGCATTAATGATGTCGTCCTCCGTGGTGTAGTGGCTACCACGCTAGCCTCGAGGTCGTGAGTTCAAACCCGGAGGAGGGCGATGAATTTTTTTCGGGCGTAAAAATCCTTAGCATGGCTTCCTTCGGAACGGAAGTAGATTTACGGCACGTAAAAGAGCCTCAAGCCTGATAAAGACCTCTGAGCAAAATTACCGGTCTTTCACGCCCAATATAGGTAGAATGGGACGCTAAGGATCACAGCAGAGAGCGTCCATAAATAAAACTCAATTTTAATTTTTGCATTATGCGATTTAAAATAGTAAAAAATCCTGACCCAGAAATGTTTTCTAGTCAAATTCATTTTTGGGTGAACAGAAAAATCTTTAAATGTTGATAGTTAACAAACTATTAAAGCAAATGGAACAAACCACACAGTAATGAACTCGCAAAACATTAGAAAGTACTTGTTAAATATAAACAATTTTAATTTGATTTTAGTAACATGGCATTTTAAATTTTTTCAGTATCGCCCTCACATTATCAGCACTATATCGTAAGTAATTATAAATTCAGACCTTAATTACTATTCTATATTTAAAATGTAATGATGCAATGAAAGTAAGAATATCACAAAATATTTCATCTTGTCTGTATAAGATACGACAACTTGGAATACCATATTATGTCATTTTTTTAGGAATTACGTCATTGCTGATATCGACACATGTGTTATAATGTATGATATTGAATATAGTAACAACCCATTTATAATGCTAGGATTGCATAAATTCTTATATGCAATTAAAGATGTGCATTTTAAATCATTTTAGGTGGACATAAAAGTAAAATAGAAAGTTGAGAACATGTTTAGAAAATAATATGAATGTGAAAAGGATGACACTGTTCTCGTCTTGTTGTGAATTACACAGCATATCCATGCTTCATGCACAAACACTTGTCTCTGTATCGAAGGTTAACGAGGTGAGGCGATCTATCATCTGTTTTCCAAGCGATGTTTAAAATCGAATGCATTATTTATATTTTATTTATCCGTAACAATACCATTACTCACCAACTCGTCTGTTGTGTCCAGCGTGTCGTTATAAAAATGCGGGGGATGGAATGGGGTGGGAAGCACAACAGCACCGCGCTAAAGAGTGTAAACAATGCGCATTCCCCACCCACCCACCCCCTTTTTAAACATTTTTTGTAGTTTTTGTTTTCTGCTTTGGCCGACTGCCTCTGTGTACACTCCAACGGACCGGCTACAAGGGTCGGCACGTTGATTTGTACGACCAACAGCGCTAAAATTGGCTAATCAGAATAAAGGTATGTGGACGAACTGATTTATATCCAATTTTTACTAATTTACAGCATAGGAGGGGCAGATATAAATCGTGCTCATGTACATATAAACAAAAATTGTGCATAGGCTACCTGTTCTACTTTGCCGTGCTGATAATTGGTTGTACATGTGGGTGGTAGGGGGCGGAGAGGGGTCGTTCGCGTAACGTATGGACCATGGGGAAATTACCCCCCTGGGAAATAGCACAGCAGAGTTAGTGTTGTTTTTCTTCCTGTTACAAAATAATACGTGGATACAGTGAACTTCTACCAGATTAAACTGCGAAATTAAGTTGGGTTTTAAACGCATAAACTTTGTAATTTTACGCCCTATTTGAGAAAAAATATTATCATCTTCTTAATGCTAGGGGTAGAACTGTTTGTTGGTTACGTATAACAAACCATTCCTTAGGTAACCACACTCTGTTGGGAAGGGAGCAATCTCGCTTCATTTTACGATAGCTTTACATGGCATAATCGCAAAAATATGTTATAACTCATTTATAGTGACCGAAAATCCTTACTTATTACAATAATTCTATTGTCTGCTGGCTGAGCTATGTAATAACTCGCTACCTGTACTGTAAAAAACTTAATTTGCGTGTTAAAATGTCATATCTCATGATAATTTTGATAACATTTTCATATTTCATAAAAGTCTTCATGTTTTGCATAATTTATACATTTTTACTTTAAAAATCTAATGTGTTGCGTTAATATTACTTTTTCTGTTCATTCTTCTATAAGCTATTCTTACAAAAACTTATCCTTCTATCTTCATACTGTCGTTGTTGTTTCTAACACTCCCCATATTGTTTATGACCTTCGGGGATACCTCATTCCACCAAGCGATGGCTGGACCCATTTCTGAGGTCGTGGCACCCAGCGGGCGGAATCCGTTGCCTCCGATAGTAGGGTGATAATGATGATAGCGGTGGAATGACAGGACCTACAGCTTTTACCTTGATGATACTTCAGAGGTGAACACGTGGATAGGGCCAACTTAAAATCGCCAGCCCAGCGCCGGGAATCGAACCCCGGACCCTCAGTACGAGAGCTGGAAACGAAACTACTACTCCTGCGCCCTTCGTCATGTTATTAGCCGAGCTAAACCTTTGTTACACATTTACACATATTTTCTTTTTAGATATTACAAGGACATAGTGCTAAAGCAATAATTTTGAATAACCAGATCACAATGTGAAGGCTTTGAAATCCCATGTTCTTTGCATGACCATGAGAAAAACGAATAGCGACTTACTACTTCAAAAAGATATTAGAATTTGAAAATTTAAAAAACCAATTACAAAGAATATATCGGAAATCCTTAACGCCGCAAAAAAATCTATTTGACGTAAGTTGTGTGCTCTAATCAGACCTACATTATCGGCGTAGTAAGACTTTGTCTGCCCCTTACGGCTTACCAGTTATACAAAAGTCATGCAGAATGAAGGGGACTTACAGAGGATATTCGCAGAAACTTCAAGATAACTATACATTTACTTGTCATGAAAATATCTTAAACATGTGGAATTTTAATCAAAATCGTTACAGTCATTTTTAGAAACTAAAAATAACGAACATTTTTCCATGTTAAAGGGTAGTTTGATTTTTTTTAATATCTGTGTCTCGCCCTTGGAAGATGAGAGAGAGAAAGAGAGAAAGAGAGAAAGAGAGAGAGAGAGAGAGAGAGAGAGAAAGAGAGAGATTTTGATTCAGGGAGCCTCAAAACTTTATTTTCGCTGTAATCTCGTATAGAATTTTTCGATGTAACACAACATTTGCTTTACTTCCTACATAAGGCAGTAGAGAAAGTAAAATAGATTGTATACACATATCCTGCACTTCCCTCATTTAGTAAAACAGCTTTTTCAAATAGCATATCGAGAGATTTTCCACAAAAACTGCATACAGCATTCCACTGTGTAGAAGGTTTAAAGGAAGAATTAGATGAATTTTGGAAAAGCCATTTCTACCAAATCTGATATTCTGCTGGAACATCTTGCACAATACCCTAAATTTAGTAAGGAATCTCAAGATGAGAGCATAGCATTCTAGCAAATATGGTCTACATATTTAATGCATCAACATGCTTTTTCCCGATTCATTCACAAGAAAACAACTGAACGGGTCTTTACGATCGAGGTGTTAAATTAAAGAGGTAGCCGTGTAGATTTGGTATCACCCTTTGGACTTTAAAATCATCGTCATCGAAGGGCAGAAATAGCCCTTAAAGTATTCACCATGTATTTTGCCGGCCTCCTTCTGGTATCATGGCTTTCGGTATAGTCATCTTGGTGTTAATACAGGCTAATTTATGAAGAACTGACACATTTCTTTCTTTCTTTAATTATTCTGTTCGAAATTCACTCAACGCCCCAATTTTAGTACCAAATTAAGCGGAATGTTCTGGAGTTTCTATTGCCTGTCACTAGATTAGTAGATGTTCATGTTTTATTCGTAATTGATAGTTGTATTGTCGGCAACTCTTTTTGAGATTTTGTTCTAGTCAACGTGAAAATGGAGTACACATTAAATGAACGACTCTTCCTTGTAAAGCAATACTGAATTACGAATTCAATTGCAGCTACTCAAAGGGCATACCAGGGAGAATTTGGTATTCGGAATCCTTCCCAAAGAAACACAATACTGGGACTGGTAAACAAATTGGAAACAACTGGATCTCTGGTGAGCGAAAAAGGCAAAACTCGTTCATGTAGGCTTCCCACGGTTGTTGACGTAAGAGCACAACTGGATAAGTCACCCAAAACATCATTAAGACGTTTGTCCCAGGAGACAGAGCACAGCTACTCAATGTGTCAGAGAACTTGAAAAGTGCAGGCCTAAAGCCGTATAGGATTACGATTGTCCAGCAGTTACAGGAACAGATAAGTATAGACGACTGAATTATTGTCGTTGTTTTAAGGCGTTCATTGTGCAAACTTCTGCCATATTGTCCATCACATGGTTCACAGATGTAGAATGGTTCCATTTAGCCGACTATGTGAACTCACCTATGCACCCGGTTAAAATCGAAGTTGCGCAATATCCGCACAGAGAATATTGGGACCATTTTTTTTAAACAATGTGAACACTGCAGAGTACCGACGGATTTTCATACAGTTTGCTGAGAAACTATACGATGCAGACCTGAGTCAAGGATATTTTCAGCAGGACGGCGCTACATGCCATACATCAAATGATTCCATGGCACTAATTGCAAGTTTCTTTGACGACTGGATAATCTCCGAGCTCTCCGGATTTGATATCGCCGGACTTCTTTCTATGGAATTACTTAAAATACAGGGTTTATGCCGCACGTCCCCAGACATTGGACGACCTTAAGCACAATATTACACAGGAGATTCAAGCTATTGACAACAGAGTCCTCCAACGAGTGGCCAGTAACATGAAACGACGTGTTGAGTTGTGCCTTATGCAAGAAGGAGCTCATTTTCAACATTTGCTATAGAGATAAACAATCTTCCAAAATTCCTCTGCGTTTCAGGTATAATAAGTTGTCGCTAGCATAACTCGTTTTGAAACAATTAAAGAAATGAATGTATCAGTTCTTCATAAATCACCCTGTATCACATTATTACTTATCATGGCGTTCTCCGTTCTTTATGTATAGTATTAACGTTAGGATCGAAATCTCAGTATGGCCTTCAGCATTATCTATGTACAATCATATTTGTTCTTACTAAATTAGAGGGAGTTTCCTAGTTATAATTTAAAAAATCTAAGGTTACATGTTTTTCTCTACCCATATTTCTAACATATCTTGTACAAAATTATATCTAGTTATGTAATCGAGATAAACATTTTAGAAAAGCTTGTTTTACCCATTTCATTGTAGGTACAGAGGGAAAAGGAGAATACATAGGGCTTAAGCTATAGTCAAATTGCTTAAAAGCGAGTCGTAGTGTGTTGGCTTTGAAATTCCGTTCTCTTTGCATGATGACGAGAAAAAAAGTCTGATGTGTTACACTCACATAACTTTCTCTACTCTTGTACAAACTATTTTTAGAAACGCTTATTATGCATATGATTCATGCTAATCGAAATATCGAGATGTTAATCTCATTGCTAATTTTCTTGTAGATGCAAGGGGAATTGGTAGGCTTTAAGCGATAGTCAAATATTTTAAAAGTTGGTTGCTATGTGGAGTATTCCATTCTCTTTGCATTACCAGGACAAAAAAAATGAATAACGAATTCCCATTTGAGAAAAAGTATAAGTATTGGAATATTTAAGGGAATAACTAGCAATATCTCCAAAATGATTCACTCAACAAAAAAATGTATATGACATAAATTGTGTATTTTAACGCGATCTACATTTTTTTGTGTAGTAAAATTTTGTTTATCTCATTGTCGTTCCCAATGAAGAATACATTTAGAGCATCCCAGAAAATTCGAGATATACAATTCATTTTCCATAAAAATGTCTCAAACTTATGGTAATTTATTCAAAATCATTATAATCATTTTTGAAAAAATTAAAATTTTCGAAAAAATGTTCCATGTAAAGGGTAATCTGGAGTGGGGGGATTTTCTTGAAAACCTTCATGTCACATCTCTGGAAGATACTGAACCTAAATACCAAATTTGGTGTTTATCCGACTTTTCGTTTCTGAGTTATGCAGTTCACAGACAGACAGACAATGTTTCCAAAAATGCTTTATATGCATTGAGTGCACCTCAAAACATGTATTTCCGGTGAAATCTCGGTATCGAATTTTTGGGTGGAGTGCAATACTTCCCCTACTTAGTATAGTAGTAGAGAAAGTAAAAAACAAAGAACGACTTAGCAGTTGAAAAAATTATAGGCATTTGACAATCCAAAGCATGTCCCGAAAAAGGTTAATGTCACAAAAATTTACTCAACAAAAATTGTGTCTTTTATCGAGATCTACAAGTTTTTGTGTATCTCTTACGTGGTACAGGTTGCACACGATTCATTCTGAAGGAAGAGGACTCGAAAGGCTATACGCAGATAATTCAAGATACACCTTTTAGTTGTCATAAACATATGGCATTTTAATCAAAATTGTTAAAGCCAATTCTGAGAAAATCGAAAATAACTAAAATTTTTCATGTAAGAATTAGATTGAGGAGGATTTTCTTGAATACCGTTTTGTTATTTAGCCGATTTTTCTTTTTTGACTTACGCTCTTCACACACACACACACACACATACATACATTTTTTAGTGCACGTTTTCAAAAACGAAATGTTGGCTAAATACCAAATCTTGGTATTTAGGTTCAGTATCTTCCAAGGATGCGACACGAAGGTTTTCAAGAAAATCCCCCCTCCCCAGATTACGCTTTACATGGAAGATTTTTCGAAAATTTTAATTTTCTCAAAAATGGCTCTAACGATTTTGATTAAAGTATCATATGTTTAAGATATTTTCATGACAAATAAAATGTATATCTCCAATTTTCTGGGAATGTCTCCAAAAGTATTCTTCATTGTGAATGACTTTTGCAAACTGGTAAACCATAAGAGATAGATAAAATTTTACTGCACAAAAAATATAGATCGCGTTAAAATACACAATTTATGTCATATACATTTTTTGTTGATGAGTGAACCATTTTCGAGATATTGCTTGTTATTCCCTTAAATTTTTCAATACTTATTTTCTCAAATGGGAATTTGTTATTCATTTTTTTGTCTTGGATATGCAAAGAGTAATAATCTGTGGCAAAGGGAATGGTGCTGCACCTAGCAACCAGCTATTAAGAGATATGTATGTGCTTAAAGGCTACTGTATTTCTTTATTGTCCTTGCAAATATATATTCCCCTTACATAAACAAGAAAATTAGCTATAAGATAGAGTCTGCAAATGTTTATCTCGATTAACATGAAGTAGATGGAGAATAAGCGTTTGTAAAAATAGTTTGTACAAGAGTAGAGAAAGTCATGTGAGTGTAACACATCAGATTTTTAGAAAAAGTTCCGTCTGTGTGTATCTGTATCTGTGAATAGGATACGCAAAAATGAAAAGTCGGATAAATACCAAACTTTGCATTTAGGTTTATTATCTTTCAAAGATGCGACACGAAAATTTTCAATAAAATCCCCCACCCCAGACTACCCTTTACATAAAACATTTTTCGAAAACTTTGATTTTCTCAAAAATGGCTCTAACGATTTTGATTAAAATATCATATGTTTAAGTTATTTTCACGGCAAATGTTATATCTTGAACTTTCTGGGAATGTCCCCAAAAGACCTCTTCATTCTGAATAACTTTTGCATAACAGGTAATCCGTAAGAGATAGACAAAGTTTTACTACACAAAAAATATAGATCTCGTTAAAACACATAATTTATGTCACTTTTTTTGTTGAGTGAACCGTTTCCGAGGTATTCCTTGTTATTTGTTTGAATTTTCCAATACTTTTACTTTTTCTAGATGGGAATCCATTATTCTTTTTTTTTATGTCCTGGACATACAAAGAGAATGGAATGCGCCACATAGCAACCAGCGTTAAAATATTTGACTATCGCTTAAAGCCTACTATATTCCCCTTGCATCTACAAGAAAAATACCAATAAGATAGTTTCTGAAAATGTTTATCTCTATTAAAATTGTGTGGATGGAGAATAAGCGTTTATAAAAATAGTTTGTACAAGAGTAGAGAAAGTCATGTAGTGCAACACATCAGATTTTTTTTTTTATTTTCTCAAAAGCGTCTCTAACGATTTTGATTAAAATAGCATACTATTATGTTTAATACGCAATATCTGCTGTGAATACGAAACAGGTGTTTCGCCTAAACAATGAAATGAATAAGAACACATTTAAGATATTTGTACAACAAATAAAATGTACATGTTGAATTTTCCGGGAAAAGTCTATTAAATTCTCTTCATTCTGAATGACTTTCGTATAGCTGGTAAACCGTAAGGAATATAAGAAATCTTACTACGAAACAAATATAGATTCCTTTAAGCATATTATGTATGTCAAATACCATTTTGTGGCTTTAACTTTTCCTATGTTTTTATTAGTTTGAATTTTCGAATACTTATACCCTGTTCAAGTGGTAAGTCACTATTCGGTTTTTCTTTGGTCATGTAAACATAGAATTTCAAAGCCATCATGCAGCAATACGCTTTTTAAGAATCTGACCATCAGTTTATCCTACTTATTCTCTTATACCTAAAAGGAAATGTATAAACGTGTAATGAAAGGTTGTCTGTATGAACAAGAAGTAGATAGAAGAATAAGCTTTTGTAAGAATGGTTTGTAGAGCAGTGAGTAGGGAAAGTCTTACGAATGCAACGCAGCAGATTTTTAATGGAATAAAGTACTTCTTCACTTCCTCCGTACGTACTCTATGTAAGCATAGAGAAAATAAAAATAATGTACACCATCAAACAATTAACTGTAGTTGATCTAGTAGATTTGCTATTGAAACAATCTGAACAATAGTATTTAAATTACCTCAGCTTAGATTTTCCGAAAAATTCGAAATTTTGATATATTCTATTAGTTTACAAATCTGAATGATTTGAATACTTGGAGTCATTTCTATGGTGGGAATAATTCGACTAGTGCGAATAGTGGAGTAATTTTGCTATTTAGTGTTACTTGAGCACACATTCTGAGCCGATATACATATAGTATGGCAATCAGTTTATACGAGGGTAATCCCAAAAGTAAGGTCTCCAAAGCGCTGGGATCGCAGGGAAACTGTTTGTGTGGATGTTGGCCATACTGCTTTTTTCCTTCCTCCCTCCACTCTCTTCAGAAATCACCGCACATCCCTTAGCGCCCTCAGTCTTGGCTTGGCAGTCAGTTATAATGGAGCTCCCGTTAGCTACTACCGCCAGGTGCGAAGTTCGCGCAGTTATTCGCTTTTTGAGTGCAAAAGGGGTTAAACCTGTCGAAGTTTATCGACAGTTGATGGAAGTGTATGGAGAGTCGTGTATGGATTTCAAAAATGTCCGCAAGTGGTGTAGAGAATTTGCAAATGGTCGCACAGAAATTCATGACGAGGAAAGAAGCGGGAGACCGTCCATTTCTGACGAAACAATCGCAAAGGTTGAACAAATCGTGCTTCAAGATCGGCAGATCACTCTCGATGAGCTCTGCATTGTTGTTCCTGAGATTTCTTGAAGCACTATTCATCTGCCTTTGATTGAAGAGTTGAAATTTCGGAAGGTATGCGCAAGATGGGTCCCAAGAATGCTGACAGAAGATCACAAAAGGCAACGCGCTGAAACTTCCCGCCAATTTCTTCAACGCTATGCAGACGAAAAGGACAACCTCTTGGATTCAATAGTCACGGGTGATGAAACCTGGGCTGCTTTCCACCTCACACCTGAGACCAAACAACAATCACGTGAGTGGCGGCATTCCGGTTCACCCAAGCCGCGAAAATTCAAGAGAACACAGTCTGCCGATAAAGTCATGGCAACTGTGTTTTGGGATCGAAAGAGGATATTGTTGGTCGACTTTATGGATCGTACTTATCTACCACAACTATATGCACAAGTATTTACCGCAATATTAATAACCTAATTACACTTTACATTTCTAGAAGAAGGTGGGACAAAAATACATTTAACTGAAAATTACCAACAGAAATTGCTATGATAAGTATACAGATACTCTAAAAGAGAGAATAAACATAACATTTTCTGATTACATGCGTGCTTGTATCTTCTTCTTCCTTTGAGTAGCGTTTAACACCCGCTTTTACTTCATACGGCACCACAGGCTATGACACTGATACGTGAAATTAAATGATGATTGGGAAAGGAAATTTGGGAAGGAAATGTTGTAGGCCTAAGTTTAGGGTAACTCCCCGAAATTTGCCAGTTATAAGGATTGAGAAAATCCTGGGAAAACCTGAGTCAAGAAGAACACTCCTGGAGGGATTTGAACCGCAGGCCTCCCGTTCCCTTCACGGGAAATGTACACTCGGTCAATTTAACACTATCCGGCGTCTGAGAGACGGAGCTCGAATCAGGTACCTCCGTAAGTGCTCGGGACAGCCAGGCTTTGTTCAGAAGACTACATATATCCTTATAGTAGTTATAATGGGGAGCAACTATAATCACAATAAAGTCTTCCGAGAAAATAATTCATATATGAGAAATAAGATTCAAACAATCAGATATTTCAATGTTTCAACAATATTAATTTGTAACCAAAGCATACTTAATTGATTTTGTAGTTCTCAAGAAGAGTATGACTAACCTATCACAACGTTACGCTTACTGCAACATTCTTATCTCGGTAGAGAGTTAACTTACTGTTCCTGTGGTTACAAGTTCAAATCTCCGTGGAGCTACTCAACTTTTTCCCCCTTTCATTTTAAATACATGAATAAACATATAACAGGTTCTCTTCGTTTATATGCATGTAGCATTTATTTAGTAATCCGTCATAACAGTAGATGGTAACCATGGCATTAATTTATCGTTCGGGAGGAAGTTTCATGCTCAATTTAATTTTATAACAGCAAATGTCAGCATTATTGTAAACATACTTGTAACTAAAATGAAGTAACACGAGCAATATTATTTAACTATGTTACAGTAAGAGGAGTTGTAAAAATTAAAAGTTAATAATCTACTGCGTAGAACCCAACTTAGCTGCTTGCGTACAAGTTAAGTAGTTTAATCATTGCTCCCCGTCAAGCTCGGTGTGTAGGTGGCACAAATCAGTGCTTTGTGGCTTGTATTACAGAGTTAGCCAAAGCGGCGCACAGTAGTTGACGGTTGTGAACCGTGCGCTCACTCGAAGGGACTTTGGCAAAACTTAACCGCTCAAGAGACCGGCCACTTTTGGTTTGACCGATTGTACATTAATAGACGGTTCGAAGTTTCGAATATGTGTAATAAAGGTGAGTTAGTGCTACTGATGAAGAGTGCGTGCTCATGAAATCGTAAAGACACATAAGTGTAGCTCACATACATACAAACAGCACCAAAGAAACTCTTCGGCGGATTTTGTATCGTTTTCTAGGGGCTTTTGAGGCGCGTCCACCTTACCTCTCGCAGAGCGTGGTGGCTTGATAACACAGCAATAAGGGGGAAAGAGAGAAGGTTGATGCCTTTGCTTTTTCTGGTGTTATTGAAACCAGAATGTTATTGTCTCAGAACCAGTCATGCCGTATACTAGCGAAATTACTCGTGGACGTATCGTGGGTATGTGGGAGGCTGGTCACACTGTTACAACAATTGCAACGGCAGTGCATGGCATTCCAGTAAAGCATTTGCAGATCATGATATTAGTTTATTAAATTTAAATTACTTTTTTGTTATAATTGACTGATTATGTTTAGAAACTGGAGATAAATATGTATATGTAATATGGTTTACCGTATATGATATACATATTATGGCAATACAGTAGGGTGATATGTTTGTCTATAATCCTGTTGTATTCCTATGATCAGCAGCAATATGTTAGTAAAGATATATTAACCAATTGTAGTTTGAATTAGAGGGGAAAAATTTATTATTTAACTGTGTTACTTCTATGCAGCAACAAGCATTGATACCACTGTGATAATACAGTTCTGTTTATTTTTTGTTATAAAGTGTTACTATGTATTTAATGAATACCATTCAAGCTTTAATTTGCACCTCCTGAAAATCTTCTCACACTACACATTCTACATTTCGCTAACCTGGGCGCTCATCAAGTTAGCGTTTAACCCTTTCAAAGGCATGTCCTACACTAGCCGATAGGTATGGGTTACCAATCATGATAAGAGGTCTGTATGACAAACTGAATGCACCCACTCTAACTCTTTCTCTTTTAACCAATACGATCGAGAGGTAAACATATATTTCGTTTCCACGCCATTTTGTAACCTTTGTTGTGGTTATTGGTGCAACTATTTAGCAAAAGGACTGGCGCATCCTTGCACCGTGGCCTAAAGCAACCAATGGAATGGCCATGGCTTTGCAAGGCCACGTACAACGATAAATAATGTGACGTGGACGCGAGGTGCAGCGAGATTTTCTTTGGCGCTCTTTGTACCATTGAAACTGCAGTAGTTAATGTGTGTATGAATGAAAATTAATTTATAAACAAAAGAGTGTCTTAATAGAGTAGAGTTAGCAGCATTAGATGTCGCTGTGCTAAAGTTTTGGCCACTTTTATTCTCTCATAACACTGAACAGAGTAGCGAAATTACACCGGTAGCAACTGTTTTAACGAAATGGGAGAAAAGCAAAACAAGAAGCTTTAGACCCCGTTATCAAATTTTTAGAAGTGCCGGCTGTAACTATTGGAAATTAATACGCATTCAACAGCAAAAGAGTGGTTCCTAAGAAACAGCAAATTTGTACACTTTAAATCTCATCCAAAATATTTCCCTTAAGCGAACTGGAAATGGAAAAATCTGATGTGTTAGACTCACATGACTTTTTCTACTCTCCAGCGTTATTATTGGGTATATGAACTATTCGTGCGAAAGTTGATGTTCCTATCTTCTTCATTTTAACCAAGATAAAACTTTCCGTAAATAGCTGCATTACACATTCCGTTATACAGGGTGAACTATTTAAGTTGAGACTGTACAATATCTCCAAAACTAAGTGTTGTAGAAAGAAATGTCTTTCATAAAAGTTGCTTGACATTATGGGAGAATGTAAATGCCATTAAACGTATTTCATTTGGAGGACGTTGTGGTGGTCATTTTAGGGTCAATTTAATTTTTTTTAAATGGGAACCTTCCTTTTTTATGTTGTTCTCTCACTCCTCATCAAAAAATAACAACATTTGTATATTTGTATAAAGCACTTTGCAATTGTTCTTACACCATCGTAAATAACAACGAACATTCTAAATGGCTGTGTACAAACGGCACAATGAATAGTTGGACCATCCATGGATGGTCATTTGAGGGTCAAGCTACGTTTAGTAATTGCGAACCAACATTTTCTATTGTTTATTATTCCTCATCACAAAATAAACATCTTTTATTAAACCATTTTCTAATGAGAAAACAACGTTTAAAATGTAGGTTCCCATTTAAAAAAATCTGATGTGTTACACTCACATGACTTTCTCTACTCTTGTACAATCTATTTTTACAAACGCCTATTCTCCATATGCTTTATGTTAATCGAGATATCGAGATGTCAATCTTATTGGTAATTTTCTTGTAGATGCAAGGGAAATATGGTAGCTTTTAAGCGATAGTCAAATATTTTAACGCTGGTTGCTATGTGGCGCATTCCATTCTCTTTGCATGTCCAGGACATAAACAAAATGAATAACGAATTTGAGAAAAAGTATAAGTATTGGAAAATTTAAGGAAATAACAAGCAATATCTCGAAAACGGTTCACTCAACAAAAGAAATGTATATGACATAAGTTGTGTATTTTAACGAGATCTACATTTTTGTGTAGTAAAATTTTGTCTATCTCTTATGGTTTACCAGTTATGCAAAAGTCGTTCACAATGAAGAATACTTTTGGAGACATTCCCAGAAAATTCGAAATATACATTTCATTTCTCATGACATTATCTTAAACATATGATATTTTAATCAAAATCGTTAGAGCCATTTTTGAGAAAATTAACATTTTCGAAAAATGTTCCATGTAAAGGGTAGTCTGGGGTGGGGGGATTTTCTTGAAAACCTTCGTGTCGCATCTCTGGAAGATACTGAACCTAAATACCAAGTTTGGTGTTTATCCGACTGTTCGTTTTTGAGTTATGCTGTTTACAGACACACACACACACAGACACACACACACACAGACACACACACACACACAGACACACACACGGACATGTTTCCAAAAATGCTTTTTTTGGATTCAGGAGGTCTCAAAACATGTATCGGTATCGAATTTTTGGGTGGAATGCAATACTTCCCCTACTTACTATACGTAGTAGAGAAAGTAAAAATTAAATGGATACTAAATTAACCTTCATAACGCCCTCCAAACACAACACGACTAATGACATTTACTTTTCTCCATAATATCAAGCAGCTTTTATTAAAGACATTTCATTCTACAGCGCATATTTTGGAGATACGGTATAGTCTCAACTTAAATGATCCACCCTGTATATACAAAGGAAACAGCGATAGTCAAATGTTTAAGAACTAGACTCTGTGTACTGCCTGAAAATTCTATGGTCTTTGTGTATAATCACGAGTCACAAAAAAGTTATTTGAAGTAAATTTTGTTTTTTAAAGAGATCTCAATTTTCTGTGTAGTATGTTTTTGTCTATCCTTAACTTTTACCAGTTATACAAGATTATACAAAATTCCTTCAGAATGAAGAGGACTTCATAGGCTATTCTCAGAAAGTTCAAGATTTACATTTTATTGGGAAGTAAATATTTTTAATAAATGGTATTTTAATTAATATTGTTAGAAGCATTTTAGAAAATCAAAAATGTTTAAAAATCTCCCATGTAAAGGGTAATTTGGGGATTTTCTTCTTGAGACACCTCCAAAACATGGTTTTTAAAGGCATCAACGAAAATCGTTGTCCACGCAATTTATTCTTGATGTTCGGGAACAAAAAGAAATTATTAGGTGTCAAATCAGGACTTTATGGCGGATGACTCATTAATTTGATTTTTTGAGCCTTCAAATACTCTGTTGTGAGCTCACATTGTCTTGATGAAGAACGATCCTACGGTTCTTGTTGGTTTTCCTTACTTCACCGAAGACTTCCGGCAAACAAATGGTTGTGTACCATTCGGCATTGACCGTTTTACGTTCCTCTAAAGGCGCTGTTGCCACATGGCCAGTTTTGCTGAAAAAGCAGGCGACCATTTTCTTCGAAGTGTTTCGAGTACGAACAACTTTTGTTGGATTTGCTTCATCTTGAAACACCCATACAGTCGACTGCTGTTTACGTTCCGGCTCATACGCATAGATCCATGATTCGTTACCTGTTACAATCTTATATATGTTTTTTGAGGCATCGTCATTGTATTTCTTGAGCATTTTTGTACACCAATCGACACGAGCATCTCTTTGAAATTGCGTCAAATTACGTGGGATCCAACGAGAGCAAACCTTTTTCACGGCTAAATAATCATGCAGTATTTTATATATGCTGGTGGAACTAATGGGTTGCCTCAATCTCACAATATGTCGTATGATGATCTTTCATTATTAGTTTTTGCACAGCATTAATGTTTTCTGGCGCAACTGATTTTGGACGACCTTCACGAAGTTTCATTGAGCAAACGGCGGCCACGATTAAATTGTTATACCAGCGTTTCACAGTGGCAAAGGACGGAGCTTTGCCGCCAAATGTGGAAGTTAGTTGATTGATGCACTCTCGTCTTGATAATCCACGTCGAAAGTCGTAATAAATCATTGCATGAACATTTTCACAAGTTAATTCCAAGTTTTTGTTGACACACAATTTTCAAGTTAGTGTATACAAAACAAATGACGCTCTATTGACAAAATGTTTGAAGTAGATTATGGTAAAAAATATCAAACTTTCCATTGGAAAGCCAGATGGCACCTACAACATTCAGGGTTTCCAAGGCTCAGAATGTAAATAGTGCTCCTCGTATCAAAATTGGCTGGGTAATTTCTAAGAGACACAAGCACACACACACACACACACACACACACTTATTCATAACATGAATATAGATTACTTACTGCATGCTTCCGACATTTCATTTGCATGAACATCTGCATTTCACTCGTGTTATGGGTTTTTTTCTATTCTCCACGTGCTAGGAAAGCCGCACTTATGGCGATTTAGCCAATCAGGGAGAAAGCGGAGGAATATCCTTGTGTGTGTACATGCGATTGAGCTGAGAAGAAACAGCGTTTAGTGCAAACGGAGTCATAATCCTCCAAGGTGTACTTCAGCACGACTTCCTTATACACAACTAACTCCTGCATCACAGAACCTCACAATAGCAAACATGTCTCTAGTCACAGTGTTCTCAGATGTTCAAGCCCTAGAACATCTCTTCGCACAGAGGGCCAAAACGCGTTCGACGAGGCTTCGCCAACTTTAAGAAACTTCTCAACAACAGATGCCCTGACTTGATCCTCAACCCCATGGCCTCTTGAGGCCTGTAAAGCATACAAGTGCGCAGATATTTATTACTTTCTCTACTACGTACAGTAAGTAGGGGAAGTAATTGCATTCGACCCAAAAATTCGATACTGAGATTTCACCGGAAGTACATGTTTTGAGGCCTGCTGAATCCAAAAAAGCCACACTGTGTGTCTGTGAACAGAGAACTCAAAAACGAAAAGTCGAATAAAAATCAAACTTGGTATTGAGGTTCATTATCTTTCAAAGATGAGACACGAAGACTTTTCAGAAAATATCCCACACCAGACTTCCCTTTACATAGTACGTTTTTCGAAAATTTTTATTTTTTTCAAAAATGGCTGTAATGATTTTGATTAAAACATCATATATTTAAGATATGTTCATGACAAATAAAATGCATATCTTGAATTTTCTGGGAATGTCCTCAAAAGCTCTCTTTTTTCTGAATGGCTTTTGCATAACTGGTAAACTTTAAGAGATAGACAAACATTTTCTATACAACAAATGTAGAGCTAGTTAAAACACACAGTTTAAGTCATATATATTGTGAAGTGAACCATTTACGAGATATTCCTTGTTATTTGTTTGAAGTTTGCAACACTCATAGCTACCTTTTCTCAAATGGGAATTCGTTATTCGTTTTTTTATGTCTTGGACATACAAAGAGAATGGAATGCTCCACATAACAACCAGCTCTTAAAGATTTGATTATCG
Organism: Deroplatys truncata; assembly: GCA_030765065.1. Lineage (NCBI taxonomy): Eukaryota > Metazoa > Arthropoda > Insecta > Mantodea > Mantidae > Deroplatys > Deroplatys truncata. Next base: position 67,181,360 of record CM060984.1, read on the forward strand.
CATAAACCTACCATATTCCCCTTGCACCTACAAGAAAATTAGCAATAAAATGAATATCTCGATATCTCGATTAACATGAAGTAGATGGAGAATAAGCGTTTGTAAAAATACTTTGTATAAGAGTAGAGAAAGTCATGTGAGTGCAGCACATATATTTTACAATAAAGCTCACCTTATTGGCACCAGCCAAGCCGACCTCTTTAATTACGGACAGTAGTATTGTACAATGAGGGTAGCAAAACAGTGTGCAGAAAATTGTATAGTAACAAGACAATACCAAAATAGGTATTTTGAGGTTACGAATTTGAGGCATTATTTTTAACATGTAAATGTAAATGATTTTAGTCAAATTATATAATAAAAATATAATAACAGCCCGCCTTAAAGCAATAGGTATATGTAACAATATATAAAAAGTGCATATTACAGTCATTGTATATGTTTAGATTATTGTATACATGTGTAATAATGTAATGTGAATGTATTACATAATTTAATAATGTAGGAGCTGTGAGAATAATAGGTTTTAAGTTGCTAACAATGAGGTAACCTTGAGGCAATAATGAATTTGAAAGTTTAACAATACTACTTATTATTCTTCGAGCAACAATAACGTAATTTTTGTGACAGTTTATAAAATAGCAATCAACAACCAGAAAAAAGCTTAAGTTAAATAAGGGTATTCTATTGGACTAGGATTAGCCAATCAGATACTTGAAATACAGAAATTTACAAATTTAAGCGGTAGAAATCAAGTCAGTTGCTTGTAGATAGCGCTCATAACTGGACGCGTTGGTTGCTAGCAGAGAGTGTTACTAATCAGACGCGAGATGCGTCCTCGAGAAATTTAATACGTATTCGTGTGAGACGAAAATAGTTTACGTGTTAAAAAGTGCAAGTAATTAATAAAAGAATCTCACAGCTCTCTATATCAGTGAAGTGTTATTTAAATTGTGTCAAGGATTAATAAATGTAGTGAAGTAAAAATTATAATCTGTGTAAGCCTACATTCTTCAGCCGCACCACGCCTTGCAAAGAAATCCATGTCTCTAACAATAATACTGACCCAGCCGAGACAAACATAAACATATAATATTTAAAGAAACAGTCAACATTACAAAGTTAATATTTTTTAAACAATTTTTTTAGGGGCAAAGGCCACCGCAAAGTAAATTTGGGACCAAGGCTAGCGGGTATCATACGTGCGGTTGCAACTACTTCAAGTTCGGCTCCCCAACAGTCGAAATGTAATACATCTTCAAACTGACTTTCCATACGTAGCAGCAACAAACCTTGTTCAAATTGGCTCCCAAAACGTGGGGCAAATAACAATACAACAAACATACCTACCACAAATTGCGCTACATGCGTCAACATTAAATCCATTATGTTAGTCTCCAAATGTAAAACCTGTTTCTGGCGTCTTAGATGTAAACAAAATGTTACTGTCACTAAGTTTGCTGATGTGAAGCCTACTGGACGACACAGGCTATTTACATAAAATTCAAGATATACATTTTATTTTTAATGGAAATATCTTACAAACATATGGTATTTTAATCAAAATAGATACTTTTTTAGAAAATCGAAAATAAAAGTTTTCCATATAAAGGGTAGTTTATCGTATCCTTGGAAGAGAATGAACTGAAATACCAGATTTGATATTTAATCGACTTTTTACTTTCTCTACTACGTATAGTAAGTGGGGGAAGTATTGTATTCCACCCAAAAATTCTATACCGAGATTTCACCGGAAATACATGTTTTGAGACCGCCTGAATAAAAAAAAACATTTTTGGAAACATGTCCGTGTGTACATGTGTGTGCCTCTCTCTCTCTGTGTGTGTGTGTGTGTGTGTGTGTGTGTGTGTGTTTGTGTGTGTGTCTGTGTGTCTGTGAACAGCATAACTCAGAAACGAACAGTAGGATAAACCTCAAACTTGATATTTAGGATCAATATCTTCCAGAGATGCGACACGAACGTTTTCAAGAAAATCCCCCCACCCCAGGTTACCCTTTACATGGAACATTTTTCGAGAATTTTAATTTTCTAAAAATGGCTCTAACGATTTTGATTAAAATATATCATATGTTTAAGATATTTTCATGACAAATGAAACGTATATCACGAATTTTCTGGGAATGTCTCAAAAGTATTCTTCATTGTGAACAACTTTTGAATAACTGGTAAACCATAAGAGATAGACAAAATTTACTACACAAAAAATGTAGATCGCGTTAAAATACACAATTTATGTCATATACATTTGTTTGTTGAGTGAACCATTTTCGAGATATTGCTTGTTATTCCCTTAAATTTTCCAAAACTTAAACCTTTTCTCAAATTTGTAATTCATTTTTTTGCCCTGGAAATGCAAAGGGAATTTAATACTCCACATAGCAACCAGTTCTTAAAATATTTGACTATCGCTTAAAGCCTACCAATTCCCCTTGCATCTACAAGAAAATTAGCAATTAGATTAACATCTCGATATCTAGATTAACATGAAGCATATGGAGAATAAGAGTTTGTTTCAGTCAGGCGTGTATAAAGATTAAATATGTGAATTATTAATTAAGTGTGATGGCAATAAAAGTGTAGAAAGAATTTTTTTTATCGGTGTTACCTTTAGCAACAACTCCTTTCCGTTTACACACCTTGCTTAGAGATACTTGCTCAACTGAGTTATAATAGCTAGCCGGAGGACAATGAACCCAAATTTAAAATAATAAAACAAGAGGCGCCCAGTAAATAAGATAACACGAGCCATGAGAACTGCAACAAATACAAGCTAAACACACAGATTACAAACAAATCTTTTTAGAGTAGAATTATAATTACCTAAATTTATCAGAAAAATACACTTCTCATCCTCCTAGAACTAATCCAATGGATTTTATCAAGATAGTAACAAATAAAGAGCTGATAGAACAATTATATAACAAGAAGTCTCACCAGAAGTATGCAGAATTGCTACACTTGAACATCTACATAATCAATTCCCGGAAACAAAGTGGCTTAGAATTTATACAGATGGTTCTGCAGATAAATTGATAAATAATGTAGGACGTGGTATACACTGTAAATACTTTTCACATTATTTTACATTGCCTAGACAATCCACAAATTTTGATGGTGAAGTTGTTGCAATACAACGAGCATTAGAACAGACATACTACAAGACGATATAAAAGAAAATAAAGTAGTTGTTCTCACAGACTCTGTTTTTACCATTCAAGCAATAGAACGATATGATAGTCCAGATGAATCTTATAATATTAAGGATGTGAGATCTTATTATAAATTACTGCAAACAAAATTTTAACAGATAATATTACGTTGATACCAGCACACGTGGGAGTGAATGGTAACGAGACAGCAGACTTTCTGGCCAAAAAGGGTGCAGTGTTATACTCGAAATCTATAAAGTCTTGTGGACTAGATATGAAACTAAAAATGTCAAAATTAATATAGAACAAAAATACCAATATAAAATTCAAAAGGAAATTACTAACAAAAATTACTCCAACATAACTGAAATAGTACAAAAATAAAAAATGTCCCAAGGAAAGAAGCCATTGCTCACTTCAGATTAGTCACTAGACATGACTGTCTGGCGGAACATCTACATAGATTTGGTTTTATGAATGACAAAGCATATGAAATTTGCAATGCTGACAAGATTTTAAATGGAGAACACCTACTAGAATGCCCAGAATTGAGGAAAGCTGTAACAGATGGGAAGATACACAATTTATATTGGCTAGCAAGGGAAAAATTGATGCATCAAAATCCTACACATTAGATCAACAACATACTACACCATCTAAAATCAAATGTGTTAAACAAGTATTTATTGCGTGCTTAATTTTCATTTTTGACCACGTACATAGTAGGTAGAGAAGGTATTGCGCTCCACCCAAAAATTCGATACGCAGATTTCACCGGAAATGCGCGCTTTTAGGCCCCTGAATCCAAAAGCAGAATTTTTAGAAAAAGGTTCGTATGTGTATTTGTGTCTGAAAACAGCATAACTCAAAAATAAAGTATACTTACGAGTAAGTATAAAACTTGGTATTTAGGTTCAGTACCTTTCAAGAAAATCCCCCACACCTTATCCTCCTTTTCCGAAATTTTTTACTTTTCTAAAAAATGGCTCTGAGGATTTTGATTAAAATTCTATATACTGAAGTATTTACATGACAAATAAAATGTATATCTTGAATTTTCTGTGAATTTCCTGTGAAGTCATCTTCATTCGGAAGAAATTTTGTATAATCTTGTATAACTAATAAACGTTAAACGATAGACGAAAACGTACTACACAAAAATTCTGATGTGTTACACTCACATGACTTTCTCTACTCTTGTACAAAGTATTTTTACAAAAGCTTATTCTCCGTTTGCTTCATGTTAATCGAGATGTTAATCTTATTGCTAATGTTCTTGTAGGTACAAGGGGAATATGGTAGGCTTTAAGCGATAGTCAAATCTTTTAAGCTCTGGTTGCTATGTGGCGCATTCCATTCTCTTTGTATGTCCAAGACACAAAAAAATGAATAACGAATTCCCATTTGAGAAAAAGTATTGGAAAATTCAAGGGAATAACAAGCAATATCTCGAAAATGTTTCACTCAACAACAAAAATGTATATGGCATAAATTGTGTGTTTTATCGCGATCTACATTTTTTGTGTAGTAAACATTTGTCTATCTCTTATGGTTTACCAGTTATGCAAAAGTCGTTCACAATGAAGAATACTTTTGGAGACATTCCCAGAAAATTCGAGATATACATTTCATTTTTCATGAAAATATCTTAAACATATGATATTTTAATCAAAATCGTTAGAGCCATTTTTGAGAGAATTAAAATTTTCGAAAAATGTTCCATGTAAAGGGTAATCTGGGATGGGGGATTTTCTTGAAATCCTGCGTGTCGCATCTCTGGAAGATACTGAACCTAAATACCAAGTTTGGTGTTTATCCAATGTTCGTTTCTGAGTTGTGCTGTTCACAGACACATACACGGACATGTTTCCAAAAAGGCTTTTTTGGATTTAGGGGGCCTCAAAACATATATTTCCGGTGAAATCACGGTATCGAATTTTTGGGTGGAACACAATACTTCCCCTACTTGCTATACGTAGTAGGGAAAGTAAAAATGTAGTTCTCTTTATAACATAGAATTTATTTTAAATAACTTTTGTGTCATAACCTGTTTCTGAGATATTATTAAAGGTTCGAATGGTTCTATGCTTGTCATTCTTTTTAAAGTGCCGTAGATTTTCAGTTCTTTCTCGCGGTTGCATGGGAATAGTTGAAATTTTAAGGCCAGCATATAGCGCCCAGTTATTTAACATTTGACTATCACTGTTCTCTTTGTACATGTAACGAAATGTGTAATGCAGCTATTTTGGCAACGGTTTATGTTGATTAAAATGTAGTAGATGGAAAAGTAAGCGTTAGTAAGAATAGTTTGTATACCTACTAATAAAGATAGACAGTAGAGAAGGTCATGTGAATGTATCACATCAGATTTTTTCATAGTTTATTATCCTGTTGGTTCAAATGTTGACAGAATTCTGACAGCAATAAGAATTATTACAAGTTTATCTTATAGTGCCCATTGTAGATACTTGTTTACAAGTTTAAGAATGCTGTTATTAACGAATATATTTAAAACTGTTCGCTTTTTATGAAAAGTAACATATAATTTCGATATTCAATCTCAGCTTCATAGCTATCCTACTTGTTATAACGTAGCATTACTAAAAAGTAACAATGGTTTTGTAGATTTTCTTACACAATTACGCCTCTATTTATTGGACAATATTAATGAAACTTAAAACATGTTTACACTTTTTCAAGAGCTCTTGGTTGATGTACCTTTTAATCGAATTACTTTAAAATTGTAGAAAATTACAAAATTACGGGTTAATTAATCATTAATAATTAATAATCTATATTTATTTAAGAATTCCTTTTTGTGCAGGTGTAATCAGGCGGAAATATCGCTAGAGGCTCCAGAAACAACTGCAGCAAACCCAAATAGATTGTCCGGGTAATTGTCTGTCTTTAATGTTAATAATGAAGGTGGATGTGTTGAACTGCATTAGACTTTATAAGGCCCTACTCTATCTTAATATAATGTTTATTGTGTTACAGCAGACCAGGAACATGAAAATGTATTGGAACCTTATGGAAATGCTGTATTTTAACACTACGTTTTTTACATTGTCCATAATCACTTGTGGGATTTTATGACAAATAAATAATAAATACTAAAAATACTAAATAATAAGGAATAGAAATGTGTCGTATAACTTGTCGCTTCATTTATACTCTGGTTAGCGTATTCCAAGTTTTACTATTCAAGATATATTCCGCGTACGCCCAACCGGCCCCTAGTGTTGTACCTTGTGCTACTGCTGAAAATTTAATACTGTTCAACTGAACGTTCTAGAGATAAAATTGGTGGCTACATTAGCGATAAAAATAGTATTGATTGTGAAAATGAGAATCAGACTCCAATAACAAAATTTCTGATGTGTTACACTCACATGACTTTCTGTACTCTTGTACAAACTCTTTTTACAAACGCTTATTGTCCATATGCTTCATGTTAATCGAGATATCGAGGTGTTAATGTTATTGCTAATTTTCTTGTAGATGCAAGGGGAATTGGTAGGCTTTAAGCTATAGTCAAATATTTTAAGAGCTGGTTGCTATGTGGAGTATTCCATTATCTTTGCATTACTAGGACAAAAAATATTAACGAATTTGAGAAAATGTATAAGTATTGGAAAATTTAAGGGAATAACAAGCATTATCTCGAAAATGGTTCACTCAACAAAAAAATGCATATGACATAAATTGTATATTTTAACGCGATCTACATTTTTGTGCAGTAAAATTTTGTCTATCTCTTATGGTTTACCAGTTATGGAAAAGTCGTTCACAATGAAGAATACTTTTGGAGACATTCCCAGAAAATTCGAGATATGCATTTCATTTGTCATGACAATATCTTATACATATGATATTTTAATCAAAATCGTTAGAGCGATTTTTGAGAAAATTAAAATTTTCGAAAAATGTTCCATGTAAAGGACAATCTGGGTTGCGGGAATTTTCTTGGAAACCTCCGTGTCGCATTTCTGGAAGATACTGAACCTAAATACCAAGTTTGGTGTTTATCCGACTGCTCGTTTCTGTTCGCAGACAGACACACAGACACACATACGGACGTTTCCAAAAATGCTTTTTTTGGATTCAGGGGGTCTCAAAATATGTATTTGCGGTGAAATCTCGGTATCGAATTTTTGGGTGGAATACAATACTTCCCCTACTTACTATACGTAGTAGAGAAAGTAATAAATAGAACGAAATCTACAAAAATGTAATATTCGAAAACACAATAATACAATGCTCCTATCGGAAATTATGGGTCACTTCCTCATTTGCAGGCCTGAGATAAAACAAAAGTAGGGGAGCCGGGTTATAACTAAGACATCCAGTCTCAGTGAAATATCCAAAAACACACTTACCTCTGTGAAAATGTTTCAAACTGCTGCCTGCAGCGACGCTGGATTTCCATTCGCTTCTTTCAACAGTTGAAAAATATAATTGAGCAGATAAGATGAAGCAGAGAAGAAAACTCCGAGTTCCAGCCATAATCAAATCACATAGGTATTATTTGATAATGGGATCAACGCTTGTTGCCTTGTTCATGCACACATTAGCAAAAATGACAGCCGTTGGTCATCTCACCAAGTTACCCTATTTGTTGAGGTTTCCTGACATGTTAAAAATCTGATGAAATCACGTGACATTCTCTACTCTCTGATACAAATGAATCTTACAAAAGCTTATTCCTCTACTTACTTGTTAACTAGATAAACTTTCACTCATTTACACACTTCGTTATCAGTGTAAGAAGATTACTGTAGGCTAAAGCGATAGTCAGAATTTTAAAAAGTGGGTTACTACGTGAGTGCTTGGAAATTCTATGTGCTTTGCATGACCATGAGAAAAATGAATGGCGATTTATCACTTGAAAAAAAAATTATTTGAAAATTCAAACCAAATCCAAAGAATATCTTGGAAAACGTAAACGCCACTGAAACTTTCATTTGACATAAATTGTGTGTTTTAACGAGCACTACATTTTTGTGCAGTCAGGTTTATACCTACCTATCTCTTACGGTTTACCAATTATACAAAGAAATGAAAATGACTCAAAGGTTATTCAGAAAAAGTTCAATATATACATTTTATTTGTAATGTAAATATGCTAAACACATGGGATTTTAATCACAATCGTTAGAGCCGTTTTTGGGCAAATAAAAAATAATGAAAAATTGTCCATGTAGGGGGCAATATGGGATGGAGGAATTTTCTTGAAAATATTTGTATCGCATCCTGGGAAGACGCTGAACTTAAACACCTTCTTCTTCTTCTTCTTCTTCTTCTTCTTCTTCAGGCATTAGGCCTCACAATCTCTTGCGTCTCATTGATCAACCATCTTTTCTTGGGTCTTCCAACTCCTCTTTCCCCTCTCGGCTTGTACTTTAAAATTTTCTTTGGCAATCTTTCATTGCCCATTCTATTAACGTAGTCTTACTACTATAATCAGCTATTTTATGATTTCATTCATATATTTCTAGACGATTACGAATGTCTTCATTGTATAATCTATCTCCTCTCAAAAATTTCATCTCTACTGTTTGTATCCTACTACTGTTTTTCTTTCTCTACTACATATAGTAAGTAGGGGAAGTATTGTATTCCACCCAAAATTTCGATACCGAGATTTCACCAAAATACATGTTTTGGGACCCCCTGAATACAAAAAAAAGCATTTTTGGAAACATGTCCGTGTGTGTGTCTGTGTGTCTATGTGCCTGTCTGTGAACAGCATAACTCAGAAACGAACACTCGGATAAACACCAAACTTGGTATTTGGGTTCAGTATGTTCCAGAGATGCGACACGAAAGTTTTCAAGAAAATCCCCCCACCCCAGATTTCCCTTTACATGGAACATTTTTCGAAAATTTTAATTTTCTCAAAAATGGCTCTAACGATTTTGATTAAAATATCATATTTTTAATATATTTTCATGACAAATAAAATGTATATCTTGAATTTTCTGGGAATGTCTCCAAAAGCATTCTTCATTGTGAACGACTTTTGCATAACTGGTAAACCATAAGAGATAGACAAAATTTTACTACACAAAAGATGTAGATCGCGTTAAAATACACAATTTATGTCATATACATTGTTTTTGTTGAGTGAACCATTTTCGAGATATTGCTTGTCATTCCCTTAAATTTTTCAATACTTATTTTCTCAAATGGGAATTCATTATTCATTTTTTGTCTTGGATATGCAAAGAGTATTAATCTGTGGCAAAGGGAATAGTGCTGCACCTAGCAACCAGCTATTAAGAGATATGTATGTGCTTAAAGGCTACTGTATTTCTATATTGCCCTTGTAAATATATATTCCCCTTACATGTACAAGAAAATTAGCAATAAGATAGAGTCTGCATATGTTTATCTCGATTAACATGAAGTAGATGGAGCGTTTGTAAAAATAGTTTGTACAAGAGTAGAGAAGTAGAGTGTAACACATCAGATTTTTGTATCAAGGGTTCAAGTATCGCTGCTATATAATGCACATGGTACTGCCATTGTTTTGTCAATTTCATATATGCGTCCCTCCTGACCTTACCGTTTAATGTTCTTCTGATAGTCCCACATATGCGATTAAATATTTCAATCTTCCGTTCTGCATCTATGTCTCCTATATATGACAGGTCACTCCCTAGGAATTTGAAGGAGCTTACTTATTCAATGCTTTCGTTCTGTATCATTAATTTACATCTAAGAGGAAATCTTCCTCGAAATGCCATTGTCTTGGTTTTTTGGACAGATATCTCAAAGTTATATTCTACAGTGATCTTTTGTAATTCGGAGAGTGATCTTTGTAAGATGTCTTCATTGCCAGATATAAGAACCTGATCATCTGCAAATAAAAGGGTGTTTATACAATTTCTCATATTAAAATAATCTCTAAATTTTAAAGCATTAGGTTCCTGTTTCCACCTTCTTATTGCATCGCCAAGATATATGTTAAAAAGTGTTGACGATATGCAGTACCCTTGTGTAACTCCTTTATTTATTGTTTCTATAAGGATTTCACCTGATTTAGTTTCTACATTAATTTGGGTATTTTGGTACATATCCTTAATTACTTCAATTATATTTTTAGGTATATCTCTTCTTTCCATTATTTTCCATACTTTTCCTCTTAAAACACTGTCAAGGGCTTTTAGATAAACTACGAAAGCTATATATGTTTTCAAACTGAATTCAAGTTTGCTATTTAACTGACTTATTGTTTTTGAGTTATGCTTCTCACAGCACACACACACATACCTAAACACGGACATATTTTTAAAAGGATTTTTTAGGGCGTTCAGGGAATCTGAAAACTTTGTTTCTGGTAAAATCTCGGTATTGAATTTTTCGGTGGAAAACAATACTTATACTTACTATAGGTAAACTGAGCGAGATGGCTCCGCGGTAAGTATGAGGCTCACATTCTGGATGTCCCGGGTTCGATTCCCGTGGCCGCCCACTATGACCAGGGCTTTGGTTTTCTCTGTTTGGCAAAGGTGAATATTGGAGTGGTGTATTCTACGACGGATTTCCTCTCTCCCCATTTCCTCTCCTTCCATTTGCCTTTCATGTTTCAGGTTAACTCCGGCTGTGATTCGGTCGGTATCGGGCAGATGAGGCAGAGGTTTGCGATTTGGAACTTCTTCTCGGCCCTGCTAGAGGAAGGTCTGTCAGAGCCTCCTCTGCTGTGTCGTGTTTCCCCTATCCCACTAGAGGTATGTCTCCGAGCGAACCTCCTGTGGCCGGGTGGTCAAGCGTGGAACTATTAGGGATCTCTGCGCGTCTCTGTCGACTTGCATCGGTCTGCTCTGCGGCCCATACGTCTTCTGCAGTTCCCTCAACTCATCCGTTCCTTTCGGGGGTGTATGCACAAAAAATCCATTGGAGGTCGATATGTTAGGTATACCCTCCGTCAGCAAGTCATGGTCTTAGTCATACTGTAGGTAAGTAATAGAAAAAGCAAACATTTAAAAATTTGTTGAAATACCTTAAAGTTACCAAAAGTGTATTTTGCTGGTGGTTTAAGCATATTGGGAAATAGTAGGAAACAGGATTCTATAGATTAAAAGTAGGTAAATATTTACGATGCAGCATTTCTTGTTATAAATCGATGTACCTTATAATCTACAATTTATTTATATTCAACAGTTGTACAACCATACACTAAAGTTATGAAAGTCGACGACAAAAGAACAGCGTTACATAAAATGGGGAAATTAACATCTTCAGCTCTGATTTTCTTGTCATTCTTCTAGTTTTAATGAAACACACGTTTTAGAAAACTAATATAAGTAAAAGTAACTTAATTAAAATATGCATTAATCTAATAATGTGGCCATAGTTATCTATTCTAAATTAAAGAAGGGACGGTTGACGATTATTATGTGATAATATCATTGTGGTTCGCTTCTTACTTTACACATGATAATGTTTCAGACACTATTTCAGTTTTACTACGCTGTAAACTGGCATACATGACGCACAAAATAAAACATTTCCTATGCTGTGAACACAAACCAAAATTTGATTGGGTACCAAACTCCAAGTAAAACAAAAATCAAATGTAAAGTTTATAACATATTTGTATCCACATATCTTGGTGCCATTCCGTCTCATTAGTCTTAACTTGCTCACTTAAAAATAATGTAAAAATCTTCGAATCTTCTTAAAGTATATAACGTTATACTTTTGGATGATAGCTCACCACTGAAGTCCACGAATATAGTTCATTATTTTACATCGATGTGATAACTTATTCTAAAAATGGACCCAGATATATGTACGTGCCCTTAACTGAAGCACATACGTTTCGAAACACCCTGCACCTGAAAAGTATCATTATTCTTCTTCCACTAAAGTAAACTTCAGATGTTAAACACATATTAACTTCCTGGGTACATATATCACAATATACACCAATAAAGTATCTTACAGATGATATAGATCAATTCTGATCAAGTCCATGTAAAACTATTGTTAGTATACATTAAAAATCAGACCACTGGAGAAGTATATCTTGCCGAGAACTGTGGTAATTATATCATCTTTAACTATTACCTCTGGTAGATAACATCACATTATTCTCATTTTATGAACAAAATAGCTTAACAATGAGTAAATGCTTCCAATCAGCACAAAATTAGCTCTTCATCAGCACTAAAATAATATATAGAATGAAAAGAATTCGCTTTGCATTATGGAATTAGAAATTGTAGTACCTTTAAAATCATATGAAAGGCAATGTTGTTTATGTCGTAGTATTGGAGAGAAAATGTTATATTCTGTGCTACCAACCTTAACACTGGGTTAAAAAGTCTCAAGTGAAAATTAATCATGTAATTTCAGTTGAAATATATTATTGATTTATATGCGGGAAGTCTTGAACAGAATACAAACGGAAATTTTCTGAAATATTCCTCACTACACCCTGTATAATTCTGGGTCATGAATTAAAATTAAGTTTTTACTTCAGAAGATATTTTTGAAGACACAGAGTTTTGTATATTTAGACAGAAAATACAAACTTGGTACTTTTGGTATTCATAATGTCAATTTAATACTGCTGCTTTATTGATTTAATATTTATTTCGTTCTTCAAAACTTTGTAGTATAACTCTAAATTGTTGTTATTACTATTGTTATTGCTCTTAATTTAGATAATAAACGCTTATTTTTGTAGCAATTACTACATCTCAATTTAATCTAAATTATCTTATTTACCATTTACAGCATTCTAGATCATCATTATTAAATCATTAGAAAACATTTCTGAAATCACATTAAGCCATGAATTATTATATTTCATGAACAAATGGAGCTACAGGAACAGTTGGATATTAAAGCTTCGATCCATTCTTGAGTGAACACTGGAATTCTATCTTTATTTCAGATGGCTATGCAAAGATGCAATATAACGTTTGAACGCCGGTGCCATGCACAGCAAATATTTGACTCGTCACTAAATTTAAGATAGGGCACCCATGCTCTTCATTTTGCAGAACCTACCTCATCCAACGCTTCTCCAGCAGACGGATAAGTACCAATTTAACACGAGTATGGCCAGCACCTTCAAATGGCTTTTTTATTACCTTAAAACTTTTTATGAAAGTCTATTCCTGAAGCACCCGTAGCGATACCTGGCGACACGCTCCGGAATATCTTTAATGAGACGTTGGATGCAATGCTTTGAAATAAATTCTGGTCATAATGAATTATACATGTACTTTATACAGGTTCCCGCCCAAATTAAAAAAGCAACAGAAGAATCTTGAAGTGAAAATTTTCCTAAGTACCGCTCGGTTTCGCGGCTTATTCACACTGGCATTTCTACGGGTGAAACTTTTTCGTGCTGTCAATATGCATTATATCCATCTCTAAATGTCAAAAGTGTGCTGTGTGACTCAGTAGCAATATGAATTACAGAAGTTCGGATCCCCCTTGAATAATACGCTGTTTGTTTTTATTTTTCTTTCTAGTTTTCAAAATAAATATGAAATTAATATATACTCTTAAATATTAAACAGACCAAAACGTACATTAAGTCATTAAGTACCTTCCACTTCTGTTATTGTCTTCATTCTTCGAAGAATATTTATTCGAAATGAAGATGACTAATTTAGGTTTTATGTTTAAGCATAATTCTTTATAATCGAAATATATATCGTCCATTAAAAGTGCATAGTATTGCTGTATGTTAAACATTAACATACCATTAAAAAAATTTAAGGCGGCGCCGTGGCCGAGTGGTTAGACCGCTCGCCTCCCACCGAGGCGGCCCGGGTTCAATCCTAGGGAACCGCATGTGGGATTTGTGGTGGACAAAGCGGCGTCTGGGCGGGTTTTCTCCGGGTTCTCCGGTTTCCCCCGCCATTCATTCCACCAACTGCTCCCATCATCACATTTCCTTTCATCCATTTCACCACCATTTCGTTTCATCTACTTCCTTCCTCCCATACCCATCTTGGATATTCTGTCTGATCCATGAGTGTCTGCTCCTCGACGGGCCTCGATCCCAGGCACCCGCCTGTAAGTCTACATAAGAGGAAGTTAAACAGATAAAGAAGAAGAAAAACATTTAAGTGCTAGGAGGTTTCAAATCAATGTGGTTCGACTTGCCATTGGGGCTCGTGAGAATTATATGCATTTTTCTGTTATACGCCATATCTAAATGTCGCGAGTGCTTCCGTGTTTTGCGAATCAGACTCGATTTCGGCTTTTTTTCTTTGTTAGGGGGAGGGCTGAAAGAGAGAGATAGCTGAAGCTGAAGATGTCAGTCATACCTTCAGTCCATGGTCATTTTTAGAGATTTATTCAAGTGAGGGGTGAGGCAGTATTATTAACATTTAAATGATTTCAGTCAAATTATATAATATGTAAATTCAATAACAGCCCGCCTTGAAGCAATATGTGTATGTAATAATTTGTAAAATGTATGTAACAGTCATTGCTCATGCTTATATTATTTATTATTGTAAACATGTTCAATAATGTTATGTGAGTGCATTACGTAATTTAATAATGTAGGAGCTGTGAGAACAATAGGTCAAAAGTTGCTAATAAAGAGGTAACAATGAGGTAACCTTGAGACAATAATGAGTAAGAATGTTTAATAATGCTACTAGTCATTATTGGAGCAACAATAATATAATTTTAATGACAGTTTATAAAATAGGCAATCAACAACCAGAAAAAGCTTTAGTTAAATGAAGGTAGGAATAGCCAATCAGAGACTTGAAATACAGAAATTTACAAGTTTAGGAGGTTGAAATCAGTTCAGTTGCCTGCAAACAGTGTTCCTAACCGGACGCGAGACACATCCTCGAGAGATTTAATACCTATTCGTGTGAGACGAAAAATAGTTTACGTGTTAAAAAGTGCAAGTAATTCATAAAAGAATCTCACAGCCCTCTATATCAAGGGGGATTGAATGTGGAAAGACCATTATCTGCTAAGAGTAAAAGTATTTTTTAATTACATGAAACCAAGAAAAAGAGGTGATCCTAGAATTAACTGGAGGAGTTAGATACAGCAGTAAAAATGGAAACCAGAGGGTTGTAGGAGGAAGAATGCAGAGATAAAGCATAATGGCATCGGGCAACCAGAAGACGGTGAAAACCGTCGTAAAACCGGTGTACTACTATATAGTATTTGCTTAGGTATTAACAGGTAAAGTATGTTATACTAAAAGTATACAAGAGTCACGAAACAAATGAAGTTGCATTGCTTCTATATAATGGGTTTAGATATCTGAGGGGAGGGGTTTAATACCCCTGAGCTCCTCCCCTCTGCGTACGCTCCAGCTTAGGGTGTATGTACATCAATAACAACAGCCCTATTATATTTCATTGCGAATAATCTGAAGCTCATTAAAATGGATCGAAACTTCATTTTCACTCGTAGCACAACATCTCATTCCTAGAATTAATTTCAAGTGCAACCTTGCGATATTGTCAAACATTATTTTATTATATGAAGAATTTCAGATTGTTGATTTTGGGTAGCAGTGTTACATAACTAGTGATGGGACGATACCGTAATTTCTTGATACCCGATACACTATTCCGATACTGATTTTTGAGCATCGACACTCGATACTCGCTTTATAAAAAACCGTAAAGACGATAGCTTGTTCACTGAATTATATTATTGTTAGTAGTTTCTGTGTATAAACGCATGTAACCAGTTTTGTATTGTGTGCTAATTCCGAAATTGTTCCTGTTTGACATTGTTAAATTGGCGGTAATTTTTAATGCTGATAATGCCTCAGGTTATACAGGGTTATTCAAAAAGAAGGAACAGATTTTAAATATTCATTTTTAATGAACGACTATAGATAGCCACACATACAAAACATCATTGAATAGAGGAAAGTTCAAAGTTTTAAGCCCCACCTATTGGTTCCATTCAGTGCCTACACCGGCGTTGTGTTTGTTTACGAGAAAATGGCAACGCCACAGGAAAAGTCGTTTTGTGTGTTGCATTATACAAAGAGTGAATCCATTGTTTCATTGCAGCGTGCATTTCCTTGTAAGTTCAACAAAGTGCCGCCTCGTCATAAAAATTTACAATTGATACAATAAATTCGTAGAAGATGGTTGCGAATGCAAACGGAAAAGCACTGGTCGTCCACAAATGGTGCTCGTTTTGAACACATAAAATAAAATCTTGAAGTTTTCTCTATTCAGTGATGTATTGCATGTGTCGCCATCTATTGCCATTCATTAGAAATAAATATTTAAAGTCCGTTCCTTCTTTTTGAATAATCCTGTATATCCCGTACTGCTAGTCAAGGCTAATGAATATAATAATAATGATTTCTTTGCATCCCTTTTTATGCAACTATTTTTGTGCTGAAAACATCCTTTCAAATCATTTTCTATCCATACTATGGAAATTAGTCGCACGGTATACCTGTAAGCTAGACTCGTGACCCGAGTTTGACTTGCGTAAACACAAACTAACAGACGGAAGGTAAGGACAAATATTTCCATGCGCTGTATTATCTCACGTCTTAAGTTCTGATTTCTTTCTGCTGGATACACACAGAGTCACCGGAGTGGGTAAATGTAATGGCTGGGAACGAGTCACCAAGCCAGGCTATTGCAGTGATTTAGTGCGTCGATGAATCAGTATCATCAAATCTCAGTTAACGCTGAATGTTACACGATTACTTCTGCTTCTTTCTCTATTGTTTTGGATGGTTTCATTTAGACACCTATAGAATGCTGCATTGATTTATCGACAGGAAACGCAGTCAAGGTCTACCAAGAACTATATTCCAGCAACTCTTTGGGGACACCTGCGAGGCATTAACATGTAGTCTCGACTCCATTCCTTATCTAGCATAAAATTTAAAGTATCAAAGGTTTATCTCAAAGTATTAGACATACTTCGATAACACCTAGAATCGAGAATATCAAGGTATCGACAGTATCGAGGCCCCATTCCTATACATAATAATATCATTTTGAACTTGAATAAAAATGTATGAAATATATTTTTATATGCACAGAATATATTAACCAAGATTTGTTAGTGTAAGTTTCAGTTTTCTCAATGAATACTGTAATAAATTGTAATATTAAAAGTTTAGTGCTGGTAGTATTGAAATTAAATACTTAAATAATAATTCTGCAAATCTCATAAAACGAAAACCACAAATACATTATCTCAGAATCGTCATCCAGTTCTTCATATTATGCTGCCATTCTTCTGCACGCTAACAAGTTGGGATGCATTTTGATTTCAGGCTGCACTTGTAATATATAATAAGGGCTGTTAAACAGCCCTCATGGTGTAAGCCGGGCTGTCTATACGGAAAATCCGGCCGGCGATTCTGAGATCGTGTATTAGCAATAAGGATGTGTTACAAAATACATGATTTGTCTCGGCAAGTATATACATTACTCCAATCACACATATACACGACTTGCTGTTTACCAGCGACCAGCACACACAGCTATCTGTTAAACAAAATAAAAAACCGAGGTGTCGACACAGCAAAGTGCTTCGATATTTCACATGTCAGAGCCCATCAGAGGTAAAATGTTCACATGTTTATTAAATAAACTCGACTGTTTGAAAATGTGCATGTTACGTACTACTTGTGCTGTACGCTTCCAATTATTGCACAAGCAAGACCCGTGTTATCATAGTTCGTTGTGAAGGTTCGGACGTGCTGCGGTAATTGCAATTTTTGTTTAATTATATGACTTCATACCCTCTGAAAATATCAGAGAGATGCTTTCATAGCTTATACATCTTCTTAATAAAAACAATTTATGGTAAACTTTTCATTTATTCACGAGGAAAACATTTAACACGACATTTCATTGCTGTTTAATGTCTTTAGAAACCCAGAACAACCTTTGTCAAACGAAAGATTTAAGAAAGAAACTTTAGGAAAATGAAGGGACTTCATTAGAGCAGAGGAGGGTACTTTTTAAAATCCTTACTTACATCCCTTTAACTGTGAAGTCGTACAGGATGGCTTTTATGGGGTGCATATGAGTTTGAGTGTGCCAGGCAGATGGTCTCAGTTGCGCAGTCCCTTCCTGTATCACCTTTGTTAGTAACTTGTTGATAGATGACCTTAATTATCTATTCGTTTTACTGTAAAATTTATTTATTTATATTTATTTTATTGTTTAGGTGGAACTTGGGTCGTTGTATTGAAATAACCAATTTGGTATTCAACTGGTGACGGAGGGAAATGACGAAAAAAATCACATTGATACACAGTATTTGAACCCGGTACCTCCCGAATGTGTGTCAAAATCACTTTCACCTGTGACATTTTGCTCGGTATCAGCACATTTCTGATTGCTGAATGAAAACAGCAGCAGGATCTGCTTAACAAAAGGTTTTTCTTTCTTTCTTTTCAATAGTGTTTATCACCCTCTGTTACTTTATACGGCAACACAAGCGGTGAACACCGATGATACATGAACTAAAATGATAATTGGGAAAGGAATTCGGGATAGGAAACGTTCTAGGTTTAAGTTTGGGACACCTGAGGAAAACCTGGAAGAAACCTCAGTGAGGGAGGACGGCTCTGGCGGTGTTTGAAGCACGAGTCCTTTAATGACCTCGCTTACAAAAGACAATAATCGTTCGGTACTTTTCTTTCTTGCTAATACATCTTTAAGGTAATTTATTGTCACCGCTATGTTAAATGTATGATTATATGCCTTTTCTTTAAACATAACTAAACTGAAGTAACTTTGCGCATTACTAAATACGAATATTTATATAAACGCCGGTTTGTATTGACGGTATACAAAGACATATACATACATATATAATTTTTCATCTAAGCCTGATTTTTATTAGTCTTTTCTTGAAATTTGCTGCGTAAAATATTTTATCATTGAGCTGGAAGCATACTGAGGGCGGCGCCGTGGCCGAGAGGTTAGACCGCTCGCCTCCCACCGAGGGACCTGCATGTGGGATTTGTGGTGGACGAAGCGGCGTCTGGGCGGGTTTTCTCCGGGTTCTCCGGTTTCCCCCGCCATTCATTCCACCAACTGCTCCAACATCACCTTTCCTTTCATCCATTTCACCCACATTTCGTTTCATCTACTTCCTTCATCCCATACCAGGCATCGAGCTGATCACCCATCCTGGATGTTCTGTCTGATCCATGAGTGTCTGCTCCTCGACGGGCCTCTGACCCCAGGCACCCGCCTGTAAGTCCTGGGGGGTGTAAGTCCTACATAAGAGGAGGGTAAACAGATAATGAATGAATGAAGCATACTGAGTGAGACAGCTCAGGCGGTAAAGTCTGTGACCCGCATTCGGGAGGTCCCGGGTTCAAATCCCCGGAGCGGGCCAATTGGCCGAAGGTTTTTTCGCATTTCCTCAGTGGCTAGGCGAATACTGGGATGGATGCTTTGATCCGCGAATTTTCCAGTCATCCCTTTCGTCACTACATTTAATTTCCTTCTTCTTCGCCGCCATACGAGCCATTGGGCTGATCCTGGATATGCTATGATCCAGAGTTGACGGACTTTTAAGACTTGTAAGAGGAAGATAATCCATTAAAGAGAATAAGAAGAGTTTGGAGCATATAAAAATCAGTAATTGTACAGTTCATGTTAATGGAAAAAATATTGTCATAATGATATTTTAATTTCTTCAGGATTCTTTGAGTTTTTTTTCAATTTTATAACGATAAACTACAAATGTGCTCAGAACTGGTGCCATAAGCGCAGCTAAATATTGAGAAGCCATTTAAACGGAGTTTAGACAAGGTTGTGGCAGAATGTTTGTTAGTTTTATATTTTAAATAATTTTCACATAATCACAACTTTTAAGAAACCATTTTATTTATTTTACCAAATATGCTCACAATTTCGCATTAAGTTACTTATGTCACTTTAGAGAGCGCTCAGAGTCAATGGGTGCATTCATCATAGCGGTGAACTACGGATATTTGAAAAGATATTCCATTAAATCGAAAAGAAAGAAAGGAAAAGCATATGGGAAAATCAATGCTATTTTAATATTAAATAACTTCTGAATAAGAATTAAGCTCTCAAACAATGAATATCAATAGTTGTAGTAAAAATAAATAACAAAATTATTTAAATGTTAATTTAAAGATATTTTTATTTAATAAATTATTTCTTAAGTTTTCTCAAAATTTAAATTAACCTTTTGGATCACTTATAATATGAAATGAATGTTCTATTACTGCTATGTTTTGCCCATTGGTAAGGTATTTTAAAAAGATATTAGCTCGTCCCTAAAGGAATCCTGGATCCCATTGTGGTTTGATATAGCTTTGATAAAATTCAATTTTCTTTCTGAATATTTCTCAGTTAAAATAATAAATTGTACACTTTTAGCAAGGCGCAATAAATCTTCTAGAATAGGATTTTGAAGAACTTGATGTTCTTTTCAATGACAAGTGCTGTGGTCGCTGGTAAAGTTAATGTTAGCAAGTCACCATTTGTAGTGGTCTGACTAGATAGGCATGTCTCAGAAAAGATGGTTGGCCGCAGCTGCTGCCGCCGCCGCTGCTGCCGAGTTGAGGCTGACTTTGTTGAGGCTAAGGGGATCCCCAGGACCTCCAGGCCCACTTCCAGTAAGGAGATAGCTGGAGCCTCCCGCTGCCGCCGCCCCCAGCAGCGAGGAGAATGGTGACGTCAGATGATGCGTGTGGTGATGATGTGATACTGACAGGCTGCCGGCGCCACCCCCACCGCCGCCGCCCCCGCCGCTACCCGTGTGTTGGTGCGGATGGTGCTGGTGTTGTTGTAGCTGCTGCAGCGACGTCACCTTGCCGCCTCCCTGCTGCTGAACTAAAAGCGAGCTACCGTTGCCGCCGCATTGTTGTTGGGAAGACCATTTGTTAGCGCCCCCATTGCCGCCCCCACCGCCTCCACTACCTGGATCTTCTCCCAGTTTTGCTGTGAACATACACATAATATTCACCTTGTATTAAAGAATACGGACAACGTAATGTGCTGGAATAAAGTGATACAACAAATTCCACAGATTATCTGGGGTAGGTATGATACGAGTATGATACAATTCTTAAACAAATACTCTGGTGTGTTACATTCTCTCGCTTTCTCTGCCCAATCTTCTACACACTACTTATTCTTTAAAAAGCGAGATAAACCTTTGCAGAAATGGTTTCATTACATACTAGCAGCCTCCAGACGTTGCACAAGTAGCTTTTGAGGCAGTATTTTTAACGCTTAAATGACTTCAGTCAAATTATATAATATAAAATATAATAACAACCCGCCTTAAAGCAATATGTGTATATAATAATTTGTAAAATGTATGTAACAGTCATTACATATGCTTATATTATTGTATCCATGTGTAATAATGTTATGTGAATATATTACGTAATTTAATAATGTAGGAGCTGTGAGAATAATAAGTTAAACGTTGCTAACAATGAAGTAACAATGAGGTAACCTTGAGGCAATAATGAATTTTAAACTTTAAATGCTAACAGTCATTATTGGAGCAACAATAAGTAAATTTTGAGACAGTTTTAAAATAGCCAATCAACAACTATAAAAAGCTTTAGTTAAATTCAAGTATTCTATTGGAGTAGTATTAGCCAATCAGAGACTTGAAATACAGAAATTTACAAGTTTAGACGGTTGAAATCAATTAAGTTGCCTCCAAACAGTGCTCATAACCAGATGCGAGATGTGTCCTGGAGAAACTAATTACGTATTTGTGTGAGACGAAAATAGTATACGTGTTAAAAAGTGCAAGTATTTATTAAAAGAATCTCACAGCTCTCGATATCAGTGAAGTGCTATTTAATTTGTGTCAAGGATTAATAAAAAGGAGAGAATTAAAACTTAAAATCTGTGTAAGCCTACATTCTTGTCGCATCACGCCCTGCCAAGATATCCAAGTCTCTAAAATAATACTGACGCAGCCGAGGCAAGCATAAATATTAAATATTTAAAGAAACAGTTTAATTACAAAGTTAATATTTTTTTAAACTTGGAGCAAAGGCCACCTGAAAATACATTTGGGGCGAAGGCTACCGGAAACTGGTACGTGCGGTTGCAAAAAATTTTAAATTCGGCTCCCCAACAGTTGAACTATAATACAACTCCTACTTCAAATCGGCTTTTCAGTGCGTAGCAGCAAACAACGTAAAGAACAATGCTACTTCACTTTGAAGCTCAAATGGCGATTTAATTAATTTAATTTACCCACCTCCCCCTTTCTTTATGAAAGTATTATATAATTATCTAGAATATTTTATGTTGAATCCTCCCCTTTACCCCTTATAATTGTAATTTCGTATTCCTAATAACCGATTAATAACCCTCTGTGAAACATCGGCGGAACATCCTTAACCTGCCCGCCCCCCAATTGTCTTCCAAGTTCTGAAAATGCTGCGTAGTCTGCAAGTGTCCTTGATGTTGGAAAAATCATCAATTTGAATAGTCGAGTAACTTGATAGATAATCACACTAAGTGAAGCTTTAAACCTTTATACCTTTTCTTTGGTCCCATAATTACTTAATAACATAAAAGGTACACAGTTTTCATATAATACATACACCTTTAACGTATACAACGAATTAGAGGCGAGGCTGGTGAATATGCAGATTCCGCATTCTCAGGTCACCAAGTTAACCTCATTGGAAAAGACGCATATTCTGCGATCGTCGAGAAAAGCAATATTTTCAGTTGTTAATTAAAAACACATTTTCTCACTTATTTCTAATGTTAGCAATTTGCTCTCTTCCTACAATTATTTAGCATCAACTATCGAAGTTGATTACACTATAAGTACAAAGAAATTAAAGCAAAACCTTTTTACATGGGAATTATTAAAATATATTGGCATTAGTATCGCATAACGTTGTAAACAGATTCGATTCTCTTTTGTTTTACCATTACATAATTAGTAAATCGCGATCATTGTGTCGAATATGTCCGACATAAATAATATTAACAGTTTTAATATTATTATTATGAGCACTCCCGTCGGGTCCCGGGCTCGATATTCTGTACTCTACGCCCGGGCTAGAGAGGTTTTGTAAAATTGCTGTATAGGGATTAGCTCGGCTATAGTTAAGGATGGTTCGCAGTCCACTGCAGTTGCGTCAGACCGTGAATGGCCTGCGGGTTTGATGCCTGGGTAAGTGTAGTGCTGTAGTTTGATTTTGGTTCCTTGGAAAATTTAAACACTTAAGGGAACTTGGCCTATCCTGACGTTTGACCTTTGCTGTGCTTGTTTCCCGAATATTGTAGTTCTTTGTCCAGTTAGTATAATTGCCGAGAGTTCTAGATTTTCTGTATAACACTGAAGGCTTCGGCAAAGCTTAACTCGGCGCCATACGTCGGTAATAAGTATTTAGGGGCTTTATTGTTTTCATACTTAGTTGGTGTTTTAAGCAAAGGCAAATGTAACCCAGATGTAAATAATTATAATCCAGGCAATTATTGTATAATACCCTCACCTATCGTGATGTGTTAATAAACTTCAACTTTATAAGCATTCTGAATGAAGCAACTACATCATTTTCAGTGTTAATATGCAATTGTAAATATGTTTGCAATCTAATGAATATATTTTGTATGTAACCTTAGTATTACCAATGTATCAAAATACTACCTGTAATAACGTTTCACGGAAAATGTATACTCTGATTTTTATGTTGCTGTGTGTGAGTTTGATATGGACCTCTATCATTTAATTCGTTCTTAAACATCTACAATAAAATAATGAATCACCAACACCAACGGTGTCGACGGGAGCTATACCTAATGTAGGTTCTTTGTATTGTATTCAGGATGTAAATATGATCAAATTACAATTACATATTTTAAACAACTTAAAGGTAGATTAAAGGTACGGACGGACGGAGGGGTCCCCGAAACCATGGTAGAGCACCTCAAGTAGGTCATAATGGTCCTTTTTTGCTTCTAACATGAGACCTGGGAGGGAGGGAGGGAATAAGGTAGAGACCTGAAGGGCGACCAGATCCGGATGACAACGGACACAAACATGGAGGGGCCATAACATTTCAAGATCGAACGTATCCGATGCCGTCCGGGCCCACCCACAAGCCCGTAACCCCCGGAGGTCCATCAAAGGGGAGCCCGCCCGAGAGCACTAGGAGGCGGGTCCTAACTGAGCAGTTGCACAACGACGCCAGGGCAGAAAGAAACCTCTACAGAGCGCACAGCCACCGCCCAGCCGCAACCCGCCGACCACCGTCGCCTGGTCCTACAACCCTGAAACAGGAGACAAGGAAAATGATGGGTACAGGAAATGAGAGGCAGGAGAATTGGGTAGATGTTGAACCACCCCAGTATTTGCCTATCGACCAGGGAAAGACACGAAAAATCGATGGGTCACAGTGAATGGTCGCCCGGGATTGAACCAGGGACCTCCCGAATGCGAGTCGCATACATTACCATGGCGCCACCTCGCTCGGTAAGCAACTGTCTAACATTACGAATTAATAAAGTGAAATCAAAATGGCCGAATAATGCCTCGGTGTTTTTCCACAAAAGATCGATAGCGTTATCGACTACTTTCTTGGGATGCTTCCTGCTGAATAGCGAACTTGCAAGTTGTTTGCGAGCTGCACCATTAATTTCTCCCGTTCCTCCTGAACGAACCAGGAACGGAGTTTAATCTTGGCATTGCCCCTCTCCCCAGATGATTCCCTCAGGACTCGTTACGAGTTTTGTCGTTACCATGGAGGATATTTCAACAGGAGACAAACGCAAGGCGAGGTGGGAAATAATGGGTTTCGAGAACAGCCATTTCCAGAGTAGGTGGGCATAAAGAAGACATTCCATTCCGCTAGGGCTGCACGGAGGATGTCTGCTACATTTGTCACCAAGCCAAGCTTACTCCGTCTCCGTCTAAATGGAAGAGAAAGAAGAGCGGGAGAAAAGAAGCGCACAAGAAGAAAATGAACAAAAAATTTAATTTACAGTTAAAGCAAGCAGGTAAAATGAACTTAATGTACAGCGCTAGGTGATGGAAACAGTTTCATAAGATTAACAAATATGTGTCACGTGAACGATACCTCGAGTATTAAAATGTTATATTTTGGTCGACCACACTATAATATGCTGATTACATGTGACGTAACTGAACTGTTATAGCATATCTTCAAAGCAGCAGTCTACTGGTATCCATTTTCCAGATAAACATAAATATGTGTGTTTAAATTTAAATAAATTCTGTTTGTTGTAGTTTTAATGTTATAATTAAATGAGTGCATTTCCTTTGCTTTCAAGTTACCAGCAAAACATCAAAAAATACTGCGTGCACTCAAAAGTACTACCATCTCTTGCACTACTCGCAAACACGTTCAAGGTCTTGCCATCCGGTGAGCATTTAATTTCATACAATTAACAAGGTAATAAGACGTTTTTGTAAAACCTCAAAGTTTTGAAATTATAGTGTGCTCGACCAAAAACAGTCGTATGCAACTTGAATATAATGGTAATTAAGATGCTAGTATGAAAATTATAAAACACACATGTATGTTTTATAAACATACTCACACCTTAATTTCTACCATTATAGTCTTATTGTATAAAGTTTAGTACTGCAGCAGATGGCAGTACTATTGAGTCCACGCTGTATTTATTGATTTTTTTACTTTCTCTGCTACGTATAGTAAGTAGGGGAAGTATTGTATTCCACCCAAAACTTCGATACCGAGATTTCACCGGAAATACATGTTTTGAAACCCCCTGAATCCAAAAAAATTTTTAGAAACATGTCCGTGTGTGTGTTCGTCTGTGAACAGCATAACTCAGAAACGAACAGTCGGATAAACACCAAACATGGTATTTAGGTTCAGTATCATCCAGAGATGCGACACGAAGGTTTTCAAGAAAATCCTCCTACCCCAGATTACCCTTTACATGGAACATTTTTCGAAAATTTTAATTCTCTCAAAAATGGCTCTAAAGATTTTGATTAAAATATCATATGTTTAAGATATTTTCATGACAAATTAAATGTATATCTCCAATTTTCTGGGAATGTTCTCCAAAAGTATTCTTCATTGTGAACGACTATTGCATAACTGGTAAACCATAAGAGATAGACAAAATTTTACTACACAAAAAATGTAGATCGCGTTAAAATACACAATTTATGTTATATACATTTTTTTTGTTGAGTGAACCATTTTCGAGATATTGCTTGTTATTCCCTTAAATTTTCCAATTCTTATAATTTTTCTCAAATTCGTTATTCATTTTTTTTGTCCGGTTAATGTAAAGAGAATGGAATACTCCACATAGCAACCAGCTCTTAAAATATTTGACTATCGCTTAAAGCCTACCTATTCCCCTTGCATCTACAAGAAAATTAGCAATAAGATTAACATCTCGATATCTCGATTAACATGAAGCATATGGAGAATAAGCGTTTGTAAAAATAGTTTGTACAAGAGTAGAGAAAGTCATGTGAGTGTAACACATCATATATATTTTTTTTTGCACGTACTGAAAGGAATACTATTAAGGCAAAGGCAATTAACTTCATTTATTAGCATATCAAGATTATAAAATGGAATTTATTTTATTTTAAATTCATGTATTTCAGTATTTACCTGGGGAATGGATCCCAGTGGACCACTGCTTTGAAGGTGTTAAAGGTTACGGGCGAGCTGCGCGCGCCGCCGAGTAAAATCACAATGAGTCGCCGAAGTATTATGTATGCCATAACAGTTCAGTTACGTCATATATTATAATGAGTGTATTATAGTGTGGTCGACCAAAAAATAGACATACAGTTGTGAGAAAGGGCTATTATGAATTGCGATAAAGGAGATTATAGAGGGTAAAGGGTAAAATATGAACGGTGAAAATTATACTATTTTGGCACATGAAAGTCCGTTTACTCATAAGTTGAAATTTAATTGTTGCGCAACAATTAGAGACGAGTACTGCTCTGCCCATGGATGGATGTAACACACATTTCGATGTTAAGGCGTTAAATGATAAGTTATGTGATTTTTTTCCACTTTCAGGCTTTGATTGCACCAGAGTATTTCAAATCTTCCGCTCATGTTGTGTAACTTTTATAGCGGTATGCTATAAGCAGTTTAAAAATATTATTTAACATAACGCTGCGTAGCACTGTTATAGCATTTTCAGACTCACTCGCACGTTAAAACTTCAATAACTAAATACATTTTAGCACTAGAGAGGGGATCTTTTTGTTCTAATCGGGAAGTTTCAGTGCAGTAGGGGAAAGGTCCCTAATTTGAACCGCCTCTTAAATTGAACCGCTCCGATATTTTCTAAACTGTTCGACAGATGGCACCATAATCCTAGCAGAAGCGTGGCGTGTACAGCTATGAATGCTTGGAGTTGTTGACTTTGCATTCTGAGCTGTGGTCTCAGTTGTATGAAGTGTTGTGTGTTTTTGGTGCTTCAGAAGTAATGTTTGACTCATTTAGCTAAGCTTATACGACTAATTATGCAAGTTTGATCTATATATATATATATATATATTACATGTTATAAAGTGTTTATTTAGCAACAATATTCATGCATACGTTTCTTCAAGCAGCGTCTCTCCTTATCACATAGATACTAAAGCTACCAAAATGGCGTGGCTCGTAAATTGAACCACTGTTTGAACCCTATATTGAACTGGTCCAATTTAGGAAACCTATTGAAGTTGTAGGATTGCTCAACTGCGAATAGTATATATTGTGAATAAATATCGATATAATATGTTAAGTTAAAAAAAACATGTTTAAAAAGTGGCTGACATGAATGTGTGAATGTGAATTGTCTGAAATTATGGACATGATCCAGTGTATGAATTGTAGGATATGGCTTCACCAAAAGTGTGCAAAAGTTAGTGCTAAGAAGAAAGTGTTTTATTTTGAAGACTGTGTATAATTGGACTCTTTTGTATGAGAGTAAAAATTATTAAAAGCTCTATATTTGCAAATAATACCTATTCCAAAAACCAAGTGATTGTCATTATATAAAAATTCAAAATGTTCAAGGTAATTACTATTCTTATCACAATTTTGGTATCTACTTTTGTTGCTGATAGCACACTTGTTTTGAATGTACAATAAAGTATGTGTATTTTGTATTAATAAAAATACTTTTAAACTTAAAATATGTGGTTCATTTTAAGACACGGGTGGTTCAATTTAAGGACCACGTTTCTAATTTGAACCAGTTTACACTATCTCGCTTTTTAAATGCTTTTTAATTGATAACTGTATAAATTTTAAATTGTGTTGAGGATATTGATAGCGCAAGGATTTGTCACTTTAACGTTCTGTTTCTGAAAATTTTGATTTGAAATTATAATTATTATTTACTATTTAGGCGTAAGTGGTTCAATGTAGTCACCTTTCCTCTATTTGGCAAAAACAACTAGATAGTACAGAGCACTATGATCCTGGAGGATTCTGCGGCTTTTGTACAGCATAAATGTGAGTTTCCTTTAAATTTTACATTTAACAGTAATTTCTAAACAACTACAACTTCCTATACAAATTTACCATTATATTTGAAACTAATTGATGCAATGTCCTGAAATTTTATCACCCATTTGTCGATAAATAAGCGTTACTTTACCTAAAAGTATAATGTATAGCTTTCTTAGACTTTAATCCCATTATTTTCTATGACATTTTAGGCGTTATATAAAAACAAACATCATATTATAGCCTTCCTTATGGTAAAAAATTTATTTTTTCATAAATTAACAGTAAAGGTATTGCAGAATATACCTTAAAATATTCTGCTAATCATCTTAAATAGTGTTTTTTAGATAATGCATCATCATTTGGTTAAATTTAATATTGGCGACATAGGACATTTAAACTCCCTATGCTGCTTCTTTCCTTAGAAATCAATAAAGTGTAGAGTTATTCCTGCCAGAAAGTTCTTAAAACAGAATGTAATCCTGTCTTTGCAGTGTGCAGGTGTCCAGCAAGTCTTATATGATAAAATTTCAAACATACTGTTTGTATTGCGGGAAGTTAACCTTTGGTGATATGACAATATCCAAAACGATGAAAGATACAACCAAATTTATAATAGAGTTTTTGTTCGTGTAAGTCATTTCTATACGTTCTTAAAAAGATCTTGTCCTATCCAGATATTATTCTACCTGCACAATTTCCGTTAAACTGATATTAGCAAAAGCAGCCACTTCCATTTTGAAAACCAAGATTCTTACTGTCTGCTGTAATGTACGTGACTGTAATACGATAATGATTCCGCAACGCTATCTACGATGGTGGAATTTAAATTGACGCTTTAAGCTATGAAAAGAGTTATAAACCGGATATTGATTGCTGAAGTGGAGAGAGCACGAACTATCGGCGTATTATAAGGATAAACAAAAAGCGGTCTCTGTTGCTGGGCGAGTACTAAACTTGAGTGCATAAAAGTGGTCCATTCCCCTAAAATGTAAACCTTATATTCCTTAAGGTTTCCACACTGATCTAACAAGAGATTCCACCTGCCCTTATCATATCTCAATGACTGACTTGGTACAAATTCCAAGAAACAAGCATGAACCAATGAGCGATGGTATATTCGGTGTGAAACGAAGGAGGGTTCAGAAATAGCTTCCCTAATCGACTTTTGTAAAGAACTACAGCATAGCTTGCACAGTGCAATTATTAAAAACCCCATTTTATATTGTTACATATGTTTTAAAGGGAATAATTATGAATTACTGTACTGTAAATGGTATAAAATTCATTTAAAATCGTTTAAACATTACCTACTCGTATTTTCATACTTTAATTCTTAATATTAATCTAAACGATGGAATACCGGATTTACAGTAGCTACTATTAAACTTTATAATGTATTATAAAATAAATAATTAGTTTATTGTAATTTGATTTTATGTAATTAAAACATTAATTTAAAGGCCAGGGTTTGTGTGTCTTGTATAGAAATTAAGATTTTTGTGAAGTATATTTAAAAGAGACCAAATACTATATGATATTCAAATAATGCAATATTCGCCTTATATGTTTAAAAGATTGGCCTTAATTGCAACTAAAAGAATTCGCAGAGTTTACATATCCAGTATTCAAAGTGTATCATAGGGTAGTTTTAGTGTCCCATGCTGAACCATCCCGAGCAAGTTGATTTTCGGATATTTAAAATATTTAAACATCGTTAGCTTCCTAATGTTATACTTAGTTTTAACTTTTATTTTAAATTTTGTTATTTAACCTCTTACAACATGTTGAAATATATAAATCATCAGAAAATGTAAAGCGACTGCAATTATTTCTCAATAGACTTCAAAAAAACATCGACCGAAATAATGGAATGTTCGTGATAGACGTATTCCTGACTAGCAATTAGATTAGGCTTTAGGTTCTTTAGCCAGGTTTCCAGCATTCTTTGTCATGCTTATCTATGTACTAGAGCAGAGTGAGTCAACTCAATTACGTATGACGTATCATAGCCGCATGACATAATACCAAGCAGGTACAGTCACTGGGTCTTCAGAGCTGTTGCTCGTAACACCGTCTCAGGAATTCTTAGGCTAACGGTAAGGAAGGAAGCGAATGAAAAGGATAGGAAAGGTAAGGTTTGTGTCTTACAACCAAAATGTACAACGCACATTTTCCCTTGCCTCTCTTATCCTTCGCTAGCAGTAAACTCATCTTTGCCCTTTGCTTCACCTGCCTTACATTTCTTACTAGTTCCTAGCTGAGAGCTGGGAGCAAGAAGAGACTTGCTTGCTGACGTCACAGAATTCAGTTGGCTGACAATGATCTAGAGGGCGGAGTGTCTCATCCACTAACGTCCCACAGGAACATAATTCAATTGAGAACTTGATTTTTGTCAATAAACATACCAAAAGTTTTTCATTGTGTATATACTCTATGGCTATGGACTGTCTCGCTGGATATCAACTGGATTGGGTATTTTTACGCAATGTGATGATCCAAACGTGATGTCACAAGAGGCTACAATAACTTCGCAGCCAATCTTGTAGAACTCGTCCATTCAGTCTGGGAATGCAACGATCTGAATGGCACATACAAATGTGAAATCTAGAGAATATAAAAACAAGGCAACCATTTTCCTTTGAACTGGAGTAAGCCGAATCCCTGGAATTTCTTAACAATAGTAATGTCTCTGTAAATCCAGGAGCTGGTTTTGTGTAACTCTGAAACTGCGCAAACCAAAGTCGGCTGTTTTCAAAAGTCATTAATTTCATTGCTGTTATAAGAGCAAACTTTAGTGTAGTAACTAACCTCACAAAAAATGAGTGCGATTACGGAAGTCCAAATGTTTTTCTAGTTTGGAAGTTTCTAGTTGCTAGAAAAGCTTTGTTTCCATAATGTTTCAGAAGAGAAAATAACTTGATCTCTCACATTGATATGACTTTCCCTACCTCTATCTTTTATTTTTATAAACCTTCTACAAACTATTACAAAAAATCTGATGTGTTACACTCACATGACTTTCTCTACTCTTGTACAAACTATTTTTATAAACGCTTATTCTCCATATTCTTCATGTTAATCTTATTGCTAATTTTCTTGTAGATACAAGGGGAAGTGGTAGGCTTTAAGCTATAGTCAAATATTTTAAGAGCTGGTTGCTCTGTGGAGTATTCCATTCTCTTTACATTAACAGGACAAAAAAATGAATAACGAATTTGAGAAAAAGTATAAGTACCGGAAAATTCAAGGGAATAACAAGCAATATCTAGAAAATGGTTCACTCAACAAAAAAAATGTATATGACATAAATTGTGTATTTTAACGCGATCTACATTTTTGTGTCGTAAAATTTTGTCTATCTCTTATGGTTTACCAGTTATGCAAAAGCCGTTCACAATGAAGAATACTTTTGGAGACATTCCCAGAAAATTGGAGATATACATTTCATTTGTCATGAAAATATCTTAAACATATGATATTTTAATCAAAATCGTTAGAGCCATTTTTGAGAAAATTAAAATTTTCGAAAAATGTTCCACGTAAAGGGTAATCTGGGGTGGAGGGATTTTCTTGAAAACCTTCGTGTCGCACCTCTGGAAGATACTAAACCTAAATACCAAGTTTGGTGTTTATCCGACTGTTCGTTTATGCTCTTCACAGACACACACACAGACACACGGACATGTTTCCAAAAATGCTTTTTTTGGATTCAGGAGGCTTTAAAACATGTATTTCCAATGAAATCTCGGTATCGAATTTTTGGGTGGAATACAATACTTCCCCTACTTACTATACGTAGTAGAGAAAGTAAAAAACTTATTTTCCGATCTACTTCATATTAATGGAGCTAAATTATTGAAGACATAATTTTATGACACATTTCTTGTAGGTACAAAGGGAATAGTGATAGTCAAATGTTTTAAAACTTGTCGCTATGTACCAGTCTTGAAATTTCATCTTCTTTACACGACATCTCGAGAAACAATCGAAGGTTCGCAGTACTTCAAACAATGAAATAAAAGTATTGAAAAGTGCAAACCAATAACAAGGTATACTTGGAAATAGCTGATGCCATAAAACATTGTCTAAAATAAATTTTGCATTTTCAAGAGATTTACATTTTGTTGTGTAGTGTGGTTCTGTCTATCTCGTATTGTTTATCAGGTAGAAATAACTACACAAAAAACTTCCAAATTAAGAGGGCTTCGCAAATTATACCCAGAACATCTACGATATACATTTTATTCATGTAAATATCTTGAATACATGCAATTTTAATCAAAACCGTTACAGCCATTTTTTAAGAAAATAAAATTTGAAAACGTTTCCACGTAAAGGGTAGTTAGGGGTAAGGGAATTTTCTTGAAAATCTACGTATCGCATCTTTGGAAGATATTGAACTTAAATAATAATCTCGTCTCGTCGTTGCGCCATTGGTTATTGGTAGTGAATTCACTGCAAAATGATACTCCAGCCTCTTCAGAGTACTAAAAACCAAGTTTGGTATTTATCCGACATCATTTTAACTGTTTGAGTTATGTTGTCCATAGACACATACGCACACATATAGACCTTTTATAAAATACTGTTTTGTATAAAGGGCTTGAAAACGTACATTTACAGTGAAATCTCGACATTTAACCTTTGAGTAGAATGAAATTTCTCTTTACTAGGTGTACATGGTAAAGAAATTAAAAATTGCGTATGTAGCTTGGTTTACTTTTCTGAACTTGAAATATTTAGTGAAAAAGTCTTATATTAGTATTATTACAGCTTTTCATAGCAGCATATCGCCGTCAATGGAGTCATTTCCAAACAGTGGTTAAAACTCTGTGCAAGAACGAGTGATATGGAAGATTTTCCTGTGCTAAAACCCAGAAAGCTTAAAATATTCCATTTTTTGGTGACTACTTTCTTTTCAAAGGCTGCTTGAAGTACTAGTGTCAAAAGTTTCAATTTTGGTACATTTCTGATAATGAAAGCAATGCGGGTTAAAAAATCGATAACATTTGGCCCAATTGGGGTTCGAATACGAAACCCAGCACGAGAGGCCGGAATATTATCTGCACGTCATCAAAGTGTCATAAAATTGTGGGTTACAATATTAAGACACGCAGAGGTTAGAATGCTGCTGACTTTAAAAGAAGAGAAATCTGTTCGCCTGAATCATAGGCAACACACACACCAAACTGCTCGCAATGTGCCTATCTTCCAGGTGCATTGCTTATTCCTGCACACTTTGTGTGCTTGTTTCAACCGGAAAGGGATGAAATGATAAATGCACAGGATAACAAATCATAAGTTCTCTACACGTTTTTACATTCTTTAGGCCTATCTATTTAAGGTAGAGCAAGTATTGAATTTGTTCCTAAAAGTCGATGGTGAGATTTCACCGGAAATACGTATGTTGACATCCCCTAGAGAAAATGTCACTAGTCAGACGCGGCTCGAGGATTCTAGGAGAAGACAAGAGAAAACAAAGAAGAAAACTCCCCTCCAAGTATCTTTTATTTTCTAAAAAAATGGTTTACTACTTTCTCTACTATGTATAGTAAGTAGGGGAAGTATTATATTCCACCCAAAAATTCGATACCGAGATTTCACCAGTAATACATGTATTGAGATCCCCTGATTCCAAAAAAAGAATTTTTAGAAACATGTCCGTGTGTGTGTCTGTCTGTGAACAGCAAACTCAGAAACGAACAGACAGATAAACACCAAACTTGGTATTTAGGTTCAGTATCTTCCAGAGATGCGACACGAAGGTTTTCAAGAAAGTCCCCCACCCCAGTTTACACTTTACATGGAACATTTTTCAAAAATTGTAATTTTTTAAACAATGTCTCTAACGATTTTGATTAAAATATCATATATCTAAGATACTTTCATGACAAATAAAATGTATATCTTGAATTTTCTGGGAATTTCTCCAAAATTGTTCTTCATTGTGAACGATTTTTGCATAACTGTAAACCATTAGAGATAGACAAAATTTTACCACACAAAAAATGTAGATCGCGTTAAAATACACAATTTATGCAATACTTGTACTTTTTCTCAAATGGAAATTCGTTATTCATTTTTTTTGTCCTGGTAAAGCAAAGAGAATGGAATGCTCCACATAACAACCAGCTTTTAAAATATTTGACTATCGCTTAAATCCTACCAATTTCCATTGCATCTACAAGAAAATTAGCAATAAGATTAACATCTCGATATATCGATGAACATGAAGCATATGGAGAAAAGGCGTTTGTAAAAATAGTTTGTACAAGAGTACAGAAAGTTATGTGAGTGTAATACATCAGATTTTTTTAAAGTTCCCTAGCTTTACCCAGTTTATATTTACTGTGTTTTTACTGTTTGCGTTACCGTTTATTAACGCAATTACACAACACACAAACACCCATATCCATGGAGGGACTCGAACCCGCGATCCTCAGCTTGGCGGAGCGCCGGAGGTTTACACTCCAACGACAACCTTTAAAACAATTAACATTTTCTCGATTTCTTGGACTGTTAAAATGTAGACTATCGCACACAAATTACTTGGCTTGCTCTAGCTTTAGTGTAATCTAATAGCAACATAACATTATAGGTCGGGATTATACTTAACCTCCCTAGAACTTACTAAGCTACTACAAAAACGAGTAACTGAAGCGTCCCTTAATAAACCTATGGATTACCCCTCAAAGCGCTTATATTCCGAATTTAAAGTGTCTATCCTCAATTATAAGAATATTTAATTGAATTTAGTACATAAATTAATCTGTAGTCACACAAAGATAAAATCGAAAGTTTAGAGCCTAAATGTACCACAGCTGTGGTTTTCAATCACAGTAGCAATTTTGGTCCAAGAATTTACGACACCCTAATAGCTAAATTCCCAAGCATACAATTTAATATAAGAACTGAAGTTTTTCTGACGACAAAATATTTCTAAACTTTCTCGCGCTTTCATACCTCAGTCATATTAAATAAAAATTGCTACATTGAGGCAGTATTTTTAACACTTGAATAATTTCAATTAAATTGTATAATATGTAAATGCAATAACAGCCCGGCTTGAAGCAATATGTGCATGTAATAATTTGTAAAATGTATGTAACAGTCATTGTATATTATTGTATGCTTATATTATTCTAAACATGTTAATAATGTTATGTGAATGCATTACGTAGTTTAATAATGTAGGAGCTGTGAGAATAATAATAAGTTAATCGTTGCTAAGAATGAGGTAACAATGAGGTAACCTTGAGGTAATAATGAGTTTGAGAGTTTAAATGCTACCAGTCATTATTAGAGCAGCAATAATGTAAATTTTGAGACAGTTTAAAAATAGCCAATCAACAACCAGAAAAAAGCTTTAGTTAAATGCAGGTATTCTATTGGAGTAGGATTAGCCATTCAGAGAGTTGAAATACAGAAATTTACAAGTTTAGACGGTTGAAATCAAGTTACTTGCCTGCAGACCGTGGTAGTAACCGGATGCAAGATGCGTCCTCTAGAGAAATATAATACGTATTCGTGTGAGACGAAAAATAAGTTTAAGTGTTAAAAGGTACAAGTAATTAAATAAAAGAATCTCACAGCTCTCGATATCAGTGAAGTAATATTTAATTTGTGTCAAGGATTAATAAAAAGGAGTGAATTAAAACTTAAAAGTCTGTGTAAGCCTACATTCTTGTCGCATCACGCCCTGCCAAGACTTCCATGTCTCTAACAATAATACTGACTACAATAGTAGAGAAAGTCATGTGAGTGTAACACATCAGATTGTTTGGATTCACGGGGTCTCAAAACATGTATTTCCGGTGAAATCTCGGTATCGAA
Organism: Deroplatys truncata; assembly: GCA_030765065.1. Lineage (NCBI taxonomy): Eukaryota > Metazoa > Arthropoda > Insecta > Mantodea > Mantidae > Deroplatys > Deroplatys truncata. Next base: position 67,217,817 of record CM060984.1, read on the forward strand.
TTTTTGGGTGGAATACAATATTTCCCCTACTTACTATACGTAGTAGAGAAAGTAAAAATGAAGAAATCAGAGAGGGATTAGGTATTAATCCTATAAATTTCAAAATAAAGCAATATAGAGAAGTATGGAGAAAACATTTGCAAAACTCGATATCCCTAAATGATATATGAATACCAACCATATGGAAGAAGAGATATTGGAAGACCGACGAGAAGATGGAAAGAGACAAGAGGAGACATGAAGATATGACGGTCATTGTTTAATGGCAGTAGAAACCTTGGGAAACATTTAGTGAAGACGGACGCCTCAGAAATAAGGTTATTTACAGAATATAAAGCAAGCTACTTTCAAGAAAAGCTGAGGTATGAGAGAGGTACAACGTCACTATGATTTAGCCCACAATAGCCGCTCAACTGAGGCCTTAGTGCACACCTTAGGTTTTTACACGGAATATTGATTCCGCGAGATAAACACCAAGTTGTCCTTCTGCACAGAGCAGACTTCGCAAGGAAATGCGACACACACTCACACACGATGGGGGAGTTCTAGTCGGGGGAGGGGAAAACGACGCCGTCAATAAAGACGACGGAAACTGCAATCAGTGACGTCATATGCCATCGACCAATGGGACGCCGGTGGAGGAGGGCTATGGGAGTGGTCGACGAATCAAGTAGGCTTGCCGTTATAAGGACAAGTTCCCCTTTTAACGACTTATGATAACAGCCAAAGAGACCGTTTTCTCCTTGGCCATATAATCAAGCCTAGTTAGGGAAATTTACGATATGTGCCCCAGCTGTTAGCTCTTCGGCCTTTCTTTTTCTTTTTTAACCGGCCTACGTCATAACTAAGGACTGCGGGCGCGTTTTCTGTTGCGTTTCAAAGATCCTGAACGTTTCTTACTTTAGAAGTGAATGGTCAGCGTTGATGGAGTGTTTTATTTTCGCAATGTTAGTATTAATTCTGCCCACTATTCCATTATGTTTCTCCTTCTTCATTATCCTGTCGTCCTCCGTGGTGTAGTGATTAGCATGCTAGCCTCTAGTTCCCGAGGTTGAGGGTTCAAACCCGGCGGAGGGTGATGGATTTTTCTCGGGCATAAAAATCCTTAGCATAGCTTCCTTCCGAAGGGAAGTAAAGTCCCGTGTCATAGATTTACAGCACATAAAAGAATCTCAAGCGTAATAAAGAGGCCTCTGAGCAAAATCACTGGTATTTCACGCCCAGTATACCAGGATAGGACGCTAAGGACGACAGTAGCTAAAGAGCATCCATAAATAAAGCTCAATTATTTCTTCATTATCCAATAGGAAAATTTAAACTAAATAATTAGATGCACAGAAAGAACACCGACAGGGTAGCCGAGGCCGTTAAAGCACTGATTCGTGATCGGAAGATCTGCGGTTCAAATCTCAGTAAGACCGCACTTACTGATAAGGTTTTTTTCAAGTTTTCCTCAGTCTTTATGACTGACAAACGTCGGGGAAGTACCCTAAACTTAGGCATGGAACTTTCCTGCCCAAATTTTCTTTCCCAATTATCATTTAATTGCATTATCAGTGTCAGTGGCGCTGTGTGTGATAAGAACGGCCTTAAACACTACTTTAAAAAATCTGATGTGTTACACTCACATGACTTTCTCTATTCTTGTACAAGCTATTTTTACAAACTCTTATTCTCCATCTATTTCATACCTATTAATCGAGATAAATATTTGCAGAAACGACCTTTTGACATGCAGAGAGAATTACATTTTACATATAGCGACTAGTTCTAAAAATATTTGACTATCGCTTAAGGCGTACTATGTTCCTCTTGTTTTGTATTTGCAAGGGCAATATAGAAATACTGTAGCCTTTAAGCATAGACATATCTCTTAATAGCTGGTTGCTAGGTGCAGCACCATTCTCTTTCCCACAGATTAATACTCTTTGCATATCCAAGACAAAAACATGAATAACGAATTCCCATTTTAGAAAATAAGTATTGAAAACTTTAAGGGAATAACAAGCAATATCTCGAAAATGGTTCACTCAACAAAAAAAACGTATATGACATAAATTGTGTATTTTAACGCGATCTGCATTTTTTGTGTAGTAAAATTTTGTCTATCTCTTATGGTTTACCAGTTATGCAAAAGTCGTTCACAATGAAGATTACTTTTGGAGACATTCCCAGATTTGAGATATACATTTCATTTGACATGAAAATATCTTAAACATATGACATTTTAATCAAAATCGTTAGAGCCATTTTTGAGAAAATTAAAATTTTCGAAAAATGTTCCATGTAAAGGGTAATCTGGGGTGGGGGAATTTTCTTGAAAACCTTTGTGTTGCATCTCTGGAAGATACTGAACCTAAATACCAAGTTTGGTGTTTATCCGACTGCTCGTTTCTGAGTTATGCTGTTCACAGACATACACACGGACATGTTGCCAAAAATGGTTTTTTTGGATTCAGGGGTTTCAAAACATGTATTTCCGGTGAAATCTCGGTATCGAATTTTTGGGTGGAATACAATACCTACTTCCCCTACTTACTATACGTATTAGAGAAAGTAAAAATAGTTCTGAGCTTACCAGGATCCTCCGTTATAAGGTTTTGAGCTGAAAACGTTAACAGATGTTTTGTTAGATCTTCATTCTCATACGGTAGGTATGCTTTATTTTAAAAAATTTATTTGCCATTTCTAAATTCACATACTTCATGCGCACTACTCTTTTGTGGCCTTTCCCCAACCTGCTCACTAAAGTGGATGAATTAATCAGAACTTTAGCTAATTTCAGTATGGAAACTTACTATCTTATTTCTTTCTTTTCACAAGGACTCGAGATAATTTAGGTGGTTTAATATGACATGCTATTGTGTAGCTTTTTATTCACAGGTATGTAACAGTAATATCATATAAATATTACTGATATAAATTTCCTGTTTTTGATTACCTTTAAATTCGTTGTGGCAATTGAACAGGTGTTCTGCATTAAGCAAGGTATTTGTGAAACATTGGTTAACACTTTGAAATCTCAATTCATGGTAACAAGGAAAATTTTAAATGCGACCTGAAACATTTATGTACGGTCTGTGAATTTTATCACCTATCTATATTAAAGTAACACAATATTTATAAATTAAATTGAGTATTATTTATGGACGCTGTTTAACTAATATAGTCCTTAGTGTCCCATTCTATATTGGGCGTGAAAGACGCGTAATTTTGCTTAGAGACCTCTTTATCAGGCTTGAGGTTCTTTTACGTACCGTAAGTCTACGACATGGAACACCCGCTTTACTTCCCTTACGAAGTTTTGAAGCTATGCTATGGATTTTTACGCCCGAAAAAGATCCATCGCCCTTCGCCGGGTTTGAACCCGCGACCTCGGGAACTAAAGGCTAGCACGGTAACCACTACACCACGGAGGGCGACTTCTTTCGTTTATGTTTCATGTTTCATCCAGTAACATTAGTTGTTTTAATCGTTCATTGTTATCGGTTATTTTCAGGTTTTAATAGGCACGAATTCTTCGTGTTGGTTCCAGTCCATTAACCTGGACCATTTAGCAATTAAAGATTTCACTAAAAAAATGGTTGAACTTCTCCTTATACCAGTGAGGGTGTATTACTGAAGGGATTCATAAGAGTGTATCAAGCTAGCCTTAAAAGCGTTGGAAGAGTAATATATACTTATACTACAGATATTTAATTCAAAGATTCGAGTTGCAACTAGGGCTTTAAAGCTTTAGTTCTATTTATGTATGTATTTTTAATGTGTGTATGTGTAAATGCACAATATAACACAAAAATGAAAATTTGGATCAAAAACTAATTTTTTATTTAAATTAGCCACCTTTTAGGATGTAAGACAAAGACTAGGTAGAAATTTCTCCACTCCAAACGATCCTTTATTCGGAAATTTTAGTTCTTTCTTCTCCTAAAATTGCCTGTATTTTAATTAAAATCCCATTGTATAAGACGATGTCACAGCGAATAAAATGAATATCTTGAACGTGCAAGATATAGCCTATGAAGTTCTTTTCACTTTGATTATGTTTTTTTTAAGTGACAATGTACGAATGTAGATATATGTGAAGAATTAAAAATGTATGGCTTAAATGAGAAGATTGAGGAAAATAAGAATAGATGGAAGGAACATATGAAGAGAATGAATGAACAGAGAATACCCAGGATCGTATATAGTCATACACCCCAAGGTAAAAGAGATGTCGGTCGCCCAAGGAGGAGATGGGAATGATGGAGTGAGGACGGAACAGGCCACAGTCCCTGGAATGGAGAAAAAGAAGAAGACAATATACGGTAAACAAACACAACAGGAAAATGTAGAATTAGGCAATTAAAATATAGGTACAAATTATGTCAAATGCATTTTTTCGTGGAAATTTTATTTGTATGTTGAACTTCCCAGTCAGAAGTTTACATTTGTGGTTGAAAATGTGATTCTTCTTTTTTGTAAGGTATTTACTAAAATGAAAGTCAACCTCTGATATAAACGACAATTTCTAGACAGATATATACTGTACTTAACGTAAACTGGTCAGAAAAAAAACTTTTTATATAAACAATGAATAGGTAGGTAATGGGTAGAAGTCTTATAAGTGTACACATATATTTTTAGAAGTGTTTTACACTTTAAATGTTAGCAGTAGAAGAATGTTTCGTTATATATGATATTATTTTATATCCAGAATACATTACTTTCAATAGTAGAACATGGTGTTTACATTTAAGAAAGTTTGAATCGAATATTAAATATATGGGCGAGTCTTTCAGGAACCCCAACATTCTTGGACTGGTATTGGATGTAACAATCACTTCCCACAGATGGACTCCCTTGTTTTACGATTTTTTTTGACAAATCTGAAGAGGGTGCGTTTGACAGGCATATGGCATAGCTCAAGATTTCCGCCGGACCTCGTCCATCTTCCCCAGCGTCTATGACAGACAGAAGAAAGACCGTGGTGTTAGGAAGAGCTTCTGGTTCAACGCTATATATCTCACCATCGCGGAACCACCAGCAAGCCTCCCTCTCTAGCAACAGAACTGACGTTTAATCTAGAAAATTGCTCAGCACCGGTCGTGAATTTCCATTACTGTCAACTCTTTAGGTCTCTGTGCCTGCCGGCTTCAGTGACTCAGCCAGCTTCAAAACCGCCCCTCGCGCGCGAGCCTTTCTTAGACACACCTCATTTTATCGCACCAAGTATTCTCTCCAGTTTCAAACCTTGCTGAAGAACTATCCTTGTGAAAGTTGAACTCGGTAGAACATAAAGACATTTACGGTTGGGTTGCAAAAAAGACCTATAACAATATCGGTTCCTTAAAGCGGTTTTACTAATAACGATTCGTTCATTTCCAGCACTCATAGCAGACACTCTTGCAAACATCTTTTTAGAAGACTAAAGTTATTAACCCTACCTTGCATGTATATATTTTCAATCTTAAAATTCTATGTATGCAATCGAACCACATTTATTACAAACATGGAAATTCATGAGATAAACACTAGACAAAAGGGTAACATCCATCATCCCAGTGCAAAGGTTTCTTGCTTCCAGAAAGGTGTATATTACGAGACCATAAAAATATTTAATACTCTCCCTAATGATCTTAAGAGAAAAGTTGACAATTTCAATGTTTTTAAAACTTCTGTTAAAGAGTACCTATGCTCAAAAGCATATTATTCTGTACAAGATTATCTGAATGACAAATTATCCTGATGATAATACTTATATAGCTCTGTAAGTAGTATTAGTAAATATTAATGACAATTGCCAGTCATATTTGATGCCTGCTCTAGAATTAATGAAGCTATTTAAATGTATGTGTATTAAGAACTGACAGTAAATGCTATGCATTACAAATCAAATAGAACAAAATGATCAGACGAACAAAGGTAAAATCCTAGTGAATGTTAAAATAACTGTTCTTGCCTATACGTATGTTAACCTTATAACAGTAAGGAGGTATTCAACTCTGTACAAAATTACACTTCATTGTTTCATTTTGTATATATGTCTTTATTTTATTTTAAATGTTCTGTATACTATGTAATATTTATGTATATATGTAACTTTATTGTACATTTCCTTGACACGCATATAGTATGTGTCTATTTTATTTCAAATGTTCCATATTCTATGTAATATTTATGTTTATATGTAATTTTTGTACATTTCCTTGACATGTTCTAGGTTCACAAGCGTTTATGGCTGCTAGTGAACTCACAGAATACAATCTAATCTAATCTAATCTTAACTCAAATTCCATCCCACTATGCTGTCGCAACCCCAGAAATTTCAGAGGGTCGCTGTGAATTCCTACCAAATCATAGCGGGTAGAAATCTGTAAGAAATAAGGATATGTGAATTCCTATATTATCAGAGAAGTGGGAAATGTTAATTCCTGTAATTTTGTAGATTGGTAAAGAATTTTGAGCTAACCTTAATACCTACAGGTTGGTTTGTTTAAAATTATAACATTGTCAAACAGCTAAGCATTAAAGCTTGGTCAAAAATGTTTAAAATAGATGTGTTAAGTTACAATTTTCAATAACGCCTTCATCAAAAAATGACAATCCAAACAAATGAGTCAAGCAGTTTCCTATTTCACTTTCACCAGCAATAGACCGACTACAAGTTAAAGTCACCGCACACTGATCACAGTCAGCTATTTATATCACCATGGAAGTACGATTTGATGTCTGTCAAGCCTCAGACAAAATTTGATGATATGTTTTACTTTCTCTACTAGCAGGGAAAGCAAAAAAAATCGATACCGATATTTTACCCCAAATACATGTTTTGAGGCCCCCTTAATCCAAAAAATCTTTTATAAAAAGATGCGTGTGTATGTTTGTAAACAGCATAACTAAAAAAAGTCAGATAAATAAGAAACTTGGTATTTAGGTTCAGTATCTTTCAAAGTTGCGACACGAAGGTTTTCAAGAAAATCTCCCCAACTCAAATTACCCTTTACATGGAAATTTTATCGATCATTTTGATTTTTTAAAAATGGCTCTAACGATTTTGATTAAAACATCATATGTTTAAGATATTTTTAAGGCAAATGAAATGTATATCATGAATTTTATGAGAATGTTCCCAAAAGTACTCTTCATTCTGAATGACTTCTGCATAACTGAAAAATCATAAGAGATAGACAAAATCTTACTGCACAAAAAATCTCGTTAAAACACACAATTTATGTCATATACATTTCTTTTGCCGAGTGAACCATTTCCGAGATATTCCTTGTTATCTATTTTAATTTCCCAATACTTATACTTTTCCTCAAATGAAAATTCGTTATTCGTTTTTTTTTATGTTCTGGACATACAAAGAGAATGGAATGCTCCACATAGCAACCAGCTCTTAAAAGATTTGACTATCGCTTAAAGCCTACCATGTTCCTCTTACATATACAAGAAAATTAGCAAGAAGATTAACATCTCGATATCTCGATTAACATGAAGTAGATGGAGAATAAGCGTTTGTTACTTTGTACAAGAGTAGAGGAAATCATGTGAGTGCAACACATCAGATTTTTTTTCATTAATGCTCCACCTTTAACTGCAATATCTTTGGAACATGTTGCTCATCAGCAATGGTGTTAACTCGTATACATTATCACTGGGTTTCTGGATTTTCTTTCGGGTTTTGTACTTTAGATCATTCATACTCTCATTCATACTTCCAGACAAAACGTTACACATTTCTCCTATTTAGGAGTAATGTTTAATATGAGAGGAAAATGGAACAAACATCTATCAGTAACTAATTATAAAGCACGAGGGCAGTTAAATGTATTATTTCGTACCCTCTCGCGGATACCGGATGTACCTGTAGATACATTAGAAAAGATGTATAACTCTATGATAAGGCCGACTTTGTTACACGGAAGTGAAATTTGGGGATGGAAAAGAGCAGAGCATGTAAATAAAACACAGGTAGCATTTTGGAAAAGAGTTCTTGGAGTTTCACAAGGCACATCAAATTCAGGGGTATTGAGGGAGGTGGGATGTTATGAAGACACAATACACTGCAAAATAAGAGCAGTGAAGTACTGGCAGAGGCTGATGCATGGGGATAACTCCACACTACGATCCAAATTTATAAATACCAGCGAGAAAATCTGTCTCCTAAGTTTTAGGCAGCTGATTTGGAAAGGGGTTTGAGGAGAATAGGAATGGTGTCAGTATGGCAAAGAGCTGAAACAAATGACAAAAACACATGGAAAGGTGTCGAAAGAAGGCTAAGAGACATCAACCAACAGGAAATAGAATCGGATTGTAAAATTAAACCTTCTCTAAGTCTTGCAAATGAAATAAAATTGAATTGGGGTAAAGAGGCATATATACTTAATTTAAGAAGAAAGGAAAGATCAAGAATGACATGGTTTAGACTGGGGGGCTGGAGCGCACAGATAATGTCTGACGATTCTTGCGGAGAATCTGCCCATTCTGTGAATTGAATGAGGACTGGGTACATATGTTGGCGGAATGTGCACAGTGGGAGAACCAGCGAACAATTAATCTCAAAGAAAAATTCTTAAGTCCATCAAGAAAGAGATTGGCATGTTGGGAGCTACTGGCTGACCAGAAGAACTGGCAAAACATGGGCAATTTCTTGGCTAAAGTGCGCAAGCTATGTTAAATTTGTTCAGTTAGACAAAGGTAATTTATCTCTATTTTCCTTTTTCTTTTTGTTTTGTTTTATTTTTTGTTCTTTATTTTGTCACCATACTTGTATCTTAAATATGCGTGTGCGGCCAGTGACCCATGCACTAAATACTTGTGTAATAACTTCAGTAATTTTAAACCCATAAAGATGCCTTATCTATCTACTCCCAGACTCTGGGGCGGATAGGGAATATTCTGGGGAAAAATGTCCACCCCAGCCGGTATCGAACATGGAACCCCTCACACAGCAGGCAGATGCTCTACCGACTACGCTACGGGGCCAGCCCTAGATGAATTTTGTGATTATATTGTTGATGCATATACAAACGAAGAAAATACCTTTCCATCAGACCTTTGATTATAGGCAAGTTGAGAAGGTGTCTGGAGAAATAAAATGTCAAAAACTTAACATATTTATTTTAAATAATATTTCGATTAAATACGAGGGCTGATCAATAAAGACAGATTGATTTTCTACCAGATATTTATTACTCCATTTCAATGTTGACATGATCTTTTTCAAAGTAGTCCCCTCTTACTTGAATGCACTTTTTATAGCGTCTCTACCAGTCCTCGAACACATGGTGCAGGCCGTTCTTTTTCGTCTTTGAGAATTGCCTCAATTTTCTTCAACACTGCTTCAGTGCTCTAAAATCGAAAGCCCCGGAGCTTTTCCTTTAGTGGTGGGAATAAAAATAAGCAAGATCGGGGCTATAAGGCGGATGCGGCATACAGGGAATGTTGAATTTAGCCAAAAATTCCTGAACTTGGTTTGCGACGTGAGGCTGCGCGTTGTCATGATGAAGTCGCCACCCATTCCATTGAAGTTCTGGACGTTTCCTTGCAATATGCTCCTTCAGTATAGTCAATACTGACGTGAAGTACAGTAGTGTGAGGGGGAACAACAATAACAGCAGCTGTGTTGATGTTGACTTCAGTCATAGCAGAAGCCAAAACACCAGGCCCACCTTGCTTAACACACAGGACTCACCCTTCATTGAAGTCCTTCAACCACCTAAACACTGTAGCACGAGGTAGGGCATCTTCACCGTATGCTTTCTTCAGGTTTTCGAAGGTTTCAGAGGCTGTATGATTTAAACGAAAACAAAATTTTATCGCTGTATTGCTCCTCTCGTGTCACCTCCATTTTGTGGTATGCGAAATTCAAAGGGTCAACAATATACAGCATTAATACCAACCTACCGATATGAGAGTGCTGCCGCCTATAAACATTATACATGAAACCCCGCTCTTTTCAAATATTCATGGTATTGGCAGGAAACTATCAAGGAAGCTACAGGAAAAGTCAGTCTCAGTCTTTATTGATCAGTCCTCGTAATATTTTGACTAGCCGTTTGACAAAGCTATAATTTTAAACAAAGGGAAAATATAACATTTTTAATCACACCAGCCTTTATTAAGATTCCTCAGTACCAAGTTTGTGCTAAACAGGAGGGAAGATGTCTTTGTAAAAATTCACAGAACCCGTTTCAGAAATAGATTATTGCTGGATGCTGACCTTAAAGGAATGTTTATATGCAATCCAGTCACATTGTAAGTTACAACTAACTCGAAATTCATGCACGAATACAAGTTGTTAATCAAAGCAGAATCATCTGTTGAATGTATTCCTCAGGCATGCAAAGGATTGAGCTAAGAATGCAGTCTGTACAGATCCTGCTTGCTGGATCATGAACACCCGGTTCTATTCCCAATTGTGGCTGAAGTTCATTTTTCCGATTATTAAGTTTTCCCAGTATGTTCAGCATGGTGTTTTATGCTCAAGTGTAATTTACAGCCATTAAATTAACTAAATAGCACATCTTAAAGGCTGTTACGCTCTTGTCTGAATGCGCCTTTGTAGCTATCATAAATTTAAAACGGTTGGTCCGGTCCTGCGCATTTAAAATACAGATTCTTGAGGGCTTTAGTTACGGCGATTTACTGAAACGTATAACAAAATTCTATCAAATCAATTGTGTTCTAGATTATCCAAAAAATCTAAAAACTGTAAATTATTGGCTTTTAAGCTAATAAAATGGAGTTTAAAGTCCATAATTTATCCACAGCCAAGTACTTCCGAAGCGATGTAGCCAAATGTTTCCGAAGCGTTTGGAACTTTGTTATCTAAAAGTAACACACAGTGCGATCAAATATATACATAATGGGTGCAATTCGATTTGGAGGAGATTAATCAGGTGTTTTATTTAATTGTTATCATCATTAGAGGTGAACTATAACCATAATACAAACCTGTACAGTTTTCGTAACGGTATCAATCTCTTTATGGATTATTTCATACATATCATTCGTGTCGTAATGGTTAATATTGTTGCCTGATGCGTGTTCGATTACGTTGTGATACCACACTACACATTTCATTTTGTTTTTCCTTCTATCTTCACGACTAGTCCTTAAGGTTAATCAATTCTCATTCATCTGGTATTTTTTTCGACAGCCATAATTATTAGGCTTTTTATTTTACATTTATTGTGATGTATGGAGAATGCGCTTAAGTATATCAGAGGTTCCCGGACACCACCTAAGATATAATGCAATGCTACCGTCAACAGTAAATAAAACATTGGATAACTGATAGCTTTACAAAACATCCTATCACACAATGCAGTCATGAAGTCCCCAACGGGTAGGTACGCTTCCAAAACGTAAAATACACATACCAGGTGGCCCAAACAAGCCGTCTTTTGCAGTTTTATGTTTCCCGCATACATAGGTGCAAAAGAAGTTGCCGCATCACTGTTGTTCAAAGCAGCAGTACAGGTACAAAGCGAAAGGTCAATGAGGTAGTGCTACCGTCTGCAGGTATTTACGTGGTAGTTTCGTATTTATAAGCGTCGCGTGGACACCTGCTTGCAGTTCGAGCCAGCTCATTCAGACAAAAAGGAACTTGCACCGATAACGAACACACAGGTGTGGACGATCCGTGCGGAAACGCACCAGAATGCAGCTGAGGCCCAAAGGTTGTGTTCTGGATATTTTCAGATACATCTGTCTTCTGCGCCCATTTCCTTTTTTTTTCGTACGGAAATAATATTAAGAAATGATGAATCATTCCAAGTAAAACGTGGGCCTGAACGCCCTTACTTCAATTCGTACACCAAGGCGGCCATGTTTTTGCACATGCTTATTATGAATGATGCACTAATTGAAAATAATTTAATTTGAACGTACCTTTAAGGGTACATAAATATAATAAAAACAGAATTTTGTTTAATCTTGTTAACTTTGCGGCGCCCATTGGTGCTATATAGTTGTACTGATTGTAGACTAACTGTCTGGAGCTAAATGACTTAACAGTGTTCTGAGGTTTGCGTCAAGCAGCAATCCTAAATTCTTGTTAATGAATGAATTGGTTATTAAATAACCAATAACCCCCCCCCCACACACACACACACATATACATAGATACTCTCACATTCAAACAGCACACCCTGGGCATACTATGAAATGTTTTTGTTTAAAGATAACTTTCTGGAGCCCATCCGGAAATCGAACCCGGAACACCTCATATAGCAGGCAGTTTCTCTACCGAATGAACTCTGGGACCAGTAATTGCAGCTCAAGTGTTCGTTTTCAAGCATTGCTCTTTCATTTAGCGGTCTCATCTCTCTCGGTTTGGAGTCCCCTTTACAATTCTACTTAGGCAAACCTTTTGACATCCGCGCTATCCGGTATAAATAACTTCAACTAAGGACGGCTTGTGTGGGCCAACTGGTAGATAAATAGGTTCAGTAAAACGTAAGATCAGTTGGATTGGACTGAGAACGATAACAATTTATGGTCTATTTATATATTCAACAAAGTTGTGTGAACTATTCGCAACAGTTATGTAGCTCTATTTTATATATATAATGCGGAGTACTATATCATGTCTTGCGAAGTTATCCTAATAACAATCAAAACAGAACGTATATCTGATCTTTGATAAATATTAAAATTATGATACGTTTAATTTATTGGTATCCATAATTCTATTTTCACCAATATCCTCGTGCAATACAATTAAATGTAATATAATTCCTGTCACTGCTTCAGAGAAACATCTACCCCTGCCCATGTTACCATTAGCAAATTTACTTTTTGTATTAAGCTATACATACATTAATTAATATAATTATTATAGGGATTGTTTTCATTGTGCTATGCATGTTTTATAGAGGCATTGTTGGTATCGTTTACGCTGACTTATTAATTTCAACTAATGCTGAACATTTCGAACATGATAATGATGTAATGTTACTAATGTAATCTATAGTTTCACAGGTTTCATTCAGGAATCAGAGACATTTAAAATTCTATTGTAAATTTAATTTTATTTCCTTTTTAGGTTTACGTAAAGAAAATGCAGGAAGATAAAAATACAGCATGCTGAGGGTAGTTTCAGGAATAGCCTAAGTAGCATACAAATGTATATTTTTATCCTCTCGCGTGACCTAGTCGCGTGATAGTTGATGTAAGGTAATACGCGAGAATACGAATTTCCTATTGTTATGTGGCGGCTCGGATCACGTTGACAGCTTGGTTATTCTAACTTGTAGTGTTATTTAAACCAAGAATTTAGTTTCATCTCAGCAATTTTCAAACAATTTATTTTAGGAAGCCAAAGCGGCGGCTGTGCTGGTGACATCTTTAAACGTTTCTGTAGTTAGACAATCATTTTGTTGTAGAAGAAATACGGTTGGAAGTGACTTTTAAATTTGAACAGTTTTTCGTCTTCATTGCTGTATATTTTGGGGATTATGACTGAATTTGCAGATATGAACTAGGCTTAATTTTTTTAAATCCTTTTATGATTTCTCACCTTTACGACTCACAGAAGTCACAAGCATTTTAAAGGGAAATCAAGATATATTTTACCTATCTTCTTGGTAAACTAAACCAACAATGTTTTATTCATAATCATTAAAAAAATTTGATATATTACGGAATCAAAATTATTTGCAACTATTTGGGGTATGAAAAAATTTCTATAGATTTTCACGTTGCATCCATAGAAGTCAGATAATTAAGTGTTGAATTTCGAAGCATACATACATTACATACACATTTTCGTAATAAAGCTATATTTCTCTCTCTCTCATTATCTCTCTCTCATACATAAACACAAGCTATTGCGCTTATTATTAGTGCTGACTTCTTTTCTGAATACAGGAGACCTCAAATTTAATATTTCTTAAGAAATTGTTACGTCGAACCCTTACCTTAAGTGGGGGTATAGAAACAAAGACAAAACAAAAAAGTCTGATGTATTACACTCACATGACTTTCTCTACTCTTGTACAAATTATTTTTGCAAACGATTATTCTCCATATGCTTCATGTTAATCGAGATATCGAGATGTTAATCTTATTGCTAATTTTCTTGTAGATGCAAGGGGAATTGGTAGGCTTTAAGCTATAGTCAAATATTTAAGGAGCTGGTTGCTATGTGGAGTATTCCATTCTCTTTGCATGTCCAGGACAAAAAAATGAATAACGAATTTGAGAAAAAGTATAAGTATTGGAAAATTTAAGGGAATAATAAGTAATATTTCGAAAATGGTTCACTCAACAAAAAAGTGTATATGACATAAATTGTGTATTTTAACGCGAGCTACATTTTTGTGCAGTAAAATTTTGTCTATCTCTTATGGTTTAGCAGTTATGCAAAAGTCGTTCACAATGAAGAGTACTTTTGGAGACATTCCCAGAAAATTCGAAATATACATTTCATTTGTCATGAAACTATCTTAAACATATGATATTTTAATCAAAATAGTTAGAGCCATTTTTGAGAAAATTAAAATTTTCGAAAAATGTGCCGTGTAAAGGGTAATCTGGGTTGGGGGGATTTTCTTGAAAACCTTCGTGTCGTATCTCTGAAAGATATTGAACCTAAATACCAAGTTTGGTGTTTATCCGACTGTTCGTTTCAAAATTATGCTGTTCACAGACACACAGACACACACACAGACAGACAAACACACGGACATGTTTCTAAAAATCCTTTTTTTTGGAATCGGGGTGTCTCTAAACATGTATTTCCGGTGAAATCTCGGTATCGAATTTTTGGGTGGAATACAATACTTCTACTTACTATACGTAGTAGAGAAAGTAATAAATGAGAGACAATAATGGGATCGGAACCAAAGAAGGTTAAATATTAGGAAAAACCAAGATATGGTAAATACATACATGGAATTGAATTCCAGGTGAGTTAGTTAATTTTGTGCAGAAAATAATGCGGTAGTATTGAAAAAAAGTATTGTAATGGATATTATGGTACATAATCCTAAAAATGTAAATTTGCTGGAAAGTTCGAAACTTCATTAGCCTATTTTTTACAACCTCGAGTCGAAATCTTGATCGATTTGAAATATGGTGTTACAAGGGCTTCATCCAGGAAACAAATGACACGAAACATACATAAGGCCTTGCATATACACTCTTATTATCACTATGTTATATTATGTTTCAGCTTGTTTGTGTATGACTTGAATAACCTATAAATAAAGAAACGTTAGTATTCTTATTCTTATTGTAGAATAAAATTATATGCATAATTTAAAACAAATTCAAATTAAATAATTAAGTGAACAATTCATAAAAGACGCATTTACGAGTTTTAAAGAATTGAGTTTAAAAATGCTTTATACCTCGTCATGTTTGCTTACGTCCTCAGAACACGATAATATACGGTATCAGCATTTCAGCCCAGTGTACTGATTTAAAACAAGTGCTATTTTGAATTACCTTGGTCTTCATTGAAAACGTTAATAAAAGCTAAAAGAAAGGGAATAAATTACCTTAGGAGTGAGTTCAGAAGTAGATGCTGCCTCTTCTATATCCGGTGCCCTCCTACCCGCACCTTTTAGGTGTTTTACTTTTATAACAAAATTACGATGTGAAGACAACAAACGCAGCCATCTTGTCGCTATCGCGCATGCGCAATGGGAACTGCCAACCTAAGTGAGAAGTGAAATCCGCGGAAAAAGCAATGTGTTGTTGTTCTTCATTTTGTATTGCCGCTGACAAAAACGCAACGCATTGTTATTAAAGACTTTCCACCAGAAGTTTAAGTTTTTTTTGTTATATTGAAAGTTCTGTTATATTAAAATTTATTTGCACTAAGAGTTTAATAAAGAAGTTGCTTTACAGTAATACTGAATTAGTGGTAGATAGTTAATCTAAGCTTATATAAAAAAACTAAACCTAACCTAACCTAACCTCTCGTGAATGAGAAACCTAAGGTTATATATATAAAAACTAAACCTAACCTAACCTAGCCTCTCGTGAATCAGAAACCTAAGCTTATATAAAAAAACTAAACCTAACCTAACCTCCCGTGAATCAGAAATCTAAGTTTATATAAAAAAACTAAACCTATCCGAACCTAGCCTCTCGGGAATCAGAAACCTAAGCTTATATAAAAGAACTAAACCTAACCTAACCTAACCTCCCGTGAATCAGAAACCTAAGTTTATATAAAAAAATAAACCTAACCGAACCTAGCCTCTCCTGAATCAGAAACCTAAGCTTATATAAAAAAAAACTAAACCTAACCGAACTTAGCCTTCCGTGAATCAGAAACCTAAGCTTATATAGACCTTCTGAAGATCGTAGTAAAGCAGTATGTCGAAAACAAGTTTATATGCTGCCAAAAAATTCTGAATAAATTTATGTATAATATTTAAACTTTTAATCGGTGCAACGTTTGTGAGCTTTTTCATGCCTGTACAGCTACAGATAGAACAAAGTGACTCCGCGGCAGCGAACGCACCTATAGTACCAAATAAATTTAAAATGTTGATGTATTCGAATGTGTGCATCAGTAAAATTCCTTTCCCAAGGTTCATTTTCTGGGTTACTGTTAAACCATTTCTCTGCAACGAACTGTGTTTTCTAAGGCAAATATTATTAATACGGAAACCAAAATAGAGATTAAATGAGGTTTTTACACAAAGGAAGCTGACTTACCGTTTCCGTTCATGGGTTTGACATCGTTGCTGTTGGAGGAGACGCTGCTGGGGGTGGTGGAGACGGCGGCTGCTGTGGGGGTGCCAGGCTTCACGTCTTGCTTGGTACCCACCCCCGGTCCGTTGCCACCCCCTTGCTGCTGTTGCTTGCCGACTCCACTCTCGTTCTTCACGACTTGCTGCTGTCCCGAGACAACGCCGTCCCCAGCCCCGCCTCCCCCGCCCCCACCCCCTCCTGATGAAGACTGCGACGCCTTCTGTTGGGCTAGGCGTTCCTGCTTCCTGAACTTGGCCCTTCTGTTCTGAAACCACACCTGCAACACCCGCATATAAATGAACGACTAATAGATACATACGTGAGGAAAAGCCTCAAGTAAACAATATTCAAACAGTTTCATAGAGAATTTGTAAACACTTTGTCCATAAGCATGTAAATACATACAACAATAATAATAATAATAATAATAATAATAATAATAATAATAATAATAATAATAATAATAAGAATACACTGACGCAACCGACATTACGCTGATAATAAAAAGGGGTGTTAAATAAATAGAATATTGTCGTCAGCTGTATGAATATCTTTGTGATTATTATTAACAAATAGTGAAAATTGCCAAAACTAATCACATTATTAGTTTTTAGTGACGTCTTATTGATTAGAATTTCCTCTTTAATTTGAATACAATAGAGTAGAAAAGAGTTCTTGTTACTCCACAGAATATGCTTGAAAATAAGACAAATACAATGGATATTTCCTTCCAAGCGATACACAGGGTGGACCATTTAAGTTGAGGCTGTACAATATCTCCAAAACTAAGCGTTGTAGAAAGAAATGTCTTTAATAAAACTTACTTGATATTATGGGGGAAAGAAATTGCCATTTGGAGGACGTTATGATGGTCATTTTAGGGGCAATTTAACATTTTTAAATGGGAACCGACCTTTTTTATGTTGTTCTCTCACTGCTCATAAAAAACTAAACAACATTTGTATAAAGCACTTTGCAATTGTTCTTACACCAACGTAAATAACAAGGAAAATTCTGAATGGCTGTGCACGAAGAGCGCAATGAATGGTTGGACCATGGGTGATCATGTGAGGGTAAGTTACGTTTCGTATTTGGGAACCAACATTTTTACTTTCTGTACTACGTATAGTAAGTTGGGGAAGTATTGCATTCCACCCAAAAATTTGATAGCGATTTTTCACAGGAAATACATGTTTTGAGGTGCACTGAATGCATATAAAGCATTTTGGAAACATGTCCGTGTGTGTCTGTGTGTCTGTGTGTGAGTGTCTGTCTGTGAACAGCATAACTCAGAAACGAACAGTCGGATAAACACCAAACTTGGTATTTAGGTTCAGTATCTTCCAGAGATGCGACACGAAGGTTTTCAAGAAAATCCCACCACCCCAGATTACCCTTTACATGGAAAAATTTTTCGAAAATTTTAATTTTCTCAAAAATGGCTCTAACGATTTTGATTAAAATATCATATGTTTAAGATATTTTCATGACAAATGAAATGTATAGGTATCTAAAATTTTCTGGGAATGTCTCCAGACTTTTGCATAACTGGTAAACCACAAGAGATAGACAAAATTTTACTACGCAAAAAATGCAGATCGCGTTAAAATACACAATTTATGTTATATACATTTTTGTTGAGTGAACCATTTTCGAGATATTGCTTGTTATTCCCTTAAAGTTTCCAATACTTATACTTTTTCTCAAATTGGAATTCATATTCGTTTTGTTATGTCCTGGTAATGCAAAGAGAATGGAATATCCCACAAAGCAACCAGCTCTTAAAATACTTAATTATCGCTTAAAACCTACCAATTCCCCTTGCATCTACAAGAAAATTAGCAATAAGATTAACATCTCGATTAACATGAAGCATATGGAGAATAAGCGTTTGTAAAAATAGTTTGTACAATATTAGAGAAAATCATGTGAGTGTAACCATCAGATTTTTTATTTTTTCTTATTCCTCAGCACAAAATAAACAGCTTTTTATAAAGCAGTTTCGAATGAGAAAAAACATACAAAATGTAGGCTCCCATTTAAAAAGACTAAATTGACCCTAAAATGACCATCATAACGTCCACCAAACAAAACACGACTAATGACATTTACTTTCCCCCATAATATCAAGCAACTTTTATCAAAGACATTTCTTTCTACGATGCTTAGTTTTGGAGATATTGTACAGTCTAAACTTAAATGATACAGCCTGTATATGTAGAGGATCAGGATTTAGCAACTAAGACACAGCAAAACAAAATAGAATCAAACTTGATTTTAACATACGATACGCATGCATTACCAATCAATATACTTTAATTATCCTATACAAAGAAAGTTTTGTTTTATTTTCTTTGTGTGATATCATCAAGATCGTTAGCAGTGTGTTTAAGTAAGTGTATAAAGAGAGAATATTGTGCCCAGCTAACATCAGAGATCAGTCAACCGATGTTTTATAATTAACAACTGAGAATACCATTTTTCTCTATGGTAGCTATGCGGTTAACTCGGTGGCCTGGAAGTGGGGAATCTTCATATTCACCAGCTTCAATTCTATTGCTTTGTAGGATATGTTAAGGGCCTATGTATTATGTGAAAACTATATAGCTTTTATACTAGTAAGTGACTACCGGACCAAAGAGAAGGTACAAAGGTTTAAAAAGTGATCATCTTAAAAGAAAATTATCGACCATTCCGACCGATAATTGTTCCGCGGTGAACGTGTACTTGTACAGAGGGTTGTTCGCCATCTAATGTAAAAAAACCTTAAGACCGCCTTACCTTATGAAAAACCACGCCTCCACCAGTAGTTATGGTCTATTTGCTAGTCTTTAGCTTGAGATAACAATCTGCAGCATAGCTTCCACTGGAACAAACTGCTACTAAAAACCAGAGATATCCAGTTTATTCCTTTCTTCCTGGTAGCTTTCCAGAGACCATCCAAAGATCGCGGCCTTCTGCATCGAAGGGCTCTTTTCAGTAACCCGAATGCACAAAACTCCATCAGCGATGTATCAGATGACTTAATACGGAGGTCGCTGAAAGGTATGGAATTATTCCCATTTCTCTCTCAATGTTCTCCAAAAATGTGTACTTTGATGCTTATCCTGATGCAACCAGAATTTTTTTACATCTGCACCATAGACAGCAGGGATTTCTGTCTGGAAAATTGGTATCAGAACGTTAGTCTGATAATATTCCAAGTTGAGTTTCGCATTTTTATGTACACGACAAATGATTAATTTGCCATTGTAACTGTACCTTGTGATTACCATAAAACCATTGGGGATATTTTCGTTAGTTTCCTTATACAAATTTCAAATTATTTTTCTCCGCTAGGTCGGTAATATATAGCCCAGGGTTTGTTGTAGTCACTTAGATAAACATATACCCCATCTAAAAATATAACAAACATCCACTTTTCACCAGCTAGGTCTCGTTCATGCAGCTTTCTGCTGTTAGTGGCAGGTTCTGCAATGTGTTTAGGCAACAGTTTATATCCCCGGCTCTTATGGCACTTTTCTATATTAAAACCCTAATTGATTATGGCGTTCACAGTAGTAACAGAGATTAATTACAGTGCAATGGCCCTTTGAGTTGCAGGATTTTGTCCATGGGCCTTCACCTTCCAAATTATCTCCGGGGTGCGACTGGTGGCCGGTCGTGCATTTTCCTGTTTCTTACCCTTTGGAATAAGTCCTGATGTGGCCTTACCTTTTTTGTGGAGTACACATGAGATTACCTTTTTGGATATGGTAAAACCACGTCTCTTACACTGCTTAATGATCTTAGAATACAATGTTTTGCGTCGGAAACGGCAATAATGTACCCTTATCAGAATGTTTCTATTTTTGACGCCATTTGATGCAGAAAGAACAGCTGAGCAAACACAGTTATACACTCATACTGCTGAAATTTCCCACAAGTTTCAGCCCAGAGCTATTGTGCTCGTCTGATATTGCTACCATAGATAGTGAACAGTCCTCCGTAGACTATGCAGAATTTATAGACTTTGAAATCCTGTGCGATGAGGTTAAGGAAGGCAGGCATTCCGGCGACGTTTCACATTCTTTTGTGTGAATGTCAGGAGATTTTGCATTCGTTATTAGGAATAACAGGGACTGTGTTAAACTGCAATTATAAGGGATAAACGATTCACCATAAAAATCTTGTAGACCAGTCGTACAATAATTTCATAAAGAATGGGGGGAGGTAAATGGGATTAATTAAATTGTATCAACAGGCAGCCAGCTAGTACGCAATAAACAATTTCTGGAAATTGTTATCTCAATTAACATGAAGTAGATAGAATAATGCCATTTAAGAATAATAGTTTATTGAAGAACTGTTAGAGAAAGTCATGTAAATGTAACACCAAATTTTTTCGAGTGGTAAGTCGCTATTTGCTTTTCCTCTAGTCATAAAAGAGCATGACATTTCATAACCAACACATAGCGACACGCTCTTTAAAAATCTGACACTCGCTCAAGTATCTAAGTGTCCTTCTTACACTTACAACGAAACGCTTAAGTGTGTAATGAAAGTTTATCTCTATTAACAAGAAGTAGATACAAGAATAAGCTTTTGTAAGAATAGTGTGTAGAAGAGTGAGTAGAGAAAGTCATGTGACTGCAACACATCAGGTTTGTTATAAAGGGTGTTCGGAAATTCCCCTTACAAACTTTTAGAACTTGTAGAGAAGACTGAATAGATCATGTTTTGAACAGAAACGCTTCTGTGCTACAAGAAGTTCGAATCGTTTTGCCTGGTAATGCTACCTGCTAGTCGCGGTGTTTACGTCAGACAAGCAGCTTATGTCATTTGACTTCCAACCTATCTCTCTACCTTGGTTTGAGCCCTGTACAATCAAGGAAGAAATTTTGGCATGAATTGTGGTCGCTGCACAACAAATTGCAGAGATACCAGGAGTGATGGACAGACTTTACCAGAACATTATTACTTTTTCTACTACGTACAGTAAGTAGGGGAAGTATTGTATTCCACCCAAAAATTCGATACCGAGATTTCACCGGAAATACATGTTTTCAGACCCCTGAATCCAAAAAAAGCATGTTTTGAAACATGTCCGTGTGTGTCTGTATGTCTGTGTGTGTCTGTGAACAACATAACTCAGAAACGAACAGTCGGATAAACACCAAACTTGGTATTTAGGTTCAGTATCTTCCAGAGATGCGACACAATGGTTTTCAAGAAAATCCCCCTATCCCTTTACATGGAAGATTTTTCGAAAAGTTTAATTTTCTCAAAAATGGCTTTAACGATTTTGATTAAAATATCATACGTTTACGATATTTTCATGACAAATAAAATGAATATCTTGAATTTTCTAGGTATGTCTCCAAAAGTATTCTCCATTGTGAACGACTTTTGCATAACTCGTAAACCATAAGAGATAGACAAAATTTTACTACACAAAAAATGTAGATCGCGTTAAAATACACAATTTATGTCATATACAGTGTTTTTGTTGAGTGAACCATTTTCGATATATTGCTTGTTATTCCCTTAAATTTTTCAATACTTATTTTCTCAAATGGGAAATCCTTTTTCATTTTTTTGTTTTGGATATGCAAAGAGTTATAATCTGTGACAAAGGGAATGGTGCTGCACCTAGCAACCAGCTATTAAGAGATATGTATGTGCTTAAAGGCTGCTGTTTTTCTATATTGTCCTTGTAAATATATTTTCCCCTTACATCCACAAGAAAATTAGCAATAAGATAGAGTCTGCAAATGTTTATCTCGATTAACATGAAGTAGATGGAGAATAAGCGTTTGTAAAAATAGTTTGTACAAGAGTAGAGAAAGTCATGTGAATGTAACACATCAGATTGTTTTTAACAACTTTAGTGGTGGCCACATCGAACCGGAGTTGTAGCGGATCAGAATACCAAACTGCCTGTGACGAAGAAAAATACAGATTGTTCAGTTTAACTGTAAACGTGATTAAATTTGCTTTATGTTTCTTAGGTATTAATGGGTTCCAGTGAATCGGAATGGTAGCTAGTCTATGAGGATGACAAAAACAAATTGTTAAGTTTAACTTAAATAAAAGTATTTGTGAAAACTGATTAAATTTCCTGTTTATTTCTTTAGTAGTATCACCTAATGAGTTGAGCTGTAAGAAAAGTGAAATATTGAGTCACGCCTAACTAAAGCAGGTAAGCAAATGTGGTTGCTTTGAACACCTGCTTTCAATTGGTTGTAGCACGGAAACGGCGCGTTTCCAGACATGGGTTCCTGTTCAAAACATGATCTATTCAGTTTCCTCTACAAGCCCTAAACATTTCTTAGGGAAATTTCCGTACATTCTTTATAGTAACCAATTATAGTAAATTTGATTGTAGTACAAAAAATCTGACGTGTTACACCCATATGACTTTCTCTACTCTTGTATAATCTATTTTTACAAACGCTTATTCTCCATCTACTTCATGTTAATTGAGATAAACATTTGCAGAATCTATCGTATTACTAATTTTCTTGTAGCTGCAAGGGGAATATGGTAGGATTTAAGCGATAGTCAAGTATTTTAAAAGCTGGTTTGCGTGTCCAGCATATAAAAAAACGAATAGCGAATTCCCATTTCAGAAAAAAAATATCGGAAAATTCAAGCAAATAGCAAATATCTCGGAAATGGTTCACTCAAAAAATGTACCACATAAATTGTGTGCTTTAACAAGATCTACATTTTTTGTATGAAAAAATTTTGTCCATGTCTTACGGTTTACCAGTTATGCAAAAACCATTCAGAAAGAAGAGGACTTTTGGGGACATTCTCAGAAAATTCAACATAAACATCTTGTCATGAAAATATTTTAAACATATGATATTTTAATCAAAATCGTTATAGCCATTTTTGAGAAAATCAAATTTTTTTAAAAATGCTCCATGTAAAGGGTAGTCTTGGGTAGGGAGATTTTCTTGAAAATCTTTGTGTCGCATCTTTGAAGGATACTGAACCTAAATATCAAGTTTGGTATTTATCAAACCTTTCGTTTTTGAGTTATGCTGTTCACAGACACACAGACACACACATGGAACTTTTTCTAAAAGTACTTTTTTGGATTCAGGGGATCTCAAAATATGTATTTCCGGTGAAATCCCGGTATCAAATTTTTGGGTGGAATGCAATTCTTCTTACTTATACGTAGTAGAGAAAGTAAAAAGATTTATATCACATAAATATCCAATGAAGCCCTCTTTTTTTTCATTGTTTTTTGTAAAACTTGAAACCTAAGAGAAAACAAAACTTGCTGATGGAAATATTACAGATCTCATTAAGGTTAAAGTTTATGACAAGTGGAATTTTTGTGACATTAATCATTTACGAAGTATTCGTTATTCTGCATTTAAACTGTCCTAAATTTTTATCAGCACACTTTGAAATGTTTACTGGCCATTACTTTGTTTCTCATACGTTTAAATATTGAGCTGTTTTTCAACAGTTGACTGTTCTCTATCTCACCTAAACGAAGTGTGTATTACCACAATGTTACTTAATTTGAAACCATTTTGGTGAATATTTGCCACAATTAACATGAATGAGATTAAAAATTACGCTTTTGTGTGCATAATAAAGGAGAATCCATGAGAAAGTTGTGTGACAGATTTTAGAGTTTTTATGCACGTTAACACCACAGCAAATATCTGCAAGAATTCCATATTTTACTCGTGAATAGTAAATGCATAAACATATGACTAATTCGTCATACAAATTGGTAGAAAAATTGCGGTACATGTTGACAAAAATAAATATTCTTAAAGCGCAGTTAATTTGGCGGATATGTGGGTATTTCTCGTCATGGACAATAAAGCATGCGATGTGTTGCGAATTACGCAACTATTTCCAGAGGATAAGTAATGAACGTGGCGGTGTTGTTTAACAATGAAAATGCTTCATGGTTGCGAGTTTCATGAATGCATAAATCTATCCGGAGGATGCGCTCTGAGCGGACATGTCTCGTTTGCTGGAACTCATTCCCCCAATTCCCGCTGCCTGGTTTGCCACACTCATAAATTCTCCCGGACAACAGCACAGCAATGCTCTGCCCATAAAAGCCGAAAAGCCGAAGCGTTAACATCTCATGGATAATTATGACCGTGCGGACAACTGAAAATAAACAATTTTGTGAATTGCTGCCACCGCCGCTGCTGCTGTTGTTGTTTTGTTGGGTATTGCGTGAACCGCTCCTGCCTTTCAAACTCCCAAATGCAGCTCAACAAATTTATGTTCATAATGCTTATTGCATGCACTGCAATCCCATCAGCAGCCCCAAACCGCCGGCCGGTGTTTCCCCTCACGCCGGACCACCCAGGGCTACCAATCCCGCTTTATCACACTACAGTGGCCACTGTAACAGAGCGTTATTTTTTTTTTGTTCCTGTGAAACTGCAGCGGTTGGCAATGAAGATATCATGCGATGTAGTGGGTTAAATGGTTTCTTTCATTGATAAAAAAACTAGCAAACAGTGTTTACTTTTTGTTTAAATTACTGACTAATTAGTAACTCATTTACATTATTAATTACGCACAAATTTACTAATTTATTTAGTGCTAACCATGGCTGAAATTCGCTGAAGATTTTCAAAAGTGAAAAATCTGATGTGTTACACTCACATGACTTTCTCTACTCTTATACAAACTATTTTTACAAACGCTTATTCTCCATCTACCTCATGTTAATCGAGATAAACATTTGCAGACTCTATCTTATTGATAATTTTCTTGTAGATGTAAGGGGAATATATATTTACAAGGGCAATATAGAAATACAGTAGCCTTTAAGCATAGACATATCTCTTAATAGGTGGTTGCTATGTGCAGCACCATTCTCTTTGCCACAGATTAATACTCTTTGCATATCCAAGAGAAAAAAAATCTGATGTGTTACACTCGCATGACTTTCTCTACTCTTGTACAAACTATTTTTACAAACGCTTATTCCCCATATTCTTCATGTTAATCGAGATATCTAGATGTTAATCTTATTGCTAATTTTCTTGTAGATGCAAGGGGAATTGCTAGGCTTTAAGCGATAGTCAAATATTTTAAGAGCTGGTTGATGTGTGGAGTATTCTGTTCTCTTTGCATTACCAGGACAAAAAAAAATGAATAACGAATTTGAGAAAAAGTATAAGTATTGGAAAATTTAAGGGGATAAAAAGTAATATCTCGAAAATGGTTCACTCAACAACAAAAATGTATATGACATAAATTGTGTATTTTAACGCGATCTACATTTTTTGTGTAGTAAACTTTTGTGTATCTCTTATGTTTACCAGTTATGCAAAAGTCGTTCACAATGAAGAATACTTTTGGAGACATTCCCAGAAAATTCAAGATATACATTTCATTTGTCATGAAAATATCTTAAACATGTGATATTTTAATCAAAATCGTTATAGGCATTTTTGAGAAAATTAAAATGTTCGAAAAATGTTTCATGTAAAGTGCAATCTGGGGTGGGGGGATTTTCTTGAAAACCTTCGTGTCGCATCTGTGGAAGATACTGAACCGAAATACCAAGTTTGGTGTTTATCTGACTGTTCGTTTTGAGTTATGCTGTTCACAGACACACACACGGACATGTTTCCAAAAAAGTTTTTTTTTTGGATTCAGGGGGTTTCAAAACATATATTTCTGGTGAAATCTCGGTATCGAATTTTTGGGTGGAATACCATACTTCCCCTACTTAATATAAGTACGTAGTAGAGAAATTAAAAATTAGTTTTTATGTCCATTAAACCGGACATGTTATACTCACATGATTATCTCTACCCTTATCACTTATTAGTGGATATACAAATTATTGTTACGAAAGTTTATTTTCTTTTCTACTTCATTTTATTCCAGACAAACCTTTCCGGAAATACCCCGCATTACACATTTCGTAATATATACAAAAACAACTGATAGACAAGTGTGTTAGATCTGGACGCTATATCCTAGCCTTAAAATTCCAAACCTACTCTTGCCAAGATATCGAGAGAAACAATAGAATATCGGCAGGATTTGAAAAGAATGGCTAAGTATTGAACAATTCGAACCATTAATAACGGATATCTCGGAAACAGCTGATGCCACAAAAGAAGCCATTCAAAATAAATTGTGTTTTAAAGAGAACTACATTTTTTATGTAGTACGTTTTCGTCGATTGCATAACATTTACCATTTGTACAACGTTATACAAAATTCCTTCTAAATGAAGAGGACTTCAAAGTCTATTCGCTGGAAATTCAAGATGTAATTTTATTTTTCATGTACATATCTTTAATATATGGTATTTTAATGAAAACCGCCAGAGCCGTTCTTAGAAATAAAAAAAATTCCGAAAAATGTTCCATGTAAAGGGAAGATGGGGTGGGGGGATTTTATTGAAACTCCACATGTTGCACCTTTGGAAGATACCGCACTTAAATACCAAGCTATTTATCCGACTTTTCGTTTTTCAGTTTTGCTCTTCACAAATACACCCACACCCACCCACCCACACACACAGACATGGGCTTTTTTGTAAAAATATTTTTGCGGGTCCAGGGGGCCTCAAAACATATATTTCCGGTGAAATATCGACATTAAATTTTTGGATGGAATACACTACTTTCACTTCTTACTATACGTAGTGCAGAAAGTGAGGCAGTGTTTTGAACACTTAAATGATTTCAGTCAAATTATATAATATGTAAATTCAATAACAGCCCGCCTTAAAGCAATATGTATATGTAATAATTTGTAAAATGTATATATCAGTCATTTGCATATGCTTATATTATTTTATACATGTTCAATAATGTTATGTGAATGTATTACGTAATTTAATAATGCAGGAGTTGTGAGAAATAGGTCAAAAGTTGCTAACAATGAGGTAACAATGAGGTAACAATGAGGTAACCTTGAGGCAATAATGAGTTTGAGAGTTTAACAATACTACTTGTGATTCTTGGAAGCAATAATGTAATTTTAGTGAGAGTTTATAAAAATAGCCAATCAACAACCAGAAAAATCTTTAGTTAAATGAAGGTATTCTATTGGAGTAGGATTAGCCAATTATAAATTGAAATATAGCAAAATGTACAAATCTAGAAGTCATTTGCCTGCAGACAGAGTTACTAACCAGACGCAAAAAGTGTCCTCAAGAAATATAATATGTATCCGTGTGAGACGAAAAATAAGTTTACGTGTTAAAAAAGTGTAATTAATTAATAAAAAGAATCTCACAGCTCTCTATCAGTGAAGTGTTATTTAAATCGTATCAGGTATTAATAAAAAGAGTGAATTTAAACTTAAAATCTGCGTAAGCCTACATTCTTGTCGCATCTCGCCCTGCCAAGGCTTCCATGACTAACAATAATACTGACACAGCCGAGGCAAACATAAATATATAATATCTAAAGAAACAGTCAAATTACAAAGCTATTATTTTTAAACTTGGGCCAAAGGCCACCTGAAAGTACATTTGGGGCGAAGGCTACCGGAAAGCGGGTACTATACGTTCGGTTGCAACTACTACAAGTTCGGCTCCCCAACAGTTGAAATATAATACAACTCCTTCAATACAATATTTCTTCTTCAAAAATAAAAATACTTTGAAACTTTACCTTCAATTACATACAATGGCCTTTGCTCTCCGCGCTCTTTAAGCTTCAACATGTGACCATTTAAATGCCCAAGAGCTCACGACCTAATGGCCTGTATTTACTTATAATGCCTTTTACACGTCTGACTGTTCTTGTGCTTCGTATTAAACATGTTCCATACGATGTAGTTTCTAACCAATCCGTGTTCAAATTTTCAGCAGACGCTTTGAGAGAATGAACTTACAATCCGGCATATGGTTTTTGCTACAATGTTCAACTGCTCAAGATATGCCCCAATTAATTCCACCACAAAAGATGAATCATTACAAAAAAAATCTGATGTCTTACAATCACATGACCTTTGCTACTCTTGCGCAAACAATTTTTACAAAATCTTATTCTCCATCTATTTAATATTAATCGAGATAAACATTTGCAGAAACGATCTTTCGACATGCAAAGAGAATTACATTTTACACAAAGCGACCAGTTCTAAAAATATTTGACTATCATTAAGGCGTACTATGTTCCTCTTGTTTTGTATTTGCAAGGGCAATATAGAAATACAGTAGCCTTTAAGCATAGACATATCTCTTAATAGCTGGTTGCTATGCGCAGCACCATTTTCTTTGTCACAGATTAATACTCTTTGCATATCCAAGACAAAAAAAATGAATATCGAATTCCCATTTGAGAAAATAAGTATTGAAAAATTTAAGGGAATAACAAGCAATATCTCGAAAATGGTTCACTCAACAACAAAAATATATATGACATAAATTGTGTATTTTAACGCGATCTACATTTTTTGTGTAGTAAAATTTTGTCTATCTCTTGTGGTTTACTAGTTATGCAAAAGTCTTTCACAATGAAGAATACTTTTGGAGACATTCCCAGAAAATTCAAGATATACATTTCATTTGTCATGAAAATATCTTAAACATGTGATATTTTAATCAAATCGTTAGAGCTATTTTTGAGAAAATTAAAATTTTCGAAAAATGTCCCATGTAAAGGGTAATCTGAGGTGGGGGGATTTTCTTGAAAACCTTCGTGTCTCATCTCTGGAAGATACTGATTCTAAATACCAGGTTTGGTGATTATTCGACTGTTCGTTTCTGAGTTATGCTGTTCACAGACACACACACGGACATTTCTACAAAAATGCTTTTTTCGGATTCAGGGAGTCCCAAAATATGTATTTACGTTGAAATCTCGGTATCGAATTTTTGGGTGGAATATAATACTTCCCCTACTTACTATACGTAGTAGAGAAAGTAATTATTTAAAAGTTTTCTGAAACAGCACAGGAGCGAAAAAATTCTATGTGCCATCTCTGTGATATGGTATTTAAATAACGTAGTAGTATTTTATTACTTTCTCTACTACGTATACTAAGTAGAGGGAATATTGTACTCCACCTAAAAATTCTATATCGAGATTTCGCCGGAAATACATGTTTTGAGGCCCTGTGAATCCAAAAAGATATGTTTGAGAAAGGTCCGTGTTTGTTTCTGTCTGTGAACAACATAACTCAAAAACGAAAAGTAGGATAGATAACAAACCTGATATTTAGGTTTAATTCCTTCAAAAGATTCGATATGAAGATTTTCAAGAAAATCCCCCCACCCCAGACTACCCTTTACATTCAAGATTTTTCTAACATTTTGATTTTCTAAAAAATGATTCACGATTTTGATTAAGATAACATATATTAAAGATATTTATATGACAAATAAAATGTTTATCTTGAATTCTGTGTGAATAGCTTTTGAATAGTCTTCATTCGTAAGGAACTTTCTGTAATCCTGAATAACTGCTAAACGTTACACGATAGCCGAAAATGTACTATACAAAAATTGTAGATCTCTTTAAAACACATAATTTGTCAAATAACTTTCATGTGCATAAGCCATTTCCGAGATATCCGTTATTAATGGTTCAAATTTTTTATCACTTGGTCATCCTTTTAAAGCCCTGTCTACATTGAGTTGTTTCCCAAAATTTAGATATGGGAGAAGATAAAAGTATAAGTGAAGAGATGGTTAGCTTACAAATGTTGACAATGACGGAGAATGAAGAGGAGGAGAAGATGAGAAGAACTAATGATGAATATTAACACTTAATTAGACCGAAATTCGACAATAAATAGAAGAAAGTTCTTTGTTGTTTTTACGGCACGACAGAAATGCACAGAAAGAAGAAGATTCAATTAAGACGAAGGAAGAAGAGAAATGTGTTGATTATAGATGGAGGAATAAGAGGAAAGGAGAGAAGACGACGTTGGTATTGGGAGCAGATTCAGCATTGTTGGAGGAGCAGCTAGCAGTTTCGCCATCTTGGAGGAGCAGCTAACAGGTTCGCCATTATTGGAGGAGCAGTATTTGGTTTGGGAGGGATAGTGGGTGGAGTTATGGTGATGTTAGATTCATAGAGGCATGGATTTGATATTATGTTATTACGAGGAGGGGGAGTTTGGAGTTTATGTAGGTTTGGAGATTGAATTGCTTTTATAATAACATGGAGGATGTGAGTGAAGTGAAATAATGTGGGGTAAAGTGAGTGGATATGTAGTGATAGAAGAAAAAAGATTTAGTGTTTGGTAAAAAGAAGTAAAGGTTTAGTATATAGTGATAAAATTTAAAATTGATATATAAAATAAATGAAAAAGGTGATAATAATAGAAAAATTAATATGGTGATTAAATAAAATGTTATAAGATAAATAAATAAACAAACACACAAATGCATTAATAAGGATATAAAAAAATTAAACAAAATATTAAATAAGTATTATGAAAACAATTAAATGTTATATATAGACAACTTTAAATTTATAATTTTTAATTAAGGACATTTTAAATAAAATATAAATAAATTTAATAGAATCATTAGTAGTTTAATCGAGGGTCCGTGCTGGCTAGAACCAAATTTTCGCTGGTTTCAAGTGAATATAGTTAAATAGGAATAGAAATAGTAGCTGCTTACCAGCTTGGAAGTTTGCTGGTATCACGCAAGTGTAAATAAATATAGAATTTAGAATTGTAATTCATTTTTGTTAACGTATTTACTCTAATCTAATAATTTATATTCTTCTTCTTCTTTCTTTCTTTTATTTTTATTTATTATTCTGTAGACATTGTGTAGTGTAGTCATTTTATCTGAAAATTTTGATGTAATATAAAATGTAAATGTGTGGTAAGAAGAAATGTAAAGTGTGTATGTATGTCCCGGTGTAGTAACCAAGGTGCAGGGATAGTATATACAGATTTTATTTATTTATTTTGTTTCTCGCGATGTCATGGAAACAATATGGAATTTTAAGGCCAGCATATAGCGTCAGGTACTAAAACATTTGACTATCGCTAAAATAAGTTTTAGTAAGATTAGCTTGTATATCCACTGATAAACGATAGAAGGCAGGGAAAGGCATGTGTGTGTGTCACATCGTAATTTTTTTTTTCAAAATTACGATTCCTGCATCGTGTATAACACGTGATTTAGCGTAATATGGTTAAAATATTGTTTTTTTCTCAAAAAATATTCAGATATCTGCATGAAGTTTAAAACACACTTAGAACTTTGGTAGAGCACCAATAGTTAGATTTTTAAAAACATTTGGATAAACACTGAAACATTTATAAAGTGCCTCTATGGGTACTGCTATTTCTTCTTCCGATTACCCTCCTGTTTGCAGGACTTACACCCCCAAGACTCTCAAAAAGGAGCAAGCAAACTCTGGATCATAGCACATCCAGGATGGGTGATCAGCCCAATGCCTGGTATGTCGGTGAAGAAACAGGGAACTAAATGTAATCATGAAAGGAATTATAGGAAAATTCGCGTATCAAATTATTCAACCCGGCATTCGCCTAGCGACCGAGGAAAATCGCAAAAAACTTCGGTCAGATTGGTCGGTCCCGGGAATTTCAATCCGCGACCTCTCGAATGCGAGCCACAGAGTTTACCGCTTGCACCATCCCGCTCAATCTTAAGAGGAGAATAAATGGCAAAAATTTCCTAAAATGACATTTTTAGTTGTTTTGTGTAGGCTTATTAATTGCAAGTTCTTCTTTAAATTGACATATATTTTATAATTGTACGCACAATAACTATATTTTAAGTATATTTTTACTTTCTCTACTACGTATAGTAAGTAGGGGAAGTATTGTATTCCACCCAGAAATTCGATACCGAGATTTCACCGGAAATATATGTTTTGAGATCCCCTGAAACCAAAAAAAAACATTTTTGGAAACATGTCCGTGTGTGTGTCTGTGAACAGCATAACTCGGAAACGAACAGTCGGATAAACACCAAACTTGGTATTTAGGTTCAATATCTTCCAGAGATGCGACACGAAGGTTTTCAAGAAAATCTCCCCACCCCAGATTACCCTTTATATGGAACATTTTTCGAAAATTTTAATTTTCTCACAAAATGGCAATAACGATTTTGGTTAAAATATCATATGTTTCAGATATTTGCATCACAAATGAAATGTATA
The DNA here is from genome assembly GCA_030765065.1 of Deroplatys truncata. NCBI lineage: Eukaryota > Metazoa > Arthropoda > Insecta > Mantodea > Mantidae > Deroplatys > Deroplatys truncata. The sequence goes on from CM060984.1 coordinate 67,250,627, forward strand.
TCTCGAATTTTCTGGGAATGTCTCCAAAAGTATTCTTAATTGTGAACGACTTTTGCATAGCTTGTAAACCATAAGAGATAGACAAAATTTTGCTATACAAGAAATGTAGATCGCGTTAAAATAACCAATTTATGTCATATACATTTTTTTTGAGTGAACCATTTTCGAGATATTGCTTGTTATTTCCTTAAATTTTCCAATACTTTTCTCAAATGGGCATTCGTTATTCATTTTTTATGTCCTGGACATACAAATAGAATGGAATGCTCCACATAGCAACCAGCTCTTAAAATATTTGACTATCGCTTAAAGCCTACCAAATTCCCCTTACATCTACAAGAAAATTAGCAATAAGATTAACATCTCGATATCTCGATTAACATGAAGCATATGGAGAATAAGCGTTTGTAAAAATAGTTTGTACAAGAGAAGAGAAAGTCATGTGAATGTAACACATCAGATTTTTAAAAGTGGAACTACGTCTATCATTTTGTACTGTGAGTTCTGCATCGCTTCACAGAAAACAAATCATAACTCGTACATATTTTGGAGCAGAGAGGATCTTTAGCCCATCTAACAGTTCAAATTCGTACCACTGTTAAGATTGGCATCTTCTTCATGCTCAAGCCCTGTGGTTTCTTTCTTTACAAATATATGCAAGTTTGTTTTCTGCATTTTTGTTTTGAACACATTTTTCTGTGAATGACATCTGAAATAAATTCTATCAAAGAGGGCTAAATTAAATCTTAGGATGATAAAACCAATCTCTATGTGCTGATATGACTCTATCTGGTGTCAATAATTTGGTTGGTTATTTAAAAAAAATGCTGATAAGTTTTAACCAAAAGGTTGCATATTTAGGAAAAATAAGCCTAACTTCCTTAGTAAACAAATCATTGGATAAAAACAGGTCAGTGAACTTAGAAGACCTGCATCTACATCCTGTAAGCATTTCAGCCTAATATCTTACATAGTTTGTGAGCAATGGGTTTGCCGGCCCTCATAGCCGTGGTCACTGGAGTGTATAGCTTCGGCGCTCCGCCAAGCTGATGGTCGCGGGTTCGAATCCCGCCATGGACTCGGGTGTTTGTGTGTGTCTGTGTGTTGTGTAATTGCGGTAATAACCGGCAGAGAATACAGTAAAACACGGTAATAATAAACTGCTAAACAAGGGAACTTTAAAAAAACGGTAATGAATGTATGAGATTTAACATTTGTGGGATAAAGCTTTCAAGCTTACCTTAAATGTACTTGGAATTTCCATTTATATGTATAATGCAGGTTGAAGAGAACAAAGAAATAATCAAAATTTTAGTTCATTATATAAGTAATGTCTCCATATGTGTTAGAAGTCAAAGAGATTAGCTCGTTTCCGAAACTGAGAAAATTACTATCAAGGTTCATATCTCCATGAAAATGTATATCTAGCCACAGAAAATATACACTACATTTCTAATTGAGAGCTCAGAAATTAGTTACGAGGTGCAAATATCACCTCTATGAGTAAGCGTACATAAAAGGGATATAACTTGAAAACTGGGATTAGTTTGAAGTAGTGGCTGATCCACAAAGACGTTAATGTTTTCTAAGACAAAATTTTTATCTTACCGTCATACGACTTTCTGTATTCACTCTTCTACAAACTATTCTTACAAAACCTTATTTTTCCATTACTTCATGTTAATCGAGATAATCCTTTGCAGAAATAGTTTCAGTACACATTTTGTTTTAGCTACAAGGGGCATACAGAAAACCGAATGGATAGTCAGCTGTTTAAAAGCGGGTTACTATATGCTAGCCTTGAAATTCCATAGTCTTTCCATGGCATCGCGAGAAACAACTTAATAGCGAACAACATTTTTAAAAATCTTATGTGTTACACCCACATGACTTTCTCTACTCTTGTACAATCTATTTTTACAAACGCCTATTCTCCATATGCTTCATGTTAATCAGATATCGAGATGTCAATCTTATTGGTAATTTTCCTGTAGATGCAAGGGAAATATGATAGCTTTTAAGCGATAGTCAAATATTTTAACGTTGGTTGCTATGTGGCGCATTCCATTCTCTTTGCATGTCCAGGACATAAAAAAATCTGATGTGTTACACTCACATGACTTTCTCTACTCTTGTACAATCTAATTTTACAAACGCCTATTCTCCATATGCTTCATGTTAATCGAGATATCGAGATGTCAATCTTATTGGTAATTTTCTTGTAGATGCAAGGGAAATATGGTAGCTTTTAAGCGATAGTCAAATATTTTAACGCTGGTTGCTATGTGGCGCATTCCATTCTCTTTGCATGTCCAGGACATAAAAAAATTAATAACGCATTTGAGAAAAAGTATAAGTATTGGAAAATTTAAGGAAATAACAAGCAATATCTTGAAAACGGTTCACTCAACAAAAGAAATGTATATGACATAAGTTGTGTATTTTAACGCGATCTACATTTTTTGTGTAGTAAAATTTTGTCTATCTCTTAAGGTTTACCAGTTATGCAAAAGTCGTTCACAATGAAGAATACTTTTGGAGACATTCCCAGAAAATTCGAGATATACATTTCATTTCTCATAACATTATCTTAAACATATGATATTTTCATCAAAATCGTTAGAGCCATTTTTGAGAAAATTAAAATTTTCGAAAAATCTTCCATGTAAAGGGTAGTCTGGGGTGGGGGGATTTTCTTGAAAACCTTCGTGTCGCATCTCTGGATGATACTGAACCTAAATACCAAGTTTGGTGCTTATCCGACTGTTCGTTTTTGAGTTATGCTGTTCACAGACACACACACAGACACACACACGCACACACACACACACACACACACACACAGACACACACACGGACATGTTTCCAAAAATGCTTTTTTTGGATTCAGGAGGTCTCAAAACATGTATTTCCGGTGAAATCTCGGTATCGAATTTTAGGGTGGAATGCAATACTTCCCCTACTTACTATACGTAGTAGAGAAAGTAAAAAAGACTAAGTACTGAAAAATTCAAACTAATAATAACAATATGTCGCAAAAAGTTATATCAAATAAATGGCGTGTTTAAAAGAGTACACTTTTTGTGTAGTAAGTTCTTGTCTATCTTTCAATGATTATCATTTATACAAAACCACACAACATTTCTTCGAAATAAAGACAGGTTGTTCCCAGAAATTTCAAGATATGCATTTTATTTATCATGTAAATGATTTCAATATATGATATTTTAAACAAACTCATTAGTCATTTTTTAGAAAATCAAAAATTTCGAAAAATATTCCATGTAGTTGGATTTGGAGGAATTTTCTTGAAAACCTTCGTGTCGCGTCTTATGAAATGTACTGAACTTAAATACCTTATGCGACTTTTGTTTTTGAATTATGCTGTTCACACACACACACACAGACACACACATACACAAACAGGCGGATCTTGTTTTAAAAATGATTTTTTGTATCTTTTTTCAATTCAGAGGGCCTCAAGGCATATGTTTCCGGTGAAATTTCAACATCGAATTTTTGGGTGGAATACAATATTTCTCCTACTTATTATACGAGGGTCGTCCAATAAGTAAGTTTCCCTATTTTATAAAAAAACACTACACAGAATTTATCATATCGAATTAATTTTATTTATCCTTTTATTACTTTTCTACATAGTCAACATGTTTTTACAAGTATTTTTTGGGACGTGACACAAGTTTTTTCAAGCCAGTGTTGTACTAGGTCGGCTCCTGTGCTCGAAACCAGCTGTTCACTGATTTGACTTCAGCATCGGTGTTAAAAGTGCTTACCTTTGAGTTGAAGGAACGTGTGAAAATCACTTGGGGCAAACTCCGGTGAATACGGAGGATACGAGAAAACTTCCAAGTTCCCAGGCGGAGCTCAGAAGATTCAACTGGGAAGTTTTCTCGCATCCTCCATATTCACCAGATGTTCCCCTGACTCAAAGGTCATCTTGGAGGTAAGCACTTTAACACCGTGACGAAGATGAATCGGAAGTGAACCAGAAGTCGGGTCCTGTGCTCGTAACCAGCTGTTCACTTCTGATCATCGTCACGGTGTTAAAGTGCTTACCTCCATGATGACCTTTGAGTCAGGGGAGCATGTGAAAATCACTTGGGAAAAGATCTGGTGAATATGGAGGATGCGAGAAAACTTCCCAGTTGAATCTTCTGAGCTCCGCCTGGGTCAAGATTCAACTTGGAAGCTTTCTCGCAACCTGCGTATTTACGGAGCTTGCCCCAAGTAATTTTCACATGTTCCCCCAACTCAAAGGTAAGCATTTTTAACACCGATGATGAAGTCAAATCAGTGAACAGCTGGTTGCGAGCACAGGACCCGACCTGATACAACACTGGCTTGGAGAAACTTGTGTCAAGTCCCCAAAAATGCTTGCCAAAACATGTTGACTATGTAAAAAAGTAACAAAAGGATTGTACAATATACATAAAATTAATTCAACATGATCAATTGTGTGACCTATGTAGTAGAGAAGGTAAAAATTTAAACTGTTCACAAGTTTTCATTTCCCCTTGAATATGTAGGCAAAACGCAGGACTTTATGTTAAAATCCCCAATCTCTGATAATAATTAACGCTTTTATAAACGATCCAAACTGGAATGAACATCCCATGTAAGAACAGTCACATAGGATGAAGTCAGCCTGTGTGTAAAAGAGGCCCATGCCTTGAAAAATCGAGTTTTAGGTAGAATTAGTTAAAATAAAATTTGTTGGTCGGCTACTAATGCCTTCAGATGACAGTTTTAACCTCGTGATCTCTGACAATTTAATTCTTTGACGCGGATGCCGTTAATCCTGAATGCCAGATGTACACTGGGTTCAAAGGAACGTTGTTTACGACTGGGAAATCGATGATTTCAGTATCGACAACATAGTTTCGTTTATAAACGCAAGGCACTGTGTTTTCCATGCGGACATAAACAGACGGTAAAACAGCTTCGGTGTGGAAGTGACATAGGCAAGCTGACTTAGCTCAACACAATTTCTGTTAGGGAATGGCGTTTACTTAAATTCTGCCTATGTAAAGCATTCTGTGCTTAACTCCATATAAAAAAAATCTGATGTGTTACACTCACATGACTTTCTCTACTCTTGTACAAACTATTTTTACAAACGCTTATTCTCCATTAACTTCATGATAATCGGGATAAACATTTGCAGACTCTATCTTATTGCTAATTTTCTTGTAGATGTAAGGGGAATACATATTTACAAGGGCAATTTGGAAATACAGTAGCCTTTAAGCACATACATATCTGTTAATAGCTGGTTGCTAAGTGCAGCATCATTCCCTTTCCCACAGATTAATACTCTTTGCATATCCAAGACAAAAAAATGAATAACGAATTCCCATTTGAGAAAATAAGTATTGAAAAATTTAAGGGAATAACAAGCAATATCTCGAAAATGGTTCACTCAACAAAAAAAAATGTAAATGACATAAATTGTGTATTTTAACGCGATCTACTTTTTTGTGTAGTAAAATTTTGTCTATCTCTTATGGTTTACCAGTTATGCAAAAGTCGTTCACAATGACGAATACTTTTGGAGACATTTCCAGGAAATTCAAGTTATACATTTTATTTGTCATAAAAATATCTTAAACATATGATATTTTAATCAAAATCGTTAGAACCATTTTTGGGAAAATTAAAATTTTCGAAAAATCTTCCATGTAAAGGGTAATATGGGGTGGAGGGATTTTCTTGAAAACCTTCGTGTCGCATCCTTGGAAGATACTGAACCTAAATACCAAGTTTGGTGTTTATCCGACTGTTCGTTTCTGAGTTATGCTGTTCACGCACACAGACAGACACACAGACACACACACGGACATGTTTCCAAAAATGCTTTTTTTGGATTCAGGGTGTCTCAAAACATGTATTTCCGGTGAAATCTCGGTATCGAATTTTTTGGTGGAATACAATACTTCCCCTACCTACTATACGTAGTAGAGAAAGTAATTAAAACATCTCTAACATTAAAATGATAAATGTTACTGAAGAAATGCTGAATTGAGATGTAGTTTAAATTTGGATTTTTACATCTATCACGAACCTAGTAGGTAGAGAAAATAATCATTTCACCCAAAAATATGATACGATTTCACTGAAAATATGTTTTGAGGCCCCTGAATCCATAAAAAGATTCTTACCTTCTTTGCTACTTAATTTTAGTAAGTAGAGGAACTATTGAAAAATCTTGTGTTGAATTCACATGAGTTTCTCTGCTCATTATCGTTTTTATATTGCTTCTACAAATTATTCTTTGGAAAGCTTCTTTTACTATTTACTTATATTAATCGAGATAAATTACAAAAGAATAGTACGTACAAAAGGAATAGAAGAAACCGATCCGATAGTCATATGTTTAAAAGCGAGTGGCTATGTGCTGGCCTTAAAATTTGATATTCCAAGATATCGCGAGAAACAAATGAATAGCTTCAGTTAAAAAGAGGATGAAATATTGAAGCATTCTGTTAACATGGATAGGTATCTTGGAAATGGCTGATGCCGCAAAAAAGTTATCTGAAATAAACTGGGTGTTTTAAAAAGCTCTACATTTGTGAGAAGTACGTTTTCGTCTATCTCTTAGCGCTTACCAGTAATCAAATTATACAAAATTCCTTCGGAGTGGAAAGGACTTCATTGACTATTCAAAGAAAATTCAAGATAATTAAATTCTTAAATGTATTGTTATCTTAATCAAAATCGTTAGAGCAACTTGGGAGAAAATCAAACATTTCTAAATACTTACGATGTAAAGGATAGTTTTGTTGTCATCCTCCATGGTGTAGTGGTTGCCATGCTAACCTAGTGGGTGTAAACCCGGCGGAGGGAGATGGACTTTTTTTCGGGCGTAAAAATCCTGACCATTGCTTCCTTCGGAAGGGAAGTAAAGCCATAGATTTACGGCATGTAAAGAACCTCAAGCCTGATAAAGAGGCCTTTGAGGAAACTTTCCGGTCTTTCACGCCCAATGTAGAATGGGACGCTAAGGGTCACAGCAATTAAAGAGCGTCCATACAGAAAACTCAATTTAATTATAGTTCTTTCACACAAGCCGTGTGTTGGACAGGGTTGGAAAGGTAGAATCAGATGAGTGAAAAATTCAATGCCATAGCCGGGATTTGAACCACGGATCTCCCGGCATCCGTCCGGTTGCTCTAACCACTGAGCTACCATGGCAACATGCCGACACGACATTAAATTCTCCAGCTGATTCGCATTTTTCCCGGTAAACCACAAGGAGATCTCAAATTGTATCCTTGTGGTTTACCGGGAGATCCGATTCTACCTTTCCAACCCTGTCCAACACACGGCTTGTTTGAAAGAACAATTAATTCCATTAATTGACCTAATAGTGGTTGCAACTATAAAGCCCGGGACTTAAGTACTTACAATGAATGTAAGTCGCCATTGGGGTATGACATCTCAATACAATTTGAGATCTCCTTGTGGTTTACCGGGAAAAATGCGAATCAGCTGGAGAATTTAATGGCGTGTGGGCATGTTGCCATGGTAGCTCAGTGGTTAGAGCAACCGGACGGAGACCGGGAGATCCGTGGTTCAGATCCCGGCTATGGCATTGAATTTTTCAGTCATCTGATTCTACCTTTTCAATTTAATTATAGTTGTGTTTTTCAGGTTAGTAACGAAATAGTTTTGAGTTCGACCACAAACCTGTCGACTGAGCTGAATACAAGACATACTGCCAAACATGACAACATGCGTTTTATCAAGTGAAGTGCCTTTTATGAACCCGAATTATTCAAGGGATGAGGCCACTCTGTGGGAAAAAAGCGTAAGAAGCGAGTGCTTCCATAAATCTGAAAGCAAAGAGACGTCTGTCGTCGAGGAAAGTGCGTCAGAAATACATATAATTTGGCGTATTTTCAGCATATCTAATTAAATATCTGCATACAATTGAAACGTGATGTGTTACATTCACATGACTTTCTCTACTCTTGTACAAACTATTTTTACAAACGCTTATTCTCCATATGCTTCATGTTAATCGAGATATCGAGATGTCAATCTTATTGGTAATTTTCATGTAGATGCAAGGAAAATATGGTAGGTTTTAAGCGATAGTCAAATATTTTAACGCTGGTAGCTATGTGGCGCATTCCATTCTCTTTGCATGTCCAGGTCAAAAAAAAATGAATAACGAATTAGAGAAAAAGTATAAGTATTGGAAAATTTAAGGGAATAGCAAGCAATATCTCGAAAACTGTTCACTCAAAAATGAACTGTATATGACATAAATTGTGTATTTTAACGCTATCTACATTTTTGTGTAGTAAAATTTTGTCTATCTCTTATGGTTTACCAGTTATGCAAAAGTCGTTCACAATGAAGAATACTTTTGGAGACATTCCCAGAAAATTCGAGATATACATTTCATTTGTCATAAAAATATCTTAAACATATGATATTTTAATCAAAATCGTTAAAGCCATTTTTGAGAAAATTAAAATTTTCGAAAAAATGTTCCATGTAAAGGGTAAAGGGTAAAAACCTTCGTGTCGCATCTGTGGAAGATACTGAACCTAAATCCCAAGTTTGGTGTTTATCCGACTGTTCATTTCTGAGTTATGCTGTTCACAGACACACAGACATATACACACACACGCACACACACACACGGACATGTTTCCAAAAATGCTTTTTTTTGGATCCAGGGGTCTCAAAACATGTATTTCCGGTGAAATCTCGGTATCGAATTTTTGGGTGGAATGCAATACTTCCCCTACTTACTATACGTAGTAGAGAAAGTATAAATTTGGAAGACTTGCAAATGAGACAGCCACAATACACTGATATAAACTCGCAATTGTCAAAAGTTATTTGTCACTTCTTTGGTGGGCTCTGAGGCAGAAATCTCCACTTTCTTTGTGGTGTAGTTTTATAAATTTTCCTACTAAGTGGATTTTAGACAATTGTATAAAGGTGTTAACGTTTTTTCATTTAAAACTTTAGAAACAATATGAAAGTAGTACAAACATGTTCATATCAAGTTTTTTGGAACACTAGCACAATTTTCTGCAACGTGAGGCAGTATTTTATATCACAACTTTGTGAATGCCAGAGTGATTGTAGTGTAAATAAGCATTATTGTATGACAATGATTTGATATGTTTGTTAACTATAAGCATTGTTAGGAAATAAGTTTACACGGCCTCACTGAAACTGACAATAGGAGCGGGTAACAATGTAGCGAGCGGGTGAGTTGTTTATCAATTAGAAGAGGCAAACAAATGACATCAGAGTAGCGTGCCTTTCTTTAGAATTGGAGGGAATAACTTCCCTAGAGCATATGTCTTCGTAATTTTGATTGGATATAAAAATAGACGCTAATGTTGGCGCGCTTTATTAACCAATAGCAGCTCTGTTATAATGTTTAGGCATATCGGGGTGAGGGAGTATAAATTCTTGAGCCAAATGCAAGTAACGCGCAGTTCAACAGAATCATTCACGAGTTACACGTCGCGCAGTTCAACAGAATCATTCACGAGTTACACGTCGCGCAGTTCAACAGAATCATTCACGAGTTACACGTCGCGCAGTTCAACAGAATCATTCACGAGTTACATGTCGCGCAGTTCAACAGAATCATTCACGAGTTACACGTCGCGCAGTTCAACAGAATCATTCACGAGTTACACGTCGCGCAGTTCAACAGAATCATTCACGAGTTACACGTCGCGCAGTTCAACAGTAGCATTCACGAAATACACGTTACGCAATTATTCAAAATCTCTCGCGTCGTAAAGTTAGTTATAAAATGTGAAATACGCGAATTAATAATGCGCGGCAAATAAGTGATTGCAGTTACATTCGAAAATATAACAGTTTCAGTCAGGCGTGTATCAAGATTAAATATGTGAAATTAATGAAGTGTGACGGCAACACAAGTGTAAAAACAAATTCTTTATCAGTGTTATCTGTTAGTAACAACTCCTTTCCGTTTACACACCCTGTTCAAGAGATTTGCTCGACTGAGTAATAATAGCTAGCCGGAAGACAAAGAACCCAAAATTCAAAATAGTAAAACAATAACAGGCGCTCAGCAAATAAGATAACACGAACAGTTACCGCGAGAAACGCCAGCATCAGACATGAGTATCACGGTGAGTTGACAGCAAGGCAAGTATAGATGTGCTTCTCAAGTATATTAGTTATCTTTGTATTGAAAAAGTTCTTTCTGCAGAAGCAGTGGAAACTAGAAAAATAATTAATATCTTGAGAAGGACATAGACAGCCAAATCGTCATGTCTTCGAAGCTTTTATGTTGTAGATTGCCCTTTACCCTTTCTGATGAAATACTTTCCTCTGGGTCTGATTTTAGCTAATGATTGCGATTCCTTTACTTATCAAATTATTTTCACTGCGGTTCTAGCAGGAAAGAAGAAATGATGTCCCCATTAAATAAATCCCTGTCAGGATAAAAGATAACATTCCGTTAATGATGCATGGTATGTGAGAACTGTGGTGAGAACTTGGTCTGATCGTCATCGGAGGTGCATTAAGGAAAACCTGGATTTGAGCATAGGGCACACTAATTGTAGGTTGCCTGTAGTGGAGGAGAACCATTTGCTGAAAGTTCTTTGATAATCCTGGCGAGAACTTTTGTCTACGCTTACGTGAGAAAGTCTTGTGGCAGCATTATCCACAGTCTCGTTGCCAGTAGCACCAACATAGATGAGATCCAGGTTTCCCGGTAGAGGTAATTCTATCCTATAGCGTCTCTAAGTTTGGTCCTAACAGGGCACTTAATGGATATGCTGTCTAAAATACTGGGTGGTTTATGAAGAACTGACACATTTCTTTCTTTAATTATTCTGTTCGAAATTCACTCATTGTGCCAATTTTAGCATAAAATTAAGCGGAATGTTCTGGAGTTTCTATTACCTGTCACTATATGCGCAGATGCTCATGTTTTATTCGTAATTGTTAGTTTTATTGTCGGCAACTGTTTTTGAGATTTTGTTCCAGTCAACGTGAAAATAAAGTACGCTTAAATGAACGACTCTTCCTTGTAAAGCAATTACTGGATTACGAATTCAATTACAGCTACTCAAAGGGCAAACCAGAGAGAATTTGGTGTTCGGAATTCTCCCCAAAGAAACACAATACTGGGACTGATATACAAATTGGAAACAAGTGGATCTCTGGCGAGTGAAAAAGGCAAAACTCGTTCATCTAGGCTGTTGTTTACGTAAGAGCGCGACTGGATCAGTCACCCAAAAATCATTAAGACGTTTGTCGCAGGAGACAGGGTACAGCTACTCAATGTGTCAGAGAGCTGTGAAAAGTGCAGACCTAAAGCCGTATAGGATTAGGGTTGTCCATCAGTTACAGGAACCAGATAAGGATAGACGACTGAATATTGTCGTTGGTTCCAGGCGTTCATTGTGCAAAATCCTGCCATATTATCCATCACATGGTTCACAGATGAAGCATGGTTCCATTTATCCGGCAATGCACCTCTGCACCCCGTTAAAATCGGAGTTTGGTGCGCAATATCCGCACAGAGAATAGTAGGACCATTTTTTTAAACAATGGGAACACTACAGAGTACCGACAGATTTTCATGGAGTTTGCTGAGCAACTAGACGATGCAGAGCTGAGTCAAGGATATTTTCAGCAGAACGGCGCTACATGCCATACATCAAATGAATCCTTGGCACAAATTGCAAGTTTCTTTGACGCCCGGATAATTTCCAAGAACCTGTTGCCACCGAGATCCCCGGATTTGACATCGCCGGACTTCTTTCTATGGGGTTACTTAAAAGACAGGGTTTATGCCACACGCCCCCAGACATTGGACGATCTGAAGCACAACATTACACAGGATATTCAAGCTATTGACAACAGAGTCCTCCAACGAGTGGCCAGTAACATGGAACAACGTGTTGAGTTGTGCCATATGCAGGATGGAGGACATTTTCAACATTTGCTATAAAGTTAAATAATCTCCAAAAATTCCTGTGCATTTCAGGTATAATAAATTGTCGCTAGCATAACTCGTTTTGAAACAATTAAAGAAATAAATGTGTCAGTTCTTCATAAATCACTCTGTACATGGAAGGATGAATCGAATAGAATACTGAGAAGATGGTAAGATTCTTCGGTAATTTGCACAGCCAGAAAACACTACGGAATACCATAGATTCGAGATTTTAATATATCCATAAGTGATATCAACGTAAACCTTCGGAACCGAAAAGTTTTGCCAGTATTAGATGTCCTATGACTAGTGATAGTTGTATTTGCATCACGGAAATCTGATCTTCCGCAGAATTAATTTGATACACTGAATGTGATCTCGAAATATTTCAAGCAAATTTAAGCGCTTATGGAAGGCTAGAATCAGACGACTGAAAACCCCAATGCCATCGCCGGGATTTGAAACACATACACTACGTGATCAAAAGTACCCGGATACCTGGCTGAAAATGACGTACAAGTTCGTGGCGCCCTCCATCGGTAATGCTGGAACTCAGTATGGTGTTGGCCCACCCTTAGCCTTGATGAAAATGTTAACTGTCGCAGGCATACTTTCAATCAAGTGTTGGAAGGTTTGTTGGGGAATGGCAGCCCAGTCTTCACGGAGTGCAGAACTAGGAGAGGTATCGATGTAGGTCGGTGAGGCCTGGCACGAAGTCGGCGTTCCAAAATATCCCAAAGGTGTTCTATAGGATTCAAGTCAGGAATCTGTGCAGGTCAGTCCATGACAGGTATGTTATTGTCGTGTAACCACTCCGCCACAGCCCGTGCAGTATGAACAGGTGCTCGATCGTGTTGAAAGATGCAATCGCCATCCGCGAATTGCTCTTCAACAGTGGGAAGCAAGAAGGTGCTTAAAATATCAATGCAGGTCTGCACTGTGGTCGTGCCACGCAAAACAACAAGGGGTGCAAGCCCCCTCCAGGAAAAGCACGATCACACCATAACACCACCACCTCCGAATTTCACTGTTGACACTATACACGCTGGCAGATGACGTTCACCGGGCATTCGCCATACCCACACCCTGCCATCAGATCGCCACATTGAGTACCGTGATTCGTCACTCCACACAACGTTTTGCCACTATCCAATCGTTAATGTTGACGCTCCTTACACCAAGCGAGGCGTCGTTTGGCATTTTCCTGCGTGATGTGTGGCTTATGAGCAGCCGCTCGACCATGAAATCCAAGGTTTCTCACCTCACGCCTAACTGTCATACTACTTGGAGTGGATCCTGATGCAGTTTGGGATTCCTGTGTGATGGTCTGGATAGATGTCTGCCTATTACTCTTTAAATTCCTCTTCAAATTTCGGCAGTCTCTGTCAGTCAACAGACGAGGTCGGCCTGCACGCTTTTGTGCTGTACATGTTCCTTCACGTTTCCACTTCACTATCACACCAGAAACAGTGGACCTAGGGATGTTTAGGAGTGTGAAAATCTCGCTTATAGACTTCTGACACAAGTGACACCCAATCACCTGACCACGTTCGAAGTCCGTGAGTTCCACGGAGCGTCTCATTCTGCTGTTTCACGATGTCTAATGACTACTGAGGTCGCGGATAATGAATACCACGCAGTAGGTGGCGGCACAATGCACCTAAGATGAAAAACGTATGTTTATGGGGGTGTCCGGATACTTTTGATCACGTAGTGTATCTCCCGGTTTCCGTTCGGTTGCCCTAAACACTGAGATACTATGGCAACATGCCGGTACGACATTAAATTCCGCAACTGATTCTCATTTAGTGGTTTTATTTGTTTGTTTTACTTTTTCAACAGACGTCCTTTTATCACTCGTTCATATAACATCATTCATTTACGTCATTATAAGAAAGCTTATTGGTATTATAGTAGCTCAATTTGGTTTTAGCTGTAAAATTTAATTTAATATTTTGCAACCCAAGTATAGAGCGTATGACTGAAACAGTCAATGAATAATCTGTGGAATAGATATGAAAATAAACGATAATGGATAGAGAAAATCATTGAAATGTAGCACATAATACTTTTATTTTCCCTACTACTTACCTACTTACCTACAGTAAGTAGAGGAAATATTGCTTTCCACCCAAAAATTCTATACTGAGATTTCGCCGGAAATATATATTTCGGGGCTCCCTGGATTAAAAAAACAGAAATTTCAGAGAAAGTTCCGCTTTTTGACTCTCACTCTCTCTCTCTCTCTCTCTCTCTCTCTTGTGTATGCGCGCGTGTGTGTGTTTGTGTGTGTGTGTGTGTGTGTGAAGAACATCGAAATGTCGGATGAATACCAAATTGGACATTTAAGTTCAAGAAAGCTTTACCTAGAACTATTTTAGTTATTTCTTATTTTCTCGATTTTGATAAAAATACATACATTTAAGATGTTTACATAACAAATAAAACGTTTTTCTTAATCTTTCTGGGAATAGTTTGTGAAGTTCTCTTCTTTTGGAAGGAATGTTGTATAGTTTTGCATAACGACTAAACCCATACGAGATAGAAAAAACTTACGTTAATTTCAAATAATGTTTTGTGACATCAGTCATTTCCGAAATATTCGTTGTTATGGGTTTGAACTTTTCTATACTTTCTGTTTTTTAAGTGCTCTCGAATTCCGCTTTTTCTCGTGATGTTATGGAAAGTGTATGGCATTTCAAGGCCAGTATACACCGACCCCTTTTATACATTTGCCTATAACTTCTGTTTCCTGTATCTCTCTGAAAGAGATAGAAAAATCCTCGACCCAAGGCGCATCTTTCATGCTTACCACACCCCCCCCCCGGAGGCACGGATGAGACAGAAGGCTATAGGCCCGAGGCAGGTCGGCCGATAGAGAGCGCAGAGTTTCCTAACAATTTCCACCCTGATAACCGGGTCACACCGGCGGGCTGCTCTGAGAAGGCTTCTCTCTGGCGGAACCGGGAAGAAGTCGACCCATTTGAGGTTGTTCAGAGAAGGCTTCTCTCTGTCGGAACTGGGAAGAACTCGACCCATTTGAGGTTGCTCAGAGAAGGCTTCTCTCTGTCGGAACTGGGAAGAACTCGACCCATCTGAGGTTGCTCTGAGAAGCCTTCTCTCTGTCGGAACTGGGAAGAACTCGACCCATTTGAGGTTGCTCAGAGAAGGCTTCTCTCTGTCGGAACTGGGAAGAACTCGACCCATCTGAGGTTGTTCAGAGAAGGCTTCTCTCTGTCGGAACTGGGAAGAACTCGACCCATTTGAGGTTGCTCAGAGAAGGCTTCTCTCTGTCGGAACTGGGAAGAACTCGACCCATCTGAGGCTGCTCAGAGAAGGCTTCTCTCTGGCGGCACCGGGAAGAACTCGATCCATTTGAGGTTGCTCAGAGAAGGCTTCTCTCTGTCGGAACTGGGAAGAACTCGACCCATTTGAGGTTGTTCAGAGAAGGCTTCTCTCTGGCGGAACCGAGAAGAACTCTACCCATTTGAGGTTGCTCAGAGAAGGCTTCTCTCTGGCGGAACTGGGAAGAACTCGACCCATCTGAGGTTGTTCAGAGAAGGCTTCTCTCTGGCGGAACCGAGAAGAACTCTACCCATTTGAGGTTGCTCAGAGAAGGCTTCTCTCTGGCGGAACTGGGAAGAACTCGACCCATCTGAGGTTGTTCAGAGAAGGCTTCTCTCTGTCGGAACTGGGAAGAACTCGACCCATTTGAGGTTGCTCAGAGAAGGCTTCTCTCTGTCGGAACTGGGAAGAACTCGACCCATCTGAGGCTGCTCAAAGAAGGCTTCTCTCTGGCGGAACCCAGAAGAACTCGACACATGTGAGGTTGCTCAGAGAAGGTTTCTCTCTGGCGGAACCCAGAAGAACTCGACACATGTGAGGTTGATCAGAGAAGGCTGCTATCTGGCAAGAACTTTCCAAAGAGCAACCATCTGCGACGTCTGACCGACACTGCACAGCTCCTAAGCCCACCTGATACATGAAAGGGGAAACGAAATGATCGGAAATGAGGGAAAGGAAATTCATGGTAGAAGAGAAACCACTACAGCATTCGCCTTGCCAACCAGGAAAAATCATCGAGGTCAGGAGTGATCAGTCCCTGGAATCGAACGCAAGGACCTTCCCAATGCAATCCTCGCACGTACCGCTGAGCTATTTCGTTCGGTAAAATAAACAATGGTCATGTGAATGTAACACATCAGATCTTTTAAATAAAATAATTGCATCATTTTAAATGAGGTTGTAATTTTGGGCTACCCTTTGGCATTATGCCTTAGTACTGCTTTAAACATGTAAGCATTGGGATTAATATTCATTTTAGATTATTATGATTTCAGTGTTTGGGTTTTTTTCTGTATTCGTACATTCAAGCCCAATTTTTATTCTTTATTCTTTTTTTTTGTTTCAGTCATATAGCCCCTTTAAATTCTTTGGCTCACTGATTAATAGGTATAGGTGTAGAACATACAGCGGAGGGGACACCTCGCATAGTGCGACCCGCAGATCTATTGTGGTTACCATCCCTAGGAGGTTAGGGATGAAGTGAAGGAAACACGGGAGGCTACAGACCACAGAGACGCACGGAAGTCTCTAACAGTTTCAGACTAGAAGACGTCCCACTGCTGGAGTTACCTAGACAGGGCTATGAACGACCCATCGACCAAGCAGCCCTCTAATGTCTACGGGTTGCGCCATACGCCTCAAAACCTAAACGTACACCTTAAAGATGAGAAGGAAACGGAATGAAAAGGAAATTATGGAAAAATAAATCGTGGTAGATGAGAAACCACCGAAGCATTCGCCTACTGACCCGGGAAAACTACGAAAACACCAAGGTCAGATGGGCGGTCGATGGGAATCGAACCCGGGACCTCCCGAATGAGAGCCATTTCACTCGGTTCACTGAACTATGTATAGGTTTCCTAATGTTTATTTTATCAGTTTGTAATTAATGAACACATTCGCTCCTACTCTCATTATATCAGACTTTGCGCAGGATTGAGTATAAAGAAAGTTAAATAAAACTTGCCCGCCCCAGCCGGGAATCGAACCCGAGACCTCTGGGTTGAGAAGCCAGAGCGCTGACTACTCGACCGCAGATACACTGAATCCCAGTTTTCTGATATCAGTTAGCAAGCTACAGCAAAATGTCTGGTATGCTAAGTCCAAACAAAGATTTGTTCCAGTTTACCACGGGTTGTTCAATAGCATCGCTAGCTACTCAATTTGGCTCCAGCGGGGGGCGTGTAGGGCGGTCGGGGGAGGGGGGGGGGCTTGCACTTCATCGCATTTCCGAATCTAATTCCTGTAGCAGCGACGTATTTACTATGTTGCACCAAGTTGGACAAATATTTCTTTCACGCAGTCAAAGTTTCATTACACGTTCAATTTGTCTCCCAATTAGCAAACCTCTAACTAGAGGGATTTTCGCCGATCCCCGGTGTTGAAGCACCGGGCTTGCGCTAGGCAAGCTTTCTGAACACATACACATTGGAGCATCAAGGCCCCCTGGTAATAACTAACATAAAGCTAACGCTCGTTCATCAGCAAACCGCAACACTGATTGCGCCAAACAAAAACGAATTGATGTTTAAATTTGGCGTTTCTGTGTGGAGCGGAGGGAAGCTGTGTAAAGAGATGTTTAGGGGACGATACGAGAGGCGAAAACAACCTAACTAGCGTTTTTGTGCGCGCTCTTGTCCAAGCATTGTGGAATGTCCTCATTAGAAACTGCTTCGCAAAAATAAAGCATTTTAACCAACTACTCACAGATTTATTTGCCTTCATTTATTATCTGTGTAATTATTTAGCCTATTGTGTAGCATGGTCTAATCCTTCCGTGCCGGGCATGTTTTCTAACATGGAATACATATTTGCGCTTGTCTTAGCCTACAGAGGCGGTTTATAGTCCGGTATATAACGCTTGTGTTACGTATGCATTTTGATTGTGTATGTCGGCAGTTTATTGTGGTCGCTCTGGGTATGTATTTGTTTACACACACGCATTATCAATGTATGTATGTTCCTTTTAGCCTTCTACACCCTTGCAACGATTTCAACCAAATTAAGCTCACATATTCTTTAGGACAAGCGTAAAAATACTGTGGAGTGCTATCATAAAGCATCCTATGTATTACATTCATATGATTTTCTCTCCCTTGAGGTAGATGTGTTGTAGCCCCACGTATGGTACAAAGTTTCCGATGGCCTTTGCCCCACGTTTACTCTTCCGGTGGCATTCACCCCTCGTTCACTTTCCGGTGGTCTTCGTATCCACGTTTAAAAAATCTGATGTGTTACACTCACATGACTTTCTCTACTCTTGTACAAACTATTTTTACAAACGCTTATTCTCCATATGCTTCATTTTAATTGAGATGTTAATCCTATTGCTAATTTTCTTGTAGATGCAAGGGGAATTGGTAGGCTTTAAGCTACAGTCAAATATCTTAAGAGCTGGTTGCTATGTGGAGTATTCCATCCTCTTTGCATTACCAGGACAAAAAAAAATTGAATAACCAATTTGAGAAAAAGTATAAATATTGGAAAATTTAAGGGAATAACAAGCAATATCTCGAAAATGTTTCACTCAACAAACAAAAATGTATATGACATGAATTGTGTATTTTAACGCGATCTACATTTCTTGTGTAGTAAAATTTTGTCTATCCCTTATGGTTTACCAGTTATGCAAAAGTCGTTCACAATGAACAATACTTTTGGAGACATTCCCAGAAAATTCGAGATATACATTTCATTTGTTATGAAAATATCTTAAACATATGATATTTTAATCAAAATCGTTAGAGCCATTTTTGAGAAAATTTAAATTTTCGAAAAATGTTCCATGTGAAGGGTAATCTGGGGTGGGGGGATTTTCTTGAAAATCTTCATGTCGCATCTCTGGAAGATACTGAACCTAAATATAAAGTTTGGTGTTTATCCGACTGTTCGTTTCTAAATTATGCTGTTCACAGACACGCACACAGACACACACACACACGGACATGTTTCCAAAAATCGGTAAAGTAAAAAGAAGAACCATAAGCTTTCAAGCATCTTCTGTAATCATACAGCATAGGATATTTCGAAAACGCCGAAGGTTACGAAAAAAATTATTTGAGACAACTGTATATTTTAAGCTCTATATTTTTCCTAAAGTATTTTTTGAGTATCTTTTATAGTTTCCTGCTATACAAACATATGCAAAATTCATTCAATATGAATATTTCACAAGGTATTCACAGAAAATCAATATAAAATGTTATTTGACATGCAATTTTTCCAGGTAAAGGTACTTGGGGTGGGGGAGGATATTCTTGAAAATCTGCTTATCACATCCATGGAAAATACTGAACTTAAATGCTAAGTTTGGCACTTCTCGGAATTTTCGTTTTTAAATTGTCCTGATCACAAACACATACAGACACATACACGTGCGTGGACTTTCTTCCAAAACAGGTTTTATATTAAGGGGCCTCAAAATGTGTTTTTACGGTGAAATCCGTCGACGTTTTGGTGAGATGCAATACTTCCTCTACTTATCATATACTATAACTGATAGAGAAAGTAATATTTATGTAAATATATATACATATATATATATATGTGTGTGTGTGTGTGTCTGTATTAGCTGAACAGCACAAACGACTGCTTCATTGCTCTAGCGTCTAGCCGATCAACACCACGACATTAGAGGGAGACTATTTTTATTTTGAAAGTTCCTTTTTCCACTAATGTATTTTGCTATAAATTGAGAATAGTGCCGAGTATTCTTAAAAAACTATTTTTACTCATTCCTTTTAACTCCTTTATAATTTTTATCAATAATTTATACTCCCGTATCCAGCACGGGAGATACTGCAAATGTAACCACATTTTAAAAACGTTGCTTCAGACTCTTTTATATTTCAAAAGCGTTATGTTTTCTTATATTTACGTAGGATGTGTTGGAATTATTGAAATGAACTTAATAGCATCAAGAATAACAATTATTCATAATTTATGCGAGGAGCTGCAGTAGTTTGATAGACTCTTTCCACATGGGACCATTTACGCTTGAAAAATCCATACATTTCAAGCTCCTTTGAAGTAACGCATCATTATTCACTGTATATCAAAGGTAGTAGGCATCGAACCGACATCTTTGCAGTTAACCGGCCAAAATCTCAATCTGAAATTATTGATCGAAGAATAGGATTTGTAATATCAACTGTGAAAGTTGACAAAGAAAAGAAAAACATATATGAGTCTACAATACCATATTTTTTTAAATAAATACAATCCAAATCATATTAAGAGAGAGGTCTGTTTTTACACATCACGTGACACCATTTTAAATTTTTACTTTCTCTACTACGTATAGTAAGTAGGGGAAGTTTTGTATTCCACCCAAAATTTCGATACCGAGATTTCAGCGGAAATACATGTTTTGAGACCCCCTGAATCCAAAAAAAGCATTTTTGGAAACATGTCCGTGTGTCTGTCTGTGTGTCTGTGTGTCTGTCTGTGTGTCTGTGAACAGCATAACTCAGAAACGAACAGTCGGATAAACACCAAACTTGGTATTTGGGTTCAGTATCTTCCAAGGATGCGACACGAAGGTTTTCAAGAAAATCCCCCCACCCCAGAGTACCCTTTACATGGAAGATTTTTCGAAAATTTTAATTTTCTCAAAAATGGCTCTAACGATTTTGATTAAAATATCATATGTTTAAGATATTTTTATGACAAATAAAATGTATATCTTGAATTTCCTGGGAATGTCTCCAAAAGTATTCTTTATTGTGAACGACTTTTGCATAACTGGTAAACCATAAGAGATAGACAAAATTTTACTAAACAACAAATGTAGATCGCGTTAAAATACACAATTTATGTCATATACATGTTTTTAGTTGAGTGAACCATTTTCGAGATATTGCTTGTTATTTCCTTAAATTTTCCAATACTTATACTTTTTCTCAAATTCGTTATTCAATTTTTTATGTCCTGGATATGCAAACAGAATAGAATGCGCCACATAGCAACCAGCGCTTAAAAGATTTGACTATCGCTTATAACCTACCATGTTCCCCTTGGATATACAAGAAAATTAGCAATAAGATTGACATCTCGATATCTCGATTAACATGAAGCATATGGAGAATAAACGTTTGTAAAAATAGTTCGTACAAGAGTAGAGAAAGTCATGTGAGTGTAGCACATCAGATTTTTTTGTAAATGAGGAAACTCCCAAAAAGTTGATAAGCGATTAAAAGCTAATAATACGATCTTCATTTTAAAGCATTCAGTCACTATTCTTCGAAATCCTATTTACTGCATCTCTTTTCATATTTAAATTATATTCAATTTATTACTTATTTCAAGAAGAAACAACTGCTTACATACCCCTTATATTCTGCTTTATCAATCTGTTTTAGTTAATCTTCTCTGTTGAATTTTTAATTGTTATTTTGTGTCATTATGACAAACACATTTTGGGTCAGATACATAAATTTAGCTCACAGCAGTTTGCACTGTGAGCTAAATATGAGAGAACTCCCTCCCTCTCACTCTCACTCTCTCTCTCTCTCTCTCTCTCACACACACAAATGAACGCAGGTAAGTTATTCAGGGTTTCATTTCTAATCTATCTAATCTGATCAAATATTCATACAAAGTAACTCAACTTAAACATAAAGCAATTAAATCAATACATGAAATGAGAGGTGAAAATAATGGAGTGGTAAACAGAGATAAGTGGCGCTCTCGTCCAGCGTAAATAATCAGAAGCGCTATGGACAGAGAACTTGAATATTCTGGAAGTTTCCTTTCCCCGCCTCCATAACGTGTGTCCAGAAAGCACTAGAATGTTCTGTGAAGATTCTACTGGCTATATAAGCGAGCGTTCCCGTGAGAGGAGTCGCATGTGCCGACTGTTATGACATGCAGTGAGTGTTGCTTACGCCAGATATTTGAGAAGTCTTGTGTTCGAACTCCCCAGAGAGTGAACCGTCCGGAAGAAGAGGCTGCGGCTTGCGTATTTCATTACGCGGCTACATCACGAAGAAAGTGAAGTGACAGAACTAAGTGGTGAAAGGATAATGTGAACTAAGCGAAGGCCCAGTTAAAGTTAAGCTGTAGATATAAATAGTGATGTGACACTGAGAACTGAGAGAAGTGACAGTTGATAAACTGGACAAAGCCACAATATTTTTACTTTCTCTACTACTACAGTAAGTAGGGGAAGTATTGTATTCCACCCAAAAATTTGATACCGAGATTTCACCGGAAATATATGTTTTGAGGCCCCCTGAATGCAAAAATAAGCATTTTTGGAAACATGTCCGTGTGTATGTCTGTATGTGCGTCTGTCTGTGAATAGCATAACTCAAAAACGAACAGTCGGATAAACACCAAAGTTGGTATTTAGGTTCAGTATCTTCCCGAGATGCGACACGAAGGTTTTCAAGAATATCCCACCACCCCAGATTACCCTTTACATGGAACATTTTTCAAAATTTTTAATTTTCTCAAAAATGACTCTATTTTGATTAAAATATTATATGTTTAGGATATTTTTATGACAAATAAAATGTATATCTTGAATTTTCCGGGAATGTCTCCAAAAGTATTCTTCATTGTGAACGACTGTCGCATAACTGGTAAACCATAAGAGATAGACAAAATTTTATTACACAAAAAATGTAGATCGCGTTAAAATACACAATTTATGTCATATACAGTTTTTTTGTTGAGTGAACTATTTTCGAGATATTGCTTGTTATTCCCTTAAATTTTTCAATAATTATTTTTTAAAATGGGAATTCATTATTCAATTTTTGTCTTGGATATGCAAATAGTATTAACCTGTGGGATAGATAATGGTGCTGCACATAGCAACCAGCTATTAAGAGATATGTCTATGCTTAAAGATTACTGTATTTCTATATTGCCCTTGCAAATACAAAACAAGGGGAACATAGTACCCCTTAAGCGATAGTCAAATATTTTTAGAACTGGTCGCTATGTGTAAAATGTAATTCTCTTTGCATGTCAAAAGATCGTTTCTGTAAATGTTTGTCTCGATTAATATGAAATAGATGGAGAATAAGAGTTTGTAAAAATAGTTTGTACAAGAGTAGAGAAAGTCATGTGAGTGTAACACATCAGAGTTTTTAAAATGAAAACGTTCAATATGTCAAAAATTTCAATCTTCTAAGAACTGATGTTAGTTCATTCAACATTAAAGCCGAAGATATGAAAGTGCAAAACTTATCACTGTTCGGCGTTCCTTGTTTCCTCTGGTTACCAAAACACTTATATGGTATACAAGGGTTGGAATACGTTCCTTTTAAGAGCATATAGAATTCAGTTAGTGCAACAACTTATCAACGTTGTTGCACCCCTCGTTGTTTGCGTACAAGCTGCGATGTCGCACAATGCAAGTCGCGTGTTTGAAAGTTAGGCGCGTGCGAGCTGTAGTAGCCCTCACGCTGCAAGATCAGGATGTCACCCGGTCGCAGGCAAATTCTTATATAGCACGATGAAATTGATCCACGTTTTACATTCTCTAACACGTATGTAGTAGGTAGAGAAGGTATTGCATTCCATCCAAAAATTCGATACCGTGATTTCACCGGAAATATATGTTTTGAGGCCCCTTGAATCCCAAAAAAACATTTTTATAAAAAGGTCTTTGTGTGTGGGAACAGTATAACTCAAAAACGAAAAGTCAGGTAAATACCAAACTTGATATTTAGATTCAGTACCGTCAAAAGATGCGACACGAATATTTTCAAGAAAATCCCTGACCCTTAATTACCCTTTACATAGAACATTGTTTGAATACTTTAATTTTCTAAAAAAATTGCTCACACGATTTTGATTAAAATACCGTACATTAAAGATATTTACATGATAAATAAAATGTATACTTTTAATTCTCTGGAAATAGCCTGTGAAGTCCTCTTCATTCGGAAGGAATTTTGTATAAGCTTGTATAACTGCTAAACGTTAAGCGATGGACCAAAATGTACACACAAAAAAATGTAGACCTCTTTAAAACACACAATTTATTTAAATTCCTTTTTTGTAGTATTGAGGATTTCCGAGATATCCGTTATCGATTTGTTCATCACTTTATCATTCCCTTTATGTCACATCGATTTTCAGTTGTTTCTTGCGATATCATAGTTACAGTATGTAATTTTAAGGCCAGCGTATAGCGTCCAGTTCTAAAACGTTTAAGCACCGCTATTCTCTTTGTATCCATAACGAAATTTGTAATGTAGCTGTTTATCTGGAATAAAACAAAGTAGATATAAAACATGTTTTAGTAGGACTAGTTTGTATACCCACTAATAAACGATAGAAGGTATAAGAAGTCATGTAAACGTAACACATCAGAATTTTACTTTCTCTGCTACGTATATAAGTAGGGGAAGTATTGTATTCCACCCAAAAATTTGACACCGAGATTTCACCGGAAATACATGTTTTGAGACCCCCTGAATCCAAAAAAAAAGCATTTTTAGTTTCTCTACTACGTTTAGTGCAAAGTAGAGGAAGTAATTATTGTGTTCCACCCAAAAATTCGATACCGAGTTTTCACCGGAAATACATGTTTTGAGACTCCCTGAATCCAAAAAAAAACATTTTTAGAAACATGTCCCTGTGTGTGTCCGTGTGTGTCTGTGAACAGCATAACTCAGAAACGAACAGTCGGATAAACACCAAACATGGTATTTAGGATCAGTATCTTCCAGAGATGCAACACGATGGTTTTCAAGAAAATCCCATCACCCCAGATTACCCTTTACATGGAACATTTTTCGAAAATTTTAATTTTCTCAAAAATGGCTCTAACGATTTTGAAAAATACCATATGTTTAAGGCATTTTCATGACAAATGAAATGTATATCTCGAATTTTCTGGGAATGCCTCCAAAAATATTCTTCATTGTGAACGACTTTTGCATAACTGGTAAACCATAAGAGATAAGACGAAAGTTTACTACACAAAAATGTAGATCGCGTTAAAATACACAATTTATGTCTTATACATTTTTGTTGTTGTTGTTGAGTGAACCATTTTCGAGATATTGCTTGTTATTCCCTTAAATGTTCCAATACTTATACCTTTTCTCAAATGTGAATTCGTTATTCATTTTTTTTGTCCTGGTAATGCAAAGAGAATGGAATACTCACATAGCAACCAGCTCTTAAAATATTTGACTATAGCTTAAAGCCTAGCAATTCCCCTTGCATCTACAAGAAAATTAGCAATAAGATTAACATCTCGATATCTCGATTAACATGAAGCATATGGAGAATAGCGTTTGTAAAAATAGTTGGTGCAAGAGTAGAGAAAGTCATGTGAGTGTAACACATCAGATTTTTAACATTAATTTCTGAGAAAACAAGAAGAGTAGAAGACAGAACACAATATGTTAGCCATCATGAAGTAACCAAGAGAGGTAATGATTATTGCATAAATATTTGCCCTTTCATAGTATGGACAGACACATATAAATTAGTTTTAGTTTATGATCACACGGAAACTATATTAGATTTTCTTTTGTATCTTCTTCGCAGAAAATTACTCGTACAACCCCATCAAATAATTGTCTAATAATGAAGAAGCAATGCAAATTCTTAAACATTCATATGGGTATTTTACACGTTGTAGAAGCTGCCGAGTAAATAAATGATACAGTTTAAGCGCAGAAGTCAATAATGCGATTTTGATTTCTTGGGTTCCATGTTTCATCGTAACACCCTCCTAGGGGACAGTAAGAACGAGATCAAATAACTTAGTGGAACATAACATAAGGCATATGTCGAATTATATAGCAATAGTTCTGATACAGCCACCCAGGTATACATGATACATGAGCACAGAAGCACGCACCACAGAAACAAAAGAAATGCAATATGTTACAATCACACAACTTTCTCTCCCCACTCTTCTGAAAAATATTCTTACAAACGCATTATTCTATAGCTATGTTGTATGTAAACCAAGATAAATGTTTGCAGAAATAGTTTCATTACACATTTCGTTTTAGGTACATACGGGAGGCTGAAGTGATATTCACGCCTTTAGAAAGCAGGTTGCTATTTCCTGCGTTTGAATTCCCATATTCTTTGTAAGATATCAGAAGAAACAAACAAATGATTTCAAAGTGCTTAGAAAAATGTAAACCAAGAGCAACGAACATTTCTGAAATTGTTAAAGACGTAAAAATATTTACTCGACAAATAATGTGTGTTTTAATGTGATCTAGATTTTTACTGCAGTAAATGTTATGTATATCTGTGAAGAGGATTTCACAAGATATACGTTTTATATGTAAATGCCTTAAAAATGTATGTTATTTTATTAAAAATAGTTTGTGTCGTTTTTGAGTAAATCCAAAATATTGAAATACTCCACGTAAAAGTAGTTCTGGAGTGAGGGGATTTATATATTTTCGCGTCGCATCTTTGGAAGATGGTGAACTTGCACGCCAAATACTGTACTTAGCCAACATTTCGATTTTGAGTTATGCTGTTCATACATACACACAGAGGGATAATTTAAATGCATTTTGGGGCTCAAAACGTGTAAAAGTAACAAAACGTGAAAGTAAAAATAGACTAAATCCTACTTTTTGGCTTTACAGTAGCGCAATTTACACGTTATTGTCAGTTTTTGCGTAGCCAGGATCAAACAGTTTGGTTACACTTTTATTATAACCAAAGTTAGAGTGCACAGCCTAGCATTAGCACCCATTAGCAGATCCCGGTAGGTCCTCTAGGAGGACATGCGTCAGATGGAGTCTGCAGAAAGCAGCGTACTATAGCCGCATCTCGCCGCAGTCTCCAAAGTCAAACACTCCACTATTGGGTTTTTGATTAGCTCCCTAGCGTTCTTCCAATCCATCCTCCTCCTCTCCCCTCGTCTATCCCCGGACAGTATTACGGGTCGCTGGAGGCAGGTTTCTGCTAACCGGATTTTCAGCTCCCGTAGGATGCTGGTGGTTGTCACTGCACTTTTTCTGATCGATTGTTTAATGTCTTTTCAATCCATCGCTTATGGTTCACTGACGAAACGACATCATTAATGAGAAATAATTTCAAGAGAGTTAGGACGTTAGCATCAAGTGAACCCATGTAAGTAACTTAGTTATCTTCAGCGATGTTCGCAAACCTGAGCATGTAACACAAGACACACATTAGTAACAATAATAGTAGGTGCAGGTAATTTCTTACGTTGATCATTGAAAGCGCATTGTGCAGTATTCGAATTCCGCTAACAGGTGTTGATGGGTCAGCACGTATGTGTGTAGTTAGTTACTGTATATCTTTCGCATACGGGAAATTCCTGTCGACCACCCACTCTTGTCTTGGTTATTCATGGTTTTCCCTGGTCGTAGGCGAACGCTGGGGTGACTTCTCATTTACCACGACTTCCTTTCCATTATTTCCCTTTTTACTTTCTCTACTACGTATAACAAGTCGGGAAAGTATTGTGTTCCACCCAAAAATTCGATATCGAGATTTCACCAGAAATACATGTTTTGAGACGCCCTGAATCCAAAAAAAAAAGCATTTTTGGAAACATGTCCGTGTGTGTGTCTGTGTGTCTGTGAACAACATGACTCAGAAACGAACAGTCGGATAAACACCAAACTTGGTATTTAGGTTCAGTATCTTCCAGAGATGCGACACGAATATTTTCAATAAAATCCCCCCACCTCAGATTACGCTTTACATGGAACATTTTTCGAAAATTTTAATTTTCTCAAAAATGGCTCTAACGATTTTGATTAAAATATCATATGCTTAAGATATTTTCATGACAAATGAAATGTATATCTCGAATTTTCTGGGAATGTCTCCAAAAGTATTGTTCATTGTGAACGATTTTGCATAACTGGTAAACCATAAGCGATAGACAAAATGTTACTACACAAAGAATGTCGATCGCGTTAAAATAAACTATTTATGTCATATAGGTACATTTTTTTGTTGAGTGAACCATTTTCGAGATATTGCTTGTTATTCCTTAAATTTTCAATACTTATAATTTTTCTCAAATTTGTTATTCATCTTTTTTATGTCCTCGACTTGCAAAGAGAATAGAATGCCCCACATAGCAACCAGCGCTTAAAAGATTTGACTGTCGCTTAAAGCCTACCATACTCCCCTTGCATCTACAAGAAAATTAGCAATAAGAAAAACATCTCGATTAACATGAAATATATGGAGAATAAGCGTTTGTAAAACTAGTTTGTACAAGAGTAGAGAAAGTCATGTGAGTGTAACACATCAGATTTTTTCGTTCCGTTCCCATCTCATCTTTCAGGTGTGCTTCCAGGTTTCGTGGTGTATGGCGGTGCCAGACAGATGATGCGGATGCTTCTCAAAGGAAAGAGAGTGGAGACAGAGTGCTGCTTGCTCGACGGGTCGTTCATCGCCCACTATAGGGGCGGGTCTTCGAGCCTTGAGCTGTTACTTACTTCCGCGCATCTCTGTGGCCAGTAGCTTCCTAGGTTCCTTAACTTCATCCCTTCCTCCTGGGAAGTGGTAGCCGCAATAAATTTTTCGTAGATAGCAGTGCCCGAGGTGACCCTGCCTTGTATAACCTATACCAGTCCTGCATGCATTTCCTCCTCTCCCGTCCTAGGTTACACGGGGTTTCCACTACCACTTTTCCCAAGTGAACGCTAAGCTTTAATACACAACTTTAAAGTAAGGCTATATAGCACTGAAAAAGCACTTTAAATCACTTCTACCTTCTCTGTTTACACTCCTCATATGTAGGACTTACGCCCTCAGGACTTAGAATCGGGTGCCTGGATCAGACACATGTCGATGAGCCTTGGATCAGATAGAATATCTAGGATGGGTGATAAGCCCGATGGTATGAGAGCAAGGAAGTAGATGATATGAAATGATGGTGAAATGGATGAGAGGAACGGTGATTTTGAATGGCAGGGGAAACCGGAGAACTCCCAGAAAACCCGCTCAGACACCGTCTTTGTCCACCACAAATCCCACATGCGAGTCACTGGAACCGAACCCGGAACGCTTTGGTAAAAGGTGAGTGGTCTAACCACTAGTGTAAAACTAGTTTGTAAAAAACGCTTATTCTCCATCTACTTCATGTTAATCGAGATAAACATTTGCAGACTCTAACTTATTGCTAATTTTCTTGTAGATGTAAGGGGAATATATATTTACAAGAGCAATATAGAAATGCAGTAGCCTTTAAGCATAGACATTACTCTTAATAGCTGGTTGCTATGTGCAGCACCATTCTCTGTGCCACAGATTAATACTCTTTGCATATCCAAGACAAAAAATGAATAACGAATTCCCATTTGAGAAAATAAGTATTGAAAAATTTAAGGGAATAACGAGCAATATCTCGAAAATGGTTCACTCAACAAAAAAATGTATATGACATAAATTGTGTATTATAACGCGATCTACATTTTTTGTGTAGTAAAATTTTGTCTATCTCTTATGGTTTACCAGTTATGCAAAAGTCGTTCACAATGAAGAATACTTTTGGAGACATTTCCAGAAAATTCAAGATATACATTTTATTTGTCATGAAAATATCTTAAACATATGATATTTTAACCAAAATCGTTAGACCAATTTTTGAGAAAATTAAAATTTTCGAAAAATGTTCCATGTAAAGGGTAATCTGTGGTGGGGGAATTTCTTGAAAACCTTCGTGTCGCATCTCTGGAAGATACTGAACTTAAATACTAAGTTTGGTGTTTATCCGATTGTTTCTGAGTTATGCTGTTTACAGACACACAGACAGACATGTTTCCAAAAATGCTTTTTTTGGATTCAGGGGATTTCAAAACATATATTTCCCGTGAAATATCGGTATCGAATTTTTGGGTAATATCGTAATAAGTAATATCGATAAAAATTGAGCTTTTATTTATGGGAGCTTTTATTTATCATTATTTATGATTCTTAGCGTCCCATTCTATATTGGGCGTGAAAGACCGGTAATTTTGCTCAGAGGCCTCTTTATCAGGCTTGATGTTCTTTTACGTGCCGTAAATATACGACACGGGACCACCGGCTTTACTTCCCTTCTGAAGGAAGCCATGCTATGGATTTCTTGGCCGAAAACTCCATCGCCCTTCGCCAGGTTTAGCCCGCGACCTCAGGAACCAGAGGCTAACATGATACCCCTAGACCACGCAGGACGAATGTAATACCGATGTTCAAGTATAAAAAGCTGTGCAACAATGATGTCAAATGATATTATCCTGGTATATGTTTCTTAGTGTTACTCATTGCTGAAATTTGTTCCATTTAAATTCCGTTTAAATTCCGAAGAGCTCACCGCCTATGTCCTGTGTTTCCTCCTAATGACTTTTACTCTCTTTGTATTTTTCATACACTTTTGTGCATTAAAAATGCTCTACGCGACATAGTCTGTAAACAATATTATTCAAATTTTCACCACAAACTCATAAAGAATGAACATAAAAGCTGATATGTGATATTTTCCTACACTTTTAAATTGCTCAATATATGATATCATTAATTTGACCACTGGGCACAATCTTTTCAAAAATTATATTTTAAGGTTCAGAACATTTTTCTGATACAGCCGAAGTAGTGAATAAAATTCCGTATGCCAGTTTTGTACATTAGTATTTAAATAATATGGTAGTATTTTTACTCTCTCTACTACGTATAGTAAGTAGGGGAAGTATTGTATTCCACCCAAAAATTCTGTGTGTGTCTGTCTGTGAACAGAATAACTCAGAAACGAACGTCGGATAAACACCAAACTTGGTATTTAGGTTCAGTATCTTCCAGAGATGCGACACGAATGTTTTCAAGAAAATCCCCTACCCCAGATTACCCTTTACATGGAACATTTTTTGAAAATTTTAATTTTCTCAGAAATGGCTCTAACGATTTTGATTAAAATATCATATGTTTAAGATATTTTCATGACAAATGAAATGTATATCTTGAATTCTCTGGAAATGTCTCCAAAAGTAGATATTCTTCATTGTAGATGACTTTTGCATAACTGGTAAACCATAAGAGATAGACAACATTTTACTACACACAAAATGTAGATCGCGTTAAAATACATAGTTTATGTCATATACATTTTTGTTGTTGAGTGAACCATTTTCAAGATATTGCTTGTTATTCCCTTAAATTTTCCAATACTTGTACTTTTTCTCAAATGGGAATTCGTTATTCATTTTTTTGGTCCTGGTAATGCAAAGAGAATGGAATACTCCACATAACAACCAGTTCTTAAAATATTTGACTATCGCTTAAAGTCTATCATATTCTCCTTGCATCTACAAGAAAATTAGCAATAAGATTAACATCTCGATATCTCGATTAACATAAAGCATATGGATAATAAGCGTTTGTAAAAATAGTTTGTACAAGAGTAGAGAAAGTCATGTGAGTGTAACACATCAGAGTTTTCTTTTTTCAAAATTCTGATTCCTGCATCACGTGGTACATCTGATTAATTAGCATAATTATAGTAAACTATATTTTTTGTCAAAAAATATTAAAGATATCTGTGTGAAATTTGAAACATGCTTATAATTGAGGCATAGTAGTATGTGACAGAATTTTGAAAACATTTGGATAAAAACTGCAAGACACAAAAATTTCACTTATTGATATCCTTAAAACATTAACGACTAATTTCAAGGCAACAAATGACAAGAATGTACCTCACTACCTCTGTAGTCGAGTGGTAAGCGTTCTGCGGCCTTAACACAGAGATCCTGGTTCCATTCCCAGCTGCGGCAGGAATTTTTCTTTAGCCAGAATGATTTCCTATTCTCCACAAAGTCTGGAAGTATGAACGTGAGGGCGTCTAATTGTAAAACTTGACAAAAACCAATGTAAAGAAAATCCACAGTTTAGCGATTTCAGTGGGTGTAAAAATGAAACAATATAAAAAAATATCTAATGTGTTACATTCACATTACTTTCTGTACTCCCTATCGTTCGTTAGTGCATATATAAAATTTATTTTTCCATATGCTCCATTCTAATTGAGATAAACCTTTGTAGAAATAGCTATATCACACATTTCGTTGGGGTACACAAGGAACAGCAATACTCAAATCTTTAAGAACTTGACGCTTTCCTTAATTCATGCTGTTTTCATGTAATCGCGAGAAACAACTGAATGTCGACAGCATTTTAAAAGAATGACAAATTATTGAAGAATTTGAACCATTAATAACGGATATTTCGGAAATGGTTTATGGCATACAAAAGCCATTTGGAATAAATTGATATTTTAAACAGATCTTCATTTTTTGTGCAGCACGGTTTTATCTATCGCTTAACATTTGCAGCTATAAAAATTTATATAAAATTATTTCCGAGTGAAGAGGGCTTCACAGGCTATTCCCAGAAAATTCAAGATATACATTTTATTTTTCATATAAATATCTTCAAGGTGTGTTATTTTAATAAAAATCGTTTGTCACCTTTGAAAAAATAAAAAATAAATTGAAAAATCTTCCATATAAAGGAAAGTTTGAGGTGGGGGGATTTTTTTAAAAATCTACCTGTTGCATCTTTGGAAGATAATGAACCTAAATACTAAGTTTGGTACTTAACCGAACGTTCCTTTTTGAGTTATGCTGTTGACATACTTACACATATACACACTCGCAGATACGGACTTTCTTCAAAAAGTGTGTTTTTTGGATTCAGGAAATTCCAAAACATGTATTTCCAGTGGAATCTCAATATTGAATTTTTGGGTGGAATGCAATACTACCTCTACTTACTATAGGTAAGAATGTAAAAATCTGACTATATATCTCCCAGCAAGCAAACTGTTACGTGCTTATAACATTTAGGTTATTTTGAGAGGTTTAATAAATACGCTCAGTCTGAAAGTTTAAAAGTCAGAAAAAAGGTGGTTTGACAAGAAATGTAGTAAATTGGTTCAGAGGTTGTTCAAAAATTATCTATTTAGCCTAAAAGATGAAAGCTTGATTACCATAATCGGAATAACTCTTCAAGATAGTGTTGCGTTATTAGTTTTTACATCTATGAAGTATTAAAAAGGTGAAGTTAAAGATATTGTCTTTAGGATAACACGTTCTTCCCCCCTTTATTTATTTTATGTAACTACGTGGTCATATTGCGACGGATAGGAGAAAGCTCGTGGCTCGGTGTGTGACGGAAAGTTAGTCTTCTAGGTCCCATCCGTATACCATACTATCTTGCTTCGTCACGTGTCAACAGAGGCCTTAGCGCTAGGAAACTGTACTTCTACCTCTATACGTGACGGGAGGATGACACATTCGACATGTGTCCATAGATAACCTAATGTCAGGCAACTGTATCTCTACTTCTACTCGTGCAGGGCAGATGGATTTAGGGTGCTTTCATTATCTGTGAATAGATGGCAAAGCATTCACTACTACCGAATACAAGCTGGCATTTTGGGTCGTCGTATTATACAGGGTGGACCATTTAAGTTGGGACTGCACAATATCTTCAAAGCTAAGCGTTGTAGAAAGAAATGTCTTCAATAAAAGTTGTTTGATATTATGGAGGAAAGTAAATACTATTAGTTGCGTTTTATTTGGAAGATGTTATGATAGTCATTTTAGGGTCAATTTAATTGTTTTTAATGGAACCTACCACAACTTCCTCCAAATAATACACGACTAATGGCATTTACTTTCCCCCATAATATCAAGCAACTTTTATTCAAGGCATTTCTTTCTGCAACGCTTAGATTGGAGATATTGTATAGTCTCAACTTAAATGATCCACCCTGTATTTTGTTTTCCATATCGTGCACGCAAGTTCATATAGCTTAATTTGAAGTAATTTCTAACAAAAATGTATCGTGAGTAACGTAATGTATGAATACTATAATATATAATGGATATTATTAGGTTGTAATGGGTAGACAAAGTCATGTGAGTGTAACACATCAGAGGTCTAATTTCGTTGCAACAGTGAGTACCATAAATTTAAAGAATTGATAGTCACAACAATGAACAGCAAACAAGGCATACGAATATATAGCGTAATCCAATCATCCCTTAAAATGAACTTACATATAAATAATGAAAGAAATTACGTAATACGTGGATTTCCTGCTCTTTCACCCTCCTGTCTTATTTTACTAAGTTATGCAATCTTGTGACCCAACATGTTTATTACTCATCACTTTGTAAATAATTCACAATCGCTTATCAAAATGTTTTATGCAACAAGTGTTACTGAATTTTCATACGATTATATTTTATGCAGATAAATAAAATTACAATCCCAAAGAAGTAACAAAAGCAACAATACGTTACTATTTAAGATATAATTCTGTTCTGTTATTTTCTAGCACTAGCCATGATACCACTCGGATACTCTGAATTTTGAAGCTCAGTACGTTTTAAATTGTAGTCTTGCTTTCTGATAGAAAAGGCTCGTTTATGGCTTATTTTCTTGTATGTGTAGCCCTTTAAGCCGCTATTAAACGTTATTAATCAGATGTTACAAGCCACTGTATACCTAATAAAAAAATCTGATGTGTTACACTCACATGACTTTCTCTACTCTTGTACAAACTACTTTTACAAACGCTTATTCTCCATATGCTTCATTTTAATCGAGATATCGAGATGTTAATCTTGTTGCTAATTTTCTTGTAGATGCAAGGGGAATTGGTAGGCTTTAAGCGATAGTCAAATATTTTAAGAGCTGGTTGCTATGTGAAGTATTCCATTTTCTTTGCATTACCAGGACAAAAAAAATGAATAACAAATTTCCATTTGAGAAAAAGTATCAGTATTGGAAAATTTAAGGGAATAACAAGCAATATCTCGAAAATGGTTCACTCAACAAAAAAATGTGTACGACATAAATTGTGTATTTTAACGCGATCTACATTTTTTGTGTATTACAATTTTGTCTATCTCTTATGGTTTACCAGTTATGCAAAAGTCGTTCACAATGAAGAATACTTTTGGAGACATTCCCAGAAAATTCAAGATATACATTTCATTTGTCATGAAAATATCCTAAATATATGATCTATTAATCAAAATCTTTAGAGCCATATTTGAGAAAATTAAAATTTTCGAAAAATGTTCCATGTAAAGGGCAATCTGGCTTGGGGGGATTTTCTTGAAAAGCTTCGTGTCGCATCTCTGGAAGATACTGAACCTAAATACCAAGTTTGGTGATTATCCGACTGTTCGTGTCCGAGTTATGCTGTTCACAGACACACACACGGACATGTTTCCAAAAATACTTTTTTTTTGATTCAGGGGGTCTCAAAACATATATTTCCGGTGAAATCTCGGTATCAAATTTTTGGGTGGAATACAATATTTCCCCTACGTACTATACGTAGTAGAGAAAATAAAAATGCATGTGCCATAATTCACGTCATAACTGAAATTTAATTTAACATAATTTTTGTGACGTCCATGTAGCTAACTGATCACAGCCTATCACTTCTTTAATTGTATAGCAATGGTATATTTTTTAACGAATTTTGGCACTGTATCTAAATGACAGATTGTTCGGGAAAAGTCCTCGGCGATGGGTAGTTGTAAACAGTATGAGTATGAAACAGGAAAGCAGTAGCAACTCTTAGTAAAAGGTTTGTAATACGAAATGAACTTCAGTTCAGAGTGCCTTGTGTTCCTCAAAACGCCCTCTTACTCAGTTTGAAGCTTTTTTCTAACATATAAATTTAGTGGACGAGGAAACCAGATTTAAGGCACATGCCTTTTAATTCGAAATCACGCAGAAATGGTTGATTCACATGATAAATACATTAATTCCAGGTCACTGCAATATTTTAAAGAGAAAAACATTAATAATTATCTTTTTGGTGGACCATATTATAATAGACTGATTACATGTAATGTAACTGAACTGTTTTGTCATCCATAATACTTCAACGTATTATTATGACCTTACTCGGCAGCGCGCGCAGCTCCCCTATCGCCCGTGCTTGTTAACACCTTTAAAGCGCATCTACTGGGATCCATTCCCCAGATAAACACTTAAGTATGTGTATTTAAAATAAATTCTCTTCATTGTAATTTTAATACTATAATACCCTGGGTTCATTTCATTTGCTTTAGTATGTGTTGCTTTCACGTTACCTGCAGAAATCAATAAATACAGTGCTGTCATCTGTTGCAGTAGTCGCAAAGACGCTCAAGGTC
Organism: Deroplatys truncata; assembly: GCA_030765065.1. Classification (NCBI taxonomy): domain Eukaryota; kingdom Metazoa; phylum Arthropoda; class Insecta; order Mantodea; family Mantidae; genus Deroplatys; species Deroplatys truncata. Next base: position 67,286,816 of record CM060984.1, read on the forward strand.
CTGGTATCAGTGCTGTTATCCGATTAGTACTTAATTACACAAAATTAACAAGGTTTTGAAATTATAGTGTGGTCGACCAAAACAGTCGTATGCAACTCGACTATAATGGTAGTAATTAAGACGCTGGTATGAAAATTACGAAACTCGCCACGTCTCATTTCATTAACATACTCACGACTTAATTACTTCTATTATAGTCTTGTATAATATACTATTATTTCAAACTCCTTTTTTGTTACTCTTCTTTTACGTACCGTTTCAAAGGCTAAAGCCCCTTGTACACGATCAAACTTTGTTTTCAATTCAAGAGTTTACAAGAAACATTGTCAAACATTTTTGAATGTGTGACAAGATTGGACAAGACTTGAAAATGTCGTAAATGTGTATTTACAAGTTATCTTTTTTCAAACTGAAACCCTTCAGAACACATTAATGGATAATTTATCACACACAAAGCAATTTAGTATTTGCGTCACGGTATAACAGTTTGCAATGAAATACTGTTCTATACTAATATTATGAGGTAAATTGTCATACTTCTGCCCGCATTTTTGTCCATTTTGCCCGCTAATGTCTTACGCTTGCTCTAACGTAATGCTGCCAACATATGAATAATGCCACCGAAGCCCGTAAGATACTCAGCCTCAAAGCGTAACCGAGAGATTGAGGGCCCTCAGCCTCAAAGCGTAGCCGAGGGATGTTTTTTAGAAGGTGAGGAGTGTAGCAAGTTGCGGCCGATAGGCCGCAACTGCGAAGCGACGACAGAGCGTAGCCCAGGGATCTGCGCGTCTAAAACTCGAATGATTCACGTTCGCAGAAACAACAGCACATCGCATATTCAGTGCATTTCACTTCTTATTTAGGTTGGCAGTACCCACTTTGCATGGAAAAATGGCTACGTTTGTTGTTTTCCTCACACCTAAAACGGGTGGGTAGGTGGGAACCAGATATTGGAGAGACCACATCATGTTCTAAACTCACTCCTAATATAATTTATTTCATTATTTTTCACTTCCTTATTCCTAATTTAGGTGGGCAAAAGTATAACAATTTAGCCATATTATGTAGCACTTTCATGTGTTATATCCAATAAAATCGCATCACAATTATGGAACACAATGGAAATAACACCAACTGATAGGTTAACCACACTATACAGCATTGCATTAATGTATACTTAGTTCGGAAATCTGCCTGGCAATTATTTCTTCATAACCGCCTTCATCTGCTCCATCTTGTGGTAATTCACGGAGTCCTAGACATACGGACATGAATAGCTTATGTAACCTAAGCAGTTCGCATACAACATACCTTGGCCGGGTAGCCATTTTTGTTTACTTTTCGCTTTCCGCCATGTTGCTGGTTTCGTGACGCACTGTGAATACTCGCATTTCATTGGCTAAAGCCATCAAATCATTGTCAAATGTTTGATCGTTTAGAGCATGTCATTTGCTTTCAAGACTTAAAGAGTTTAAAAGTATTGCAAGCAATTTGACAAGAGAAGTTGTAAAGTTGTGACAACTCTTGAAACGTCTTGTAAAGTATTGAATTTGACAAAAATTTGATCGTGTACAAGCGGCCGCCCAAGAATCAGACATCGGTGTTTGCCAATAATGAAAATAGAGTTTATCCGAACTGGTATTTTTATAAATTCATAATTGGGAAAGAAGGCACTGACCACAAACTATTTTAGTGGTAATTGCGGTGATACAGGAGTCGGTGAGCATGCAGGTAATAATTTGAGTCCGGTTGTGACTGTTGGATGTTTTTTTATCCCAAAATCAATATAAAAAACGTTAGTGTCCTAATTTTCCAAGCTCTTTACGTAATCGTTTCACATTTTCGTTTACAGAAGAATATATGATGCCATGTTAAAAATATTAAACTTACAAAAAGCAAAAACAAAGGAAAGGAGTTATTTTCCAGTCTCTATTACATAAAAAGGAACCCAAAGTGTCATAACGAAACCATCATTTAAACAGCTCAGGTTTCTTGCTTCATTTCATTTCGTATTTAAGCACTGTAAAGAGATTCTTCCACTGTTTGGTATTGCAACCGTGTAGCAGTTTTTGTGCCATGTATTTTTTTTCTCCCACTCCCTTCACTGCTGTCTGCCATCCTCAATCAATGGCCGCCAGGGGCGCTGAGGAGCAAAGCATTGGTATGTTGGGCGGAGCGCTGGTTAAACCCGTGTTTGAACAAATTTAATGAAGTTTAACTGGCAGGTTAACAAGGTTTTTATCCGATGTTTTTCTGCTGACGGGACGGCAATGAGTAGAGGGTGGGCGACTGTTTAACAGGAGTGATTTTTTTTTTCTTTGTGCGTTCTGTAGTGCAGTGCAGGGAAACATATCTCTTTGACGTTTAATGTTTAAAACGCTAACTCGTTGGTCCTTGCATGGATTGATTGAAAGGCAGTTAATTCGTCATCAGCTTTTTCTGCACTTAAATTATAGTGCTGTAAACATGATCATTATGCAGGGTAGATCAAAAGAGATACAGAAAACAAAAAGAAGAAACCATGAAAGAAAAAAATGAATATGTAACGACCATGCAAGTCTCTCCAACCATTACCGTCGCTTCATAGAGTTTCTACTAGCTGTGATTTTTCTACCTATTTTGTGTGCTCACTAGCGTTGTAATCCCTTCGACGAAGTGAGAGTCTATGTAGGCCAATAACCAGGAGCGCAGCAGTTTATACACCGTACTGCAGTCAATTCTTATTTTCGGCCCCAGTAGTACTTCCTTCCCCCTGTCTTCAGCAACAATTGGACTCAACGAAGACGGCGTCGAAAATAGCGTAATAAAAATATCAGTTTTGTTTTTCAGGCTAATAACTAAACAGCTTTGTGTTCGAGTAGAGTGACTTCGAGTTCGGTCTTACCGACCTAATGCTTTGCGAATTCAGGCCATTGTGCAGAAAAAGCCTAAGAAGGACTGCCATAAATCTGAAAGCAAAGGAGACCGCCTGTCGCCAAGGACAGCGCGTCAGTAATACAAGTTTATTGATCATTAATATCAACATAGTACATTTTATATTAGGCGATACACACATGAAGAGGCAGAGTTACTGCCATTCATCCTCGGACCGGGTTCCAACTCCGGTTAGATCAGGCTACTTGACTGAAATTTTATTCCTCATTCTTTAGGATGAATTTCATGCACCTGTAGGTTAAGTATCCGACCTCCTTTGGGTGTATTTCATATTTTCATTTATTATATTAATTTATTGAATATAGACCATTTTAGATGCGTATATTTAACATTTTTGGATGGAGTATAATTTTCAAGTCACCTTTACCATTTGTATAAGCGTGATATTATACAAATTCGTACAAGCAACAGTTTTACATACCTACACAGGTGGTCGAGATCGTTAAGACATTGAATCGCGAACGGGAGGTCCGCAGTTCAAATCCCGCCAGGACCGTACTCCCTGCCTAAGGTTTTTCTCCAGGCTTTCCTCAGTCCTCATAACTGGCAAATGCTGGGGAAGTACTTTAAACTTAGGTCTGGAACGTTTCTTTCCCAAATTTCCTTTCCAAATTTAATTTATGTATTATCAGTTTCACCACCTATGGTACCCTGTTCAGTAAGAACGGGCGTTAACGTACTAAAAAAATTCTGACGTGTTGCATTCACACGGCTTTCTCTACCTCCTATCATTTATTTATGGGTACAAAAACTATTCCTACGAAAGCTTCTTTTTCCCTATCTACTTCATTTTAATCGAGGCAAACATTTTCAGAAGCAGCTACATAGCACGTTTCGTTATAACTCCAAATGTTATTCAAATGTTTTAGAACGCTGGTTTAAAATTCCACACTCCTTCCATGACATTGCGAGAAACCAAATAAATAAATAAAACCTGAATATACTATCTCCGCATCTTGGTTACTGTACTAGGACATGTATTCAAACTTTACATTTATTGTCACAACACATTTACATGTTACATTAAATAAAATTTTTCAGATAAAATAACTACAAACTATACAATGTCTACAAAAAATAATTAAAGAAAGAAAAAGAATAGAAATTATTACATTAGAATAAAGGCGTAAACAAAACTTAATTATAATTCTAAACTCTATATTTATATACACACCTACTGGAAACCAACAAACTTTGCAACTGGTAGCCAGCTACTATATACTCCTATTTAACAATATTCACTGGAAACCAGCACGAAAGTACTGTTAGCCAGCACAAAACCTTCTACTAAGCTACTAATTATTTTAATAACTTTATTTATATTTCTGTTTTATTTAAAAATTTCCTTAATTAAAAACCATAAAGTTAAACTTTTCTCTTTATAAAATTTCATTCTTTTCATAATAATTATTTGATTTATAGTAGTTTAATATTTTGTTTAATTTGTTTATATTCTTATTTATGCATTTATGTATTATTTATTTTTATTTGTTTAGCTTATAAAATGTTATTTAGTTTCCATATTAATATTTTATTGTCTTCTTTTTTATTTATTTTATATATCAGTTTTAATTTGTATCAGTATATACTAAACCTTTACCTCTTTTAACCAAACACCAAATCGTCTTTTTTCATTCTTCTATCACTACATACACACTCACTTTACCCCACATCACTTCACTTCACTCACATCCTCCATTTTATTCTAACACCACCTCCAGATCCAAACTTACATAAATTACAAACTTCCCCTCCTATTAATAACACAATATCAAATTCATGCCGCCATGCATCTAACATCACCATAACTCCACCCACTATCCCACCCAAACCACATTAACTACTCCAACAATGGCGAACCTGCTAGCTGTTCCTCCAACAATGGTGAACCTAACCTACTCCCAACACCTCTCTCCTTTCCTCTTCTCCCTCCATCCTCCTACTATAATCACCACATTTCTCTCCTTCCCGTCGTCTTAATTCAATCTTCTTCTCTCTGCCCATTCCTGTCGTCCCGTAATAACAGCAAAGAACTTTTTTCTACTTAATGTCAAATTTCGGTCTAATTAAGTATTGATATACATAATTACTTCTTCTCATCTTCTCCTCCTCTTCCTCTTCATTCTCCGCCAATGTAAACATTTGTAAGTTAACCATCTCTTTACTTATACTTCTACCTTCTCCCATATCTAAATTTTACTTTCTCTACTGCGTATAGTAAGTAGGGGAAGTATTGTATTCCACCCAAAAATTCGATACCGAGATTTCACCGGAAATACATGTTTTGAGACCCCCTGAATCCAAAAAAAGCATTTTTGAAACATGTGTGTGTGTGTATGTGTCTGTGTGTCCGTGTGTGTGTCTGTGAACAGCATAACTCAGAAACGAACAGTCGGATAAACACCAAACTTGGTATTTAGGTTCAGTATCTTCCAGGGATGCGACACGAAGGTTTTCAAGAAAATTCCCCACCCCAGACTACCCTTTACATGGAAGATTTTTCGAAAATTTTAATTTTCTCAAAAACGGCTCAAACCATTTTGATTAAAATGTCATATGTTTAAGATATTTTCATAACAAATGAAATGTATATCTCGAATTTTCTGGGAATGTCTCCAAAAGTATTCTTCATCGTGAACGACGTTTGCATAACTGGTAAACCATAAGAGATAGACAAAATTTTACTACACAAAAAATGTAGATCGCGTTAAAATACACAATTTATGTCATATACATTTTTTTATTGAGTGAACCCTTTTTGGGATATTGCTTGTTATTCCCTTAAAATTTCCAATACTTATACTTTTTCTCAAATGGGAATTCGATATTCATTTTTTTATGTTCTGGACATGCAAAGAGAATGGAATGCGCCATATGGCAACCAGCTCTTAAAACATTTGACTATCGCTTAAAGCCTACCATATTCCCCTTGCACCTACAAGAAAATTAGCAATAAGATTAACATGAAGGTTATGAAGAATAAGCGTTTGTAAAAATAGTTTGTTTTTATATATATATATATATATATATATATATATATATATATTCCCACGCTGGTTTGCCTGTTTAATTTGTTAATTGTTGTAAATATTTAATTAAATAAAGATGTCTTAAAATTCTATATAGGGTATAGCCTCCTAAATGTTTTCTTTCATCTAATACATGTTGATTGTATCTATTAGATTTTAAAGCTGTATGATCCGGTGTGTCCCTAATCCCACAACCATCGAATGTCGTCATTTGTTGTGTTAATTTTATTCCATTACGTCTTGTATGGACCATGTCCCGTAATAAAGTGTATTAATACTTTTACTGGTTGTATGTGTGTTAGTCGTAATCTTTTTTAAACATTTGAAAATAGGTGAAAAGCTCTTCTTCCCTCCTCTATTTCCTCCCATTCATGTTGCCAACTTATCTTCAAATTTTGCTTAATGTCTTACAAAGTATTGCACTTTACTCCAATTAATTTTCTACCATTTGAAAATCTTTGCTTTTATTCCAAAATCTAGCTCCCTTCAAACGTATTAAATAATGAAATGGCCATATTGCCGTTGTTATTAATAAAACCATTGTTGGCGTGGTATTTACAGCACCAGTAAATCGTAATATTTTTCTTTGCGTCCTTCTCAATAATTTTCTAATAACTACATAATCATCCTGGTTGCCCAGGTTCCCGCCGCATAGGTTATAATGGAATAAAATATTACATTATGGTAAGTCGTTATTGTTTTTAACGATAATTTAAACATTTTCTGTGTAATTCTACCAAGTTGCATCTTATTTTTTCGAATTCTTGACAAATATATTCTGTATGTTTTTTTGTAAATTTATTTTTCATCCAGCACAATGCCCAGATATTAGGAATCTTTTATCCTTCTTATATTTTCATTATTTATTTATCTTAACAATTGGGTCTCTTTTCAAATTTCCATTAAACAGCATATAACCGATTTGTTGGATGAAATTTTAATTTAGATTTCATACACCAATCACTTAATTTCTCTGTAAATTTAATTTCTTTGATTTCCAATTCCCTTCTATTTTGACCCTCAATTATAAAGCCCAAATCATCTGCATATGCAATCATATTTGATATATTTTATCATTTTCCATTTCCACAATTAAATTTTCCACTGCTATGTCCCAAAAAGGGGCCCCAGAACTGAGCCTTATGGACATCTTTTGTGATATCTTTACATATTGTTTGATTAATTACTTTAATATGCCCTTTTCTATTTGTACAATAATCCTTATAAAGAAGTCTGTGGATAATTCATTTCTTTAAGTCTGCCGAAAAAAATAAGGCCACCATAAGTTATCAAATGCTCCAGCTACATCAATTGATACCTCAATGACGTTTTTCCTAATAGTTCCAAATAACTCCATAAAGGCATCCTCCGTTGAAAATCCTTTTCTAAATCCGAATTGTTTATTATTTTCCTAATAATTTCTCTAAATTTAAAATTCTTTAGTAGATAATTTGTTCTAAAATTTTCCCACGGTGTTTAGTAAACGTATGTGTCTGTATGATATTGATTGTTTTGGATCTTTATCATTTCTTTTTTAACTGTTACTACTCGTGCCTCTATCCAAATGTCTGGAAATCTCTCTTTCCTTAAAAACTGAATGTCTACGGGACTTTAAAAGAATAAAAAAACACTGAACAATTGAACTATTAGTAACATATCTCGAAACGGCTTAGGCTACCAGAAAAAAATTATTCGAAATATATCTTTTTTGTATGTAGGCGTTTTGGTCTATCACTTAACGTTTACCAGTTATAAAATATTATACACAATGTCTTCCGAATTAAGTGAACTTCACAGAATATTCCTAGAAAACACAGGATATAACATTTTGTTTATCATGTTAATATCTTTAATATATGGTATTTTAGTCAAAACGTTACAATTTAAAAAAAGCTCCATATAAAGGGAGTTGGGATGGGTGGGGATTTTCTGGAAAATCTTCGTGTCGCATCTTTTGAAGATTCTGAGCTTAAATACCAAGTTTGGTATGTATCCGATTTTTGTTTTTGAGTTATGTTATCCATAAGCACACACAAGGACCTTTTTCTAAAAATTCTTTTCTGGAGTTTAGGGGACCTCAAAACATATATTTCCAGTGAAATTTTGAAATCGTATTTTTGGGTTTAATACTGTGCTTCCCCTATTTACTATACGTATAATGTATTCACTCTTAGGTTGATCCGCGTCAAAACAAACCCCAGGTGACCAGTGCACCGTTATAATGTATCCTTCCGCCATTCGCACTTGAAATAGTCACACTTTCAGTCCATGTACGGTGACTAGCATATTCTGCTTAGGGTTAAAGGTGATAAGATTGTTAGTTGTAACTAAACAAACGTTTGCACATATAATAATAGTTAATTCTAAAATAAACGAGCGAAAAATCAAATAACAGGTATGCGATGACTTAATTTATTCGCACTCTGGAAGCGGCACTTTATTAATTGTTGGCGGCTCATTTTAAAAAAGAAATTGTTCACTGTTACGCGAATTGCATTCTTCTCAAGATCACTACATTCTTGCATCGCGTATTTCATTTGCTTTCTTTTTCTTCTTTTTCCGGGTGTAACCACTTTTCTCGTTTCAGATTTTTCTGCACAAGCCCTGTTTATACTTGTACTCGAAACACTGGTGAACTCAGAAGTTAATTTCACCATTTCTTTCGCGAAAAGTGTTGGATATTTCTCACATAACTTATAATAAAGATTATGCGCTATTGTTTTTTCACCACTAGTCAATGGTTTGCGCGCTAATGCTTTACGTAATTCGACGAAAACACAAGAGCAAATTCACCGTCCTCCATGATACTGAACACAACTGCTGGTTTCTGGCTGTAAACAATATTCATCCTCCCCGGATGTCAGGTGACTCATACGAATTGCATCATGGGACTTGCAGCTCTGTTTTACGGTATAAATCAGCGTTAAATAAAACCTTAGGTATTTGTATAGAACATTACACTATTTAAGGATAAATTAATTCTAAAATTCAGATATTAGCATGGGAGTACTTTCCTGGGCGCATTGCTACCGTGTTGCAACACGGTGCACTGACCACATGGGTTTGTTTTGCCGCGGATCAACCTAAGAGTGAATATAGTGTAGTAAGAAAGTAAAAACTGTTTTATATCTGCATAAAAAGTCGTTAAAAATCTATTACCCAAGATGTTTGTCACTAGCCCATTAATTACAGAACTAAATGATCTGATTTTAAACGTTTTATTAAATTTAAATGGTTACCAAAGCAGGCTTCATATACAGGTGTAATATTGGTAATATAAAGAGATTTGCAACACAAAGTATAATAGATAATATTACCAAGATATGAAATTAGCTTTTTATAATTGAAAATAATTATTACGCTAAATACATTTTAATCACTGTGTATGCTACTTTACTTCATTGATGATTCTAATTTGAGACAGCATTTTTAACACTTAAATAATTTCAGTCCAATTGCATAATATGTAAATGCAATAACAACCCGCCTTAAAGCAATATGTGTATGTAACAATATATAAAAAGTGTATATTACAGTCATTGTAAATGTTTATATTATATGTACATGTTTAATAATGTTATGTGAATTAATTACGTAATTTAATAATGCAGGAGCTGTGAGAATAATAGGTTAAAAGTTGCTAAGAATGAGGTAACAATGAGGTAACCTTGAGGCAGTAATGAATTTGAAAGCTTAAATGCTACTAGTCATTATTGGAGCAACAATAATGTAATTTTTGTAACAGTTTATAAAAATAGCCAATCAACAACCAGAAAAAGATTTAGTTAAATGAAGGTATTCTATTGGAGTAGGATTAGCCAATCAGAGACTTGAAATACAGAAATTTACAAGTTTAGGCGGTTAAAATCAATTCAGTTACCTTCAAACTGTTCCAAACAGGACGCGAGACACGTCCTCGAGAAGTATAATACGTATTCGTGTGAGACGAAAATAGTTTACGTATTAAAAAGTGCACGTATTTAATAAAAACATCTCACAGCTCTCTCCGTATATCAGTGAAGTGTTATTTAAATCGTGTCAAGCATACGTGCGGTTGCAACTACTTCAAGTTCGGCTCCCCAACAGTTAAAATATAATACAACTCCTTCAATACAACCTACTTCAAATTGGCGCCCAATGCATGGTGCAAATTCCTATAACAAAATAACTTCTTCAAATTGGCGTCCATACGGGAGCTAATAAAATACATCTTCAAATTAAGCGGAATCTAAATGTCTAATATCGCCAATGTTAAGTTTTACCAATTGATGACCCAATATCTATTGTTAAATGCATGTTCTGGAACACTTTTACTGTTGTTTGATTAAAAAGAATAACCTTTTGTTTAGCCCGAGAAAATTTATGTACTTTTTAGCATAATTTTAAAATGCTCATGAAAAATAATTAGGTTTTAAATTTAAAAAATAGCCACATTATATATGTAAGCATTTTCATTAAGGTAAACCCTTATTTCGCTGAAAATGGGTGGTATAAATTCATCACTTTGTATCCATTAGTTTCTAACGTAATGGGACATTTGTATAGAAAATTGTAGTTATTTAGAAACTATTGTTAAATGTAAATTTTAAATAAAACTCGCGGTTATTCTGCACAGAAGGTCTAATAATCCTCCAGATACATAATCTTCCGTATCATCTGCTACTGCAAATGACTGCAGTGAAGCTTCCCGTTAAAATAATCTGATGTGTTACTTTCACACGACTTTATCTATCTATCGTTTATTAGAGAGTATACAAATATATTACAAAATATTATTTTTCTATACACTTTTTAATGAGATAAACCTTTTCGTAAATAGCTACATTACACACTTCGTTATTGTAGATACAGTAGGAATAGCGATAGCCAAATGTTTAAGAACTGGACGCTATATATATATTGGCCGTAAAATTGCATACTCTTTCCATGCAATCGCGAAAAACAATCATCAAGGACTTTAAAAAATAACAGAATAATTTGAGCCATTAATATCACATGTCTCGCAAATGGCTTATGCCACAAAAAATGTGTTTGAAATAAAGAGATCTACATTTTTTCTGTGGTAAGTTTTCGTCTATCGCTTAACTTCACAAGATATACAAAGTTATACAAAATGCCTTCCGAACGAAGAGAACTTCATAGGCTATTTCCAGATAATTCGCGATATAAATTTTATTTGTCGTGTAAAGGTGTTTAAATGTGACATTAATTAAAATCGTTAGTCATTTTTGAGAAAATCAAATATTTCCAAATATTTCCACATAAAGAGTAGTTTGAGGTGGGGGATTTTCTTCAAAATATTTGTGTCGCAGCTTTGGAAGTTAAATGCCAGGTTTGATATTTATCCAACATTTTAAGCTGTACTGTTCACAACTCATGGACCTTCTTTAAATATGCTTTTATTTTTTTAATTCAGGGGACCATAAACCATTATTTCCGGTGTAATTTCGATTGTCGAATTTTTGGGTGTAATGCAAAAGCTTAGGGCGGCGCCGTGGTCGAGTTGTTAGACCGCTCGCCTCTCACCAATGTGACCCAGGTTTTATTGTTTTTTTCTAAAAATGCTTTTCTTTTCTTTATTTTTTTAAGGTTCAGGTGCCTTCTTATTATATTTCTTTTTTTTTAAGTTCTCTTGTTTTACCCAGTTTATGTTTACTGTGTTTACTGTTTTTTTCTTTACCGCTTACTACCGCAATTACACAACACACAGACACACACAAACACCCATGCCCATGGCGGGACTCGAACCTGCGACCCTCAGCTTGGCGAAGCGCCGAAGCTATACACTCCAGCGACCACGGCTACGAGGGCCGGCAGTTCCAGGACTTGCATGGGATTTTGTAGTGGACAAAGCGACGTCTGGGCGGGTTTACTCCGGATTCTCGGTTTCCCCCGCCATTTATTCCACCCACTGCTCCATCACCAGCTTTTCTTTCATCCATTTCACCATCATTTCTTATACCAGGCACCGGGACGATTACCCATCCTGAATATTCTAAATGATGCAAAAAGAAGTTTCTGCTCCTCGACAGGCCTCGACCCCAGGCATCCGCTTGTAAGTTCCTACTTTCAAGAAGGGTAAACAGAGAAGGATGATGAAGAAGAAGAAGAAGAAGAAGAATGCAATAGCTTCTCTATCTAGTATGTAAGTGCCTAAGTGCCAGAGAAAATAAAATTATGCCCTCTCTAGCACTAATATTTACTAAATTGTTGCTGTTTTAACAATACGATTGAGCTAAAACCTCTACAAAAGTACTACGCAGGTTATTTTCAAAAATATTTGTAAACTGTTTACATTTAACGTAACACTATAAAAGTTATACCAAAAATAGCGGAAGATTAGAAATATTTGTATTCAATCAAAGCTCTAAAATGGAAAAAATTACTAAGTCATACTTTCTATTCCTCTTAAACTTAACGTTTCTTATAAATAAAGTAGTATTTTGTGCAATCCGTCATGAAGGAGAGATGCTATTCGAAAATCGTTAAACATTTCTTAGATAAATTGTGTATTTAAAGGTTTGTTAATGTAAATTTTGAAGTAGTATATTTTCTATTTTAGTTCCACGTATGGACGCCAATTTAAAGTACATATTGTCTTTACGTTGTTGCTGCTACATATGGAAAGTCAGTTTGAAAATGATGGTTTGTTACGTTATTTGCACCACGCTTTGGGCGTCAATTTGAAGAAGTTTGTATTGTAGTTCTACTGTTGGGGAGCCGAACTTGTATTAGTTGCAACCGCACGTATGGTAAACAGTTTCTGGTAGCCTTCGCCCCAAGTTTAAAAAAAATTAACTTTGTAATTTGTTTGATTCTTTAAGTATAAAATATTTATGTTTGCCTCGGCTGCGTCAGTATTATTGTTAGAGACATGGATCTTGGCAGGGTTGTGATACGACAAAGAATGTAGGCTTGCACAGATTTTAAATTTTAATTCACTCCTTTTTATTAATCCTTGACACAAATTAAATAGCACTTCACTGATATCGAGAGCTGTGAGATTCTTTTATTTAATACTTGCACTTTTTAACACGTATACTATTTTCGTCTCACACGAATACGTAATTAATTTCTCGAGCTCACATCTCGCGTCTGGTTTTGATCACTGTCTAGAAGCAACACGCCTGGTTCTGAGCACTGTTTGGAGGCAACTGAATTTATTTCAACCGTCTAAACTTGTAAATTTCTGTATTTCAAGTCTCTGATTGGCTAATTCTACTCCAATAGAATACCTTCATTTAACTAAAGCTTTTTCTGGTTGTTGATTGGCTATTTTAAAACTGTCACAAAAATTACATTATTGTTGCTCCAAGAATGACTAGTAGCATTATTACACTTTCTTACTCATTATTGCCTCAAGGTTACCTCATTGTTAGCAACTTTTAACCTATTATTGTCACAGCTCCTACATTATTAAATTACGCAATATATTCACATAACATTATTGAACATGTATACAATAATATTAATATAGACAATGACTGTAATATACACCTTTTATATATTGTTACATACACATATTGCTTTAAGGCGGGCTGTTATTGAATAAACATATTGTATAGTTAGACTGAAATTATTTAAGTGTTAACAATACTGCCTCAAAAGTTATACCAAAAAGAGCGGAAGATTTGAAATATTTGTATTCAATAAAAACTCTAAAATGGAAAAAATTACTAAGTCATACTTTCGATTTCCCTTAAACTTAACGTTTCTTTTAAATAAAGTAGTATTTTGCGCAATACGTCATGAAGGAGAGATGCTATTCGAAAATGGTTAAACATTAGTTAGATAAATTATGTATTTAAAGGTTTGTTAATTGTAAATTTACTTATATACGAACATTTAAAAACACATATAGCTTTTTTCATTTGTTCTTATTAAACTTTATTTTAAAATAGTGCATTTAACTTGTGCTGAAACTCTTATATACTATTACTTGGTGGCCTGTCACTCATTTTGGAAGGTTTTTGTAAATGGAACAAGCCAAGAGAAACAGACAGAGAGGCAGTTGACATTGTTTGTTTCCACAACGTTTAGCTGTATAATCAACCAGTTTACGGCTGAAATCCCTGCTTTACAAATTAAAGATATTTCCGTGTGACTGAGACGGATGCTGCACGTAATGGGAATGACTGGAGCACAGAACATGGAAGTAATTTTCTCTTGACGTAATTTTAATGAGACAGATGACATCCGCTGCCGGAGAGCACACACTAATGAGGGTAATAATATGTGCCGCGTCAAGGCTGGTTTACAATTCAATAATACAGCTTTCCGCTTATTCACAGAAAGAATAGGCGTTTCTTTAGCATTTAGAAATGTTCTGCACACATTTTCGGGTGGGATGAGCTGCCAGTTGCAAGCTACATTCCTAATATAGCTAAGGTGTTATAGCCTATGGCAAAAATTGCATACTTACTTTGTTCCTAGAGCTTTCAAAGTGTTAAAGTCAGAGAACTATTGAGAAAATTCATTCAACACTCTTTTCTTTTGTAGAATTAAAAATCTGATGTGTTACACTCACATGACTTTCTCTACTCTTGTACAAACTATTTTTACAAACTCTTATTCTCCATCAATTTCATATTAATCGAATAAACGTATGCAGAAACGATCTTTTGACATGCAAAGAAAATTACATTTTACACATAGCGACCAGTTCTAAAAATATTTGACTATCACTTAAGACGTACCATGTTCCCCTTGTTTTGTATTTGCAAGGGCAATATAGAAATACAGTAGCCTTTAAGCATAGACATATATCTTAATAGCTGGTTGCTAGGTGCAGCACCATTCTCTTTGCCACAGATTAATACTCTTTGCATATCCAAGACAAAAAAATCTGATGTGTTACACTCACATGACTTTCTCTACTCTTGTACAATCTATTTTTACAAACGCTTATTCTCCATATGCTTCATGTTAATCGAGATATCGAGATGTCAATCTTATTGCTAATTTTCTTGTAGATGCAAGGGGAATATGGTAGCTTTTAAGCGATAGTCAAATATTTTAACGCTGGTTGCTATGTGGAGTATTCCATTCTCTTTGCATGTCCAGGACATAAAAAAAAATCTGATGTGTTACACTCACATGACTTTCTCTACTCTTGTACAATCTATTTTTACAAACGCTTATTCTCCATATGCTTCATGTTAATTGAGATATCGAGATGTCGATCTTATTGGTAATTTTCTTGTAGATGCAAGGGGAATATGGTAGCTTTTAAGCGATAGTCAAATATTTTATCGCTGGTTGCTATGTGGAGCATTCCATTCTCTTTGCATGTCTAGGACACAAAAAAATGAATAACGAATTTGAGAAAAAGTATAAGTATTGGAAAATTTAAGGAAATAACAAGCAATATCTCGAAAACGGTTCACTCAACAAAAGAAATGTATATGATATAAGTTGTGTATTTTAACGCGATCTACATTTTTTGTGTAGTAAAATTTTGTCTATCTCTTATGGTTTACCAGTTATGCAAAAGTCGTTCACAATGAAGAATACTTTTGGAGACATTCCCAGAAATTTCGAGATATACATTTCATTTCTCATGACATTATCTTAAACATATGATATTTTCATCAAAATCGTTAGAGCCATTTTTGAGAAAATTAAAATTTTCGAAAAATCTTCCATGTAAAGGGTAGTCTGGGGTGGGGGGATTTTCTTGAAAACCTTCGTGTCGCATCTCTGGAAGATACTGAACCTAAATACCAAGTTTGGTGCTTATCCGAATGTTCGTTTTTGAGTTATGCTGTTCACAGACACACAGACACACACACACACACAGACACACACACACACAGACACACAGACACACACACGGACATGTTTCCAAAAATGCTTTTTTTGGATTCAGGAGGTCTCAAAACATGTATTTCCGGTGAAATCTCGGTATCGAATTTTTGGGTGGAATGCAATACTTCCCCTACTTACTATACGTAGTAGAGAAAGTAAAAATATGATGTGTTACACTCACATGACTTTCTCTACTCTATACAATCTATTTTTACTAACGCCTATTTTCCATATGCTTCATGTTAATCGAGATATCGAGATGTCAATCTTATTGGTAATTTTCTTGTAGATGCAAGGGGAATATGGTAGCATTTAAGCGATAGTCAAATATTTTAACGCTGGTTGCTATGTGGCGCATTCCATTCTCTTTGCATGTCCAGGACATAAAAAAATGAATAACGAATTTGAGAAAAAGTATAAGTATTGCAAAATTTAAGGAAATAACAAGCAATATCTCGAAAACGGTTCACTCAACAAAAGAAATGTATATGACATAAGTTGTGTATTTTAACGCGATCTATATTTTTTGTGTAGTAAAATTTTGTCTATCTCTTATAGTTTACCAGTTATGCAAAAGTCGTTCAGAATGAAGAATACTTTTGGAGACATTCCCAGAAAATTCGAGATATACATTTCATTTCTCATGATATTATCTTAAACATATGATATTTTCATCAAAATCGTTAGAGCCATTTTTGAGAAAATTAAAATTTTCGAAAAATGTTCCATGTAAAGGGTAGTCTGGGGTGGGGGGATTTTCTTGAAAACCTTCGTGTCGCATCTCTGGAAGATACTGAACCTAAATACCAAGTTTGGTGCTTATCCGACTGTTCGTTTTTGAGTTATGCTGTTCACAGACACACACACAGACACACACACAGACACACAGACACACACACAGACACACACACGGACATGTTTCCAAAAATGCTTTTTTTGGATTCAGGAGGTCTCAAAACATGTATTTCCGGTGAAATCTCGGTATCGAATTTTTGGGTGGAATGCAATACTTCCCCTACTTACTATACGTAGTAGAGAAAGTAAAAATGAATAACGAATTTGAGAAAAAGTATAAGTATTGGAAAATTTAAGGAAATAACAAGCAATATCTCGAAAACGGTTCACTCAACAAAAGAAATGCATATGACATAAGTTGTGTATTTTAACGCGATCTACATTTTTTGTGTAGTAACATTTTGTCTATCTCTTATGGTTTACCAGTTATGCAAAAGTCGTTCACAATGAAGAATACTTTTGGAGACATTCCCAGAAAATTCGAGATATACATTTCATTTCTCATAACATTATCTTAAACATATGATATTTTCATCAAAATCGTTAGAGCCATTTTTGAGAAAATTAAAATTTTCGAAAAATCTTCCATGTAAAGGGTAGTCTGGGGTGGGGGGATTTTCTTGAAAACCTTCGTGTCGCATCTCTGGAAGATACTGAACCTAAATACCAAGTTTGGTGCTTATCCAACTGTTCGTTTTTGAATTATGCAGTTCACAGACACACAGACACACACACACACAGACACACACACAGACACACACACACACAGACACACACACGGACATGTTTCCAAAAATGCTTTTTTTGGATTCAGGAGGTCTCAAAACATGTATTTCCGGTGAAATCTCGGTATCGAATTTTTGGGTGGAATGCAATACTTCCCCTACTTACTATACGTAGTAGAGAAAGTAAAAATGAATAACGAATTGAGAAAATAAGTATTGAAAAACAAGCAATACCTCGAAAATTGTTCACTCAACAACAAAAATGTATAACATAAATTGTGTATTTTAACACGATCTACATTTTGTGTGTAGTAAAATTTTGTCTATCTCTTATGGTTTACCAGTTATGCAAAAGTCGTTCACAATGAAGAATACTTTTGGAGACATTCCCAGAAAATTGAAGATATATATTTTATTTGTCATGAAAATATCTTAAACATATGATACTTTAATCAAAATCGTTAGAGCCATTTTTGAGAATATTAACATTTTCGAAAAATATTCCATGTAAAGGGTAATCTGGGGTGGGGAGATTTTCTTGAAAAACTTCGTGTCGCATCTCTGGAAGATACTGAACCTAAATACCAAGTTTGGTGTTTATCCGACTGTTCGTTTCTGATTTATGCTGCTCACAGACACACACACACATGTTTCAAATGAATACTTCCTCTACTTACTATACGTAGTAGAGAAAGTAAAAAGCTAAAAAAAAATGCTGTGGTTCGTGTGTGTGTGTGTGTGTGTGTGTGTGTGTGTGTGTGTGTGCGCGCGCGCGCGCGCCCGCGCCTTTCTTTGTCTATATGGTTTCAGCAGAAAAATAAAAAAGTTCTATAAATACCAAATCTGTTATTCAAAACATTCAGCTCCCGAGGGAAATTGGTGAAATTTTCAAAAACGTTCCCCTCCCTAACCACGTCACTTGGAAAATCATGCATTAAATTTGATTTTCTAAACAATCGTATGGCGTATTATAAATCTATTGTAATTACCAGACGCACTGTTGTGTTGTATTTTTGCTACCAGACGTAGCATTATTGTGTCTCCTTAGTTATATTTCGGATTAACGGTCTTTCCATTCGGTGAGGATCACGCCAAAGGAAAAGATCTGTTTGAAACTGCCTTGTATGACACCAGCCCTGTCTGGCTGCGGCTAGATACGGTTGGTGGGGGTAAGATAGCGTCACCCCAGTGGAAGTGGTCGTTGGAGCCAGACGTGTGTATGGCTGGTCTACGGTCTTGTGGCATCTCCCTCCATCCTGTTTCCTTTGTTCATCATGTAGAGTCGACAAACGTTGATGAATAAATCCAAGGTGTGTGAAGGTAATGTGTGTTATGTAATTCTTCAGTGTAATATAAAACCCACGCCTTCCCCTTAAATCTACACACCAAGGTCCCGGACTTTTTGCTGCCAGCTAGTTCTGCCTCCCTATGTGCGCCCCAACATAATCGCTAATTATTTTGGTAAAACATTAAATAGTAAGTAAATATTAACAAATAAAAAGGAAGTAAAGATCCAGGTAAAATTCAGCTATCAAACACGATTATATTTCATATCTGCGATAACAAATGTATCAAGGATTAGACGATTTAATATAGTTTATGCTCATACCTGAAGGTAGGTTAGATTACCAGCACTGCACGCAGGCCATTCAATTCTACATCATGACGGTATGAACGGAATTAGATCAAAAAACACTATTGTCGAAAAGTGTGTTTACAAAACGTTTTGTCCAGGGGCAGTTCCTATTATCACTGATGGATTAAATCACTTCCCAGGCGCGAAACATTGTAATATAGGTTTTTACTGGCTGATTTGAAGCTATTAATTCCCAGTGCAAGGTTGGCTGCACTTCAGTTGGACTTCACGAATTCTTCGTAGCTGCCAAGAAATCGTTTCCCTCATATTTTCTTTCTAGATATTCGAGGCGTAAAAAGAAACTGAGGTGCCCCGTGCTTATACGGCAACTTCTCTGGCACTATTATCGCGGGCAGTCTAAACTTCAGGGATAAAATGCTGTTAGCTCTGTTACGTACAAAACGCTGGAGAAAAAATCGGTATGGGGCGGTTTCAACAACAACGATAATCCTATTTAACTCGGATAAAAGGTTTTAAAACCGCGTTTGTTTCACTAACTAGTATAATCGTTAACGAGGTCTGCAAACCCGGTTAAAATATTACCGGCCATTTTCCACCGTTTACGGATCGAAATCGAAGTTGTGAATGAAAAAGAAAAATGGCGACGCAACGAGTAATGGATTTGGTTACGGAGAAGGACGGATATGAAGGTGGTGATAATGAATATGTGCAGTACGAGAGAAATAGAAGGCGACCATGTTGGATCAGAGAGAGAATCAATTATTATTTCAATGTATATTACGTATGATGTAGATTTTGTGACATGGTTTCGTCTCACATACCACGCAGACTGCCTCTGTGGTCAAGTTGCCGGAAGTGTGGCTCAAAATCCAGAGGTTCCGGTTTAGAATCCCGACTAGGGGGAGTTTCTTTTAATTAGAGCCTGTAAGGTGCATGTGGGAAAGAATGTGAGAGTGTTTCAAGATAGAAATGATTAAAACCTAACGTTAAATAACCTACAGTCAACAGGTTTTTGGTGTCAACGCCCCCATATAACCATAGAACTTATAGGAGTCTATATAAATGAAACAAAAAGAGCAAGAATGGCAATTTTAGCCAAAATGCAAACATTTAATGAGTAGAAATTTCACTAATAAATTAAAGATCTGTGCACCGCGGGGTGCGTCAACACATCTAACCTCAGTTTCTCTACTGTCGCTCCTGGTACAGATTCCACTACTTTACAGACTACAAATATTTGTGTATTTATGCATTCTCGACATATTTCATGACACAATAAAGTATCAGCAAGCTTACAGTTTCCACCTCCTCTCTTCCTACAGCCTACCTCATTGACTTTGTAAAACACTCTGTGTGACCATGCAATTAAGTGTATCAGTTATTTTGCATGTGATAATCTTAAATTTTAGACCCAAAGATAAGGTACCAGTTCATTCTTATGAGTGGTATCCAAACGTAGTGTTTCAAAAGCAGAACACTTTTGCCTTTGCTTCAATCAAACGCAATTTTGATGTTCAACATGCACAGGTAAATACATCAACTGGAAGCAACGGACGGAGTTTCTCGCTTGTTATGTATGAGAAATTGGTGGCTCGTGTAACACGCATAAACCAACACTACGCTTTCTTTATATGAGTTTGCAACCTCATGGTGAAAATGGTTTTATGTTCCAACGATAATAACGTATACCTCTATTTGAGGCAGTATTTTTAACACTTAAATAACTTCAGTCAAATTATATAATATGTAAATTCAATAACCGCCCGCCTTGAAGCAATATGAGTATGTAATAATTTGTAAAATGTATGTAACAGTCATTGCATATGCTTATATTATTGTATCCATGTGTAATAATGTTATGTGAATATATTACGTAATTTAATAATGTAGGAGCTGTGAGAATAACAAGTTAAAAGTTGCTAACAATGAGGTAACAATGAGGTAACCTTGAGTCAATAATGAGTAGGAAAGTTTAACAGTACCACTTGTGATTCTTGGAGTAACAATAATGTAATTTTAGTGACAGTTTATAAAATAACCAATCAACAACCAGAAAAAGCTTTAGTTAAATGAAAGCATTCTATTGGAGTAGGAATAGCCAATCAGAAACTGAAATATAGCAAA
Source organism: Deroplatys truncata (assembly GCA_030765065.1). NCBI lineage: Eukaryota > Metazoa > Arthropoda > Insecta > Mantodea > Mantidae > Deroplatys > Deroplatys truncata. Next base: position 67,307,827 of record CM060984.1, read on the forward strand.
ATTTACAAATCTAGAAGCAGTGATTGTAACCGGATGCGTGATGCTTCCTCGAGAGATTTTATACGTATTTTGAGTGAGAAAAAAATAGTTTACGTGTTAAAAGTGCAAGTATTTAATAAAAACATTTCACAGCTCTCTCTATATCAGTGAAGTGTTGTTTATATCGTATCAAGTATTAATAAAAGGAGTGAAGTAAAATTATAATGTGTAAGCGTACATTCTTATCGCACCACGCCCTGCTAAGACAACCATGTCTCTAACAAAAACACTGATGCAGCCGAGGAAAACATAAATATATAATATTTAAAGAAACAGTCAAATTACAAGTTAATATTTGTTTAAACTTGGGGCAAGGGCCACCTAAAAGTTCATTTGGGGCAAAGGCTACCGGAAACTGTTTACCATACGTGCGGTTGCAACTACTACATGTTCGGCTCTCCAACAGTTGAAATATAATACAACTCCTTCAATACAAACTACTACAAATTGACGCCCAAAGCGTGCTGCAAATTGCGTAAAAAACCATCTTTCTCATTTTACATAAACCAAAATAGCAGAAAAAGTGTCGCTGTTGGTGAAACCGGACCTAAACACCGGTACTCTAGCTATGGCAAATAAACATTTTATGACGTATCTGTGTGATGTGTACGTAGGTAGCGGTATGTACCTCGGATAAAATGATCTGCAAGCGAACAGAAACAAATAAGAGAACCACCGTCCGTCATAGGTTGGTTACATGCTAAAACGCTGCGAATGCGACAAATCTGTTTCACATCACTTATAGATAAGGCACCCTGAACTAAATTACAAATTTCTGTCATTTTCAAGCTGTTTGGCGAGAAATGTGTATATGTTTTAACGATAGCAATAGTTCACGTGCAAAATTACAATTTGATGCGACTATTCCATTCAGACGTCGTGAATTTTATATTGACCAACAACGTTTAGCAGTACCTGGGATATTTTAAGAAGATGTTTATTAGCCCCACGTTTTGGGAGCCAATTTGAAGTAGGTTGTATTGAAGAAGTTTTATTACAGTTCTTATGTTGGGGAGCCGAACACTTGCAGTAGTTGCAACCGCACGTATAGTAAACAGTTTCCGGTACCCTTCGCCACAAATGTACTTTCAGGTGGCCTTTGCCCCAAGTTAAAAAAATATTAACTTTGTAATTTGACTGTTTCTTTAAATATTATATATTTATGTTTGCCTCGGCTGCGTCAGTATTATTGTTAGAGGCATTTTTCTCTTTGTAAGGTTATGGTGCGACAAGAATGTAGGCTTACACAGATTATAATTTTACTTCACTTCTTTTATTAATGCTTGACACGATTTAAATAACACTTCACTGACATAGAGAGCTGCGAGATTATTTTTATTCCTTAGTTACACTTTTTAACACGTAAACTTACTTTTCGTCTCACACGAATTCATATTATATTTCTTGACGACACTTTTTGCGTCTGGTTAGTAACGCTGTTTGCAGGCAACTGAACTCTAAATTTGTAAAATTTTCTCCTTTTCAGTTTCTGATTGGCTAATCCTACTCCAATAGAATACCTTCATTTAGCTAAAACTTTTCTGGTTGTTGACTGGCTATTTTATAAACTGTCACTAAAATTATTATTTCTTCCAAGAATCAAAAGTAGTATTGTTAAACTCTCAAGCTCATTATTGCCTCAAGGTTACCTCATTGTTACCTCATTATTAGCAACGTTTAACCTATTATTCTCACAGCTCCTACTTTATTAAATTACGTAATATATTCATATAACATTATTGAACATGTTTACAATAATATAAAAATATACAATGACTGTAATATACACTTTTTATATATTGTTACATACACATATTGCTTTAAGGCGGGCTGTTATTGAATTTATATATTACATAATTAGACTGAAATTATTTAAGTGTTAAAATACTGCCTCATATTATAAGACCACCAATCAGACGTCCTATCTTATAACATTCTTGCAAGGACTGTATTTCATTGGATAAAACGTTAGCTCGTTATTGAACCGTAATAATATCAGTGTGCAGTAATCAATAGGGTACGTCATCTAATTGCGTATCTAATCAATGCACATTCAAGCAGTGCCAATTTCCAAATAAATTATGTTCTTGAAAAAAAAAATGTTTTTATTGTGTTATAAATTCAGCTTATCTTAATTTTCAGCTTAACTTTTTTCTCATTCCCTCTGTTGGTAGCACTAATTAGTATTCCGTAACCATTCGAATATTCATTCATTTAGTGCGCCGTGATCTGAAGCTGACACGGTGGTGATTTGATTTTAAACAACACACTAAGAAAGTAATGTTACATTTGTTCATGAAATAATATTAATAAATCCCACTCGAGGTTATGAGTTTCATTTGATAAATTTGGTCATGCTTCGTACTTGCTAATCTATGGATTAACTCGTAACCTGTAGTGGAAATGATAGAAATTTCAAATTAGCCAAAAGTGAATAGCATATTGTTTTCTCGTGGATGTATTGCAATATGAAGTTTGGCGCGAATCCGACTTACGCTGTTCACAGTAGATAGAAACACATACATAGACACCAATTCACACAAACAAGCACGCGCCGACTTTTTCTAAAAATTCTCTTTGGGTTCAGTGGGGCTGAAAAGTACATTCACAGTGAAATCATCATATCAAATGTTTGTACCGAATGTAACAATTCCTTTTACTTATTAAGCGGTAGAGAAAGCAAACTCTGGGATTGTAAAGATTTCCCAGCTAACAAATTCACATAAGATTGCCTTTATTTATTTCATGCTTTAAACATCTTGTTAATTTCTCCATCTCTCCATTTATCCCTTATTTTCAAACCCACACTTACATAAAAAACGTATAATTCTGTGAATATTTTAATTTTTACTTGATTACTAAACGTAATAATAATAAATTTAATAATACTAAATACCGACACGACTTAAGGCCTCAGCCCTCAAAACTGGCATGTGCCGGAGAGATACCCTAAGGTTAGGCCTAAAAAGTGATAACGTAATTATTGACAGGAAGATATAAATAATTAAATAAAGAAATAATTATAATATAGAGAAATAATTGCATAAATAACTTTTGTATATTAAATCAATGTATAATGATTTAAGCTGATACGTAAGCCTACGTTGAAAAATTTGTCCGGAGAAAGGTCATTAGTGAGTCATATCATAAGTAACAACCAGTAGCGAACGCATTAGCATAAAGGTTCCTGGAATGCAGTGAGAGTTGAGTTCAGTACATCTGGAAAGTCACATAGGCAGGAATTCTGTAAATTAGAAAGGGAATGAAATTCTGAGATTCGAGGAGGAACACATAGCAACAGCTTCATATACGCATACGTAGAGTTTTAAGATTGGCTAAGGAGGAACGTTGATAGGATTATTTATTTGTGGACAGTGTTTAATTAAAAAAATCTGATGTGTAACGCTCACATGACTTTCTCTACTCTTGTACAAACTATTTTTATAAACTCTTATTCCCCAACGATTTCATATTAATCGAGATAAACATTTGCAGAAACGATCTTTTGAAATACAAAGAGAATTACATTTTACACATAGCGACCAGTTCTAAAAATATTTGACTTTCGCTTAAGGTGTAATTTGTTACCCTTGTTTTGTATTTGCAAGGGCAATATAGAAATACAGTAGCCTTTAAGCATAGACATATCTCTTAATAGCTGGTTGCTATGTGCAGCACCATTGTCTTTGCCACATATTAATACTCTTTGCATATCCAAGACAAAAAAAATGAATAACAAATTCCCATTTGGGAAAATAAGTATTGAAAATTTAAGGGAATAACAAGCAATATCTCGAAAATGGTTCACTCAACAAAAAAATGTATATGACATAAATTGTGTATTTTAACGCGATCTACAATTTTTGTGTAGTAAACGATTTTGTCTATCTCTTATGGTTTACTAGTTACGCAAAAGTCGTTCACAATGAATAATACCTTTGGAGACATTCCCAGAAAATTCAAGGTATACATTTTATTATTCATAAAAATATCTCAAACATATGATATTTTAATCAAAATCGTTAGAGCCATTTTTGAGAAAATTAAAATTTTCGAAAAATGTTCCATGTGAAGGGTAATCTGGGGTGGGGGATTTTCTTGAAAACCTTCGTGTCGCATCTCTGCAAGATACTGAACTTAAATACTAAGTTTGGTGTTTATCCGATCGTTTCTGAGTTATGCTGTTCACAGACACACAGAGAGACATGTTTCCAAAAATGCTTTTTTTGGATTCAGGGGGTCTCAAAACATATATTTCCGGTGAAATCTCGGTATCAAATTTTTGGGTGGAATACAATACTTCCGCTACTTACTATATGTAGTAGAGAAAGTAAAAATTCTAATCAGGGATATATTCGTGCACACATTTGTGACATATTCGTTGCTCTATTGAGATTCTTGACTCTCGTGTATAATGTTTAAGTTGTGTAGCGCACATGAACGCACCGGCGTTAGAAAGATTTAGCGGAATCTTTTCGAGCAAAACTTCTGTGACTTACGGCAGCTGGCGCTTCGCTTAATTATTGTTATAGAAGTAATTAAGTTGTAAACTCAACATTCGGCTTCTTACACTGAACATTTTATTCAACATTAATATTTATCAGCTAACTAAACTGGGGTTATCCTTTCAAAATACATTCACGTATACCTTGAAATAAAGAACTCATAGCTATACCACTGTAGCAGCCGGCAGACTAGACGACGCAGAACGATTTAGGAGATGACTAAACTCCACAACAAAGCAAGTAACATTAAACTTTTTCTAAAACTGTGCAACTTCGAGATAGCAGTATCAAAATTTGAAGCTAAGGGCACGGCTTTAAAATTGTCGCACCGCCAAACAGCTTCAACGGTTTCTTTCCCAAATTTCCTTTCCTAAGTACCATTTCATTTCATGTATTATCAATACCCACCACCTGTGGTTCCGAATGAAGTAGAAACGGGCGTATATTCTATGTGTTCTATTTATAACTGGGCCACAGATCGCGTATATACGTAGCTCTCTAGCACTGCAGTGACCTCGGTATGTTCCACTAGTGCATTAGCGGTGAATGAACTGCTCAAGGCTACGTTTATCAGCTGTGTTATACTGTGCCTTCTGTTCGAGCTGTAAAGACTACAGTTGCATTGCGCATCTCAAAAGTGAAACTTTATTCAAGACATCTGTTTTTTGTGTGTGAATTTAATTCGATTGTTATTATTATTCCACCGCAATGCCTACCAAAAATTTCGCGCTTGAACCAAGAATTTTATGTACGATATATAGTAAAAACCGAATCATGTTGACTGGTGTATAGACATTTTCAGAAAATTTTTTCTGGTATTCCAGTTCCAGATAGAGACACTGTTAGATCTATGGATAAAAAATTTAGGACAATGGGATCGCTAAACGCCAAACCTAAGAAACGAAAAAGAAAATATAAACAACAGAGGGAAAAATTGACAAAATTGCTGCATCATTTGAACGCTCTGGGAATGTCATAGACGTGTTGCACAGCAAGTGGGTGTTTCAAAAACCTGTGTTTAGAGAGATTTAAAATTTAAACCCCACAGAATGACCATATTTCATGAATTACAACCTCGTGACGACGAGGAATGCCAGGAATGTCTCTATGCAGATGAACACCTCTTTCAACACAACTTATAACAAGGCTAGTATCATTATAGCGCATGTTACTATCACTCATGAGTAAGGAGTTTTAGAACGGAAAACCCCATAGTTTGTGCGCGGAGCACGCATATGCACGATCCCGGCCCGGCAATATAACGAACGCAACGTATATGCAAGAAATGTTTTATTTTCTCAAAAATGGCTCTAACGATTTTGATTGAAATATCACATACGACGGCGGATTGATAAGTCCATGAATTTGAGGACAGATAACGTTCTAATTACAGGTTTCTCGTTTGCACCCAAGTCTTAAATTTATTCTAGGTATAATCGCAGAAATTCGTCATTTGTTTCTTAGAAAATTGTCGAGAACGTCTAAAATAAGCAGATGTGTGTTGCTTCGTGGAAAATGGAGAAAAGTGAATTTCGTGTTTGTTAAAGCACTGCCTTTTACGTGGTAAGACGGTAAAGGAAACGGAAGAAAATCTGAACAAGTATTATGGGGACTCTGCTCCAACACATGACATGGTTCACAAGTGGTTCACAGAATTTCGATGTGGCCGTTCGAGCACAAGACTCGAGGTTGTTGAGGTTCTGTTGAGGTCACAACAGAAGAAATGGTGAAGAAAGTTCAGGATATTGAGTTGGAAGACCGTCGAGTGAAAAGCCATGAGATAGCCAAGACCGTAAACATCTCGATTGAATGGGTGTATAACATTCTGCACGAATTTTTGGATATGAGAAAGCTGTCAGCAAGATGGTTATCGCGACTGCTCACAGTTGACAACAAGCGGAATCGTGCGACCATCTCACAGGGATGTTTGAACATGTTCCAGCGCAACCCAAATGAGTTTTTGCGGCGTTATATCACGGTTGATGAAACTTGGTTCCATTACTAACAACCTGAAACCAAACAACAAACAAAGCAGTGGATTTCTTTCGGCGAACCTGCTCCAAAGAAAGCGAAAACCATTCCTTCGGCAGGAAAAATCATGACAGGTATCTTTTGGGATGCACAAGGGGTGATAAGACATCCACTACCTGGAAAAGGGTAAAACGATCACAGGTCATATTATGCTGCAATGCTGGATCAGTTTCACAAGTAATTTTTATAGAAAAGTCCCCATTTGACGAAGAAAAAAAGGTTCTCTTTCACCAGGATAATGCACCCGCACACAAATCAGTCATTGCCATCGGAAAATTTGTGAAATTGGACTACGAACTGCTACCTCACCTACTATATTCTCCAGATTTGGCTCAGAGTGATTTCTTCCTCTTCGCAAACCTGAAAAATTGGCTCGCTGGGAAGAAATTTAGTCTAGTGAACACACCATGGCAGAAACAAGCTTATATTCTGCAGACTTCGAAAAATCATAATTTTTGGAAGGGTTAAAAAATTGGAGAAACGTTGGACCACGTGTATTGAATTGAAAGGAGACTATGTTGAGAAATAAAATTGATATTTTGGGAAAAATTATTATTTTCTTTAAAAAGTCACTGACTTTTCAATCCGCCCTCGTATATTGAATTTTAGTGATGTTAGTAAAATGAGCCCAAATGTTAGTGCAAAGCATCAATTTGCTCTTGCCATGCATGTATAGAGGTTCTTGCGCTACTGAATCTGTATTGTCTGCCGATCCTCAGTGGAAGCACCCACAACAATCCCGAAACTACGAAACACCCTATAATGCAAATGCTGTTTACGTTCTCACACCAGCAGCCAGCGTTTCAACAGCTAGATATTGGGTAAATATCATATGTAGCGCCCTGTGTGTGTCAGAGCAAGCAGCAGGCTTGGGGTGAGGTGGAGATCAGGGCTGAATAATGAATGGGATACAGGGAGACTGCTCTGCCAATAACAATACAGTCTTTAGGATAACCCCCGTCTCTTACACAAATCACTTGAGCAAACACGCAGAAGGGGTCCCGTCTTGCTTTTATCATTTGGTTGGGCCATGTGTTAGAGAAAACCTGGTCCATATCATGTGGTTATCTCCGACACGTTCATTTTCCGATCACCAGAACAAGGGAACCTTGGCTTCATGGTTGTTTAGCACAAACTAACGCTCTATTTCCGAGTTGAAGTTTATAACAAATCCGTATTTACTTCATGCCTATACGTTTTGAGACTCCCTGAATCGAAAACAAGAGTTAGGCTTAGGCCCATGTGTGTCTCTGTTTTGTGGCTATGAAGAGCATAACTCAAAAATCTGATATGTTACGCTCACATGACTTTCTCTACTATTGTACAAACTATTTTTAGAAACGCTTATTCTCCATCTACTTCATTTTAATCGAAATAAACATTTGCAGCAACTATCTTATTGCTAATTGCAAGAGGAATATGGCAGGCTTTAAGCGATAGTCAAATATTTTAAGCGCTGGTTGCTATGTGGCGCATTCCATTCTCTTTGCATGTCCAGGACATAAAAAAAACGAACGGAAAAGTTCAATTTGGCGTACTGGTTTGGAGACGGAAAAACATGAAGTTTCAGATAGCATGAAACTGCACAACAGGTAAATGTAGATCTGCCGCAATCTCAAAGATTCTATATGTGTTGCTAATTAACTATTTCTTTGACTATGACTACCACTTTCACTGTTGTTATTTGCCATATTGCTTTTTTAATTGTAAACCCTCTATAGACTATGAAGTAGAGATGAAGTAGAAGATACAGGAAATTAAGAATAAAAAGAGATCAATTCCTTTAGCTGCAATGCATTCAATCATTCTTATGGTTCTTAATGCATTAATTTGTATGTCTATGAAATAAAAGTTAAAATTCATGACCCATTATTATCCCAGAAATTATTTAAGATATCAGTCTGAAATTGTTTTAGGATGTGTATGAGTGCCTTCTAAGTTCACGGATCTACTTTTTATCCAATGATATTGTTTATTAAGGGAGTCAAATTTTTATTAACTATGCCATATTTTGATTAAAATTTATCAGCAATTATTTATTTTTAAAAATAAATCTGATGTGTTACACTCACATGACTTTCTCTACTCTTGTATAAACTATTTTTACAAACCTTATTCTCCTTATGCTTCATGTTAATGAGATGTTAATCTTATTGCTAATTTTCTTGTAGATGCAAGGGAAATTGGTAGGCTTTAAGCGATAGTCAAATCTTTTAAGAGCTTGTTGCTATGTGAAGTATTCCATTCTCTTTGCATGCCCAGGGCATAAAAAACGAATAACAAATTTCCATTTGAGAAAAAGTACAAGTATTGGATTAAAAAAATAACAAGGTATATCTCGGAAATGGTTCACTCCACAAAAACAATGTATACAACATTCAATTGTGTGTTTTAACCAGCTCTACTTTTTTGTGTAGAAATATTTTTTGTACAGCTTACCCGTACTATTTATGCAAAAGCCATTCAGAATGAAGAAGACTTTTGAGGACATTCTCAGAAAATTCAAGAAATACATTTCATTTGCCATGAAAGTGTCTTAAACATATGATATTTTAATCAAAATCGTCAGAGCCACTTTTGAGAAAATCATAATTATCCATGTAAACGGTAGTTTGGGGTGGAGGGATTTTGTTGAAAATCTTCGTGTTGCATCTTTGAAAGATAGTTTGGTATTTATCCGACTTTTCGTTTTTAAGTTATTCTGTTCCAGACAGACACATAGACACAAACACACGGACATGTTTCCAATCAAAAAATTATTTGTATTCAGGGTACCTCAGAACATGTATTTCCTGTGAAACATCGATATCGAAATTTTGGGTAAAATGCAATATTTCCCCTACTTACTATACGCAGTAAAGAAAGTAATAATCTTTCAAGGTAGATTTCAATAGCAGATTCCAAAGTAGATTCGCAACAGCACTTAGAAGTCTTTATTATCCTAAAATTTCATTTATATATCTTCTATAGTTTCTGAGAAAACGGCTAATTTATACCACAAAATATCATTCACAGAAAAAAATCAAAGTAAAACTGAAGAAAAGAAACTCCGTTCATTTGCAAAGAAAGACACCCTATGGCTTGAGAAAACAGAATCTGACATACTTAACAGTGATGGCAATTTGTAGGGTAAAACTTCTCCTAAAATATGGGCTAAAGTTTACCTCTATACTCCTATAGAGTATGATCTTTCTTGTATGAAAAATAGCAGATGCAACACCATTATTCAAATATGTTTAAAATGAAGAACTCTGCTTGCAGTGATGAAATATATACGTCATTAAGAGGAAATTCCAATTAATAAGACTCTAAAAAGCTAAGAATATCATTTTTGGCAATTTTTCGCTATTTAGTCTCCCCTAAAGCTTTTAATTGGAAGTGAGTTCTTCACTGTTTGCACCAAAAGAATGGGTTACTACTATTGCAAACCACAAGCTCGCCAAGTTGTGAGATGGAGATACCGAACCCAAGTGGAGGGCCAGTCTCATTAATGAAGAGTGTCACGGGACATCTGCCGTGAGAACGCCGTCAATAAGCTAATGACTCAGGGACAGGGATGGAAAGTGCAGCCCTCTATCACGTTGCCAATTAGAATATTGAACGTCGGATGCCAACTTAAAACATGGCTTAGCATCAGCGCGCACCAGACTCTCGTAATATGTTCTACAATAAATTCTTCTTGTATTATTCTTTACGTATTTCGTGATAACCCGCATTTTGATGTATTTTGGGCTTGCAATGTAATGTAAACCTTACAAATAGTAGAAAATAGTTACTATAACTCGCTTTATGTTTTTGAATATTGCTTCATATGAATTTTAGATTAGGTTAACATTTTAGTGGTGCCTTTTACAAATCCTAAAAAATATTATTTATATATATATATATATATATATATATATAAAACTTTCTGGTTAAGAAGATTGTTATAATTCCTCTTGAGGCAGTATGCCTAACACTTAAATGATTTCAGTCTAATTATATAATATAAAATTCAATAACAGCCTGCCTTAAAGCAATATTGTATAAATAACATATAAAATTATGTAACAGTCATTGTATTATATTTATATTATTATGTACAAGTTTAATAATGTTATGTGAATGTATTACGTAATTTAACAATGTAGCAGCTGTGGGAATATAGGTCAAAAGTTGCTAACAATGAGGTAACAATGAGGTAACCTTGAGGCAATAATGAATTGGAAAGTTTAATAATGCTACTAGTAATACTTGAGCAACAATAATGTAATTTTTTAGACAGTTTATAAATAGCCAATCAAGAACCAGAAAAAGCTCAAGTTAAAAGTATTCTATTGGAGTAGGATTAGCCAATCAGAAACTGAAATAGAGAAAATTGTACAAATTCAGGCGCAGTTGCTTGTAGACAGCGTTCCTAACTGGACGCGAGACGCGTCCTCGAGAAGTTTAATACGTATTCAGTGTGAGACGATAATTCATTACGGCGAAAATATTATAAAGTTTGCGTGTTAAAAAGTTGAAGTAATTAATAAATAATCTCACAGCTCTCTATATGAGTGAAGTGTTATTTAATCGTGTGAAGGATTAATAAAAGGAGTGAAGTAAATATTATAATTTGTGTAAGCCTACATTCTTCAGCCGCACCACCCCCTGTTAAGAGAAACATGTTTCTACAAATTAATGCTGACGCAGCCGAGGCAAACATAAATATATATAATATTTAAAGAAACATAAAAATACAAAGTTGATTCCTAAACTTGGAGCGAAGACCACCGGAAAGTGAACATTGGGGCGAATGTCACCGGAAAGGTAAATTAGGAGCGAAGACCACCGGAAAGTGAACGTTGGGGCGAAGGCTACCGGAAACTTTGTACTATACGTGAGACATTCAATCATCAAGTTTGGCTTGTCAACAGTGAGGTAAATCATCTTTCTCACTCTTTAAGTTCAAGAAACATAAAAAGTACATACATTTTCAGTCAGTAGAGTAGTACTTATTGCTAGCGCTAACAACACGGCCTCGGCTCTTGTTATCGTTAACAATAGTTCCTTCCACTCAACAAGGTGATGATGTTACGGAACAGCAAACAGCGCGTAGCTATTAGTTAGCGGCTTTAACAAGTTGTTAAGCTTTAACCAGAAGTTACAGAATATGTGTGAATATACCTAGTTTTTCCATCATAAATTTTATATCAAATCGTTTTCACATTTAATAAGGACAAGTTGAAGTGTCCACATGACTTTCTCTGCCTATCGCTTATTAGTGGATATACAAATTATTCTTACTAAGGTTTATTTTCTTATCTACATCATTTTAATCGACATAAATCTCTCCGGAGTTAACTACATTACACATTTCGTTATAGATACAAAGGAAATAGCGATAGTAAATGTTTTAGAACTGGACGCTATATGTTGGCCTTAGAATCCTATACTGTTTCTATGACATCGCGAGAAATAACTGAAAATCGAAAGGACGTTAAAACAATAAGTATTGAGCAATTTGAACCATTAATAACGGATATCTCTGAAATGGCTATGCCACAGAAAAGTTATTTGAAATATTGTGTGTTATAAAGAGATCTACACTTTTTGTGTAGTCGTTTTCGCCTATCGCTTAACGTTTACCAGTTATACAGGATTATACAAAATTCCAAAATGAAGAGGTTTTCACAGGGTATTCTCAAGATATACATTACTAAATTCAAGATATACGTTTTGTTTTTCATGTAAATATCTTTAAGATATGCTATTTTAGCTAAAATCGTTAGAACCATTTTTAAAATAATCTGATGTGTTGCAATCACATGACTTTCTCTAATCTTGTACAAACTATTTTTACAAACCGTTTGCAGAAGCTATCTTATTGCTAATATTCTTGTAGGTGCAAGGGGAATTGGTAGGTTTTAAGCGATAGTCAAATATTTTAAGTGTTTGTTGCTGTGTGGGGCATTCAATTCTCTTTGCATGTCCAGAACAGAAAACCGAATAACGAATTCCCATTTGAGAAAAAGTATAAGTATTGGAAAATTCAAACAAATAACAAGGGATGTCCTGGAAATGGTTCAGTCGACAAAAAAATGCATATGACATAAACTGTGTGTTTTAACAAGATCTACGTTTTTTCGTAGTAAACTTTTGTCTTTCTCTTGCGGTTTACCAGATATGCAAAGGTTATTCAGAATTAAGAGGACCTTTTGGCGGGATTCCGAGAAAACTCAACATATACATTTCATTTGCCATGAAAATATATTAAGTATATGATATTTTAATCAAAATCGTTACAGCCATTTTTAAAAAATCAAAATTTTTTAATTATATTCCATGTATAGCGTAGTCTGGAGGGGATTGTTTTGAAACTCTTCGTGTTACATCGTTGGAAGATACTAAACTAAAATACTAAGTGTGGTATTTATCTGACTTTTCGTTTTTGAGTTATGGTGTTCACGACAGACACAGGACATGTTTCCAAAGCTGCTGTATTTGGATTCAGGAAACCTCATAACATGCATTTCCGGTGAAATCTCGGTATCGAATTGTTGGTGGAATGCAATACTTCCCCTACTTACTATACGTAGTAGAGAAAGTGAAAATAAAATATTTCGAAAAATGTTCCATGTAAACGGCAGTTTGGGGCAGAGAATTTTCTTGAAAATCTTTGTGTCACATCCTTAGAAAATACTAAACCTAAATACCAAGTTTGGTGCTTATCCGACTTTTCGATTTTGAGTTATGCTATTCACACACACAGACGGACCTTCTTATAAAAATGCTTTTTTTGTGTTCAAGTATCCTCAAAATATGTATTTCTGGTGAAATCTCGGTATCAAATATTTTAGTGGAATGCAATACCTTCTCTACTTTATACTATGTACACGGTAGAGAAAGGAAATATGTTTCACTGTATTATCCCTCATGCTGTGTTTTAAACATAGAAACTTTACCCATTGGTATCCAAGCTGAACGTTTTTACTTTCTCTACTACGTATATTAAGTAGGGGAAGTATTGTATTCCACCCAAAAATTCGATACTGAGATTTCACCGGAAATATATGTTTTGAGACCCCCTAAATCCAAAAAAAGCATTTTTGGAAACATGTCCGTTTGTGGGTCTGTGTGTTTCTGTGTGTCTGTGTGTCTGTGTGTGTCTGTGAACAGCGTAACTCAGAAACGAACAGTCGGATAAACACCAAACTTGGTATTTAGGTTCAGTATCTTCCAAAGATGCGACACGAAGGTTTTCAAGATAATCCCCCCACCCCAGATTCCCCTTTACGTGGAAAATTTTAATTTTTTGATTAAAATATATGTTTAAGATATTTTCATGACAAATGAAATGTATATCTTGAATTTTCTGGGAATGTCTCCAAAAGTATTCTTCATTGTGAACGAGTTTTGCATAACTGGTAAACCATAAGAGATAGACAAAATTTTACTACACAAAAAATGTAGATCGCGTTAAAATACACAATTTATGTCATATACATTTCTTTTTTGTTTTTTTTTTGAGTGAACCATTTTCGAGATATTGCTTGTTATTCCCTTAAAATTTCCAATACTTACACTTTTTCTCAAATTCGTTATTCATTTTTTTATGTCCTGGACATGCAAAGAGAATGGAATGCTCCACATAGCAACCAACGCTTAAAAGATTTGACTATCGCTTATAACCTACCATATTCCCCTTCCATGTACAAGAAAATTAGCAATAAGATTGACATCTCGACATCTCGATTAACATGAAGCATATGGAGAATAAGCGTTTGTAAAAATAGTTTGTACAAGAGTAGAGAATGTCATGTGAGTGTAACACATCAGATATTTTTGGATAAGAAGAAATACAATTTAACAGTATAGCCATTAAATAAATTAAACGCAGCGGCGTTTGCAATTGGAAAGTACATAGACCGTTTTAAGATAAGACACAGACACAAATGTCAATGTGACAGGCAGCATGGGGTTGGAGCGAGCCCTTGGTGGCAGATGGAGGGTGAGGGATGCACAAAAGCTCTGACCCTACTGTTAAACGCGCAATAAAAAAAGTATTACAAGATAAGTTGTGTCGTCTAACACTACCACATTTGTACCTCCCTTTTTTACTTCCTTAACAGGATGATTAAGCTGGTCGTGACACACATTTCACAGTGTGTCATACTGCACCATAGGGATCAAAACAACAATTGGTGGTTCTGATGGAAAAACAGCACATATCCATCGATTTACTCATGTCCTGTAGTGTTTGCTGCGAGAGCAATATGTTGTGTTTCCCAGACAAACTTGCCAATTTCAATCGTTTGGAATTAGGCTATTTCTAATAAATTGTAACGCGTGCGAATAAATCGCATAACCTTGATAAATATGTAAGTATACCATAAACTGTCATTCAAGTCCAGTCCAACACAAATATGAAAGGTTTTCGTAAACCTTTGTACCTATGTATATTTTACATATATTTTACATTTTACTTGTGTGGGAATTTCACGGCAGCATTGTGTGATAGGATGTTTTGTAATTCTATCAGTTTACCTAAGGTTTTATTAACTTTTAACGTTAGCATTGCATTGAACATTATGCATTGCAACATATCTTAGGTGATAGCCCGGCACTCTTGACATAAAGGTAAAAGTGCGTATCCCGGACGGGCCCCCGGAACCGAGGCAGGGCACGGCACGCAGCCAATCGGCCCACTGTGCTTCCAATGTGATCCCTGGGAGAGAAGGATGAGGAGAGAGACACCCGAAGGGCGACCAGATCCGGATGCCTACAGGGGCAAGCATGAAGGGGTCCCTAACCTTTCCAGATATAACGCATTCTGCGCCGCACGATCCCTGCTCACAAGCCACCAACCTCCAGGGTTCCATGCTGAGGAGAGACCTAACTGAGCGGTACCACAGCGACGCCAGGGAAGAAACATTTACAAAGCGCAAGCCACCGACCAGTCGCAATCCGCCGAACACCGTCACCTGGTCCTACAGCCCTGAAATAGATGACAACGAAGATGATAGGTACAGGAAATGAGAGGAAGGAGAGTCTAGTAGAAGATGAACCATTTCAGCATTCGCCTGGCGACCCGGGGAAACCGCAAAAAATCCATGGGCCAGAGTGGAGGTCCCGAATGCGGGCCACAGACATAACCGCCTGCGCTATCCCGGCCGGTCACTCCTGACATAAGTTAGCACATTCTAAATTCATCGCAACAAATGTAAAATATAAAACATCGACAAAATTGTAGGTGATTCATGATACGATTAACCATTAAGAACTAATCAAGAAGGGAACAAAATACAATTTGTTCTGTATTTGTGGCAGGCCCCTATCTTAACCATTACACCATGAAAATTTTGTTTGCCAATGACCTATAAAGACATGAGTACCGTTGTGGCTATTGGACAGGTTTGCATCGTGCTTGTACTTAACCTTTAAGACAGTACAACCTCTGATACATATCTCCCCCCTCAACGAGTTGCAGCCCGTTACATATTTTATTGCACTGTATTCTACTTTAAGCTAACAAACGTTCCGAGCTTTCGGAAACATTCGGCTGTGGAAAAATACGATTTTAACTCCAATTCTAATAGGTTAAATGACAATGATTTATAATTTTTTGATTTTTGCACAATCTAGAATACAAACTTTTCAAAATATGCCAAAAGTTTGTTATGTATTTCAGTATAACGGCATAACTAAGGGCCTCGAAAATCCCCACAGGACCTGATTAAACGTTTAAACGTTGGATATTATAGAATTGGAAGCGAATTGTATCGACGGATTTTCAGAACCTCATGTTGGCTGAATATTCTGATACAAGTAATCTCTGATATGTCATCAATGTTGTTTAAACAAAAAAAAAACTGCGCCCATGTGTGACATAGAAGTTTTGCCCTACAAAACACTCTGAAATTAAGCATATATGTCTCAACAAATGTAATATTCAAAATGTAAAAAATACATTCAGTAAATCCATTAAAATGATAATAAAATAATAATATTTATTGTAAAAACTGTTATTTTATATACTTGCAACATGTACAAACGATAAACAAGAAAGTTTAGCCACGTAGGCTACTGAAGCTGTATTGTACATTTTGCGTATAAATACGCACTCGGGAGGTAAATATGCCATTAAAACATTTACAACAAGTCATTAAAACCAGTTAAATATTTTTAGACAGCCTTCTAACACAGAGCACACGAGCTAAAAGATTATGACCAACTTTGGTTTCAAGTTCAATCACATGGTAATTACCCTCTGTATTTTTACATGTTTAATAACTCGACTTGGTTTGATTATGTTTTAATTTTCATTATGTCTTTTTACATGATTAATGGCGCTCGCATTATCTGTTTACAATACAAATCGCAATACTTCAATGTATCGCAATTCGTGTAGATTTAACCTATTCGTTACACTGGCAGCTTTCTTTGATCAAAAACGTTACTCTTTTATCGAATCTACATAAAGATTAAATGGCGGCAATTATAAATTCAGAAGAAACTGAAATGGAAGCGAAATTACAGAAGTAGCAGAAGGGATAACATTAGAAGTACTTACACAAGAAATCCAGAAAGCAATATGATATAGCATTTAATCGCTTCATTGGCTGGTGTAAGGTAAAATATGTTGAAAATTATTTCACTGATAGTAACTAGCGAATCAAAAAAACATCAAAACACCCGAGATCTCGCTTCTTTACTTTCTCCGCTACGTATAGTAAGTAGGGGAAGTATTGTATTCCACCCAAAAATTCGATACCGAGATTTCACCGGAAATATATGTTTTGAGACTCCCTGAATCCAAAAAAAAGGAAACATGTCCGCGTGTGTGTGTGTGTGTGTGTGTGTGTGTGTGTGTGTGAACAGCATAACTCAAAAACGAACAGTCGGATAAACACCAAACTTGGTATTTAGGTTCAGTATCTTCCAGAGATGCGACACGAAGGTTTTCAAGAAAATCCCCCCACCCCAGATTATCCTTTACATG
Source organism: Deroplatys truncata (assembly GCA_030765065.1). Classification (NCBI taxonomy): domain Eukaryota; kingdom Metazoa; phylum Arthropoda; class Insecta; order Mantodea; family Mantidae; genus Deroplatys; species Deroplatys truncata. The sequence goes on from CM060984.1 coordinate 67,325,365, forward strand.
GAACATTTTTCGAACATTTTAATTTTCTCAAAAATGGCTCTAATGATTTTGATTAAAATATCATATATTTAAGATACTTTCATGACAAATAAAATGTATATCTTGAATTTTCTGGGAATGTCTGTAAAAGTGTTCTTCATTGTGAACGACTATTGCATAACTGGTAAACCATAAGAGATAGACAAAATTTTACTACACAAAAAATGTAGATCGCGTTAAAATACACAATTTATGTCATATACATTTTTTTTTTGTTGAGTGAACCATTTTCAAGATATTGCTTGTTATTCCCTTAAATTTTCCAATACTTATACTTTTTCTCAAATGGAAATTCGTTATTCATTTTTTTGTCCTGGTAATGCAAAGAGAATGGAATACTCCACATAGCAACCAGCTCTTAAAATATTTGACTATCGCTTAAAGCCTACCATATTCCCCTTGCATCTACAAGAAAATTTGCAATAAGATTAACATCTCGATATCTCGATTAACATGAAGCATATGGAGAATAAGAGTTTGAAAAAATAGTTTGTACAAGAGTAGAGAAAGTCATGTGATTGTATTACATGAGATTTTTAACTTCATTTCTCTTGTTTCAAGAATGCATTCCAAAGGTCATCTCTGTTGGTTTCAAGAATCAATATAGTATTATTGATATTTTTAAAATTCAAGCACTGTCTATGCCACACGTATTAAAAGTGGTTTTAACCCTTGTAACACAATCTACTATTATATTTTATGTTTTGTAGTTTTGGATAGTGCCAAGAATATTGTCGAAGAAATACAAAAATTGTGAACATTTATAACTATGCCAAAAAGCCGCGGTGCCTTAATGCTGTCCAGAAATAGGATTAATTTAAATTGTTAAGCATTTTAAATATTTTCATTGCTTATTTAGTATGCATTTTACAACTCTATAGTAAAGACTAGGCTGGCTACGCAGCGGTCTTGGCTTTGGCGACAGGGCCATCTAATTATCGCACGTACCTACTTGTTATTAAGTCCTGCAGAAAACCAAGCCTGAGAAACAACTGAATTATATGACTCAGAAGTCACATTCAGAGTCCATAATTAACATCACGCGCTTAGTAGCCGCAGTCTAACAAGACAGTTTATCAAATGATACGCACCTGATAAACAATTAGAAAGTTGAAAGAGCTTGAAGATTCACGCAAATGTCTTCCTCAAATGCATTTTAGGAATCGTAAAACATAACTTTTAAGAATATTAATTGATAAGATAGAGTTCTTGCTTTTTCAACCAGGTTCGATTCCCGACTGCAACGGGGGAATTTTTTTAATAGAATATATTCACTACTCCCCGTAGAGTCTGACAGGGTGGAATGCGAGTTTTTTCTTAATGAAAAATCAGTAAAAGCTTAAAATATCAAAGTTTCGTCGGGATATCGAGTTTTATGTATTTTTATGCCCCCGTGAATTAAAAAAAAAGTACTTGCATTAGTGTGTGTGAACAGCACAACTCAAAAAAGAAATGTCGGATAAATACGAAACAGTATTTAAGTCCACTTTCTCCCCCCCTCCCGCCCTTCGTATGGAAGATTTTCTTTTCAAAAATGATTTTAACAATTTTGATTAAAATGCCTTATGTTTAAGATGACTACATGATGAATAAAGTGTATGTATTTAATTTTCTGGGAATAGCCTGTGAACTTCCCTTCATTCTGAATGGCTTTTACATAATTCTTGTAAAAGTAGTAAACCGTAAGAGATGGACAAAATCTTACAGAACAAAAATGTCGATCTCTTTAACTCACAATTCATGTCAACTTTTTATGATATATATCATTTCAAAGATATTCCTTGTTTAAATTCTATTCTTCCTTCTAATGCTAACTGACTATACATTTTTAAGTAGTGGAACTATTGCATTTCACCCAAAAATTCGATACCCAGATTTGACCGGAAATACATGCTTTGAGATCTCCCGAATAAAAAAAACATTTTTAGAAAAATTTCCGAGTGTATATCTGTGAACGAAATGTCAAAAACGAAAAGTATCTTTCAAAAATGCGACAGGAAGATTTTCAAGAAAATACCCCACCCCAGACTACCCTTTACATGGAACATTTTTCGAAAATGTTGATTCCCTGAAAAATGGCTCTCACGATTTTCATTAAAATATCATATACTTAAGACAATTTCATGACAAATAAAATGTATATCTTGAATTTTCTGGTAATGTCTCCAAAAGTATTCTACATTCTGAATGGCTTTTGCATAACTGGTAACCCGTAAGAGATAGACAAAATTGTTCTACAAAAAAAATGGTAGAGGTCGTTAAAGCACACAATTTATGTCGCATACGTTTTATTGTGGAGTGAACCATTTCCGAGATATTCCTTGTTATTTGTTTGAATTTTTCCAATGCTTACACTTTTTCTCAAATGGAAATTCGTTATTCGTTTTTTTTTTTTTTTTGGTTTTTTGTTATGTGCTGGACATGCAAACAGAATGGAATGCAACCAGCTCTTAAAATATTTGACTATGGCTTAAAGCCTGCCATATTCCCCTTACATCTACAAGAAAATTAGCAATAAGATAGTTTCTGCAAATGTTTATCTCGATTAAATGAAGTATATGGGAAATATGCGTTTGTAAAATAGTTTGTATAAGAGTAGGGAAAGTCATATGAGTGTAGCACATCAGATTTTTTCTCCTGGTAATGTAAAAAGCATGGAATTTCAAATCCATCACATAGCAAGACTCTCTTTAAAAATCTGACTATCGCTTTAACCTCCGTATCTTTCGTTTACCTACAACGAAATATACAACGGTGTATTGATATATTATCTCGATTAACAAGAAATAGATAGAAAAACAAGATTTTGTAAGAATATTTTGTAGTAGAGAGAGCAGAGCAGGCTGGCTCCGTGATTTGGTCGTGGGTTCTTTAATTAAGTCCTTGTTGCATATAAGCGTTACTTGACAGTGCGTGTTTGTGTATGTGTTGAGCCTGGCCTCGGGCAGGATTTACTTGTTTAGTGACAACATGGATACAAAAGATGCGAGCTGGTGTTACCCCGGATATGTCGACTGGAAATAATTTAATATTCATTACGATTTAGTGTCGGTGGGGTAAGGGAGAGATCAAGTGCACTGGGGGAGGAAAGTATGAGGTCGATCCCCTCCCCAGTAACAGTTGATTGAAAACAGGCCAAGTGGAATAAGCCGCGGGAAGGGGTGGGAGTGAAATATGTCTCATCTTTAAACACAGATACTCATTGTTAGCGCGTCACAGGTTACACCACCTGCTTATACTTACATGACGGATTATTTTTTATGTGCAAGTGACCAGCTGGTTGTTGCAGTGAAAAGAAGAAATGTGCAACTGGTTAATGATCCAAAACGATGAATATATGAAGCTTCCTAGATGGTATAATGGAGTATATGAACCGGAAGTTGCTGACTTCGCTCTTATTATGTGTTCTTCACGTGATTCAGCCGCCTATCTCACCAGCTTAGAGATATTTCTCTACTACCTACTATAGTAATTATTTCATTCCACCCCAAAAATTCGACATAGAGATTTCACCGAAAATGCAAATTTTGAGGCCCTCTGAATAAAACTCACTTGACTTTCTCTACCCTTTATCGTTTATTAAAGCTGGTTTTTCTATCTACTTAATTTTAATCAAAATAAACCTTTGCAGAAACAGCTGCAATACACATTTCGTTATAGATACTAAGGAAACAGCGATAGCCAAGTGTTTAAGAAATGGACGCTATACACTCGCCTTAAAATTTCATACTGTTTGCATGCAATCACGAGAAACAACTGAATTTTGACAGGACTTAAGCCTGACTAACTAATTCACAATTTGAACTATAATAACGGATATCTCAGAAATCGCTTATGCCACAAAAAAGTTATTTATTCGAAATAAATTGTGTGTTTTAAGGAGATCTACATTTTTTGTGTAGTGTTTTCGTCTATCACTTAACGTTACTAGTTATATAGGATTACAAAATGTCCTACGAATGAAAAGGACTTCATAGGCTATTCACGGAAAATTCAAGACATAAGCCTTGTATACGTCTTTAAAACACAATTTATTTTAAACATTTTTTTAGCATCAGTATTTGTGTGATATCCACTATTATTGGTTTGAATTTCACGTTAATTTGTACTATCAATATTCAGTTATTTTTTGTTATGTTATGGAAAGAGTTTGGAAGCTCAAGACTAGTATATAGCGAGCCACTATAGTTGTACTGGTTGTAAATTAACTGTCATGGAACTAAATGACTTAACACGTGTCCTCAGGCTTGCGTCAAGTGGCAATCCTAAATACTTATTAATGAGCGAATTGCTTATTAAATAACCAATAACACACTCACACACAAACACATAGGTACTCTCACATTCAAACGCCAGACTCTGGGCATACCGTGAAATGAAAATTGGTTTAAAGACAACTTTCTTGATCCCAGCCGGGAATCAAACCCGGAACACCTCATATAGCAGACCTTTTCTCTACCAAATGAGCGCTGGTACCAGTAATAGCAGTTAAAAGTGTTCGTTTTCAAGTAATGATCATTCATTTACCCTTCTCTCTGTCGTTATGGAGCCCCCTTTGCATTTTTACTTAGTCAAACCTTTTGGCATTCGCGCTATCCGGTACACACTAACTTCAACTAAGGACGGCTTGTGTGTGCCACCTGGTGTGTGTGTTCAGAATGATCACTATAAATAGGCAACACGCAAAATAAAAATACAGATAGGATACTATTTCTTTTACAGGTCTACCTCCGTGATGTTGGGGTAACGTGTTTGCCTCACATTCAATGAGTTCCGAGTTTGAACCTTGGTTAGGTTGAGTTACGTAGGTAAGGTTTCTTCCGGGGGTTTTCTAATTTCGGGGAATTCTAATCTCTAAGAACTCCGAGCCCATTTAAGCATAATTTCAACCATTTTGTTCAAACACCATCCGATATGGCCAACCTGGTTAAAGGATGTTAAACCTCAAGTTAAAAAGAAAAATACTTTGCAGTATTGGAATATTAAAGTCCTCTAGGCTAAGAGAAACGTTAACACACTAGCTTGACAGTGACACGGGGCGGAGTAATTTTTTTGCGAAGGACAATATGACCAACACCTATGGATGTGAATGTATAACTGGAAAGAATTTATAGCCTCATTGATTGTAGTGCGCGTGCTGACAGAATACTTGCACTTTATGATCGAATACTTTAATAAATATTATTTAAAACGTACAACTAAATGGGTAATAAAACATCTGAAGACAACACCATTGGTTACTGCATGATTTATAGTGAGAAATTTATTCCAGGAGAAACTCTGTCTCAGTGCCTTGCTAATTGCTATGGCGGCCATCTCCTCATCTCTAAGGAAGGTTTCTGACACTGAGATTAGGAGAGTATAAAGTTAAAATAATAATAATAATAATAATAATAATAATAATAATAATAATGATATATATATACGTACGCTATATTAAACCCAAATCAACTCAGAGATTGGCAAGTTTTGAAATCAGCGCAAGAGAATTGTACCTAAAGCATATCCCTTCAGTGAACAAAGAGGTAATAGCTAGAAAAGAGCATCTGACAGGCCAAGCCACAAGAGAGATGTCCCCCAAGCAGCTCAACAATGGACTTACAAGTAGCTGTCAGCGCTTTGAACGATTCCATCCGCTTCTTCGATTATATTACAAGTTCATTTACAACGGTCCTTTGTAAAATAAAAAACTATGTGTACACTCTCAATTATTTACGTCCAGTATAATATAGCTATTTACAAATGAATGTCCTTTAAAATGAAATGCGGCTGCAAGAAATAAGTCCTATATCTTTGCAACTGAAATACAGAGTGAGCCAAAAGACTCCGAACCGCCTGCGTGGTCTTTTTCCTGTCCGCGTCCTCGGCCGTCTGCTGCTATCATAGAAAGGCGCGGATGAAGCATACAGCATTTTTAAAACTACTTTTAAAGGCTATCAACTTTGTGAAAGGAAATGAAACTGGCTACCGTTGTTGACCATACATTTTTGGCACCTGTTTAGGAAACATATTTAAAGAAGGCCAGTGTGTCTGTGAACAGTATAGCTTAAAATATGAAACCTGACATTTAACATCCAAAGATGCGACACAAAGATTTTCAAGAAAATCGCCCACCTCAAACTACCCTTTATGTGGAAATGTTTGGAAATATTTTATTTTCTCAAAAACGACTAACAATTTTAATTCCAATGTCGCATTTAAACACATTTACATGACAAATAAACTTTATATCGTGAATTTTCTGGAAATAGCCTATGAAGTCCTCTTCGTTAGGAAGGCATTTTGTATAACTTTGTATATCTTGTAAAGTTAAGCGATAGACGAAAACTTACTACAGAATAAATGTAGATCTCTTTATTTCAAACAATTTTTTTGCGGCATAAGCCATTTGCGAGACATGTGTTATTAATGGCTCAAATTGTTCTGTTATTTTTTTAAAGTCCTGATGATTGTTTTTCGCGATTGCATGGAAAGAGTATGCAATTTTACGGTCAGTATATATAGCGTCCAGTTCTTAAACATTTGGCTATCGCTATTCCTACTGTATCTGCAATAACGAAGTGTGTAATGTAGCTATTTATGAATAGGTTTATCTCATTAAAAAGTGTATAGAAAAATAATATTTCGTAATATATTTGTATACTCTCTAATAAACGATAGTGGATAAAGTCATGTGAAAGTAACACATCAGATATTTTATCGGGAAGCTTCACTGCAGTCATTTGCAGAAGCAGATGATACGGAGGATTGTGTATCTGGAGGATTATTAGACCTTCTGTGCAGAATAACCGCGAGTTTTCTTTAAAATTTACATTTAACAACAGGTTCTAAATAACTACAATTTTCTATACAAATGTCCCATTACGTTAGAAACTAATTGATACAAAGTGATGAATTTCTACTACCCATTTTCAGCTAAATAAGGCTTTACCTTAATGAAAATGCTTACATATATAATGTGGCTATTTTTTAAATTTAAAATCTAATTATTTTTCATGAGCATTTTAAAATTATGCTAAAAATACATAAATTTTCTCGGGGTAAACAAAAGGTTATTCTTTTTAATCAATCAACAGTAAAAGTGTTCCAGAATATGCATTTAACAATAGATATTGGGTCATCAATTGGTAAAACTTAACATTGGCAATATAGGACATTTAGATTTCCCTTAATTAGAATCATTAATGAAGAAAAGTAGCATACACAGTGATTAAAATGTATTAAGTGTAATAATTATTTTCAATTATAAAAAGCTAATTTCATATCTTGGTAATATTATCTATTATACTTTGTGTTGCAAATCGCTTTATATTACCAATATTACACCTGTATATGAAGCCTGCTTTGTTAACCATTTAAATTTAATAATACGTTTAAAATCAGATCATTTAGTTCTGTAATTAATGGGCTAGTGACAAACATCTTGGGTAATAGATTTTTATCGAACTTTTTATGCATATATAAAACAGTTTTTTACTTTCTCTACTACGTATAGTAAATAGGGGAAGCACAGTATTAAACCCAAAAATACGATTTCAAGATTTCACTGGCAATATATGTTTTGAGGTCCCCTAAACTCAAGAAAAGAATTTTTAGAAAAAGGTCCTTGTGTGTGCTTATGGATAAAATAACTCAAAAACAAAAATCGGATACATACCAAACTCGGTATTTAAGCTCAGCATCTTCAAAAGTTGCGACACGAAGATTTTCCAGAAAATCCCCACTCATCCCAACAAACCCTTTATATGGAGCATTTTTAAATTGTCGATCTTTTTCAAAAATTGCTTTAACGTTTTGATTAAAATACCATATATTAAAGATATTGACATGATAAACGAAATGTTATATCGTGTGTTTTCTAGGAATATTCTGTGAAGTTCACTTAATTCGGAAGGCATTGTGTATAATATTTTATAACTGGTAAACGTTAAGTGATAGACCAAAACGCCTACATACAAAAAAGATATATGTCTCTTTAAAATACACAATTTATTTCGAATAACTTTTTTCTGGCAGCTTAAGCCATTTCGAGATATGTTACTAATAGTTCAATTGTTCAGTGTTTTTTTATTCTTTTAAAGTCCTGTAGATATTCAGTTGTTAAGGAAAGGGAGATTTCCAGACATTTGGATAGAGGCACGAGTAGTAATTCTTAGAAAAGGAAATGATAAGGATCCAAAACCAAAATTTCAATAAGCTTTTTTAAAATGAACAGCCTAAAAGAATCTTAATATATAATACTTATCATTGCTAGTTCTTAAGTTTAAATGTTGATTTTTTCTGCATTGGCCTTAAAGAAATTTATTTAAAGGTTTTAATTGATTTCATAAATTCATGAAAACATGTAAAATATGAAAAATTAATGAATCAAATATGAATGGAAAAACCCAACATGACATAACGATATACGTACATACACAGTTAGTGTCCTTAACTCTGTTAAGTAATATATTTGATTCATACGGTTATAATAACGTAAAAATAACAATTATCTCAAATATATTAAAATAAATGATCATGTTAAATAAGGAAGTATTTTGTAACGTACAACAACTATTTCACGACAGCAGCCAAGAAGAGGTGACGTGACAATTAAGAGATACGGGGCAAAGTTTAATGGAACAGGGTTTAGAAAGCTGTTTGTTGTGAATGAAATTTTCTACAGCCCTTTAAAGGCACCTGCAACAGTAGACAACCTTGTTAAAAGCAGACTGGACTCAGCTTGAGTCCATCTGTTTGTTTTTATTTAGTATTTCTCTTCTTTTGTGACGGTAAGGGGCACGATACACATCCAATAGCAATCTCCCCTGAGCCCAATACTGTCCGCACTGTGAAGTACAGCGGGCGGTCTTACACTTTCATTGAGCCAGCATTAGCAAAGTGCATATCCTCAGCAGATGCGCGCGCATGGACCGGAACGCCATGACCATTCGTGTGCAACGTTCCGGGGCGTGAATTCCAGTCAAAGTCAACGTGATTAATTGCCGAACAGCATTTCGCTGATTGAATCTTAATGCCCTTCTCTTTGCAGTTGTGCTTAGGGAACGCTTCAGTAATAAAGATTTAATCACACCACATCAAGTATCATTCTCGTTTAACAACTAAATGACAAGAAGCTACTATTAAGGACTCAGGAAGTGATTTGGATCCAAAAAGCATCGGGCAATACTTGTGTTTCTTTAACAAACTGTATTTGTAAGCAATGTTTTAAGAAGACATTGAAATGAAAACAAAACAACAAATCTGATGTGTTACACTCACACGACTTTCTCTACTCTTGTACAAACTATTTTTACAAACGTTTATTCTCCATCTACTTCATGTTAATCGAGATAAACATTTGCAGACTCTATCTTATTGATAATTTTCTTGTAGATGTAAGGGGAATATATATTTACAAGGGCAATTTGGAAATGCAGTAGCCTTTAAGCATATACATACCTCTTAATAGCTGGTTGCTAGGTGCAGCACCATTCCCTTTGCCACAGATTAATACTCTTTGCATATCCAAGACAAAAAAATTAATAACGAATTCCCATTTGAGAAAATAAGTATTGAAAAATTTAAGAGAATAACAAGTAATATCTCGAAAATGGTTCACTCAACAAAAAAAAATGTATATGACATAAATTATGTATTTTAACGCCATCTACATTTTTTGTGTAGTAAAATTTTGTCTATCTCTTATGGTTTACGAGTTATGCAAAAGTCGTTCACAATAAAGAATACTTTTGGAGACATTCCCAGGAAATTCAAGATATACATTTTATTTGTCATAAACATATCATAAACATATGATATTTTAATTAAAATCGTTAGAGCCATTTTTGAGAAAATTAAAATTTTCAAAAATGTTCCATGTAAAGGGTACTCTGGGGTGGGGGGATTTTCTTGAAAACCTTCGTGTCACATCCTTGGAAGATACTGAACCTAAATACCAGGTTTGGTGTTTATCCGACTATTCGTTTCTGAGTTATGCTGTTCACAGACACACACACACACACACACACACAGACACACACAGACACACAGACACACACACGGACATGTTTCCAAAAATGATTTTTTTTTGGATTCAGGGGGTCTCAAAACATATATTTCCGGTGAAATCTCGGTATCGAATTTTTGAGTGGAATACAATACTTCCCCTACTTACTATACGTAGTAGAGAAAGTAAAAATCTGATGCGTTAAATTCAGATGACGTTCTCTATCCTCTGTCATTTTTTTTAGTGGGTATACAGATTATTCTTACGAAAGTTTATTTTCTTATCTACTTCATTAATCGAGATAAACCTTTCCGGAAATCTGCATTACATATTTCGTTATAGGCACAAACGGAATAGCAGTAACTAAACGTTTTTAGAACTGGACGCTATATGCTAATCTTAAAATTTCATATTGTTTCCATGACATCGCGAGAAACAATTCAAAATCGACAAAATTTGAAAATAATAGCCAAGTGTTGAACAATTCGAACAATTAATACGGATATTTCGGTAATGGTTGATTCCACAAGAAAGGTTATTGTGTGTTTTAAACAGATCTACAATTCTTGTGTAGTACGCTTTAGTCCATCGCTTAACGATTACCAGGTATACAAGAAATACAACATTCATTCCGAATGAAGAGGACTTCACAGGTTATTCCCGGGAATTTCAAGATACACATTTTATTTGCCATGTAAATATCTTTAATACGAGGCGGATCAAAAAGTAACGCACAATAATTCTTTTCTGCCTTGGTATTGCAGCTAGAATGTTGCAATTTCACACAGATATAGTTTGACTTTTTCACTGCAGAGGGTAGTTTTTGTTTCATGTGTAGCTCTAGCGAGAGAGCGTGAACTACGCAAAAACTACGCATGTTGCTGTCGTCCACGTGTGTAGAGGAGAGAGGTGTGGTTCGATATTCAGGGGAACATGCGTGGCGTGTATGGGGATGATTATATAGACCGTAGCAATGTCCCCAGGTGATGTGCATTCTTCCTAGAGGGCCGTGTGAACCTTGGTGATTCGCCACGCTCCGGGTGGCCGGTAACAGCTGCAACCCCGCCGAATGTCAGAGGCATTGAGGCGGCAATTTTGAACGACCAGCGTGTGCAACTGCGAAACTTATCGCAACAGTTCAACATTTCCTGTGGTGCAGTGTACGATATTGTTCATGCCATGTTGAATTTTCGTAAAGTTAATGATCGCTGGGTGCCTAAGAACCTGGCAGACAATCACAAGGGCCAGCGAATGACGAGATTGGGTCACCTAATGCAGTACACCGCAGAAGAGCATGAACTTCTGAAAGGAATCGTCACTGGTGATGAATCGTGGACTTACCACTACACTCCCGAAACCAAGCAGACAAGTATGCAATGGAAACGTGCTGGATCCCCAGTGAAGAAAAAATTCCAAGTGACTCAATCTGCTAGGAAAGTGCTTGTGGCGGTATTCTGGGATACGCAAGGTGTTGTATTGGTGGACTTTGCTGAACGCGGGACCACTGTGAATGCTGCAGCCTACATGAAAACTTTGGTGAAGTTGCGCCGTGCCCTTCGTGGCAAACGCCACAACATGATTGCTGACGATGTCAAAATTCTTCGTGACAATACAAGCCCCCATGTTACTGTGCTGTTCGTCAGAAAATCACCAAATTTGGTTGGGAGGTGCTCCAGAATCCACCATACAGTCCGGACCTTGCACCGTCAGACTTTCATCTGGTCCCATGAAGAAATTGCTGGCCGGCCAACGCTTTGCGACAGATACGGAAGTGAAATCAGCAGTCCGCAGATGGCTATACTCCAAGGAAACGGACTTCTACGAACAGGGCATATTGAAACTGGTATCACGATGGGAGAAATGTGTTGAGAAACTTTCTGACTATGTCGAAAAGTAGGTAAAAGGTGTAAGTTCATTTGTGATATTTTTTTTTGTTTTAACTATTAGAATTTTTTGTAGAAAAATTATTGTGCGTTACTTTTCGATCTGCCCTCGTATATGGTGCTTTAATCAAAATCGTTAGAGTCAATTTTTAGGAAATCATAATTTTCGAAAAATGTTCCATGTACATTTCTTGAAAATCTTTGTGTCGCATCTTTGGAAGATATTGAACTTAAATACAAAATTTGGTGTTTATCTGACTTCATTTTTTAGTTATGCTGTTCACAGACAACACCGATCTTTCTCTAACAGTGCATTTTTTAAATTCAGGGCTCCTGAAACATGTATTTCCAGTTAAATCTCAATATAGAATTCTTGGGTGGAATGTAATACCTCTCTACCTACTATGTAGGTGGTAGAGAAGGTAAAAAGTTTTTAAAAAGACAATTTTTAGTTTTCGCCCTTAAAATTTCTTTGGCAACTGTTTAAAACGTAGATCATATACTTTAAGCCTGTTATTTATTTCTCTTTTCTGATCATGAGAAAGAAGAACATCCACTCAACACTTCAAAATGCACCGTTTAACATAGTTGAAAATTCAAAAGATCAATAACGAATATTTTGGCAAGCCAACGTTAAATCTGTTGACTTCATGACCCATTATGTCGGAAACTATTTAAGATATCAAACTGAAATGTTTTCAACACATGTCTTCTGAGTTCACTGGTCTACCTTTATACAACAATGTGGTTTATTGAGAAAGAATATTTTCTTAATTATACATTTTATTAAATTTTGTCAGAAATTAATTTTAAAATACAACTAACCAACGTATTAACACCAAAGTACATCAATAACAAAACTGATGTGCAGTTTCTATTTTGTCAAAATTTAATTTAGCTATCTTCAATAGTACTTGAGATAACGGGCCATTTATATCATAAAATGCCATTCTGAGAAAAAAAATAAAAGTAAAAATGGAGGAAAGAAAGCGCATATATATTTATAAAAACAATCACATTGCTTGGACCTATGGACGCTGCCATTTTTAGAAGTCCTACTTATTTGTAGAACAAACATTGCCTAAAACAGGAGCTCAAATCTACTCTCTACTCTAAAAAGTATAGGAGTTATAATTTTCTTTATAAAGTGGTGCAGAAATTCTCAGTACAAAATGGCAGGTGCAGTACAATTTTTAAAAAATATATTTAAAATGTAAATGTTGGTTCTAAAATAATAAAATATATATTAAATTAAAGACGTGATTCTAATTTATATGACTACACAAAAAAACTAAAAATTTAATCTTTTGGCAATTTTCGCCATTTAGTCTCTCCTTAATACAAACATTTTTATTTGATATGAACTGTATATTTTAATAGGCTCTACGAGCTTTTCTATTTTGTCGTTTTCCAGTTATAAGAATTTTTTAGACAGCAAAACTTCTAACTGTCGCACTAGTACGATAATCTTCATTATGACCAACTTTGATTTCAAGTCCAATCACATGGTAATTACCCTCTGTATTTGCACATGTTTAATAACTGTCTTGGACTGATTAGGTTTTACTTTTCATTATGTCGCTTCACATGATTAATTTCTCATGGCGTTCGCATTATCTGTTCACAATACAAATTGTCATACTTCAATTTATCGCAATTGTTGTAGAGTTAACCTATACTTATATTGGTAGACTTTTTGCTTTCTTTGATTTAAAACGTTATTTTTTTGTCCATATAACCTACACAAATATTGAATGGCGGAAATTATGAATTCAGAAGAAACTGAAATGAAAGAGCCAGGTGGAATTACAAAACAACAGAAAGAATAATAGAGAACTACTTACCCATAAAACTCCAGAAAGCAATATGATATAGCATTTAATCGCTTCATTGCCTGGTGTAAGGCAAAACATAATGAAATTAATTTGAGTGAAATAACTGCAAGCGAATCAACAAAACATCAAAACACCTGACATCTCGCTTTTTAACGTAATTTCTCTTAAATGCGATTTCTCCTACTTTCAGGAAACTTTTTCTAAAAAAAAAAAAAAAATCTGATGTGTTACACTCACATGACTTTCTCTACTCTTGTACAAACTAGTTTTACAAACGCTTATTCTCCATATGCTTCATGTTAATCCGATGTTAATCTTATTGCTAATTTTCTTGTAGATGCAAGGGGAATATGGTAGGCTTTAAGCGATAGTCAAATATTTAAGGGCTGGTTGCTATGTGGAACATTCCATTCTCTTTACATGCCCAGGACATAAAAAATGAATAACGAATTCCCATTTGACAAAAGGTATTGGAAAATTTAAGGGAATAACAAGAAAAAAAATGTATATGACATAAATTGTGTATTTTAACGCGATCTACATTTTTTGTGTAGTAACATTTTGTCTATCTCTTATGGTTTACCAGTTATGCAAAAGTCGTTCACAATGAAGAATACTTTTGAAGATATTCCCAGAAAATTCGAGATATACATTTCATTTGTCATAAAAATATCTTAAATATATGATATTTTAATCAAAATCGTTAGAGCCATTTTTGATAAAATTAAAATTTTCGAAAAATGCTCCATATAAGGGTAATCTGGGATCGGGGGATTTTCTTGAGAACCTTCGTGTAGCATCTCTGGAAGATTCTGAACCTAAATACCAAGTTTGGTGTTTATCAGACTGTTCGTTTCTGAGTTATGTTGTTCACAGACAGACACAGAGACACACACACACGGACATATTTCCAAAAATGCTTTTTTGGGATTCAGGAGGTCTCAAAACATGTATTTCCGGTGAAATCTCGGTATCGAATTTTTGGGTGTAATACAATACTTCCCCTACTTACTATAAGAGGAAATACAAGGCAATTTGTGTTCAAACTGAATAATAAACAGCTGGCGTTACTAATTGTGATTGCGTTAATACTATACTCATTGACTACATTTCGTAGCTTCTCTCTAAACTGTTCTTATTCGCTATAATTGCCTGAAAGCAGACAATAATTTTAAGGCGTTTTTGGCAGTGTTTTAAATTGTGCTTGTTTGTCGTGGGAAGAGCAGTTAAATTCGCATGTCACATACGACTACAATCTTGGCAGGCGCAAAGAAAACCCTTCTTTAAAAACTTGGCTGACTTTTAATAAAAATCCATTCGCTATTCCAAGAACCTCCTTCAGCTCCCATTCTTCTTTCAGTTCATTTCCAACATTTCATTTTCCCCTAACAGCGTTTTGTTCGCCCATTATTTGAACACACTCATAAATTTAAATGTCCAATGGTCACCGTCGACTTTTAGTTCTTTTTTTACGCTCTCTTGAAGCCTTTCTGTGATTCATATCTCAGCCAGAGAATTAAAAGATCTGTACGGTTTTGGCAATAATTCACTTGGGTGGTACATGAGCTGAGAACTTAACACAAGGTATTACCCTGCACATGTTCTCCAACCCTTTTAGGGCTGCCAACTCAGCAACCTGCCTTTTTTATGCTTAATCGAACTTCCTGTGTGTAGTAAAGTAAAACCACATTCAACGATCACGGAAATTTATTAAATAAAAAGCGTACGGGTACTATATGCCAACTTCATCTGAATGTTTCTGTTACAAGTGAGGCAGTATTTTATATCACAACACTGTGAATGCCACAATTATTGTATGACAATGATTTTAGATGTTTGTTAGCCATAAGCATTGTTAGGAAATAAGTTACACGGCCTCACTGAAACTGACAATAGAATGGGTAACAATGAAGTGAGGGGGTGAGTTGTTGATCACTAAGAAGAGACAAACAAATGACGTCAGGGTAGCGTGCCTTTCCTTAGAAATGGAGGGAATATCTTCCCTAGAGCATATGTGTTAGTAACTATGATTGGCTGACAAAACAGAAACTAATGATGGCGCGATTTAGCAACCAATAGCAGCTCTGTTATAATGTTTAGGCATTTCGAGGAGAGAGAGTATATATTCTCGAGCCATAAGCATGTTTCACGCAGTTCTAAAGAATCATTCACGAGGTACACGTCATACAGTTTGGAAGAATCTCTCGCGTCGTAAAGTTAGTTACAAAATGTGAAGTACGCGGCAACTAATACGACAGTAATTACATTCGGAAATATAACAGTTTCAGTCAGGTGTGTATCAAGATTAAATATGTGAAATTAATTAAGTGTGACGGCAATAAAAGTGTAAAAACAAATTCTTTTATCAGTGTTATCTTTTAGTAACAATTCCTTTCCGTTTACACGCCCTGCTCAGAGATATTTGCTCGACTGAGTAATAATAGCTAGCCGGAGGACAAAGAACCCACATTTTTTAAAAAAATAATAAAACAATAACAGGCGCTCAGCAAATAAGATAACACAAACTGATACGGTAATTTGTATCACAAATTACTCAAATGTAAATAATTATTTTAATATGAATATGTATTTTTATGTAACATTGATTTCAGAGGTTTAATAATTGTAATTATTATTGGTAAATAATAATATATGGCTCTACTGAAACTGTTAACGCAATAATGCAGCAAGGGGATGAGTTGTTTATCGTTACCGGGAACCAGGAAGTTACGTAATGTTTCGCGCCTTTTCGGTAAAAAAGCTTCCAGAATGTTCTCTAAAAGAAATATGTATTAGTGGTTTTCATTGGATGTTAAAATAGACGCTAATGTTGGCGCGTTTTATTAGCCAATAGCATTTCATTTATAATCTTTAGGCGTATCTTGAGGTAAGCGCATAAATAGCCAGGCTCGAAGTCGGTCGCCCCGCAGTTCAACAAGATTCTCAGTACACTACACGTCGACCCCCAGTTCAACGGAATTCTCAGTACACTACATGTCGCCAATCAGTCCTTCATTTCGTCATAAGTTACACGCAGCAGAATTACGAGAATCTAAAATATTATACAGTTAAATACACACAAAGTCGAAGTACGTGATTTAAAAGTGAGAAGTTATTACAAACAGTTTCAGTTTGGGCGAGTATTCAGATTAATATGTAAATGTGTTAGTGCACGTGTTCGACAATAAAACATAATAAAACACATTTCTTCACTAGTAATTTTTGGATAAAAGATTCCTTTCCGCTTCACAACCTGTAAGAAATACATGCCTACCAAGATCAGATGATAGCTAGCCGGTGGACATTTAAAACTGATACAAATTGCTACGCCAGAGGGAGCTACAAACAGAACAAATGAACCAACCAACGTATGACGTCACAAGAATGGCTTCCACCAACACTGAGGTAAACAAACATGGTAACTAATTCCGCCGCAAAATAGATTACTGCGACATAAGTTAACATCCACATCCTCGCTTTCTCTACTAACTATCTTTTATATAATAAGTAGAGGAAATTTTGCATTCCACTAAAACGTTAGATATAGAGATTCATAAATACATTTTATGAGACTCCCGGACACTTATTCTCCATCTACATCATGTTAATCAAGATATCGAGATAGGCTTTAAGTGATAGTCAAATCTTTTAAGAGCTGATTGCTATGTGGAACGAGCGCATACACAAAGACGAAGCTACAAAGAGAATCTCTCTTTACGTTAGTGTAGGTTACTGGATACTCTTGCGTCTCAAGCTGCAGGGGCATTTGAAGTCCCTATATCTACGGCTACGAGATGAGTGCGATTATCCAGGGAAGGTATGGTTCGTCGTAGTTCGGATCGAAAACGTTTGTTCACTTCTCAGTAGGACACGCACTTATAGAAGAGTCAGACAGGAATCCCTTCCAGCGTGTGTCTAACTTAGAACTAATACTAATTTCCCGGGTCAACCGCACAGCCTTGCGTCGTTTGATTACAACAGCGCCCATTGCTCGATTGGCAACTAAGACGCAGGATCTTACGACGATCCAAATATTCTCGCCTGGTCATTTTCTTTGTATGTCCAGCACATAAAAACAACGAATAATGTTTTTCCATTTGAGAAAATGTAAAATTATTACAAAATTAAGCAAATAACAAGAAATATCTCGGAAATGTTTCACTCCACAAAAAAATGTATGTATATGACATAAGTTGTCTGTTTTAACCAGATCTGCATTTATTGTGTAGTGTAATTCTGTCTATCTCTTACGGTTTACCAGTTATGCGAAAGTCATTCAGAATAAAGAGGACTTTTGGGGACATCATTCCCAGAAAATTCAAGATATACATTACATTTGCCGTAAAATATCTTAAACTTGTGATCTTTTAATCAAAATCGTTAGAGCCATTTTGGAGAAAATCAGAATCTTCGAAAAGTGTTCCATGTAAAGAATAGCCTGGGTTGGGGATTTTCTTGAAAATTTTCGTGTCACATCCTTGAAAGATACTAAACTCAAGTTTGGTATTCATCCGACTTTTCGTTTTTGCGTTATACTGTTCACAGACAGACGGACACAAAGACACACAGATGGACATGTTTGCAAAAGTGCTTTTTTGGATTGAGAGGGCCTCAAAACGTGTATTTCCAGTGAAATCTCGGCATCGAATTTTTGGGTAGAATACGCTATTTCCCCTGCTTACCTACTGTACGTAGTAGGGAAAGTAAACGTGCTTTTTGGATTCAGAGGGCCTCAAAACATGCATTTCCGGTGAAATCTCTGTATCGAATTTTTTAATGGAATGCAATTACTTCACTACCTACTATGTACGTGGTAAGGAAAGTAAAAAGTATTCGAGCAAGCAAAGCCTTAGACTTTCGCCACTGTCGTCAAACAAACCATGTCTTCCGGGATGGGATGACGAAGTAGAAGATTAAAAACATATGATCTTGATGTTCATACGAAACTGTGGCGGATATCTTAAGACGCAGTCTTCCGAAGACGTTCGCTACACTCAAGGACGAAATGCCTACTTCAGAAATGTTTACTCTTCAACCTAGATATGCTTTACTTATTATTTGACAATTTGGGCAATTCTTTAAAATGTACTTGCAGGCTATAAAACATTTCCAGGTATATTGTCGAGGAGAAGTTAAGGAGTTTGAAACCTAACATATTTATATGCTTCACTCTTATTTCCGTGGATATCAGGGAATTTTGTTTATTTATTACAAATATATTAAGGTATTCGAAATTACAATTTTAAAGATAAAAGTAAAAAAGCGTATTCTAAGTCATTTTACAATAACCGCAGAAAGGGATGGGGAATTAAATAAATGAAATCATCACTCGGCACTGCTCCAGTGAAGATATTATACCTATGCACCCCCAGGAGGGGGAGGAAGATGTGAGAGGAGACACCGGGCGGCCGAAACGAGGAGTGATGGCACAGCAATGACAGGGTCCCTACAGTTTCCAGATTGAGACGGACAGGCAGTCCGGAGACCCCAACCCACACACCTCTTTCCGAAGGGGCATCTGTTTACTTCCGGCAACCAGCCGAAAGCCGAGAGGCAGAGAAAGTTCCACGAGAGTATCCTTTTTCCCTGCCACGCCGCACCGAAACAGCTTCGCCGACACTTCCAACCCAACCCCTTAACGGGGTGAACGATGAATAAAATGTTGAATGGAACGAAATGGAGGGACAGTAAATTCGGGAGCTGAAAGAAACCACCCCAGCATTTGCCCTACGACCCGATAAAACCCGGAATAAACCCTTGGGTCAGAGTGGATAGTCGCCGGGAATCGAGCCGGGACCTCCCGAATGCGAGTCGTACGCCTTACCTCGCTCGGTTCATTCGAGACTTCATATGTGACAAGCCGGAGAACACAGCTAGTAATTTATAAATATAACAGTTGTAATTATTTCCTAATGAACGAGAAAAACCTGACGTCCTGGGTTAGAAATTTATATCTGGCAATTAGAATAATAAATCAAGCATAACCTTATGTAGCTCATTTTATTAGGCAATATTTGCTGGAAGCATCTGTACCATATATGACTGTTAATTACAAGAAACGGCATTTGAAATATGTCTAAAAGTTTCGAAAGAACAAAACAATCATTATGACAGCACAGTTTATAAACATAGCCATTTGCATGCGACTTCTGAAATGGCGAGATTATGTGATTTCCTAGACAAATGATGTTTATATTCTCTGATACTTTTAAGTTCCTTTCTTCTTTCCCTACCGCTTACCTTTGGTAGATAGAGCAAGTATGTTATACCAACCAAAAGTTTTATATCGATATTTCATGGGAAATACATACTTTGAGGTCACGTGAGTAAAAACGCATTTAACGGCCGCACGTGTTTATGTGAAAATGAAGCAGTATTTTTAACACTTAAATAATTTCAGTCTAATTATATAATATGTAAATTAAATAACAGCTCGCCTTGAAGCAATATGTGTATGTAATAATTTGTAAAATGTATGTAACAGTCATTGCATATGCTTATATTATTGTATCCATGTGTAATAATGTTATGTGAATATATTACGTAATTTAATAATGTAGGAGCTGTGAGAATAATAAGTTAAAAGTTGCTAACAATGAGGTAACCTTGAGTCAATAATGAGTAAGAAAGTTTAACAGTGCTACTTGTGATTCTTGGAGTAACAATAATGTAATTTTAGTGACAGTTTATAAAATAGCCAATCAACAACCAGAAAAAGCTTTAGTTAAATGTAGGTATTCTATTGGAGTAGGATTAGCCAATCACAGACTTGAAATACAGAAATTTACAAGTTTAGACGGTTGAAATCAATTCAGTTGCCTCCAAACAGTGCTCATAACCAGACGTGTTGCTTCTAGACAGTGCTCATAACCAGACGAGAGATGTTCTCGAGAAATTAATTACGTATTCGTGTGAGGCGAAAAATAGTATACGTGTTAAAAAGTGCAAGTATTAAATAAAAGAATCTCACAGCTCTCTATATCAGTGAAGTGCCATTTAATCTGTGTCAAGGATTAATAACAAGGAGTGAATTAAAACTTAAAATCTGTGTAAGCCTACATTCTTAGTCGTATCAAAACCCTGCTAAGAGAAACCTGTCTCTAAAAATAATACTGACGCAGCCGAGGCAAACATAAATATTAAATATTTAAAGAAACAGTTTAATTACAAAGTTAATATTTTTTAAACTTGGGGCAAAGGCCACCTGAAAATACATTTGGAGCGAAGGCTACCGGAAACTATTTACTATACGTGCGGTTGCAACTACTACAAGTTCAGCTCCCCAACACTTGAAATACAATACAACTACATCTCAAATCGGCTTTTCCATACATGAAACAATAACTTTCTCAAATTGATGCCCAAAGCATGGAGCTAATAAATAAATAACAAAATATATTTCTCAAAACTCATAATTTAAAAACTGAGTCAGGTGAATACCAAATTCATATTTAAATCCCAAACGACAATTTATATGGAAAAATATTCAATATGTTTCATTTCCTTTAAGTACGGCTCTAAGATGTTTGTTAAAAGATCATAATTACCTTTGAGATATTGACATGCAGAATAAACTGTGTGGGGAATTTATGTGAGTAGGCTACGAAAGGCCTCTTCTTTCTGATTGAATTATAGAGAACTTTATATAACTAGGTAACTAAAAGAGATACTCAAACATTTACAGTAAAAAAATTTGATGTGTTACACTCACATGACTTTCCCTACTCTTGTAAAAACTATTTTTACGAAGACTTATTCTCCACATGCTTCATGTTAATCGAGATATCGAGATGTTAATCTTATTGCTAATTTTCTTGTAGATGCAAGGGGAATTGGTAGGCTTTAAGCTATAGTCAAATATTTTAAGATCAAGTTACTATGTGGAGTATTCCATTCTCTTTGCATTACCAGGACAAAAAAAATGTATAATGAATTTCCATTTTAGAAAAAGTATAAGTATTGGAAAGTTTAAGGAAATAACAAGCAATATGTCGAAAATGGTTCACTCAACAAAAAGAAATGTATATGACATAAATTGTGTATTTTAACGCGATCTACATTTTCTGTGTAGTAAAATGTTGTCTATCTCTTATCGTTTACCAGTTATGCAAAAGTTGCTCACAATGAAGAATACTTTTGTAGACATTCCCAGAAAATACAAGATATACATTTCATTTGTCATGAAAATATCTTAAACATATAATATTTTAATCAAAATCGTTAGAGCCATTTTTGAGAAAATTAAAATTCTCGAAAAATGTTCCATGTAAAGGGTAATCTGGGGTGGGAGGGATTTTCTTGAACCTTTGTGTCGCATCTCTGGAAGATATTGAACCTAAATACCAAGTTTGATGTTTATCGGACTGTTCGTTTCTGAGTTATGCTGTTCAGACACACACACAGACACACACACGGACATGTTTCCAAAAATGTTTTTTTTTTATTCGGGGGATCTCAAAACATATATTTTCGGTGAAATCTCGGTATGGAATTTTTGGGTGGAATACAATACTTCTCTACTTACTACACGTAGTAGAGAAAGTAAAAATTGGTAATACTCATTAAAATATGACTTGTGATAAATTATTTTTTGCAGCACTATACATGGTGCTCCATTTCTTGAAGTTACATTTCGTAGTTCTGCTCGCGCGCAAGTGATGTTGGTTGTATGTTACAGGGCTCATACAAATTTTAATCACTTACGATTGTTGATCTGTACATACATGTGTACGGAAGATAGAGTACAGATATAGAACTTCGCAGTCAGGAGTGGGATTCGAATTGGGAATCTTTTCGTTAGAAACCCGCCGCCCTTAACCACTTATACACAAAGCACAGCTGCGGATATGTAGGTCAAAGGAATTACCTAACAGGTAAGCTTCAGATATTTGATCCATTAGGGAGGGTTATTAATTATTATTATCATTATTACATTATTATACGACAATATTTTCGTTATATTACATTAGTATTGATATTTTAAATAGGTATTATAATATTAAACAAATTATACAATTAATAATATATACATAAACAGTATGTCGGTTAGATCGATGTAACAATTAAAGCTAATACATTTGTCTCGTGCGCGATGACAGTGTTAGCAATAGCAGAACGCTTTTAAATAAAATAAATGAAACAGAAGCAAGTAGTCCTATGTAATGTAGTGAAGAGACAGTAGAGTCATTTTACCATCCCTAACATTATCATTAGAACAATGATAATTTGGGAACACTGTGTAGGTATAATAGATGAGAAAATATATTATATAGCCCTTAAGCAGCATATTATTTTGCAAAGGTAGAACCAGAAAAATTCAATACCACAGCCGGATTTGAACCACGGATCTTGCGGTTTCAGTCCGGTTGCTATAACCACTGGGCTACCATGGCGATATGCCGGCACACATTAATTTCCCCAACCGACTCGCATTTCTTCCGGTAAACTATATGGACGTCTCAAATTCATTTTGGGATTACATACTCCAATGACGATTTACAATGTTGTATCTACTTTAAGTCCCTGGTTTCTTAGTTTAACCAACCATTACGTCAATTAATTACCAGCATATTATTTTTATGCTTATAAGGTTCTACTACAGAAAATAATCTACTCGGTCTTCCAGATCGAAATGTGGATCATCGAATTTCGATGTTCAAACACTTAATTCGAAATCTAACTGTTTTAATACGATAAGGCGTATAACGGTTTACTTTCTGCTTTGTAAACAGGAAGTACAAGCAGCAAAGTGTTCCTTGGAAGACGATGTGGCTTAGGAAGTATAAGATCAGATGGTATGGGGCTGGAGGGACTATTAACTTGTAATGTATTGAGCCCTCCATCCCCCTGCCGGTCGCTGCAGGCGGACACTTTTTAATCACTCTGAGTGGATCCAGAGGAGGAGGGAAACGCAAAGAGGAAGAACAAGAGAAAACGCGAATAGGATAATGTGCGTCGCGGACAAACAACAATTGAAAGATAACACACGATTCAGGCGCCAAATGTGTGTGACTTACATTAAGACCTCAAATAATTCCATTATAATTTCTTTATTTGCCTATATTAATGAAGTTAATGCGTTAAGGAAATGCAATGTTTATGAAAAAAACATCCGCAGCTAAGGGAGCTTTTATTAATACGTACATTTCCGCGCAAAACTTTTGCCAGCCCGCCGAATTGCAATGGTGCACCTTTGTTACAGCTGCCGAACATTTGACGACGTCTCTCCTGTCAACTTCTCTGAATGAAATGAAGTAAATTTCAGGAAATAAAGATTAACTGACAAACAAATATAGCAGGAGTAAGAAGGAAGTTAGTAAGGTTGCTGTTTTGGTAAGGTTTTGTTGGAGTGGTGGTGCCGCAATAAAACCGGTATGGAGATTGATAATTTTATTATAATGTTAGACAATAGTAATTTATGCAACAAGTGACTAATCTTGATGATTATGGCACGATAAAAATGTTCACCTGTGTCGTATTAAGATGGTCTACCAATTGGAATTTTACATTCTATGCAATCTTAGAATTATAAAATGTAGGAAATAACTTACGAAATAATTCGGCATCCATAAGTGAGAGCCTATTCATATGTTAGGAGACGTTATCTTTTCTCCCTCATCTTATTTGTTATGACCTGACGTATTGAACCGATAAGCAAGACAGCCACTTGAGGGTAAGAAGTGAGCAAGTGTTATGGACTGCCATGAAGCGAATTATCTGCACAGCATGGTAAGCAATTATAATTTTATATTTTAATTATTCCTTATTTAATCATGTAAAGCGCATTTGCATCTTCGTTGCTCAGAGAAAATATCACAAAATTGTTCCATGTTGTCTCTATAAGTCATGGCAACCTGGAGTGCCGATATTAGGTAATTACTGTAGGAAATACTGGCACGCGTGCCATAATGAACCAATAAAACACGATATTGAATACCATAACAACCTGTTTATAACAGTAGGATTGCATAAAATAATCAATTGCATACAAAATATCGAAACAAATAATATTCTTTCCAGGCTTTCAACTACATGAGATAACTAAGAACGTTCAGAATAATGTCGTCCCCAATAATTATCGTGTACTTGGAACAGCAGTAATCGCATAGAGCAGCGGTGTAGGAATTCTGAAATAGGTATTGTCTTTAGGTTGAGTAGTATTGTATTTCGACTGTTGGGGAGCCTAACTTGAAGTAGTTGCAACCGCACGTATGGTACCCGGTAGCCGTCGACCCAAGTTTAAAAATATTAACTTTGTATTTTTACTGTTTCTTTAAATATTATATATTTATGTTTGCCTCGACTGCATCATTATTAATTTGTAGAGACATGAATATCTTAACAAGGTGTGGTGCGGCTGAAGAATGTAGGTTTACCAGATTAAAATTTTTACTTCACTACATTTATTAATTCTTGACACGATTTAAATAACACTTCACTGATATAGAGAGCTGTGAGATTATTTATTAATTACTTGCACTTTATAACTTGTAAACTATTTTTGTCTCACACTGAATACGTATTAAACTTCTCGAGGACGAGTCTCGCGTCCGGTTAGGAACGCTGTCTGCTAGCAACTGAATTCTGAATTTGTACAATTTGCTCTATTTTAGTTTCTGATTGGCTATTCCTACTCCAATAGTATTGTTTTATTTAACTTAAGCTTTTTTCTGGTTGTTGATTGGCTATTTTATAAACTGTCTCAAAAATTACATTATTGTTGCTCCAATAATTATAAGTAGCATTATTAAACTTTCTTACTCATTATTGCCTCAAGGTTACCTCATTGTTAGCAACTTCTAACCTATTATTCTCACAGTTCCTACATTATTAAATTACGTAATACATTCACATAACATTATTGAACATGTACATAATACGAACATTAATACAATGACTGCTACATGCATTTTTATATGTTATTTTATACACATATTGCTTTAAGGCGGGCTGTTATTGAAATTATGTTATATAATTTGACTGAAGTCATTTAAGTGTTAGAAATACTGCCTCAATTCCAAGCCTCGATTCCCACTGATGTATTTATTTGAACGTTTTATTTCTGTTTTTTGAATACCTTCTGCTCTTCAGCTTTATTTCAGACGAATAATATTACTTTTTGGACAATATTTAACAACCCTCACTAGATAGTCACACATTTGCTGTGAAAATATTGCGATATGGGACAAACCGATTAATACTAATATTACCTGCTATTAGCATAAATGGCCAATACACTCGCTATTAATTTTAATTTAAAATAATACACATAAGAAAATTAAAAGATCAATGGGGACGTATACATAGTGCAATAAAAAGTGGTCCATAATGGAACTTGGCTGTTTGTGCTGGTAATGATAAATCCAGTCCCACCCTCTGTCAGCATGCGCTGCTCTGTTCCTTGAGCATAAATCTAGCCACTTGATTGTAAAGTACTTTCCTTATCCCATAATACGGCCGAACCGCATAAAGGTAACATTGCAAGCTAGTTGTCCATGTTCTCAATAACGGAGTACCGTTAAGAGAATCTTTGTTGAATTTAGGCGCAAAAACAAGAGATAATATAATAGAAACATATGAATAAAAACGGAAAACGTTTTATTTTCGTCTCCTTGTGGTTGATAAAAGTTCTCATATAAATGAGATATCGCCTAGTTTAACGATACATGCAAATAATTCTTCACCGCTTCCCCTAGAAGACCGAATTACGTTGTATTGGTTTAGCGTTTCCTTGCATACCAATCGTAGTGAACCTCTTTCACAGAGTTGGTATCTGAACCACCCCTCTGAGGTCGCCCGGCGGAGGGCGATGGATTTATTTCGGGTGTAAAATTCTTAGCATGCCTTCCTTCGGAAGGGAAGCAAAACCGGTGGTCCTGTGTCGTAGATTTACGGCACGTAAAAGAACCTCGGCCTGATTAAGAGGCCTCTGTGGAACATTTCCAGTCTTTTAAGCCCAATATAGAATGGGACGCTAAGAACCATAGCAGTTAAAGAGCGTCCGTAAATAAAACACGATAAAAATCTGATCTGTTACACTCACATGACTTTCTCTACTCTTGTAAAAACTATTTTTACAAACGCTTATTCTCCATATGTTTCATGTTAATCGAGATATTAATCTTATTGCTAATTTTCTTGTAGGTTTAAGGGGAATATGGTAGGCTTTAAGCGATAGTCAAATCTTTTAAGCGCTGGTTGCTATGTGGCGCATTTCATTCTCTTTGCATGTCCAAGACATAAAACAAATGAGTAACGAATTTGAGAAAAAGTATAACTATTGGAAAATTTAAGGGAATAACAATCAATATCTCGAAAATGGTTCACTCAACAACAAAAAATGCATATGACATAAATTGTCTATTTTAACGCGATCTACATTTCTTGTGTAGTAACATTTTGGTTATGTCTTATGGTTTACCAGTTATGCAAAAGTCGTTCACAATAAAGAATACTTTTGGAGACATTCCCAGAAAATTCGAGATATACATTTCATTTGTCATGAAAATATCTTAAACATATGATATATTAATCAAAATCGTTAGAGCCATTTTTGAGAAAATTAAAATTTTCGAAAAATGTTCCATGTTAAGGGTAATCTGGGGTTGGGGATTTTCGTGAAAACCTTCGTGTCGCATCTCTGGAAGATACTGAACCTAAATACCAAGTTTGGTGTTTATCCGACTGTTCGTTTCTGAGTTTATGCTGTTCACAGACAGACACACAGACACACACACGGACATGTTTCTAAAAATGCTTTTTTTGGATTCAGGAGATCTCAAAACATGCATTTCCGGTGAAATCTCGGTATCGAATTTTTGGGTGGAATACAATACTTCCCCTACTTACTATACGTAGTAGAGACAGTAAAATTACAGAACAACCCCTTCATTTTCCATTGATGACAGCATCGTTCATTGGTTCGTTTTTGTGTCTCTGGATTGTTTTTGAGGCCAGTTACATGGAGAACTAATACTGGCTGGATGGAGTCAAGGATTGATTATTTGAAGGTGAAAAACACTATTGTGGACCACTTTTTATGCAGTCAGTATACACTTTTGGGGAAGCATGGTGGGAGCTACTTTGACTATCATATCTTCGAAAGATACTAATACAAGCACATCTTCATAAGATGCATATAGCATTCGCAATTGAAAGCAGTGAATGAAACTCACCTTACTTTGAATTCAGGTGACGTCGGTCGCTAAAGCTGAAAAATCTTTGAGGAGGAAGCGAACCATTTTTATTTTCTCTACTACAAACATCGTAGTTAGGGAAGGTATTGCATTTCACCCAAAAATTCTATACCAAGAGTTCACCGGAAATACATATTTTAAGGTACCATGAATAAAAAAAGTATTTTTAACAAAAGGTCTGTGTCTGTGAACAGCATAACTCAAAACGAAAAGACGGATAAATACCAAACTTGGTATTTAGGTTCAGTGTCTTCCATACCCGACACGAAGGTTTTCAAAAACTCCCCCCACCCTAAACTACTCTTTACATGGAATATTTTCTGAAGATTTTTATTTTCTAAAAACTGGCTGTAACGATTTTGATTAAAATACCTACTAGATATTAAAGATATTTACATGGCAAACAAAATATATATCTTGAATATTCTGGAAATAGCCTGTGAAGTTCTACATTAGGAAGAAATTTTGTATAATCTTCTGGTAAAGAGCTTTTTAAAACACACAATTTATTTAAAATAACTTTTTTGTGGCACCAAACATTTTCGAGATATCTGTTATTTATTTTTCGAATTATTCAATACTTAGCCATTCTTTTACAGCCCTGATTTTCAGCTGTTTCTCGCGATATCATGGAAACACTATGGAATTTTAAGACCAGTGTACAGCGTTCAGTTCTAAAACATTTGATTATCGCTATTTCCTTGTATTTATAAAGAAATCTGAAATGCAGCTATTTCCGGAAAGGTTTATCCGTAATAAACTGTCGTAAGAATAATAAGAGAAAGTCATGTGAATGTAACACATCAGATTTTTAAGAAAACGTCTGTGAGTGTCTCTGTGCCTGTGAATAGCACAACACAAAAATGAAACATTAGTTGAATTACACAGGAATGCGATGGGAAAATTTTTCAAGAAAATCCCTCCAGCCCAAACTACCCTTTTCATAGAAAATGTTTAGAAAAGTTTTATTTTCTCAAACGTTTTGATTAAAATACCATATATTTAAGATATTTTCATGACAATCGAAATTCATATCTTGAATTTTCTGGGAATAGCCTCTGAAGTTCTCTTCATTCTGAATGACTTTTGCATAAAATGTATAAAAATTATTCGAAATAAACATGTGATTAAAAATGTATTTCCAATAATTACATGTAAATCATGAAATTCAGTTGCTACAAAAGTTTATTATTTTATAATATATAAACATTATGGAATAATATTTTTTTATTCAATATGGTATATACCTTTAACCCGTAAGAGATAGACAAAACCTTACAACACAAATATTTAGATCTCGTTAAAGTACACAATTTATGCCAAATAATGTTTTGATGCAGTTAGCAGCTTCCGAGATATTCCTTGTTATTGTTTTGAATTTTGAAATACTTACTTTTCTCAAATGGGAAGTGATTATTTTTTTTCTCCTGGTCATGCAAAGAGAACAGAATTTCAAAGTCATCACATAGCGACTAGCTCTTAAAAGATTTGATTATCACTTTAGTCTACTGCATTCTCTAATTCCGCATGTAATAAAACGATTCCTGCGAATGTTTATCTCGATTAGTATAAAGTAGATAGAATAGTTTGTTGAAGAATGGGTAGAGAAAGCCACGTGAATGTAATATATAAATATTTTCGTTTCATTTATTTTATATATTAAACTCTATAGGGTCTTCTCGTCCCTTAATTTAATGCAAGTATTTTTATTTAAAATCTAAATTCAATAAAATTAATATAAAACAGTATTTACTACATCCAATCTTTCATACTAGCCGTCAATTAAAAGACTAATGATTATGCTCATCTAAGTTCATATGGCCGGACGGTTTTTTTCTTTGGAACATCATTGTCAGTGATGAACAAACATGCTTACTGTTTGGTAAATCTTTGAGGTTTTCTTTATAAAATTACATTCGCATCTACATTTACTCTCTCACTCAAACTTCCAGACTTTAGGGAGGATGGGGAGTAATGCTAGCTAAAGAAGAATTCCCATTCGCATGCCGGGAATCAACCTGGGACCTCTGGATTTGGAAGCTACAGAAACATTTTGATGTGTTGTTTAGGGCTGTGAAATACATAATTTGAGAAAAAATTTGAAGTGTTACACTCACATGACTTTCTCTACTCTTGTACAAACTATTTTTACAAACGCTTATTCTCCGTCTACTTCATGTTAATCGAGATAAACATTTGCAGACTCTATCTTATTGCTAATTTTCTTGTAGATGTAAATATACATTTACAAGGGCAATTTGGAAATACAGTAGCCTTTAAGCACAAACATATCTCTTAATAGCTGGTTGCTAGGTGCAGCACCATTCCCTTTGCCATAGATTAATACTCTTTGCATATCCAAGACAAAAAAAAACTGAATAACGAATTCCCATTTGAGAAAATAAGTATTGAAAAATTTAAGGGAATAACAAGCAATATCTCGAAAATGGTTCACCCCCAAAAAATGTATATGACATAAATTGTTTATTTTAACGTGATCTACATTTTTTGTGTAGTAAAATTTTGTCTATCTCTTATGGTTTACCAGTTATGTAAAAGTCGTTCACAATGAAGAATACTTTTGGAGACATTCCCAGAAAATTCAAGATATACATTTTATTTCTCATAAAAATATCTTAAACATATGATATTTTAATCAAAATCGTTAGAGCCATTTTTGAGAAAATTAAAATTTTCGAAAAATCTTCCATGTAAAGGTTAATCTGGGGTGGGGGATTTTCTTGAAAACCTTCGTGTCGCATCCTTGGAAGATACTGAACCTAAATGCCAAGTTTGGTGATTATCCAACTGTTCGTTTCTGAGTTATGCTGTTCACAGACAGACACACACACACTCAGACAGACACACAGACACACAGATAGACACACAGACACACACATGGACATGTTTCCAAAAATGCTTCTTTTGGATTCAGGGGGTCTCAAAGCATATATTTCCGGTAAAATCGCGGTATCGAATTTTTGGGTGGAATACAATACTTCCCCTACTTACTATTCGTAGTAGAGAAAGTAAAAACTGAATGCTTTAGCAGGACTCAGTTGTAAAGCACATACTGAGGCTTTCACGGCCGGCGTCATAACTAAGGCATGCCTTCTAGACCATGGCCTACAACCCCGGATAGTTGTAATTCATTTATCAGTTGTAAAGGCTCGTTTCATTTCGAGCGAATCTTAGTTTCAGTGGAGAAACGAAAAGAAAAGTCTTGTTATATTACCTTGTTTCTTTAGCTTCAGTTGGTATCTCTTATGTTGGAAGTCAAGGTGTGGGGAAATGTCCATTAGGAGGAGGTTGTAAAACTTGACTCCCAGAGAAACTTCGCTCCCCATAGCTACCGGTACTTAGCCAGGTGGGCAAGCCATGTCCTGGTCATAAACTTCCTGACGGCAACTTGCACCAGCCATCTTTGCTGCCCTTCGCTTCTCAGGGAAGTGCCCAGAATGCATTGTTCCAATCGATTGTCTCAATCAGATGATTAGCCTTCCATGTGCCTATACCAAGGGACTGGGTGCGTAACTTTCTCTTCTACAACTCTCATTAAGATCAAGTGATCCTTCACTGGAAGATGAGAAATGTCTCGAAGATTATCGCCCTGGACAGTTGAATTGTTGTATTGTCTTTACGTTATTTGCACCACGTTTTGGGCGCCAATTTGAAGTTTTTATTTTTGTTGTATTGTTATTTTAGCATCACGCTTTGGAAGCCAATTTGAAGTAGATATAGTATCTTTAAATTATTTGCACCACGCTTTGGGCGTCAATTTGAAGTAGGTTGTATTGAAGGAGTTGTATTATATTTCAACTGTTGGGAGCCGAACTTGAAGTTCGTTGCAACCGCACGTATAGTACCCGGTTTCCGGTAGCCTTCGCCGCACTGTTTCTTTAAATATTATATATTTATGTTTGCCTCGGTTGCGTCAGTATTTATTTTTAGAGACATGAATGTCTTAGTAGGAGGTGATGCGTCTGAAGAATGTAGGCTTACACAGATTATAATTTTTAATTCACTCCTTTTTATTAATTCTTGACACGATTTAAATAACACTTCACTGATATAGAGAGCTGTTAGATTCTTTTATTAAATACTTGCACTTTTTAAACACGTAAACTATTTTTGTCTCACACTGAATACGTATTAAATTTCTTGAGGACACATCTTGCGCCCGATTAGGAACACTGACTACAACCAACTGACTTCTTTTCTACCGCCTAAATTTGTAAATTTCTGTATTTCAAGTGTCTGATTAGCTATTCCTAATCCAATAGAGTACCTTCATTTAACTAAAGCTTTTTCTGGTTGTTGATTGGCTATTTTAAACAGTCTAAAAATTTACATTATTGTTACTCCAATAATGACTAGTAGCATTATTAAACTTTCTTACTCATTGCCTCAAGGTTACCTCATTATTAGCAACTTTTAACCTATTATTCACACAGCTCCTACATTATTAAATTTACGTAATTCATTTACATAACATTATTGAACATGTAAATAATAATATAAATCATTCACAATGACTGTAATATACACTTTTTATATATTGTTACATACACATATTGCTTTAAGGCGGGCTGTTATTGAATTTATATTATATAATTTGACTGAAATCATTTAAGTGTTAAAAATACTGCCTCACAGTATCAACAATAATATGCCCTTGATTGGAACTACGTTGATTTCATAATGATTGTATTCCTACGTGTTTACACTATTATTATCAACAAATGATTATTGATTTTAAAACCTCCCTGCAAAATTTGAATGAATAAATGTGTTATTGTCTACTTTAAACTTACATACAATTTATACAATGGAGTTGCTTATTATTTCTCTTCCCCTTATATTTAACATTCTGCTCTATATATAATGCGGAAGTATAATTTTCCACTATTTACTTTTTTGCCTTGGTACCCTTTTCCCGTACCTTCTCCAATTTGCTTCACTCTCTTTTAACCACTTTAACCTAATTTTTTAAAAATATTTTCCTGCTTTCTCCATATATTCATTGATCTTGTATTAAAATCTTCCTAACATTTAGCTTTACTGTTAAGTTTCTCCATTTCTCTAGTATTAAATTCTCTCTTCCTTTATCCGTATCCTCGCATTCCAGAATGTCATGGCAATTGTCATTTAATTATTTACATTTAGTACGTCTCCCCTCTTCTTCTCCCTGTTAGACCACTTAAGTTCACTACTCCTGTCCTTGCCCATGCATACCCCATTCTGTCCTCTTTATGGCATACTTCGATGTATCTTTCTTTTCCCCATTCCGTTTTAAAATATTTATAATCTATTAATTACCTTTTTTCCTTGAAACTGCTTATAATTTCTTGATTTTCAATATCCTTCACACTTATTCTAATGTCATTCCAGAAACTCTTACTTTTGTTGTTTCTTTCTGCCCATGTTTCCCCCATTCCTATTTCTTCCAATATTGTCTGTATCTGGTGCATCGAAGTTTTTTCTCTATTTTCTCCTGTACAACCAAGCATTGATTTAGTATCTCATTTTCCTCTAGTAGCTTTGTTCTGAACGAGTATTTTATTGCCCTTTCTACCATTTTGCCTTTTGCCCCTACTCTCTCTAGTTCTGCTTGTGCTACTCTATTTGGTGAACTTCTTGGTAATCCCAGGCTTATTTTGTATAAATTCCTATAAATAGCATCTACATTTTCCCGTATTTTTCCAACACCCATATCTCTGCTGCGCATAATATCCTTGCTTCCACCACTGTGCTATATTCCTTTCTAGCCACGCAATTTGCATTTCTGGTATTTTGTACACAGATGCTCTGATTACGTGTATCGCTTGTTTTCCTTTTGCTGGTACTTTTTAGAAACATGTCCGTGTGTGTGTGTGTCTGTGTGTGTCTGTGAACAACATAACTCAGAAACGAACAGTCGGATAAACACCAAACTTGGTATTTAGGTTCACTATCTTCCAGAGATGCGACACGAAGGTTTTCAAGAAAATCCTCCCTCCTTAGATTGCCCTTTACATGGAACATTTTTCTAAAATTTTAATTTTCTCAAAAATGGCTTTAACGATTTTGATTAAAATATCATGTTTAAGATATTTTCATGACAAATGAAATGTATATCTCGAATTTTCTGGGAATATCTCCAAAAGTATTCTTCATTGTGAACGACTTTTGCATAACTGGTAAACCATAAGAGACAGACAAAATTTTACTACACAAAAAATGTAGATCGCGTTAAAATAAACAATTTATGTCATATACATTTTTTTGTTGAGTGAACCATTGCTTGTTATTCCCTTAAATTTTCCAATACTAATACCTTTTCTGAAATTCATTATTCAATTTTTTGTCCTGGTAATGCAAAGAGAATGGAATACTCCACATAGCAACCACCTCTTAAAATATTTGACTATCGCTTAAAGCCTAGCAGTTCCCCTTGCATCTACAAGAAAATTAGCAATAATCGATATCTCGATTAACATGAAGCATATGGAGAATAAGCGTTTGTAAAAATAGTTTGTACAAGAGTAGAGAAAGTCATGTGAGTGTAACACATCATATTTTTCCTTCTCTTCTCCCCAATTCCCTGCACCATTGAGCCTTACTCCTAGATAGTCAATTGTCCTCAGTACTTCTACACCGTTCCTTCCCAATATCACTTAGTTTATATACTTTCTTAAAGATCATTATTTTCGATTTCTTTTTGTTTATTCTCAATATCCAATCTTTATAGTATTTGCCAATTGCTTCAATATTCCTAGCGAAATTTGCTCCTGTCCAAAATAATTCAGATAATTATTTACATTCTCTCAACGAAGGACCGAAGGCCGGATCTCAAGACAGACGCCTGTGCCCAATTGACTGCACAGGATACAATATAAAATCTTTCAATTTATCTAAATCTAATATAACACAATAATAGTACAACCTAGCAGTAAGTTAATGCTAAGTCATGTGACACGCAGGCACTCCCTGCAAACAACACACATTTTAGATCTTAGGCATTATTTATCAAATACTAGCAATATAAGAAACATACGCAAATAACCCACTGGTATTGCTCAGGTTCCATGGGCAATACCAGCAAGTAACATTTGACGCGCTCGCATGCAATGCATGCCAGCTAAGTAGCTATTCACATACTAACCGGGGTGCTATGCGGGACCCGACTAAAAGCATGCAAACATAAATGCACGATACTACTCAGCAATATACAATTAACTCGTGGTAGGGTTTTTTAGTGGGTATTCCGCTTCTGAGCGGCGAGCCTCACATATCCCCCCAGCCATTGCACACCGGCTGGGGGTCGAATGCAATAATGCATTTTTCCCCCCACGGAAAAAAAATAGAAGAGCTTAATGTCATAAATTATATATAATTTTCCTGCTAAAAAAACAGAATTTATCTATAGTTAAGCCGCCGACATGTCATTCGGCTAAAATAAAATGTCACTTTCCGCTTTCCCTCTCACGGGTTGCAATACGTTAATACATACAGATGAATGCATTCCTATGGTATCAACCGGGAGGAACAGTTTGCGAATTTCTTAAACTTCTTCTTTCAGGAAAAACTTTACCTATCAGTAGCAAATCAGTTAATTTATAAAGCAACCTAGGTTGGGCATACTATTTACAAGCCAGTAAGGATTTTAGGCTACAGAGAAATTGTAAAATCTGCTCAAGTTAAGCAACCATAGAAGTTTCTTTCTCTTTCGAATAAATGTAAAACTTGGTTTTTAAGTTCAGTATCTTCCAATTATGTGACACGAAAATTTTCAAGAAAATGGCCCCACCCCGAATTATCCTTTACCTGTAACATTTACAAGAACGTTTATTTTCTGATTTTCTAACGATTTTGATTAAAATACCATGTATCAAAAGATATTAAATAAAAATAAAGGAAGTTCTCTTCTTTTGGAAGGAATCCTGTATAATCTTGTATAACAGGTAAACGTTAAGCGATAGACGAAAAGGCACTACACAAAAAATGTAGATCTCTTTAAAATACACATTTATTTGAAATAAATTTTTAGGGCATCAGAGATATCTGTTATTAATGGACTAAATTGTTCAATTCTTTGTCATCCATTTAAAGTCTGTCGGCATTCAATCGTTTCTCGCGATACATGGAATCCTGTGAATAGCATAACTCAAAAACGAAAAGTCGAATAAATACCAAACTTAGTATTTCAGTTTAGTATCTTCCAAGGATGCAACATGAAGTTTTTCAAGAAAATCTCCCCACTCCAAGTTACCCTTTACGTGGAACATTTTTCGAAAATTTTAATTTTCTCAAAAATGGCTCCAACAATTTTGATTAAAATACCATATGTTTAAGATACTTTCATGACAAATAAAACTTATACTTTGAATTTTTTGGGAATGTCCCCAAAACTCCTCTTCATTGTGAACGACTTTTGCATAACTGGTAAACCATAAGAGATAGACAAAATTTTACTACCCGAAAAATATAGATCTCGTTAAAACACACAATTTATATCATATACAGTTTTTGTCCAGTGAATCAACCATTTGCCAGATATTCCTTGTTATTTGTTTGAATTTTCTAGTATTTTATACCTTTTCTCAAATGGGATTTCGTTATTCTCTCTTTTTTGTTTGTTTGTTTTTGTCCTGGACATACAAAGAGAATGGAATGTTCCACATAGCAACCAGCTCTTAAAACATTTGACTCGCTTAAAACCTACCATATTCCCCTTGCAACTACAAGAAAATTAGCAATAAGATAATTTCTGCAAATTTTTATTTGGATTAACATAAAGTAGACGATGAATAGGCATTTGTAAAAATAGTTTGTACAAGAGTAGAGAAAGCCATGTGAGTGTTACACATCAGATTTTTTTTATTCAACTGGCCTAAAAGCATCTATTTCGATGAAATCTCGATATAGAATAGACCTCTTAGAATAAATGTTGTCCGTAAACTTCTCAAATCTTACATAGCTGTTATGTACAAAATCTAATAAAAAATGTTTGAAATTATTTATGCTCCTAAAATTGTATTTGACAGCTCTGAGGTTAAATTAATCATATAGTGGTTTATTCCCTAAATTTATTTTTTTCCACCTTATTTAGCCTCCCTTACCACGCTCTGCTACCAGCTTTACTCGCCTTTCCTTTCGTTTTCCTTGAGAAACGGTATAATTATATGTTACTAGATATAACACACGTGGATCGTAATGTCATCCTCCGTGGTGTAGTGGTTACCATACCCTTTAGTTTCCGAGGTCGCGGGTTCATACCCGGCGGAGGACGATGGATTTTTTCGGGCGTAAAAATCCTTAGCATGGCTTCCTTCGGAAGGGAGGTAAAGTGGTGGTCCCGTGTCGTAGATTTAACCTCAATTCTGATAAATAGACCTCTGAGCAAAATTACCGATGTTTCACGCCCAGTATAGAATGAGACACTAATGAGCACAGCAGTTAAAGGGCGTCCATAAATAAAAAAAATGGATCGTAATAAGGGAAAGTAGGCGAAAGCGTCATTGTTCAATTTATTAAGCTTTACAAAGAGTAATCAAATTAGAGTAGACATATTAATAGCATTCTACTGTGAATTAAAATAGTAATGAAAACGTAACTCATACCCCCAAAGCAGTAATTGTGTAATTATAAGCTGTTATCAGTACGAGGGGGAGGTCTAACGTTTTAATTATCACCTCGAAAAAAATAAAGTTAAGTAATTCATTTTTGTGTGTGTACCTGTCTGCAGTCCTGGTACAAATTGAAATGCTCGCGCCACAGGGCCGCAGCACCTCGCCTGAGGAGCCAAAACAAAATGGCACATTCCACTGATTCGTTTTCTGTATTTGAAGGGGAACAACGCTGAAACAACCCATGCTGAGTTGGTGAAAGTGTATGGGAACAATACGCTAATCATATGAACAGTGATAAGGTGGCGCAGACGTTTTTGTTGTGGTCAAACAAGTCTGAATGACAAAGAACGAAGTGACTGACCATCTCTGTGTAAAGAACTGGAATCTGAAGAGAAGTGGAGCCCTGGTGCTCCAAGACCGATGTATTACCATAAAGGCGATAGTGGAAAAGTGAAAATCAGTTATGGGTCAGTTTTCAACATCTTGCATGTAATTTTAAACATGACAAAGGTCGCAGGAATCTGTCCAAGGGGATCGTTTTGTTCCACGACAACGTCCCAGCTCATTTTGCACCGGACACAGGCATAGATGCTACTTCTTTGGGCTATAACATTTTGCTTCACTCCCTGTATTCTCGTGACATGGAACCAGTGACTTCTTTCTCTTTCTTTTGATGAAGAAGCTATGCGTGGCAGGCATTTCCAGAATGACGACGAGGTGAGTTTGGTGATAGAACGTTTCCTGAACTGCCATAATGCAGACTTCTACAATCAAGGTCCTTGCCAAGCCATCCATCGTTGGGAAAAATGTGTCGCATTGTGAATATGTAGAGAAGGACTATGAAGCTGGTTATGGATACCCAGGAGAGAATAATAATAATAATAATAATAATAATAATAATAATAATAATAATAATAATAAACTATCTAAGTCAAACAACGACAAAATGTGCTGAAAAGAGATAAAGGTTATAAAGAGAATAAATTTATAAAATAAAAAGACGCCCGCTCTGTAAATTCATATTAGGAATGGGTTTTGTTGAAAAGGCAGAAAAACAAGTTTTGTTTTCCTCGAAACGAAAGCAGATGCATCTACCTGATATGGGCCACAACAAGTCTACCGGAAGTTTCGCTTTTGTACTTTTGGCTCGGACGCGTAGTTTACAACGGTTTCTAAGCTTAGCAGGGTCAGAAAGTATACGTGTCTTATCTACGATCTAATAATATTCGTGGGAAGATTTTAAAACTCAAAATAAGCTGTA
The DNA here is from genome assembly GCA_030765065.1 of Deroplatys truncata. Taxonomy (NCBI): domain Eukaryota; kingdom Metazoa; phylum Arthropoda; class Insecta; order Mantodea; family Mantidae; genus Deroplatys; species Deroplatys truncata. The sequence continues at coordinate 67,364,177 of CM060984.1, forward strand.
AGAAGCAGACGTGAAAGTTGTCAAGTGGAGGTAGCGAATAATAAAAGTCATGAAACAAAAATGATAGCCAATCAAAAGATCGCGTATACATCACATGATACGTTTGAACTTAAAGCGGAACGAAACATAAGAAAGGCCGGGGAAATTCTAAGTTTGGCGAAAGGCGTGAAAAAGGAAAACGCCGAGACACATTCCGGTACAAACTAACCACGACGGATGACGAAACAAAATAAGAAGAAAATAATCAGAAAGTTATAGTGTGAAAATGAAGTTGTGAAATCTAGGCAATTCGAGGGCTAGTCGGAGGAACACATAAATAGCGACTTCGAAAGTGACGACAAAAATAACAATGGTTTCGACGACGAAGTTGGCGGGTCGACCAGATAGGAATCTTCGTAACCAAATAAAGAAATAACTCAAACTTCGCCGGCAGTATTATTATCATCAAGGCAGTGTCACCACCCCTGAAAACCAGAACCTCAGCTCTACCAAAACAAATTTCTAATCCCTGCCATCCAACAATCGAACCCGGGACTCTGAGTCTCCTGAAGCAACAGCAAGGGACAACAAGATGTGTCAACTAACACTATCACCAAGTTTCAGGGTCGCAGCTTGATTTTTTCGAGGTTATAATTAAAACTTTATCACCACCCCTCGTAAATACTCTCTTCTGGTGATTGCAGAACCATAAAAAAGGGATGCTCTCGTAATAACACAAGGACATGCTTCAGACACAGTATCATTAAATAACATCTGCAGTAACGCAAAGAATTAACCGAAGTTTCTGCGTTTTACTTTTGTTTATGAAACTAAATTTTCTTTAATACTGTGTATATATAAAACCGAAAATATGCACTGATTAAAATATATAAAAGCATGAACTTCCCATCCTAAATGCCTGTATTTGAAAACTTCTAGGCGAAAACCTTAAATAGCTATGAATCTTAATGGTTAGGTCAAATTTCAGATTACTCTATTGCATATTTTATATTGAACAATAACGTTTAGCAATGCCTCGGATATCGAACAATCTTATAATATGCTTGCCATGATGTGACTTTATGGGATAAAACATCAGATCGTTACTGTGTTATAATAGTATCAGGATGCAGTGATTAATAAGCTACGTCATTCGTCTCGATTGTTGGTGCTAAGGAGAAAAGGCGAAATCCTACTACCTCAACATCCTCTTCACTTTCTATTACCGAAAACCAGCAGATTCAACTTTGAAATCAATGCACGTTCAAATAGTGTCAGTTTTCAGGTAAATTCTGTCCTTTAAAAAATGCACCTTTATTGTGATGTGATTTCAGCTGATCTTAATTTTGAGGTTAATTATTTTCTCATACACATTGTTAGTATTTCCTAACACATTCGATTATTCATTCATTTAGTATGCTGTGATGTGACACTGACACAATGGTGTGTTGATTTTAAACAACACAAGCAAGAAAGTTGTCGCGGTATCCGTGTTATCTTATCTGCTGAGCGCCTGTTATTGTTTTACTATTTTGAATTTTGAGTTCTTTGTCCTCCGGCTAGCTATTATTACTCAGTCGAGCAAATCTCTTGAACAGGGTGTGTAAACGGAAAGGAGTTGTTACTAAAAGATAACACTGATAAAAGAATTTGTTTTTACACTTTTATTGCCGTCACACTTTATTAATTTCACATATTTAATCTTAATACACGCCTGACTGAAACTGTTATATTTTCGAATGTAACTATAATCCTTATTTACCGCACATTATTAATTCGAGTATTTCACATTTTTGTAACTAACTTTACGACGCGAGAGATTCTGTAGAATTGCGCGACGTGTAACCCGTGAATGATTCTGTTGGACTGAGCGACGTGTAACGCGTGAATGGTTCTCTCAAACTGTGCGTTACTTGCCCCCGGCTTTAGAATTTATACTCCCTCACCCCGATATGCCTAAACATTATAACAGAGCTGCTATTGGTTAATAAAGCGCGCCAACATTAGCGTCTATTTTTATATCCAACCAAAATTACGAACATATATGCTCTAGGGAAGATATTCCCTCCATTTCTAAAGAAAAGCGCGCTACTCTGACGTCATTTGTTTGTCTCTTATAATTATCTCTTATAACAACTCACCCCCTCGCTCATTGTTACCCGCTCCTATTGTCAGTTTCAGCGAGGCCGTGTAAACTTATTTCCTAACAATGCTTATAATTAACAAACATCTCAAATCATTGTCATACAATAATGTTAATTTACACTATAATTATTCTGGCATTCACAGTGTTGTGATATAAAATACTGCCTCAAAGTAATTATTATTTATATAATGTCACATTTTGTTCATGGAATAGTCTTAACATTCCATTCGAGCTTACGTATTTTAGTCAGATAAATTCTCTCGTGCTTCCCCTCGCGAATCTATTTATAATCTCGTAACCTACCTACGATAAACAAGTGAAGCGTGTTGACATTATTTTCCTTACTTAATTAAAGTTTTAAAGCTGGAAGTAGCGCCAGAGATATTACAACACATTAGCTTCCGATTGCCTCCTGCACACCTGGCAAAGGGCCGAGGATTCCTGCGACATAAAATACGATGTAGGCGAACATAGCACGTATGGAATGAAATGGACATTGCGGTTTTTTCTAACCCCTTTCGGTCCACGATCAAGTGGAGGGAGAGAGACATATTGTGAGGTTTGGAGATGGGCTCGAGGGGTGAGGTATGTTCAGTCATAAAACACAACGTGTGGGCAAGTAAATGTCATTGTGAAAACCAAGAGAATCATTTTAAAAACCCTCTCGTGGATTTAATTTAGGAGCTACTACTTTTCTCATAGAGTTTCGTTCATCTACAGCAGTAATGCGTCCAGGTAGGTAAAAACGAGGGCAAAAGCCTTAACGTCGACAATATCAGCGCAACGAGTTTTATATTTATTTAAAAATAAGAAAAATCATAATTGAGGTATTGTATATTAAATATTATGTATTACATTTAAGTATTAGTATTAATACGATATTACATTTTTGTTCGTACGTATACATAATAAGAATGTTAAGGTATATTGCTGTGTTTTTAAAAACAAATAAGTTATTTTATTCGGTACGTGTTAAATTTACGAAACATTTAACAGTTTCAATAAGCACAGACTACCTCTGTGGTCTGGTGGTTGGCATACTAGTTTCCAAATCCAGAGGTCCCGCGTTCGATTCCCGGCTGGAGGACGGGAGTTTTTCTTCAACGAATGAATGACAGTTTAAATGTGTGTGTGTGACTGTAATAAAGAAACCCTAACGTAAAACAAACCCAAAAATACACAATAGTAAACGAGTGAACATCATTGTCGATGAGCAATTGTTCCAAAGGCAAAGCCGCCGATATGACCTGAGATAAAGGCGGCATATAAATGAGACAAAAATCTGATGTGTTACACTCACATGACTTTCTCTACTCTTGTACAAACTATTTTTACAAACGCTTATTCTCCATCTACTTTATGTTAATCGAGATAAACATTTGCAGACTCTATCTTATTGCTAATTTTCTTGTAGATGTAAGGGGAATATATATTTACAAGGGCAATATAGAAATACAGTAGCCTTTAAGCACATACATATCTCTTAATAGCTGGTTGCTAGGTGCAGCACCATTCCCTTTGCAACAGATTAATACTCTTTGCATATCCAAGACAAAAAAATGAATAACGAATTCCCATTTGAGAAAATAAGTATTGAAAAATTTAAGGGAATAACAAGCAATATCTCGAAAATGGTTCACTCAACAACAAAAAATGTATATGACATAAATTGTGTATTTTAACGCGATCTACATTTTTTGTGTAGTAAAATTTTGTCTATCTCTTATGGTTTACCGGTTATGCAAAAGTCGTTCACAATAAAGAATACTTTTGGAGACATTCCCAGGAAATTCAAGATATACATTTTATTTGTTATAAAAATATCTTAAACATATGAAATTTTAATCAAAATCGTTAGAGCCATTTTGAGAAAATTAAAATTTTCGAAAAATCTTCCATGTAAAGGGTACTCTGGGATGGGGGGATTTTGTTGAAAATCTTCGTGTCGCATCCTTGGAAGATATTGAACCTAAATACCAAGTTTGGTGTTTAGCCGATTGTTCGTTTCTGAGTTATGCTGTTCACAGACAGACACACAGACAGACACAGACACACAGACACACACACCGACATGTTTCCAAAAATGCTTTTTTTGGATTCAGGGGTCTCAAAACATGTATTTCCAGTGGAATCTCGGTATCGAATTTTTGGGTGGAATACAATACTTTCCCTACTTACTATACGTAGTAGAGAAAGTAAAAATGTATTGATTGAATTAAGTTTGAATTTATAACACCGACACGGGTAGCCGAGGTCGTTAAGGTGCAGACTTGTGAACGGGAGATCTGAGGTTCTTCCTGACAAGTTTATTCCAAGTTTTTCTCAGTCCTCATAACTGGCACTCAAAGTTTCCTTCCCGAATTTGCTATTCCAATTACAATTTCATTTCCATGCATTATGAGTAGAGGGGGATTAGAGTGACCTGGTCCGAGATTTCAAGTTACGATGCAGAGGGCATAATGTCTTCTCACGTGTCCCTCGTGCGCAGACGGTGGTTATACAAATATACCGTAGTAGGCATGATGCTCTGCTTTGCAAATAGAGTAAGAAATATATCAGACAGTGATAGAGTATATTATCGTATGCACCTCTTGCGATGTCTAAAGGAGTTTCTCATAGTATAGGTTTGTTTAAGTGAGAAACGGAGAACGTTCACTTTCGACAATCTCCGCATGTACATTGTTGTCCACTGCAATGCACAGACTATGTAGTACTCACTTTACATATATGTAAAATGTAGTGCTCTATAACGGAATAAAAACATAAATAGTCGTCATGTACAGCATATTATATGCATTCTTTTGATACAACTCGCACGAGCACAGCAGGCAAGCGCCCGTTGTTTACATCTGGACTCACCCTCTCTCCTTCAATATAAACAGACTACAGCACAAGGTAAGTTAACCTCATAAAAAGGTATTCATCCCTTAATCAACACTGTCCACGCCTGTGGTGTCGCCTGCAGTAAGAATGGGTATTAAAGACTACTAAACAAATGAATTTATATTAAAACAAAGGTTTGTTACTCTAAAATGAATAAAGATATTTTATCATAATATTTCTTTCTAATTAAGGTGGTGAAATACTTGGCATTTTATCTAATTAATTAATTTTTCTTAAAAGATGAGAGAAACTTCGAACTATAAATCCACGACGTGAGGCACGGTTAAATACTGCTGTGCATACAGTTTACTGTATGTGTCTAAGTGATATTTCTATGATACCTGGAAAAATTAGCGGTTTTGGATAATAATTGACTAGGCAAGATAGAAAATATACCTATAGAAATCTTCATTGTATTTTGATTCGTGAATATTGTTTATGTGTGAAATAATCTTTATATGTATCACATATATGAAAAATTAAATTTTACGAACTTAGCTCGTAACGTGCAAAAAAATTACTGTTGGCCAGTTATAATAATTATTACTTATATCATACGATTTCACCAGGCTGGTGGCCTCGTAGCTGAGTCAGTAGAGCACCTGCCTGCTGTGCAAGGAGTCCCAGGTTCGATTACCGGCTAGGGGTAGGAATGTTTCTCTAGCCAAGATTATTTCCTATCCCCCCAGAGTCTGAAAGTATAAATGAGATTGTGAATGTGTGTGTGAGATATAATGAATAAAAGCAAACGTTTGCCAGAAACCCAATGACAAGAGAAAACGAGTTAACACCATTGCCTATAGGTAATACGTTCGAAAGGAAAGGCCGCCGATAAGACAAATGAAATTAAAGGCGGCATATAAATGGAACTAGAAAAGAAAAGATGTCGCTGTCGCTCTCTTCACTTTATCCACTACAGAGACTATTACTATCACCCTGTAATTTAAATGATTTTACATGCAATTATTTTATTATACTTACAAAATCTACGGTCGCGAACTTTCAATTAACCTAAATTAAAGGTGAACAACATATTAAAGTGAACACGCGATATTTAAGGCATACGTTTGATGATTGCCTCTTCGGCTTTTTGGAAATTTTTAATACCAATTAAATTAATGTCTATTTTTTTCATACAATAATTTCCAGATTAAAAATTATACTGAACAATTTCGTTTTATACAAATTTTTCTGGTGCTTTGAACAATTATCACACCGTGTTTGTTTTGAAAGCATTGTTGCGAACTAAAATACTCAGAATTCTGCTACAGTAGTAAATAAACAAAACGTTTTTCAATTACTGTTGTAATCAAGAGCGAAATGAAATTATTTTCTTCTTAAAGTTTACGATTTAAACTACTATAAAATACCAAATAGATGAGGATGTGAGGATCACTAAACATCACCATGTGATATTTATCCGACCCGAGTTTTGCTGTTCACGGATACCCACAGATACACAGACACATCCTTTTATGCGTAGATTTATGGCACGTAAAAGAGTCTCAAGCCTGATACAGAGGCCTCTGAGTCCAACATAGAATGGGGCGGTAGGAACCATAGCAGTTAAAGAGCGTACATTAATAAAACTCGATTTAATGTTTCCATAAAAAGCTGTATTTCCGTTAAAGTCGATATTTTTAATTAATGCTTGGCGCATAATATTTCCTTTAACTACCATAGGTAAACGATAGAGAACGTAAAAACAAAGCTAGCGGTACACACGTTCAGACAGCATGGAGCCTCTGGGCAGTCATTTAGAAAAAAATCTGATGTGTTACACTCACATGACTATCTCTACTCTTGTACAAACTATTTTTACAAACGCTTATTCTCCATATGCTTCATGTTAATCGAGATGTTAATCTTATTACTAGTTTTCTTGTAGATGCAAGGGGAATTGGTAGGCTTTAAACTACAGTCAAATATTTTAAGAGCTGGTTGCTATGAGGAACATTCCATTCTCTTTGCTCTCCAGGACATAAAAAAACCAATAACGAATTCCCATTTGAGAAAAAGCATAAGTATTGAAAAATTCAAACAAATAACAAAGAATATCTCGGAAACGGTTCCCTCCAAAAACATTTATATGACATAAATTGTTTTAACGAAATCTACATTTTTTGTGTAGTAAAATGCTGTCTATCTCTTATGGTTTACCAGTTATGCAAAAGTTATTCACGATGAAGAATACTTTTGGAGACGTTCCCAGAAAATTCGAGATATACATTTCATTTGTCATGAAAATATGTTAAACATATGATATTTTAATCAAAATCGTTAGAGCCATTTTTGAGAAAATTAAAATTTTCGAAAAATGTTTCATGTAAAGGGTAATCTGGGGTGGGGGATTTTCTTGAAAACTTTCGTGTCGCATCTCAGGAAGATACTGAACCTAAATACCAAGTTTGGTGTTTATCCGACTGTTCGTTTCTGAGTTATGCTGTTCACAGACACAAACACGGACATGTTTCCAAAAATGCTTTTTACTTTCTCTACTACGTATAGTAAGTAGGGGAAGTATTGCATTCCACCCAAAAATGCGATACCGAGATTTCACCGGAAATACATGTTTTGAGACCCACTGAATCCAAAAAAAGCATTTTTGGAAACATGTCCGTGTGTGTGTGTCTGTGTGTGTGTGTCTGTGTGTCTGTGTGTGTGTGTCTGTGTGTCTGTGTGTGTGTGTGTGTGTCTGTGAACAGCATAACTCAAAAACGAACAGTCGGATAAACACCAAACTTGGTATTTAGGTTCAGTATCTTCCAGAGATGCGACACGAAGGTTTTCAAGAAAATCCCCCCACCCCAGACTACCCTTTACATGGAACATTTTTCGAAAATTTTAATTTTCTCAAAAATGGCTCTAACGATTTTGATGAAAATATCATATGTTTAAGATAATGTCATGAGAAATGAAATGTATATCTCGAATTTTCTGGGAATGTCTCCAAAAGTATTCTTCATTGTGAACGACTTTTGCATAACTGGTAAACCGTAAGAGATAGACAGAATTTTACTACACAAAAAATTTAGATCGCGTTAAAATACACAACTTATGTCATATAGATTTCTTTTGTTGAGTGAACCGTTTTCGAGATATTGCTTGTTATTTCCTTAAATATTTCAATACTTATACTTTTTCTCAAATTCGTTATTCATTTTTTTTATGTCCTGGACATGCAAAGAGAATGAAATGCACCACATAGCAACCAGCGTTAAAATATTTGACTATCGCTTATAACCTACCATATTCCCCTTGAATCTACAAGAAAATTACCAATAAGATTGACATCTCGATATCTGGATTAACTTGAAGCATATGGAGAATAGGCGTTTGTAAAAATATATTGTAAAAGAGTAGAGAAAGTCATGTGAGTGTAACACATCAGATTTTTTTGTATTCAGGAGGTCTCAACACATATATTTCCGGTGAAATCTCGGTATCGAATTTTTGAGTGGAATACAATACTTCTCCTACTTACTATACGTAGTAGAGAAAGTGAAAATGTCGTATGTGAAAAATCACACGATTTTCTCTACTGACGTCAAATTCACATCTCTGCATTGTATGTTATGCTATTCGTATGAAAAGCGATTCATCTACGTTACGTACTTACTATTTTTTCTACCACGTACTTAGGAGGCAGAAAAAGTATAGCATTCTATCCGAGATAACAAGATTTCACCGGAAATACATGTTTTAGGCACATTGAACCCCCAAAAATGTCTGTTTAGTAGAACGTCTCCGCGCGCGCGCATGTGTGCGTCTGTAGACAGCATAACTCAAAAACGAAAAGTAGGATAAATACTAAACTTGGTATTTAAGTTCAATACCTTCCAAAAATTCGACACTAATTTTCTGTGAATAGCCCATGCAGTTCTCTTCATTGGCAGCAATTCTGTATAATCTTATCTAACGGGTAAGCGTTAAGCGAGAGACGAAAATGTGCTATACAAAAATGTAGATTTCTTTAAAACACACAATTTATTTCAAATAACTTCTTTTGTGACATAAGCCATCTCCGAAATATCCGTTTTGAATGGTTCAAATTGTTCAATACTTAGCCATTCTTTTCAAGACCTGTCAATTTTCAGTTGTTTCTAGCGATTGCATGGAAACAATATGGAGTTTTAAGGTCCAGCATATAGCGTCCAGTTCTTAAACATTTGACTATCGCTGTTCCCGTTGTATCTATAAGAAGTGTTAATGCAGGTTTATTTAATTAATACGAGGGCTGATCAATAAATACTGAGACTGATTTTTTCCTGAAGCTTTCTTGATAGTTTCCTGTCTCTACTATAAATATTTGAAAAGATCGGGGTTTCATGGATAATTTCCATAGGTGACAGCACTCTCGTATTGGTAGGTTTGTAGTATTGTTGACGCTACTTGAATTTCGCATACCACAAAATGGAGGTGACATGAGAGGAGTAATACAGCGCAATAAAATTTTGTTTTCGTTTAAATCATACAGCCTTGAAACTTTCGAAAAGCTGAAGCAAGCATACGGTGAAGATGCACTACCTCGTGCAACAGTGTTTAGGTGGTTCAAGAACTTCAAAGAAGGGCGAGTCCTCTGTGCTAAGCAAGGCTGCTGAGATTGTTGTTCCCCCTCACTCTACTGATACAGCAGTGTACTACAGGTCAGTATTGGCTACTGAGGAAGCAGATTGCAAGGAAACGTCCAGAACTTCATCGGAATGAGTGGCGACTTCATCACGACAACGCGCGGCCTCACGTCGCCAATCAAGTCTAGGCATTTTTGGCTAAATTCAACATTACCTGTGTGCGCATCCGCCTTATAGCCCAGATCTTGCCACCTGTGATTTCTTTTTATTACCATTATTAAAGGCAAAGCTCCGGGGTATTCGATTTGAGAGCACTGAAGCAGTGCTGAAGAAAAGTGAGGCCATTCTCAAAGACCTGACAAAGAATGGCCTGCACCATGTGTTCGAGGACTGGCAGAGATGCCATAAAAAGTGCACTGAAGTAGGAGGGGACTACTTTGAAAAATAGCGTGACAACATTGAAATGGAGTAATAAATATCTGAGAAAAAAAATCGGTCTCAGTCTTTATTGATCAGCCCTCGTATGAAGTAGATAGGAAAATAAACTTTCGTAATTTTGTATACCCACTAATAAATGATAGAGGTTAGAGTATTTCATGTGAAAATAACACTTTTTCCCTTAGGAATAGTTTCAAATCAAGTAAGACCTGCTTAGTTACATGCAGAAATAGTATTCATTTGTTTATTGTTGGTAACAAGCTCTTGTGATGGAAAGGAAAGGAAGGAAAAAGAAACAGGAATCGCCAGCTTTCAAGCATGCCCACTTGATGACGCTCGGCATGCAATGTTTCAACATGTAAGTTTCGAAAAAGGCTGACACTAAAAAACGTTTATCTGTCATAAACAATGTATTTTAATAATCTCTACATTTCTCCTGCAATAAGTTTTGGTTAACGTTTAATGTTTCCTTCTAATTAAAAATTATACAATATTGAATTAAATAAAGGATACTCGCAAACTATCTAAAGAGAACTCAGATATACATTTCATTTACCATATAAATATATTAAACATGTGACATTTTAATCAAAATCGTTACGACCGATTCTTGAATAAATAAAAAATAACAAATATTTCCATCTAAAGGATAGTTTCGGGTGGGAGAATTTTCTTGAAAAATCCTCGTGTACATCCTTGGAAGATGCTGAACTTAAATACCAAGTTTGGTATTCATCCAAATTTTCGTTTTATAGTTATACTGTTAACACACGAACGCGCGCGCACACACAGGACCTTTATTTTATAAAAAAAAACCGTTTTTTTTGTTTTTGTTTTTTTGTTTTTTATCCAGGGAGCCTCAAAACGTGTATTCCACAGAAATGTAATTGTGTAAAAATTTTTCGAATGAATTTGCTTGCTCAACTTTATATAGAAAAGTAGTACAAAAAGTAAAACTAAGGTACTTGTCCTCATCTCTCTGATTATTTCTTAAGGAAACATCCAAATAATGGACATTTCTCAGACTATACTACATGAAGAAAATGCATCTCTCTCACAGCAATGTTTTGCACAATGTTCATTGAATTCTCCCTCGTTTTAATGTTTCAGTATGCAATTATATTAAGCTTAAAGCTTTATTAACACAAAAATAATTTTGTACGCTTGATGCTGTAGAAAATTAAAAGTGTAGAAATTAAAATGTTGTAATTACGTTAGCCTGCAATTAAAATGCAATACAAGTTTATTAAAACCGCATTGAAGCGATAAAAAATTCATTAGTTTGCGAATTTTATATTTGGAAGGCACACACTTGAGGGCATAGGGCGATTCAGAAACCCCAACAACACGCAGGATGTAATATGAAACAGGTGAAATATTTTGATCACAGTATAGGATATCAAAATACGAAAACGTTCCGGATACTGTGATCGATGTGCGTCTCAGTCTTTGTCAAAGAATCACCACAAATCTAAAAAGAGCGGCACATAAAAGAGGTTTGAACTGTTAATGGTGGTACAGAGATTGTTTCAGTTAGCATACAGATATTTGTCTCTATTCTCCTCGTTTTCCGAGTTATTCTCTATTTCGTTCTTTTTTTTGCCTCTTAGTCACACACGAATACTCAAGCCTGAGTCAGGACTCGAACCCGCAATCCCCCAGATCACAAACCCTAGAGAAAATAGGAAATATAGTTTTCCGTCCTGTAAAACACAATCTCGCTCATATCCCCCGAACCTCACCCACTGGTTGCAAAACTATTAATGTTATACAATACAACAATTCAATTGGTCATATGAATAAAAAGCAAGTACTTTCTCAAAGTTTGTACTCATGAGTATGAACACTTTCTGTGATTACGTACTCAGCTGAATGAGAACCTACTCGTTTTTATAAGAATAAAAGCCTACTACCTCATGCAAGTATATGCTCATTCCCGCAGCCATCTTCTTTACTTAAATGTAAATATATTGAAGTGATAAGATCCGCCCGAATAATAATAATAATAATAATAATAACCATAATAAGAATATTAATAATCATCTCATCAAAATAAGGAGAGGAATACTAATAAAATGGAAGAATAAAAGAAATATTAAGGATCAGAAAAGGGGGGAATAAAATCATAACGAGAGAAATAAAGTAAAGAACAGCTACGAATAAATAATCAGAACGTAAAATAAAATGTAGGAAAACGCGTATTTTAGAACGAAGAGACTTGGTGAAAACTGTAAGAAGGGTGAAAGACTTACGAATGTACAGGAAAAGAAACATTAGCAAACGCTTAAGTCCTTTAGAAATCTGGTGAAGCTTACAGGAAGCGAAAACAAGGGAACGGAAATCGAATGCAGTCAAGCGAACTTAAGATGGTAATAGCCGACGCGGACGAGGTCAGAGCGACGATATAACGAACCAATGGAAAACGGAGAAAAATTTAGAAAAATGACCAATAAGGAATGATAAACGGCACGTGCATAGTAAAAAGATGGATCGAAACTAGAAAAGGGGCGTGAAATAGAAACTATGAGAGAGAGCAATTTCAGACGCGTGTAAGATGCATCACTTCGTGTCGTACGGTGAGGGAAGAGTAGATGACTTCGTGTCGCTAGAGGTAGCCAGATAGTTGTAGAAATTCAGAACATATCGTATCAGAGAGGAAAACAGTGTAGATGTCTAAACTTACGTCTTTATGTATTTGAAAGCTAGTGTAATCAACCGTGAGTAAAGGGTAGCTAGGAATGACAAAAGTCAAGTTATTAAATTCTCGTCGAGATATATTTCAACTTCTATAAGTAATTAGGAAAGGGTAAAGCACGTAAACAATAGCAGGGGATGATAGGAGGAATCGCGTCTTGTGTGAAGGGTATTCGGACGAGGAAAGCAGTGTGGATCTTCAATAAACGGGCCAGTGACAGTAGAACAGCGAGTATCCTTCATCTCCCATCCACACTCCCTGAAATAAGAGTCACACAACCAATATTCCTCCACCTGAGTAGCCGGCAGCAGCATCAATCCTTCCGAAGAAGAAACCCAACACCAAGAAAGCACCTAAAACCCATTAATCCACGCTACTCGTGTTAGCTACAGTCTTTAATCATATACTATTTCGTCGATTGTGTGGTGTTGTGTTGTTTGGCATTCTCTATTAGAGGAGTAGATTTTGTTGTATTTGGTTCTGTCCCATCAAAACTGCTCAGGAATTATCCTGTGTTTTATGACAAGTTTCGGCAGAAATGTTAGAAAACAATCTGATGTGTTACACTCACATGACTTTCTCTAGTCTTGCACAAACTATTTTTACAAACCCTTATTCTCCATCTAGTTCATGTTAATCGAGATAAACTTTTGCAGACTCTTATCTTACTGCTAATTTTCTTGTAGATGTAAGGGAAATATATATTTACAAGGGCAATATAGGAAAACAGTAGCCTTTGAGCACATACATATCTCTTAATAGCTGGTTGCTAGGTGCAGCACCATTCTCTTTGCCACAGATTATAACTCTTTGCATATCCAAGACAAAAAATGCATAACGAATTCCTATTTGAGAAAATAAGTATTGAAAAATTTAAGGGAATAACAAGCAATATCTCGAAAATGGTTCACTCAACAAAAAAATGTATATGACATAAATTGTGTATTTTAACGCGATCTACATTTTTTGTGTAGTTAACTTTTATCTATTTCTTATGGTTTACCAGTTCTGCAAAAGTCGTTCACAATGAAGAATACTTTTGGAGACATTCCCAGAAAATTCAAGATATACATTTTATTTGTCATACAAATATCTTAAACATATGATATTTTAATCAAAATCGTTAGAGCCATTTTTGAGAAAATTAAAATGTTCGAAAAATGTTCCATGAAAAGGGTACTCTGGGTGGGGGGATTTTCTTGAAAACCTTCGTGTCGCATCTCTGGAAGATACTAAACCTAAATACCAAGTTGGTGTTTATCCGACTGTTCGTTTCTGAGTTATGCTGTTCACAGACAGACACACAGACACACAGAAAGACACACACACAGACACACAGACAGACACACAGACACGCACACGGACATCTTTCCAAAAATGCTTTTTTTGATTCAGGGGTCTCAAAGCATATATTTCCGGTGAAATCTCGGTATCGAATTTTTGGGTGGAATACAATACTTCCCCTACTTACTATACGTAGTAGAGAAAGTAAAAGTGATTAAAGCAACACACACAAAAGCATAGTTGTAAATTAAATTAGCAAAGCAATAACTAAAATGAAATAGGCAAAAGCGTACTATCAATAAATCAAGCAAACAGAAAATATTCACAGATTATAAAGTCACAATTATAAGGTGTCGGATGTAGATACACATCAGACCGTTTCTAGAATCCTGGAATGTTTACACTATTTTTCTACGAAACAGTTTATGTCATAAGTAACCTAACTTATTAAGCAACCGAATTTTGAGATTAGGATTTTAAGATAGTAAGCTTAATTAATAAATATGACTTTCAGTGATACTTCTAGGTTATGTTTTCATAAAGCAGTGTAGGATTTTGATACTTCTTGAATGTTCATGGCAATACTAGAAAGCCAATAAATAAAATGGTTATAAGCAAAACGAAAAGAATAATTGTGGTTTGGAAAGTCATAACTCATGAGATGCTGGATGAAGTCATCCGACTGTTTTTAGAATCCCAGGATATTTACACTATTTAGATATACTATGAAACAGTTTTCTTATAAAGTTATGAGTAGGTATCTGGATTTTGAAGTTAACACTTTACATAGTGAGGTTAATTAATAAAGCCTACTTTCAATGTTACTCCTGGGTTACGATTTTCTGAAACAATGCAGGATTTTGAAGCTTTTTGATATCCATGGCTATGTTTGTAACCTTTCCATGAGTGCTATACAGCTGATAAATTGTGTCACTATCTTCATATTTAGTTTTAAGTAAAACAAATCAATACATACTCAGAAATGAGACCATCATCTAACCATGCTCAACATGAGAAGAGAATGAACTCATGAAACTGAGAATATACCAGCTTTTATTCATACAAAATATGAGTACACACTCTTGTAAGATAGATGCCTGAGTACGTTCTACTCTGATTCATTACTTGAATATATTCTCAAAATGAATTAGATCCTCGAAAGGTTTTATTCTTACCAAATCGAGTATTTGTTTGAACAAGTGAAGCATATACTACATACGCATTTTTATTTTCTCTACTACGTACAGTAAGTAGGGGAAGTATTGTATTCCACCCAAAAATTCGATATCGATATTTCACCGGAAATGCATGTTTTGAGACCCTCTGAATCCAAAAAAGCATTTTTGGAAACATGTCCATGTGTGTGTCTGTGTGTCTGTGAACAGCATAACTCAGAAACGAACAGTCGGATAAACACCAAACTTGGTGGAATTAATTGTTCTTTCACACAAACCGTGCGTTGGACAGGGTTGGAAAGGTAGAATCAGATGTCTGAAAAATTCAATGCCATAACCGGGATTTGAACCACGGATCTCCCGGTCTCCGTCCGGTTGCTCTAACCACTGAACTACCAGGAAAAATGCGAATCAGCTGGAGATTTTAATGGCGTGCCGGCGTGCACCATGGTAGTTCAGTGGTTAGAGCAACCGGACGGAGACCGTGAGATCCGTGGTTCATATCCCGGATATGGCATTGAATTTTTCAGTCGTCTGATTCTACCTTTCCAACTAAACTTGGTATTTAAGTTCAGTATCTTCCAGAGATGCGACACGAAGGTTTTCAAGAAAATCCCCCCACCCCAGATTACCCTTTACATGAAAGAGTTTTCGAAAATTTTAATTTTCTCAAAAATGGCTTTAACGATTTTCATTAAAATATTATATGTTTAAGATATTTTCATGACAAATAAAATGTATATCTTGAATTTTCTGGGAATGTCTCCAAAAGTATTCTTCATTGTGAACGACTTTGCATAACTAGTAAACCATAAGAGATGACAACTTTTTATTACACAAAAAATGTAGATCGCGTTAAAATACACAATTTATGTCATATACATTTTTTGTTGTTGAGTGAAACATTTTTGAGCTATTGCTTGTTATTCCCTTACATTTTTCAATACTTATTTTCTCAAATGGGAATTCGTTAAACATTTTTTGTCTTGGATATGCAAAGGGCATATCCCTGTGGGAAAGGGAATGGTGCTGCACCTAGCAACCAGCTATTAAGAGATATGTATGTGCTTAAAGGCTACAGTATTTCTATATGGCCCTTGTAAATATACATTGTCCTTACATCTACAAGAAAATTAGCAATAAGATAGAGTCTGCAAATGTTTATCTCGATTAACATGAAGCATATGGAGAATAAGCGTTTGTAAAAATAGTTTGTACAAGAGTAGAGAAAGTCGTGTGAGTTTAACACATCAGATTTTTATTCATATAACCCAGTCTGGTAAATACATCAAGCTTATCTGGACTCCGTCTCGCATCGGCATCCAAGGGAAGGAGCAGCTAAAGAGGCCACCAAGCATGCTGCAAAGAACTGTAGAATACCATACTGTGACACCCACAAGAAGACCCACTCAGATATGGAAGCGCATTGGAACAGCTCGTCTGCAGGTAAACCGCATGACATCTCTCTTCGCTGTCCTAAATACACAGTAATTTCCCTTCCTCGCAAAGACCAAGTTGTTCTCACTCGATTACGCATAGTACACACAGCTATTACTCACTCCTATCTTATGTCTCATGATTCTCCTCCACTTTGTGACTTCTGTAATTGTCCGTTTACTATACCTAATATGATTCTGGCATTTCATTATCATAGGAGTGCAAGACGAGCTTGTGAAATTACGGACAATATGACGCCATCAGCAATCCAGTGTTTGAGGAAATGATTCTGAATTATATTAAGCAAACTAAGATATGTGCCAAATTATAATCTTGGGTGACATTTACAATGTAATTTATTATATGGTGGTTTGTATCCTTATGAAGTCGCGATATGACCAGCGAGTTCAAATGACTTAAAATAAATTTTAAAAAAATTATCACGGGTGTACGAAAAGTGACCGTGGTGGCCATGAAAAAGTGTTCTCTCTACCTATCCATCGATACGGTAGCACATCGATCTTCAATATTTATATACTAATGTACACTTTCATAACAACTTAGTAGAACAAATCATATAGCGACCTAGCAGAATGTGATTACGAAATGTAGCAAAATTGTAAGAAAGCTAATAGGTGAAGTTAACTCATCCAACTTGACTATTACGGTCAATCCACATGATTTTAGTATGTGCGAATATACAAGCTACCAGAAAGAAATTCACATGATTTCTCTACCCACCATCGTTTACTTTTATATAGCTACAAACCATTGTTGTGAAATCTTATGCTTTTATCTACTTCAAGTTAATTGGGATAACATTTGCAAAAATAATTTCATTAAAACGGGTCACTAAATGCTGGGCTTGAAATGCATGCCCTTTCCATGACATTGCGAGGAAATTTGGCAACACTTAAAAAACTGAAAATGAAAACCAGTAGCAATGGATATCTCGGAAATGACTGAATGTTATTTGAAATAAATTGAGTGTATTAAAGAGATCTACGCTCTTTGTGCGATAATTGTTTTCTATCTCTTATGGTTTAGTTTACCAGTTATATAAAATTTTAAAAAATAATTTCGCAATGAAGAAGTCTTCACAGGCTATTCCCAGAAAATTTGAGCTATACGTTTAATTTGTCATTTAAATATCTTAAATATGTGCTATTTTTAAATAAAATCAGTAGAGCTATTTTTGAGAAAGAGTTACAAAAAACGTTCCATTTAAAGGGTATTTTGAGGTGGAGGATTGTCTGAAAACCTTCCTATCGCATTGTTGTAAATTACTGAACTTAAATATCAAGTTTGGTATTCATCCAAATCTTGTTTTTGAGTTATGCTGCTCCAAACACCTCCGACATACAATCACATGGAGGTATTTTTTTCTAAAATGAGCTGTTTATTCATGGGACTTGAAAACGTGTGTTTTGGTGAAATATCTATATTGAGTTTTTCGTGGAATACATTTCCTTTACTACATACAATAAGTGATTTATAGAGAAGGTTAAAACGAGAAAAAGAGAGACGTGAGTGCATTGGTATTTTTAATAGAAACAAATTCATTTCAAGGCAGGGCGATCTGCATTCTATTGTTATGGCGGAGGTTCCTTCATATTAACTGGACAGGCTACAGGCGGACGGGCTAGTAGGCCGGAAACAAATCCCCTGAGACGAAGGCAACCCAACTAACGCGATTATACGGCAAGAGGGTTGGGGAGTGTGCCGCGGGATGTCGGTAGCGCAGGAGGACTGTTTAAACAATGTGTGTGTGTGTGTGCGCGCTCGCTCCCAGTACAACTGGGGCATTATGGTGGACAAGACATCCACGTCCGACTGAGTTAACGTAACATTATTAACTGATATGTATTTGGCCATTACCATGTTAAACCTGTCACTTTCACTCATTTTACTTGACTGAATAAGTAGTACACTACATGATGCTGAAAATACTTTTCTTTCTGTTTTCCATTCTTCTTGGGTACTTATTTGCCCATCACCTAAAGTAGAGGAGGTATTGCATTCCACCCAAAAGTTCTATACAGAGATGTCAGCTAAAATATATGTTTTGAGGTCCTCTGAACCAAAAGTTATGCGTTTGTGTCTATGAACAGCATAACTTAAAAAGTTAAAGTCGAATAAATAGCAAGTTTGGTATGTAAGTCAAACATGTTACAAGATTTTCACGAAAATTCTTCACACTAAGCTGCTCTTTGCATGGAAAAGTTTTCGTTATTTTTTTTCCAAAAGCGGTTCTATCGATATTTATTCAAATATCACATTCTAAGAGAGAGGAGGAGGATGAGGGCAATGAGTTGAGTACTTCCTATTCAATGTAGAGTTAATATAGGATATGATAGGACTAGGAATCTCGACAAAGCAGATCTTTTATACCTAGTCCCCTGACGGGTGCCCCCGGGAAGGAGGGACCAGGAGACACGACAGGCAGAGGGCAGGGTCCCCACCATTTACGGATTTTAACTCCCCGGGTGGTGGCTGAAGAGCCCCCCCTTATGGGGTTCCGACCCCTTCAACTGCCGTAGTGTGGGCGCTGTGGACCCTGAGCACTCGTGGTACTCTGACGTTACTAGAAGTACGCCGGGCCGACGAGCCCCTACCGATAGGAAGTTGTTCGGATTGAGTTGGACTCGACGGGGCAGTGGTTCCCGAATACCAATGGGAGATTGGATACGCCTGGCTGATTTTCCGCCCAGGCGGGGTTGTGAGACGATCAGATGTTCTCCGGCACCAACCAAAGAGCTGATAGACGGTAGCTAGATGTAGTGTCGGCCCCACGAAGGTTGTTCGGCAGTCTTCCCTGATAGGGTTCTCCCTATTGGGCTGACGCGCGTAAGTGGCGTATCCACTTTCGTCCCTGTGAGGCAGGAGACGAGGGAAGAATGGTGTCCTGGCCCAGTCTCAGCCACTCAGGGGGGCAGTATGTAAAATAGGCACTGTCCCTAATAGAAAGAACCTGCGAGCTTGACTCCCAGGTAGCAAGGGCGTGGTTTGAGTTGTCAGACCCGGTCCCGTGTTTACAGATATGTCCCCCCCTGTGGGCTTACACAGCCCCTGGAGGTGCCCGGGACCTGAAGACCGCTCGCAATTGGGGGACAAAGGCTTACTCAGAGCATCCTGTTCTCCTGCCGTGTACACGCCGAGACTTGTCGCCGACACTTGCAACCCTTTTGTATGGAGTTAGTATGCAGTTTTTTACACACTAACACACGTTACCGCGGCGCCACCTCACTCCGCAAAGAGCTTAGTACAAATACACAAATAAAATATATAATAACAACCACGCATCTCCATGGGGATGGAAGCGTTGGACAGTAGAGTTGGAAAATTTTGCTATTTTTCAGCAATAGTTCCGATTGTTCTAGTTCCAAAGAAATAATAGGTTCCAACCATTCTAAAATAATAGCCAAGTATGTTTACGAGTACTTACTATTTACGCATAACCCTAACAGCAAGATGTTTTTGCTTCTGTCACTTGATTAACTGGAGTTCTTTCGCATCAAGCGTGATTCTCCGTTTCGTTATGAATTCTGTCGAGCGGCAAGGCACTCCTTTTCTCTCGTCTTCCATCAGACATTCAGCCATGCACGCGAGGATTCGTGAAGTATTAACAATAACGCATATGTCACGGTACAGCAAATTGAAACACTGCTTACTTAACACACGTTAATGGAATTCACGTCTTGTACCAGTTTCCATGATGCTGATGAGTATATGTTCCAAAACGGCATCTCAAATTTCCTCTAGTATGAGTGACTTAAGAGCTCAACAGCATAATTAAAACCGATAACCCGGAAGATTTTAGTGGACCTTGACTATTGGAACTTGGAAGCGGGGACGGTTCCAAGTTCTCATTTATATTTCACATACTTGTAAATGCTGTAGTGTAATATAAATGATTCCGTATGATCAGAATGTAAATTTTGGAACTAAATATACTCAAACGATTCTTCCAAAAGGCGCTTCAAGGCCTATTATTTAAACTTAGTAGCCCAATCAAAACTTATTACTGTCTATTTAAAGAAAATTTAAATGATACATCGTGATAATAAATATTCATACAAGGTCATAGCCTCAAAAATAACTAATCAAAGGTAAAGTAAGTTGAAAAAATATTTATGTTTAATTAGTTAGTTAAATATAACAAAGAAAGGCTTCAAACCTTTTTATTTCCCAAAAATGATATTTATTATTCCTTAAATGTCCTTAGATCAAAAGGAGTTTTAAAATGCGCAATTCTGTGTTTTAGCCTATATGAGCATCGATAGCATTTCTGCATTTTGTATTTCGATGTTTTATGAAATATGCACTATTTGATGGAACATGGCATAGGATGATAGCCTAAACAAAAAAGAATATTTATCACAATGAAGAGAGTAGCCCAGATCAAGCAGGCTATTTACAATGAAGCAATTATCAAAATTAACTGCGGGCTTTTAAGAGGAAAAACGGAGATAGTAGTTTAATTAAGAAGAATTAAATGTTTCAATAGATGCATCATTAACTTTGAGTATACAAAAATATAGGTTAAGAAAATCAGAAAATGTTACTTTCAACAGCCATAAATATCAGTTTCATTAATCATTTTGTAATATTATTGCAAACGTTAAACACTTTTGGTATACTTTGGAATTAGACAACCAACTCAATTAAATGACTATCACAACCGTGTGACATAACACAGCTTGGGAATTCGTTGGTAAGGGGTGCGGAGAGAATGGAAGGGCTTTGTGTCTTAGAACCACGTATGTACAAAGCAGAACACACATTTCCCTTATACTGGTAGGCCTTCGCTAATAATAACAGTGTTTTCCTCCCTTGCCTAGCTTTAATTGGTATATTTATGCATTTCGTGGTGCGGTCAGAGAGACCGCTAAGAGGATATGATATGTCTTGGGTATGATATGTTAGGATTAAAATATCAACTATAAACTAAATTTATGTTTCTAATTCATACACAAAACATATTCCAAAAGCGCATCGAAAACACTATACAAAATATATTAGAATTGCATTTCGATATACACTGAACTGAAAAGAATAGTACTTTAGCACGTTTATATATTTTTAAATAAACAATAACACACAAAAGAGAAATAATAAGTATGTTAAGAATTAGTCCACGAATACATAACTTTCTGCAGCGTAGCTCGCTTATCAGCATAGCATCACCAGAATCATTTGTGATCCTCAAATCTTGGTTCTACTTAATTTTCAAGGTCACTATCACCTACTAGAGTAGTTTATCCCTAAGATGTGCAATTCCACTCAAATTAGGATAAATGAGTCCTTCAGTTTCATCAAAATCGTTACGAGTATAACCCAATTCTTATCACCGATTTATAGTTTCCTCAAAGATGCCGTAAAGCCCTCATCCATTGTCCTCTGTAGGTATGAGTCAAACGTGTTATTAGTTGTTTTTATGCCACAATTACCCGTCCATTGCTTACTTTTTTCTCCAAAAACAAATCATTACGAATGCAAAATTAAAAACGCTATGCATAAAAAAAGATTAAAAACTCCGAAGTAATCCGAGAGTGATGGTAATCTTACCCGACTTCGTCGATGGAGAAACCCGACTTCGTCGATGGATTCACATCTGAACTGGAGGATATTCATTGTTGACAACAATAATCCGTGATGTAATTCACAATAATCGACAATGCGTCTCCGTCTCAAAGGTCGCACCTTAATCAAAGGTCAAATTCAGTTCCTAGCTGGGAACCGAGCGAGATGACTCCGCGGTAACGCGTGAGGCCTGCATTCCCGAGTTGGATTCCCGTTGGACCGCCAATCTAAACTTGGGATTTTTCACGGTTTTCCCAAGTAGATAGGTGAATGCTCGGATGGTTTCTGTAATGCTGCGAATTTTCCTGTGCGCTATTCTATGTTACGTTTCAGGGTCGTAGGATCAGGCGAGTGGACGGCGTGGCGTGACAGGAAGGTGGCGGTGGAATTTGCTTTGAGTAATAGTATGTTCTGGCGTACGGTGTGTGACGAACCCCCAGTGAAACCCCTCCTTGGGGAGGCAAGCTTGTGTGGGTGGTCTTGCTCACGTCGTGATCTCACACCTAGAGACGTTAGGGATTACGCCTGCCTCCCACCCTGACAACCCAGATCTAATTGCCCTCTGTGTTCTTTGCTACACCCTTCTTGCCGGAGTTTCAGTAGGTACAATAGGCCTTTCCGTGCCGAAATCCTCATCCGCACCTAAGCTGAGTGACGGGAGTGAAAAGAGACTTCCTCTTTGACGTCATAGAGCATTCAATTGGCTGATACTTTCTTAAACAATATAGTACAGTAGGATGAAACAACTTTGAAAAAAAAACCACATAAACATTACGTGCACTATTAAACATTTAACTAAATTACTTCCAAATTCTGATTGAACCAGTATGGTATTTCTTTTCTCCTAGGAAATTCAAGTATTCAAGTTACATTTTTCAGAGCTGGAACTCATTTGAAAAGCAGTTTGTTCAATAAAGAAAGGTAAAAAGCATAATTGCTCTAAGTTTGATATCATGGTGTCCAACCTTGGTGTTAGGGGAATCCCGGTTTTTCCGACCAAGTAAACTGTATAAGATCAAAATTAATACTTATGGAAAAGATTTAAGATGACACGTAATCCTCTACCTTGAGAATGTTACTTGCAAACCACAGCTACACTAAACTCCTAAATCCTTTACAGAGAGATAGCATTTATGCATGGATTTGTGGCTATCCGTAGTTACTGTTGAGTTTAATTTGCAATAGCTATTGTTTTTTTAATTAATTTTAAAACTAGCTATATAGCCATGGTAATGTCAGCTTACTTTTGATGGCTGGTTAAATAACTAGGTTAAAGTCGTGAATAATAGGTCCATAAACAGTAAATGATACATTGGCCAGCTGGAATTTCAGTTTTAGGTAATCTTAAAAAGGTCAACCACAAGAAACCCAAAATATCTCTTGCTCATAATTTCAGACCATTTCAGGGTAGGTAGCAGAATAAAAGAGTTAAAGAAAGTCCGCACAACCCAAAGTACATATATACATTTTTAGTTTCTCTACTACGTACAGTAAGTAGGGCAAGTATTGCATTCCACCCAAAAATTTGATACCGAGATTTCACCGAAAATATGTTTTAAGGCCCACGGAATCCAAAACAATCTGATATGTTACACTCACATGACTTTCTCTACTCTTGTACAAACTATTTTTACAAACGCTTATTCTCCATATGCTTCATGTTAATCGAGATATCGAGATGTTAATTTTATTGCTAATTTTCTTGTAGATGCAAGGGGAATTGGCAGGCTTTAAGCGATAGTCAAATATTTTAAGAGCTGGTTGCTATGTGGAGTAATCCATTCTCTTTGCATTACCAGGACCACAAAAAATGAATAACGAATTTCCATTTGAGAAAAAGTATAAGTATTGAAAAATTTAAGGGAATAACAAGCATATCTCGAAAATGGTTCACTCAACAACAACAAAATATATGACATAAATTGTGTATTTTAACGCGATCTACATTTTGTGTGTAGTAAAATTTTGTCTATCTCTTATGGTTTACCAGTTATGCAAAAGTCGTTCACAATGAAGAATACTTTTGGAGACATTCCCAGAAAATTCGAGATATACATTTCATTTCTCATGAAAATATCTTAAACATATGATATTTAAATCAAAATTGTTAGAGCTATTTTTGAGAAAATTAAAATTTTCGAAAAATGTTCCATGTAAATGGTAATCCGGGGTGGGGGAATTTCTTTAAAACCTTCGTGTCGCATCTGTGGAAGATACTGAACCTAAATATCAAGTTTGGTGTTTATCCGACTGTTCGTTTCTAAGTTATGCTGTTCACAGACACACACAGACACACAGACCCACACACGGACATGTTTCCAAAAATGCTTTTTTTGGATTTAGGGGGTCTCAAAACATATATTTCCGGTGAAATCTCGGTATCGAATTTTTGGGTGGAATACAATACTTCCCCTACTTACTATGCGTAGTAGAGAAAGTAAAAAAGCACTTTTAGAAAATGGTCCGCGTGTGTGTCTGTGTGTCTGTAAATAGCATAACTCAAAAACGAAAAGTCGGATATACCAAACTTGGTATTTAAGTTCAGTATCTTTCAAAGATACGACAAGAAGGTTTTCAAGAAAATACCCCCGCCGCTGACTACCCTTTACGTTATACATTTTTCGAAAATTTTGATTTTCTCATAAATGCCTCTAACGATTTTGATTAAAATATAATATATTTATGATATTTACATGGCAACTAAAATGTGTATGTTGAACTTTTTGGGAATGTCCCCAAAAGTCGTCTTCCTATATGGTTTTTCTATAAGTGGAAAATGTAAGAGATAGACAAACTTTTTCTACACAAAAAAATACAGTGCTGGTTAAACACACACAATTTATTATACACTTTTTTTTTGTGTGAACCTTTCCAGTAATTCCATGTAATTTTTTTTAATGCCTTGGAAATGCAAAGAGTATGAAATGCTCCACACAGCAACCAGCTCTTAAAACATTGACTTTCTACCATATTCCCCTTGCACCTACAAGAAAATTACCTTTTATCCTTTATCCTTTCGAAAGATAGCTGTTTCTAAAAAATGGCTCAAGCGATTAAATTAAAATGCCATATGTTAAAGATATTTGTAAAACAAAACTTGGACATATCTTGAATTTTCTGAAATAGCCTTCATTCGGAAGGAATTTTGTATTATCTTGTATAACTGGTAAACGTTAAGCGATAGACGAACACATACTTCAGAAGAAAGGTAGATAACCTTTTTGTGTCATTAGCTATTTCCGAGATATTCGTTATTAACCGTTGGAATTGTTCAATACTTAGCTATTCGAAGTCATGTCAACATTCAGTTGTTTCTCGCGATTGAATGGAAACAGCATGGATTTTTAGGCCAGCATATAGAGTCCAGTTCTTAAACATTTGATTATCGCTGTTCTCTCGAAATGTGTAATGCAGCTATTTCTGCAAACGTTTATTTGGATTAAAATGAAGTAGATATAAAAAAATTCTGATGTGTTACACTCACATGACTTTCTCTGCTCTTGTACAAACTACTTTTACAAACGCTTATTCTCCATATGCTTCATCATAATGGAGATATCGAAATGTCAATCTTATTGATAATTTTCTTGTAGATGCAAGGGGAATATGGTAGGTTTTAAGCGATAATCAAATATTTTAACGCTGGTTGCTATGTGGCGCATTCCATTCTCTTTGCATGTCCAGGACATAAAAAAATGAATAACGAATTTGAGAAAAACTATAAGTATTGGAAAATTTAAGGGAATAACAAGCAATATCTCGCAAACGGTTCACTCAACAAAAGAAATGTATATGACATAAATTGTGTATTTTAACGCGATCTACATTTTTCGTGTAGTAAAATTTTGTCTATCTCTTATGGTTTACCAGTTATGAAAAAATCGTTCATAATGAACACTTTTGGAGACATTGCCAGAAAATTCGAGATATACATTTTATTTGTCATGACAATATCTTAAACATATGATAGTTTAATCAATATCGTTAGAGCCGTTTTTTGAGAAAATTAAAATTTTAGAAAAATGTTCCATGTAAAGGGTAGTCTGGGGTGGGGGATTTTGTTGAAAACCTTCGTGTCGCATCTCTGGAAGATACTGAACCTAAATACCAAGTTTGGTGTTTATCCGACTGTTCGTTTCTGAGTTATGCTGTTCACAGACACACAGACAGACACACAGACACACACACGGACATGTTTCCAAAAATGCTTTTTTCGGCTTCAGGGGGTCTCAAAACATGTATTTCCGGTGAAATCTCGGTATCAATTTTTGGGTGGAATACAATACTTCCCCTACTTACTATACGTAGTAGGGAAAGTAATAAGTTTTAATAAGACTGCTTTGTTTACCAACTAATAAACGACCCATTAGATTTTTTCAAGCTGACTTTTCTAATTTAAGCTTCTACACAGGCTGTGTGGAAAAGCAATTATCATTTTATAGGAATGGTTTGAGGTCCAGTGAGTAGAGAAAGTCATGTAAATATACCTAACACACTGGCTTGCAGCAATATACGAGTTGTATGTCTAACCCGACTGGAGCAGTCCCATTGATGTTTACGTATATGAAAACAGAACTTGGCCGGTGGCTGGAGAGGGAATCTGAATATTGGTCGATGGAGCGTGTGGTGATTAGTAGCGGGCGCTCTTGTGTACACCCGAGCACCACGTGTCGAGCTGTTTGTTCCTCAACAGCTGACGTGTTCCTGTGGGTGGATGGGGGCGGGGAGGATAACGCCCGTCGTTATCGGTACAGCAAAGTGGCCGCCAGTCGCACAAGTGGCCATACACAAGCAATACATTACCCCGTTCTTATGTTCAATTAATAGTCATTGGAGAACGCAATAGGCACGTGTTCAAAACATACAGTTAATTCAAAACGGAAGTATTCACTCCATACAGAACATAGCTCCTTGTATGAATATTGCTTATAGTTTCGCTAATACCTACCACGTGCCTAGTAGATAGAGAAGGTATTGCATTCAACTAAAATAATGATACCGAGATTTCACCGCATATACATGTTTTGAGACTCCCTGAATACATAAAAATCATTTTTAGAAAAAGGTCTGTATGTGTGTGTGAGAAAAGCTTATGTATTTCTAATATTCTGAAACTGTAACAATTTTGGCATAGTATTTTGAAATTAAAAGGTGGAAAATGTGAACAAAGTTCGTAAAACAATGAAGGAAAACAGTTATAGAATACGTAGAAAATACAGAATCGAGTAAAGTAAAAATCTGAGAAATTATATTTAACTTCCACAAATTAAAAAGTACAGAATCGAAGTGTATCTGGATTGGCTACGGAGGGTACTCGGCACTGATCCACTTAGGGGTATTGTACCTGCGCTCCACAGGCGTCCCTAGGAGGAAGGATGAGGCGAGAGGAGACACTGCACGGCCGAGAACCGGGAGTGACAGCACAAGAATGGCAGGGTCCCTATGTATCCAGATAGAGGCTCCCCGACAGACGGACAGGCATACTGGGGAAACCTACCCCGCATAAAAGGCGTCCAAGGCCCCTCAAGGGGGTTCGGATACCCCGACAGCCAGCCGAAAGCCGAGGGACGGGGAGAGTCACAAGGGATGAAAGATGAAGTGAAATGAGAATGAAGATGAAATGGACGGACAGGAAATTCGGGAGATGTGAGAATTCTTCCCAGCATTCGCCTGGGGACCGGGAAAACCCCCGAAAGAACCCATGGGTCAGGAAGGTCGGCCACGGAATCGAACCCACAAACTCCCGAATGTGGGTCACAGACGAAACTGCCTGAGCCATCCCGCTCGGTAAGTGTGTCTGAGTAAAGCAGCTCTGGGCATTTATCTTTGTTAATTTTCAATCCAAATCTATTATGTATGCAATAAATAATTCTGGTATTAATATATTTGTGATAAAATTGGCATCTTCTTATACTTTTTACTTTCTCTACTACGTATAGTAAGTAGGGGAAGTATTGTATTCCACCCAAAAATTCGATACTGAGATTTCACAGGAAATATATGTTTTGAGACCCCCTGAATCCGAAAAAAGCATTTTTGGAAACATGTCCGTGTGTTTGTGTGTGTGTGTGTGTGTCTGTGAACAGCATAACTCAGAAACGAACAGTCGGATAAACACCAAACTTGGTATTCAGGTTCAGTATCTTCCAGGGATGGGACACGAAGGTTTTCAAGAAAATCCCCCTACCCCAGATTACCCTTTACATGGAACATTTTTCGAAAATTTTAATTTTCTCTAAACTGACTCTACGATTTTGATTAAAATATCATATGTTTAAGATATCTTCATGATAAATGAAATGTATATCTTGAATTTTCTGAGAACGTCTGCAAAAGTATTGTTCATTGTGAACGACTTTTGCATAACTAGTAAACCATAAGAGATAGACAAAATTTTACTACACAAAAATGTAGATCGCGTTAAAATACACAATTTATGTCATATACATTTTGTTTGTTGAGTGAACCATTTTCGAGATATTGCTTGTTATTCTCTTACATTTTTCAATACTTATTTTCTCAAATGGGAATTCATTATTGGTTTTTTTTGTCTTGGATATGCAAAGAGTATTAATCTGTGGCAAAGGGAATGGTGCTGCACATAGCAACCAACTATTAAGAGATATGTCTATGTGTCTTGTAAATATGTATTCCCCTTACATCTACAAGAAAATTAGCAATAAGATAGAGTCTGTGAATGTTTATCTCGATTAACATGAAGTAGATGGAGAATAAGCGTTTGTAAACATAGTTTGTACAAGAATAGAGAAAGTCTCCTGGGTGTAGCACATCAGATTTTTTTTATTATTTCCACAATTGTCAACCCTATTTGACATAGAGATGTATATTATGGTTATAGTTTACAAAAACAAAAACTAATACTACACAATAATATAATATTACCATTCGGCATGAATGTGTGGGATAAAACATAAGAAGTTGTTGGCAAAATTGATTATTACAGTAAGATAGATGATTAATAAAGAAATATCTTTTAATTTATAAAATCAGACAGTCAAATAATAAATGTTACACTATCTGTTCACTGCCACAACACTTCCAACATTGATGTGGACCTTTTGAAGTCATCTTGAAATTTTCCATGGCCTGTCGTGAACTGTGTGCATAGAAAACTGAATGAAAGTTTTTGCATTTAAAGCAAGTGTTTAAGTCCGGAAAAAATAAATCTTAGTGAAATGTCCTTTGGTGCTATTTATCCAGTATCTGTTCCAAGGTCTATCAATAGCTTCCAATATTCCATCTTCACACGTGATGCTGGACAAATAGAGTAACTGAATTCTTTGTGACTGTGCGCAGCTGTCTTTATTAATTCATCTGCTCTTTCGTTGCCTAGCAATCCTTCATGGCCCTTGACGCATGATTATTATAATTTGTTATGTTTTTCTGATAGTATGGCTATTGGATGTATATTGAATTTATCTGTAATAGCGGTAATAGCAGACTGAGAGTCGGTATACATACATGCAGTATAGTCATTATTGATGATCCAGTTATCATCCTGTTGAATGGCAAATAATTAAGCTTGGAATATAGAGCACAAGGGAGCCAACTTATATGTACCTGAATCTCGTATTGTTGCTGGAGTATACAACAGAAGCACATCCTACCAAATCACCTACTTCCCTTGGAGTTCGAGGACCATCTGTATATGCGGTGTGATCAAAAAAATTTAATTTCGCGAGCTTTATACAGCCAATTTTCAAAAATTTGGCTTTATCTTATTGGTACATAGTTTCTGATGTATGTTTGCATTTTTAGCTGTTTAGAATATTTAGTTTATTGTTGAAAGTCGAACAAGTTATACGTGCTTTCAAGTGGCAAAGTTTTACTTTCGAAAAATATGGATCAAAGAATTTGCATTAAATTTTACTTGAAACACGAAATAAAGATCAGCACCGCATTCAAAATGTTGACTGTGGATTTTGGCGACTCTACTATGAGTAAGACAAGAGTTTACGAGTGGTATCAACGTTTCAAAGAGGGTCGAGAAAACGTTGAAAACGGCATCCAGGGCGGACGCTCTAGCACATTAATTACTGACGACAAATTTGAAGAAGTAAAGAAAATGGTTTCCTTTAAGAAAAACAAAAATTCTCGTTACTTTTTGATCACACCTCGTACACTTTCAAACTGTTGTCTTATATTTTAAAACAATAATTTTGGAAACATTTGCATAAAAATGTTTAACGAAAGACTAAACAGTGAAAATTGCAAAAATAGCGTCTTCGACTCTCGTTCTGAAAGTCCGGGGTTTGATTCCAGGTTCTGGGGTGGCGATTTTAATTCAGGCCTATGCACGCCTTCACCTCTTATTTGCTCATGTGGAGTATCCTCAAGGCCCAACGTGGTTCAGAGTCTACCTTAAAAGCTGTAGGTCCTCTCACTTTGATTCGCCTGGTATTTCTGATCCGGCCGACCGCGAGGCTGCCTTAAGGTCCGGCCTGCCCTTGTTAAGACAGGTTCTTCATGTTGAGACTAGCCGAGCGGAAGGCCATCAGCCATGCCGCTGCCGCTGCTGCTGGTATGGCCACGAGACTTCGACCTGCGTTGCACCTCCGAGGTGCCACTACTGCGGTGCACCAACGCTGACATCGCAGCGCACCAACCTTGACCTCCGCCGACGCCGCCGGTACTGCGCCTCCTGCAACGGCCACGGCCATTTCACCGGGCAGGCGCAGAGCCCCCTGTATCCGAGAAGCCGTCGATCCACTCCGGCTTCAACTGTACCTGCACCTCCAGCTCCTCCGACGCCAACACGCCAGCACCTCTAGCACCTGCAGCAACAGACACCACTCTGCGAGATGCGATCCAGGATCTACACTCAGAGGTCCTGAAGATCGGATCCAGCATCTCGCAACAGGACAAAATCCTCTCTTCACTCATCACCGCCGCTCACTCTGCCAACACGGAACAACAACTTCGCCGTCTTGCCGCAATCGCTATCCAGGACCTTCGCACCGCCTTCTCAACTGCCTTCCAAAGCTTCACCATCCGCTGCCTGCAGCGGTTCGATAGCGCCGACTCAGCCATCAGTGGCCTGGGTGAATCCATCCCAGTCTGCCACCGACATCAGCACCGCCAGTTCCGACAGATTGCCTGGAGGAGGTTAGGCACACGACATCAGGTCTTGCCGACCTAGTAAAATCCCTGCACACGACGATGGCCGAGTGGACTTCTGTACTCTCGGCTTGAAGAGTGGGCAGGAGCGACGGTTACTTGATGGCACAAGAAACCGCTCGCTTTTATCCGTCCAACAGATTCAACTAGCCTCGCCAAAACTGAGCGTACCTCTCGAGGGGCACTCAACTAAGAATTCTGATGCAATAAAGAAAACTACGACACAATCCCTTCCAATTCCTTTCCACGCAACTCTCCGTGGTGGCGACCAGGGCCTTGGTCATGGTCGTCACCCGGACATTCCCTTACTCCACTGCAAGCGCACATAAGCTGGCAGCTATCCTACCGCGTACTAACGGGGGTGCAACAGCGGAACCCCAATACCCCTCCTAACTTCACCTTCTACTCCACGTTTAATCCTATCCTATAAGAAAAAATCTGATGTGTTACACTCACATGAATTTCTCTACTCTTGTACAAACTATTTTTACAAACGCATATTCTCTATATGCTTCATGTTAATCGAGATATCGAGATGTTAATCTTATTGCTAATTTTCATGTAGATGCAAGGGGCATTGGTAGACTTTAAGCGATAGTCAAATATTTTAAGAACTGGTTGCTATGTGGAGTAGTCCATTTTCTTTGCATTACCAGGACAAAAAAAATGAATAACGAATTTGAGAAAAAGTAGAAATATTCGAAAATTTAAGGGAATAACAAGCAATATCTCGAAAATGGTTCACTCAAAAAAAAGTGTATGACATAAATTGTGTATTTTAACGCGATCTACATTTTTGTGTAGTAAAATGTTGTCTATCTCATGGTTTACCAGTTATGCAAAAGTCGTTCACAATGAAGAATACTTTTGGACACATTCTTAGAAAATTGAGATATACATTTTATTTGTCATGAAAATATCTTAAACATATGATATTTTAATCAAAATCGTTAGAGCCATTTTTGAGAAAATTAAAATTTTCGAAAAATGTTCCATGTAAAGGGTAATATGGGGTGGGGGATTTTCTTGAAAACCTTCGTGTCACATCTCTGGAAGATACTGAACCTAAATACCAAGATTGGTGTTTATCTGACTGTTTGTTTCTGAGTTATGCTGTTCACAGGCACACAGACAGACACACACACACACACACACACACACACACACAGACGCACACACGGACATGTTTCCAAAAATGCTTTTTTGAATTCAGGGGGTCTCAAAACATGTATTTCCGGTGAAATGTCGGTATCGAATTTTTGGGTGGAATACAATGCTTCCACTACTTACTATACGTAGTAGAGAAAGTAAAAATGCTTTTTATGGATTCAAGGTGTCTCAAAACATGTATTTGCGGTGAAATCTCGGTAACGAGTTTTTGGGTGGAATGCAATACCTTCCCTAACTACTGTATACTCGTACGACATGTGATAGAAAAAGTAAAAAGAATATCGATAAACGTAGAAAGCATGCATCAACTTCTTGTAAAAATTGCAGTCTGATAATACTTGCTGAGATAATGGTCATGAATTTAGCAGATTTAACATTGGCGGGATAGAGTTTATAACCTCCCTTTCATATAGAAAACAATTGATGTAAACTTTAATCGCAGTGCTCAAATAGTTCTATTCAAGTAAAACGGGTTAAACAAACTTGCTTTCCTTTGCTCAAAAAAATCATTCCAAAAATCATGTTTTCTTAATACAAAATGTGCATGATTACTGAAAATGGATACATTTTTGCATATATGGATCTATAATTGTCAAAAATGCAAAAGGAAATGTTTTATGCAATACTTAGCAAGTGAAAAAAGCTCATGAAAACTCGAGGTGATTCAGGCTTCCGTTTGTCTTCTGTTTTTTTCTGTCTACACCATAAACTCAATGTACAGCTGATCATTATGAATTAGGTGTTTCAAACGTGACTAATTCTTAAATGTAACATCCCCGCTCCAGCCGTGTAGATAGGTGTTTGACAGGACTAGCTCTATGGGAGAATCGATTGTGTTCACAGATCGATACATGAAGTGTCGGGAGTGAGGAAGTACAGGCTTGGATCGCAATCGAGATAATAAAATGCATGCAGTAGTATCGCCTGTCATTTGTCACTCGTTCGTCGGGCCTTCCGCTTCGTTGTGTGCAACTTTTCACAGTCGGGCAACTCGCGGGCCGTGTCCAAATGTCTAGTGTTCAAAACGTTCTTTCCCACACTCTCTCGAAAGGGAGAATAAGCGACCATGTCATGTTACAGTTCTTTCTTACATCAGTCGCTTAAGCAATCAGCTAACCAGTATTGCTTTAAAACGCTTCGATGTTTATGTTGTTATTCTTATAAGCTATAACATGTTAACTCTGTTATTACATTAATAAATGTTACATAAGTGTAAATGAAAAAAATAACCATTTCTGCATACACAGTAAATTTGAAAACTGCTAGTTTCAACTCCAATAGTGAAATGTCATGGAGTATCTGTAATATATTTCCAAATAACCTAATTTCGAAACAAGTTTTAATTTAACATACTAATTACATTCATATAATTCTGCAGTGTAGAACTGTATATCACCTATGCCCACCTGTCACTTTTATTTTATCTACCACGTACATAGTAAGCAGAGAAAGTCTTGCATTGCAACCAAAAATTCGATACCGAGATTTCGCCGGGAATACATGTTTTGAGGTCCCCTGAATAAAAAACCTATTTTTAGAAAAATGTCTGTGTTTGTATCTGTGTTTAGATTTAGATTTATATACGAGGGCTGATCAACAAAGACTGAGACTGATTTCTTTTCACAGATGTTTATTACTCCAATTCAATGTTTACATGATCTTTTTCAAAGTAGTCCCCTCCTACTTCAATGTACTTTTTATAGCGTCTCTGCCAGTCCTTGAACACGTGCTGCAGACCATTCTTTGTCAGGTCCTTGAGAATCGCCTCACTTTTCTTGAGCACTGCTTCAGAGTTCTAAAATCGAATACCCCTAAGCTTTGCCTTTAGTGATGGGAATAAAAAAAAGTCACAGGGTGCAAGATCGGGGCTATAAGGTGGATGTGGCACACAGGTAATGTTGAATCGAGCCAGAAACTGCATACTTGATTTGCGACGTGAGGCTGTGCATTGTCATGATGAAGTCGCCACCCAGTCCGAGAAAGCTCTGGTCGTTTCTTTGCAATGTGCTTCCTCAGTGTAGCCAATACTGACGTGTAGTATGCTGCTGTAACAGTAGTGGGAGCGGGAACTGCATGCTGGTAAATCATTCCATTACAGTCAAAAAATGTGATCACCATCACTTTCCCTGCAGATGGAACAACTTTTGCCTTTTTTAGTGTTGGAGAACCTGGCGATTTCCACACTGTGCTGGCTTGTTTTCCTTCAGGATCATAATGATGCAACCATGACTCATCACCGGTGATAATCGATTTAAAAAATCCATCACCTCCATTGTCTGGCATGCGAAATGCACGTAGGGTCTACAAAATAGAGCATTACTACCAACCTACCAATACGAGAGTGCTGCCGCCTACCAACATTATACATAAAAACCCGCTCTTTTCAAATATTTATGTTACAGATACGAAACTATCACGGAAGCTACAGGAAAAAATCAGTCTCAGTCTTTGTTGATCAGCCCTCGTATTTAGTTATTGCAGCATGTTCCGTTACATTTTAGTAATACTACATGGTAGGGTTTACTTCTTTGTTTGAATATTTTACAAAAAAAATACAGGTTACTTCCAATGTTATTGTAAACAATTAATATAATTTTACATAGTTTTTAAATCATCAAAATTAATTTTGTTAACAAATATCATAAAGTATTTTTATATATTTTAATTAAATCCTTTAATTCATGTTGCCACATTCTGTTTACTTTTGTTACCTTTCCCTTTAAGTGTAATCTTTCATTATTTAATAAACTACATTCATATAGTAAGTGTTCTATAGTCTGTTCGTTCTCTTTGCACTTACACACACGTTCATCAGCTATTTTAAATCTATAAAAGTATGCATTTATTTTTTCATGACCAGTTAAAAACGTTGATATGTTGGAGGTTAAAGTTATTTTTGTTTCTATTCTGCTACGTACGGTGGGGAAATAGGACTTCGTTGGTTTGCCATTTCATGTTAACTGCCATTCTGTGTGTGTATGTATGTGTGTGTTTGTGAACAGCATAACTCAAAATCAAAAATTCAGATAAACACTAAACTTAGTATTTAAGTTCAGCGCCTTCCAAAAATGGGACACAAAGATTTTTAAAAAATATCCCCACCCCAAACTGCCCTTTACATGGAAGATTATTGGAAATTTTGGGCTGTAACGATGATGATTAAAATACCGTATATTAAAGACATTTACATGAAAAAAAGTCTGATATGTTACACTCACATAACTTTCTCTACTCTTGTACAAACTATTTTTACAAACGCTTATTCTCCATATGCTTCATGTTAGTCGAGATGTCAATCTTATTGCTAATTTTCTTGTAGATGCAAGGGAAATATGGTAGCTTTTAAGCGATAGTCAAATATTTTAACGCTGGTTGCTATGTGGCGCATTCCATTCTCTTTGCATGTCCAGGACATAAAAAAAATGAATAACGAATTTGAGAAAAAGTAAGTATTGGAAAATTTGAGGGAATAACAAGCAATATCTCGAAAACGGTTCACTCAACAAAAGAAATGTGTATGACATAAATTGTGTATTTTAACGCGATCTACATTTTTTGTGTAGTAAAATTTTGTCTATCTCTTATGGTTTACCAGTTATGCAAAAGTCGTTCACAATGAAGAATACTTTTGGAGACATTCCCAGAAAATTCGAGATATACATTTCATTTCTCATGACAATATCTTAAAAATATGATATTTTAATCAAAATCGTTAGAGCCATTTTTGAGAAAATTAAAATTTTCGAAAAATGTTCCATGTAGAGGGTAGTTTTGGATGGGGGGATTTTCTTGAAAACCTTCGTGTCGCATTTCTGGAAGATACTAAACCTAAATACTAAGTTTGGTGTTTATCCGACTGTTCGTCTCTGAGTTATGCTGTTCACACACACACAGACACACACACGGACATGTTTCCAAAAATGCTTTTTTTTGGATTCAGGGGACCTCAAAACATATATTTCCGGTGATATCTCGGTATCGAATTTTTGGGTAGAATACAATACTTCCACTACTTACTATACGTAGTAGAGAAAGTAATAAAACGCATATCCTGAATTTTCTGGGAATAGCTTTGAAGTCCTCTTCATTCGGTGGAAATTTTGTGTAATCTTGTATAACTGGTAAACGTTAAGCAATAGGCGAAAACATACTATACGAGAAATATAGATCTCTTTAAATCACACAATTTATTTCAAATTGAATTTCTTATGGTATCAGCCAGTTCCGAGATATCCGTTATTAAGGGTTCGAATTGTTCAATACTTAGCTATTCTTTAAAGTCCTGTCGATTTTCAATTGTTTATCACGATGTCATGGAAAGAGTATGGAATTTTAAGGCCATCATACTCCTGTGAAGGCCAGTAGAATGCCGCCTGAAGCTGCAGTGACGACATGAATGGAAGCAAGTGTACCACGCTCGGGGCCGATTGTCTAATTTTATTTTAAGCTATTGATTTATTATTATTATTTCTCGAAGCACTGCTGTCTGCGGTGCGAAGGGTCCCTGGTTCGATTTTCAGTACCAACATGGAATTTTTCCCCCTGCTGGCGGGCCTGGTAAGGATTGTACTCAGGCCCTTGTGGCCAATAGGAGTCACTTTACAGAAATAGTTGCGACTGAGGTCCCAGAATTACCATGTAGTAAGCGGCATGTTGACAGTAGTATACTGTCTTGTTGATCACATGCCGCATCTACTACTGCACTCTGCCCAGGATGTCCTGGGTGTAGGTGGATGGAGGGAGGCGGAGTTACAGCTGCCATGCTATGGTAACATTATCCGCAATTGGCAGAAGCGAGCTTTTATTCATTACTACTACTATTACTATTGTTATGGACCTGTGCATGTTGCTATAATTCTGATATTCCGGGCAACTAAACATCGCCGATAAAAGAGTGATAATTATTTTTCCCTTTTACTCTCCCTTTATACAGAAAGCTTTTCGTTATTTTTTATTGTCTCAAAAATTGTGTTAATGATTTTGATAAAAATACCATATGGGATAAATTAATTTTTCTTCGTCCTTATTTTTAAGCCCGAAATTTTTCAAATAAAGCCCGAGCCCGGTCCCAGGGCTAGGCCCGAGCTCCTGCAGACCTCTACTATCTAACGGTACCCTATTTGGCCCCCACTACGATTTGAAATTCTAAATTCATGTGCTTTATTTATAAATATTTTGTCTCGAAAGTTTTAATGTCATATCTTCCATAATGACTGTTACGTATGGTCTGGTTCACTTTATGTAATAAAAGAAATGGAATTATATGAAAGCATGAACGGTATTTTAAGATTATTTAAACAAACAAGTTCTATAATAGACTAACGTATGCCCTGTATTATCACTGAACCTACCGAGCGGGATGGCTCAGGCCGTGAAGTCTGTGGCCTGCATTTGGAAGGTCCCGGGTTTGAATCCCGACGTCCGCCCACTCTGACCCACGGATATTTTTCGGTATTTTCCCGGCTCGTCGGGCAAACATTGAAGTAGTTCTCTTCATTCCTCGAATTTTCTGTCCCTTCATTTCGTTCCATTAATCATTTCATTCAACCCACACCCCGTTTGGGCTGATTTAGGGTTGGAGTGTCGGCGATGATGTTTCGGTGCAGCGTGCCAGCGGAAAATGATGCTTTCTCCGTCCCTCAGCCTTAGGCTAGTTGCCGGGGTATAAGGACCACCCCTTGGGGGAGCGTTGGACTTTATGTGTGCCTGTCCGACTGCCGAGGTGTCTCAGTCTGGAAACTGTAGGTACTCTGTAATTGCTGTGCTGCCACTCCTGGTTCCAGCCACCCTGATATCCCTCTGACCCGGGAGCGCCCCTTGGTGGGGCGTCGGTGTAATATCCTCATTCCTGGATGAGTGCCGAATTCCCTCCCTCCTCAGTCAACCTAGTTCCTTAGAACCATACATTACTGCACCATTTAGGGTTAGCTGTTAGCTACAAATAAGATGCGTATCAAGAGCAATAATTTCATTTCGGCAGTTTTATTGCGACAGCTGGTCTTGTTTAGTTGAGACAGAAGCCTATGATATACGTATTGTGCTGCTCAATATCACATCCCAGGCATATTAGCAAAATAATCAGCTACGGGTACTTATGGGATTCTTTAATTACATAGATTTGGTTCTGTGCACAACAGGCCTTATGGTCCGACCACACTACAATACGCTGATTGCATGTGACGTAACTACTCTGGCAATTATAATACTTCAGCGACTTATTATGATCTTACTCTGCGGCGCGCGCAGCTCGCCCACACCTTTTAACACATTCAAAGCAGCAGTCTACTGGGGTCCATTCTCCAGATAAGCAATGAAATATGCGTATTTAAAATTAAATAAATTCTGTTTTGTAATTTTAACATTATAATAAATTGAGTTCTTTTGTTTTACTTCAGTATGTCTGGCTTTCACATTACCTGCAAAAAAATCAACAAATACTGCATGGACTCAACAGTAATGCATCTGTTGCACTGTTCGCCAACACATTCAAAGTCCTACCATCCGATCAGCATTTAATTACGCATAATCAACCAGGTAAGATCTTTTTGTAAAATTTCAAAGTTTTGATGTTATAGTGTGGTCAACCAAAAATAGTCGTTGTAACTTGATTATAATGGTAATTAAGACGCTCGTCGCTCGTTTCATAAATATACTTGTATCCTAATTATTACTATTATAGTCTAGTCACATAATATGCTATTTTGTAATGCCTAACATAGCTGCAAAACACTTTGAAGATTTATAACGATTTCACCTCCCTCAATCTGTTATAATCTAAAGATAAAAGACATCGACATTAGATATTAGATATCACAAACGTGGAAAAAACAAAATTAAAAATTTTAAATTTGGCACGTGAACTATCATACCTGAAGGACTGGGTATATAGTAAAAGGATAAACGAAAGTTGAAGTATGAAATTCCACAATGAATGCCTCCATTTCTGCAAGACATTGTAAACACACAGGAACTCGACACAACACTTACTTAAAATAACAGTAAGATCTAAGTTACGTTGAAGCTACTAGACCGGCCAACTCATGGCTCTGCGACGTTAAACACAGGTACTGTGACGTCACAACCGACTGAGTTGGCTGATCCTGAGCAAAACTGCAGAACAATAATTCAAACCTACCTGGACTCTCGCCTCGGTAAGATCTATTTTCATGGCTATTTCTTCCCTCGTGTAGATGTCAGGATAATGGGTCTCCTGAAAGGCTCTCTCCAGCTCCTTGAGCTGCGCGGACGTGAACGTCGTCCTTATCCTCCGTTGCTTCCTCTTCTCCGTCAGCACTCCTTCGTGTCCCGGGTATACTTTGTAAGGCAGTCCAGCTGTAAAATATATGATAAATTTACATTCGTACTTGTCGTTATAAAGAGCACGGACTAGTTTACAGTATTTTGTTTTTCATTATATGAGATCCATACACGAAATGTACAAGGAGTGCGGCCAGGCACTTATAGTTACATATTGCACACTGAGTGGAATTACATTTCTCTGCACTATATTTAAAATTTGGAAATGGTTGCAATTATATACCGTGTGGCCCAAAAGTCACTTGATAAGTGACAGTATTATGGAGTTACTGGGCGACTTTTAGAATCTGATTAACTGCTGTGACTGTTGGCTGCATCGGATGGCAATGCACACAATGGTTAGTTTGTCAAAATACCATAAAACAAATGAAAATTATAAAACAAATTCAGAAGACAAATTGTATTGTATTGCACAAGAAATGTCTCAGTTAAAGTACGAGTATTTCATATTCATTATGTTCTCTCCTGAATAGTGAGTTGAACTTATATTGCTTTGTGGTGAGAACCATAGAACTTTGAGAATGGCGTCCTGAAATTAGAAAACCAGCATTTCAAGCAGTAAATGCGATTTTAAATAAATGTAAGAGAGCCTTTTCTGTGCTGGATGTAAAACTTTGTGGTAGGCCCAGGTCAGCAACTAATAAATAAAATAGCATTAATGTGATTGCAAAGATTATAGTGAGCTCCCCAGAGATAAATTCGCAATGTGGCAAGGCAGAGTGGAGTGAGCAAAGAATCTGTTCGGCAAATTTTAAAAGCTGCGCACTTTCGCCGTACAAATTGCATGTGCATACAATGCAAGAGAATGATCCTCTACTCAGGTAACAATTTTGCAATTGGATCGCCACTATGCATAATCAACATGATTTTCTAAAATGCATTATTTTGCTTATTCTACCTAGACGGCCATGCCCATACTCAAAATGTGCGATACTGGTCTGTGCAAATCCAGTTTGGATGAGTGCGACTAATGACCCAGGTGCTCCTATAGTTATGGTGTGGCGTGGTCTTTTAGGTGATGTAGTAGTGGGCCTACATTTCTTTGAAGGTAAGAGAACAAGTATTCATACAGTGAATTACTAGATTCTATCGTATTGGATTTCCTAGATGGCGTATCACTGGACAGGCGGCAAGATTGGGTTTTCAACAGATGGAGCTTTCGCTCACTATGCCATAATGGTTCAACGAAGACTGGACGGGGTGGTCCGTAGCCTTGGTCTGCCCGTTCACCTGATCTGACCCCTAATTTTCTTTTTCTGAGAATATGTAAAACGACATTTGAGACTCAATCAGCATCTCTGGAAGTCCTGTAAGAACGGATCAATGATGCCATTCATCGTATTTCACCGGCTTCAGTTTCAAATGTGACTGATGAACTACAGGATCGAGCGATGCATTGGTTCCAGGTTAATGGACAGCACTTTGAACATCTGAATTAGTTAGTTCTTACTGCTTGTCACATTCCAGTCACTGTAGTTAATTCGATTCTAAAATGCCTAAAGAGTCTTGATGTGAAGTTTAAGGAAGAACATTTTAATCTATGTTCTATGCAGCAGAACAGGTGTGACAGCAATTATATGTAACTGTACATAAATTTATTAAAGCCCAAATAAAAATGAGGTAAAATATTTTTACTTATGGTAGAGTGTTTTAACTTGGGTGTTTTGAAGCCGGAATTATAAAGGCAATAATTATCATAATAATCTGAGAAGGATAGTGATATAAAATAAGTAATAATATATTTAAAATCAGTGTATGTATAAAAAGGAGAAGCATTGTGAAAATTGTTGACTGTAAAAGCGACAGAAAGACAAGACAGGGACAGTTTTATTAATTAGGGACCAGCCTCAGGTAGAAAGGGTAAATACCATTGAAGCAAGTTTTTCCTGGTACCAGCCGAGTGCCGCTGCACTTAGCCTGGTGAAGGCCACTCTCTAAGCATCATGACGCTAAGTTTGAGGGGAGAGAGGGGAAGTTGAGGCGTTGGTTTTCCTTGTAGTAGCGTGGGTAGATCAGTCTGCCTGAGTGCCTGGGGAGTGCAGGTCGACATTCTCGTCGTGTGGAGAAGATTGGCGGCGAACATGCTAGAGGGTAGAACGCTTAGCCGTAGTTAATATTCTTCGGTCTTGGCAAAGACAAGGTATCCTCGTATGCATTTAATAGTGATCGGCAAACCTAAAGTATTATTTTAAATAGTGAATAAAGGTGTTCCAAGACAGCGTTTGTGTGTTTCTGTACACACCCACGCATACCCTGAGGTTAAGGCTTCATACTGGAGTATTCGTGGCAAAAGAAGAACCAACTGGGAGGAGACAAGCAGCAACCGTGAGGCAAAGGTATTGCTTCATTGTTGGAGGACGTAGCGTGGCTGCGTCATATTGCGCCTAAACGTGGGGCAGAAAGAATTACCTACGTCAGTTTGATAGCATTCCGTAATGTTGTCATTT
Organism: Deroplatys truncata; assembly: GCA_030765065.1. Taxonomy (NCBI): domain Eukaryota; kingdom Metazoa; phylum Arthropoda; class Insecta; order Mantodea; family Mantidae; genus Deroplatys; species Deroplatys truncata. The sequence continues at coordinate 67,406,440 of CM060984.1, forward strand.
GCCAAGTGACTTTTGTGTCGCACGGTATAACTGTTACAGAATCCGTCTTACTATTTGTGTGAGACAATTTCCGCATTTTAAAAAATCTTGTGTCACACATGATGTTCTCTACCAATTACAACCTCACAAAATCTCCTGTATGCTACCTATACAGGTAGTATTCATGTAACAATTGATTCCTATATTCAAGTTAAATTACGTACTTGAAATAAACTGTTGACTACAAATAATTTCAAATGAAGCAACTTGCTTGCATATGCATTAGGGGAAACAAAACACAATTGTTCGTATATCGTAAATCAGATTTTATTTTCTCAACAAATACCTAGTGAGCAGAGGAAGTATTGCATTCCACCAAAATTTTCTATATCGAGATTTCGCTTGAAATCAATGTTTTGGGGTCTCTGAATAAAAAAATGTTTAAAAAAAGCTCTTTGTATAACTGTGTGTTTCTATCTCTGTCTGTGAACAGTATAACTCAAAAACAAAATGACGAATAAATACAAACTTGGTGTTTAAGTTCAATATCTTCCACAGAAGCAACACGAAGAGTTTCAAGAAAATCCCCTACCCACAACTGCTCATCACGTGGAAACGTTTTAGTCTCTCAAAAGTGGTTATAACAATTTCGATTAAAATACATTATTATATTTAAGATATTTACACGATAAATCAAATTTATATCTTGATTTCTCTGGGAATAATGTCCATTTTATTCGGAAAGAATTTTGCATAATATTTTATATGCAACTGTTAAACCATAAACAATAACAAAAACGTACTATACAAAAATTAAAACACAGTTTATTTCAAATAACGTTTTTGGGGTATCAGCTGTTTCCGAAATATCAGTTACTATTGGTTTAATACTTTTGTCGTTTCACTTTTTGAAATTCTGCTGAACTTCAATTGTTTCTCGTAATGTCAATGCAAAGAGTATTGAATTTTAAGGCCAGCATATAGCGTCCAAATCTAGAACTACTGCTATTCCAATTGCATCTATAAGAAATGTGTAAGGTAGCTATTTCTGCAAATGTTTATCTCATTTAACTTGAATTAGGCAGAAAAATAAGTTACGGCAACGCTAGTTAGTGGACGCTATATAAGAATAAACGATAATGGGTGGGGAAAGTCATGTGAAGGTAAGAAATAAGAATCTTTTTGTTCCTAATGAAGCCATTCGGGAAAAGACAACAATTGCATTAGTACCTTATAGATGCCGCATGGAAGTTCAACCTTGGAAAACTTATAGATGAAACAATGAATATTCCTAAAACGGTTGATACTACAGAAATAATTATTTTACGCAAATACGTAGTATAGATTTCAACGAATTCTACACTGAGCAGTAATGTTTTATACGTTCCTTATTATTTACCAATTACACAAAATTATATAGAATTAATTCAAAACAAAGAGGATTTCACAGAAATTTAAAATACTCATTTTATTAGCCATTCAAACATCTTAAACATATGGTATTTTAATCAAAATCTTTGCAACTATTTTTGAAAAGAATAAAAAAATTCTGATGTGTTACACTCACATGACTTTCTCTACTCTTGTACAAACTATTTTTACAAACGCTTATTCTCCATATGCTTCATGTTAATCGAGATATCGAGATGTCAATCTTATTGGTAATTTTCTTGTAGATGCAAGGGGAATATGGTAGCTTTTAAGCGATAGTCAAATATTTTAAACGCTGGTTGCTATGTGGCGCATTCCATTCTCTTTGCATGTCCAGGACATAAAAAAATGAATAACGAATTTGAGAAAAAGTAAAATCTGATGTGTTACACTCACATGACTTTCTCTACTCTTGTATAAACCATTTATACAAACGCTTACTCTCCATCTACTTCATGTTAATCGAGATAAACATTTGCAGAGTCTATCTTATTGCTAATTTTCTTGTAGATGTAAGGGGAATATATATTTACAAGGGCAACATAGATATACAGTAGCCTTTAAGCACATACATATCTCTTAACAGCTGGTTGCTAGGAGCAGCACTATTCCCTTTCCCACAGATTAATACTCTTTGCATATCCAAGACAAAAAAATGAATAACGAATTCCCATTTGAGAAAATAAGTACTGAAAAATTTAAGGGAATAACAAGCAATATCACAAAAATGGTTCACTCAACAAAAAAATGTATATGACATAAATTGTGTATTTTAACACGATCTACATTTTTGTGCAGTAAAATTTTGTTTACCTCTTATGGTTTACCAGTTATGCAAAAGTCGTTCACAATGAAGAATACTGTTGGAGACATTCCCAGGAAATTCAAGATATACATTTTATTTGACATAAAAATATCTTAAGCATATGATAGTTTAATCAAAATCGTTAGCCATTTTTGTGGAAATTAAAATTTTCGAAAAATCTTCCATGTAAAGGGTAATCTGGGGTGGGTGGATTTTCTAGAAAACCTTCGTGTCGCATCCTTGGAGGATACTGAACCTAAATACCAAGTTTGGCGTTTATCCGACTGTTCGTTTCTGAGTTATGCTGTTCACACACAGACACACATACACACACAGACAGACGCACACACGGACATGTTTCCAAAAATGCTTTTTTTGGATTCAGGGAGTCTCAAATCATGTATTTCCGGTGAAATCTCTGTATCGAATTTTTGGGTGGAATACAATACTTCCCCTACTTACTATACGTAGTAGAGAAAGTAATAAGTATTGGAAAATTTAAGGGAATAACAAGCAATATCTCGAAAACGGTTCACTCAACAAAAAAATGTATATGACATAAATTGTGTATTTTAACGCGATCTACATTTTTGTGCAGTAAACGTTTGTCTATCTCTTATGGTTTACCAGTTATGCAAAAGTCGTTCAGAATGAAGAACACTTTTGCAGACATTCCCAGAATATTCTAGATATACATTTCATTTGTCATGAAAATACCTTAAACATACGATATTTTAATAAAAACCGTTAGAGCCATTTTTGAGAAAATTAAAATGTTCGAAAAATCTTCCATGTAAGGGGTACTCTGGGGTGGGGGGATTTTCTTGCAAATCTTCGTGTCGCATCTCTGGAAGATACTGTACCTAAATACCAAGTTTGGTGTTTATCCGACACACACAGACACACACAGACACACACACGGACATGTTTCCAAAAATGCTATTTTTGGATTCAGTGAGTCTCAAAACATGTATTTCCGGTGAAATCTCGGTATCGAATTTTTGGGTGGAATACAATACTTCCCCTACTTACTATACGTAGTAGAGAAAGTAATAATGAAAATGCTTCCATGCAAAGGAAGTTTGGCATGGCAGATTTTCTTAAAACATTCAGTCTGGAGACTTAAACAGTTAAACACAATATGCACAAATATGCAATTTGGTATTCATTCTATTTTTTTTATTAAGCTATTCACACACACAAAAATATTTTTCGACATATAATTTTTCTTTGTTTTGTTTGGATTTAACACAATACTTCTTCTACTTACCATAAATAAGTGACAGAGAATGTAATTTCCTTTTTGCAATGTTTAACGGAGAGTCCCATAGCAGCATTCTTAAAACTACGCTTAACCTTTGGACACTCCATAGAACATACTAATTAAAAAACTTAATTACCACTCAGGAAAATCTTTTCCAAGCCAAGTTAATAAATAAGCCCTTGTTGTAATTGACATTTTAACACGAAAACTTTTAAAATTACTTTCTCTAACATGTATATAATAGGTAGAGAAGGTGTTGCATTCACCCAAATATTCGATACCGATATTTCAAGCGAAATACATCTTTTGAGGCCACCTGAGTCCAAAAAAGCTCTTTTTGAAAAAGGTTCGTGGGCACGTGTGTATGTGTCTGTCTGTGAACAGCATTACTCACAAATAATCGGATAAATACCAAACTTGGTATTTAAGTCCAAACGTTACAAAGGTGGGATACGAATATTTTCAAGAAAATCCCCCCAAACTACCCTTTACATGCCATATTTTTCAAAACTTTTTACTATGACTAACCATTTTTATTAAAATACCATATATCAAGGATATTTACGTGACAAATAAAATGTATATCCCGAATTTTTGGGAGTAGCTGTGAAGTCCTCTTCATTTGGAAGGAATTTTGTATAATCTTGTATATAAGTGGTAAACGTTAAGTGATAGACGAAGAAGTACTGCACAAAAAATCTAGATCTCTTTAAAACACACAGCTTATTTCAATTAATTTTTTGTGGAATAATCTATTACTCAGATATGCTTTATTAATGATTCGAATTATTCAATATTTTATCATTCTTTTAAAGTCCCGTTAACATTCAGTTGCTTCTCGCGATGTCATGGAAACAGTATGGAATTTGAAGGCCAGCGTATAATGTCCAGTTCTTAAACATTTGATTATCGCTGTTCTCTTTGTATCTATAACGAAATGTGTAATGTAGCTGTTTCTGCAAAGATTTATCCCGATTAAAATGAAGTAGATAGAAAAATATGCTTACATAAGGATAGTTTTTATACCCACTAATAAACGATAGAGGATAGAGAATTTTATGTGAAGAAGTATGCATATTCAATTTTTTTGTGATTTCGTTGACCCAGTGTGAAACAAGTGATTAAGTATGTAATGTTTGCAAACAGAACTAACTGCTATTTGATACAGTAATTAAGATCATATGGTATTACATACAAACATTTTTGACACGTTATATAGCTAATTTGTGTTTTTATTCCTAATAATGCGGTAACATTTATCTGATAGAGAAGAGAGTCTTGTATTCGATCCAAAAATTGGATTTCACGATTTCACCTGGCGTACACATTTCAAATTCCCCTAAATTCATATCCGTCAGTCACTCTGTGCACATCAGAATTCACATTCAGATAAATGCCAATTTACATATTTTTAATGACTAAGACAAATAACCCTGAACATAGAAATTTTTTTCTCAAAAATGGCCTTAGCGGTTTCATTAATACAGCATTTTTTCACACATTGGTATGACAAATAAAACGCAGGAATGTTCTGTTAACAGCCTATGATGGTTAGTTTAGTCTTGAATGTTATATAATTGAGAGATAGAGAAAAACTCTTGCAGAAAAACGAGAGTTCACTTTTGAAAAATTACTTTCGAAGGGGAACTTTCGAAACAATCCTGGTTGCTTGCTTGCATTTTCCTAGGTTTCAGATCACTCTAGTGCACCATTTGTGTGCCATCCCTCAATTTTTTCGCGTGAACTCATATTTATAAATGTCGATTAGGAAATTAAAGTTCAATAGTCTAAAATAACTTCTGACTTCAAATAAAAACTAAATTTATATGATTTTGTAGTAGTTTTGTTCACACACACGTAAGGATGATATACCTCAATGGGCTTATCCTCGCCGTTTTCCCTTATCCTCAGAAAGCGAATTTTTGTAACTCTTTGGATCCCAGGTTCATTTGATCATCATTTCACCTACTTCATTATTTCGCCGTCTGTTGTGACCTATTCTGTCAAAGGACGTTAAACTCTGATAAAAAGAAAGAAAGAATTATATACCTAATATATTTATTTTGGATCTTGTGCAACACAACACCGCGCTTATTCGGTCTACATCGGTACCTTAATGCTGCTTATCTCTTTAAGCTCAGGCCTATTTCTCGCGTGCCTTAGAGCTGTTATCACATTTAATTCATCTCTCAGAGCAAGATAATTGTACCAGGTTTTTTTTTTCAAAAAGCACCTTGAAACGATATACTGCGGCTCTACGAGAAGTCTGATCTCTATGTCTGAATAAAACCATGTCGACTTTTAGTCTAGTAAGTGCTGCAATAATATTTTGTATAGCTTAGATAAGCGACAGAGAGAGTGCAAATTCCAAATGGAGTTTATCCAGCTGATCCAGAGTTTAATTTGCGATCAAAGTAATCAAGTAGAATAGACAGTGAAATAATGCATCTAAATGGGTTGATTGTAATCTATGTGGGCCTCATTTCACCGCTTTCTCTCCATAAGCCTCAGCTTATTTCACTTACACTGGATTGAGGCAATTCTATAACTTCCTTAAGTCGTCCGAATTTCACCACGTTCTAGAAAGGACGAGTTCCACGTGGTTCGCGAACCACAGATATGGAGAGAATCCCCTACCACGATATTGATCTCATGCTGTCCTCTCCAACAACACAGAGCAAAAACTGGAGGACAACACAGCAAACACGGAAGAGAATGCTTTGACACTAGGCGCAGCTGTAGTTCTGCTCGAATGGACCTCACTCTTTAAATATGCCACTAATTTTCCTTTTTAGACACCATCGCCTAAAAGTAGAACTTCTAACACAGAGCACACGGGCTAAAAGCTTTAGATAATCACACTAGTGCAATAGTGTGTGACCAACTTTCGTTGGTCAATCACATGGCGATTACCGTTGGTATTTGCACATGTTTAATAACTCGAATTGGTTTGATTAGGTTTTACTTTTCGTTATGTCTTTTTACAAGATTAATTTCTCATGTCGCTCGCATTATCTGTTCACAATACAAATCGTCATACTAGATATTACTTCTTATTTCTTTTCCAATACTTATACTTTTTCTCAAATGGGAATTCGTTATTCTTTATGTCCTGGACATACAAAGAGAATGGAATGCTCCACATAGCAACCAGCTCTTAGAAGATTTGACTAACACTTAAAACCTAGCATATTTCCCTTGCACCTACAAGAAAATTAGCTGCAAATGTTTATCTCGATTAACATGAAGTAGATGGAGAATAAACGTTTGTAAAAATAGTTTGTACAAGAGTAGAGAAAGTCATGTTAGTGTAACACATCAGATTTTTTTTTATTTATACCCCGCATTTAATTGAAATGGACATATCGGCGGCCTTTTAGCCTCACGACGAACTTCGGGTCACCTTTTGGCGTCGTCTCCAATATCTGCTGTTGATTCTACTGCCGGCTGCTACAGTGGTTGGCTGTGAGATCTTTCTCTCAGGATATGCGTGGGCTTAGCTTGAAAGGGCAACACCAGTTTAAATTGACAGAAATTTAATGTGATGTAATACTTGAGCCATTGAAGCGAGTTGTCGATCGTTTGAACATAAAGAATGAAACTGATTATGAATCGTAGACTCGAAACTATAACAATTGACTTGCACTTCTGCAGAATGAATTTTACAGTCTAAAATAACTGTTTCTGCAATAAAGAAACTAGAAGCCTAACTTGCCGAGAGTCCCTAAAATACTTACTGGCAAAATCTCTCGCAGCTACCGCTAAATCCTTAGCATGGCTTCCTTCGGAAGGGAAGTAAAGGCGGTGGTCCCGAGTCGTAGATTTACGGCACGTAAAAGAACCTCAAGCCTGATAAAGAGGCCTCTGAGCAAAATTTCTAGTCTTTCACGCCCAATATAGAATGGGACGCTAAGGACCATAGTAGTTAAAGAGCGTCCATAAATAAAAAAGAAAAGCTACCGCTAAGAAATTGATGTCTTAGGCGCTGCTAACTGCCGATCACCATAAAATACTGTAAGCCTGTAAAGCTGTAGACGATCAAAGGAAAGTACGACAAGCAATATACGCTCTTTTATTAACTCAAGCTCCTCCTACCTATCGCTACTCCCACTAAGGTTACTTCATATGCGCTCCAATCTCAAAACTCGTACAAATACGTATGTGACACTGATGCTAGGCAGTACTTCCCCGAATCTAAGAATTAATTTACCTTTCTCTTACATAGAATTTCTGTGTACGTGACTTTGGAGACGTACTGAACCCAAACCTTAACTACATTCCAAGAAGCTTTATGTCTAACGCGTTCGCTCCCCAGCTGTTACTAATGACTTTGCTCGCTAATTACCTTTTCCTTGGACAAATCTTTTCAACTCAAGCTTATTACATTATACATTGATTTAATATACGCAAATTATTTGTTGCAATTATTTCTTCATCTTACTATCATTTCTTTATTTAATCGTTTATATTTTTTGGCAATAATTGCGTTATCAAGCTTTGGAAATACTGCCTATCGACAAAGGTGTTAACTCGTATACGGTTGTCATTGGTTTTCTGGCTTTTATACATTTAATCACACACACGTTCACACTCCCATTCATACTTCCAGACTCTGGGAAGGATAAGGAGTAATCTTGGCTAGAAAAAAATTACCAACGCCAGCCAGGAATAGAATATGGAACCCCTCGCACAGCAGACATGTGCTCTACCGAGGGAGCTACTGAGCTGACGAATTTTGTTCTAACTCTTGTGGATCAAATTTCGAAATCCACACATGCAATGTTTCGCTTAAAACCTGAACATTTGTACGAAGCTTTCCAACTAAAGTACCCTTAATTTTATACTGATTTCAACCAAATTTGAAATGTGCCAATAAGTTGTCTTCACACTGCTGTATCTAAAATGTCAACTCGATATTTGCAGCGATTGCCAAGTTGTTTTATGCATCCGGAAGGACGGAACAGACAGACAAAACGACGCTAATAGCTGCTTCGCAATAACGTACGCACCTAAAAACGAAATGTCACATGCATATCAACCCTCATATTTAAATCTAACATTTTTTAAGGTCTAAGATATCCAACAAACCCCCACAGCATAAACATATCTACACATAGAAAATGTTTAGACATATTTTTACTGATTACCTAAAGAAGTAGAATTGCATTCCACCCAAAAATTCTAGACCGAGATCTCGCCGGAAATACACGTTTTGAAACTCCCTGAACACCCCCCCCCAAAAAAAAAGCATTTTATAAAACGATCCGTGTGTGAATGTGTTTGTGTGTGTCTATGAATAGCATAACTCAAAAACAAAAAGTCGGTTAAATACCAAACTTAGTATTTAACGTCAGTATATTCCAAAGATGCGACACAAAGTTTTTCAAGAGAATCCTCGCACTCATACTATCCTTTACATGGAAGAATTTTCGAAAAATTTCATCTTCTTAAAAATTGCTCTAATGATTTTGATTAAAATACCATATATTAAATATATTTAAAGTACGAATAAAATGTATAACTTGAATTTTCTGGGAACAGCCTATGAAGTCCTCTTCATTGGGAAGGAGTTTTATATAATCTTGTATAACTGGTTAAGCGATAGACGAAAACAGACTACACAAAAAATATAGATTTCCTTAAAACATACAATTTATTCCAAATAACTTCTTTTATCCATAAGCCATTTTCAAGATATCTGCTCTTAATCCTTTGAATTTTTAAATACTTCGTTAATGTTTTAAAGTCCTGTCGATATTTAGTTGCTTCTCGCAACTTCATGGAAACATCTGGACCTTTAGAGCCAGTATACCGCGTGGAGTCCCTAAACATTTGACTATTCGTTGTTTCCCTTTGTGTCTATAATGGAATGTGTAATATAGCTGTTCACCAAACCTTTACCTCGAAATGAAGTAGACAGAAAAATAAACTTTCGTAAGAATAAGTACGTATGCCTATAATAAAGATACAGGATAAAGAAAATCATGTGAATGGAACATATCAGATTTTTATTCATTTTCTGAAAAATGGTTTTAGCTGGTATGATTAAAATATCAATTGCTTTAGACATTGGTATGAGGAATACAACCGAGGTAGACATTTAACTATTCTGTAAACATTCTATGAAGGTCAATTAAGAGACTGAAATAAAAGTACTGTGGAGAAAACATAGTTCCTATGAGTAAAATATTTTTTTCATAGTATTTCGTGACTTAGAAATAATTGTTTTTTGTTTAATTTTTTCCGATTTGAAAATCGTTCTGGTGGTTGTTTGTTTGATCTGTTTGAAAACCACATTACTTAATGCTTTTTTTCATAAGCTCATCACCGTAAATGTCGATGCTGAAATTAAAATTAAATACCATTAAAAATGTATATAAAATCTTATAATTAGTTTTGAGAAAATAATAAGCTTTAGGCGGAGGAGCAAATTTCCTGAAAATCTTCGCCTTATACCTTAGACAAGGTACACAGATTTTGTATCTTGATATATAAAATGCTTGGGTCTAATGCAGCAGTTTTGCTGTGCTCATTACATTAACATCGGTACCCCGATGCTACTTATCTCTTTATCTCTTCAGGACCTCAGTTGAGCGATAGAATAGTCGTTCACGGTGGATTAAACGCCGCAATTTGATGTTTTAAGCTGTTAAATCAGAATGCCACAATGATTGACTTTTGTCAGCCGCCAAAGGATACTGCTTGTCCGAACACATAGCATTAGTGTTTCACATTATGACTTCTAGTGCTACTAATAAGTGCACTCGAATAGAAATCTTTGCTAAGATATTTTATGTATTGCTACTCTGGCTACTTTTCTATTACAGGGCATTTGTTCCTGGCATTTGTTTGGTTTAAGTTCATAATAAGCAAACGTTTAAGCTGAAACATTTACTTTATTTTATTGCTTTATTTAAACTTAAGGGGTGTTTTTTTGTTAGTAGCTTTCATTAACTATTAAAACTTCGCTGAAAATACACGATAAATTAAATACCACTAACAAAGTTAATATAGTTCCCATAATACAAAAACAACTTCGCGGCTGCATCTGAAAAAGAGCGTGCATTCTACTTTGCAGTGAACCTTAGCATTAAGTGAGCTTTTCCCACCCACCTGAAATAGAAAGCGCGCTGTTGTCAAACTTCTCGGATTTTGAAAGGGATTTTATCTATTAAACAAGAAAAAACTATTCATGAACATTTTTCTTTCTACTTATCGTGATTTATTTCTCGTTTAGCGGATGACATCGTCGTCCGCCGTGGTGTAGTGGTTACCATGCTAGCCTCTAGTTCCCGAGATCGTGGGTTCAAACCCGGCGGAGGGCGATGGATTTTTTCGGGCGTAAAAATACCTAGCATGGAAAGGGAAGTAAAGCCAGTGGTCCCGTGTCGTAGATTTACGGCACCTATAAGAACCTCAAGTCCGATAAAGAGGCCTCTGAGCAAAACTTCCGGTCTTTCACGCCCAATTTAGAATGGCACGCTACGGACCACAGCAGTTAAAGAGCTCCATAAATAAAACTAAAAAAAAAAAAAAGAAATACGGATGGCATCTATACCTCTTCAACCAGATATATATACACTTTGTCAATTTAAGACTGGTCGGCGTCGACGGAGCTCGAATCGGGTACTTCCGTAAGCGCTTGGGATAGCCCGGCTTTGTTCACATGACTACCTATATTCTTGTAGTAGTTGTAATGGGGAACGCAACTATAATCACAAAAGTCTTTCGAGGAAAAAACTCATTTACGAGATTTTAAACAGACAGATGTTTCAAAGTATTACAAAACTGAATATTTGTAACCAAGACACACTTTACTGATTTATGTGGAGCATGACTAAAGCTCCTTACCACGCCACGCTGACTGTGGCACTCATAACTCAGTGGTAGGGAGTTAGCTTACTGTTCTTGAGATTGCAAATTCGAATCTCCATGGAGCACTAATTTTTTTCCCTTTCATTTTAAATACATTAGTAAAAATATAACAAGATTTCTTCATTTTTATGTGTGTGGCGTTTATTTTGTGGTCCATCATACCGGTAGATGGCAACCATGACATTAATTTATCGATCGAGAGGAACATTCATACTCAGTCAATTTAAGATTGTAACCATAAATTTCACCATTATTGTAGTTAATATATTTTTGAGTAAAATGAAGTCACACAATTAACTATATTACATAAAACGAGTTGTAAAAAACAGAAAACATAACATTTCACATGGGAGAATCGAACTCGAGCTACTTGCGTAGAAGTTAAGTAGCTGAACCATCACTCTATGCTAAGCGCGATGTGAAGGTAGGCCAAATCAGTGCCTTCTGGCTTTTGCAAGGAGATCCAATAAACTATTAACCGGCTTCGTGGTGCTTTTCCGGTCCGCGATGGCAGCCCTTGTTGCCGTCTGCGGCTATCAGAGTTTGGTGTTGATGTAATCACATAACAATTTCCTTAACTATGCTTAACGGCTTTACTTGCCAACGTTATGAAAGGAGTTGCTGAAACTGGTCACTGTGATTCTCCATACATTTTTGGCACCTCTTTAAGAAGCTATCCATCACTCGCAGTAGTTCACGTTGCGAAATGCTGGTAGTTTCCTGGCGGATATTTTGTTTTATTTCTTCCAGGGTGTATGGGTTTGTCTTGTATGTTTTGTTTTAATTTACCCCATAGATAAAGGTTGCAGAGGGTTATGTCGCGTGTTCCAGGGAGTCACGAATCTCTACTATACTCCTCAAAAACACTTTCAAATATTCTCAACGAAATATTGGCTGTACAGGCAGTCTCTTGTTGGAAAAATCTGATGTGTTACACTCACATGACTTTCTCTACTCTTGTACAAACTATTTTTACAAACGCTTATTCTCCATCTACTTCATGTTAATCGAGATAAACGTTTGCAGACTCTATCTTATTGGTAATTTTCTTGTAGACGTAAGGGGAATATATATTTATAAGGGCAATATAGAAATACAGTAGCCTTTAAGCCATATATATATATGTGTGTGTGTGTGTGCTTAAAGGCTACTGTATTTCTATATATCTCTTAATAGCTGGTTGCTAGGTGCAGCATCATTCCCTTTGCCACAGATTAATACTCTTTGCATATCCAAGACAAAAAAATGAATAACGAATTCCCATTTGAGAAAATAAGTATTGAAAAATTTAAGGGAATAACAAACAATATCTCGAAAATGGTTCACTCAAGAAAAAAATGTATATGACATAAATTGTGTATTTTAACGCGATCTACATTTTTGTGTAGTAAAATTTTGTCTATCTCTTATGGTTTACCAGTTATGCAAAAGTCGTTCACAATGAAGAATACTTTTGGAGACATTCCCAGAAAATTCAAGATATACATTTTATTTGTCATGAAAGTATCTTAAACATATGATATTTCAATCAAAATCGTTAGAGCTATTCTTGAGAAAATTAAAATTTTCGAAAAGTATTCGATGTAAAGGGTAATCTGGGGTGGGGGATTTTCTTGAAAACCTTCGTGTCGCATCTCTGGAAGATACTGAACCTAAATACCAAGTTTGGTGTTTATCCGACTGTTCGTTTCTGAGCTATGCTTTTCACAGACAGACACACAGACACACACGGACATGTTTCCAAAAATACTTTTTTTTGGATTTAGGGGGTCTCAAAACATATTTCCGGTGAAATCTCGGCACCGAATTTTTGGGTGGAACACAATACTTCCCCTACTTACTATACGCAGTAGAGAAAGTAAAAAGGAAAAGGCTCGCTAATGTTTTTCGGTAAGAAGCCCATGCTGCCTGTCAGGTTTCTTAAACTGAACTCTTCTTTGACTTAACATTTATTATACAGATTATGGTTACAGCCTGGAGCCTTTATACCCGGGAATTGTTCTGCAGTTCGTATTTACACTTGAGAGCTGACTACGTTAATACACGCTGCGCAATAGCAAACATATACTGAGCCATAATTGTGACTAAATACAGCACACAGTAATAAATAACTCGTAACAACTGCACTACACCGACACACACTGAACTACACGATATCACGGTCAACACAATACTGCAAAACAAAGCAAACATGGTATCAGTAGGGTGACATTGATTGCAGCAACGGCGGAAAATACGTGTCCAAACGCCCCGTACAAAAACACTGCGCAGCTGGTTGATAGTTCATTGGGTCTCTTGGTATTATAGAGTTAGCCAAAGAGGCCCACAGAAGTTGAGGGTGTGAATCGCGCGCCCACTCGAAGGGACTTTGAAAAAATATAACTGCTCAAGAGACCGTCACTTTTGGTGTGAGTGCACAGATGTATGTACATCGTAAGCGGGATAATTTGCCGTTTCCTGGAAAGCACGAAATGTTAACTACTTTCCACTTAAACATTCTATTCATAAACGGATATCTTCGAATCTTAAATTATGATGTATGCAAACCTTGAATGCTTCTTGGATTTATCTCCAGGGATGATCTTTGTCATTGGTACCAACGTTTGCAGTTTTATCTCTTAATGAGAAAATAAAGAAGAAGAAAAGGCATAAAAGAATGAGCTAGCTGCCAAGTTCATGAAAACAGAGGTGTAACCACAATTTGCTCTGAGAGAAAATTCGCCTCGTAGTGCTAATCCCTATCGAAGTCCCTTTCTTACAGAGATTGCAAGTCACGTGGCGAGTTGTGCCTTTGGTTTCTGCCTTCAGAAAGGTTGTACAAATCTTAGTGGAAGTGCCTCGACCGCGGGTTCTGCTCCGCTAATTTAAACTCTGTGATACTGCGTGTTACATTTGTACTCACAGCTTGGTTGGGATTTTGGGATAGGAGGTGCTCCTTGTAAATTAACCTAATTAACCGCAGCCCCGAGGAGCTCTTTCTGAATATTGCAATGTCGGGGAACCGCTGCACACAGCACAGCTCTGTTCCGTTCTGTTGTACGGGCTCCCGGAGGAATCGATACTCAAGTGCCTCTGTCCTTAAGACAAACAATAATGACTAGGATATAGTGCTGCGCCTTGAGGCAAACTTTTAGGACCTCTCATTTATAGCTATGTCCCTCATTAATCGCATTTTCAAAATATAAAACCTGTTGCATTCACATGGCTTTCTCTATTGACTCTTTTACAAAGCATTCTTACGAAAGTCTATTCCTCTGTCGACTTCTTGTTAATCGAGATAAACTTTCATTATACATTTATGATGCAGCAGGCTAAGACAATACGCTTATTCTCCATATGCTACATATTAATCGAGATGTTAATCTTATTGCTGATTTACTTGTAGATGCAGGAGGAATGTGGTAGGCTTTAAGCGACAGTCAAATATTTTAAGAGCTGGTTGCTATGTGGCGCATTCCATACTCTTTGCATTACCAGGACCACAAAAAATGAATAACGAATTTCCATTTGAGAAAATGTATAAGCATTGGAAAATTTAAGGGAATAACAAGCAATATCTCGAAAATGGTTTACTCAACAAAAGAAATGTATATGACATAAATTGTGTATTTTAATTTGATCTACATTTTTGTGTAGTAACATTTTGTCTATCTCTTATGGTTTACCAGTTATGCAAAAGTCGTTCACAATGAAGAATACTTTTGGAGACATTCCCAGAAAATTCGAGATATACATTTCATTTGCCATTAAAATATCTTAAACATATGATATATTAATCAAAATCGTTAGAGCCATTTTTGAGAAAATTAAATTTTTCGAAAAATGTTCCATGTAAAGGGTAATCTGGGGTGGGGGGATTTTCTTGAAAACCTTCGTGTCGCATCTCTGGAAGATACTGAACCTAAATACCAAGTTTGGTGTTTATCCGACCTCATTTCTGAGTTATGCTATTCACAGACAGACACACACACACGGACACGTTTCCAAAAATGCTTTTTTTGGATTCAGGGTGTCTCAAAACATATATTTCCGGCGAAATCTCGGTATCGAATTTTTAGGTGGAATACAATACTTCCCCTACTTACTATACGTATTAGAGAAAGTAAAAATAATCTGATGTGAATGCTTTCAAATTCCATGCTTTTTGTATGACCACGAGAAAAATTTACCACAAGTGACTTACTATTTGAAAAGAGTATAAATATTTTTGAAAATTCATAAAAAATTACTTACCACAATAAAAAATTTGTTTGGCATAAATTGTGTGCTTTAACGCGATTACATTTTTGTGTAGTATCTCTTACGCCCATTCAGAATGAAGATTAGTCATAGACTATTTTCACAAAGTTTAGACATTTCTCATGCAAATATCTTAAACATGTCGTATTTCTATCAAAATCGTTAGAGCCATTTTTGAGAAAATTAAAAGGTATTTAAAATTTTGCATTTAAAGGCTATTTCGGGTGAATGGATTTTCTTGAAAATTTGTGTCAACTTAAATACCAAGTTAGGTATTTAACAGACTTTTCGTTATTGAGTTATGTTGTTCACATACGCACACACATCCTCCGTGTAACGGTCCCCGGGGTCGCGGGTTCAAACCCGGGGGAGGGCGATTGATTTTTTCGGGCATAAAAATCCTTAGCATGGCTTCCTTCGGAACGAAAGTAAAGCCGGTGGTCCCGTGTCGTAGATTTACGCCACGTAATAGAACCTCAAACCCTATAAAGAGGCCTCTGAGTAAAATTACCGTTCTTTCACGCCGAGTATAGAATGGGACGCTATGGACCGTAGTAGTTAAACACCATCTATAAATAAAACTCAATTTAATTTTAACACACAGGTGCTTTCTTTTTCGAAAAATCTTGTTTTTTTAGATTCAAGCCCTCTCAAAACATGTATTTCCAGGAAATCCCAATATCTAATTTTTGGCTGGTACCTGGCAAGGAGAGTAAAAAAACGGAAGTTACATTCACGTAACTTTCTCTACCCTCTATCGCTTATTAGTGATATACAAATTATTCTTAAGAAAGCTGTTTTTTTCTGTCTGCTTTTATTTTAATGGACATAAAACCTTTCCGTAAATAGCTACGTTACACATGTCCTTATAGATACAAAGGGCACAGAGATAGTCAAATGTTTAAGAACTGGACGCTATACACTGGCCTTAAAATTCCATATTGTTTCCATGCAATCGCAAGAAATAACTGCAAATCGAAAGGACTTGAAAAGAATAGCAAAGTATTGAGCAATTCGAACCATTAATAACGGATAGCTCCTAAATGGCTGATTCCACAAGAAAGTTATTTAAAATAAATTGTGTGTTTTATGCAGGCCTACATTTTTCATCTCGTTTGTTATGATGACTTATCCGGATAAGGCTTTGTTGGGGTTTTCCTTATCCTAAAAAGACGAAAGTCGGGTAACTTTAGAGTTCTATGGACCCCAGGCTCATTTGAGCACCTTTCATTCATCGTCAGATATGACCTAACTACTTTAAAAACACTGCAAAATTCCTTCCGAATGAAGAGGACTTCACAGGCTATTGTCAGAAAATTCAAGATATACATTTTATTTGTCATGTAAATATCTTTAATATAAGGTATTTTAATCAAAATCGTTAGAGGCATTTTTGAGAAAATCGAACATTTCGAAAAATGTTCTGTGTAAAGGGTAGTTTGGGTGGGGAAATTTCCTTGAATATCTTCGTGTCGCATCTTTCCAAGGTAATGAACTTAAATACGAAGTTTGGTACTTATCCGAATTTGTGTTTTACTTTCTCTACTACGTATAGTAAGTAGGGGAAGTATTGTATTCCACCCAGAAATTCGATACCGAGATTTCACCGGAAATATATGTTTTGAGACTCCCTGAATCCAAAAAGAGCATTTTTGGAAACATGTCCATGTGTGTGTGTCTGTGTGTCTGTCTGTGTGTCTAACTGTGAACAGCATAACTCAGAAAGAAACAGTTGGATAAACACCAAACTTGGTATTTAGGTTCAGTATTTTCCAGAGATGCGACACGAAGGTTTTCAAGAAAATCCCCGCACCCCAGACTATCCTTTACATGAAACATTTTTCGAAAAATTTAATTTTCTCAAAAATGGCTATAACGATTTTGATTAAAATATCATATGTTTAAGATATTCTCATGAAAAATTAAATGCATATCTCGAATTTTCTGGGAATGTCTCCAAAAGTATTCTTCATTATGAACGACTTTTGCATAACTGGTAAACCATAAGAGATAGACACAATTTTACTACACAAAAAATCTAGATCGCGTTAAAATACACAATTTATGTCATATACATTTTTTTTGTTGAGTGAACCGTTTTCGAGATATTGCTTGTTATTCCCTTAAATTTTCCAATACTTATACTTTTTCTCAAATTCGTTATTTATTTTTTTTTATGTCCTGGACATGCAAAGAGATTGGAATGCGCCACATAGCAACCAGCGCTTAAAAATTTGACTATCGCTTAAAACCTACCATATTCCCCTTGCATCTACAAGAAAATTAGCAATAAGATTGGCATCTCGATATCTCGATTAACATGAAGCATATGGAGAATAAGCGTTTGTAAAAATAGTTTGTAGAAGAGTAGAGAAAGTCATGTGAGTGTAACACATCAGAATGTTTTACTTATGCTGCTCACAGATACATACACACACGCTCGGACCTTTTTCTAAAATGCATTTTTGGATACAGAGGGCCCCAAAATATGTGTTTCCTTTGAAAATTCGGCATAGAACTTTTAGGTGGAATAAATCTATACTTCCCCTGCTTATTATTCGTAGTAAGGAATGTAAAAACACCAGAACACGTAAGCTGTAATATAGTTTGTTCTTTCATATATAAAGTTTAACTAATTTAATAATAAGTATATGTCGTTAGTTCATTGTATCTTACACCCCATGGTTTGTATTATTCATGCATTATATCTTACACTCCATGGTTTATGTCGTCAATTCATATCTTACACTCCATGGTTTATGTCGTCAATTCATTGTTCCTTTGTTTGTGTCGTTAATTCATTATGTCTTACACTCCATGATATACGTCGTTAGTTAATTGTTAAAGGGAGTTGAACGGAAGCGGTTCTTATTCTACATAGACTTTTTTTTCTTTTCTTCTTTTACTCTTTTTTTAATTTTAAATTTTCAAATATGCGGCGAAAGTGTTTAGTTGTGTGTGCCGAATCAGTGAGAGGATGCGTAGTGCAATGCAGCAAAGCAAGAAGAAAGTGACGGGCAAATAATTAAAAATTAAAGAAAACAAGACGACTTGTTCCTTACCACCCCCGAGGATACATGTTCACATTTTTTGTTTTCTTTCGACCCGATTTTTTTTAATTGTACTTTTTAGGGATAGGTTTTAGGATAATATGAAAACTAATACACAAGAAGTATAGATCTCTTTTTTCTCTCTCTCTCTTTTTCTTCATACTTGAGAACTTGGAAAAAAGTGTTTGCAATAAATTTCCTCACTGATCAATTTTACTTAATATTAATAAAAGTGAAATAAGAATGAAAAGTAAGAGTTTACCTTACAGATGTAAGATGAATATGTGATATTAAAGAATTAGATAATAAAACCCTTTTGTTTTCACAGTTATATCACGGCACTTTAAAGGAACCCTTAAACCTTTACTTTATAAGCCCTCTTCGGAAAGTTAGAAGAAATAATTAATATACACAAGTAACTTTGTATATGCCCTATTTAAACAACTGATAGACAATTTCTAATGAAACGCTACTTTACTCACATAAAAAGACGGAAGAGCAACATGGCGATGTCCGTCGCGGATCTCTCTTTCTGCTGTTGGATCAAACTTTCCCGTTCTACTTAAGGATTTCGCATTATTGCCGATTCTCAACTTTACAGATGTAACATCGTTATAAAAACCTAATCTAATTAATTAATTAAGCATGTATATTTGTACACTGTGATTAAGCAAGGTTCATAAAAAGCAATGAGCATGCAGCTATAAGAAAGGGGGTTCCGAATTTAATTAGGCTTATGGAACACCACTTCTTGTGTAAAACTTGGATGTGCTAAGCGAAATCCTCGGGCGGGTAAAACATCGCGCTTACATGCAAATTGTGTAGGATGTCGTCATGGCAACTAGAGAGAGAAATGATACATGACAAAATCTTTGCGCTCTGAATACTATATATTTCTCTTGTCCCATTTCTCTCCCGTTCTTCTCAGTCTTCCTTCCTCCCCCCTGCAAGAAGTAGAAATAGAAACGAGGGGCAGTGATGGTATAAATAATGCGGAGAAAAAAAATAGAAAAATATCATACGGCTGTAAAAGTGGGACAGGGAGGGAAGAAGGCGGTGAAGGGAGAGAACGTGTGTGAGGAGGAAATATAGTGAACCATATAGTCTTTTCGTCGGTCCGGACGAATGAGGTGGGTCGTACTTCCAAATCGTTTCCACTATATTATACTTCCAGTTTAGTACGACATCCCATTTGCTACTTGCTTGCTTAGTGAAGAAAACATACAGCTGAAGTGTTTCAGTGCCAAATCGTGGCATTTCTTATATTCTCCATAGTGCGTTTTAACATTTCTGATATCCTTCCCTTTCTTTCATTTATGCCAATATAAACCAGAAACTGTTGCTAGTCAATAATTTTGTTAGTGATCTGCAAGACACAAATCCACAGGGGAAAAAATCTGATGTGCTACATTTGCATGACTTTCTCTGCCCTCTATCACTTATTAGTGGCTACACAAATTATTCCTACAAAAGTTTATTTTCCTATCTACTTCATTTTAATTCAGATGTCATACACTGAACCCGTACCGAAAACGAACTGCTTGGGTACGCTTTCTTGTAGCGTCTACCGCTCTCTATTTCTATCTCTGATTGGCTGAGCCTACTCAAATAGAATACCTTTATTTAACTTATAGTTTTTCTAGTTTTTTGATTGGTTATTTATAAATTGTTTTAAATATTACATTATTATTGTTCCAAGAACTATTAATAGACTTTTTTAACTTTCTAATTTATTGTTGTCTCAAGGCTACCTCATTATTACCAACTTTCGGCTTTTACTTTGTAATTCTGTTTGCTAGGAAAGGCAGTTGCTTCTATTCTCACAGCTCCTACATTGTTAAACTACGTAATACATTCACATAACATTTCTATGCATGTACATAATAAAATAAACATAATACAATGACTGTTATATAAACTTTATATATTATATTATACACATACTGCTTTAAGGCGGGCTGTTATTTTATATTATATAATTAGACTGATATCATTTTACCCTTTACATGGAAGATTTTTCGAAAAGTTTAATTTCCTCAAAAATGGCTCTAACGATTTTGATTAAAATATCATATGTTTAAGATATTTTTATGAAAAATAAAATGTATATCTTGAATTTTCTGGGAATGTCTCCAAAAGTATTCTCCATTGTGAACGACTTTTGCATAACTGGTAAACCATAAGAGATAGACAACATTTTACTACACAAAAAATGTAGATCGCGTTAAAATACACAATTTATGTCATATACATTTTTTTTTTGTTGAGTGAACCATTTTCGAGATATTGCTTGTTATTCCTTTAAATGTTTTAATACTTATTTTCTCAAATGGGAATTTGTTATTCATTTTTACTTTCTCTACTACGTATAGTAAGTAGGGGAAGTATTGTATTCCACCCAAAAATTCAATACCGAGATTTCACCGGAAATATATGTTTTGAGACCCCTGAATCCAAAAAAAGCATTTTTGGAAACATGTTCGTGTGTGTCTGTGTGTCTGTGTGTGTGTCTGTGTGTGTGTGTGTGTCTGTGTGTGTGTCTGTCTGTGAACAGCATAACTCAGAAACGAACAGTCGGTTAAACACCAAACTTGGTATTTAGGTTCAGTATCTTCCAAGGATGCGACACGAAGGTTTTAAAGAAAATCCCCCCACCCCAGATTACCCTTTACATGGAAGATTTTTCGAAAAATTTAAGTTTCTCACAAATGGCTCTAACAATTTTGATTAAAATATCATATGTTTAAGATGCATTCATGACAAATAAAATGTATAACTTAAATTTTCAGAGAATGTCTCCAAAAGGTTTCTTCATTGTGAACGACTTTTGCATAACTGGTAAACCATAAGAGATAGGCAAAATTTATTACACAAAAAATGTAGATCGCGTTAAAATACACAATTTATGTCATATACATTTTTTGTTGAGTGAACCATTTTCGAGATATTGCTTGTTATTCCCTTAAAATTTTCAGTACTTATTTTCTCAAATGGGAATTCGTTATTCATTTTTTTGTCTTGGATATGCAAAGAGTATTAATCTGTGGCGAAGCGAATGGTGCTGCACCTAGCAACCAGCTATTAAGAGATATGTATGTGCTTAAAGGCTACTGCATTTCTATATTGCCCTTGTAAATATATTTTCTCCTTATATCTACAAGAAAATCAGCAATAAGATAGAGTCTGCAAATGTTTATCTCGATTAACATGAAGGAGATGGAGAATTAGCGTTTGTAAAAATAGTTTGTACAAGAGTAGAAGAAGTCATGTGATTGTAACACATCATTTTATTTTAAATCAACTTAAAACTTTTCAATTTATTTTCGATCTTTCTGTTACACTTAGCGAACTCCGATAGACATCACTTGAACTTTATTTTGGAATGTAATTATCTTTTGTATTGTACTGTTTGCTCTCTGCTAATAGTTCAACAGCTCTCTCTAGAAGTGAATTCTAGGGAACTTCCTCTACCAGGAAGTATTGTAAGGAAAACAATTTGAGGAATAGAAGGTCAGTTACTGTCCCATGAAAGCAGACCTAACATCATTTAGCTACGATGTCTAAATTCAGTCGAGCATTGAAAAGTAAACGTCATGTTAGTGATATTGGTGCCCATGTGTTTTAAACTGATGGAAGTGTTTTATTATATTCGGTTTGTGGAAAGACAGTTAATTACAAAAAACATAATATCAATCAACACATAAGCACAAATCTGCTTTAAAGGAGGGCCACTTCCAAGAGCTGTTGCCATATCTAGCAGACAGTAAGTGTTTTCATTAGATTTGTGTAAATATTTAGTAGATGTCGATAGAGTCCAACATAAGAACATTTACATTCACATGACTTTCTCTACTCTATATCGCTTATTAGTAGGTATACAAACCATTCTTTCTAAAGCTTACTTATCTATATGCTGCATTTAATCCAAATGGATAGTTCCAATGGAACTTGCCAAGGAAATGTCAATTGATAGGTTTTCTAAACGCTGCACCATGGGCATTTTTCTTTAAATAGAACACTCCCTACCCTCCCCAGAGTCTGGAATGAATGTGAGCATATTTAATGGCAAAAGCTAATAAAACGAACTTTAAAAACCAACCGTTCTGCGAGTTATAACAACATAGGTTGTTTTTCAAGTCAAAACAGCCAATATGATCATAGAAGCCTAGTAGAGTGGGGGAGTATTTCGGCACAGAGGTACTTAGGAGGAACCTACTGAACCTCCAGGATGAAAGAGTGCAGCAAGGGATTCAGAGGACGACCTGATCCGAAGCGGTAGGCTCAGACGCAGACGGGGTCCCTAACGTCTTAAGGTGTAAGATCCCGACGCCTGCGGGACCACCCACAAATGCCTCTCTCTCAAGGGAGGCCGGCCCTCGTAGCCGTGGTCGCTGGAGTAGTCGCTCCGGTGCTCCGCCAAGCTGAGGGTCGCGGGTTCGAGTCCCGCCTCAGGCATGGGTGTTTGTGTGTGTGTGTTGCGGAAATAAGCGCTATAAAACAGAAAAACACAGTAGTATAATCTGGGAACGACAAGGGAACTTTTAAAAAAAAAAAAGGGAAGGTCTCGCTGGGAGTTCGTCACACACCGGACGCCAGAACAAATAGTTACTCAAAGCAAATTCCACCTTGCCTCGCCTCGCCACCCCTTCACTCATCTGATCTTTCTACCCGAACGATGACAAGTAAATGAATTGAAAAGAAATAAGGCATTACAGAAACCAACCCAGAATTCGCCCACTGCAAGCGAAAAAACCCAAAATCAATCCCGAATGCGCACCTCACACGTTACCATGGAACCATCTCGTTCCGTAGTGTAGAAGTTTAAGGGGGCTTATTATCTGTTGCATTGCAACCCTGTCGGTTCAGGTCCGACCAACCCGTCTGCCGACATGCGCTCGGCAGAGGTGAAGGATATCCAAAGATACGGAGAAATGTAGTCCGCACCATGCTTCCCCGGAGGGAATATTACTTTCCGTGACCTACAAATCGCTACCATTTCTAGCCCCTAAAATTTCTCACAAAGCTTAGTGGGCACCATGCGTGGTACAGAGTTTCGTGGCTGGGAACCAAAACATTAGGCTCCAACCCATTACACTGCGGAGCAGGAGCGGCTATACAAATAAATAATTAAAATAATAACCTCTTTATATGATAATTTAAACTGAGTCATTACGTGTTAATTCCCATCACATTAGCGCTGGATGTTAACTAAGGAGCGTTTTCGGGAGATATGTTGCTCCCATCATCAGCTTCGGCCGACTGGCGACTCGTTCTCTCCTTAGCTGCTGTCGTGGCATCTGCTGTTGTGCAATACAAACTAGTTCTTTATTTAACATGATCACTTATCTTAATACATTCGTGGAGAATTGTCAGATTAGTATTTTCATAACCATATGAATAAAATATGTGAAGTAATAAGGTTAATGCATCCGAAATGCATATAAATTCCTGTAAACAAATGGGTAGGCGGATTCTTCGGTTTAAACCTACCTCTCAGTGGGTGCATCTATCAAGCCAGAGTGTTTTTAACTCTTCTATCGCCTGCCCTTGCTTTGCACAGGTCAATCAAAGGTATACATTTACTAATCAGGGAAACGGAAAGGAAAGGAAGCGCAGAAGAATATGTCAGCGAAGCAAGGTAATAAAGAAATATGGTTTAGTTTCTTAGTTTGACATAGATATAAATATGAAAGCTAGGAGTTTGCAAACTTCTATATTTATAAGTTTATGACCATATTTACATCAACATCAGCCAATGTGAACGCTTGCATGAAGATAACGTGAAACCTTCCTCTGTGCTTGTTATGTTTATGTGTAAGTTTCATTGTGAATGACCCCTTACTCCACTAAGGTGTTGCTATGGTGAATTTAAAGAATACTGTCCACCTAAGCGGCATTTTGCGTGCCTTTTTCGGTCCCCCAAATAAGAATTTTGGGGAGCGTGTACAAAAAAAGCGTATTATAGTAAATAAAGGTTTTATTTCAGTTTAATTTATTAAGAGTATTTTGCAAGGTGGAGCATCTAATGGTAAAACATCGTAAGATATTATTGCTTTAGCATTAGGTGTACAAAAACCAAGGCGTTTAGTGCAGCAGCTAGGCTGGAGTGGAGAGAAGTCTGAGAAGAGTGGTTGGGGGAGTGTTAGGCAACGAAATGATGTCATAAAGTTAGTCTTACGACTCTTTCTGCATGCTGCGACACTAAAATGGAGATCATAAAATAAGCAGACGCATTTTTATATAGCGCCGTACAGACACACACCCGGAGAAACTGCTAGGTTGCACAAGAAAAGGGGAGCCGAGAAGCGAAGGGAAAAAATACTTCTGGCCATATTCCACGCCTCAGAGAACTTTTGCATGTTAAATTCCAACATCAGTCCCACCTTCATGCCAATCAGTGGCGTTACGACGCCACCAATAGCCTGCGCTACCAGAGATTACAGCACAACAGAAATATGCAGGATGTATCTCTCTTTGGTGTCTCCAAGCACAGTGGAGGGGAGGTACACATCGTCACCTTAGTGCCAGAAGATTGTATGTTAAGTTTTCTCTGATTTGGCTTCATTGTTTTGTCATATTATTCTATTAACAGATTTTTCATCATCAGTAATGTTGAAAAAGTGCACACAAATAAGTGTAAATTGGAGTAAGCTTAAACTCTAGAATAAAAAAGTTCATTTCTTGCAGCTATAATAAGTTTTAATCACACTTTCTGTAGAATCTCAAATAATGACATACAACCTTATGGTGGCGAGGTAAGCTAAATGGAATTTTATTCATGGACGCTCTTTAATTGCTGTGATCTTTAGCGTCCAAGTCTATATATAAAGTTCACTTGTTTACCCAGTTTATGAGTTCTGTGTTTTACTGTTTTACTTTGCCGCTTATTACCGCAATTACACATACAACACACGCACACAAACACCCATGCCCATGGCGGAACTCGAACCCGTGACCCTCAGCTTGGCGGAGCGCCGAAGCTATACTCTCCAGCGACCGCGGCTACGAGGACCGGCATATTGGACGTGAAAGACTGGTAATTTTGCTCAGAGGCCTCTTCATCAGGCTTGAGGTTCTTTTATGTGCCGTAAATCTACGACAAGGGACTTTACTTTCCTTCCGAAGGAAGCCATACTACGCCCGAAAAAATCCATCGCCCTCCGCCGGGTTTCAATCCGCGACTCGTGAACTAGAGGCTAGCATGGTAACCACTACACCACGGAAGACAACATGGTAGCGAGGTGACGATACGACATATTGGAAAGGTAGAATCTTAAAAAGTTAAAAATTCAATACCATAGCTGGGATTTAAGCCACGGATCTTCCGATTTCCGTCCGGTTGCTCTAATCAAATGAGCTACCATAGCAAGATGACGGCACGACATTAAATTCCCCAAATGATTCGCATTTTCTCCGGTAACCACTAGGATATCACAAATTCATTTTGAAATGACATACCCCAATGGTGACTTACAAAGTTGATGAAGCTATTTTTGTTGTATTATTATTTGCCCCACGTTTTGGGAGCCAATTTGAAGTAGGTTGTTGCTTCACGTATGGAATGCAAGTTTAAAGAAGATGTATTATATTTCGACTGTTGGGGAGCCGAACATAAGTTCGTTGCAACCGCACATATAGTACCCGCTAGCCTTTGTCCCAAACTTAAAAATGTTAAATTTTTGTAATTTGACTGTTTCTTTAAATACTATATATTTATGTTTGCCTCGGCTGCGTCAGTATTATTGTTAGATACATGCTTCTCTTTGTAGGGTTGTGGTGCGACTGAAGAATGTAGGCTTACACAGATTATAATTTTACTTCACTCCTTTTATTAATGCTTGACACGATTTAAATATCATCCATTTCACCAACATTTCGTTTCATCTACTACCTTCATCCCATACCAGGCATCGGGCCGATCACCCATCCTGGATGTTCTGTCTGATCCATGAGTGTCTGCTCCTCGACGGGCATCTGACCCCAGGCACCCGCCTGTAAGTCCTGGGGGGGGGTGTAAGTCCTACATAAGAGGACGGTAAATAGATAATGAATGAATTAAAATTGTATAACTGATGAACGGTTAGCGATAGACGAAAATTAACTGCACAAACATGTAGATCTCTTTAAAACAGGCAATTTATTTCAAATAACCTTTTTGTGGCTTCAGTCATTTCCAAGATATCCACTATTAATTGTTCGAATTGTTCGTTATTCTTTTGTCTATCGATTGTTTCTCGCGATGTCATGGAAACAGTATAGAATTTAAAGATCAGCGCATAGCGTCCCGTTCTAAAACATTTAACTATCGCTATCCCCTTTGTACTTATAACGAAATGTGTAATGCAGTTATTTCCAGAAAGAGTCATCTCTATTAAAATGAAGTAGATGGAAAACAAACTTTTGTAAGAATAATTTGTACATCCACTAATAAACGATATAGGGTAGAGAAAGTCATGTGAATGTAATACATCAGAATTTTCTTCTATGTAGATTTTTTATCTTTCATCAACAAAAATTACTAATGCAATGTTGCTATTGTAGGAGTGTACATATTCACAGCGGCAAAACAGCTGATGGATTTCATCTTAAGATTTTTATTTTATTTTAGGCATTGTGAATTACTTTCAAATTCACTACTTAGTCATTGTACGGTAAAAATATACTCGGATCTAATAATTTTGACACTTCTGTAGAAACAGTATGTCAGTAATTAATGATGGGGGTGGTATAACTCGGTACACGCATTTGGACATAGCTATGTTCCGAACAGAAGCTTTCATATAGAACAGCCTTGAGTTTTTCACTAATCCAGTGATTCCCATACTGGAAGCTTGAGAGATTTTCAGCGATAGCACAGGCAAATTCCTCGAAAGAAAAAGGAAACATGTGGGCAATCTGATACAAGAAGCAATAATAGTTTTATTGCCAATTACTTTAATGTAAATTGTTTACAGCTTCATATACGTTACAAATCATAGTACTTCTAATTATGTATAAAGTCTTCCATCAAATCAGTTATATTCTTTATGTCTTAAAACGCCTCCATCTTGGTTTGCGTACCTCTTATTGAATATTGAACGGACGTGTTCCAATGACATAGTTGCCCTTGTCTTAAACATATCACTAAAGAAATTGTGTTTTGTCCTTGTGTTATAACCATAAATTTCTATTTTATTTAATATAGCTACCTTTTTACTTAAACGCATTCTTCAGGCCAAAACTTTGGATTTTAAGCAACAGCTTAAGTTTTAGAATTTTATGAAATTGATGATATTCATATATTTCATTAGACATTTCTGTTTGTCACATGTTCTGCGTTAATTGTTAAAAGTAGTTGCTATACTTCTATGAATTTTGGAAACCCGTCCTTTATTTCTAATTTATTCTAAAATGTAAATGGTTGTGCACCAAAAGCAATTTATGGGAATTGCAGAACTTACGAGGCATCACACGGCGCTAATCTCATGAAACAAATATTAGTGTCTGAGAAATAGTTATGTACAGGGCTACATCGATCAATAGATCTCCCGCTAAGAAGATATGTGGTAGAAATAAGCAATCTCACATTATTGATAAAATTCCTTTTTGTCCTTATTTTACATTCAAGAATTTTAAGGAAGTTTTATGTTGCTACCTAGTTATCTCCCAATCTTATCAAATCCTTGAATCAAATCCTTACTAAGTTCAATTCACATTACGCGACTGCATTCAGATTAGAGGGCTGTGGAACATTTGATGAGATGAACGGTAGGAGAAAGTTCCTCAATCTTCTCCAAAGATTTCAGTTACCACCACTGGGAGCCAATCTAAAAAGCCTTGGAGAGATGACTACCAAGCAATTAAACCATTCCATCAAAGCTTTATGGACTTTGAATAATGTATATAATTATGAGGAAATGTTTCTTTAAACGTGAAGAAGTTGTATTGTATTATATTTCAACTGTTGGGAGCCGATCTTGAAGTAGTTGTAACCACTTAGGGTACACGGTAGCCATCGTCCCAAAAATGTTTAAAAATATTAACTTTGTAATTTGATGTTTCTTTAAATATTATATATTTATGTTTGCCTCGGATGCGTCAGTATTATTGTTAGAGACACGTTTCTCTTTGCAGGGTTGTGATGCGATTGAAGAATGTAGGCTTACACAGATTATAATTTTACTTCACTCCTTTTATTAATGCTTGACACGATTTAAATAACACTTCCCTGATATGGAGAGCTGTAAGATTCTTTTATTAAATACGTGCACCTTTTAAACACGTAAACTACTTTTATCTCACATTGAATACGTATTACACTTCTCGAGGACACATCTCGCGTCCAGTTATGAGCACTGTCTACAAGCAACGCGTCCAGCTATGAGCACTATCTACAATTAATTGACTTGGTTTTCTACCGCCTAAATTTGTAAATTTCTATATTTCAAGTCTCTGATTGGCTATTCCTAATCCAATAAAATACTTTTATTTAACTTAAGCTTTTTTCTGGTTGTTAATTGGCTATTTTTAAACTGTCTCAAAATGTACATTATTATTGCTCCAAGAATGACTAGTAGTATTATTAAACTTTCAAATTCTTATTGCCTCAAAGTTACCTCATTGTTACCTCATTTTTAGCAACATTTAACCTATTATTCTCACAGCTCCTACATTATTAAATTACATAATACATTCACATAACATTATTGAACATGTGTACAATAATATAAACATATACAATGACTGTAATATACACTTTTTATATCTTGTTACATACACATATTGCTTTAAGGTGGGCAGTTATTGAATTTATATATTATATAATTAGACTGAAATTATTTAAGTGTTAAAAATACTGCCTCAAACGCAAATTCAAACACGAACCATGATTGTAAAGCAGCATAACTATTAATAGAGCCCAGTGGAGTGTTACGACAGCTTATCCACTTCTCGATTATCTATTGCGAGTAGGAGTATTGAGAGGAGAACTCCACTGTGCGACGTAAGCACTACCGTACATACTAGTAAAAAATATCGCGTCAGATTCCTTCTGTGCCTCAATAAGCTCAAGAATATCATCATCTACAGCACGTAGTGGACCATATAGGCTCATTACATCTTCAACAAAGACTGGTCCGTCCATCTTTCTGTTGGTCGCCCTTAGTTTCTATTTCCGGCTGGTTTGTTTCTTATTTGTTTTGGTATTCTATTGTTATTAATTTGATTTAATGACTCCACATTTCATTTCTTCGCTTTACTATAATATAATTTTTATAATGTTGACGCCGGCCGTGAAAGCTTAAGTATGTATACAATTTATATTTTACATATTTAAAAGAATTCTTGTGTCCTCATTTACGAGCGGTGATCAGAAACTAAGGTTACAAAGCCTGCAGTGGAACCTGTACATTTTATTTCATACAATCAATACTGCCAACTAATAGTACATACATAAGGTTATTTTTCGACATAGTCTCTGAAAGGGGATACATTATGCATATATAGGAATTGTACAGTAATACTTTAATTCACTAACTTGTTAAAATATTCAACATCTAACATTTGTACAGAGCTGATTGTAAGAAACGGGCGAGCTAGCAAAAATTCCAGGAAAGCATAAAGAGCGTAACTTTCACCAAGCCAACATGCAGGGAACCGGGGAAATAGAAAGAGACAAATAGAGAAAAGAAAGAGACGGAGATATGGAACTGACGCTTAAGCGCACGGATTTGAAGCCACACATTCTCATACATGTTAAAGTAACACGGTCTGAGGACCCATAGGGAACGTCGTTACATTTTTAAACGCAGAGGTGAGCGTCACTAGGCTCCCGTATATAAGGGCAGACAAGGCCTCGGAGCCCACTCTCTCTCTATCACTGATCTTCAAGAATTCACGTCGGCACGAGGTGCTACAGATGCACAAAGGTGGGAATGCGTGTGCAGATAGCTAGGCTCCTGACTAATTTAAAGTGGTGGGATTATAATAATGGGAAAAGCTAGCCGCCCAAAATTATTTCAATTGTGATTAAACTTCACTTATTAAGGGAAACTTGCAGTGTATTTCTTTAACTTGCCTCGCCCACTATAACCTGAGAATGAATAATTAGATATAGTTAGGAGTGGAATACGCAACAACCGACGAGCATCAATAGCCGAGGAAGAAGAACACTGCAGAAGACCACAACAACCCAAGGATCGACGATTTCCCGCTACATTTCCATATCGGTTTAGGCATTTGTCGCTTCTTGGGATGAATTTGAATATTCCCTCCTGGTAAAAATCCTGTCCATGCGTGTTCAGCCACGTTGTAGCGAAGTGATTCACGTCCTCGTCTGCAGCGAATCGTGGGCCTCCTAGATGTTCCTTCAAGAGAGGGAAAAAGTGAAAGTCGCTTGGAGCGAGGTCCGGATTGTAAAGAGGATGGGCGATGATGTCGCAGCGAAACTGCCTCAACTACGTGGTGGTCTTCTGGGCTGTGTGAAGTCGCGCGTTATCGTGAAGAAAGATGACGCCCTCAGTGAGAAGTTCTGGCCGTTTCCTCCTGATTGGTTCGTACAAACGTGTCAAGATCTCGTAGTATCGTCAATAATTCAGAATTAACAGGATTTCGCAGGATATGCGCAGAAAATTCAAGATAAACATCTCATTTGTTATTCAAATAGTTTAAAAATGTGGTATTTTGATTAAAATTTATTGAGGTATTTTTAGAAAAACAAATAAGTCTCATGTTTATGCATCATAGGCGGTGGACACTGACATTACATGAAGTGATAATTTGGGAAGGAAACGCTCTAGTCTTTCTGAGGACTGAGGAAAATCTGGAGAATATCTCAGTCAGGGGAGGACGGTGCTGGCGGGATTTGAACCGCAGACCTCCCGTTCAAGGTGCGTGTCATAACGACCTCCACCAACCACATTAGTAACATTCCATGTAAAGGCTAGTTTGAGGTTAGGGAATTTCCTTGATAATCGCACTCAATATGCCATTAGCCAATGACAAGTAGAGTATGTTAGAGAGATGACCAATCAAAGCCGTACTACACTCATAGTATTTCATGGTGGTGCACTTGTTACTTTCTCTACTACGTGTATTAAGTACTGGAAGTATTGCATTCCACCCAAAAATTCGATACCGAGACTTCACCGGAAATACATGTTTTGAGACCCCCTGAATCCAAAAAAAAGCATTTCTGGAAACATGTCCGTGTGTGTGTCTGTGAACAGCATAACTCAGAAACGAACAGTCGGATAAACACCAAACTTGGTATTTAGGTTCAGTATCTTCCAGAGATGCAACACGAAGGTTTTCAAGAAAATCCCCCCACCCCAGATTACCCTTTACATGGAATACTTTTCGAAAATTTTAATTTTCTCAAAAATGGCTCTAACGATTTTGATTAAAATATCATATGTTTAAGATATTTTTATGACAAATGAAACGTACATACCGAATTTTCTGGGAATGTCTGCAAAAGTATTCTTCATGGAGAACGACGTTTACATAACTGGTAAACCATAAGAGATAGACAAAATTTTACTACACAAAAAATGTAGATCGCCTTAAAATACACAATTTATGTATATACATTTTTTTTGAGTGAACCTTTTCGAGATATTGCTTGTTATTCCCTTAAATTTTTCAATACTTATACTTTTTCTCAAATTCGTTATTCAGTTTTTTTTTCGTCCTGGTAATGCAAAGAGAATGGAATACTCCACACAGCAACCAGCTCTTAAAATATTTGACTATCGCTTAAAGTCTAGCAATTCCCCTTGCATCTACAAGAAAATTAGCAATAAGATTAACATCTCGATATCTCGATTAACATGAAGCATATGGAGAATAAGCGTTTGTAAAAATAGTTTGTACAAGAGTAGAGAAAGTCATGTGAGTGTAACACATCAGATTTTTTTTGAGTGTACCATTTTTGAGATTGCTTGTTATTCCCTTAAATTTTTCAATACTTATTTTCTCAAATGGGAATTCGTTATTCATTTTTTTTTGTCTTGGATATGCAAAGAGTATTAATCTGGGGCAAAGAGAATAGTGCTGCCCCTAGCAACCAGCTATTAAGAGATATGTCGATGCTTAAAGGCTACTGTATTTCTATATTGCCCTTGCAAATACAAAACAAGGGGAACATAGTACGCCTTAAGCGATAGTCAAATATTTTTATAACTGCTCGCTATTTGTAAAATGTAATTCTCTTTGCATGTCAAAAGATCGTTTCTGCAAATTTTTATCTCGATTAATATGAAATAGATGGAGAATAAGAGTTTGTAAAAATAGTTTATACAAGAGTAGAGAAAGTCGTGTGAGTGTAACAACTCAGATTTTTTTAATTTGTATGAATGCAGTGAGTGAGATCACGTAGGCTGTGACTACAATAATAGCAACTGAAAATATCGCGCTTTGGACCTCAAAATATTGGTAATATAAACCAGCTGTAAATAATTTAATACCAGAAAAACAAAGAAGAACGAAACTATGGTGTGGAACCAATTTTCAGGATTCTCTACGAAGAAACATTATAAAATTGACGGCTCAGTTAGCGACAAAGAGATTGCTTCCATTCTACAGGACTAACGAACATGGTTGGCTCTAAAGTTCATAATAAGCGTTTCGTGTGAGTATCTAGCCGATTAGCACTTGTATTACTAGTTATACATGACAATTTAATTTCGTTTCAAACTCATGTACCTTTTCATAAGATGATTATTTCGAGACCGAAGGTCAATTAACTGTCGTAAATCTATCGGCACTAGTGATACTGCTGTAGAAAATCTTTGTCCCGTAGCCTTGCAACACGCGAAACTTAAATAGAAAGTTTGGTATTTAAACGAATTTTCGTTTTTCAGTGTCATACTAAAAATGTTTTTTTAAACATGCTGTTACTAAAAATGCTCTTTTTTGGATTTAGAGGCTGTACTTTCAGTAAACTAGACATATCAAAATTTTGTGTGGAATTCAAGATTCCTTACCCAGTCATTCTCCTGAACTCCAAACAAAGATACAATTGAAAGCAAGAATACTTCTTCTTCTGATTACCCTCCTCTTTGTATGATTTATACCCCCAAGGACTTACAAGCCTTGGGTCCGTTGCCTGTCGAGGAGCAAATAAACTCTGGATCATATCTGGTATGGCGGTGAAGAAGAAGGATGATATGAAAATTTGCGGATCAAATTATCCAACCCAGCATTCGTCTACCGACCGAAGAAAACCGCGAAATAAGCTCAGATTGTTCGGTTCGGGGGTTTGAACCCGGGACCTCCCAAATGCGAATCGCACAAGTTACTGCGATGCCAATTCTTCCGGTGAAAACAAAAATGCAGAACGAAGCTCAATGGCAAAGTAACTTTTGAACATGAGGCACACATCTCAAGGATTCATCAGAAAGATAATAATGAGGTAAGAGCAACCAAAGAACGCAGCATTGTTCTTCATAAAGTTTCTATGGCGATAATTAGCGATACTATCTTAGGTACCCCATCAAAAGTGGATCAGTATTTATCTAATAGAGCAATATCCTTACCCCTACACTGATCTATAAAAACGGTTACTCATTGGGAGGGAGTATATGCTACCCTATACTGAATGATCCACCACTGACGCAACAGTCACCCCTCGTTTTTATTATACCATCATTCTTTTACACGAAAACAATGCGGAAGCTCGAATCTGTCAATTTAACAACTTGTGAATAGTTGTTATATGAAAGGAACTTTGAACGGTGGAGATGTTACACATTTGTTGCCTATAGGGCAGGGCGGGGGAATTCGGATAACGGGGCTTTTTGGATAATATTAAGTTCTCACTCAGCGCTGCCACTACTAAACATAACTTATTGCAGTTTCCAGTTTCACAGTTAAGGACGGAGTCTTATCAACGTGTGTGCTTGGTTCTGAATGGATTCTGCTATTAAGAGAGACACTACGTCAGTTTTTCTAAACAAAGGTAAGCAAGGAATACCGTACAATACGTAGCATGTAATATTTTGGTCAGAAAACTTAAGCTTTAGCTGGTATCGTGTACTAGTTTTCGTACTGCTTTAAGGAGTGAACGTTTCCTTGGTATTTTGCGAACCATTATAGTTTATGATAGCGCTATCTATTGCACTGTCTAAGAATTACATCGTAACCAGTAATATGTTGTGTTGTGGGGCTATTTCGATAACAATCGGTGGGGTTAATCGCATATCATACATATTTGTTTCTCTGGTATGTAACTTATTTCCATTGGGGCCTATGTTTTAAAGTAGTTTTTATTATATTAATTATTCGTTCAAATTTTCAGATGGTACGACATTACAAAAGGAACAATTTACGGCTACAATGGGACAAAGAAGCTATGGAACAGGCAATCTCATCTGTAATAGAGGGTAATCTGTCA
The DNA here is from genome assembly GCA_030765065.1 of Deroplatys truncata. Taxonomy (NCBI): domain Eukaryota; kingdom Metazoa; phylum Arthropoda; class Insecta; order Mantodea; family Mantidae; genus Deroplatys; species Deroplatys truncata. The sequence goes on from CM060984.1 coordinate 67,441,455, forward strand.
TTACTAGGTGCAAAACAAGTTTTCAAGGTATCATACGACCCTGTACACAAAAGTTAAATTAAAAGTAAATGAACTGTGTCGCGGTATCGTTCGTGTTATCTTATTTGCTGAGCGCCTGTTATTGTTTTACTATTTTTAATTTTGAGTTGTTTGTCCTCCGGCCATATATTATTACTCAGTCGAGCAAATCTCTTGAACAGGGTGTGTAAACGGAAAGGGGTTGTTACTAAAAGATAACACTAATAAAAGAATTTGTTTTTACACTTTTATTGCCGTCACACTTCATTAATTTCACATATTTACTCTTGATACACACCCGACTGAAACTGTTATATTTTCGAATGTAACTATAATCATTTATTTGCCGCACATTATTAATTCGCGTATTTCACATCTTTTAACTAACTTTACGACGCGAGAGTTCTGTAGAATTGCGTAACGTGTACTTCGTGAATGATTCTGTTAAACTGTGCGACGTGTAACCCGTGAATGATTCTGTTAAACTGTGCGACGTGTAACCCGTGAATGATTATGTTAAACTGTGCGACGTGTAACCCGTGAATGATTCTGTTAAACTGTGCGACGTGTAACCCGTGAACGATTCTGTTAAACTGTGCGACGTGTAACCCGTGAATGATTCTGTTAAACTGTGCGACGTGTAACCCGTGAATGATTCTGTTAAACTGTGCGACGTGTAACCCGTGAATGATTCTGTTAAACTGTGCGATTTTTGTCTCTGGCTTTAGAATTTATACTCCCTCACCCCGATATGCCTAAAGATTATAATGGAGCTGCTATTGGTTAATAAAGCGCGCCAACATTAGCGTCTATTTTTTTTATCCAATCAAAATTACGAACACATATGCTCTAGGGAAGATATTCCCTCCATTTCTAAAGAAAAGCGCGCTACTCTGACGTCATTTGTTTGTCTCTTCTAATTGATAAACAACTCACCCCCTCGCTACATTGTTATCCGCTCCTATTGTCAGTTTCAGTGAGGCGGTGTAAACTTATTTCCTAACAATGCTTATAGTTAACAAACATCTCAAATCATTGTCATACAATAATATTAATTTACACTACAATCACTCTGGCATTCACAGTGTTGTGATATAAAATACTGCCTCAACTGATTCCAATGTTCAAACAGCCTAGCACTTCACAATCCTCTGTGGGTGTAATGCCTGAAAGAACCGTTCCAGAGGTCCTTCCTAGTCCTGTAAAGAGTGTGATCAAGAGAAGAGTTCAAACTAAGAAAGGAGCATGCCACAGCACATCACCAGAAAATGTAGCAGTTGTTAAGGCAAAGAGAGAGTTGAAATTTCGTGGGAAACAAAATCAGTAAAAAAAAAAATAAGACTCACAACATTTCAAACAAAAAGAAAAAGAAGCTAAACAATCAAAGAAATTCATTGACTTATCGTCTACTGAAGACGATACTGCTAATGATTCCAACGTAGATGACTACAAATGTGGATTCTGCAGTTTCAGCTACTACTCGGAGTAGTCTGTTCTGAGAGGTGACTGGATTCGCTGCCAGAAATGCCAGGTTTGTTTCCATGTAAGATGCGTGGGAGCTGAAGGAAGGAAACAATTTATTTGTGGCAAATGTTTCTCAATAGCGTTCAGAATTCAAGAATTGTTAATCCTTATATTTCTCTCTTTTTCCATGCTTCACATTTCATAGGAATTGTTAACTCTTCATAATTCCACATTAATATATTATAATATAAATATATATTTAATTTCTAGAATAAATTTGTTTCAGAATCCAAAAGCAGAGCTATTATTTACTGCATTCATTGTTATCCAAATTGCCCCACAGTCATATTCAATTATCCCCTCGGAATTTCTCCATTTTCAATTCGGCGGGTAATTCTGATAGCCTTATTTCAGCATTAGGATTGTCATTAATGATAGCGATATTATGCCCACCGTGAGCCATACTAGTGTACTACTTGTGTACTTACTTGAATGCTCGGTACATTGTAATATTTTATTTTCAGTAAAAAAGTTAAACTAACCTATCGAAATTACCCCGCCCTACCCTAGTATTTTGTTTAGGAAAATTAGAATATATTTGTCTGTTCATACTTCAACCGTTCCATGAGATCTATGGAGTGTCATTCACTATCAACCCCATGTTCCTTAGCAAACTATAACATCATATATAGCAGAATAGAAAAAGTACGTTTCCTGTAAACCGAAAAGGCAAAAGCTTGTTTTATGTTTCAGTAGGACGCGTAACTAAGGATCTCAAGAATCTCTATTTGAAATACTTAGGGCCGGATTTAACGTTTTAAATAGTATATGATTTATATGTAAAGAGTCAATATCTCTAGTGCCCTAAAGATTTTGCTCAAACCTAGCTTCTTAAGCATGCTAAGATTGAGTAACGCTTAATTTCCTTCAGCAGTTAAACCAATGTTCTAGAGCTTCTTGTACACGATTAAATTTTTGTCAAATTCAACGCTTTACAAGACTTTCCAAGAACCGTTACAATTTCACAATTTTTCTTAACAAATTGCTTCCAATACTTTTAAAGTCTTTGAAAGCCTTGAAAGCAAACAAGGACATTTATAAACGTTCAAATATTTTACAATAGTTTCATGGCTTTGGCCAATAAAGTTCAAGTATTTACAGTGCGTTATGAAATCTGCAACATGGCTGAAACAGAAAAGTAAACAAAGACGGCTACCTGGGCAAGGGATGCCGTATGCAAACTGATCAGCTTATACAAAGCTGGCCATGTCTATAAGCTGTGGGCCCCGTGCATTACCACAAGATGAAGAATACGAGGACATATGAAGAAATTGCCAGGCAGATTTCCGGAGTATACAATAGTGCATAAATGCAATTTTATATAGTATAGTTAACCTATAAGTTCGTGTTATTTCCATTGTATTCCTTAATCGTAATCTGACTTCATGGGCCATAATACTTGAAAATGCTATGTAATTACGTACAGAACAATATTTTATTACAAATTGGTATACCGTGATGCTAATAGTAAATTACTCTGTACATGATAAATTATTATCAATGTGTTCTGGTGAGATTCAGTTTGGCAAAAAGATAACGTGTAAATACCCGTTTATGAAATTATCAAGTCTTGCCAGGTCTTGTCAATATTTAACAATTTTCTTGAATTAAAAAACAAGTTTGATCATGTACAGGGCGCTTTAGAGCATTTCTCTTACACTTTTAACACTATAAATTGTTTTATTTTTAATTATGTATAATTAATTGAAATCAATTATAGTTTTAGAGACCTTAGCTGGTCTTGGCAAGTTTTTAATATACTCACCTGAGAAATTCAATGCCACAGCTGGGATTGGAACACGGTTCTCTCGCTCTCCGTGCGGTTGCCTTGGTTGAGATGCCTTGCTGGTCTATCTGGGAAACAACTTGATTTAATTGGGGAATTCAATGTCCCCGGCATGTTGTCATAGTTGCTCAATGATTTGAGCGGGAGAACCGTGTTCAAATCTGGGCAGTGGCATTTTAGTTTTCAGTTGACTCTATATTAAAAAAATTAAAAACTTCCAAATTGATTTGTGTTACCTCCAGTTTTTCATGACCATCTCCACATGCAAAATGCACTCGTCCATCTATCCATGCTACTGCTGGCAAAATACATCCTTGTCATAACCTTCTTGTAAAACTGTTACATTCCTAAGCACCCTTACCTCCCTCAATATGAATAATATCTGCTCTTATTTGCTAAAAATGTTCTTAGCACAGATTATAGCGTTCACTTATAAACATGATTATTGCCGTCTAATTCAGAGCTGACACATATCAAATGCTACTAGTTTACACTTCATCAGCGCCAAATCAAGCATTATTGTCATTAATTTTCAAATGCCTTAGTCATTATCTAACGTAAAAGTAATGTTTTCATGTGAACAGCCCGTAAATGCCTATGGAATTGCAATGGGAATTGGAAATCCTGAGATTTCAGATCAAAGCTAGATTGTATGTTAATTACACACTGTGGTGAATGTTTTATTAAGATTGTGCTCATTGTAATTTTATTTTACAGATCTCAATCGCTTTTCTCCATAAAGGAAAAGCGGTAAGTAACCCGGAAGTCGTCTTTTGCCGAAGAACTATTTTCTCTGTGTACTATCGTATTTTTGAATGTGACACGCTTAAAGGAATTGAGGTGTCAAAATATATCAGTAAGATAAAACGCGTTCGGGCAATTATCTGGACTAATAACGAACTCGCGATGGTATTTGCTACGAATAACTACTGAATTAAACGTTCAATAAACAATATTAATAACACGAAAATAACATAGATACTTCATATAAAGTTATTAAATTCAGTTTATCGCGTACCAATATCATAACTAGCACTGCCGTCTATGTTGTTTTAGAACATTTCCTTCGTTTCTTTAGCTTACAAATCAGAAACAATTGCGAATCAGATGCGACAATCTCATTTCGACACGATTTCAGTGATAATTACACGCCGATTGTTCGATTTACCAATCAGAATCAACTTAATCGATAGTTTTAAAATCTGATGCTCAGAAACTTTACTGATGATTTTTTTCTTCTACATTCATTTTTTAAATTCCTATAATCTCTGCTTCGATTCGATTAGGGCTCTATAAAACCTATTCTTGCATTTTCCTGTTCACTATTGGCAATTGGTACAAACTGTAAAAAAAGTTGGCAAGATTTGGAGATCTGCGAATTTAGAGTATAAAAGAATTGGTAGATCTAAGCCGTATAATACAGAAAGAAACAGAGGTGGTATAGAATCAATTTTCAGGGTTTTGTGCGGAACGAAATTACTGAAATTAACTTCTTGGACCAAAACAAAAAAAATAATAATAACACTGCCTTCCACCACCTCTGCATCGATTCGATTATTTCACTGCTTCCCAAAAGAAGTTCTCATTACAACACGTATTGTTCAGGCTTTTCTAATTTTACTTTCTCTACCATGTAAATATTAGGTAGAGAATACCGAGATTTCACGAAAATACATGTTTTGAGCCACCTGAATCCAAATTAAGCACTTTTGGAAATATGTTCGTGTGTCTGAGAACAGTATAACTCATAAACTAAAAGACGGATAAATGCCAAACTTGGTATTTAGATTCAATACCTTCCAAAGATGCAACAGGTAATTTTACAAGAAAATCTCCCCACCCCAGCCTACTCTTTACATGGAAGATTTTTCGAAAAAAAAGTCTAAAAAACGACTAACGATTTTGAATTAAAATACCATATATTAAAGACATTTACGTTACAACTAAAATGTATCTTTTAAATTTTCTGGGAACAGCCTCCTCAGTCCAGCTCATTTGGAAGAAATTTTATATAATCTTGTATAACTGGTAAACGTTAAGCGATAGACGAAAACGTACTATACAAAAAATCTGATGTGTTACACTCACATGACTTTCTCTACTCTTGTACAAACTATTTTTACAAACGCTTACTCTCCATATGCTTCATGTTAATCGAGATAAACATTTGCAGACTCTATCTTATTGCTAAGTTTTTTTGTAGATGTAAGGGGAATATATATTTACAAGGGCAATATAGAAATACAGTAGCCTTTAAGCACATACATATCTCTTAATAGCTGGTTGCTAGGTGCAGCACCATTCTCTTTGCTACAGATTAATACTCTTTGCATATCCAACACAAAAAAATGAATAAAGAATTCCCATTTGAGAAAATAAGTATTGAAAAACTTAAGGGAATAACAAGCAATATCTCGAAAATGATTCACTCAACAAAAAAATGTATATGACATAAATTGTGTATTTTAACGCGATCTACATTTTTGTGTAGTAAAATTTTGTCTAATCTCTTATGGTTTATCAGTTATGCAAAAGTCGTTCACAATGAAGAATACTTTTGGAGACATTCCCAGGAAATTCAAGATATACATTTTATTTGTTATAACAATATCTTAAACATATGATATTTTAATCAAAATCGTTAGAGCCATTTTTGAGAAAATTAAAATTTTCGAAAAATCTTCCATGTAAAGGGTAATCTGGGGTGGGGGGATTTTCTTGAAAACCTTCGTGTCGCATCCTTGGAAGATACTGAACCTAAATACCAAGTTTGGTGTTTATCCGACTGTTCGTTCCTGAGTTATGCTGTTCACAGACAGACACACACACAGACACACAGACATACGGACATATTTCCAAAAATGCTTTTTTTGGATTTAGGGGGTCTCAAAACATATATTTCCGGTGAAATGTCGGTATCGAATTTTTGGGTGGAATACAATACTTCCCCTACTTACTATACGTAGTAGAGAAAGTAAAAATGTAGATCTTTTTAAAACACAATTTTTTTCAAATACGTTTTTCTGTGGAATAAGCCATTTCTGAGATATCTGTTATTAAAGCTTAAAATTATTAATTTCTTGGTCATACTTTTAAAGTCCTGACAACATTCAGCTGTTTCTCACGATTACATGGAAACAGTATGGAATTTTAAGGCCACCATATAGAGTTCCAGTTTTTAAACACTTACTATCATCGCTATTCTCCTTGTATATATAAAGACATGTGTAATAGAGCTATTTCTGCAAAGGTTTATTTGGATTAAAATGAAGTAGATAGGGAAATAAGCTTTTAAGCTGTAGAAAGAGTAACTTGTATTCTCACTAATAAGCGATACAGGTAGAGAAAGTCATGTGAATGTAACAAATCGATTTGAGATCTGCGTTTCTGCTTGGAATAAAATCTAATAAAAATTAGTGTATGCCTTCAAAAATGGCAGCATTCTCGTATTGTAATTATCTTATCGAATCCCCTTGTTGCTTATAATTTGTATTGGTTAATTTAAATGTGCTTTCAAACACATACTTGTCCATAATACAAGTATTCGTTAACCTCAATTAAATTGCCAAAAAACTATCAACACTTATGTTATTACTGAAGATAGTCTACCGCGAATGTTTCAAACTGATATGGACTGTATATCAATATCAATGCCTGGCCCATGGAGGAAATCGACTGGTTAAGACCGTGATGGTTTCTGTTTTATTTTACAGAAATGTGGTGAAACCTCGACATCGAATTTTTGGGTGGAATACCTCTTCTTATCTACTAAATGTAGGTGGTAGAGAAACTGTATTTTAATAAAAAATCTGATATGATACATTCACATGACTTTCTCTACCTTCCACCGCTTATTCGTGAGCTAATTATTCTTATGAAAATTTATTTTCCTATTTACTTCATTTTAATCGAGATAAAATTTTCTGCAAATAGCTGCATTACACATTTCGTTATAAACACAGACAATGTCAAAATATGTTTTACAACTGGACGCTATATGCCGGTCTTAAAATTCCATACTCTAGCAACTGAAAGTTGAAAGGACTTAAACAATTAATAACGTATATCTCGGAAATGGCTTATGCTGCGTAAAAAGTTATTTGAAATAATTTGCGTGTTTTAAAGAGATCTGCATTTCTTGTGTAGTACGTTTTCGTCTATCGCTTAACATTTACCAGTTAACAAGGTTATACAAAATTCCATTCGAATGAAGAGGACTTCACAGGCTATTCCCAGAAAATTCAAAGTATACATTTTATTTGTTATGTAAATATTTTAATGTGGTATTTTAATCAAAATCGTTATTTTTTTTTTAGAAAATCAAAAATTTTGAAAAGATCTTCCATGTAATGGGGTGGGGGTCTTTCTTTAAAATCTTCGTGTCACATGATTAGAAGATAAGGAACCTAAATATCAAATTCTCAAAAGTGCTTCTTTTGTATTTGGGATATCTCAAAACATGTATTTCCTGTGAAATCTCGGTATCGAATTTTTGAGGGGTGGAGAAAATAATAAACTTTTATAAGAATAGTTTATATACCACTAATGAACGATAGAGGGTAGAGAAACATATGTGAAGGTAATACTTCAGAATTTTTTTAAAGTGGGGAGGCATACTTTCTGGAATCACTGCACATCCTACTCAATCAAGGCCCATAAATTTAATTCGTTGACGGTATGAGGAAATGGTTTTAGGTAAATAGCGTGTTTCTGAATATAACGCAAGGCGTTTAGAAGTGAGGTAGCACAGAGCAGCGTGTTTGTTAGCTACAGCGACAGCTACAGCACAATTATGCAAGTAGGATCACTTTACATCTGGTGGAAGATATCTGGTGGTGGAAAGTTTGCCGCACACCTATCAAACGCCGGATAAAATGGACATAAAAGCTAGTGAAGCGTTAATCACGTTGGAACGTGTTTATGAGTGCGGTGGGACTGGCGCCATCCAGGAGAGACAACAAAGCTTGTCACATACCGTCTACGTTCCTACGGCCAAATTTATACGGACATCAAATCGACTACAAATTGCTAGCGTACTTTTGTGTTGCTACAAACACCGGCATCGATGCAGCTGTGGGTGGTTTAAAAACAATCGGGTCTACCTGCATTTCGTCCTTATCTCACAGTTAATGATGACGTTGGTGATACCTAACGCAATTGTTCATTTGTCTACGTCTTCTTTACTTTCTCCATTACATAACTATACCAATTAGAAGGACTAATGACTCCAACAAAAAACTCGATACCGAGATTTAACCGAAACACACGTTTTGGAGGCTCCCTGAATAAAGATATTCTAATGTGTTACATTGACATGACCTTCTCTACCTCTGGCTTATTAGTGACGAAAGTTTATAAGTTTATTTTCCTATCTACTTCATTTTAAAAGAGATAAACCTTTCTGGAAATAGCTGCATTATGCATTTCGTTATAAATACAAAGCAAAAGCGATGATCAGATATTTAAGAACTGGACGACACTGATGACATAAAAAAGTTATTTGAAATAAATTGTGTGTTTTAAAGAGATGCACATTGTGTGTGTGTGTGTGTGTGTGTGTGTGTGTGTGTGTGTGTGGTACGTTTTCATCTGTTGTATAAGGTTTACCAGTTATGCAAAATTATACAAAACTCCTTCCGAATGAAGAGGACCTCAGAAAATTCAAGGTATAAATTTTATTTATCAAGTAAATATCTTTAATATATGGCAATTTAATCAAAATCGTTAGAGCCATTTTTCAGAAAATCAAAAACATTGAAATATATTCCATGTAAAGCGTAGTTTGGGATGATGGATTTTCTTGAAAATCTTTGTGTCGCATCTTTGGAAGATACTGAATTTAAATACCAAGTTTCGTATTTATCCGACATTTCGTTTTTGAGTTATACTGTTCACACACACCATACACACACATGGACCTTTTTTCTAAAACCTTTTTTTTATTATTAATGGGCCCTCAAGTCATATATTTCCGGTGAAATCTAGATATCAAATTTTGGGGAGGAAGCAATACCTTCACTATCTATTATGTACCTACCTGGTACAAAAAGTAAAAGTTCAATACCAAATTTCCTATTTATCATCAGCGTCTTAAATGGAAACTGTTTTTGTTATATTTTATTTTTTCAAAAATTACTCAAATGATTTTTAATAAAATACTACATGCGTAAAATATATGCATGCAGATAAAATTTATATTTTTAATTTTCCGGGAATAGCCTGTAAAGACCACTTCATTTTGAATGACGTTTGCATAATTGCTAAACCGTAAGAGATAGACACATTCTTACTAAACAGAAAACGTAGATCTCATTAAAGTACACAATTTATGTAAAATAGCATTTCTGCGAGTCAAACTATTTCCGAGATATTCTTTGTTGTTGTTTTGAAATTACAAGTAGGTACTTAAACATTTTTCAAGTAGTAAGGCGCCATTAGTTCCTTCATTTGGTTATGCAAAAAGTATAGAATTTCAAAGTCATCACATAACAACCTCCTTTTTAAAAATCTGTAGCTTTTCGCACTCTTCTTATACCTACAACGAAATGTGTAAGTGTGAAATGAAAGTTCATCGTAATTAAACAAAAATTAGACAGAAGAATAAGCCTTTGTAAAAATAGCTTGTAAAAACGAATAGAGGAAAATCACGTGACTGCAACGCATATATTTTTTCGTTGTCCTTTCCCGTATAGGTATTTTTTTATGCCTTTTGATCGCAATTCTCTTTCATTGTCAAGATTTCTTTGTAATTATTCTTTATCTTATGTTTACTTTGCTCCATTTGTTTTCTCACTTAATGGTTTTAGTCTTTCATTCAGGAAGAAAATTCTGCTCACTCGACTTTTGTTATCCAGGATAAATTTGCATATTTCCGTTATTTATTTTATAAAAAGTTATTCTTCCATAGATATTACGTTATCCACGATACAATTTTAACAAATTAAGCAATAAATGGTTATTTCTATAGAATTTTCGGAAGTAGCATTAAAATCTTTAGCCATATTTGTGCGCTCTTGCAATAGAAAGGTAAAGAATAATCGCAGATTTTTAAGCATATCCATCACTTGAGAAAACGTATAATGCAATATGAAATATTTTGAAAACCGCTAACGCCACAAAAAGAAATTTGATACAAATTGTCTATTTTAATGAACTCTGTATTTTCCTAAATTTTCCTCTATATTTTGCATACCTCTTCTGGTTTACCATTTATATAAAATTCAGTTGATATAAAGGGAATTTCACAGCCTATTCCTAGAAATTCAAGATATACATTTTATGGGTCATGAAAGTATCTTAATGTTTAGCTTTTCAATCAAAATCGTTGGAGCCATCTATGAGAAAACGAAAGACTAACTAAACATTTTCCATATAAAGGGTAGTCTGGAGTGGAGGGATTTTCCTGAAAATCTTCGTGTGCGTCGTTGGAAGGTACTGGACTGAAATAGAAGTTTGGTATTCATCCGACCTTTCATTATTTAGCTAAGCGATTGATACACACATTTTTTACTTTCTCTACTACGTATAGTAAGTAGGGGAAGTATTGTGTTCCACTCAAAAATTCGATACCGAGATTTCACCGGAAATACATGTTTTGAAACCCCCTGAATCCAAAAAAAAAGCATTTTTGGAAACATGTCCGGTGTGTCTGTGTGTCTGTCTGTCTGTCTGTGTGTGTGTCTGTGAACAGTATAACTCAGAAACGAACAGTCGGATAAACACCAAACTTGGTATCTAGGTTCAGTATCTTCCAAGGATGCGACACGAAGGTTTTCAAGAAAATCCCCCCACCCCAGATTACCCTTTACATGGAACATTTTTCGAAAATTTTAATTTTCTCAAAAATGACTCTAACGATTTTGATTAAAATATCATATGTTTAAGATATATTTATGATAAATAAAATGTATATCTTGAATTTTCTGGGAATGTCTCCAAAAGTATTGTTCATTGTGAACGATTTTTGCATAACTGATAAACCATAAGAGATAGACAAAATTTTACTTCACACAAAATGTAGATCGCGTTAAAATACACAATTTATGTCATATACATTTTTTTTTGTTGAGTGAACCATTTTGGAGATATTGCTTGTTATTCCCTTAAATTTTTCAAGACTTACTTTCTCAAATGGGAATTCGTTATTCATTTTTTTTTGTCTTGGATATGCAAAGAGTATTAATCTGTGGGAAAGGGAATGGTGCTGCACCTAGCAACCAGCTATTAAGAGATATGTATGTGCTTAAAGGTTACTGTATTTCTATATTGCCCTTGTAAATATATATATTCCCCTTACATCTGCAAGAAACTTAGCAATAAGATAGAGTCTGCAAATGTTTATCTCGATTTACTTGAAGTAGATGGAGAATAAGCGTTTGTAAAAATAGTTTGTACAAGAGTAGAGAAAGTCATGTGAGTGTAACACATCAGATTTTTTATTCAGGGAACTTTAAAACATGTTTTCCGGTGGTAGACTTCAATATTTTCTTAAATAACATAAGGTGCGCTGAATAATTACGCACCTTAAGTAAATGATATATAATTTCGTTTTTAAAGTTTGGAATATATACTTAATTTCCATTTTCGGTTGAGTATTTAAACCATTAAAATAATGTAAAACTTTAAGGTCTTATTTTTTGTTAATTTAGCAACATCAACACTAATAATAATAATAATAATAATAATAATAATAATAATAATAATAGTAATTTATCAATTTGATATGCCGCGTTTCATATAATAACAACGCTGAGCATATAACGGAGAAAAGCTTAGGAACCTTTCTTTTAATTTTAAAACTATTTGCTTGAAAATTGGCAGACTTAATGTAAGTAAATACAGAAATTAGCAAAAGCTCAAGGCTCTAGCTCAAATAATCTCTCATATAAAGCAATTAAATATTTTAATTAGCGAAAAACTTGCAAATTTTCTTAAACTGCCTTGCGCATTAAAACTTGTCAGAGAAGTACGTTAGCGACATTTAGCGACTATTTGTAATACTTTAATACAGTGAAACTAAAATTAAGAATTACATTGAAGTTGAAGTTTTCTTTTCTTTTCTTTTCTTTTCTTTTTATATCTTTTTTTTTTGACGCTCTTTAACTGCTATGGTCCTTGCTTTCCATTCTATAATGGGCGTGAAAGACATAATTTTGCTTGGATCAGGCTTGAGGTTCTTTTACGTGCCGTAAAACTATGATACGGGATCACCGGCTTTACTTCCTTTCCGAAGGAAGCCATGCTAAGGATTTTTTACGCCCGGAAAAATCCATCGCCCTCCGCGGGTTTGAACCCGCCACCTTGGGCACTAGAGGCTAGCTTGGTAACCACTATACCACGGAGGATGATGCATTGTAGTTGATGTTATTAGTTGGAGAGAAATCAAGTTTTGTTTCTTAAAGTTGGTTGTTTTTCAGTATAAATTAATTTTTTATGAACCAATGAATAAAGAAACCATAAAATGCATATTTGAATGTTTAGATGACACATTTTAGTTTCTGTATGCAAATTTGCATTCAATTCAGATAGAAACTGGAATAAGTTTCATGCGAAAAAATGTAAAACTGAGTAAACACACTTACAGAAAGGGGTTAAAACGGAGCGCAAGGATAATTTAAACACGTAGTTGGGCTTTTAAAAATGGCGGATCGTGAAAATATTTGGCCAAAATGATTCACAGTGTCTATAGAGTATTTATATAGTATAATTAAAAATCAAAATATTTTGTGTTTTACCTAAAAACTCAGTTCCAGCGTCCTTCAATCAACTGTCCACGTGTTTCAGATGTGTATGGGCATTTAAACGTGCCATGGCGGAAAAATATAAGCATTTACTACTACTCAATAGAACGACAAGCATATATGTTTACTACTATCGCACTTCTAAGAAGAATGAGAATAGTAAAGCTTTTTGATATTATACATAAATTGAAAAACCAAGTCGATTTGTCTTATAGAATATCTGCAGGTTACAGAGGCGGTTAAGAAATTTCGTTCTCGTCCCTGTGAAAGTGGAATTTGTTCACATTTCTCTAACTGAAACTCAATACGGCCTGACATTTCATGGCTCCGAGTTATGAGTAAGGGTCGTATATTTCGAAAATATCTTGTACAGCAGAAACAATAATGGAATTTTAATTCCAATTCGTTAATATTTTAAGGCCCCCTGAATCCAAACAGTATTTTTTAGAAAAAGATCCGTGCCTGTCTGACTAACTGTGAACAGCATAACTCAAAAACGAAAAGACGGATAAATACCAAAATTGGAATTTAGGTTCAGTATCTTCCAAAGATACGACACGAAGTTTTACAAGAAACTTTTTCCCCACCCCAAACTACCCTTAAATAATTTTTTTTTTATTTCCTGAAAAATTGATCTACCGATTTCTACTAAAATATGACGTATTTAAAATACAGCAAATAAAGTGTACCTATATCGTGAATTATTTTGAGAATAGCCACTCAAATCTTTAGTCGAAAGGAATTTTGTATAATGTTATGCGATGGGTAAACCATAAGAGAGACAAAAGCTTACCACACAAAAATGTAGAGCTCTGATACACAATCTATTTCAAATAACCTTAGCTGTGGCATCAGCCATTTCCGAGATATCCGTTATAGGGATTACAATATACGAGAGGTTACTAAAGTGCAACATTGACATCTTTCCACCATTATGGGATAAGTCACTACAATCTGGTGATATTCGGGTTGTTAGGCCGGCAACTCCTCCCCAAATACACACCGGTTACATACATGTACCTATAAGGAAGGTTAGTTAAAGTGCATCTGTTACGTTGGCGTCCTGTTTTTATATTCACAGGTGTTCAAACTTTACACGCTGACCATTTAGTCAACCGCTGACGCACTGATTATAATATTACTTCTATATTACTAGCATTCATCAGTTATTAATAATAAGAAAATACCAGAATTATTGTTTGCAAGTGATCTAGTGGCAGGTTCCATCTCAGTTGTCGGGCTAAGTAAAGCTATTGAAGCAATTGGCAATTACTGTAAAGATTGGAGGCTGAGAATAAACAAAAAGTAATCGAAAATCATGATCTTTAAGAAAGGATATAAAGTAAGAAAGACCGAAAATTGGTACTGGAAAGGAACGGAGCTGGAAGTAGTGATGACGGTTGGCTGTCTAGGAGTAGTGCAGGGAATTGGGGAGAACAGAAGTAAAAAGTACTAACAAAGAGGTCACACGCAATACAGGTAATCAGAGCATGTGTGAAAAAAAATACCAGAAACGCAAATTACATGGCTAAAAAGGAATATAGCACAGTGGTGGAAGCAAGGATGTTATACCTAGCAGAGATATGGGGCTGGAAAAAGGATGGGGAAATGTAGATGCTATACATACGAATTTTTGCAAAATAAGCCTGAGACTACCAAGAGAGTCACCGAACGGAGTAGCACAAGCAGAACTAGGGAAGGTAGGGACAAAAGGCAAAATGGTAGAGAGGGCAATCAAATACTGGTTCAGAATAAAGACTGGAGGAAAATGAGATACTAAAGTAATGCTTGGTTGTACACGAGAAAATGGGGATGTACAAAATACAGATTACATTGGAAGAATTACGAATGTGGCAAACATGGTCAGAAAGAGACAACAAAAGTATGGGTTTCTGGAAAGAAATTAGAATAATATTGGAGGTTATTGAAAAGCAAGAAATTATAAGCAGTTTCAAGTAAAACAGGCCAGTAATAGATTATAAATACTTTAAAATGGATTGGGGGAAAAACGAAACATCGAAATATGCAACAAAAGCCCAGAATGGGGTATGCATGGGCGAGGACAGATGTAATAAATTTAAGTGGTGTTACAGGGAGAAGGGGGGGCGAGATGTACTAAAACTAATAAATTACATGAAAATTGGCGTGATATTCTGGAATGCGAATGGATAAAGGAAAAGAGAATTTAACACTAGAGAAATAGAAAAAATTACCAGTAGAGCTAAAAGTTAGGAAGATATACGGAGAAAGCAGGAAAACATTTAAGAAAAAGCATTTGACTATCGCTTAAGGCGTACTGTGTTCGCCTTGTTTTGTATTTGCAAGGGCAATATAGAAATATGCCTTTAAGCATAGACATATCTCTTAATAGCTCAATTCTCTTTGCCACAGAGTAATACTCTTTGCATATACAAGACAAAAAAATCTGATGTGTTACACTCACATGACTTTCTCTACTCTTGTACAATCTATTTTTACAAACGCCTATTCTCCATATGCTTCATATTAATCGAGATATCGAGATGTCAATCTTATTGCTAATTTTCTTGTAGATGCAAGGGGAATGTGGTAGCTTTTAAGCGATAGTCAAATATTTTATCGCTGGTTGCTATGTGGCGCATTCCATTCTCTTTGCATGTCCAGGACATAAAAAAATGAATAACGAATTTGAGAAAAAGTATAAGTATTGGAAAATTTAAGGAAATAACAAGCAATATCTCGAAAACGGTTCACTCAACAACAAAAATGTATATAAGTTGTGTATTTTAACGCGATCTACATTTTTTGTGTAGTAAAATTTTGTCTATCTCTTATGGTTTACCAGTTATGCAAAAGTCGTTCATAATGAAGAATACTTTTGGAGACATTCCCAGAAATTTCGAGATATACATTTCATTTCTCATGACATTATCTTAAACATATGACATTTTCATCAAAATCGTTAGAGCCATTTTTGAGAAAATTAAAATTTTCGAAAAATGTTCCATGTAAAGGGTAGTCTGGGGTGGGGGGATTTTCTTGAAAATCTTCGTGTCGCATCTCTGGAAGATACTGAACGTAAATACCAAGTTTGGTGATTATCCGACTGTTAGGTTTTGAGTTATGCTGTTCACAGACACACACACACACACAGACACACACACACACAGACACACACACAGACACACACACGGACATGTTTCCAAAAATGCTTTTTTTGGAATCAGGAGGTCTCAAAACATGTATTTCCGGTGAAATCTCGGTATCGAATTTTTGGGTGGAATGCAATACTTCCCCTACTTACTATACGTAGTAGAGAAAGTAAAAATGAATAACGAATTGCCATTTGAGAAAATAAGTATTGAAAAATTTAAGGGAATAACAAGCTCGAAAATGGTTCACTCAACAAAAAAAATATATATGACATAAATTGTGTATTTTAACGCGATCTACATTTTTTGTGTAGTAAACTTTTGTCTATCTCTTATGGTTTACCAGTTATGCAAAAGTCGTTCACAATGAAGAATACTTTTGGAGACATTACCAGAAAATTGGAGATATACATTTCATTTCCCATGACAATATCTTAAACATATAATATTTTAATCAAAATCGTTAAGGCCATTTTTGAGAAAATTAAAATTTTCGAAAAATGTTCCATGTAAAGATTAATCAGGGGTGGGGGATTTTCTTGAAAACCTTCGTGTCGCATCTCTGGAAAATACTGAACCTAAATACGAAGTTTGGTGTTTATCCGACTGTTCGTTTCTGAGTTATACTGTTCACAGACACACAGACACACACACGGGCATGTTTCCAAAAATGCCTTTTTTGGATTCAGGGGGTCTCAAAACATATATTTCCAGTGAAATCTCGGTATCGAATTTTTGGGTGGAATACAATAAGGTAAAAATGGTTAAAAGAAATGTGAAGCAAATTGAAGAAAATACGGAAAAAGTCTAACAAGGCAAAAAAGTAAATAGTGGATATGTGTGTGTGTGTGTGTACAATAGAAAGTTACATATGAGTAGAAGAGAAATAATAGGCAACTCTATTGCATATATTGTATAAATTGTATGTAAAGTTCAGAGTAGACAAGTCATGTATATTAGATTAATCAGTAATATTAATTATGCTAATTACACTAGTAATTATGATTATTATGTTATTTGACTATGAGGTTATTGTTAATTATTAGTTATTAGCTTTGTAGTTAACTAGAATTTTTAATTTTTTATAATTTTTGCTGTAAGCGCTGTCTGTTTGTGTGGGGTTTTATTTTTAGGAAGAAGATCTGCGTAGTAGAAATCCAAGAAACATAATTGTTTAGTTTAGGTAAGTACGCCGAAACCATATTACAACGTAACTATAATTGTTCTTCATACTAATAATTTGCAATGTTTAATAACATACACATGTTCTATAAATTAAGTCTATAGCACGGTTCAGTACTTAATTTAACACTTAAGATGCATCCAGGTTATAGATGATCGGCGATTATGCCGCAGAAGGAAGGTGACGAGTACACCTTTGCACTGAAGAAAATAATATTACAGAGCAGTATATATGATATGACAATGATTCATAACCCTATCAGAAGAACTGCTGTAGTGCGTCTTTTTGAAATTAATAGGTCATCAGGTGAGTTCTCTGGTTATAGGTGCATCTAAAGACACAAGATAGAACGTTGACCGCGCAATCAGTCGTTTTTTAGTAACCTGAGTTATGCTGCGTCCCCTATATTAATGGTTTGACATTTTTTATGCTTTGTTACTTTCTCTACTACGTATAGTAAGTAGAGGAAGTATTGTATTCCACTCAGAAATTCGATACCAGGATTCCACCAGAAATACATGTTTTGAGGTGCCCTGAATCCAAATAAAGCATGTGTGTGTATTTGTCTGTCTGTGCGTCTTTGAACAACATAACTCAGGAACGAACAGTCGGATAAACACCAAACTTGGTATTTAGGTTCAGTATCTTCCAGAGATGCGACACGAAGGTTTTCAAGAAAATCCCCCCACCCCAGATTACTCTTTACATGGAACTTTTTCGAAAATTTTAATTTTCTCGAAAATGCTCTAGCGATTTTGATTAAAATATCATATGTTTAAGATGTTTTCATGACAAATGAAATGTACATCTCGAATTTTCTGGGAATGTCTCCAAAAGTATTCTTCATTGTGAACGACTTTTGCATAACTGGTAAACCATAAGAGATAGACAAAATATTACTACACAAAAAATGTAGATCGCGTTTAAATACACAATTTATGTCATATCTATACATTGGAGAATAAGCGTTTGTAAAACAGTTTGTATAAGAGTAGAGAAAGTTATGTGAGCGCAACACATATATTTTCATTTCTTATAGCACTGTCACTATTCAGTTGTTTCTCGCGATATCATGGAGGGAGTATAGAATTTCAGGGCGAGTATATAGTCACTTGCTTTTAAACATCTATATAATCAGTGTGCTAAACATTTCTACAAAGCTTTATGTCGATTAACATGAAGCAGATAGAAAAATAGCTCTCGTATGTAATAGTTTGTATATAGGCATAAATAAACGATAGTGGGCAGAGAAATTAATACGAATAATAGACCAGATTGTTTATACATCTCGCAATACAGTACAGAAAGGAAATAGTGTGGACAGTTGTGTCCCGGTACCCTCCATTCTTACATTTGTGAACCCTTGTTCGTCTTCTAGATTGTATCGCGGCGCACATTAAGATCTCAAGTCTGAGTGGCTGCCGTGAGGAATTGCCCAGCTAATGGGACATGAAGTTTGAGTGACGTATCCAACGCGATCGTTCCCTGCTAGGCTTATTCTCGTCCCTAGGGCGCTCCTTAAATCCCACATGTATCAGAAAACTTACGTTATTCCGTTATTATTTCCTCCAAATGTAGGGCGCACGCGCGAGAATAGCGTTTTAACACTAGAAGCGCCGTATGAATTATATACCTGAAAGTGCTGTTGGGGTCATTTTGACCCACGTTGATTATTCGCGAGATGGTGTTATTGCAAAACGTAACTAAATCCTGTTTCTTAAACCTTGCCTCTCTAACATATAGGGGAAAGGTCCATATATTGAACCACTTGAGCTTAAATACTAAATAATAATAATTATAATTTCAAATCAAAATTTTCAGAAACACCAGCGTTAAAGTGACAAATCCTTGCGCTATAAATATTCTCAACACAATTTAAAATTAATGCAATTACCAATTAAATAATATTTAAAAAGTGAGATGGTTAAATCGGTTCAAATTAGGAACGTGGTCCTTAAATTGAACCACCCGTGTCTTAAAATGAACCACATACTTTTAAGTTTAAAAGTATTTTTATTAATACAAAATACACATTTTTTACTGTACATTCAAAACAAATATACTATCAGGAACAAAAGTAGAGTCCAAAATTGTAATAAGAATAGCAATTTCGTTGAACGTTTTCAATTTTTATATAATGACAATCACTTGGTTTTGGAATAGGTATTTTTGCAAATATAGAGCATTTACTAATTTTTACTCTCATACAAAAGAGTCCAATTATAAGTCTTCACAATAAAACACTTTCTTCTTGGCACTAACTTTTGGTGAAGCTATATCCTACAACTCATACACTGGATCATGTCCACCATTTCAGACAACTCACGATTCACATGTTCATGTCATCCACTGTTTTTAACATGATTTTTTTTAACTTAGCATATTATGTGGATATTTATTCACACGATATACTATTCGCAGTTGAGCAATCCTAGAATTTCAATAGGTTTCCTAAATTGGACCAGTTCAATATAGGGTTCAGACAGTAGTTCAATTTACGAGCCACGCCATTTTGGAAACTTTAGCATCTATGTGACAAGGAGGCTGCTTGAAAAAACGTGTGTATGAATACTGTTGCTAAATAAACACTTTATAACATGTAATATATAGACCATCTCAAACTTGCCTAATTGGTCGTATAAGCTTAGCTAGATAAGTCAAATATTACTTCTGAAGCACCAAAATCACATAACACTTCATACAACTGAAACCACAGCTCAGAATGCAAAGTCAACAACTCCAAGCATTCATAGCTATACACGCTACGCTTCTGCTAGGATTATGGTGCCATCTGTCGAACAGTTTGGAAAATATTGGAACGGTTCATTTTAAGAGGCAGTTCAAATTAGGGACCTTTGCCCTACCTATTCTTTCGCGCTCCCTTTCCTTCCTCTTTCCGCTAATGTATACTGGCGTACATAGCGTTTTTCTCTCCGTAAGGTTTCCACCTTCAAGTAACCAACCTTTTTACTCCATCCAGCCGGTGTTATGTATATGTGACTGCCTGAAGAATAATATAGTATTATACACACTAACCAATAAACGATGTGTACATTCTATGAGGAATGAAGGGCTGATTCGGATACCACCTCTATGAAAAAGTTTCTCTACGATTAGTACACAAGGAAAGAATAAACCATTTACAAATAATTCATGCTTCTATAGGAGGGTATAAATTAAATTATGCACGCTGTTTAACTACTATGGCTCTTAGCATCCCATTCTATATTGGGGTGAAAGATCAGAGACCCCAATATCAGGCTTGAGATTCTTTTACATGCCGTAAATCAACAACACGGGACCACCACTTCCCTTCTGAAGGAAGCCCTCCGCCGGGTTTGAACCCACGACCTCGGGAACTTGAGGCTAGCAAGGTACCCATAGATCACGGAGGACGGCAGAGGAAGCGATAAAGAATTATGTACATGTGAGGTTAAACTGAACGACAGCCACAACATTTACATATATGAGAGCTTTCACCAGTGACATGGAGACGAAGGTTAAGTTGTTGCTGCTACTAAATGGCAATAAGAAAGCGGTAGTATGACAATGTATGGTTAAAGTTGTAATGTTACCCTTCGGTAATTTAACCATACTTTGGGGGAGGTAAAGTACCCTGGCTAGAACTATGCTCGAAAAACAGAGGTGATCACGCTGGTAGGAGGTGGGGCTAGATTTTGTCGGTACCAACATAAACTGCTCCGTACCATTATGGGCCACATTTTATGCACGAGATACATATTTGAATGGCGAAGTGTAACAAACAAGCCCTGTGCAGTATAAAGTCAAATGATAATAGTAGAATATTAAGCAATAAGACCATAATGGTAGTAATTAAGACGCGACATTGTTTATGAAACAAGCGTCTTAATTATCATTATAGTCTTGTTGCATACGCTTGTTTTTGGTCGACCACACTATAACTTCAAAACTTTGAATTTTTACTTTCTATACTACGTATAGTAAGTAGGGGAAGTATTGTATTCCACCCAAAAATTCGATACCGAGATTTCACCGGAAATACATGTTTTGAGACCCCCTGAATCCAAAAGAAGCATTTTTGGAAACATGTTCGTGTGTGTGTGTGTGTGTTTGTGTGTGTGTGTCTGTGAACAGCATAACTCAGAAACGAACAGTCGGATAAACACCAAACTTGGTATTTATGTTCAGTATCTTCCAGAGATGCGACAAGAAGGTTTTAAAGAAAATCCCCCCACCCCAAATTACCCTTTACATGGAACATTTTTCGAAAATTTTAATTTTCTCAAAAATGGCTCTAATGATTTTGATTAAAATATCATATGTTTAACATATCTTCATGACAAATGAAATGTATATCTTGAATTTTCTGGGAATGTCTCCAAAAATGTTCATCATTGTGAACGGCTTTTGCATAACTGGTAAATCATAAGAGATAGACAAAATTTTACTACACAAAATATGTAATCGCGTTAAAATACACAATTTATGCCATATACATTTTTGTTGTTGAGTGAACCATTTTCGAGATATTGCTTGTTATTCCCTTAAATTTTTCAATACTTATAATTTTTCTCAAATTCGTTATTCATTTTTTTTCCTGGTAATGCAAAGAGAATGGAATGCGCCACATAGCAACCATCTCTTAAAATATTTGACTATAGCTTAAAGCCTAGCAATTCCCCTTGCATCTACAAGAAAATTAGGAATAAGATTAACATCTCGTTTAACATGAAGCATATGGAGAATAAGCGTTTGTAAAAATAGTTTATACAAGAGTAGAGAAAGTCATGTGAGTGTAACACATCAGGTTTTTACAAAAACGTCTTACCTTATTAACTGTGTGTAAGTAAATGCAGCACTGATGGAAGGACCTTCAGCGTGTTTGCGAGTAGTGCAACAGATGGCAGTATTATTGTGTCTATGCCATATTTATTCAGATTTTTGCAGGTAACGTGAAAGCAAGACATGTTAAACCAAACTAAACGAACTCGGTTTATTAAATTATTAAAATTACAATGAACAGAATTAAATTTTATTTTAAATACACATATTTCATTGTTTATCTGGGGAATGGATCCCAGTGGACAGCAGTTTTGAAGGTGATAACATGTATGGGAGATAGAGAAGTTGCGCGCGACGCCAAGTCGCCGAAATATTACAGATGTCACAAAAGTTCAGTTACGTCACTTTAATCCGCCTATTATAGTGTGGTCGACTCTGTCATGATAGATGCACTGCTTTCGTCATCCTGAAAGGCAGGGTAAACCGAATGATTCTCCTACCTATTTTTTGATAAGAATTTACATGCATTCTGGATACAATAACTCTGTTACGGGAGTAAAGCCGCTGGTCCCGTGTCGTAGATTTACGGCGCATAAGAGCACTTCAAGTTTGATGAGGCCTCAGAGAAAAATTACCGCTCTTTCACGCTCAATATAGAATGGGACGCTAAGGACCATAGTAGTTAAAGAGCGTCCATAAATAAAACTAAATTTCATTTGTTTTTCTGTTAAGATATGTAATGAATTTATAATGTTATGAAGTAGTATATTGCGATAGAAGTGTGGTAACTGCATCATTGTAGAACAAGAAAGAAGTATAAAAATACGAGATGAAGTCAAGTTTCTGCAAAGTACTTAACGCATATGTATTGCGTTTATTCAAGATAGTGAACAAGAGAAATATTTACGTAAAAATAGAATTAATTATTACTGTTAGCTGCTCAAAAGCAGTATTGGCTAGACCCGTAGCTCAATCGGTAGAGCACCTGTCTATTGTGCGAGGGGTTCCGGGTTCGATTCTCGGCTGAGGAGTGGGAATTTTTCTCCAGCCAAGATTAGTTTGGAAGTATGAATGACAAAGGAATGTGTGTGTGATCTAATGATTAAAAACCAAAAGTGCAAGAAACCCAACGACAAGAGTTATAAGAGTTAACACCATAGGCGATGAGTTCCAAACGAAAGGCCGCCGATAACACCAATGCAGTTAAAGGCGGGGTAATAATGGAATTAAAAAAAAAAGCAATATCAAAGTCGATCACGCTATTAGGAACCAGTGTTCAATTAGTCACGCCTGGTAGTGTTGACCAAGTCAGTCAGCAACTAAAGGTGAGATGGCTGATTGCGCCAAAACACTTATACTTGAATACCGCATGAATTAGATCATAAATAAACGTTAACAAATAAAAGGAAGTAAATACGATAAGATTTAAATGGTAAAATTCAACTATCAGATATGATTATATTGAATGTATGCAACAATAAAACATATACATAGCAAACAGTTCAAGAATTAAATACATTAATATTAACATCTTCTGTAAAAATGCAAAATACACGGATGATAACACGAGTGAGAAGGGGATATAGAATTTTTGTACAATGTAAATTTGATATTTCTCCCCGAATGTATTAACACCATGTTAAATAAGGAACTACAATAGAACCCCGCTAATCCGAAATTCCGGATAACACAAAGACAAAATCCGTGATTAAAAAAAATAATAAAAGGCTTATTTGTAATGTAAAACTGACAAACTCATCATTGAAAATACACACATCGGAACGAAACGTTTATTGCACAAAAATGTTTTGCTGAGCTTTGCTTTAGGCAATGTGCCAGTACATACTTTATAATTCACTGTTAAACAAAATTTTCACATTTACTTAGGTACCGCACCGATAACTATCACATGTTTACGAAGCAGTCATTTTCACTTAACTCTTGTTCTGTCTAAAGAACCTGCTTGATGATGCGATGTTGCGCCAGCGTTGTTTGGTGTGGCCGTGCTGTTCTACGTAGCGTAACGCCAATTCAAGGGCATCTGCAGCATCAGAATGTGACACAATATCCTTAGGGCTTCCCCTTCGCTATCTCCGTCTTCAGAGTTGTGATCGGGTTGATTCTGGACAATGGCTTCATCACTAATGTTTTGATGACAATTCATTGACTGATAGGTATCCGTTCAAGAAGGCAATTTTCCCCTGCATTTTCGCACTCCGGGATTTCTTGAACAAGTTGAGCATATCCCCATTGGTTGATACTGGAAAATCTTTGGAGTTTCTTCAAACACCAGACTTGTCACAGTTTCTCCCACAATTTTTGTATTAACTGCTTATTCGAACGGTCGCAAGCCTCAGCTAGCCAGTAGGTGACCTCATTTATGGTTACTTTTTGTAATTATTTTTCTGTAATTTAACTTTATGTTTTATGACACACCTTGGTCCATTATTTGCAAGAGAGGGGTCAAATTTGGTGGAAAAAATACTTTAATGTCTCCATTGACCAGTTGCATTTCAGAGGGATGAGATTGGAGCATTGTAAATCAAAAGTAGAGCTCGAGGTGACAGTCCATTTTCTCTATTGAATCTTTTAGCAGAGGGAACGAAGAACAGACAGACACCCGGGTATATTATGTCGTTCTTCGTGATGTAGTGGTTACCATGCTAGCCTCTATTATCCATTCCAAACCAGAGTGCCTTTCACTGAAAACAAACTCTTTGTATTATCCGCGCGAAAGTAGTTCGCAAACCCCGCCCCTAATGGCTGCTTGTTCCCCTCTCACGTGCTTGTTGAACACTGTTTAATCTATAAAAGGCGCCCTGCGTGAGAATCATAGTTCAAAATGCAACCTGAGGTAACAATAGATTTTATAAGTATGCGGCAATGAACAGTTTACTTACGTTAATTACAATCCTTGGGCAAAAGTGCAGCACCCAAATCCGAATCCTCCGAAGATGACTCAGCTGCCATATCAGTATCAGAACTAATGACAAACTTATCCACAATTCCACAGCACTGTCGCACTTAAGTGTCGGGTATTTTTGTAACAGTGAGTTGAATATATGAAGTATTGTTTGTTTTTAGCCACTTTTTAACTGTTTCCCGCTTCTGTGTTTGAACAGTTTATTCGCAGTACACGCACCTTCCTCTGCCATGTGAGCTCAAATACCAACTGACTAAATCACAAGATTTGACCTGAGCTGAGCATATGTGTGTTAGTGTATTATGAATGACTGTTCGCTTATCATATATCCTGTGTTACGCAAAGTGTTTATTCGGTTCTCAGCACCTCTGGGAATTCATTGCTGCATTTCTTGTGTAAGTAAGAGAGTGACAGTCAACATACGGTTGGTATTAACAAGCAAGATGCTCTCGGCGTTAGCGCAAAGCAGGCGAAAGTCATATTTTGTAATCTCTTAACAGCTAGTATATATCCATTACCTTTAACGATGAGTTCTTATGATAACAGCAATAAAATGTGCAGTTCTATACCTTTCCTGCTCTAATATTTCATAATACAATACATGTATTAAGGAACTATTTACGTTGGTGTAAGAGTATATTCTTGGGTTCGTGACAAGCCGAAGCACGTGCTTCTGTTTACATCAGAGGGAACTCTGGTTTGGAATGGACAATAGTTCCCGAGGTCGCGGGTTCAACCCGACGGAGGGCGATGGATTTTTTCGGGCATAAAAATCCTTAGCATGGCTTCCTTCGGAAGGGAAGTAAAGCCGGTGGTCCCGTGTCGTAGATTTACGGCACGTAAAATAACCTCAAGCCTGATAAAGAGGCCTCTGAGCAAAATTACCGGTCTTTCACGCCCAATATAGATAGAATGGGACGCTAAGGGCCACAGCAGTTAAAGAGCGTCCATAAATAAAACTCTATTTAGTTTTTATCCGCTAAAAATAGCGAAACCAACCGAACTACGCACCTCTCCTACCGCATGCATTATTTAATCTGAATACATTGTAGTCCTATTGTGCGTGGTAATCGAACTTTGCCAATTCCTCGCATCGCTACGCTACGTTACCTTGTAGCTGTATTTGCATACATGCTTTTTTCGTTTTTCGGATAATCCGAACATTTCCGAATCTGAAAAGGCCACACCCTAAATTAGTTCGGATTAGCGACTTTCTACTGTAGTTTGTATCGCACAACAACCAATTCCACAACAGCTAATGAGAGACGTCTAGTGCACATGACAATTAAGAATACGGAGTAACGTTATATGTTACTAATGCAAAGACATAAAGAGCGTGTTATACATTTGAATACAGGGGTTTGTGATACATGTATTTTAACTATGGAATACTCGATTTTTTGCTATCATAAAGTAATATTTTAACCTAAAATACTAACACCTTTTTCATACTATGACTAATATTTGTTACCTATCCTGAGGAATTTGACTCCACATGAAAGTAACGTTTCATTTCTTTACCAGTGCATTTTTTGCAAACAAAATCTGTACACTGATAACACTTCATACGGTTTTATTGCCATTATACTTCATTATTTGGCAGTGGCTTTTCTTTTTATTCGTAGTGGAAATATCTAAATTCTCGTCAATAATTCAACGTCTTGTGTACCTTTTCCTTGAAGTCATCTTGTATAATTTTATTACTAATGTCTGCTGCATGTCTGTGTATTTCAAACAATTCTTGGAAAATGCAACAATGTAAGAACAAAGCAGTTCCAGACAGGTGTGCAACTCAACAATATACTTCACCAAACACTTCAACAGTGCAAGTTGTTGCAACAATATTCTTAATGGAAATCTAGGACTGCTAATTAAATGGGTCAAAATGACGAACAGCAGTTCTAGGTAGGAGTTAAAAAGCTTTAAAAATTGGAGGTGATCCGCCCCAAATTTCAGGTAAGCATTTAACACTGCATTCTGAGTAAATAAATAAGGTTTGCAATTCCTAGTTTTTTTTATTTTTTTTTCTAACGGGAGCCGTAAGCAGTCAAAGTTTTAAATGGATTAAAATGATCTCAGAGGCATTTCTAGTGTTAAGTTAATCTAAAATGCCGCCGGTGTGTTTTTGCGTTGTCATATATCAAGTCAGGAGCCATTATTGAAAGAAACTCTGGGTTACAGGATTAGGGAGGGCTACAGCCAACTGTGGAATAATAAGAGAATTCGGGGCGCATAGTGAGATGATAAGAGCATAAAATTGCTAATGGAGACCAATTGCTAATTAGGGTGTCTGCTGCCGTTAACAGTTAAGAATAGAAGAAAATTCGATATTGGCATTAAAATTAAAGAAAGACTGGAAATCATAAGGATGTGCTACATTTGAGTGGCGGGTCAGGGAAATAGACGGAGTGTGTGGAGAAAGATTAAGATTAATAGGCAACGAACAATTGCGCAATTCACGATGGAGATTTCGTTTAAAGTACAGTCTGGGCTAAAATCTGAGTTGAGTTTGGAGCAATACATCAAAAGATGTACCAGATTTATTAGACACGGACTCGTCTGGCTTAGACTTAGTCTATGGCAAATGATAATAATTACTTATGAAAGTGATATGGAAATCTGCCCCATCTGCATATTTTGGCAAGTTGTAGGGGTACGGAGGCATGGAGGAAAGGATATTTAGAAGTACAACTTCATTGTGAGTTTTCAACCAAGGATTTCTATACTGATTTTTTTTCATTAATTTTCTATCTTCTTCTTTTACCATATCATTTGCATACATTCTTGAAATTCCTTAGATATACGCTCCTTCAAAATTTACTTCAAGCTTTAAAGCATACTTTATCTAATTGTATTTCAGTTAGAATATATACAAAAAATACTTGTTTTTGCGCAATGAATAGGTTTTCATTTCTGTTTTTGCCTAGCTTATGGTGTTTATAATTACAAGATCACCAATGTACACACAGCGCTATATTTAAACGTGTGCACTTACGTTTTGCAAGCTTACCAACACTTTTGGGATCTTATTGTTAAATTATGTGATAATAAGTTCATGAGGTTTCCCAAGGTTTTAATTACTTTGTGTAGAACATTCTGTATTGTTTTAATTGTGAAGATATCTTAAGGGATTCTCAGGTAAACCTAGCATTCCTGGAAGCCTACCGAAGGACTTAAGATGGCCTAACAACTCTCAATTCATGGCAATAAAGTTAAAATAAAAAGTGTAGTTACATCCTGCAGTCGGGTTGCAAATAACATAAAAATATTACACATTTAGTGCCCAACAAGGTATATTAAAATCTTAACATTAGCTGTGTAATATAGTCTTGATCTTGCGTATGATAAATCAGAGGACAAACCATTACACCACGCAGCAACTGTTTCGAAAGGTGAGTCTATAAGCAGTAACAACGTTTCAGGCACTGCTCTGGGTTCCATAATAGTTGTATTGTCTTCTAAGGGTAATAAAAATTAAATAAAAGTAAAAGACAGAGTTTACAACTCGTGTTTCCTTGCCGTATTTCGTTTATTTAGCAAAGTTTTCAAAGCCCCAGTTTGTGTTCAGCTGCAGTCTCAACAGGAAAGCTTATCTTAACTATCCGTAACTTTGTACCGAGTTCAACCAAATTTGAAAGTCGACACATTTTGTTCGAACTCTTGAGTATACAACTCCTAAGCAGCAGCTCATCTAAGGATGGAACATTTACAGAATATTCTCAGTCTAAAATACCTATAATGTTGTGCTGATATCAACTAATCGAAATACGTGGACAAGTTTTCCTCAAACTCTGTATAAGTATAATTTGTCATCTCCGCTCATGCAACGGTTGACGAGTTGTTTCACGCGTACGGACGGACAACAGACGGACAAAGCGATGCTAATAAGTGCTTCGTGTGGGCATACACTCTAACAATTTACCTAGTGCTGCAGTAGGAGTTTTACTTGCTCTACCACGTACCTAATAGGTAGAGATGTCATTGCACTCCACGCAAAAAGTTGATATCAAGATTTCACCGGAAATGGGTATATGTTTTGAGACACCTGAATCCAAAAGCCTGATGTGTTGTACTCACATGACTT
Source organism: Deroplatys truncata (assembly GCA_030765065.1). Classification (NCBI taxonomy): domain Eukaryota; kingdom Metazoa; phylum Arthropoda; class Insecta; order Mantodea; family Mantidae; genus Deroplatys; species Deroplatys truncata. Next base: position 67,470,608 of record CM060984.1, read on the forward strand.
TCTTTACTCTTGTACAAACTATTTTTACAAACGTTTGTTCTCCGTCTACTTCATATTAATCAAGACAAACAGTTGTAGAAACTTATTGCTAATTTCCTTGTAGGTGCAGGGGGAATATGGACGGTAACCTTAAGCGATAGTCAAATCTTTTAAGAGCTGTTTGCTATGTGGGGCATTACATTCTCTTTGCATGTCCAGGACATAAAAAAATTTCTGATGTGTTACATTCACATTACTTTCTCTACTCCTGTACAAACTATTTTTACAAACGCTTATTCTCATATGCTTCATGTTAATCGAGATGTTAATCTTATTGCTAATTTTCTTGTAGGTGCAAGAGGAATTGATAGGTTTTAAGCGATAGTCAAATATTTTAACGCTGGTTGCTATGTGGCGCATTCCATTCTCTTTGCATGTCCAGGACATCAAAAATATGAATAGCGAATTCCCATTTGAGAAAAAGTATATATATTGGAAAATTTAAAGGAATAACAAGCAATATCTCGGAAATGGTTCACTCAACACAAAAATACATATGACATAAATTGTGTATTTTAACGCGATCTACATTTTTTGTGTATTAAAATTTTGTTTATCTCTTACGGTTTACCAGTTTTGCAAAAGTCGTTCACAATGAAGAATACTTTTGGAGACATTCCCAGAAAATTCGAGATCTACATTGCATTTGTCATGAAAATATCTTAAACATAAGATATTTTAATCAAAATCGTTAGAGCCATTTTAGAGAAAATTAAAATTTTCGAAAAATGTTCCATGTAAAGGGTAGTCTGGGGTGAGGGGATTTTCTTGAAAACCTTCTTGTCGCATCCTTAGAAGATACTAAACTCAAATACCAAGTTTAGTATTTATCCAACTTTTCGTTTTTGAGTTATGCTGTTCACAGCAGACAGTCAGACACACACGGACATGTTGCCAAAAGTGTTTTATTTGCATTCATGCCACCTCAAAACATATATTACCAGTGAATATCCTGGGTGGAATACAATACTTCCACTACTTACTATACGTAGTAGAGAAAGTAACAACGCATTTTTAGAAAAAGGCCCGTGTGTGTGTCTGTGTCTGTGAACACCATGCTCAAAAAGAAAACTCGGATAAATACCAAACGTGGTATTTATGTTCAGTAGCTTCCAAGATTATCAAGATAATTTCCCCAAACGACCCTTTACATGAATATGTTCTTTTTTGTTCGATTTTCTCCAAAATGTTCAAACGATTTTGGTCATAACATATGCTTAAGATATTTTTATGGCAAATAAAACACATCTCTTGAATTTTTGGAGAATAGCCTGTGAAGTCCTCTTCATTCGGAAGGAATTTCGTATAATCTTGTATAACTGGTAAACCATAAGAAATATATAAAACTTACATCGCATAAATGTAGATATTTTTAAAACATGCAATTTATTTCAAACAACTTGTTTCATGGCATCAGCCATTTCGTTATTATTGGTTTGAAATTTATAATTTATATTTCTTTTTCGCAATGTCCTGGAAAAAGTATGGACTTTCAAAGCATATAGAGACTCCCTTGGGTTTCCTATATTCACCTTGCACTTACAACGAAATCTATCACTAAAGTATTTCTGCAAACTTTTATCTGGAATAATACGAAGTAGATAATAAAATAAGCCTATGTAAGAAAAATCTGTACAAGCCAGATGTATAAAAATAAACCATAGTTTTGTATAGCGAAAACGTATGTACATATAACACATCATATTTTGAAATTCCTTTTAATATGTTACTAAAACCTCAAAATATACTACGTAATCAAAAGTATCCGGACACCTGTCTGAAAATGGCATACAAGTCCGTGGCGCCCTCCATCGCTAATGCTGGAAGTCAATATGGTGTTGGCCCACCCTTAGCCTTGATGACAGCGTTCACTCTCGCACGCATACTTTCAAACAGGTGCTTGGAAGGCTTCTTGGGGAATGGCAGCCCATTCTTCACGGAGTGCGGTACTAGGAGAGGTATCGATGTTGGTCGGTGAGACGTGGTACGAAGTCGGCGTCCCAAAACATCCCAAAGGTGTTCTATAGGATTCAACTCAGGACTCTGTGCAGGCCAGTCCATTACAGGGATGTTATTGATGTGTAACTACTCCGCCACAGCCCGTGCAGTATGAACAGGTGCTCGGTCGTGTTGAAAGATGCAATCGCCATCCCCGAATTGCTCTTCAACGGTGGTAAGCAAGAAGGTGCTTAAAATATCAAGGGGGTTCTGCGCTGTGATCGTGTCACGCAAAAGAATAAGGGGTGCAAGCCTCCTCCAGGAAAAACACGACCACGCCATAACACCACCACCTCCGAATTTCACTGTTGGCACTACACACGCTGGCAGATGACGTTCACAGGGCATTCGCCATACCCACACCCTGCCATCGGATCGCCACATTGTGTACCGTGGTTCGTCACTCCACACAACGTTTCGCCACTATTCAGTCGTGTAATCTTGACGCTCCTTACACCAAGCGAGGCGTCGTTTGGCATTTTCCTGCGTGATGTGTGGCTTATGAGCGGTCGCTCGACCATGGAATCCAAGGTTTCTCACCTCACGCCTAACTGTCATAGTACTTGGAGTGGATCCTGATGCAGTTTGGAATTCCTGTTTGATGGTCTGGATAGATGTCTGCCTATTACTCTTTACGACCTTCTTCTAACGTCGGCGGTCTCTGTCAGTCAATAGACGAGGTCAGCATATACGCTTTTGTGTTGTACATGTCCCTTCACGTTTCCACTTGACTATCAATCAGAAACAGTGGACCTAGGGATATTTAGGAGTGTGGAAATCCCGCGTACAGACTTCTGACACAAGTGACACCCAATCACCTGACCACGTTCGAAGTCCGTGAGTTCCACGGAGCATCCCATTCTGCTGTTTCACGATGTCTAATGACTACTGAGGTCGCGGATAATGATTACCAGGCAGTAGGTGGCAGCACAATGCACTTAAGATGAAAAACGTATGTTTGTGGGGGTGTGCGGATACGTTTGATCACATAGTGTATATTATTATCACTGGATTTTGAAATTTAGATCCGTCTACATGCCCTTCTAGTGGATTACAGTGGTGTTCTCCAAAACATATGCCTACACAGTATAAATATACAATCGTTATAAAGGTGCACTGTGCGGCTTGAATCTCTAAATGAACTTTTGTTCTTCATATTTTCCTAATACCAGGGGAAGTAATCGATGGTAATGAATTTTCGTGGGTCGATTCCAATCGATTTGGCCGTTATTTGAAAATGAAGTTGGTCATGGAGCAGGCATTCATATGCAGTGCTTGGAGTTCCCTACTAGTCAGCCATTTTGATATCTCAAATAGCTGTTGATGAGAAACTAAGTAGGCAACATTACAATTAGAGTAATTAGCATAAACTTCCTTAAAGAAAGTAAGCAATGTTCACGTGTTAAGTGTATAACAGATTCTCGCAATTAGAAAATGAAGACAAAGAACTTTTCCTCGATTCCGTTATAAATCACTTACCATCGTAATATACTCGTACAACTAAATGAACTTGGAATGTCAATGGGTGGTTTTTTAAAGTACCGATAAGTTTTAAAAAAATAACATTATTTTCCAAATACTTTATTATCATTCTTTACCTTACACTACCTCTCCGCATAGTCACAGCCGTTATTCAGGCACTTGTAAAGGGAAGCCAGTTTTTGTATACCTTCGTCAAAGAATGATGCCGCCAGTGATGAAAGCTAAGTCTGCACTTCTTGTTTCACATCATCGTCTTGAAATGTTTTTCATTAAGGAACTTCTTCAGGTGTAGAAACAGATAAAAATCTCTTGATGCTAAATCCGGGCTGTAGGGAGGGTGGTCGAATTGTTCCCAACCCAATGATGCGATCAGATCTTGAGTTTCTTTGGCTGAGAATGGCCGAGCACTGTCACTCATTATTGTTTCCCCATAAACCTCACACAATTGGCGATGAATGTTTACTGGTGTAACATTTCTCGCATTCAAAAACGAATCACTGATCTGACTTCGCATTCGGCGGGTCGTTAGATTGTTTTGAACATTTCGAAACACTCTAACAATAAGAAAACACAAAGTGACGATCGCTCACAGCCGTCTGTCTTCCTACTGAATGGAGGAAGTGATCACATATTTAAAATCGCGACTGCAGTGCTGCAGCGGCAAAATATTAAAACAGTACCTACTTCAAATACACGCTTCGTATGTATAGGTAGCACGGTCGACATCTAGTGCTGTGATGGGGCACGGAGGGGAGAGATCTCATGTGTTGCATTTACATGTGAGGCAGTATTTTAATACCTGAATAATTCAAATTATATTTTATGATAAGTAAATTCAATAACAGCCCGCCTTGAAACAATATGTATGTAATAATTATTTGAATTGTATGTAAGTCATTGCATATGCTTATTTTTATTGTAAAACATGTTAATAATGTTATGTGAACACATTACATATCTACTTTAATAATGCAAGAGCTGTGAGAATAATAAGTTTTAAGTAACTAACAATGAGGTAATAATGAGGTAACCTTGTAGCAATAATGAGTTAGAGTGTTTGAAAATTACTAGTCATGATTAATAGCAACGATAATGTAATTTCAGTAACAGTTTAAAATTAGTCAATCAACAGCAAAGAAAAGCTTTAAGTAAAATGCAGATAGATATTCTATTTGACTAGAATTAGCCAATCAGAGACTTGAAATACCGAAGCTTACGGGTTTTAACCGTTGAAAGCTGCTCAGTTGCTGGCAAACCTTGGTAGTGAACAGATGGAAGAGATATTACGTGTGAATCGTAAAATATGTATACGCGATAAGTGAAAGTATTAAAGATTCTCACAGTTCTAAAAAAATGTGCAAAAATAATAAACGAAGTGAATTTAAAAAAAAACTTAAATTCTGTGATGTCTGCAATCATTGTCACACCGCACCCTGCCTAAGAAACATGACTCTACAAACATTACTGACGCAGCCGAGGCAAATTCAAACATAAATAATATATAGAAGAAGTTTTAATAACAAAGTTAAGAATTATAGTGTAAAACTTGGAGTGTAATAACGAAAACACATCTTGAAATCAGCTTCTCATATGTAGCAGCATATTGCATAATAACAGTAACTATTACGTAATCAACAAATTCAAACCGACGCCCAAAGCGTGTTGCAAACTCATTAAAGCAACTAATTTTATTTACGTAAATAAAATTACGTAACCAAACAAAACAAAAGCAGCACAACATAACCTTCTTCAAGTTTAAACATATTACGTAAAGCAACAAATATTTTACATAACTAGAATAACTATCTTCAAGTTGGCTCCCATATGTGGGGCTGTTAAAATTACGTAAGCACAAGCCTTCTTCAAGTTTAAAAAAATATTACGTGAAGAAAATAAGTACTTCACATGACCTTCCCTATCCTCCATCGTTTATTAATGGGTATTGAACTATTTTTATTAAAGCTTATTTTTCTATCTACTTCACTTTAATCCAAATAAACATGTGCAGAAATAGGCTGTATTACACATTTCGTTATACATACAAAGCGATAGTCAAATATTTAAGACGCAATACGCTGGCCTTAAAACTCCATGCTTTTTCAATCTAATCGCGAGAAACAACTGAAAATCGACAGGACTTAAATAATAACAAAGTCTTAAACAATTTGAACCCGGCTGGTTCCATAGGTCAGTCGGTAGAGTACCTGACTGTTGTGCTAGGGGTTCCGGGTTCCATTCCCGGCTGGGGCTCTCTCTAGCCAAGATTATTGCTTATCTTCCCAAGAGTCTGGAAGTATTGATGAGAGTGTGAATATATGCATGATCTAGTGATTAAAAACCAAAGTGCAAGAAACCCAACGACACGAGTTAACACCATTGCCAATAGGCAATAACCTCCAAAGGAAAGGCCGCCGATAAGACCAATTGCAGCTAAAGGGGGGTATAAATGGAACTAAAAAATTCGAACCATTAATAGCGGATATTTGAGAGATGGCTTATGCCAGAAAAGTTACCTAAAGTATATATTTTATTTGTCATGTAAATATCTTTAATATACCTATTCAAAATCGTTAGAGCCGTTTTTAGAAATGGGGAATTTTCCTGAAATCTTTGTCTTTGGAAGATACTGAACATAAATACCAAGTTTGGTATTTTTCCTACTCATCGGTTTTTAGTTATATTGTCCAGACACACACGCGCGCGCGGACCTTTTTCTAAACATGTTTTTTTCGGGGGCGGGGGTTCAGTGGGCCTCAAAACATATATTTGCGGTGAAATCTCGACATGGAATTTTTTATGGAGTGCAATACTTCCCCTACTTAACTATACGTAGTAGAGAATGTAACAAAACCCGACTTTATTAATTATTATTAAAATTCGCTAGAATTCCCGCAAGATTATTAGCTAAAAGCTTCTGGTGGAAAAGCCGCTAAATTGGCAACCCTGAATGCTCGACTTGCACTTGTTTCCAGCGAGCGAAACCTGAAATGTTTGCATCTGATGTTAAGGTGCATTTCCACCATTTTTCTCAGCCATTTATAATTGAAATGTGTTTCAGAGCACAGCGCTGGACCTTATAATGACTTGTCATCAATCTAAAAAGACAGAAATAGCATACGTTTTGATGGAGAAGAATGCAGAACTGCTACCTGGTCAATACATATCTATCGCGGCAAGGTTTTTTCTTGCTGCAACAAGCTAGGAAAACATACATCTCAACTCTCCGTCTCCCCTTAACTCCTCCCCCTGTACCCCGTAGTTTCCTCCACTCTCTTACCCCTATCCTATCTTCTCGATAAAGCAGTTATCTTTCCCCTGCCCCTTCCTCCGAGACTCCCGCCTCCTCCTCCATCCCTCTTTCATCTCCCTCGCTCTCGCAGAGTTCGGCTGAAGCCAAGCAAGGCCCGAGATGGAGAGCATCAAGCAGGTTTCCCCGGCCCTACAAACTAGATTATTCACAATAAACTTTCGCTTGGTATTAAATTATTTAATTTCGGTGGAGAGAGAGGGAAGGCCTCAAGTATAGCAGAAGCAGGAGACGTAGACGGGGTGGGTTAGTACTGCAAGGCCGAAGCTGAGGTGGTAACCTTGTTAGTCCTGGAGGCACAACTGAGTTATGGTCTTATAATGCTAGGGAATGAGAAAAAGAAGGCTACGGGGGCGGGATGGAAAGGCTTTTGCTTGTAGTGAGAGAGCCAGAACCTCGAGAACCTCCAGGATGGATAGAGGTCTGCGTCTTCAGTCCGTCGCGCCGCGGTGTCCCCACATTTGTCTGAAGCAACCATTCGTCTTCCGAGGGGTTCTTCCCATTCTTGAGATTTCGTGTCAGTACAACTTTCGGTCCGTCCAAAGTCGCGAAGTTTTCTCTGCATGTAGCCCTTGAAGAAACGTTCTTTCCAAGCACCTCTGTAACTTATCTGCCAGAGCTTCGTTCATTGTTTATACACTCAAAATTCTTTATAAATCGTTCTTTTCAAACGCAACAGGTTACCCATATTAGAGCTTTTGTGAAGTCGGCAAAGTTGGAGAAAACTTCGAGCATTTCTGGGTGGAGAAGTCACGATGGCGTCCGGAAGAGAACTTTTTCCTGCCTGTCGCTATCTCAAGCTCGCGAGTGAATCGCTAGAAAGTGTACTGTAATTGCCTACTCTTGTTATTTATTAAAGCCAGTTAGCCTCAATAAGGAACACATTCTATTGCTTTAGTGTCCAGTTGAAAGGCAAATGCAACAAAAACGGGTTTAACAGATCTAGCGCGTTAGTCAATTCAAAGCATATCATCTGGCGAACATCAAAGTGAGAGGTGCTGTAAAAAGTGGATCAATTAGAAGTGATAGTGACATGAATAAAATATGTGTAGTGAAACACTGTGTTGCAAGTGTTGGGTCGTTTACAGCGATCTCTCCTGGAGTTAAACAACCAAGTGAATTGTGTTTGTGAACGTGTGAGCGACTGCGTTTACTCCATCATGGCAACCTATGTTGCATTCCTTTCCTTTTCCCACATTTATTATCAGTGAAAACAAACAGAATTTATGCTCTCGTGGACAAAAAAATTCATTAATTAAATAGGGACAAGTTCTTGTACTACACCCACTTCTTCACAGATTAACTATTGCTTAGGAAATCTCTGTCCTTCAAGACTAGCCGTTAGTTTTTATCCAGATGTAATCCTCCGCTGGTATAAAGAAGCAGAACTCTAAAATAATTGACTATATTTGGCAATTTATGTTTTTAGAAAATAAATTCTGCACATTTTCCTGGTAGAATATTGAGTTTGCTGGGCCCTTGAAAATTTTAACCGTTAAAAAAACATATTTTATGGAATGCACGTCCCATAAATATTGATGTGTTCTATCCCCTTCCACTTTCTCTACCCTTGTTTATGGTAGGTAGCGAAAGTAATACATCACAACTAAAATCCATTATCAAGATTCACCAGAAATGCAAGGTTTGAGGTCCTCCGAGTGAAAACTGCATTTTAAACTGAAATTCTTATCATTATATTTTAACGTTATTACTTTCTCTACTACGTATAGTAAGTAGGGGAAGTATTGTATTCCACCCAAAATTTCGATACCGAGATTTCACCGGAAATACATGTTTTGAGACCCCCTGAATCCAAAAAAAAGCATTTTTGGAAACATGTCCGTGTGTGTGTGTCTGTGTGTCTGTGTGTCTGTGTGTGTGTCTGTGTGTTTGTCTGTGAACAGCATAACTCAGAAACGAACAGTCGGATAAACACCAATCTTGGTATTTGGTTTCAGTATCTTCCAGGGATGCGATACGAAGGTTTTCAAGAAAATCCCCCCACCCCAGAGTACCCTTTACATGGAACATTTTTCGAACATTGTAATTTTCTCAAAAATGGCTCTAACGATTTTGATTAAAATATCATATGTTTAAGATATTTTTATGACAAATAAAATGTAGATCTTGAATTTCCTGGGAATGTCTCCAAAAGTATTCCTTATTGTGAACGACTTTTGCATAACTGGTAAACCATAAGAGATAGACAAAATTTTACTACACAAAAAATGTAGATCGCGTTAAAATACACAATTTATGTCATATACATTTTATTGTTGAGTGAACCATTTTCGAGATATTACTTGTTATTCCCTTAAAATTTTCAATAATTTTCTCAAATGGGAATTCGTTATTCATTTTTTTGTCTTGGATATGCAAAGAGTATTAATCTGTGGGAAAGGGAATGCTGCTGCACCTAGCAACCAGTTATTAAGAGATATGTATGTGCTTAAAGGCTACTGTTTTTCTATATTGCCCTTGTAAATATATATTCCCCTTACATCCACAAGAAAATTAGCAATAAGATAGACTCTGCAAATGTTTATCTCGATTAACATGAAGCATATGGAGAATAAGCGTTTGTAAAAATAGTTTGTACAAGAGTAGAGAAAGTCATGTGAGTGTAACACATCAGAGTTTTTTTAACGAGGTTCCATTTTGTTTTCTCCCTGGCATTTAAAACTATTAGTAGAAATCAGCCAGTCAGGAAGCAACGCAGCTAATGATTATTCTCGTGGAATTACGTAGTTAAAGTGAGCCACACTACATAAATTAAACATTCACTGAGATTATCTGGAAATTACATTTTCATAAAATAAGTTACTTTTTTCTCAAAAACTGTAAAATGTGGAAGTCATGAGACAATCTCTTAAATTACTGAACTGGGGTTACATTTTAATACCTATTGAGTATTTTGTTTTAAGATTTTAGGAGCAAATTATAATCAATTTTTTCTAGAAAGAGAAAAGAAAATGAAAAGTCTAAATACTGTTAGAAACTCAAATCTTCTAGCGTAAGAGTGTAAAATAGGTTTTCTTAAAGCATTCTAAAAATTACAACTCTGCTTCAAGAGGTTTCTAGGGAAAAAAACACAGTACATGTAAACATGAAACCTCATGGAGAGATAGCTGCACTATACTGATATTACAATTATGTATTTATATTGATCCTTTATAACCCTCCCGGATTTAGTAACTATCCAGACAAGCCATAAGGGCCACCGGTTCTCCTAAACTGCCTGAACTTGTTTCAAATCTGTTTATAGTTAATGTAAATCATAAAACTAACATTCATAATGAGACTATCTAAACTACCGAATATGAAATATTACTAAAATCACTTTCACAACTGACTACAAAATTATTGTTGTCTTTCAATTTGGGGCGATATGTTACTACTAACACGCTTTTGGTTGTGGGGGTGGGACGTTAGTGGTCCACCGCCATTTAGCGCGTTTGCCTAAACCATGCCGGGAGCCTGAGTTCGATCCTCTATCATCGTAGGAGGTTTGTGTTTCTGTTTCTTTTGAGTTTTTCTTTTACTTAAAAAAACTGAGGGCAGTTGTGGAGATGTAAACCGTAAAGATTTGTTGATTTCTTGACCTCTATTGTTTATTTTGAATAGTTCAAGTAGACTTTGTCATTTCAATTAACACATGGGAAGTATTCAGCATTTCGGAAAATGAAGTTAAAAGGATATTAGACGCATAACATTTTCAATCATTGCGGTGATGTAAACGCTTTTACCTGCCATACTGCGGGCCATAGTTCGAATACCGTTGGGAGAAGCTGTTCCACTGAGATTTCTTTCGTTTAACAAGGCGAATATTCATTATTTTAGCGCTTTCAGTCATGAAAATTCATCTACCCATTAATTGTATTAATAAATTTCTTGATGTGTGAGGTTAAGCGACATTAAATTTGCAAATTAAAAAAGAAATAAATAAGAAATATTATGCATTTTCTTGTTGAAATATATAATACAAAATGATAAAAAATGTGCTCAATTAAGTGCACTTTTTTTGGTTAAAGTAAAACATAAACTTCTCTACAAAACATTGGTACCAATTTAAGAAAGTATATAAAAGATGTATTCTTCTTGGCCCCCCTCCAAATATAACATGTAAACGCAATTTATTCCACCTTCTCCGCTTCTTACTCATTGCTAAGTTGAGGAATTATTCAGCTCTACCCAAAAATCAATATGAAGATTTGATAGCAAATTCTGTTTTGAGATCCCCGAACTCAAACAGTATTTGTAGAAAAATACCTATAAGTATTTGTCTATGTTCGTGAGAAAGATATATATATATATATATATATATATATATATATATATATACAGAGAGAACTCCTCTTCTAAGAGTCTAGTTAGAAAAACATCCTTATGTGCTACATGCATATGACTTTCTCTACCCACTATTTTTATTTTTATATAACCTCCACAAAATATTGTTAAGAAGGCTTATTTTTATCTACTTAATGTTAATTGTAATAAACCTTTAAAGAAATATTTATATTACAAATTACGTTATAGGTACAACGGAGATACAGAAAACCAAAACGACAGTCAGATGTTTTAAAGCTGGGTACTACTAGTACATCCTGACCTTGAAATTCAAAACCCTTTCGCAAGAGAGAGAATAGCGACAGCACAATTCCAATATTACTATTCAAACCAATATTAACGGACATCTCAGAAAGCCAATGCCACAAAAAGGTTATACGAAATAAAAAAAAATTTAAGAGATCTACATTTTTACTTTCTCTACTACGTATAGTAAGTAGGGGAAGTATTGTGTTCCACCCAAAAATTCGATACCGAGATTTCACCGGAAATATATGTTTTGAGACCCCCTGAATCCAAAAAAAGCATTTTTGGAAACATGTCCGTGTGTGTGTGTGTCTGTGTGTGTGTGTCTGTCTGTGTGTCTGTGTGTCTGTGAACAGCATAACTCAGAAACGAACAGTCCGATAAACACCAAACTTGGTATTTAGGTTTAGTATCTTCCAGAGATGCGACACGAAGGTTTTCAAGAAAATTCCTCCACCCCAGATTACCCTTTACGTGGAACATTTTTCGAAAATTTTAATTTTCTCAAAAATGGCTCTTACGATTTTGATGAAAATATCATATGTTTAAGATATTTTCATGACAAATGAAGTGTATATCTCGAATTTTCTGGGAATGTCTCCAAAAGTATTCTTCATTGTGAACGACTTTTGCATAACTGGTAAACCGTAAGAGATAGAGAAAATTTCTACAAAAAATACTGTAGATTGCGTTAAAATGCACAATTTATGTTATATACATTTTTTTTGTTGGGTGAACCATTTTCGAGATATTGCTTGTTTTTCCCTTAAATTTTCCAATACTTATACCTTTTCTCAAATTCGTTACTCATTTTTACTTTCTCTACTACGTATAGTAAGTAGGGGAAGTATTGCATTCCACCCAAAAATTCGATACCGAGATTTCAGCGGAAATACATGTTTTGAGCCCTCCTGAATCCAAAAAAAGCATTTTTGGAAACATGTCCGTGTGTGTGTCTGTGTGTGTGTGTGTCTGTGTGTGTGTGTGTCTGTGTGTGTGTCTGTGTGTCTGTGAACAGCATAACTCAAAAACGAACAGTCGGATAAGCACCAAACTTGGTATTTAGGTTCAGTATCTTCCAGAGATGCGACACGAAGGTTTTCAAGAAAATCCCCCCACCCCAGACTACCCTTACATGGAAGATTTTTCGAAAATTTTAATTTTCTCAAAAAGGCTCTAACGATTTTGATGAAAATATCATATGTTTAAAATAATGTCATGAGAAATGAAATGTATATCTCGAATTTTCTGGGAATGTCTCCAAAAGTATTCTTCATTGTGAACGACTTTTGCATAACTCGTAAACCATAAGAGATAGACAAAATTTTACTACACAAAAAATGTAGATCGCGTTAAAATACACAACTTATGTCATATACATTTCTTTTGTTGAGTGAACCGTTTTCGAGATATTGCTTGTTATTTCCTTAAATTTTACAATACTTATACTTTTTCTCACATTCGTTATTCATTTTTTTTATGTCCTGGACATGCAAAGAGAATGGAATGCGCCACATAGCAACCAGCGTTAAAATATTTGACTATCGCTTAAAAGCTACCATATTTCCCTTGCATCTACAAGAAAATTACCAATAAGATTGACATCTCGATATCTCGATTAGCATGAAGTATATGGAGAATAGGCGTTTTTAAAAATAGATTTACAAGAGTAGAGAAAGTCATGTGAGTGTAACACATCAGATTTTTTTTCCTGGTAATGCAAAGAGAATGGATTGCTCCACATGGCAACCAGCTCTTAAAATATTTGACTATCGCTTAAAGCCTACCAATTCCCCTTGCATCTACAAGAAAATTAGCAATAAGATTAACATCTCGATACCTCGATTAATATGAAGCATATGGAGAATAAGTGTTTGTAAAATTAGGTTGTACAAGAGTAGAGAAAGTCATGTGAGTGTAACACATGAGATTATTTTATGTCCTGGACATGCAAAGAGAATGGAATGCGCCGCACAGCAACCAGCTCTTAAAAGATTTGACTATCGCTTAAATACTACCATATTCCCCTTGCATCTACAAGAAAATTAGCAATAAGATTAACATCTCGATATCTCGATTTACATGAAGCATATGGAGAATAAGCTTTTGTAAAAATAGTTTGTACAAGAGTACAGAAAGTCATGTGAGTGTAACATATCAGATTTTTTTCTTTCCTACAAAATGGCTGTGACGATTTTGATTAGTATATCATATGTTTAGGAGAGTTGACAAATGACCAATAAAATAGGTAAGTTTCCCTATTTTATAAAAAACAGTTGATCATGTTGAATTAATTTTAATCACATTGTACAATCCTTCTGTTACTTTTCTACATAGTCAACATGTTTTCCAAGCATTTTTGGTGACGTGACACAAGTTTTTCCAAGCCAGTGTTGTACCAGCTTGTGAAGTGTTTTTTATTCTGAATGACTATTGTAAAATTGATAATCCATAACACATATACAAAATCTTACCACGCAAAACGATGTACATCTTCTCAATGCACACAATTTAGAAGAAATAACATTTTCGTTTGTGTCAGCCATTTCTGAAACATTTTTTTGGTATTGGTTTGGTTTTTTCAAATAATTGAGTAATCCTTTTCAGGAGGTAAGTCGGTATTCGCTGTTTTTTCTTCTTTTTTATTTCAGTCATTACATAGCGACCCCGTTTTTAACAATCTGAGTATCGCTTTAGGCTACTGTAACCTTCGGTGTACCTACGATGAAATGTGTAAATTTATAATGGAAGGTTATCTCGATTAACAAAAAGTAGAAAATAATAAGTTTTGTGAGAATAATTTGTAGAAGAATGAGTAGAGAAAGTCATGTGAATATAACACACAAGATGTTTGGGTTTTCTTTCTTTCGATAATGACGGATACTCGGGCGACCTGCGCTTGCTCCTGGCTCCTGGCTCCTGGCTGTGGACATAACTGTCTAGTAGTTAAAGGAATCATTTACCACACTACGTAAAATCAATTAGATTTGGGCTGTGTTACAATGTATAGTATTTCCATTTGAACCAAGGCTCCTTATTGTTCTTTCTTTCTCTTATTTTCTTATAGGGGAAATTGTATACGTAAACAAGTTCATTTCTTACAGTGAAATAATAATAATAATAATAATAATAATAATAATAATATAGATACAGTATGTAAAAACTAAGCATCTCTCTATGTGTCCGTTTATTACTTGTCTGACTGCGGCCATAGGGCAGTTTTAAGCTTTCTTTAGGTGGATGAAGCATTACTTTACAAATCAAAGAAATAAGGCATCAAATTTCTGCGTATCTGAGTAAGTTAAAAAAATTCCGATGTGCTACATTTACATGACTTTCTCTACCCTCTATTGTTTATAAGTGGGTGTCTAACTATTCTTTCGAAAGCTTTTTGTCTACTTCAAATAATCCAGACAAATCTTTACAGAAATAGCTACATTGTACATTTCGTTATAGATACACAGAGAACAGCGATAGTCAAATGTTTACGAACTGGACGCTTATATGCTGGTCTTAAATTCCATACTGTTTACATAACATCACGAGAAACACTCAAAATCGACAGGACTTTAAAGAATAACAAAGTATAGAACAATTCGAACTATTAATAACGGATATCTCGGAAATGGCTTATGCCACAAAAAAGTTATTTGAAGTACACCGTGTGTTTTAAAGAGATCTGCCTTTTTTTAAGCACGTTTTCGTTTATCGCTTAAGGTTTACCACTTATACAAGATAGTAATAAAAACTTCCTTCCGAATGAAGAGGACTACATAGTCTATCCCCATGCAATTAATGGTTATTTATCATTTAAATACCTTTGATATATGGTATTTTAATCAAAGTAGTAATTTTTGAGAAAACAAAAAAAATTGAAAAATGTTCCATATAAAGGGTAGTTGGTGGTCGGAGGGATGTCGTATATTTGAAAGGTAGTGAACTTAAATACCAAGTTTGGTATTTATTCGGCCTTTACTTTTTGAGTTATGCTGTTCACAGACATTTGGATCGTTTTCTAAAACTGGTTTTATTCAGGGGTCCTCAAAACATGTATTTCCGGTAAAATCTCGGTGTCGAATTTCTGGGTGGAACGCAATACCTGCGCTACCTTCTATGTGCGTGGTAATGAAAGTAAAAACATTCATTTTAAAATAAGATGAAAGATGTTCTTCTAGCAATAAGTAAGTCCACGCCCCTGGTGTAATGTATAGCATGTCTGCTTAGCATTACGGAGAACCCCATTCCCAATCTCTTATCTATCACACGGACAGAGAAACACATACGCGGACACTTGGACAGTTTTCTAACTGCTTTTTAGGTTATGTGGACCTCAAAATGGGTATTTCTATGTCGATATCGAGTTGTGGTGTAGAGTAGAGTTTGTCAAACTGTGGCTCGCGAGCAACTTTTGTTCGGTCCGCTTACAATCTTCAAAAAATATTACCAATAAAAATCTGATCTGATACAATCACATGACTTTCTCTACCCTCTATTTTTATTAGTGGGTACCCTTCTTACTAAACCTTATTTTTCTATTTACTTAAATTTTGATCCAAATAAACCTTTGCAGAAGTAGTTACACTACACATTTCGTTATAGATACAAAGGAAACAGCGACAGTCAAATGTTTAAGAACTGGACGCTGGCCTTAAAATTCCATACTATTTCCATGCAACCTCGAGAAACAACTGAATGTTGAAAGGACTAAAGAATGACCAAGTGATAAACAATTCTAACCATTAATATTCTCGTAAATGTGATGGCACTTGGAATAAATTGTGTGTTTTAAAGAGATCTGCATTTCTAGTGTAAAACGTTTTCGTCTGTCGCTTACTAGTTATACAAGATTATACAAAATTCCTTCCCTATGAAGAGGACTTCAAAGCCTATTCCCAGAAAATTCAAGGTATACATTTTATTTGTTATGTAAATATATTTAATATACGGTATTTTAATAAAAATTGTTAGAACAAATTTTTAGAAAATCAACATTTTCGAAAAATGTTCCATGTAAAGAGTAGTTTAGGGCGGGGGAATTTTCTTGAAGACCTACGTGTCGCATCTTCAGAAGGTACTAAACCTATATACCAAGTATGATGTTTATGCGACTTTTCGTTTCTGAATTATACTGCTCATAGGCACAAACACACACCTACATACACACGCGGTCCTTTTTCTAAAAATGCCTTTTATGGATTCAGGAGGCCTCAAATATGCATTTCCAGTGAAATCTTGGTATCGAATTTTTGGGTGGAATGCAAAACGCTCACTATCTAGTACATAGTAAAGAAAATAAAAAGATAACGCTGCGCCGGTATTAAATTAATTTATTCGCGAATTTCGAACGATTAAACAAAATTAATCGCTCAGATTTTCAATTGATATACAGAGCAATGACCTACTGAAGGACTACCTTGAAGGACAGGCACAAGGATGTTCATTTGGTTGATTTTTACAACTGTCGGTCGAATAATATAAGTGTGTGCATGAAGATATATATGTAAGGACATTTAAAAAAATCTGATGTTTTACACTCACATGACTTTCTCTACTTTTGTGCGAAGTTTAGAGTTTGCATTTTTTAGAAAATGCAAATTTTCGAAAAATGATCCATGTAAAAGGTAGTTGGGGGGATTTTCTGATAAGCTTCGTGTCGCATCCTTGGACGTTACTGAACTTAAATACCAAATTTGGTTTGTATCCGACGTTTTGTTTGTGAGTTATGCTGTCCACAGACGCGCGCACACACACACACACACACACACACACGCACGGACCTTTTTCTATTTCTTTTTATTCAGGATGCCTCAAAGTAGCCGGCCCTCGTAGCCGTGGTCGCTGGAGTGGTCGCTCCGGCGCTCCGCCAAGCTGAGGGTTGCGGGTTCGAGTCCCGCCTCGGGCATGGATGTTTGTGTGTGTGTGTGTTGCGGAAATAAGCGCTATAAAACAGAAAACACAGTAGTATAATCTGGGAACGACAAGGGAACTTTTAAAAAAAAAAAAAAAAAAAAAAAAAAAAAAAAAGTATATATTTCCGGTGAAATCTCGGCATCGAATTTTTGAGTGGAATAAAGTACTTCCCCTACTTGCTATACATAGTAGATAAGGTAATAAGCTTTCTTAAGAACAGTTTGTATACTCACTGATACACGCGATAGAGGGTAGAGAAAGTCATGTGAACGCAACACACATAATTTTTCCAAAATCGTTCAAAAGACTTCTAATTTACTTGAATCTGCGTTTTAAGTCATCTCCAAAACGTCTTCAATAGCACTTACTGTATATCGAAATTGAATATAAAATTGCTTGTGTTATTCTTAGTTGCTTTAGCTAGTGGTAAAAAATCACATCTTCAATGCAACTATTTTATTATTCCTGGAATCTAGCTGAGAAGGATATTCATGGATCCTTTTAGAAGAGAGTGGCCATCTTTAAATTTCATCATCTCGTTCGTTGCGTATGTCAACCAATTAAGTATATTTTATTAATACATCGAGTTCCACAGGCTTTACATAGTTTATAGTGGACTAAGAACTTCCCCCGGTGGTTCGATTCCATGCTGGAGTGGGGTATTTCTTTATTCAGAATCTTTCCTTATCTTCCACAAGTCTGAAAGTAGAATGCGGGAGTGAATGTGTATTTAATGTACAAAAACGATAAGAAGAAATCAACACGGCTTCCCTGGACAAACTGCATTTGTTACCGTTTCTGGGGTGCTTCATGACGTCATGACTTCATTTTATTGGCTGGTAATTTCACCTTGTAGGTGCTATCCTTGTGCTGTGTATCACACCAATAAGCGTACCTATGCTAGTTCTGTCAACTCATTGCCAAATTACGTGTAGGTATAGGTAAGGAATGGCGGCCGATTTTTGTCGATCTTTCGCGATGTTAATTGCGAATATACAACAAATGTTTGTTTGAAAGTGCTCTTTAATATGGGTCAGTTCTCGAGATGTTAGTATTTTAGTCCTCAAACATCAGTTTTAGGTCCTCACATAAAGCGTTTCCTAGCTATTTACGTACGTGTTCTCCAACAGGCAAGCTAAGGGTGAAGGAGGCGCCAGCTGATACCTTAACTTAAGTTATGCCCTATTAACACTCTTACGACGATCAGAAATCGGATGTAGATTACTCCTTGTGGAATGTGTGGAAGTTAACAAACTCAAAATTAAGAAAACTCAGAGTTCAGTAAGATGTTTGTCAAGTCATGTTTCAAAACTACCAAAAGTAGATGGTATCTGTTTAAATTATTTCGTGAAAAGTCTTGAATTAGATTTTGTTTGGAGGTTTTGTTTCTTTTCGGTTCTTGGTTGCACATATATAAAATGTATACACCTTATTAACCATAAACCAAATAATTTCCTGAATACATATGAGAAATGCAAATAATCAAAGCACATAATTCTAGACATGTGGTTAACTGTGCATTTATAGTAATAGGAATTTTAGTATTTTTGTAATTTACGAAGCAAAGATCAGACACAAGAATAAACAAAAATTTCGTGAATATTATAATTCTTAATACTTTAAATATTTATTGAAAACTTGATCTAGGTTCTTTAAAATCACATGTCCTACATAAGATTTAGAATACTAACTACAACAATTAGTATTTTAATATCGTTTTTTATTACTTTCTCTACTACGTATAGTAAGTAGGGGAAGTATTGCATTCCACCCAAAAATTCGATACCGAGGATTCACCGGAAATACATGTTTTGAGACCTCCTGAATCCAAAAAAAGCATTTTTGGAAACATGTCCGTGTGTGTGTCTGTGTGTGTCTGTGTGTGTGTGTGTGTGTCTGTGTGTGTGTCTGTGGACAGCATAACTCAAAAACGAACAGTCGGATAAGCACCAAACTTGGTATTTAGGTTCAGTATCTTCCAGAGATGCGACACGAAGGTTTTCAAGAAAATTCCCCCACCCCAGACTACCCTTTACATGGAAGATTTTTCGAAAATTTTAATTTTCTCAAAAATGGCTCTAACGATTTTGATGGAAATATCATATGTTTAAGATAATGTCATGAGAAATGAAATGTATATCTCGAATTTTCTGGGAATGTCTCCAAAAGTATTCTTCATTGTGAACGACTTTTGCATAACTGGTAAACCATAAGAGATAGACAAAATTTTACTACACAAAAAATGTAGATCGCGTTAAAATACACAACTTATGTCATATACATTTCTTTTGTTGAGTGAACCGTTTTCGAGATATTGCTTGTTATTTCCTTAAATTTTACAATACTTATACTTTTTCTCACATTCGTTATTCATTTTTTTTATGTCCTGGACATGCAAAGAGAATGGAATGCGCCACATAGCAACCAGCGTTAAAATATTTGACTATCGCTTAAAAGCTACCATATTTCCCTTGCATCTACAAGAAAATTACCAATAAGATTGACATCTCGATATCTCGATTAACATGAACCATATGGAGAATAAGCGTTTGTAAAATTAGATTGTACAAGAGTAGAGAAAGTCATGTGAGTGTAACACATCAGATTTTTTTTCTAATTCTTCTAAGGGGAAAAAGTAGAGTAAATGTTAAATATTGCTAAAACGTCCTACCTATGTTCTGTTTGTTTATAAAAGCCTAGTATTGAAGGGAGACAGTAAATCTAAATAGGCACATGCATCAAATGAGCAAGTGGGGAACGTGTTGCGAAAAAAAAAGACGTTCTGGGTAATGTTTTTTTTTTTCATCAACAGAGCAACTCTGGTTCAGTACATTTGCTCACTGTTCCCTGATATAACTGATAATTTCGGAAGTAAATGAAATTTTATCTGTAATTGAAAGCCAATGCTTCTAAATAACACACCTACTCCAATTAACTTGAATTGAGGGAGAGGGATGACAGACAAATGAATGTCAAAATCTACATGCGTTGCTAGTCTTAGGTTTCTTAAGGGAATGCAACACTGAAAACGATATTTGTTAAAGTTATGAACTTTTAAAAAATGAATGTTATTGTCCTACGCTAAATACTCCATACAATGAAACTTTAAAATAAACTATTGTTTACATATTCATGTCCTTTAGCTGAACATATTGAAAATTATCACATATTTTTATGATAGTATTAGTTGAAAGAACTAACTTTTAAAAACGTTAACATTGCAAAGTTCTCATAAAAAACTCAAAACCTCTACGTTACCCAAAACTACACATGGTACAATGTGCATGACAAACTTTAGGAGAACTGGATGAAAATTCCACCATATGTAATGTTTTAAATATGCAAACGTGATGAGAAGGAATCTTAAAACTAACATTTTAAAATGAAAATAATTGTAGTTTCCAAGTGTTACCCTGTTGTATACAAAGACATTCATAATATCAAAAGGGAATGCTTTTATTGGGCGCGCAATTATGTTCTTTTGCGAGATTTTCACCAAATGCAGTATTGCATTCCCATAAACACAGTGTCACGATGCATTGGTTATTATGTTTAGTTATTCATAGTATTATAAGTTTCGGTAAAAGGTGCAATTAAAGGTTTTCACATGTTAATCACAAAAAAACTGCATTTTAATAGCCGTAATGAAAAAATTAAATATTTACAGTATATATTTTTAATTTGTTGTGTATGTATTTCAAGATGTATTAATATAACGGCAATATAAATGGTTAGTGTCACTTTAGCATTTTTATAGAGTCGCAGTTAATTTTCCGACAAATTATAATGTGTCAGTAACAATTAAAACAATAATACGATAGCGATATTACCTACTATCATGGATAAAACAAAATGAAAGTAGCAATATGTACCAGCAAGTAAGGTACGTTAGTTCATTCTTATTGCATCAGATCATATAAACGTTTAATTTGAGCCCACTGTTTATTTCCCACATAATTGCGTGCAATCCTGCTAGTGCTGCCTCCTAGTGGTGGTTTATAAGGACCAACTTTGAATAAATAGCAATACAGAGACATGTAAAGTTCTGGCTGAAGCTGTCCAAAATGATTATTAAGATTTCTAGCATAGCTCTACCTTTCATTCGGTTACTGTTTATATCTATAGAAAGGTCTTATAGAAGGAGAAGTAAGGTATGTTTATTCTCCAATCTTGCACGGAGCACTAAACGTTTTAAATCAATACTCACAAAATCAAATGAACTAAGCTCTTTGACGAGGAAATATCTAATTTGTTACATATGCATGACTTTCTCTACCCAGTGTTTAAAACTATTCCTACAGAGCCAACTTCACGATAATACAGATAAACATTTGCAGAAATGTCTTTACCACATATATTGTTGCACGTACAAAGAGCATACAATAAGCTTAAGCGATAGTCAAGTATTTAAAAGCGGGTCGCTCTGTAATGGTTTTGAGATTCCGTTCTCTTTGCACGAACACGACAAAACAAAAGAAAAGGAATAAAGAAAAAAAAACGAATAGTAACATCACTTAAAAAATTATAAATATTTGAATATTCAAACCAATAATAAATAATATCTTGGAAATATTAATGCTACAAAAATACGTATTTTACATAAATTTTGTGTTTTTAAGGAGATATGCGTTTTTGTACGTAAGTTTTGGTTTACCTCTTACGATTTACCAGTTACACAAACGTCATTCAGAATGAAGAGGACTTCAGAGGTTAATCTCAGAAAATTCAAGATACCTATACACTTCATTCGTCGTGAAAATATTTAAACATATGATATTTCAGTTAAAATCGTTAAGAGCCGTTTTTAAGAAAATAAATAAAATAATCTTTCCATGCAAAGGGAGAGTTTCTTGAAAATCTTCGTGTGGTATCCTTGGAAAGGTAACTTCTTGGAAGACGCTTAAATACTTTCGTTTTTGAGTTATGGT
Source organism: Deroplatys truncata (assembly GCA_030765065.1). Taxonomy (NCBI): domain Eukaryota; kingdom Metazoa; phylum Arthropoda; class Insecta; order Mantodea; family Mantidae; genus Deroplatys; species Deroplatys truncata. Next base: position 67,492,865 of record CM060984.1, read on the forward strand.
GTTCACAGACTGACACACACACACAAAATGACGTTTTTCTAAAACGTTTTTTTATTCAGGGAGCCTCAAAACATGTATTTCTGCTAAATTATCGATACTATTGAATTTTTGGATGGAATGCAACAGACAATATTTCTTCTACTTACTATAGGTAAATAGTAGAGAAAAGGAAAAGCAGTTGAAGGTTTGATCTTCCATCTTTCGAATTTTATACCCCACTTCAATATACTTCATCGATGAAAATCTTAGTTTTATGATCAGTAAGATCATAGAAAAAATATGTAATATAAGTAGTTACCAGCGTATAACGTTACTCTGTCATTCCTTGTCGCCTTTCTAAATCTACGCACATACAAGTGTTGATTATAACAAAAAATATTATTTATTATTCATTCATTATCTGTTTACCCTCCTCTAATGTCGGACTTACACCCCCCAGGACTTACAAGCGGGTGCCCGTCAGAGAGCAGACACTCATGGATCAGCCCGATGCCTGGTATGGGATGAAGGAAGTAAATGAAACGAAATGTTGGTGGTGAAATGAAAGGAAAGGTGATGATGGAGCAGTTGGTGGAATGAATGGCGGGAGAAACCGGAGAAAACCCGCCCAGACGCCGCTTCGTCCGCCACAAATCCCACATGCAGGTCCCTGGGATTGAACCCGGGCCGCCTCGGTGGGAGGCGAGTGGTCTAACCACTCGGCCACGGCGCCGCCTTGTTTATTATTAAAGTACTTTATTGCTTAAGCCACGTCTTAAGAAATAGTGAAATTAAACCCCTGAAGAGGAAGGTTACAACGCCTTCGAAACTTAGGATGTATTTTCAGTATATTAACATATCTATGGCTTAAGCCTAGAGTAAATACTTTAATAATGAAGAATACTGGCCACGGAAGATTGGGTTATAAAGTAATATTTATGCAATCTACTAATAACTTTTACTAATAGCTCCCCTTTTTACTTTCTCTACTACGTATAGTAAGTAGGGGGAGTATTGTATTCCACCCAAAATTTCGATACCGAGATTTCACCGGAAATACATGTTTTGAGACTCCCTGAATCCAAAAAAAGCATTTTTGGAAACATGTCCGTGTGTGTGTCTGTGTGTCTGTCTGTGTGTGTGTCTGTCTGTGTGTCTGTCTGTGTGTGTGTCTGTCTGTGTGTCTGTCTGTGTGTGTGTCTGTCTGTGTGTCTGTCTGTGTGTGTGTGTGCGTCTGTGAACAGCATAACTCAGAAACGAACAGTCGGATAAACACCAAACTTGGTATTTGGGTTCAGTATCTTCCAAGGATGCGACACGAAGGTGTTCAAGAAAATTCCCCCACCCCAGAGTACCCTTTACATGGAAGATATTTCGAAAATTTTAATTCTCTCAAAAATGGCTCCAACAATTTTGATTAAAATACCATATGTTTAAGATATTTTTATGGTAAATAAAATGTAGATCTTGAATTTTCTGGGAATGACTCCAAAAGTATTCTTTATTGTGAAGGACTTTTGCATAACTGGTAAACCATAAGAGATAGACAAAATGTTACTACACAAAAAATGTAGATCGCGTTAAAATACACAATTTATGTCGTATACATTTTTTTTTTGTTGAGTGAACCATTTTCGAGATATTGCTTGTTATTCCCTTAAATTTTTCAATACTTATTTTCTCAAATGGGAATTCTTTATTCATTTTTTTGTCTTGGATATGCAAAGAGTTATAATCTGTGGCAAAGGGAATGGTGCTGCACCTAGCAACCAGCTATTAAGAGATATGTATGTGCTTAAAGGCTACTGTATTTCTATATTGCCCTTGTAAATATATTTTCCCCTACATCTACAAGAAAATTAGCAATAAGATAGAGTCTGCAAATGTTTATCTCGATTAACATGAAGTAGATGGAGAATAAGCGTTTGTAAAAATAGTTTGTACAAGAGTGGAGAAAGTCATGTGAGTGTAACACATCAGATTTTTCTTTCTTGGTACGTATACCTACACGCGACCTCAACTTTGCCTGTTATAGCATGTCGTTATTGACACATTTTGTAAGTAAAATTGCTACCTTCTGAGTAATTAATTGTCACGGTTTTCAGAATGATTCCACTCACTTGAATCCAGCATAATGTCAATTTACATTGGTAAAAGATATGTTTCTGATACTCATTTAGCTAAGTTAGTTTAATATTTAAGACGATATGTGGGCGGTTTTATTTTTAAATATCCAATTTTCGTTCCCAAAAATTACAGTTGGACTTTATATGTTATTCTGCGAAAGCAATTTTCGTAAACGGCATAAGTACGCCTTAAACTGTCTTTCCATGCTATATTCATTCACACTTCATGTTTAATATTAGTAGTTGCTTTTTCCACATCAATGTAATATTTTATATATCCACTCAAAGAAACAAGAATCTCTGAAACCTAATCTCAGCTCAAATCGACCGTTTCTGATAGCTCAGCAACATAGAGAGAGGTTTCTTTCTTTAATGGTTACGTATTTGTTTTATATTTTTCCTAATTATTCTTTAAATAATTAGGTAATGTGATTTTAAATAAGTAAGCACTATTTAGTATTGAAAACAACTGAGTATCGAAGAAGCCTAGACGATCGAATACTAACTGAATAAAAGTTAATGTATTACTTTATCATCACTGTCACTGAAGCTCCATTAACCAGACACTTTTATCTTAGGTAATCTCACGAGAGGTTATGAAGCTCGTAACCTCGAGTGAGATTATTTAAGACTACTCCATGAATAAAATACAACAGATTATATAAATAATAATTACTTTTTTACTTGTACTGTTTAAAGATTGTGTCATCTGTCAGATCACGACACTAATAAATGAACAATCGAATGCATTACGGAATAATAACCAATGCTACCTACAGAGGGAATGAGAAAATAGTTAACCTTAAGATAAGCTAAAATCAGAACTATAAACACATTTTTACTTTCTCTACCATGTAGCTATTAGGTAAAGAAGGTAAGGCATTGCAACCAAAAACTCGATACCGAGATTTCACCGGAAATACATGTTTTGAGGCCCTCTGAATAAATAAAAAAAAACATTTTTAGAAAACTGTCTGCGTGTAATGTCTGTGTGTGTGCCTGACAATACCATAATACAAAAACGAAAAGGCGGATAAATACCAAACTTAGTTTTTAAGTTCAGTATCTCCCAAAGATGCGATACGAAAATTTTCGAGAAAGTCCTCCACCCATAACTACCTTTAACATGGAACATTTTCCGAAATTTTTTATTTTCTAAAACTTGGCTAATGATTTTGATTAAAATACCACACATTAATATACCACTATACATGACAAATAAAATACTTATTTTGAATTTTCTGAGAATAGCCTGTGAAGTCCTCTTCGTTCGGAAGGAATTTTGCATAATCTTCTATAATTAGTAAACATTAAGCGATGGACGAAAACGTACTGTACACAGAATCAAAATTTATTATTTCTGTATCATTGATATTCTTGGGGATTTCTTTTTGAGAGGAGAAATTCTTAATTGGTAATGAGTTGTTAATGGTTTTCAAGGATATCTAATTTTTAATAAGCAAATTTAGATCTCTTTAAAACACACCATTTATTTCAAATACGTTTTTTGTGGCATAAGCCATTTCTAAGATTTCCGTTATTATCAATATAAATTGTTCATTACTTGGTGATTCTCTTAAAGTCCTGTTGATTTTCAGTTGTTTCTCGCGATATCATGGAAAGAGTATAGAATTTAAGGCCAGCATATAGAGTTCAGTTCTTAAACATTTGACTATTGTTCTCTTTGTAGGTATCTATAACGGAATGTGTAATGTAGCTACTTCTGCAAAGGTTTATCTGGATTAAAATGTAGTAGATAGAGGGTAGAGAAGCTCATGTGAATGTATCACATAAGTTTTTTGCATATTTCATTTGGAAATTTACACTTACATGAATGTGTATTGATTAAAAACACAATTTTCAAAGTTGAAAGTTGAAGGTGTCTACTGGCTTTCGGTAATGGAAAGTAAAGTGGATTGGACTAAAGTGCATGCTGATACTAATACGATTCGGTAATAAGCTGGCGTTTTATCCAATAAAATCGCATCGTTACAAGCATATCATAAGACAAACAAACGTGATTGGTCGATATCCAATGTTAAGTATTGTTCGTCAATATCAAATACGCGACGAATGAATAGAATAGTCAATATAACCTAGTCAAATATAACAACAAATAAAGAGTATATATAAGCCCAAACTATGGTTTAGTATATGGAAGCCCCATAATATCTGCATGCAAGAGCGGTGTTTTCTATTCCTGCCACCTATATTATAAACCTCCTTCAAAATATCTCTGACAGTTGCAATTAAACAGATAGTGTTACTATATTATGAAATAAGTTTATTATGTAATAACTGTTTAACAATATAAATTAATTTTATACGTTATTTTTGTCAAATAAAATTATAAAACTCAGATAAAAATAAAATCAATATTGCCTAAAGAATTACTGAGAAGTAAGTGTGTGTGTGTGTGTGTGTGTGTGTGTGTGTGTGTGTGTGTGTGTTTTGTTTTAATGTGATTGTATTTATGAAGCTTATTGTAGTTCACTTGTTTGTTAATATTAAAAGCAGAAGTGGATTTGCTGGAGGACATTACATTAGAAGCTGAAAAAGCAGAATTATTCCTAATTTCAGGGAATTCATATCTAGTTATTAAAAGAATACGAACGATTTCTTAATTGGATGGAGGGTAAAAACGTTATGAATATTTTGAAAACATTGGTGTTGGCATATATTTCAGAATAGGTTAATATTATCGTTCAGAGAAATTTAGTCTAATATGAACGACAATTGCTAACTCAGTTACATAAAATCAGTTAAAAGACACGTGAAAGAATTCGCAATGAACAAGTGTTTAAGGAAATTTTAAAAAGAAAGTTTACTGACGTAACTAATGTTTCCGGCTAATATTTGGCGGTTTAGAATGCAGCTTACCTACCTTTTAATTACTCTACCTCTTACCTGTAGATATTTTAAATCAATATTTCAGGGAAATACACGTTTTGAGATCCACGTAACCAAATAAGGCATTTTTAGAAACAGTTCTGTGTCTATTTATGCTTTCATCTGTCTGTGAACAGCATAGCTCAAAATGAAAAGTTGGATGAACACCAAATTTCATATTTGAGTCAGGCACGGTTTAAGCATGCTAGGATAAGCGGTTTCAAGAATCCCACCTCCCCCCCAAACTAACGTTTGTATAGAAAACATTTTCATATTTGAGTCAGGCACGGTTTAAGCATGCTAGGATAAGCGGTTTCAAGAATCCCACCTCCCCCCCAAACTAACGTTTGTATAGAAAACATTTTCGTTATTTTACATTCTCTCAAACATAGCTCTAACGATTTTGCAAAAAAAACTTATAATACCCATGCTTAAGACATTTGCACGGCTAATAAAATCAATAGGTATCTTACATTTTCTGTGAATGGCCTGTGAAGTGCTCTTCGTTCGGAATGAATTTTGTATAATTGTATATAGGCAGGCCAAATGTTACTGTACAAAAAGTTGAGCTCGTTGAAATACATACATAATTTACATCAACTAACTTTTTGTAGCATTAGCTAGTTTCGAAATACTTGTCACATCTTTTAAGTTTTCCCGATTGAAATGCCATGCTGCATCTTTTAAGCATCTTACGCGATTTTTCTTTTTTTCCTCGTGGGTTCATTAGTAACAAAAAAAACTGGCTTACGATATGCAAATGGTTGTACTTTGTTTTCCATATTGTGTATGTACTTGTATATATAAGGGATTAAGTGAAGTTGTAATGAATAAAAGCTGTATGGGAACCTCTCCCCATGGCTGTGAGAATTCTCGTTATCACTCTCCTTGTGCCTATATTACGTTTCAGCGACTTTCTGTGTTATTCAAAACCATTAAGAACGTACCCTCTACAAAATTATTTATTATTATTATTATTATTATTATTATTATTTATTACTGACACCACCAAGAGTGTGATTACAATCTAGAGATAAAGGATAGTATTCTCTCTGTGAAATTACACAGTTAAAATGGTTACTTTTGTAGCTTATAAATAAATACACAAAAACCTTTGATCATCTAGAACTCGCTAAATGACCAGCTTGATAAATATAACGAGTAACACAAAAGCACATTTATATGACGCACTGAAATTCTTACCCCCAATCAATGCAGCAATTTTTGACAGTATTTTCTTTTTATCGGAAGTTTGCTCTTTGGTTATCAGCATTATGAACATAAAAGCCTTCCCTCCACCTTCATTCCTCTCAAAGTTGATGCTGCTGTAATCTTCAGAGCAACACATCTAATTATATATCTTGGTGTTAATTTTACCACAAAATTCCAATTGCGATATAAAGTTAGGTAGGTATATAGTTTTAGTAAATCCCTTAAAAATAATTAGCTAAGGTATTCGATATAGTTTATATAGCCTAAGCTTAATTCATTTTATGTGAAAATTAAAGTATAAACTGTAGGGATCGAATATCTTTTGATTGTAAAACTAACAGTCTGAAAACGTAAAGTGTGAAATGTATATTAAATATTTTATGCACATTTATCGGTGTTTTAAAATATGTAGCAGTACTTATTACTAAATAGAATGTTTGATTGGAATTTAAACATAACAGTTACTTCAGTAATCCTAATTTCTGTTTGTGAAACTGTGAAGCAGTCATACAAAATGTATTATGATGGGTCTCCCATATTCCTAAATAAACAATTCCAATTTTCATTAAGAAACACTTATTGTATGCTTTCTTGAATTCTATCGTATAAATGGCATTTTCTGAGGCTTTTAGAGCACAAAGTTTTGCACCAATGGTATATAGGTACAGGCATTTTGGTTTTAACCGCCACTTAAAATGACTCATATTGTTCTGATGTATATAATGGTTTAATAGTAGAGGTATACCCAACAACAAGTTAGAAATTAGAAATTACGCACACCACAACTAGAACATTTCTTTTAGTTTAAGTATTCGATCATGAAATGTTATTTAACTTCGAAAAAAAAATAAAGTTCGTGTTTAAAACTTTCAGATAGAAGGACTCAAACGTTATATAATAAGGGTCAATTGTTGTTTACCCATTTAGCCATTTAAATGCCCAAAAGTGACACTTAAATGATAGTGCGAGCTGTCTGCAAATTTCACGTGAAATTTTAAAATTTATTTTCCCGTAATCTTGTTTTATCGCATTTTTATCACTTTAAATGCTGACAATTTTGTTCAATTTCCTTCAAATGTTCAGTAAGTGTGCTTTGAAGATGGGTGAGTAGATCTAAAGAGGCTTTTCTTGATATTAAGCATAGTTTTGGGCTTAGGATTTTAATAATTTAATGTGTAATTGGTTTTTAGATTGTTAAGTGTCGCATATTGCATATTTTGAGAAATAATATGCAAAAGTTTGAACATTTCAAACTTTCATCACGTGAGGCATTTTACATATGATTCGATGTGTGTGTGTGTGTGTGTGTGTGTGTGTGTGTGTGTGTTTTCTTAAAAAGTTAGCTTCATAGATTAATGGAAATGTACAAAATTATGTTCAAATTTGTAGAAAATCAACTATTTCCGAGTTACATTTTATCATTTTGATTTATTGGTCTGTTTCATTTTTCTAGAATTCTTTAAATACCTACAACGTTTTTCAATGATTCAGTAAATATATTATACCTACATATATAAATAGTATACTGGTGAAAGGAATACCACGCGATTTAATACTGGCAGCAGAATTTCAGTGTAACATATTTTATAATTTATGATCCCGATGAGAACGCCCCTTTTTAACAACTCGGTTTCGCAGAGATGAGTGAAATAATTCTCAAATGAATACGGGATACATACATTGAGCTGAGAGTTGCCTGACATTTCACAAGATAAACAAGATGTAGGTATATAATTGAAGGATGACCACCCTCTTTCGAAACTAAAAAACTATCATACTAAAACGAAAGCATGAGTGCATGATGTGTTACTCCCTCACTTTGTGCTTGCTGTTCGAGAGGATCTTAACCGTTTATTTGGGCAAATATGGATGGATAGGCCGACGTTGCCCAATAGCGTGGCCTTCACAAGCGTCTAACATGATGGGACTGCATGCAGACTCTGTTGTATAAAGGATACAACACACACCATGTGTAACAGGGGTATAGCATAACAAAATACAATGTGTCAGATGTAGTTACTAGTTTCTTTTCGAACTGCTGTTTTAGCAGTCAAGGATGCCAATCCACGTTTCAAGAAGAGAAACACACATTTCTAATTTTACATTAACATTTCTAACATGCAGCAGATACCTATGGTTTTCTATTCAAAGTCCTCTATAGAAACCTGAAAAGTTTGTAATTTCCAATACCTTGTATATTTATTAGTAATGGTTGAAAGAATTTATATTCTGTAACAATTACCTTTAAGTTAGTTTTAACCAAAGGGAATTTGAATTAATGTTCTTCAGAGATACTGAAAATTTATAGGACGTCCAGAAGCGTGCGTTCAGAAATGTTTTGAGTAGAATCTAAAATAGTAAAAAGAACCTTAAATTCATACATTCAAATCCGACCGACGTCTTTTCACCATATTTTCTTAAATGTTTGCTTTTATAGGTATATTATAAGTTACACCGAATTATAAGACGAAGAAGGTCCCTGGTCAATGGTTGCAACACTGGTCACTTACAGATTTTGCAACACCAAAGATATATTATGTATTCAATATTGCTCTCAAATTAGTAGCTTGTAAAAATATATCTGTATATCTGTTTTCTTTGAGAATTTAAAGCCTTTTCGAAGAGTTTCATTTTTACTTTCTCTACTACGTATAGTAAGTATTGTATTCCACCCAAAAATTCGATACCGAGATTTCACCGGAAATATATGTTTTGAGACCCCCTGAACCCAAAAAAAGCATTTTTGGAAACATGTCCGTGTGTGTGTGTCTGTGTGTGTGTGTGTCTGTCTGTGAACAGCATAACTCAGAAACGAACAGTCGGATAAACACCAAACTTGGTATTCAGGTTCTGTATCTTCCAAGGATGCGACACGAAGGTTTTCAAGAAAATCCCCCACCCCAGATTACCCTTTACATGGAAGATTTTTCAAAAATTTTATTTTTTCAAAAATGGCTCCAACGATTTTGATTAAAATATCATATGTTTAAGATAGTTTTATGACAAATAAAATGTATATTTTGAATTTTCTGGGAATGTCTCCAAAAGTATTCTTTATTGTGAACGACTTTTGCATAACTGGTAAAGCATAAGAGATAGACAAAATATTACTACACAAAAAATGTAGATCGCGTTTAAATACACAATTTATGTCATATCTATACATTTTTTTTGTTGAGTGAACCATTTTCGAGATATTGCTTGTTATTTCCTTAAATTTTTCAATACTTATTTTCTCAAATGGGAATTCGTTATTCATTTTTTTGTCTTGGATATGCAAAGAGTATTAATCTGTGGCAAAGGGAATAGTGCTGCACCTAGCAACCATCTATTAAGAGATATGTATGTGCTTAAAGGCTACTGTATTTCTATATTGCCCTTGTAAATATATATATTCCTCTTACATCTACATGAAAATTAGCAATAAGATAGAGTTTGCAAATGTTTATCTCGAGTAACATGAAGTAGATGGAGAATAAGCGTTTGTAAAAATAGTTTGTACAAGAGTAGAGAAAGTCATGTGAGTGTAACACATCAGATTTTTATTCATTGTTTCAGTAGGTTTTATAAATAATTTATCATTAAAAATGTCCGATAGGTACTTGCTAATAATATACCTACATAGGATTACATAATTAGATTTAATCTATACATTTGGCAATTCATCTTCTCAAATGAGAGTCATCTATTTTTGGATAGTATCTACTTAATACAACTCTACTGCAGATTGTGCATAGAATAAATTTGCTATTGATTGTAAACTGAGAGAAGGAGAGAAAGGTACTTACTTTGTAGGTTCATGGTCGAGGGAAACATGGGCGCCCGGTGATGAACGTGTTCCTGGTGGTGAGGTCGAGCCCCCATGACGGCACACTGGGACCCGGGGGCACCAGGATGGTGATGTCCGACGCCGGCCATGTGTCCCGCCGCCGCCGCAGCTGCTGCTGCCGCCGCTCCGCTTCCTGCCGCGGCTCCCGGGTTGTAGGAGCGAGCCATGGAGGCGGCCGCCGCCGTGTAGCGGTAAGCAGCCTGGGACATTTGGCTGCAGGAGGTGAGGTCCCCGTAGGAACAGGGCATGTTCCCTAGACCTGTGGGGTCCATTCCGGCAGCCGTCAGGGAACAACTGGAGGCGTCGAACCCCGCCTGGTTCAGGTAGGAGTAGTCCATTCTGCTGTTATCTACCAACAAGTCTTTGGATGCTAATTCAACAGTGTGCAAATTCTACTTGATGTCTTCAGGAGATGCTCAAATAGTTCTTTCCAACATTGCAAGCGATGTAACACGTGGCAAGGCTTCTAATTAAACTGTCCGTTTATTTCAACTTACGTTAGAGATTTTTGTCTTCGTTAAAAGAAGTTTAACAATGTATCTGTTTACACCAAAGTTACTGTGACAGCACTTTAAAATACCACGCCTTAATCAAAGTTTCAATTAAGTATGATGATGTCACATTGTTTTCTGTCTTCAGCACACCAGCAGCAGTTTCGTTTGTTGGATAGTTCACAATAAAACTTTGTTGCACTACAAGTTGTCCATAATCAAACTTGTCCTGATATTCTCAACAGTGATGAAGAAGAGGATTTCCTTGGCACACACTTATGGCGAGATTTCTTCCGAAGAATGGCTCCAGAAGAGGTATGCAATTTTCTGAAAAAGTTCAATAAATACAGGTATGTCATACTTTGCCACCGTGCTGTTTGTTTCATTTTCCAAAACGGATGTTAAGTAAATTGATTTTCAATGGCGATTTAAACATATTAACTACTCAGCATACACACACACAGACTTGATATCTTAAAATAGTCTATCATATGTAGATATGGCAAATATATCATTCCCAGGTGTGATAAGGCAATGCACAGATGAAAGCTTCAAATCTCTTAGCATTTTCAGCAAATTTTCGGAAATTATACTGTATATTTGGCTTACAGCTTCGTTAAAAAATTTTACCTATAAGTTTTCAAAATATTTTCAATGTTATGTTTAATTATTGCTTGTTATACAAAATTCTATGATTAGAAAGTTCACGAAATTCTTATTATTTCATTATTTATGTATTTAGGTGCGGTTTAGTGATGTACAAAGATTTATCTTAAATATAATGCTTTAATTATTTCATTTCAAGCAATAATCTGTTTGGACTACAATATTTTCAATAACTTAGGTAATATTATTCACTTTTAATGTAAATCCATATTGTAGTATTTTAATTGGTTATAAAACACCAAAAACGTCATCAAAATCAGGTAGCAATAGAGATAAATAGAGTGTTTTGCAAATTTAAAAATCCTAAGTGCCATCCTTGCTCGGCTCTTTACCCATTACATGATCTCTTATAAACATATTAGAATATTCATATAAAGAATTGATTCTTCTCTTCAGTTACGTTATTCGTGATACATTTTTGACAAGAAATAAGCTCAAATTTAGGAGTATAAGCATTGTTGCATGACGATATGGAAAACAACACACAACTGTTCGCAAATCGTAATTTCGCTCTTATATTGATGAAAACAAGTGGGAAGAAAGAAGAATGTAAATGTTCTAAGGTACTTTATACATGAAAAATGGGGAAACTTAAAGATATAACAATAAATATTTCGTAAACGGCTAATGCTTTTAATTTGCTCTGCATATCCATGTAATAAGTTGTCGTAAGGTTTACCAGTTAGGCACAGAAAATTATACAAGATCGAAGAGAATTTCACACGCTATTCATGGAACATTCAAGATATACCTATGTCGATTTTATTAGCCATGCAATTAACTTATATATTTGGGATTTTAATTAAAATGGTTAAAATCATTTTTAGAAAACTAATAACTCGAAGATTTTGTATATAAAGGGTATTTTAGGGAGGGAATTTTCTCAGAAAACTTAAAATAATTCATGATTAAAATGTAAAAGTTGGTATTTTTAGATTTTTCGTTTTTGAGTTATCAGCGTACCCCAAAACGTGTTTTCGTGAAATCTCGATATCGAAAGTTGAGTGCAATGCAATACTTCCTCTACCTACTATCTGCATGTAAGGGTAGAGAATGCAAAACTGCTGAAAAATTCAGAAGATACCTAAGTTACCCCTAAACACAAAATTCACAGTTGACTTTGGAAACACATTGCTCCAATTTCTAACAAAAGTTGTTAAAATGTTTTGAATATTTTCCACGTCGTAGACTTAAGTTTCACCTGTGCATTCCTTTAAGGGTAGCTAATAGCTATGACTGCCACGCCCCCTTTAAATGCAGGAACTCAGAATTGAATATCTAAACTAAAACGCCGATATCTACATATTTGTATTTTTGTACAGTTGTAAAGGAATCTTGCTCTTACTCTGTACTCTTTTTGTATGAATATTCATAACAGATGAAGCAGGATATAGTATACAGGTTGTCAAACAACATATTTATGAATATAAATAATGTTAAAAATTAGAGCAAACTATAAGATTTTTAGTAAGAGAACTTGCAGTTCTGAAAAACAAGATTAAATGTAATAAAATCGAGAGAAAACTATTATAGTGCTAGATACTATACCTCTAAATTACTATAATATGAAAACTCTGAAACTCAATATGGGCTTTATTACCTATATAGTATAATAATTATGTTTTTGAAACCTCCAAACAATTCCCTGAAAAATTTAGTACCAGTACCACAAAGATGCCTGACATTTAAGTGTTATGTTAACATTTCTGGTACATATTTAACCAGGATACTTCACACTGTGTAAGCTATATTCACTGAGATAACTGTTATACTGTATATTTAAGATAGGAAAAACAGTCATTGTTCCAGTAAATTTATCTACAAGCCATAGCACAATTATTTATTTAGGTATATACAATATTATGCTGCTGATTGAAATAGCTAATATCCAAGCGCTATCCGTGGCGACAGTTGCCCTTCAAGACGGTGCAACCTTTGCTTTTCAAGTTAATAACTAAAGATTTTTGTATTCAACCACACTCCTCCGAGCTGATCTGAATACAATGCGCGTATTGGCAAGCATGGCAACATGTGTTTTTACCAAGAGATTAAGGGTCCTAAATATTCGCGAAACGACCTCACTACGTAGAAAAAGCCCAAGAAGAAAGTACTGCCATAAATCTAAAAGCAAATGAGACACCCCTGTCACTGATGAAAGTGCGTCATATCTATAGTATAGTCAAGAATTAGAAATTGTCTGGAAATGTGTATGTTAGTGATTAATAAACAGGTAATAGATACAATAAAAATACAAAAGCGATATTGATATTCTGTCCTTTTAATACTCAGAACTGAAATGTGGTAACTGGTTTTCGTCATATAAGAAAGAAAATTAATTTTATGCTGCTATAAAAAGTTAAACAGGGTTTTACAAAACTGGCTTGCTATGTGTAGATAGTCTTAAATTGTGAGGCTAGGTTAGGTGTAATAAACCTGTGTTTAAAAAATGTTACTTTTTAATTGGACAACGTAAAAATAAAAATATACATATAAACTTGATATAGCTGTTATTGCATCCATGAAAAGAAATATAAACCTGATTTTATAATAAAGTAATTTTTGAAAATGGCTTTAATATTTATGCATATAGGCTGCACTATTCTTATATATGTATAAGATATTTAAATTGTATACTGTTCCAGTTATGTACACTGTAGTTTGTATTTGACATGCAGTAATCCACAGAATATAAATAAATGATGTAGCAGAATAATTTTTAAACATTCAGTATACTGTGTTTTCTAATTCCTTAGCCATACATGTTTATGTTACAAATTCTTCATTATAATTAAATAAAAACTAAACAAGGATGTTTGCATGGCCTAGGTATATACGTAACCTTTACTAGAAATTTAAATAATGTTTTTCAAAAAGCATTCCATTTGCTTTCTATTGACTTACTAAAACTGATGATACGATTAAAAAATATCTTACAACCAATTAGCACGGCAACTAAACGAAGTGTACAAGTATAAGTTACTAATAACACTTATTTCCTATTACTTACAGAAACAAGAAGATGCTGAAGAGTCCTTGGATCAATTCGGCCACAAGAAAAATCCTTGAAGTCACAAAATCTTCTCAACTTTCTACATAACGCGTCTAAATCACTTTGAATATATGGCGCTAAAGTTTAAAAAGATTATATAGCATCACAAGAAGCGAGTCATTGTTGATTAATTAACCACGTTTAATTGCGTTACGATAAACCACTATTTTGCTTATCTTCCCTCATTCAGTGCGATAAAGTACCTTAACTTCAGAACGGATTACAACGAACGTAATAAAAAAATTACTTTATGCCAAATGCCAACGTCATCTCGTGACAGTAAATCAAATTAAGTACGAAAACAGTGGACAGCGTAAAGCCGCAAAAGATAACAGTCTTTTGTTTTTCTTCCTTCGCTCTCTCCGTATGCGTCTGCTGAAGCGCAGGCAGCAATAAATTAATAAATAAAGATGCCGAGGAAGGAAAAAGAAGACAAGAAAAAACGGCTAAGTTAATCCAAAACTGTAAACCAAATAATAATGATGATCATTCTGCCTCCCACCCCTTTTCTGAAGTGTTCTTCCTTGCTCGCCTGCTTCTCCTCGTTCTTCTATGCCTTGCTGGGTCTGGTCTTTCGAATATAATTGAATCAAATCCGTGATATCAAATTATGGCGATTACGTATAATATCGGCGGTAGGGTTTTAGATGCCGCTGCAGTCTACAAGCTCCGTTGAGGAGCGAACTTGCTGATGTGCTTATCCTGTTTAGGTTGTGCTTGGGTAGTGGATGGGCTAGCGCACCCCCGCCGCCGGCCGAGCCCCCCCAGACCGAATATCGCGGCTCTAGCAAGCAAGAACTCGCTCACAGCTTGTACGGAAATCAAATGATCGGCTTAATTCAATAATGCGGGGACTAGAAGTACGTAGGGTGAGAGGGTGGGGGTAACGATGGGAGGGGTGTAAAGAAAGAGAGGGAATTTAACGTGGGGGGCAAAGAGGAAAAACCAAGGAGCCAAGGGTTTTTGATATTACGGCCGTGGAAGGGATAGAAAGAGACAGCCACAGGTGTCGTGGAGGGGGACGAGCGCTGGAAAAGGCGGGGCTTAACCGCTTCCCCGTTATCTCTCTCTCTTTCCCACACATGCAACTTTTCCTCTCTTTTCGTTCCCCTCCAGAGCGAGCCTGTCGCCCATGACGACCAATCCAGGCCACGCAGCGAGAGAGTCGTCATTGGTTGCGTGCATGTGACGTCACACTCGCGGCCACATGCGACACACAGAGTATCCCCGCTAAACAAAAACAAGACATCGATAGCAGGGGAGAGAAAAACATAACAATGATCATCTTTTTACAACCACAGATTTGGACTAAGGTAGAAAATATGTATTCTATCAAGGGATTTCAACGCATTTAAAGCAAAGATTCTTCCCTGACCAACCTCAACTTGTGTTCCTCTACGTAGCCCCTCTTTCCTTTATCTATATGTTGCAGTTTCATGAATTACTTTTATCAAATTTTATGGGAGAGGTAGGCAAGGTAGAAAGTCGCCTCTTATATAATTTGCTTTTTCTTTCTTTTCGGGGACAGTTGTTTACCAACTCTATTACTGCATTCTGTTCTTGATATCCTATGTGGATGGAGACGGAGTGCAGCGGCCGTGCGGTAGACCTTGGGCAATTAGGACCGTCATGCCACAAGTTTAAGTTATTCGTTTCTTTGTGTGGTTATGTATAAAAAAAATCTGTCTTACACTCACAGCTTATTCTTCTGTCTAATTCATTTTAATCGAGATAACTTTCCAAAAATGGAAAGGTAGAGTCAGAATGAAAATTTCAATGCCGGAAAATCCGTGGTTCTACTACCGGCTATGCCATTGAATTTTTCAGTGGTCTGATTCTACCTTTCCAACCTCGTCCTACACATGGCTTGTGTGAAAGAACAATTAATTACCATTTCCAGAAATGGTTTTATTACATGTTAATTCGGCTTTAATTCGCTATATGTTTGCTTACAAATTCCACTCTTTGCATGACCACAGAAAAAAAAATCTGATGTGTTACACTCACATGACTTTCTCTACTCTTGTAAGACTATTTTTACAAACTATTTTACATATGCTTCATGTTAATCGAGATGTTAATCTTATTGCTAATTTTCTTGTAGATGCAAGGGGAATATGGTAGGCTTTAAGCGATAGTCAAATATTTTAAGAGCTGGTTGCTATGTGGCACATTCCATTCTCTTTGTATGTCCAGGACATAAAAAAATGAATAACGAATTCCCATTTGAGAAAAAGTGTTGGAAAATTTAAGGGAATAATAAGCAATATCCCGAAAATGGTTCACTCACCAACAAAAATGTATATGACATAAATTGTGTATTTTAACGCGATCTACATTTTTATGTAGTAAAGGTTTGTCTATCTCTTATGGTTTACCATTTATGCAAAAATCGTTCACAATGAAGAATACTTTTGGAGACATTCCCAGAAAATTCGAGATATGCATTTCATTTGTCATAAAAATACCTTAAACATATGATATTTTAATCAAAATCGTTAGAGCCATTTTTGAGAAAATTAAAATTTTCGAAAAATCTTCCATGTAAAGGGTAATCTGGGGTGGGGGGATTTTCTTGAAAACCTTTGTGTCGCATCTCTGGAAGATACTGTACCTAAATACCAAGTTTGGTGTTTATCCGACTGTTCGTTTCTGAGTTATGCTGTTCACAGACACACACACACGGACATGTTTCCAAAAATGCTTTTCTTAGATTCAGGGGGTCTCAAAACATATATTTCCGGCGAAATCTCGGTATCGAATTTTTTGGTGGAATACAATACTTCCCCTACTTACTGTACGTAGTAGAGAATGTAAAAAGAATAATCGCGCACCTGAAAAAAATGGAGTATCTGAAGATTCAAACCAACAAAAAAGAAATTGGAGATTGTAACTGCTATAAAATTCATTTGAAATAAATTACGTGTCTTAGCGTTTTTGTGTCGTAAGTCTTTCCGTATCTCTTATGGTTATACAAAAATACACAAAACTCCTACAGAATGAAGAGGACTTCACAGGCTATTCGCAGTAAATTCAAGATATGTGTAGGTACATTTTACTTGTCATGTAACATGCACATAGATACCTACACATAGATATAGAAATAGAACGTTTGGTGTTTAACCGAATTTTCGTTTTTGATTTATGCCGTTCACAGACAAACACGCGGACGGATACATAAACACGCGGGCGCGGATCTCTTTCTACAAAGTGTTGTTGTTATTGTTATTATTATTATTATTATTATTATTATTATTATTATTATTATTATTATTATTATTATTATTTCCTCTTTTTAATTCAGGGAGCTAAAACCGTGTATTTCGGTGAAATCTTGAATATTTGATGGAATATAATACTTCCTCTCATATTCAAGAGGTCCCGGGTTCGAATCTCGATTAGAATTAGTTACCTGGATACGGTTTTCTCCGGGGTTTTCCCTTATCTTGAAAAGATGAATGTCAGGTAACTTTAAGGATAGGTACCTCACATAGGTGAAGTTACTAATTGTTCTAATTATTTATAGTTATATAAGCTTCAAATTTATACAATGCATTATATAATATATTTTATATAATAGGTCAACACTATAAATTGGTAAAACATTGCAAACAGGTTTTTTGTTACTTTTAGTTTGGTAGAAAAGAATTTTTAATCTTGTAAAAGTAATTTTTTTTCGGTAATTTTAGGATGCTAATCGGATGTAATAATTAATATGCCCATCAATACCAATGATTCAGAAAAATTACTTCTAACATTTTTTCATTTGTACCTTTTACATTTTGACCTAAATTTTTTTAAAGAAATTGAACAAAAAATACATCGTGTGGAACATTTTGAATCTCCAAAAAATTATAAAAAACAGAAAGCAAGAAAATCATATTTCAAGTTTTAAAAGGGCTAATTGTTCACGTACACAGGCCTTTAAAAAGCCAGATGACGTCACTTCTACATCTACTTTCTGTAAACATTATCGTTTATTTTTCAAAGGCATTCTTACAGAACCTTATTTTGCTATCTGTTAATCGAGATAAAGATTTGTGGTAAGAGTTTTATTACATTTCGTTGTGGGTACATACAAAAAGGATAGAGAAACCAAATCGATAGTCTTATGTTTAAAATAGAGAAGCTATGTGCTAGCCTTGAAATTCCATACTCTTTCCATGATACCGCGAGGAACAACTGATTAGCGGCAGCAATTTGAATAGTGTAGAGTAAGTGTTGCAAACTTTAAAGGAATATCTAAGAAATGATTAATGCTACAAATAGAATGAAGAAAAAGTGTGTATTTTAACGAGTTCAGGTTTGTTTTATACATCCCTTATGGATCAACGGTTATTTAAAATTATACAAAATTAATTTAGAATGGAGCGGACTTAACGGCTATTCGTAGAAAATTAAAAATATAAATTTTATTTGTCATGCATTTTAATCATAAATCGTTAGAGCCAAATCCAAAATAAGCAAAATTGTTTCCTGTGAAGTGGGAATTTTCTTGAAAATATGTTGCAGCAATCAAGGCGGCGCCGTGCCCGAGGCGGCCCGGGTTCAATCCCAGGGACCTGCATGTGGGATTTGTGGTGGACGAAGCGGCGTCTGGGCGGGTTTTCTCCGGGTTCTCCGGTTTCCCCCGCCATTCATTCCACCAACTGCTCCATCATCACCTTTCCTTTCATCCATTTCACCAACATTTCGTTTCATCTACTTCCTTCATCCCATACCAGGCATCGCGCTGATCACCCATCCTGGATGCTCTGTCTGATCTATGAGTGTCTGATCCTCGATGAGCCTCTGACCCCAGCTGACGCCTGTAACTCCTGGGGGGGGGGGTGTAAGTCCTACATAAGAGGAGGGTAAACAGATAAAGAATGAAGAATGTTGCAGCAATCCAGCAATCAAGAGCAGATGGCCCAGGTGAACCTGGGAGGAATGTTAAACCAACGCAGTGTCTACCTAGCCGCTTAAAGCCGCTTCACCTTTGCGATATAGGAGGTTGAAAATAATATATGCAAGGTTTTGGTCTTTAAATGGGCAGTATGTGGCTTTCTGCTTGGGTGCGATGTAACACTTGTACGATCCATCCAAGTGGTGACCATACCTTAACACGAAGAACTTAATAACCAAGCAGGTACGGCATTTATCAAACTTTTCGTTTTTGAGTTACCTATGCTGTTCTGTACCTCTACCTCTCCCTCTCTCTCTCTCTCTCTCTCTCTCTCCGTTTCACACACAATCGTGAAAAAAAATCTGATGTGTTACACTCACTTGACTTTCTCTACTCTTGTACAAACTATTTTTACAAACGCTTATTCTCCATATGCTTCATGTTAATCGAGATATCGAGATGTTCATCTATTGCTAATTTTCTTGTAGATGCAAGGGAAATTGGTAGACTTTGAGCGATAGTCAAATATTTTAAGAGCTGGTTGCCATGTGGAGTATTCCATTCTCTTTGCATGTCCAGGACAAAAAAAAATGAATAACGAATTTGAGAAAAAGTATAAGTATTGGAAAATTTAAGGGAATAACAAGCAATATCTCGAAAATGGTTCACTCAGCAACAACAAAATGTATATAACATTAATTGTGTATTTTAACGCGATCTACATTTTTTGTGTAGTAAAATTGTGTCTATCTCTTATGGTTTACCAGTTATGCAAAAGTCGATCACAATGAACAACACTTTTGGAGACATTCCCAGAAAATTCGAGTAATACCTTTCATTTGTCATGAAAATATCTTAAACATATGATATTTTAATCAAAATCGTTATCGTCATTTTTGAGAAAATTAAAATTTTCAAAAAATTTTCTATGTAAAGGGTAGTCTGGGGTGGGGGAATTTTCTTGAAAACCTTCGTGTCTCATCTTTGGAAGATACTGAAAATAAATACCAAGTTTGGTGTTTATCCGTCTGTTCGTTTCTGAGTTATGTTGTTCACAGACACAAACACACGGACAAGTTTCCAAAAATGCTTTTTTTGGATTCAGGGGTCTCAAAACATGTATTTCCGGTGAAATATCGGTATTGATTTTTTGGGTGGAATACAATACTTCCCCTACTTGCTATATGTAGTAGATAAAGTAAAAAATGAATAACGAATTTGAGAAAAAGGGAAAAACAAGCAATATCTCGAAAATGGTTTACTCAGCAACAAAAATGTATATGACATAAATTGTGTATTTTAACGCGATCTACATTTTTTGTGCAGTACAATTTTGTCTATATCTTGTGGTTTACCAGTTATGCAAAAGTCGTTCATAATGAAGAATACTTTTGGAAACATTCCCAGAAAATTCGAGATATACATTTCATTTCTCATGAAAATATCTTAAACATATGATATTTTAATCAAAATCGTTAGAGCCATTTTTGAGAAAATTAGCATTTTCGAAAAATTTTCCATGTAAAGGATATCCTGGGGTGGGGGAGTTTCTTGAAAACCTTCGTGTCTCATCTCTGGAAGATACTGAACCAAGTTTGGTGTTTATCTGACTGTTCGTTTCTGAGTTATGCTGTTCACAGACACACAGACACACACGGACATGTTTTCAAAAATGCTTTTTTTGGATTTCCGGCGAATTTTTGGGTGGAATGCAATACTTCCCTTACTTACTATACGTAGTAGAGAAAGTAAAAATATATAGGTATATATATATAAAGTTATGCTTGAATTTTTAATAGGTAGAGAAAGAAATGTGAGTGTACTAGATCCGATTTTTACTTTCTCTACGAGTACATAATAGATAGACAAGGTATTGCATTTCACCCAAAAATTCGATACCGAGATTTCACCGAAAATACATGTTTTGAGGCTCCCAAATCGAACAAATAAAACATTTTTAGTAAACGGTGTGTGTGTGTGTGTGTGTGAACAGCATAACTCAAAAATTAAATGTCGGATAAATACCAAACTTGGTATTTAGGTTCTATCTTCCAAAGAAGCTAGAAGATTTTTTTAATTTCTAAAACACTGCTGTAACGATTTTGATTAAAGCACCATATATTGAAGATATTTATATGACAAATGCAATGTTTATTTTCCAATGTTTTGGGAATAGCCTGTGAAGTCCTCTTTATTCGAAAGGTATTTTGTATAATCTTGTATAACCGATGAACGCTAAGCGATAGACGAAAAATTACTACACAAAAACAACACAATTTATTTCAAATAACTTTTTTGTAGCTTCAGCCATTTCCGTGATATCCGTTATAAATGTTTTGATTTTCAATACTTTGTCACTCGATTTTGCCATCGATTTTTAATTGTTTCTCGCGATGTCATGGAAACAGTATGAAATTTTAAGGCCAGTTCTTAAACATTTGGCTATCCCTGTTCCGTTTGCATCTATGAGAAATATGTAATGCCGCTATTTCTGTAAACGTTTATCTCGATTAAAGTGAAGTAGATAGGAAAATAAATTTTCGTAAGAATAGTCTCTATGCTCACTAATAAGCGATAGAAGATAGGGAAAGTCATGTGAATGTAACTCATCAGATTTTTGCATTTAATATCTTTGATAAATATATTATTGAAGACAACTGAAGTGTTGTTATCGTACAGCAATAATTGTGTAAAGAAACTATGTTTTAGTGCGCTGTTCTAAGGAAATTATTTATGGGGACAAAATAGTAAAGAAAAACAAAACATAAAATTGTTGGGATGGCGCATGTGATGGGTCGAAATTATTGATATTCTTATATATGACTGGTGAATGACTTATGAACTCGATGGTGAACCACGACATTTTGTCTTATTTAAGGTAAGTAAGGAACACCTGAGGATATATGTATGTATAGTGCATCCCGGTGTCAACAAAAACACGTGGTTGTAGTCTACTGTTATTGTCTGCAAGCCTAAGAACACCTATTTAGGGTGTGTTCTCACTTAAAATAATTCCCAATGTAGTACTTTATTAGCAATTCCAATCCAATATGATTACTAAGTCTAATATTACTCTACTTATAGATTGACATTCTTAAAAACAGCGCAAATATTGGTCCAAAGTACTACTGAATTTATAAATTTATTTTCTTCTTTTGGTATCACATGATTGTGTAGTTCAGCGTCTGCTACATTTCCACGTGCTCACAATTTAATGTACCATCATGGCAACGCCAGTGATAGCCCGTTAGCGAGAAAGCTCCAAGTGGTAAAACTTTAATAATAAATGGGTTTTGCGTGAAGAAAGGGTGGCGTATGTACACATTATGTGGAGTTTGAAAATGTTAACAACAGTGTTTGTGTTTAGTTCTCAATCTTGAATGAACGGATATTAGAAATGTAGGCGGAGCCAAAAAACTACGAACCGCCTGCGCGGTGTTTTTCCTGTCCGCGTTCTCGGCGCTGGTTACTGTCTGCCGCTATCATAGAAAAGCGCGGATGAAACCATACATTTTAAAAACTACTTTTAAAGGCTTTACTTACCAACTTTATGAAAGGAGATGCTGAAACTGGTCATCGTCGTTGTCCATACATTTTTGGCACCTCTTAGAAATCTATCCATCACTCGCCAATTTTTTTTGAGTTGACAGTTGAAGTCCGTACATATGTGAATACAATTTTGTCTCCTTTTTTAGAGAATCAACAGCCAGAGAGCGTGATTTTGCCTTTTTTTCACCAAGACTCTGCAACAGCTTATACGGCCAATATTTCGATGAGAAAAATTGAAAGTGTGTTTGAGGACAGAATTATTAGTAGAGATTTGTGGCTCCCTCGGTCCCCCGAGCTAGCCACCTGTGATTTCTATCTCTGGGGTAACTTGAAACATAAAGTGTACAAGACAAACCCACACACCCTGGATGAATTAAAACAAAATATCCGCCAGGAAATTGCCAGCATTTCTCAACGTGAACTACAGCGAGCGATGGATAGTTTCCTAAAGAGGTGCCAAAAATGCATGGACAACGACGGTGACCAGTTTCAGCATCTCCTTTCATAAAGTTGGTAAGTAAAGCCATTAAAAGTAGTTTTAAAAATGTTGTGTGGTTTAATCCGCGCCTTTCTATGATAGCGGCAGACGGCAGCGAGCGCCGAAGACGCGAACAGGAAGAACACCGCGCAGCCGGTTTGTAGTTTTTTGGCTTACCTGTAGATTGGGATAGGAAGCGCCAAGGCGACAAATTTCTGGCGGATGGGCACAGTGTGTTTGTTGGCATCAGGATTAAACTAAGGCTTTACAGTATAGCTGTAAAATTATCCTACGCTTTGAACAGCTCCGTGGTGTAATTCAAGTAGGATTAGTTTCACATGTTATTATTCTAAAAGCTTAAAGATAATTTTAAGTTATTACCTTTAATTTCAAAACAGAAGAAAACAAGTGCGACCGGCGCTTTTTAGATTGTCTGTCTGTCTCCGTCATTGTATTTGAGGCTCAGAAGATTTAATTCAATATTCTGTTGTAAGTTTTGAAAGACAACAGCACACGTTAGAGTACTGGCATGTGGTTCTTTGTATGATATACAATTAATAAAACATTGGCAACTTCACCAATGCATTAAATTCACCAATTACACAATCTTGTGGTGAAGGAAATACTTCTAGAAATAACGACCATATTTTATGAATATGTATGGCAGTATGTACCTACCATTTTACCTTTAGCAGTGATTTTCCGCATCATAAATCTGAGCTCTAATCTCAAAGTTTTGTAATAATTTGTTAATGTGCATCAGAAACATATTGCTAGGGACGGAGCTTTAATGCAAGTGCAATTTTCTTCCCTGCTATCAGGAAGCATGCTCGCTTGGTATGTTAATTAAAAGCTGAATTTCCAACAAATTAAACAATCTTTTATGTGCATATAATGCATGCGTTGCCTGTTTTGTTAATAAGCATAATACTTTAGCAGTTTTCAAATTATGCTGCATATTTACTTGTTTTACGTGTGTATTTTATAAATATAGATTTTTTTTTAGTTTTTTAATTTTTATTTAAAAATACATTTCAAATATGATATTCGTTATAAAGTCCTGTCGATTTTCAGTTGTTTCTCGCGATGTCGTGGAAAGAGTATAGAATTTTAAGGCCAGCATATAGCGTCCAGTTCTAAAACAATTGACTATCGTTTTTCCCTTTATCTATTACGAAGTGTGTAATACAGCTATTTCCGGAAAGATTTTTCTCAGTTAAAATGAAGTAGATAGGAAAATAAACTTCCGTAAGAACAATTTGTATACCCATTAATAAACGATAGATCAAGTCATGTAAATTTAACAAACACATCAAATTTTTATAAAACCTTTTATGACATTTTTAAATTGGTTAAATAAAATAACGGTTTTCCTTTATTACTTTTCAACGAATGTTTTGAAAAGCAAACTTTCTTATATGTGATTGCATAAGTATTGTAGCAATTTGTGTTTTTACATTTAAGTCAACGTTTACATCAAAACATTTATCTTCACTTATTATTTAATTAAAAATTAAACAGCTGTGTTTCATTTTAGTGATTTCATTAAATATTAAGCATTTCTCAGAAACTTTATGAAACACGTGTCCTGGTAATCAAACACCAGTAGCAAAGTTAGTATCACTCCCCCAATGCAGTGACTAATTTTATTTCGAAGAGAGAGGGCGCAGTCTATCCTGCGGCGGTCCTGACCTTACCCATTAAGTGTGATATTCTCGCCCACCTGCAACAGAAGGTGCTGCTAAAGTATGTTCATTTCAAAGCAATTTTCTACGCTTCTACGAAAGATAAAACAAAAGTTTTATAAACCTTTTAATGCACTTATCGAGACTTATCTGTTTTAAAGGATATCTGTGGGTACCGTCGTGGAATCGAATCCACAAACTTGGGAACAGAATGTCAGCGCGGCAGAGAAACATTAGCTCACTTTTTAGTCCAATATTCCGAAAATCTATACATTTATCCCAAATTTTACTAAAATTTCTTATGGCTCTTAATTTTGCAGATTGTGTTATTAATGAATATGTTTTAAACGGTATCTATTTAATGCTATTAATAACTGCGTTCACCGCTGTCCGCATTACTCCGCAGTCCTATCGAATGTCATTAACTTTCAGGGACTTGTGTTGATACCTGCTTTAAAATGGTTTTTTATCTATTAGGCTCCAACATTTCAATAAAATTGAAAACTTTATATCATATCATATTAAATTATCCCACTATACATTCTGCAAGAACAGCATTTATTATTATTATTATTATTATTATTATTATTATTATTATTATTATTATTATATTTGCTTTTTTGTTGTTGCTTGGGAAAGTAAGATTTTATATTTTTTGGCTATATCCAAACCGCAGATCTTCAAACTTCTATAACGATGCTCTTACCAACTGAGGTGCTGTGGCTGCCTCCCAGAACTCAACCACAAACTCTTCTAGTCTGATTTCAACCTCAAGCCCAAACTCGGCTGCTGCGAAGAACAATATCTGTGGTAATAATGGGTCACAGAAAATAATTCATCAAAGTGGATTTAATTTACCACCCATCTCGTTTCTCGAGGTGATATATCGATCAAAAGCAATGTTATATAATATATCTGGACTCTTGAGTGAATTAGCTGATTCAATTAGCAATATGTATTCACCGGTCAAGATGTTTATCTGCCTTGTGGCGGTGACAAGTGGAAACGCGGGTTAGCGAAGAGGGAGGAAGAGAGAAGTAAACTTACAATGCGTCTAAATGGGTGTAGCTCAACACGTGTTGTTTCATCAATAATGTAATTATATGCTATTTATTCTAGTATAATTTCAGTTTATTAAGGATGCGATAGTTTTAAAAAGAGACAGTAAAAAGAACAAGAGAGCAAAATAAAGACAAATTATGAGACGTAGCCGACAACTCCCTACCAAACAAGCGTAACCAGTTATCATGCCGATCTGAGAGTACCCTGGAAGTTTGTTTTAACGACCCAAGGACACTACGTGGACGAAGATGAAGCATTGGTAGTCTGGGGACGCCCGAGTGTTCTGAAGTGTACTTTCCTACGCTTGGGTGCTGCCACTCGCCAGATAAACGTTACCCATGGCCGAATATTACATATTACTGTTTCAGTCTTTCTAATGTGAATGCAAATCAAACTAAACCGGAACAGCAAATTCATAAACTTCTTCTCAAAGGGTCCTATCACTATGGTTTGGCAATGTCATGTTAGATATACGGAGAAGGTAGCTTTCAACTTCAATAATTAAGTTTGTGTGAATAATATAACACTTTGGCATGCAAACTACTCTATGAACTATGCAATAAGATTAACAATCTGCACAAATCACGGTCTCTTAGTTCGTGTGAGTAAACATATACAGTATGCCACTGATAAATGGGATATGTTGAGTGTTTTCTTCACCGCTATAGAATTTAGACTAATCTAATAAAAATGAAGGTTGCACTCACATGACGTTCTCTACTCTTGTACAAACTATTTTTACAAACACTTATTCTCCATCTACTTCATGTTAATCGAGATAAACATTTGCAGAAATTAACTTCTTTTAGATGCAAGGGGAATATGGTAGGTTATAATCGATAGTCAAATCTTTTAAGAGCTGGTTGCTATGTGGCACATTCCATTCTCTTTGCATGTCCAGGAGTAACGAATTCCTATTTCAGAAAAAGTATAAGTATTGGAAAATTCAAACAAATAATAAGGAATATCTCGGAAATGGTCACTTTACAAAAAAAATGTATATGACATTAATTGCGTGTTTTAACGGACTCTATACCTATTGTGTAGTAACATTTTGTCTATTTTTTACGGTTTACCATTTATGCAAACGCCATTCAGAAAGAAGAGAACTTTTGGGGATATTTTCAGAAAATTGAGGATATACGTTTTATTTGTCATATCTTAAATATATGATACCTGTTTCAATCAAAATCGTTAGAGCCATTTTTGAGAAAATCAAACATTTTGAAAAATGTTCCATTTAGGGGTAATCTGGGGCGAGAAATTTACTTTAAAAACTTCGTGTCGCATCTCTGAAAGATACTGAACCTAAATGCCAAGTTTGGCATTTATCCCACTTTCACTTTTTGAATTATGTTGTTCACATGCACACAGAAACACACACGGACCTTTTCCTGAAAGTGCTATTTTGGATTCAGGGCACCTCAAAACATGTATTCCCGGTGAAATCTGGTATCGAATTGTTTGGTGAAATACAATACTTCCTCTACTTATCTACTATACGTAGTAGAGAAACTAAAAATGCGTTTTGCGACGTCAAAAATAACCATTTTACACCTATCCTAAAGTGACGTTTAGCGCACCCAATTGACCTTCACTTTAAGGCTTGAATCGGTTGTCGTGGGCGATAAATTTGCAATGGTATTGATGGAATGAAGATGAGGTCAACAATTTTGAGTGTAAACCAAAACACTAAGGCGAATGCTCAGTGTAATGTCTGTAGCATCCAAACTGTCTTCCTAGTGAAGAATTAAAATAATATTTAAGAATTTTTTGAACCTAGCAATCACCGAACACACATTTTAATATCCTGGTGGCTGCTGTATCAAAGTACAATAACATGTGAACCCCCTAACTTTTGACACCATGCGGATTTATCGATTAGTTTTTC
This sequence comes from Deroplatys truncata, assembly GCA_030765065.1. Lineage (NCBI taxonomy): Eukaryota > Metazoa > Arthropoda > Insecta > Mantodea > Mantidae > Deroplatys > Deroplatys truncata. The sequence goes on from CM060984.1 coordinate 67,520,656, forward strand.
TTTGAATACTATTAAATTTAATATATGTGCGGTAACTTAAAATGTACCGCGCTACTCCTGTAAAATCGATGAAATGCTGCAATAGGATCGGTAGCATTGTGGAGGGAGTATACGTTTGCTCGTGTACCTTCTGGGTCTCCGTTGTTTTCTAGACATTCTTGCCGGCTGCCAGTCGAAAAGCTGAGGAAGGAATTCCTATCCTATCTAGCTGGATAATAACTTTGGGATTTTGTGGGAAAAGGCAAAATAATAACCTGATTTTCCCATAACCTTGATTTATTGAAGATAATTATGCCTATTTAGGCGGCTAACAATTTTCCCTTATGAAATGCTTTCTAAATTGTATACCTTAAACCTTCCCGCTATCATTTTATGTTATTCTGTGAACCTAGCTAATTCGTCACACTATCCTCCCAACCACATACGCAGCATCTTCCACCTGGTTGCACAATTTGATGTGGTATTACTTATAATGTTTGTTTACATCGGTGTTGAAGCCATCTTGTGACGTCATTCATTTGTTCGGTTTGTAGCTCCATCTAGTGTTAGCAATTTGTGGTACCTAGTATCAGTGTTTGAAAGAATTTTAAGTTTTGTTTACTGTCCTCCGGCTAGCTATTATCTTATCTTGGGTCGAACATGTGTCTTGATCACGGTTGTGTAAACGGAAAGGAATCTTTTATCCAAAAAGAACACTGATGAAGAAATTTGTTTTATAATTTTTATTGTCGAACACGTTCACTATCACTTTTACATATTGATCTAGATACTCGCCAAACTGAAACTGTTATAATAACTTCTTACTGATCACTTTTAATCAACGTACTTCAACCTTTTGTATAATTAAATTTACCATATTTTAGATCTTTCATAATTCTGCTGCGCGTAACTTGTGAATCTATATTCGACTGACTGACTGAAGACGACGTGTAGTGTACACAGATTTTTGATGAACTGAGCACAAGCTACCTCTAACCTACCCTATTTATACGCCTTCATCCGGATACGCCTAAAGATTATAACTGAACTGCAATTGGCTAATAAAACGCGCCAACATTAGCGTCCATTTTAATATCCAATTAAAATTATGAATACATATGCTTTAGGGAGGAAACATTCTAGAAGTTTCTACCGAAAACGCGCCAACATTACGTAACTTCCTCGTTTCCAATAATGATAAACAGCTCACCCCCTTGCTGCATTATTGCGCGCTATTATTGACAGTTTCAGTAAGGTCGTATAAACTTCTTTTCAACAATAATTACAATCAATAAACATCTCAAATCAATGTCACATAAAAATGCATATTCATATTACAATCATTATTTACATTTAAGTAATTTGTGATACAAATTACTGCATCAAATTTAATTACATCACTGATTCTAATATCGTGCTGCGGTAGTAGTACGCAAACTAATGCCAAGGGAGCATCTCAGAGAGTCGTGTAAACTCGGCGCTTCAATCCCTACTTATCTGTTTTCCTATGACGCCAGAATTCGCAACTTTTATTTGTTGCAACAATTTCCATTGGTTCTTAAGAAGCGTTACATGCCATGATATGACAATAAAATGTGCCAAATTTCTAAAGACACGCGTCCTGCTAACTTATCCAGCAAACCCCTCTTAGATGATGTTTCCTTTACTATTTTAGCAACTCCCTCAAGTTCCGGGAAATGGTCCACTATTTCTGTCTCTTTCTATTCTCTGCCCTCTCTTTCCATTTTCTGAAGTTTAGCCTGAAACCTTTTTGCGCATTAGCGCGTGTGTTGATGGATTTTCACATGCTGGCTCGCCTGTTCTAATTACAGCTATGTTACAAATTGGTCTTATTTACACATTTTAAATTAGTCCAATAATTTAACATTGAATCTTAATCCTATTTCCAATATTTTATATGCTGTTATTTCTTATGCTTATTTGTTATGGGTATGTCCCCTACAGCATCTTAACTTGTGCACGTTTTAAGGAGTTTTGCGCAAATGCAACTGTTATGACGTATTTATCTTATAGTGTTCGAATGTATAATGCACACGAAACGATGCTTCTCCCGCCCTGTTTCCATACTATTAGCACAATTTTAAGTTAATGCCTTGGTAGCACTACAGCAGATGTCGGCAACTTGCACGAGCACGGCAACTTCTCCCGGTTTCTCCACATCATCCATGCTCTCAACTACAATTTAATTTACACATTACTTCGTTCTTGTCCTAAAACGTTGTATTTAATTATACACACAAAAAACATCCACAAAAAACATCCACACAAACAACCGTTGCTTTTGCCAGAAACTTATGCAGTAATATTATCATCATTATTATCATTACCTACCATTATTGTTATTATTGGGAGCGCTTCAGTTATATTAATTTGTTCATAATTACTATAACTGTTATATAGCAGAGTCTACATTTTCAGCGCTATCTTGAAGTTTCGTCAAGGTAAAGGGTAGACATCAGTATTACTACCTATAACATCAATAGACGCTGGCCCCTTAGCTCAGTCGGTAAAGCACCTGTCTACCGTGCGAGGGTCCTGGGTTCGATTCCCGGTTGGGGGTGGGAAGTTTTCTGTAACCAAGGTTACTCCCTATCCTCCCCAGAGTCTGCAAGTATGAATGAGTGTGTGAATGTGTGTGATCTAATGATTAAAACCCAAAAAATGCAAAGAAACCCAACGGCAACCCTGTCGTCCACCTTGGTGTAGTGGTTACCATGCCATGTCTAATTCCCGAGGTCACGGGTTCAAACCTGACGGAGAGCGATGGATCTTTTCGGGCGTAAAAATCCTTAGCATGGCTTCTTTCGGAAGGGAAGTAAAGCCGGTGGTCCCGTCTATAGATTTACGGCACGTAAAAGAACCTCCAGCCTGATAAAGAAGCCTTTGAGCAAAATTACCGGTCTTTCAGGTCCAATTAGAATGGGATGCTAAGGACCACAGCAATTAAAGAGCGTTTATAAATAAAACTCAATTTAATTTTAATTTAACATCATTGCCAATAGACAATAAGTTCCAAAGGAAAGGTCGCCGATAAGATCAATGGCTGGATATAAATAGAACAAAAGAAAACATCAATAGTACTTTTCAATTCTGTATTTAATGAAGATAAGGTTTTAACCGATAAATACTAAAATTCGGCACGCTTAGAACTGTAGCACCAGCTTTAATAAGAATAGTTTACTGCGGTGAGATTCGAGCTGTGGTAAACGCTGAAGAATTCAGCCACAGTTTACAGTATTAGGAGAGATCCGTGTATCAAGGGTGAAAATTATCTGCTAGCACCAATCACCATCCCCTCCCCATGTATAGCTTCTGCTCCCTGCATCATGTTGCCAGTTCTCTTCTTGCAAAGCACGTGGCCTTGTTGTTCGTTCACATAAAAGGAGTTTCTTTCTTATGCGAGTGATTTATCACATTATTGTTATTTGTATAGTAACATGTATATTAACAAAGGATACATTGCTATGAGCAGTAGCGGTGAGTATTGAAGTGATAAGATCCACCAGAAGGGAAATAATAATAATAATAATAATAATAAGGGTAGAATAAGAAAGAGAAATAAAGATAATATGAAGGATTAGAAAAGCGGGGAATAAAATCATAACGACGGAGATAAAGTAAAGAATAAAGACGAATAAATAAAATGAACGTGAATAAAATAAAACAGATGGAAATAAAATGTAGGAAACCGCGTATTTCAGATAGAAGAGAGACGAGCGAAAACGGTAAAAATGAGAAAGGTTTCACGAACAAACAGGTGGGGACATTAGCTAGCACTTAAGTTACATAGAATTTTGTGAAACCCACATAAACGAAGATAATAGATGGGAAGTCAGATGCAGTCAACCGCACCGAAAAGCTAATCAGGCGGAAATAAGAAGCTAATGTTAGACACGGTTAAGGTCTTCTTGAAAATATAACGAATCAATGAGAAACGGCATACACCTTAGAAAAATGACCAATGAGAAACTGTAAAAGTCACGTGAATAGTAAAAAGGAGGAATGAAACTAGAAAATAGGCGGAGAATAGGATGCAGAGGAGCTTGAGACGTTTGTAAGATGGATCACTTCGTGTCGTACAGGGGAGCAGATTATATGTTGAGCATCGGGAACTTCGTGTCAAGCGTCGAGACAGAATATGTATAAAAGCTAGTGTCAAGTTAATGTGCGGAAAGGCGGGTAGAAATGACTAAATTCCGGTCAACAAAATTCACAACGTTATCCTTTTCGACGTGAGAAGAGAAATAGAAAGAGGGAAAACACGTAAATAATAGCTAGGGATGATAGGCAGAATTAAGTCTTGTGTGACGAGGATTCGGTAAAAGGAACTCATTGTGGATCTTCACAATAAACGGGCCAGTGAAGGAGAAATGCGGGTGTCATTAACCTCCTATCCACACTCCCTGAGATAAAAGAGTTCATACCCAACCATTAACCCTCTACCTGAGCAGCCGGCAAAACAAATCCTTTCCGAGTCAGAAACCCGATACCAAGAAAGCCTTATTTAACCGCGCTAAAGTATACGTTTTGGGTGATCACAAAATTTTAGACTTAGATAGTCTTGAAAATCCGAAACAGCATCTGCTGCATAACAGTTACAATTATAAACAAATTGATACAACTGGAGTCGCTTCCAACAACAACAACAATAATAATCACAATCATAAGTTGTTCTACAAAAGAAAGGGTTGTTTTGTGGATGTTTGTTACGTTCATAATTAAGTACAGCGTTTTAGGGCAAAAACGAAGTAATATGTAAATTAATTTGTAGTTGAGAGTATGGATGGTCTGGAATAATCGGGAGAAGTTTCCGCGCTCGTGCAGATTACCTGCTTCTGTTATAGTGTCTATATTAGAGAAATAGAAGACACATCAAAGACACTGTCTGCCGCAGTGTGCTACCACCTACTGGCATTAATGTGAAATTATAGTGATAATCGCACTCAATATGCTATTAGCCAATGAAGGTAGAGTATGCTAGTCAGTTGGCCAATCAAAGACGTACTACACTGATAGTATTTCATGGTGCTGCACTTGTTTTTAATTTCTATGAATGAGGTGCGTGAGATCACGTAGCTGTGACTACAATAAGAGCAACTGAAATGCCGCGCTTTGGAAGTCAAAATATTAGTAATATAAAAGCAGCTGTAGGTAATTTAACGCCAGAAAACACAAAGAACAACAAAAATAAGGTGGGGAACAACTTTTCAGAATTCTGTAGGGAGAGAAATTGTAAAATGGAAGGCTCAGTTAACGACAAAGAGATTGCTTCCATTCTACAGGACTAACAAACATGGTTGGTGCTAAACTAGGCAGCTTCATTATATGTTTTTGTGTGGTTATCTAGCCGAGTAGCACTCGTGCTACTAGTTTTACACGACAATTTAATTTCGGTTTCAAACTCACTCACTCAGTTGACCTTCGGTCTCGAAAATATTAGGTATCGTGAAAAAAAGCATTCGTTAACCTCAATTAAACTGTCGTAAATCAGCAATAGTGCTACTACTGTTGATAGTATGAAAACACAGAGCGTGGGAAGCTTCGTGAGCGCCTTTTTTTCGAGTGGAGGAGAAAATGATTTAATTACTGACCTCAGCCCCGATGGGAGTCGCTACTGAGAGTGTGGAACTCACCAATAGACGGCATACCCACTAAAAACTCCTCCACCGGATGGAAAAAGGAAGAAGGAAAAGTGGAATGGCGTGGCTTTGTGCGGTCCCGCATAGCACCCGCGTATGCAAGAGATTGAAGCTGACGCCCTATGGGCGGGAGCGGGTAAAGGTAATTACTAGGTTGCAGCCATAAAACCTGACTGCAACACTAGTGGGAATGGCGAGGGTTTGGAATAGTATGGAAGTTAGGATTGAGGATGGTACTTGATGCGGTATTAATGTTGTATTTATTTAACATTAATTGTAGCTCCGCGTTTGGAAGCCAATTTGCGAGACAAATATGTGTTTTTACTTCACGCGCTGCCATCTTGTGACGTCACTCCTTTGTCTGGTTCGTAGCTCCCTCTGGCGTGGCAATTTGCATCAGTTTTGAAATAATTCACTTTAAATGTTCTCCGGCTAGCTATTTAGGTAGACATTTAACTCTTGCAGGGTGTGAATCGGAAAGGAATCTTTTATCCAGAAATTATACTGACGAAGAAATTGGTTTTATAACTTTTATTGTCAAACACGTTCACTAACACTTTTTACATATTAAGATAGATACTCGCCAAATGAAACTGTTTGTAATAACTTCTTATTTATCACTTTTAACTCGCATACTTTAACTTTATGTAATTTTTTTAACTGTATAATACTTTATAATAACTCTCGTAATTCTGCTGCGTGTAACTTGGCGAAATGAATGAACTGAGAGACCGACGTGTATAGTACTGAGAATTCTGTTGAACTGGGAGACAAGCTACCTCGGGCCTGGTTTATTTATACGCTTGCCTCAAGATACGCCTAAAGATTATAAATGAACTGCTATTGGCTAATAAAACGCGCCAACATTAGCGTCTATTTTATTATCCAATGAAAACCACTAATACATATTACTTTAGGAAATGTTCTAGAAGCTTCTAAACGGAAAAAACGCGCGAAACATTACGTAACTTCCTGGTTCCCGGTAATGATAAACAACTCACCCCCATTGCTGCATTATTGCGTTATTGTTGACAGTTTCAGTAAAGCCGTATATTATTATTTACCAATAATAATTACAATTAATAAACCTCTGAAATCAATGTTACATAAAAATACATATTCATATTACTATCATTAATTACATTTAAGTAATTTGTGATACAAATTACCGTATCATACTGATGATGCTGCTGTTGCTGTAGCTGGCTGTACTGGTTGTAGTCCTTGCAATCCTGCAAGAATCTCGCGACTCTCTCCGGGTTCGTCTTAATCCTGGGACCAAGAGATGAGATCCGGATGGCTTCCGTGATGGCTGTAAGTCTCGATGAGGTGCTGTCGAACTGCCCAGCCAGGAAAACCTGTTGGGCAGCTGATGAGGTTTGAAGATCCTTGATGAGTTCCTCCAGGGCTGTCAACTTCGTCGTCATGTTCAGAAACTCCGCGTGGAGATCCTGAACTGCGTCGCGTAGGCCCTGGACTTCCTTGACGATCGGCGTGAGTAATGGTGCAGGTGTCGGCGCTGGTGTCGGTGGCTGTGGAGCGATCACTGGCTGCGGCATAGGTGCTGGCGGTAACGGCGATGCCTTCCTACGGGGATCCAGGGGGCAGAGCGCCTGGCCGGTGAAGCGAGATGACCCTCCACAGGTCGCATAGTAGCGGCGTCGGCGGCGAAGGTCGTGCTGGGTGCACGAAGGCGTGGTGCAGGCTGAACCACAATAGTGGCACCTGGTTTGTGCTGGGCAGGACGACTCCTCGTGCCCTTAGGCACAGCAGCGCCTGCAGGGTGCCTGGCGTTCTAGTCGGCTAACCTCGATTCGTAAGCACCGCCCTAACAAGGGCAGGCCCGTCCTCAAGGCAGCTTCATAGTCGCCAGGATCTGCGAACTCGATCCTCACGAGCGATGTGGATCCCTGAGCTCCGAAGATTCGAGTGGCCACTGCTGGTAAGCTGCGCTGGTGAGGAGCCTGACAGGCAGGCCTCTCGGGACCCCTCGGATGACAGCACTGCACCTCCCATGAAGTACAGGCTGGATCTGCGCTGGCTGGATGGTTTCCAGGATCGGCGACGTTGGCACCGGTGAAGCTGGCGGCAACTGCGGAGGCAGTCGCGGCGAAGCTGGGCTGGCTGGCGGCGAAGCGGCGGTAGCGGCATAGGTTGCCCTATCACGCCTTCAAATGTGCACGATCCGCATGTATTTGACCTATAAAGTAGGTAAGTAGGTACGTCATCCCGGTCGCGCATGCGCAAAACCTCCTTAATACGTGCACAATCAAAATATGCTACCCACACTCTTGCCACATTTCATCGAGTTTAGAGGAGTAGTGCGATAGATTTTAAATTACCACATATGCGATACCTTTAATAGATTCCAAGAAAAAATAACCTTAAATCCAGAACAATGTCAAAAATTAGGATGTTCACGTGTTCTTGTGCACTGGGTTCCATTTATGCCGTCCCTGCAGCTTTGCGAGAAATTCTACTGGCCTTCACAGGTGGAGTATGTATAGCAAGGAGGATGTGTTGTATCTGTTTACCTTTTCGCGTATACAGTGGCCTCCTATTTTACATGCACAGTTCTAGATTATTAACTTTGAGCAATAGCTTTACTCTTCATCACTTATAATAACCATGTGAAAATAAAATATAACGAAACAAAATCATGTTTTGCACAATTTCTCCAGAAAAAAAATAGTTTTAATGGCAACATAATGTATGACTGAAATATATTATATTTTAAGGAACAGTACGGTATTTCCCTTTATTGTTTCGCGTATGGCATAATATAGGCACTATACAGCAAATGCTCCTTTCGATTAATAATGTGTCTTTTGCTTGCAGGAGATGCGCGACGAACTTCAATTATCATCGTGTTAACTAAATTAAATTGAGTTTTTTTATTTATGGACGCTCTTCAACTGCTGTGATCCTTAGCGTCCCATTCTATATTGTGGGTGAAATACCGGTAATTTTGCTCAGAGGCCTCTTTATAGGCTTGAGGGACCACCAGCTTTACTTCCCTTCCGAAGGAAGCCTTGCTAAGGAGTTTAACGCCCGAAAAAATCCATCGCCCTAACTGGTTTCAATACTGTTTATCATCTTATCAAATAGAAATTGTTGTACAAGTTCTTCGATAATTACTTATATCTTAACTAAATCTGATTGAAACCAGTTTTTCTGTTTGCATTTCTGGTAGAACCTAAGAGTTCAATGAATTTAATAAAAACTGAGTTGTTTACTTAGGTATTTCAATATTTATAACAATAAAGCTTACAGGTTTCAGTCTTAAGGAAAGTCATAACCCATCCTCACTTTTACAAAAATAAAATGAAATCAAAAGTACTGATAGACCTCGAGAAGAAGGCAAGCGAGAGGAATGTGTAACATCAACACTTTCCTGTGTCCGTATCATATTTACGCTCGCCGTGTGTATACGATAAGCATGTTAGGAGGTTATAAACTACACAGTGTTTTCAAATACTACTCACCCATGGCTAGAAGTCCAGCAGCGGTCGTGCAAGATCCAAGTCTGAGAAGTCCTCATTTTCGCTGCTGTTGCTGCCGCTCTCCGAATCTTCATCGCTAGACTCCAGGCCTCCAACTGATATAATAAAATTGTCTATTACATCGTCCACCAGCCCATTCTTTTGCCTGAACTCATCCTTGAGTTTTTTAATGTGCCTGACATAGCCCACCCAATCAGCTGATGCAATATAGTTCACTGAACTTTCACACACTTGCTGTAGATTTCTTCAAGATAGATCTCCAGTTACATTACGCTCTCTTACATTTCGCTTTATTGCTGCCCATGCAATCTCGAATTAAGTTTTTAATTACTGTTCTATTAAAGTCATCACAATGAAATTTAAATTCCTCTGCACACGGCCTCTTTTTCCCCGGAGTATGCAATAGTTTTTCACCAGCTGTAACACCTTCTCTCCTTATTCTTGATACAGTGCGTTCCGATATCTCACAATAATTTGCCACGTGTGAATTACTTTGTGAAATTACACATGTCAATTGTCCTGATTTTGCTTCTTCGTCAAATACTTCAATCACTTTTCTTATTACTTCCCTTGATTCATTGTGGATAGTTTGTCCCTTCTTTCGAATTCCAGCCATATGTAAATAATAAAGAAAGAATAAAAGTAACAAAAATCATATAAGTTGTAGTATTATAGTATATACCGTAGCGCGTGTTACCAGCAAGAGCCAATGCGTTAACACCTATTACGGCGGTTGTTCTGCTAGTATCAGATCTGGCAGCATGGGTGGTTCATTTGCATACTAACACATTTCGTAGTAAACGTAGTAAACAAATCGACAGTACGTGAGCAGATAAACAGTTACAGAACCCCGCTCGCCCCTCAGGCACCGCTCGCCTTCTTCTCGTTGTGCAACAGTACGGGTTTCCCATTCCGCAGCATAGCTAGGTACCTAGTTCGTTTTCTTCAGACTTAACTAGCTAGGGAAATAAAATTAAGGGGGACATAGGACTGAAGTTTTCACTTCTTCTTTGGAACGAGACAATTTCAAAAGTTTATCATTACTTGTGTCATTAACATCTGCTTTCACTCCAAATTTGAATTTTGTAACTTAAACGGTACTACCCTAGCTAATAAGTTATTACTCTTTTCACATTGCGTTATACGTGTTAACCAGACCAACATTTTCGAGACAAATTATTTATAACTTAGCACATCTGAACTTCCGCTTGATTTCATTAATCACCATAGCCGGGAGCGTGTTAGTAGCGTATCACTTTAAAATTTCAAATGGGAGTGGGGGTCAAATAGTTACCATTAGATAGAGCTCTTCGAAACAAGCAACTTTCGTAGGAAACTTGCTTATAAATTCAGGCTCATTTAAGGAGAAAATCATATACGAAAAAACAGCACACACGAATCCCACGAAGGCAATGCCAATCATACAGTTCCGTAGCCAGAAAAAGATTAAGCAGGGTGGGGGGGTTATATATAGGAATCCAGTTTATAAACAATTTGTATCAGTCCAAATGATAAATATTAATTAATCCTGAAATATTTAAGTAAATCGATTTTATGTGCACAGATTAAGGTGCAGTAATTGCAATTAAAATTGGCATAGGATGTTTTGCGTATTCTAAGCGTGGCAAATGTTTTGTGACATGGGAATTAATGACCACTGTAAAGTATTTTATGTTACCGCTGCAAGCACCACAAAAAAAAATTTCTAGTTGTGTTATAAACTGGGAGATATTGCACTATTTGGAAACCTCTCAAATTTAACACTGGAACGAAAACATGCCCCTGAAATTTTAAAATAAAAGTACCCACGCCATCCAAAGTACAGTTCCTGTTGCTGTCACCTTTGGCGATATTGTCTAAGACATGTGGCATAAATATAGGTTGGAAGGGAAGCTTTTACGTTAATTTAAACCAGTTACAGATCATATTATTTATAACTTCTATTTCTTTCTATGGCCATTTCTTGCCGAAATATGGTTTATCGAGAAAATAAAACAATCATGTTGACAACATTGCTCGAATTGCTGATTCATGAGAAAGAGGGTGTCATTTTCAAAACAGTTGGAGAACACCACATAAACAGGTTTCTCTTTCGCTTTCAGTGGCGTGTGTCTCATGAGCGTAAACAAACGAACGTTTCGTGTTGGTGCCTGAATCTGCTAGTGACACATTTTGTAACTTAAACTCACAGTATACTTTTTTATCAGCTCGTTCAACATTAAAGTTAAATACGCTTTGCAACTGCTGTAATGTAATCAACCAATCCAACCTTTTGACATATGTTAGGCCCTTACAACGTCTACCAAATAATACTTTTAACATGGGAAGCAAAATAATAAAAAATAAACCAAATGATTTGCCCGCTTCACAGGTATTGTTCAAAATTGTTTCTCACCTACAAGTTCACACTTCTTAACCAATTACATCGACTCTAGTATTTCCTCTGCAGCCAGATAAATACCTTCTCTCAAAGGTTCGTAATCGATGTCTTGTAAACACTGTTTTTCATATTGGACGACTGAAAGCATTCCTTCCATTTTACACTGTTCTAGTATAGGCGAATAGCTTGCCAGTTATACATTTTATATCGCCAAAACATTACATCATCCTTTCGTCGTGTTTGGATTAAAAAGCATGTGGAATACAAAACCGCTAGTCACCCTTCAGATAAAGGATGGGAGTGAGGTGGATTATGTTTTGTTTCCGTCTAGAAACTAGTTCAGATCGCGTGAGCTATCTCGACCTCTTTCCAATGTTGTCGAGTTTTACAGAAACATTACGTCAAAAAAAAAAAGGTGTTCGGGATATCCTTTTGAGTGATTAATTATTTAAAAATCCTCCGTGATGTCACAAAGTTACTACCAAAGTTATGTCAGAAATAGATTACTTTACTCATCTCATAAGTATTAAACTATTACCTTCATACATTATCGTTGAATTAAACATCTAATTTTGAAAAAAGTCTATCTGTTTTTGGTTTTGTTCTGTTTTTTTTTTTTTTGTTTTTGTTTTTTTAAAGGACTGGTCAAAGAACCAAATGCTATTACACTTTTTTGTTTGTAATACTTCTGTGAAGCACACATTATAAGGAATGTAATGAGCCCCTTTCCACCCGTATAGTGCTACCAGTGATACGATTAGTCAGTCTCGCTTGTGCGAGTGGAGAGGCAGGTTGCACTGTGTGCTTAGCTCCGTGACCTACTTTATTTCTGTTACCGCTGTTGCTACGTGTCATTTTACACAAGCTTTGTTTGTGTATAAATTACTAAAAATCGACATTTTCGAAATTAGATTCGAGTTTCTTGGTATCAAAACATGTTTGTAGAAAGGAAGAATACTTTAGTAGTGACCTTTGTGGAGCGCGATGTTCCAAAGCCTTCGCCGTATGAACTACACGAATGGATTTACGATGTTTTTCGTTTTGAAGAAGATGATTTAGAGATGATTCAGCTAAATAATTATACCAGACAACTATATATCCAATGTAAAGAAGAGATGAAAGTCAAAAAAGCCATCACGGACACCAACGGTGAGTCAATTTTTATTCATAGTAATGGGCAGAGAAGCAAGGTTACGATCACAACTGCAGGACTAGGATTTCGTATTGTGAAACTGTACCATTTACCGAAGGATCTCAACCCAGAATTTATTAGAAAGCAACTGGAAACTTATGGTACGGTGATATCATTGACTATGGATACTTGGGGTCCCCATCTTAGATACCAAATTAGTAATGGAGTACGAACAGCAAAGATGGATTTGCAAAAGCATATTCCATCATATATAGATATTGCTGGAGTTAAAAGCTTTATAAGCTATGAAGGTCAACCTATAACGTGTGCATTGTGTAACGGCACGGGACATTTACGTACCACATGTCCAAGAAGAAGGGTAATTACACAGACACCACGCACCACAGACGCTCCCACGTGGTCGCAGTTAGTACAGGGCGAGTTCCCCATTAAACGGGTACCGCTAGATATTGAGAAGGTAACAGTTGTGCACTCGACAGAGATGTCAAGTAATACGCAGGAGCAAGTCACTATGTCCGATTCGTCCGGAAAAGATAGTGCTGTCGAAAGCAAAATACCATGTAATTTGATTGCAAAAGCGGATGTGACTTTGTCTCATTCTACAGCCTTTGCTGATGCTGGCATGGAAACGGATATGGTAATGTCGACCTTATGCGCTGTAATGATGGAAGAGGAACACTCCGAGGAAGAACCTGACGCTGTAAATATTGCGCCGAATGCCGGTACAGCAGGCCTGCAAAATAGTGATATAAACATACTGAGCACCACGACTGATAGCGCTTCTTGTAGTAGCCGTGACCCCCGTATAAAAAAGAGACGCACGGAAAGTAGCAATGGTGGACTCACCTCTGGTAGCAGAAAGAAAGAGAAAACGCGTGCATCCTTTGAGAGTGAGTCAGCTGAAAACACTTCCCTGTCATGATACGCTATCTTTTCTTTCTTACTTGCTTGTTATGCATTTTCTTCTTCATTTTCATGTCTTATACACGAATTTATGCTTCATTAAATATTAATGGTATTCGCAATGCCACTAAGCAACAGCTCTTGAAGAGTTTTATTTACAATAATGATATTGATATATTGCTATTACAAGAGGTAAACATAGACAATTTCAATTTCCTTGGTCCTCAATATAATTATATTTGTAATGTGGGTGACGACAATAGGGGTACAGCGATAATATACAGAGCTGCTTTGAACATAACTCATCAAGAGTTGCATCCTAGCGGACGAATTTTAAATATTATTATCGACAACGATACCTTAGTAGTTAACGTTTATTTGCCTTCTGGCTCCAACAAACGGCGTGAACGTGAAGCCTTTATTGACGCTCATATGCCATTCTTTTTCCACCAAAGATACAGCTATTTGTTACTGGGTGGCGACTTTAACTGTGTATTACATGCCAAGGATCAACGAGGGCTATATCATCCATCTCCTGCGTTACAACGGCTTTGTAGTGAATTGCAATTGACTGATACATGGGAATTGTTACATGGTAATACAGTATGCTACACGTATTATCGTCATAATTCAGCATCACGACTTGATAGGATGTATGTCAATGCACTTCATAGAAACAACATTCGGAGTGCTGCTGTTGTTGCTACTGCAGTGACCATCACGCTCTAATTGTTAAAGTAGCAGCAACCACCCCTTTACCCAATTTTGGCAGAAGTTACTGGAAATTAAACAATGCTCTCTTATATAATGATGAAGTGCAACTACAGTTTCGTATGATTTGGGATAGCGTTACCCTCAGAGCGAATAGATCTCGCTACAATGATCTTCTGCCGTGGCTTTTGATTTATAAGCCTGCCATACAGTCATTTTTCAAATTTGTTGGTAAAGCTAAGGCAAATGAACGAGCTACCATGCTACATTATTACTATGCGTTATTACATGATTTGACAGGACAACAGCATGCCGGCAATGAACTTACTGCCAGACTGTCAGCGATTCGACGAAGAATTAACAAAATTCAAGAATCAATTATGGATGGTATACAGGTACGATCCCGCGCATTCTCTATTACAGACGATGAGCGCGCTGCCTTGTATCATGTGGCTTCGGAGAAGAACCGACATCAACGTAAATTCATGTCTGATATTCTCACTCATGATGATACTCCACTACACACCACATCTGAGATTCTCAGAGGGGCCGAGGAGCATTTTCGAAGGCAATATGGACAACGCCTTACTCTTAATTCCTCTAAAGAAGTCCTCTATAAAGCTATTGACCGAACTTTAGTTGATGTAGACCCAGATGGTTTGGAAGCACCCATTACTATGGATGAACTTCGAGAGGCAATTTTTAAGGCGAGTAACAATTCTGCACCAGGACCGGATGGAATTAGCTATAAATTCTACAAAGTATTTTGGCCCATTATTAAAGACCGCATGTTACAGTTGATGAATGCCATTTTTGAAATGCGCGAAAACTTGTCAGGATTAAACGAAGGCATTGTGATCTTAATTCCAAAACGTCTTAGGCCCCGATACTTTACCAGCTATAGGCCAATTACGCTGCTGAATACTGATTTTAAGATTTTTACGAAAATTATAGCGAACAGACTGCGCCAAGTACTGCCAACATTGATTGGTCCTGAACAAACCTGTGGAATTCCGGGTAGAAAATTAACCCATAACTTGGTACAACTACGTGATGCAGTTATATATATGGAGGAACATCCTGAGGAAGAGGCAGCTCTTTTGTCACTGGACCTTGAGACGGCATTTGATAATGTAGATCATGACTACTTATTTGGTGTCTTACAGTGCATGAATATTCCTGACCACCTCTTCACTGCCGTTAAATTAACATACACCTCTGCCTACTCCAGGATACACATAAATGGATATTTCACTAGGCCTATTCCTATTTTGAGTGGTATACGTCAAGGATGCCCCTTGTCTATGTTGTTATTTACAATTTGTACTGAACCGTTGGTTCGAATGATGATGAAACATGTATTTTCAGCTGCTATGTCGACAGGTTTACTCACTATAAAGACCTATGCCGATGATATGATCTTGTTCCTCCGTCATAGGCAACAGTTGTATTTGCTCCCTCACATATTACAAGTTTATGAACACGCATCTTCTGCGAAGATTAATTATCAGAAATCCTCATTACTACCTTTTGGGAGATGGCCTAGGATATTAACTCTGGCGGAAATACCCATCAAGGACCACGTCACTGTTCTAGGCCTCCAAATTATATCGAATGTCTCTGAAATGATAAGTTTAAACTGGACATCTTTACTACATCAAATCCGCTACACTTTACACCACCACCAAAGTAGAAACCTCAATATACTTCAAAGAGCCTGGTTTGTTAACCTGTTTGCATTGTCTAAGTTATGGTATCTGGCACAAGTACTACCCCTGCCAACGGAGATATCCCAACGCATTGAATTAGCAGTGTCCTATTATATGTGGAGTGGCCATATGTACAAGGTGGCGAAGTCTCAACTCTGGCGTCCCATCACTAGTGGAGGTCTCGGACTAATGGCAGTATCTGAAAAGTGTTCAGCGTTGTTGATTAAAACGTTGTACAATCTGGGACTATTAAAGGACAATAAACAACTTCAGTCCAGTAATGGAAACCTAATGCGTCATGCCATTTTTCGCCGAACGGTGAAATGCATTGCCAGTTTACCTCAGAGTTATTTTTCTGGAGGTCCATTTCCTACTACGAAGCAGCTGTATCGTCATCTTCTGTTGAGACGCTCCTCTACTCCTACTATAGAGGATAAATATCCTAACATACCGTGGAAGAATATCTGGCGGGTTTTTCGATACACCGAGATTTCGACGGACTGGAAGGCCTCCGCCTACAAGATCCTAAATGCCATAATACCCACAGCAGAAAAACAATATCGACATAATATTTGTAATTCGCCATATTGTAACCGTTGCCGCAATATTGATACCCTTCATCACCGGTTCACAACCTGTATTCCTGAAACTTGGCAATGGATCAAACATAAAATCCGCTGCATTACTATGTCGGAGAACCCCAATACTATTAATAGGGCTATCTTACAACTCGATATACAGATTCCGCGTTATGTTTTTGCCCAAGTATGGCTTGTAATGGGGTATCTCCATTACATGCTGAAAGATCCCGCTCCAAGCGTGCGAGGTCTCGAGACCTTTCTGAGAGACCACCGGACACGACTAAAAAGGAAAAAATGTGAGACACTGTTGTTAATCGGCCATAACTTAGATGTTCTCTCTCTTTAAGAAGGGGCTTTTGTAAAGAAGAATTTTAATTTTTAAATGTATTTTCTTTACGATTAAGTTTTCCTAATAAAATCCCCCCCAAAAAACAGGAAACGGTGCAAGTGTAGGACAGTAAAATTTAGAAACTTTGAATCAGGCATTCGACCCACATACTCAATCAAATACAATCTATAAGACAATAAAACAGACTTTTAGAAATTTATATACATTCAGAAGAGAAAATTAATACTGTAAAGAAACATGGAATTGTCAAAATAATATAAGAATTATTGTAAATCCTTTTGAGATAGATGTTATCTAATCCTTTTTAAAAAAATACTTGTATGTGCTAATGAGTTGTGGAGGAGACGGAATTTGTACACTATTGTATGAAAATTGAAAGAGTAAATAAACAGAAAAAAAAAAAATTAGGAAGTATCTCGTTCCCGCCAACCTAGAAAGATGCTATTATTTTAACGAAGATAGTTTTGCTATTAGTCTCTATA
The DNA here is from genome assembly GCA_030765065.1 of Deroplatys truncata. NCBI lineage: Eukaryota > Metazoa > Arthropoda > Insecta > Mantodea > Mantidae > Deroplatys > Deroplatys truncata. Next base: position 67,538,066 of record CM060984.1, read on the forward strand.
TTTTTACTTTCTCTACTACGTATAGTAAATAGGAAGTATTGTATTCCACCTAAAAATTCGATACCGAGATTTCACCGGAAATACATGTTTTGAGACCGCCTGAATCCAAAAAAGCATTCAATTTTCTCAAAAATGGCTCTAACGATTTTGATTAAAATATATATTTAAGATATTTTCATGAAAAATAAAATGCATATCTCGAATTTTCTGGAAATGTCTCCAAAAGTATTCTTCATTGTGAACGACTTTTGCATAACTGCTAAACCATAAGAGATAGACAAAATTTTACTCCACATAAAATGTAGATCGCGTTAAAATAAACAATTTATGTCATATACATTTTTTTTTGTTGGGTGAACCATTTTCGAGATATTGCTTGTTATTCCCTTAAATTTTCCAATACTTATACTTTTTCTCAAATTCGTTATTCATTTTTTTTATCTTGGTAAAAGAGAATGGAATACTCCACATAGCAACCAGCTCTTAAAATATTTGACTATCGCTTAAAGCCTGCCAATTCCCCTTGCATCTACAAGAAAATTAGTAATAAGATTAACATCTCGATATCTCGATTAACATGAAACATATGGAGAATAAGCGTTTGTAAAAATAGTTTGTACAAGAGTAGAGAAAGTCATGTGAGTGTAACATATCACATTTTTTTTAGTAAGGGGGTTCCAGCCCAAAACTCCTCCCTAGCTACGCCTCTGTATTCATATTGAGAAATGTGAGCGCAGTGGTTTCGTTTCCCACTCTTGTTTTGAGGTTTCGGGGTTCGATTCCCGGCTCTGTGGTAGCGATTTTAAGTCGGCCCTATCCTCGCCTCCACCTCTGACTTGCTCATGTAGAGTATCCTCAAGGCCAAACGTGGTTCGAAGTCCACGGTAAAAGCTGTAGGTCCTCTCATTCCACCGTCATCCTTATCATCACCCTACCATCGGAGGTAACGTATTCCACCCTCTGGGTGCCTCCACCTCAGAAATGGATCAGTCACCGCTTGGTAGATAGAGGTAACTCCGAAGGTCATAGGCCACAAATGGGGAGCGTAGGAGACAACGATATTGAGAAATGTTAGAAAAAGAAATTTAAAATTAATGTCGACAAAGGAGGCTAAGATGACCTTGCACAATACAATGACAATCGAGTAATTTGTTTTCTTTATTTTTGTAACTTATGAAACAAGTATAAAAGTGAACAGTGATTACAGATACCTTACTTCTAATCATAGTGATGGTTTTCACAAATGAGGAGGTTTTGATATGTTGATAGTACTGAGCAAATGTCCGGGCTACAGAGCGTATGTGGCTGAGATAACCTCAATGTGCTGCTTGTTCACAACTGCAGACTACCCACACCTCATACACATAATATGATTTCCTCCTTTAAAGGGAATGAGTCAATAAAGACGTTTCCTACCAAAGATATTTGGGTAAAGTTCTTTGTAACGTTATCCTATTTCAGACTACAATGTTACGCTAGTAATCCCACTTCCGGTTATGGATGATTAATGAAACTTTAGTTATAAATATTTTGGTATTGAAAATTTCAAAGTCGTATTTTCAGAAATAAATTACTGTTACGGGTGGTCTGGTTCACTCTGTAGCCATAAACTCATCACAAATTTTATTTTTCTAAAATTATATTTTGTCAGTGTGCAATGCAAACACGGGTAATTGAAATTGTATCTGGGATTTGGAGCAGGATGAGTCTATTTGAAACTACAGATGTTTAAATCTTTGTTGGTTTATTTCAACCAATTTTTGCTATTACCTATGTACGTAGGAGTAAATAAAAACCCAGAACAATTTTTGTAACTTATGCATAACGCATTCTGCATTTTTCAGAAGGATAGAAATCACAAAAATTGTGTTGCGAGGAACATTTTAGAAACATGAAAATATGAGAAAAAGGGAAAAGCCAGAAAACAACTTTAACTTCATTTACCTACTAACTTTTGAACACTCATTACTTCTTCAGAAACTCTCAATCCTCCACTGAATTTTCAGTATTTTGTTGCTGATTCTGCTTACCTTAAACATTCTAAGTGCACATCTTGCATGAAATTAAAGAATAGGGTACGTTTTAATGTTTAAATACCAGACTCTGAATGTTTAAACTGGCTACTGTACATTGAAAAATGCTCTTATAATAAAACTAAAAGTAGAGTAGTTTTGGGCACAGAATGACCAAAATAAGGAAATATCAGCTCTATGTTCCCTCAATACCTCCCAATATCGCGCAACGGAGCGCAGGATTATTTTGACGCACTTTCATCAGGCAACAGGCGGTCTCCTTTACTTTTAGATTTACCGCAGCACTCCCCATCGTGAGAAACACTGATTAGCAATAGAATTTTAAAAATGGCAAAAATATAAAAATTCGAACAAATAATTACGAATATTTCGGAAATAGCTAAAGCAAAAAAAAAACAGTTATTTGAAATAATTGTGTTTCCAACAGATCTACATTGTTGTGTAATAAGATATCGTCTATCTCTTATAGTGCACCCGTTATATCTAAAGGGTCTTTCAACAAGAGTGTCCAATCTTTAACATGTAATAGCTTCCGTTGTTATTGAGTTACAGAGTCATTGTTTTCATGTGGTTACAGTTATTTTTGACAAATAGCCACGGAACTTTACAGCATTCAGCAACGCGTGGAAATTGTGAAAATGTATTATCAAAATGGATCATCTGTTCGCCAAACCTTCCGTGTATTGCATGAAGTTTAGGGTGTGCATAATCGTCCCTGCGAGAGAACGATTCGGCGTTTGATCGATAAATTTGAAAGAAGTGGATCTGTCAGCGATCAAAGAATGCCTGTACTTAATCGACGTAAGTGCTCCAACAAAAACATATGCACCGTTCGTGAGAGTGTACGCGAGAACGGAAACAAATCAATTGCTCGTCGAGCGCAAGAATTGGGGCTTTCGCCGACCACAACTTGGCGAATCCTGCATCTGGACTTGAAGTTTCACGCTTACAAAATGGTGTTAACCCAAGAACTAAAGCCCAATGACCATAGGTTGCGCCGTGTATTCCCTGTCTGTGGTATGAACCAATTGGAAGATGTACCGGCTTTTTGTCGAAAAATCATCTTCAGCAACGAAGCCCACTTTTGGATGGATAGTTATGTTAACAAACCAAATTGCCGCTATTGGAACAATCACAATCCAATGTAGATTCAAGAACGACCATTTCATCGCCAAAACATTGCTGTGTTGTGTGGATTTTGGTATGGTGGAATCATTGATCCATATTTTTCCCAAGAGAAACTCTAACTGTCAATGGAGAAAGATACCGGGCTCTTATAAGGGACTATTTTTGGCCTCAATTGGATGGTATGGATCTCAGAAATATCTGGTTCCAGCAAGATGATGCCACATGTCATACTGCTCTCGAAACAATTGATCTTTTGAAGGAGAAGTTCAGAGGTTTCATCATTTCCCGTGGTGGTGATGTTAACTGGCCCTCAAGGTCATGTGATTTAACGCCGTTGGGTTACTTCTTGTGGGGTTATGTTAAATCTCGAGTTTATGTCAACAAGCCAGAAACAGTAAATGATCTTATGAATAACATCACGCGTGTTATTCGTGAAGTTGGATCTAATTTACGTTCTTCTGTCGTTGAAAATTGGGTCAACCGTATACGCGCAACCCAACGAAGTCGCGACGGTCACTTAACTGATGTTCTCTTCACACGTAATGACATTAATTAAGTTCCAAAATAAAAAGAAAATAAACCTCGATCACTTATAGAAAGTGTTTTATTTAAGCTCAAAGATAGGACACTCTTGTTGAAAGACCCTATACCTACGTGGTAGAGAAAGTAACAATGACACTTTTAATACATTTGCTTTCAGCACCGATGTTGGTCCCAACTGTCGCCGAGGATAGCGCCTGTGACTATAGACTGGTTGGTTAGGTTGCACGCATGTTTGACAGTGGCCGGGTATAATTATTATACAAGTGCCGCGATGGAATCCGAGTATGCAATTTGATTTATCTCACTTCAACAGCCAACACAGACGTATTCGTTTAAATTTCCTCTATGATCGCTTTTACCAGCTAGAGTTTGAATTATCTATTCGTTCAATTCTGCTTTTGATTGCAAATCAAGGGCACTCTTCACTTTCTCTACTACGTATAGTAAGTAGGGGAAGTATTGCATTCCACCCAAAAATTCGATACCGAGATTTCACCGGAAATACATGTTTTGAGGCCACCTGAATCCAAAAAGAGCATTTTTAGAAAAGGTCCGTGCGTGTGTGTCTGTTTGGATGTGTGTCTGAGTGTCTGTGAACAGCATTACTCAAAAACGAAAAGTCGGATAAACACAAAACTTGGTATTTACGTTCAGTAGCTTTCAAAGATGAGACGTGAAGATTTTCAAGAAAATCCCTCCACACCAGACTACTCTTAACGGGAACATTTTTCGAAAACTTTGATTTTCTCAAAAATGGCTCTAACGATTTTAATTAAAATATCGTATGTTTATGGTAAACCGTAAGAGATAGATAACATTTTTGTACACAAAAAATGTAGATCTCGTTAAAACACACAACTTATGTCATATATATCCTTTTTGTGGAGTGAACCATTTCCGAGATATTCCTCGTTATTGTTTTGAATTTTCCAATGCTTATACTTTTCTCAAATACGAATTCGTTATTCATTTTGTTTATGTCCTGGACATACAAAGAGAATGGAATACTCCACATAGCAACCAGCTCTTAAAACATTTGACTATCGCTTAAAGCCTACCAATTCCCCTGGCACCTACAAGAAAATTAGTAGTAAGATTAACATCTCGATATCTCAATTAACATTAAGTATATCGAGAAAAGTGTTTGTAAAAATAGTTAGTACAAGAGTAGAGAAAGTCATTGAGTGCAACACATAAGATTTTTTACCAGACAAATTTTTTTGCCTCATCTCAAACATTACTTTTCTTTACTTACTTTCTTGTAAAATACATTATATAATTCGTTCAGTAGTAGCTTTTGACAGTTGGGATGCTTCCTCTGTTTGGATATCTTTATTACATTATTTTATTAACAAGGTTGCGCTGTTTTAATTCATTCCCAATTTTGAGTGTGCTTAGCGAGTTTTAGAAATAGGCGACTATTGAAAGATGCTTTAACAATATCTAAGCACTTCACCTGGCATGCGATCGTATACTTTTGTAACATTTGTGTTCATTTATACTGACGATTTTTATTAATTCATCCATTCATGCTATTTCAACTTCATTCAAGGTATCTGCGAGATAAAATTATTTATTTATTTACATGAGTAGGTATGTTGCTGTGTTGGAAAAGCCTAAACGGGCACAGCATCACCCACAAACGTCACCACCCCCTTCCCTGCGTTAGCAATAACAGTAATTATTATTCCGGTGCATTGTGACGTTAGAACCCCCCCCTTCCCCGCACATGCTCGACTAATTAGAGCGATTACACTTCCACCACGCAGCTCGTATCACACGTCCATCCCTTTAAGCCCCGAAAATGAAACGTGAATTTATTTGCACACATTGTCAACACTCATTATTACGAAATTTTCGAGCTGTATGTTTCGGGAAGGGCCCCATAACGGTGGTCGTGATATCATCACTGGCGTTAAGGTCGACGCCACCGTTATTCCCTGTATACCGCATCGACCTTAACGGCGCGACGGCCTCGCGTGTACAGTGTTTGGAAACCTGGTCTGGGATGAGGTCAGCGGTTTCTAACCGCACTCATTTTATTGCGGTTTTTGAAATGGAGCTACAACAAAGCCAATGTATTTTTAGTTAGGCACATCATGTGCCATTGGTATGCGGTTCTGATATGGTTAGAATGATGTCCAACTGCCGGGAAACTGCTTTGGTGTAACAGGTGCCTAACCGCCCCACAGGTTAGGTGCGAATTCTCACTTTATACAGAAATATAATCTTCAACACAAAAAAGCTGAAAAATAGGGTCTTCGTATTGCAGCTAGGTTTGTAAATACTTCTGTGATACATCAAAATACAACCATGTTCCCTAGAAGAATATCAATAAATACTTATTATACACCATAAATTTTAATCAACTAAATGAGAGAATTATATTATCACACATTTTTCTTGTTCTTCAAAGAATTACCGTACTCTTTGTAGGACACACACCCTCAAGGACTTACAAGCCAATGCCTTGGATCAGTAGTCATTAAGGGGCAAACAAAATTTGGATCATAGCATATCCAGGATGGGTGATCAGCCCAATGTCTTGTGTCAGTAGTCTGTCGAGGAGCAAGCAAACTCTGGATCATAGCATATCCAGGATGGGTGATCAGCCCAATGTCTTGTGTCAGTAGTCTGTCGATGAGCAAGCAAACTCTGGATCATAGCATATACAGGATGGGTGATCAGCCCAATGTCTTGTGCCAGTAGCCTGTCGAGGGGCAAGCAAACTGGATCATAGCATATCCAGGATGGATGATCAGCCCAATGTCTTGTGTCAGTAGTCTGTCGAGGGGCAAGCAAACTCTGAATCATAGCATATCCAGGATGGGTGATCAGCCCAATGTCTTGTGTCAGTAGTCTGTCGAGGAGCAAGCAAACTCTGGATCATAGCATATCCAGGATGTGTGATCAGCCCAATGTCTTGTGTCAGTAGTCTGTCGAGGAGCAAGCAAACTCTGGATCATAGCATATCCAGGATGTGTGATCAGCCCAATGTCTTGTGTCAGTAGTCTGTCGAGGAGCAAGCAAACTCTGGATCATAGCATATCCAGGATGTGTGATCAGCCCAATGTCTTGTGTCAGTAGTCTGTCGAGGAGCAAGCAAACTCTGGATCATAGCATATCCAGGATGGGTGATCAGCCCAATGTCTTGGGTCAGTAGCCTGTCGAGGAGCAAGCAAAGTCTGGATCATAGCATATCCAGGATGGGTGATCAGCCCAATGTCTTGTATGGCGGTGAAGAAGAGAGAAATGAAATGTAGTGATGATAGGAAAATTCGCGGATCAAATTATCCAATTGGCCTAGCGACCGAGGAAGACCGCGAAAATACCTTCGGTCAGATTGGTCAGCCCCGGAGGTTTGAACCTGGGACCTCCCGAATGCGAGTCGCACAGGTTACCATGGCGTTACCTCACTCGGTACACATTTTCCATAAAATTTAGTAATAAAATCAAGTACTTAATTGAAAAGGATTGAGACTGTAAATATACAGGGTGGACCATTTAAGTTGAGACTGTACAATATCTCCAAAACTAAGCGTTGTAGAAAGAAATGTCTTTGATAAAAGTTACTTGATATTATGGGGGGGAAGTAAATGACATTAGATATGTTTTATTTGGAGGGTGTTATGATGGTAATTTTAGGGTCAATTTAAGTTTTTTAAATGGGCACCTACAATTTGTATGTTGTTTTCTCATAATAAAATGGTTTATAAAAAGCTGTTTATTTTTGGTTCCCAATTATGAAACGTAACTTGACCCTCAAACGACCGTTCATGGATAGTCCAACCATTCATTGCCCTCTTCGTGCACAGTCATTCAGAATTTTCATTGTTACTTACGTTGGTGTAAGAACTATTGCAAAGTGTTTTACACAAATGTTGTTTAGTTTTTTTTATGAGTGACAAAACAACATAAAAAAGGTAGGTTGCCATTTAAAAAAAATTAAATTGACCCTAAAATGACCATCAGCGTCCTCCAAATAAAACACGACTAATGGCATTTACATCCCCCCATAAAATCAAGCAACTTTTATTAAAGACATTTCTTTCTACAACTCTTAGTTTTGGAGATATTGTACAGTCTCAAATGAAATGTCCCACCCTGTATATGAAACCCCAATCATTTCATAACAAATAAAAAAAGTCTTTAATCATACCATCACCAATGGTATACGAAGTCAATGGAATCATTTGCACGTATTATATGTTTAATAGTGAAGAAATATTATCAGTTTTAAAAGTACCTTAAGTAAAGTAGGTATTTTACATGAAGACAGAAAATATTTATAACACACCAAAGACGCATCGAGTTTCTTCTACCCCTGAATACACATGTGAACCTTTTGTAGCCAGATAAGGATTTTGGCGAATTTCTTAGGAATAGCAAAGAAGGTGAAAATGTGCTCCTTATGACATCCGAGGTGAACGTACGAACGGTCTTGCTTTAAAAAAATCTGATGTGTTACACTCACATGACTTTCTCTACTCTTGTACAAACGTTTTTTACAAACGCTTATTCTCCATATGCTTCATGTTAATCGAGATATCGGGATGTCAATCTTATTGCTAATTTTCTTGTAGATGCAAGGGAAATATGGTAGCTTTTAAGCGATGGTCAAATATTTTAACGCTGGTTGCTATTATCGTATACCTCATATATTTAGTAATTATTTACAACATTCCATACCAGAGGAGGCAAGGTCTCTGGTGGTGCTGGAAGAGCAAAAAAGAGTCAGGCTGGAGTTGGCAAGAAGAAAGCAGCCTCGAGCAACAAGAAAGTAATCCATAAGGATTCAGAAAAGGGAAAAGGTCGTGGGACAGGAGATGAGGCTGAGAGCAGCACTTCTGCACCTACTTCGGTAATGCTAAACAAAAATGGTAATACGCCCTCTGGTTACCGAATCGAAGGTTGGCAGTTTATCTGAGAGTAGGGGCGATTCAGGAGAAGCAGTGTGTCATTAGTGGGGGATATGGCGTTAGTGACGCCAAGCTTAGCGTGGGTTTTTCTTAGCATTCTGTGACTAGTCTTCGCGTGAGCTGGACGGATAACTGTCTACGACATGGCGTCCTCGCCCGGCAGACACATGGGGTAAGACATTATTATAATAAATCTACTAGTTGTCCATTCCTTTGCAGTTTTTAATTATGATAGTAGAATAGAATCCTTGCCTCTCCCTTCAGCCAGGAATTATGTTGTGAATCTAACTTTAGCTGCGTCCCTCGTCGTTGCCTCTTAAATTAACGTTCTTTGTTTGATTAACGATCCCTCTCATAAGCGAGTAGCTCTCCCCTGAAGTTAAATAAATAATTAAATGTGAGGTACACGACACTATGTGGCGCATTCCATTCTCTTTGCATGTCCAGGACATAAAAAAAATGAATAACGAATTTGAGAAAAAGTATAGGTATTGTAAAATTTAAGGGAATAACAAGCAAAATCTCGAAAACGGTTCATTCAACAAAAAAATGTATATGACACAAATTCTGTATTTTAATGCGATCTACATTTTTCGTGTAGTAAATTTTTGTCTATCTCTTATGGTTTACCAGTTATGCAAAAGTCGTTCACAATGAAGAATACTTTTGGAGACATTCCCGGAAAATTCGAGATATACATTTCATTTCTCATAACAATATCTTAAACATATGATATTTTAATCAAAATCGTTAGAGCCATTTTTGAGAAAATTAAGATTTTCGAAAAATGCTTCATGTAAAGGGTAGTCTGGGGTATGGGAATTTTCTTGTAAACCTTCGTGTCGCATCTCTGGAAGATACTGAACCTAAATAACAAGTTTGGTGTTTATCCGACTGATCCTTTCTGAGTTATGCTGTTCACAGACACACAGACACACAGACACACACACAGACACGCACACACGGATATGTTTCCAAAAATGCTTTTTTTGGAATCAGGGGTCTCAAAACATGTATTTCCGAAAATATCTTCACACAGCCTGACTTCTGACTGGGACGCTAAAGTAAGTCAAAACATAATTCCAATCTCAGGGAGCGGAATGGTGATGAGAATGTTGGATAAATAGTAATTTTAATAGACAGTGAACCAGCTTACTCATTGTAATTCTTCATACCCAGCCTGAGATACAAAATGCTGCCGCAGAGTTACAAGAGAGGAATCGCAATTAGGAACGCACACCCATCAACTACGAGTTTCCTTTTCAACCAACTCTCCCGCCTAACCGACCCATGGCAGGATAACTTAGGTAAGACGGCAAACATTACAGGAAAACTAAATGTTCACTTTTTAAAACGTTTCAGATTACACTGTAAGAGTCATTGTTACAGGAAGTCAATTCTTCCAGTACTACTACTATAGTACAATGCCTTCGTTTTGTGCCAAGGCCGGGAATCGCGCGAATGCGTGCTCCGCATAGACTACTACACTCGGGGTTTTCCGTTCCGTAACTCCCGCGTTACTTACTCACGAGTGTTAGTAATACAGAATACCAATCTTGTTATAAGTGTTGTTGGAAGTGTGTCCATCTGCGTGAAGACATTCTTGACATCCTCGGATGAAATTACCATTCACACGCCTTAGTTCTTCTTGCGTATGTTCATAATTTCTGTTTTTATATTGTCTGCAAGTTCGTCTATGGTGAGGGGATTGTTCTTACTAACTTTATTTTTTAGCGTTTAGCGATCCCGTTGTTCTAAATTTGACAAAACATCTCACAGTGTCTCTCTGAATGGTTAACCGGGAAATTGCTGCTGAAATTGTCTACACACTGTCTACATGATTCAGTTTTTACGTATGTAACGTACATAAAAATACGATGTTCAAACGTAAATTTGTTGGCAGACATTTCCGTGGACTAATAAGGGAATAACATTCCTAAGGAATTCTCACACAACACATATATTGTCGAAACACTTCATAACACGAAGACAAAGCAACGACTGAGACAGTTCACAGCTGCTAAACGTACCCTTGACACGTCCTGCGCTGCTTCTGCGCAGCGGCATAATACCGAGGTCACTACCTTCTCGGCCGATACACATGTAAGGAGGTTATGGCCTTGGCATAAAACGAAGGCACTATTTTAGTATATTATGCAACAAGATAATGACAGTAATTAAGACTCGAGCATGTTTATGAAACGAGCGTCTTAATTACCATTATAGTCAAGCTGCAAATGACTGTTTTTGGTCGACATACTATAATTGCAAAACTTCGGGTTTTTACAAAAAGATCTTACCTTGTTAATGGTATGTAATTTAAATGCTGATCGGAAGGCAGCCACTGATAGGACCTTGAGCGTGTTTGAGAACAGTGCAGCAGATGGCAACATTGTTGAGTACACGCTGTATTTATAGATTTTTGCAGGTAACGTGAAAGCAACACATATTGAAGCAAAGAAAATGAACTCAATTGCAATGAACAGAATTTATTTTATTTTAAATACATATATTTCCTTGTTTATCTGGGGAATGGATCTCAGTGGAATGTTTGATTAAGTTGGGTTATTTGATTCTAGTGATAGAGCAGCTGCGCCCGCCGTCGAGTAAGATCACAATGAGTCGCTGAAGTATTATGAATGCCATAGCAGTTCAGTTATGTAACATGTAATCACCGTGTTATATTGGTCGACCAAAATTAGTTTGTACTTTACGATATTAGCGTGGTAAGGCATTATAACAAAATCGAGGAAACATTTAAAAAAATTCTGTTATGTATTTCAAACACACGTATTGCATGCTATTTTTGTATGATCGTAATCTATATAAAACGGTTTAACGTGTTTCTTCTGTGGTCAGTGGTCAGCTATGCCTTCTTAACCCAAAAGACGCAGATCCGATTCCAGGCGGTGGCGGAGGTACATTTCTTTAATGGAATCATTCGCTATCTTCTGCAGGGTCTGGAAGTATTAATTCAAGTGTGTTTCATGATTAAATGATTAAACCAAACGTTAAAATCTATAGAAGGTTACTAACACTATCAAGTCATATTTGAAGTTCTCTACTATAACAATAATTATAGGAATAGAAAACCCACGATCGTCTGTAATGATCAACGACTGTTTTCTTCGCCTAGAAAGGTCATGTTCATGCAAGAAAGAGCCATATAAGCAACGGCTATCATTAGGAGACATCTTCCTATAGTTCGGAATTTGACCAGGTAATTCCCCTGGCCTTAATTATGCATTATACATAGCCAAGGCTATGAGAGAAACAGAGGCCTCACAATCGGCAACTGCTCCTCAAAAGGGTAAAACAAACATAGGCTTCTATCAGCAAAGACTGCCTTGTCCTGGTTGAAAACGTTCCTTAAAGAGTTGAGACATGTTTGGAGAAATTAAACACCCTTATTACTTTCTCTACTACGTATAGTAAGTAGGGGAAGTATTGTATTCCATCCAAAAATTCGATACCGAGATTTCACCGGAAATATATGTTTTGAGGCCCCCTGAATCCAAAAAAAGCATTTTTGGAAGCATGTCCGTGTGTGTATTTGTGTGTATGCATGTGTGTCTGTGAATAGCATAACTCAGAAACGAACAGTCGGATAAACACCAAACTTGGTATTAGGTTCAGTATCTTCCAGAGATGTGACACGAAGGTTTTCAAGAAAATCCCCCCAACCCAGACTAGCCTTTACATGAAACATTTTTCGAAAATTTTAATTTTCTCAAAAATGGCTCTAACGATTTTGATTAAAATATCATATGTTTAAGATATTTTCATGACAAATGAAATGTATATCTCGAATTTTCTGGTAATGTCTCCAAAAGTATTCTTCATTGTGAACGACTTTTGCATAACTGGTAAAACATAAGAGATAGACAAAATTTTACTACACAAAAAATGTAGATCGCGTTAAAATACACAATTTATGTCATATACATTTTTTTATTGAGTGAACCATTTTCCAGATATTGATTGTTATTCCCTTAAATTTTCCAATACTTTTTTCTCAAATGGGAATTCGTTATTCATTTTTTTTATGTCCTGGACATACAAAGAGAACGGAATGCTCCACATAGCAACCAGTTCTTAAAAGATTTGACTATCGCTTAAAGCCTACCAATTCCCCTTGCATCTACAAGAAAATTAGCAATAAGATTAACATCTCGATTAACACGAAGCATATGGAGAATAAGCGTTTGTAAAAATAGTCTGTACAAGAGTAGAGAAAGTCATGTGAGTGTAACACATCATCTGTGAAAGATGGATGATGAAAGTCCTTAACATTTTCTTAGACGTGATAAGGTTTTTTCAAGTTAGAACTTTTTAAATATATTATATACTTATAGCTATATATGTTTTTAATTCTCAGTTGTCCATTAGCGGACTTTGGAGTCCAATTGTGAAATTTAGTGCCCTTAAAAATACGCTCTTATAGAAACAGCTTATCTATCTGTACGGTCGAGTGATCAGCGCTCTGGTTTATTATACCAGAGGTCCCGGGTTCGATTCTCGGGTGGGCGGGTAATTTTGCTTTCACCAGAATCATTCTCTATCCCCCGCAGAATCTTGAAGAGTGAATATGAGCGTCTTTAATAGTTTAAAAAATTATAAAACCAACTTTAAGAAAAACCCACAGTTCAGCGGGCAATAACACCACCTAAAGTAAAAGTCCCCGAAATGACCGAAGAAGTTAAAGGGGCTATACAAATGAAACAATTTTAAAAACATATTGGGAGATTTTTTGCATAGGTATATTCAATTATACCTATAAATAAAAAATATTAACTTTTCACTGTTGCAGTGTGTTTCTTCGATATACATATTCAACATCACATAATGGTAGATAAAAATTCGAGAAATGTTTTCACGTTTTATACCCAGAATCATCCGGTAAACAATACGTTAATTTTACATCTTATGAATTTAGTTGATATATTTTGAAAGATAATTAACTAATAGGAACATGCAACATAAAATATGCGCAAAAGGATTCTTTATTCAAAACTGGTGCTTTGTCTTGAACCTAAATTTTTAAAATGTCTCTGTCACTGTTAAAAGCAGGCATAGAAATTCTTCAGCAGTTGGCTTCAATTTACCTACACTCAAACCTTTGCACTACAAAGAATGCAAAACAAGAGAGGCCAAGGATAAGTGACAAACGGGAAAAAACGGGTGTGATTGCTGTCTGCACACGCCAAACGTATGTACGAGATATGGGAGTGGTTTGTTATCTACCCCGTCCAGTAACAGTTCAACCTTAGTTTCTTCCGTCCTGGCTTTAGTGCTTAGAAATTCCTATGCCTCGTGATAAATAATTTAAGGAGCACATATGTTTTGCTTACAAAGCCCTTAAGACTGACAAATCAGGCGAAGCAGTTATCAGAAACGTTAGACACAAAACGGTTTAAACACTTAAAGATTAAATCTACTAGAAATATATGTCGAAATGAAAATAAAACAAGAATTAGCTCCAACAAGGAAATCAAAATAAATGCTAAATCAGGAAAAAAGACATAAAGGCCAGGTTATATTAGACAAGATGTGTTCCCTATCCACAGACAGAGTTTTATGGTCAGTGATCACGATGCTTTATACATTTACCAGATTAAAGACTTTACTTTGCAGTGCACAGTTCTTTAGACACTTTACAAATATCCTTAAAGAGGATAAATGTGATTTAAGTCGGCCAGTAGAAAATGCAACTTTAAATATATATGTGTGTGTGTTACATTCATATGAATTTCTCTTCCCGTTCTTCAATAAATTATTCGTACTAAACCTTATTCTTCTAGCTACTCCATATTAATTGCGATAAACATTTGAAGAAACTGTTCTATTACATATTCCTTGAAGGTACAAGGGAATGCAGTGGGTTTAAGCGCAAATATTTTAAGAAGGGATTGCTGTATGGTGGCTTTGAAATTACGCTCTCTTTGCATGACTACGAGAAAGAAAACGAAGTCATTTTGTAGTTGAAAAAGTATAAAGTATTTGACAAATCAAGCCAGTAATAAAGAATACCTCGGAAATTGTTAATATCACAAACAAATATTTGGCATAAATGATATGATTTAACAGAGGTACATTTTGATGTATTAGGTTTTTGTCTATCTCTCACAGTTTACAAGTAATAATAAATCGTTCAGAATGCAGATACTTCACAGAATATTCCCAGAAAATTTAAGATAGGTATACATTACATTTATCATCAAATATCTTAAACATATAGTATTTTAATCAAAATCGTTAGAGCCATTTTTTGAGAAAGTTCTGAAAAATCTTCCATGTAAAAGGTAGTTTGGAGTAGGGGGATTTTCTTCAAAATCATCGTGTCGCATCCTGGAGGATGCTAAACTCAGCTTCTCATTTTTGAGTTATAATGTTCACAGACACGCACGGATCTTTTTCTACACATTCTTTCTAATCAGGGGCCTCAAAAATGTATTTCCGGTGAAATATTGACGTAGAATTTTTGGGTGGAATACAATTACTTCATCTTAACTACTGTATGTAGGTGGCAGAGAAAGTAAAAAGAAAGCTGTGTTGTACCATATAGAAATAATATTATTGACAGAAATAGCAAACAGGTTATCATCGCAGCATAAGTAAAACACATTCTACAATTGTTGTTGTTCACCAATGACACTGGGAATTAATTGATCTGCATCATTTTCCCTCTGGCTTCCCAATATAAAGTCTGTAAGTTATCACTTTTAAGGCCTTTATATTTGGCGAGATGTTGTTTGTTCAGGATGACATCTTCTTCACAGAGAGTGCACTTGGGTGTAGGTAGGCATCGTATCTTGTAGAGGTGTTCTGCGAGGCAATCGTGGCCAGTTGCCATCCTAAATAAGACCACTGCAGTCTTCCTTGGCATTTTTTGTATATCAACTCTACCTTTAATAGTTTTATAATCTTTATCCTTTAATTTATCTTCTTCATCAAGTCTCTGCTGTCTTTTGAAATGTTGTTTAATGTTATTTAATTGTTTATTTTTTTCTATTTGTCCTACAGGTTTTATTTGTTGTATTGCACCTTTCTTTGCTAATTGATCCGCATGTTCATTGCCCATAAGTCCAACATGAGCTGGGATCCTTGTAGAGTGACATGATTTCTAGGTTCAACTGCTTTAATTGGTTTCTATTTCTTTAATATTTCTTATTGTTTTATTATTGCAATTTACTATTCCACCTATGGCTGATTTTGAGTCTGATAAGATGACTATTTTTTGTTTTATGTATGGTCTATACAAATTGTTCTGTAATGCTGTTTTTATACTGTTAATTCTCCATCACAGTGGTTTGACGTTTCATCTAAGGTTAGATACTGTGCAAAATGTTTACAGTATACCCCTGCACCGGGATTTTTTTATTGATGAGGGATCCATCGGTATATATTCGGAGCCATTCTTTTTCTGGGTATCTTTCATTTTCCGTAGCTATTGCTATGGCTCTCGTTTCATCTGGTATATTGTTTTGTTTGTGTATTGTATATATCAGGTCATTCTGATATTGTATGTCAATATATTCTATTGGAATCGTTACCTCTGTTGCAATTATATTTGTTGCAATTATATTCTTGTATTCTAAGTTATTAATATATGTTCTGGAGCTTATTTGAGTTTTTAAATTACTTATAGTATCTGCTGTGTGGTACCACTTGTATCTGTTTCTATTGACTTGCAGTTTTTGTGCTAGAGTAATTGCTTTCAACTCATGTTCCAATTCTATAGCCATGTTTTTTGTGAAGCTTTGCAGTACTGTAATTGGTGTTGTTTTTACAGCTCCTGTTATTATTCTTAGTGAATTATCTTGGGAAATTTCTAGTTTACTTTTTAAGTCGCTTGTTTACTGTTGCTAGTAGTTCTCCTCCATACAATAGGTTACATTCTACAATTGTTTCAGACTGTATATTGTAATTTCTGAAGAAGATAGTAATAATTAAACCAATTACTATGTACAATATATAAAATGATAAGAGAAATCATCTATCACCTTAGCACTCGAGAGTAGAATAACTCATGGAGCTAGGTAAACTATTATTATAGAAATAAATACGAAAATAGGATAACGCTGTCCACAATAGAAAGCTCTTAGAAGCATCTGAGTTTTGGGGTGGGGAAGTGTTAAAAAGGACCAGATACAGATAAGCTTCGCTCTGTTAGCAAGTGGAAAGGTGAGGCAGCTATTTATGAACTATTTCTCATGGTCGTGCAAGAAGACAAGAGCTTTAATCGTAAGTATAAATAATGTCACATAAGTGGGTACATGTCCACTCAAAAACTCAGCCCTTGAAATCGTTCTGTTACCTATAAGCCAAACCTAATCGAAGAATTCTTGTGTTTGTGACGAGTAATTGCCCTGCAGTTGAGCTAACAACATCCACAGCGCTAACATCGTAAATGTAAACGAAACAAATTTGATTACTGATAAACCGCAAAGCCTTAGGCCCTATGCAGCTCCGTAATATAATCCTGGGATCCCTGGTGATAAATTTTACCCCCCATGTAAAATCATAATTCATCTTACCAAACTTCTTATAGATGCATTTAAAACTTATACGAAAACAAGGAAAAAACTCGGTTTCAGAACAGATTATCATCTTGAAAATAATTATTCCCTATGAAGTCTGTTACATTCGGGGATTTAATATCGATACTAACAGTAACTTTGAAAATGCGACCATATTTGAGATTTGTGTTTTTAACCTGCATTATACTGGGCCTTCGGTATAAAATCTGACCGCTTCCAATGTGTTTTGCGTCAGAGCTAATGCCGGCTGGCTTCCCCACTCCTCTCACTCACGACAGGCTTTCTGTCCTTCAGTTACCACGTAGTCATTAGCGGCAGTAGTCCACTTTCATTTGCTAATATGGGAAGGCAGTTATCTTTAGAACAGCGTATATGTCTTTATAAATGTTATTTTAAATACAAATTGGCTCGTCGCGTTCGTGAAGAATTCATGTTGTACGAGAAAGTACATATCAAGGATTACACACTAAAAAGTAACTTCAGGGTTACGATGGGGAATAATCTTATTTATTATTTCAGAAATCTTTTTTTTTTGTATCATTTTTCTGAACTTTTTATCATAGAAGTTTAACACCCACCATTGAATTAGGATCTTTTTGACCACCTCAAAGAATTTTACCTTTTAATGCTCTTCATATTCCTCTTCTTAATACAACTGTACTTTTGGCATCAGGTATTACTATTACATGAAGTCATCATGGACTATTAATAAATAATTTTAATCAATCCATTCAAGGATTAACATTTTAAAGTTTTCTGCACAATTGCCTCCTTTCAAAACTTCACTTCACGATCTTGTGAATAAATGTAAACTACTGATTTAGTGCAAAACAAGAAACTCATGCGAAAACGTACAGTGTTAACAGAAGAATCATTAGACGAAATTGGCGAAAATCTTGTAGTTCGCCTCCAAAATCAGTTCGGGTTTCAGTGATTTCTGCTCATACAACATTTGCTAAGAAAAGAGTTAATTTTGTTATATTTTATGTACAAGTTTACAGGAATATACACTTAAGCTGCGAAGAGAGATAGGTGGTACTGCCGGCTGTGGCATGTCGTGTTACCTAGACGCAAAACCCCGTGAAAGCGGTCAGGTTTTATACCGTAGACCTTGTACAAGTTGCTTTTAAGTTCATTAATTCCGTCCGTCCATCGACATCCCTGTAAACTGCCTATTGAAACTATTTGAATACCTACTGTGTACTAAGTAATATCCGCGTTTACATGAAAAGTGGATAAGATTTGGATACAATTCTTGTTTAGCTTTACCTACGATAACAATGAAGTAATTAAAGCAAGCCGGCTGTTACATAACGTTAATTTAGCAACACATAGTGAATGTGGCTATCTACTGAGCGTTATCCATAGCGTCATACACTGGGATGGGGTTTAGGATTTAGTTGAATTGAATCCCCGTGTCATATTGAATCGACAGATTCGTATAAAACAGAAGTAGTCTGAAATCAGCATAAATATTGTTTCAAGAAGACCCATTTTTCTTCCCACTGTTGAGACCTGAAACTAAAAGGTTTAACCCTTGAGGGACGGGTGTCCGTTTAGAACATCATGTTAGCTTTGCCTTTCAGAATGGGTACTGATTGATCCTAGGACGAAGTAACTGCAGGCGACAAAATTAAATATAAACATTTTTTTCCTTTGCCAAATAAAATTTTAAGTGCGTAATTCTTTGAGGTGGTCGTGCCCGAATGGCTTGACTGCTCAATATTGGAGTTCGATCCCAGCAACCTAAGCACAGATTTGTGACGGAGAAGTGGTGCTTGAGGGTAAATTTCTCTAGGTACTCCGGCTTCCCCTGGCGATCATTTCACCAACTTCACCAATATCATCATTCTCATCCCTCCTCTAATTTACTGTCACTAGTCCGAGATCAAGTGGAATGGTTCAGGTGGTAGCGTCTGAGGTACCGGCTTCGATTTCCACTGAAGCGGCCACCCTGAACTTGAGTTTTTTCGTGTTTTTTCCAAGTCGGTAGGTAGATGTTGGGATATACTAGGTATATAATAACACGAACTTTCCTGTCCCTCATTTCCCTTCATTTCGCTTCTTTTCATGTTAGAGGGTAGAAGGGTTAGGCGCTTTGGACGGTGATGTGCGGTGTATGCGGTGGGTATGCTATGAGAAGAGAATCATAGCCATGGAGCCTTCTGCCCAAATTTGTCCGTTAGAGTAGGAAGGGCATCGAAAGGGACCGAGAATGTTCAATCTGGAAACGTTAGGGATCCCGTTGCGCCTGCCGCTATCATATTTGGCTCCACTTCGTCCTCTCTCACATCATCCCTCCCTTCCTGCGCAATAGGCCCAACTTTGGTCGTAGTGCTGAAATTTTCTTTTGTTTCTAAACCATACTTCATGCTAATTCACCCCATTTGAATCCGTCATAGTATCAATTTACGTTGACAATGCAGTCTTTTTGTCGCTCAGCTGTTTTCATAAGCCAGAATAGTTTTAAAATATAAATATGTATATATTTCTACAATATAAGATCATGCAAAGAGTATTTTAAAATATAATTTGTAAAGCTTTTTTGTCAGACCATTTTGCAATACTGTAACTTACTTCCCACTTAGTAAATTAATAAATTATTACCTCATAGTGTCTGCTAGCATCATTTGTTTAAACTAGCTTTATTAGTTGAAACTGGTTGTGACAGTAAAATGCGAGGTTGCAGAGAGGCGCCATCTGGACGTCCGCTCACTGTAGTCTCCAGGTAGGTTTAGTGGATCAAGGTGAGCCTAGCTGGAAGCTGACATGATCCCTGTAGCGCTCTCTGGACCCGCTTAACAGGAGATTACGCGGACATCTCCTAACGCCATTACAGCCAATTTCGTCGTGAAATCATGCACACAAAATAATAGTTTCTCCATTATCGTCGAGCACCGAGCACCGGGCTTAAACAAAACGCACCTGGACTGGGAATACGCGGCCAAAACTGCTATCGTAATTATTGCTATGATTTGTATATCATTACGTTTTGTGATTTCGGGTTCAGTGCACCATAATGCGGCCATATGCATAAACAAACCAAAGCGATGTAGTGACCAACGATATGCGTTTATTGCATGCGCATTTAATCATTGTTTTCTCATCCTTTTGTTGGCTGTTTTTAATATTCCCTTTCTATGCTCGTCATTTAAAATTTCCCTGTCCTCTTTTTCTTTGTTTTAGTTTCTTCCTCTACTTCTCATTTGAAACGTTTATCCTCATGTCTTTATATTTATTTTTTCAATTGTCTTCTACGCAATGGAATATATTGGTATAATAGAGCTAAAAATCTGATGTGTTACACTCACATGACTTTCTCTACTCTTGTACAAACTATTTTTACAAAATCTTATTCTAAGTGTATTTCATATTAATCGAGACAAACATTTGCAGAAACGATCTTTTGACATGCAAAGATAATTACATTTTAAACATAGCGACCAGTTCTAAAAATATTTGACTATCGCTTAAGGCGTACTATGTTCCCCTTGTTTTGTATTTGCAAGCGCAATATAGAAATACAATAGCCTTTAAGCACATACATATCTCTTAATAGCTGGTTGCTAGGTGCAGCACCATTCCCTTTCCCACAGATTAATACTCTGCATATCCAACACAAAAAAATCTGATGTGTTACACTCACTTTCTCTACACTTGTACAAACTATTTTTACAAACGCTTATTCTCCATATGCTTCATGTTAATCGAGATAACGAGATGTTAATCTTATTGCTAATTTTCTTGTAGATCCAAGGGAACTGCTAGTCTTTAAGCGATAGTCAAATATTTTAAGAGCTGGTTGCTATGTAGAGTATTCCATTCTCTTTGCATTACCAGGACAAAAAAAATGAATAACGAATTTCAGAAAAAGTATTGGAAAATTTAAAGAGTTTTAACAAGCAATATCTCGAAAATGTTTCACCCAACAAAAAAGTGTATATGAATAAATTGTGTATTTTAACGCGATCTACATTTTTTGTGTCGTAAAATTTTGTCTATCTCTTATGGTTTACCAGTTATGCAAAAGTCGTTCAGAATGAAGAACATTTTTGGTGACATTCCCAGAAAATTCGAGATATACATTTCATTTGTCATAAAAATTTCTTAAACATATGATATTTTAAACAAAATCGTTAGAGCCATTTTTGAGAAAATTGTCGAATAATGTTCCATGTAAAGGGTAATCTGAGGTGGGGGGATTTTCTTGAAAACCTTCGTGTCGCATCTCAGGAAGATACTGAACCTAAGTACGAAGTTTGGTGTTTATCCGACTGTTCTTTTTTGAGTTATGCTGTTCACAGACAGACACACACACACACACACACACACACACACACAGACACACAGACACACACACGGACAAGTTTTCCAGGGTTGAGAGAAAGTAAAAATGAATAACGAATTCCCATTTGAGAAAATAAGTATTGAAATATTTAAGGGAATAACAAGCAATGCCTCGAAAATGGTTCACTCAACAAAAAACATGTATACGACATAAATTGTGTATTTTAACGCCATCTACATTTTTGTGTTGTAAAATTTTGTCTATCTCTTATGGTTTACCAGTTATGCAAAAGTCGTTCACAATGAAGAATACTTTTGGAGACATTCCCAGAAAGTTCAAAATATACATTTCATTTGTCATAAAAATATCTTAAACATATGATATTTTAATCAAAATCGATAGAGTCATTTTTGAGAAATATAAATTTTCGAAAAATGTTCCATTAAAGGGTAATCTGGGGTGGGGGGATTTTCTTGAAAAGCTTCGTGTCGCATCTCTGGAAGATACTGAACCTAAATACCAAGTTTGGTGTTTATCTGATGTTCGTTTTTCTGAGTTATGCTGTTCACAGACACACACGGACATGTTTCCAAAAATGCTTTTTTTAGATTCAGGGGGTCTCAAAGCATATATTTCCGGTGAAATCTCGGTATCGAATTTTTGGGGGGAATACAATACTCTCCTACTTACTACACGTAGTAGAGAAAGTAAACATTCAGAAAAAATTTATAGTTCCTTTTTTTAATGGTTTTAATTTATAGGCCCCTTTAACTTCTATGGTCATATTGGGGGCTGTGACTTGAAAAACAACTGATAGTGTTATCACCAGCCAGAGGGGTTTTAGTAAGTAAACCATCAAGTCAGGAACGCACCGAGGGTTGGTGGAAACGCGTGTGACCTTGCAGTGTTCTCTGTAAACAAATATGATTTACAGTTTCAAGACAACACACCCTACTTCGATAGCCGGTAGACTAGAATTAAGAAGTATTAAAAGGAAGATTTAGATTTGTGATATTCACATGACTTTCTCTACCCTCTAGCGCTTATTAATGGGTATACAAATTATTCTTAAGAAAATTTATTTTCCTTCTACTTCGTTTTAATAGAAATAAACCTTTCCGGAAATAGCTGCATGCCACATTTCGTTATAGATACAAAGGGAAGAGCGTTAGTCAAATGTTTAAGAACTGGACGCTATGTCTATTATGTTGACTTTAAAATTCATACTCTTTCAATTTCATCGCGAGAAATAACTGAAAATCGACATATTTGAAAAGAATGGATATGTATTGAACAATATGGACCATTAGTAAGGGATGTTTGAAATAAATTGTGTGTTTTAAAAGAGATCTACATTTTTTGTGTAGTGCGTTTACGTCTGTCGCTTGACGTTTACCAGTTAAGTTCCGAATGAAGAGGACTTCACAAGCTATTTCCAGAAGGATCTTATTTTAATGGTATTTTAATCAAAATTGTTAAGAGCGGTTTTTCAAAAAGTCAAAAAAATTTGATAAATGTTCCATGTAATGTGTAGTTTAGAATGAGGTATTTTCTTGAAAATCTTCGTGCCGCACCTTTAGAAGGTACTGAATTTAAATACCATGTTTGGTGTTTATCCGATAATTCGTTTATGAGTTACTCTGTTCACAGTCATACACTTGGACATTTTTCTAAAAATGATGTTTTGGATTCAGGGGGCCTCAAAACATCTATTTCCAGTGAAATCTCGATATAGCATGTTTGGATGTAATGCAGTAGCTTATCTATCTACTATGTATGTGGCAGCAGATAGTGTACAATAAAGTTACCTAAAAAAAACTAAACATTAAATTGAGTTTTATTTACGGGCGCTCTTTAACTACTGTGGTTCTAAGTATCCCATTCTATGCTGGAGGTGAAAGATCGGTAATTATTTATCAGGGTTGAGGTTCTTTTACGTGCCGTAAATCTAGGAAACGGGACCACCGGTTTTACTTCCCTTCCGAAGGAAGCCATGCTAAGGATTTTTACACCCGAAAATATCCATCACCTTCCGCCGGGTATGAACCCGTGACCTCGGGAACTAGAGGCTAACATGGTAACGACTACACCACGGAGGACGACTACAAAGAGGAAGGTAATCCGTTAGAAGAAGAAAAGCAAATGCTGGTTTGGGGAGGGAGGTTTTCTTGAAAACTTTTCTGGTATGTCTAAACAGTTGCTGACTCAAGTATAAAATTTAGCATTTATATAAAACTTTTCATTTTTTAGTTATGCTGTTCACAGACGCAGACTTACTCATCCACACACACAACACATCCGAAGTTTTTTCTAGCAATGTTTTTACTTTCTCTACTACGTATAGTAAGTAGGAGAAGTATTGTATTCCACCCAAGAATTCGATACCAAGATTTCACCGGAAATACATGTTTTGAGACCCTCTGAATCCAAAAAAAGCAATTTTGGAAACATGTCCATGTCTGTGTCTGTGTGTGTGTGTGTGTGTGTGTGTGTGTGTGTGTGTGTGTGTCTGTGAACAGCATAACTCAGAAACGAACAGTCGCACAACACCAAACTTGTATTTAGGTTCAGTATCTTCCAAGGATGCGACACGAAGGTTTTCAAGAAAATCCCCCACCCCAGATTACCCTTTACATAGAACATTTTTCGAAAACTTTAGTTTTCTCAAAAATGGCTCTTAACAATTTTGATTAAAAATATCATATGTTTAAGATATTGTCATGACAAATGAAATGTATATCTCGAATTTTCTGGGAATGTCTCCAAAAGTATTCTTCATTGTGAACGACATTTGCATAACTGGTAAACCATAGGAGATAGACAAACTTTTACTACACAAAAAATGTAGATCGCGTTAAAATACACAATTTATGTCATATACATTACTTTTGTTGAGTGAACCGTTTTTGAGATATTGCTTGTTATTCCGTTAATTTTTCCAATACTTATGCTTTTTCTCAAATTCGTTATTCATTTTTTTTATGTCCCGGACATGCAAAGAGAATGGAATGCGCCACATAGCAACCAGCGCTTAAAATATTTGACTATCGCTTAAAACCTACCATATTCCCCTTGCATCTACAAGAAAATTAGCAATAAGATTAACATCTCGATTGACATGAAGCATATGGAGAATAAGCGTTTGTAAAAATAGTTTGTACAAGTGTAGAGAAAGTCATGTGAGTGTAACACATCAGATATTTTTTTTGTCCTGGTAATGCAAATAGAATGGAATACTCTACATAGCAGCCAGCTCTTAAAATGTTTGTCTAAAGTTTAAAGTCTACCAATTCCCCTTGCATCTACAAGAAAATTAGCAATAAGATTAACATCTCGATATCTCGATTAACATGAAGCATATGGAGAATAAGCGTTTGTAAAAATAGTTTGCACAAGAGTAGTGAAAGTCATGTGAGTGTAACACGTCAGATTTTTTTGTTTCATTCAGTAGAAATCTCAATATTGAAGTTTTGGCTACAGTACAGTATTATGTACTTTCTAAAATAAATATGTCTTGCTGTGTTCATAAAATGTAACTAAATTTAAAGATATTTTTCTTTGTCAACTAATTAGGTCACTTTAAGCGTAAATTAAATAATCTGAAAGTAAAGGTGAATAAGTTAAATGTAAGTAACAACTATTATCGTGTAACAAGCTCATTTAACTTCCATACCTAGTATACGATTCCTTTGATCGCTGTAGTCGCATGGGTCACATATTGCATTAATCTCTGTTAAGTTTTGACTAATGCTGGCAGAAACAAAATGTGATATGTGAACCTGTACCCTTGTGGTGGGATTCAGTGGGGCGAGGCACATTAAGTTTGGTCGCGTCACATTTAATATCGCTTTTTCATTGTGGTGTTGGGTGCTGGTGTGGAAAACATTAGCCACTTGACGTGACTGGTTCTGAGTGTAAGTCGACCAGACGGAGCGCTTTTAATAAGCACGATTATTTCCTCCGTTCCCTCTCGCCCTTCTTGGCAATGTTGGCGCCACTGCTGCCATCTCTCGCTATACGCAACATGAAGGGAACAAACGCAGCCGAGCATTCACGGAGGCCAAAGGGTCAAGATACTGTTTCTGCTGCTTACCTATGCTATTTGGTGCCATTAATTTTACAAGAAATGTAAACTGTTCTTGTTTGTCAAACTAAGTTATGTATCTATGAATAGCATGAGAGGGTTGTCCCAGAAGTACCCGACCTAACAAAGAAAACACAAACATTTTGGGGAAAAACATTTTTATTTCTCTAAATAGTCTAGTTTCAGCTCGATACACTTTTCCCAGTGATGTTCAATAGCTTCGATACCCTGTTTATAGTGAGAACCGTCGAGTTCTGCAAAACAGCCATCAACTGCACACTCCACTTCTTCATTGTTGGCAAATCTTTTACCTTCAAGCCATTTCTTCAACTTTGGAAACAGAAAATAATCTCAGGGGCATAAGTCTGGCGAATAGGGTGCATGAGGAAGAAATTCTAACTTTAACTCATCGATTTTGGCCATGGCGATAATGGATGTGTGAACTGGTGCATTGTCTTGATGAAACAAAACTTTCTTTTTCGCTAAATTCGGCCGTTTTTGCTTGATTTCATCATTCAAACGCTGCAATAAGTTTGCATAATACTTGCCATTGATTGCTTTTTCTTTTTGAAGATAATCAATGAAAAGTATCCCACGCGCATCCCAAAAAACTGACGCCATGACCCTGCCAGCAGTTGGAACTGTCTTCACCTTCTTTGGAGCCGATTTTCCCCTTCCAATCCACTGCTTTGACTGTTCCTTCGTCTCAGGTATGAAGTGATGGATCCATTTTTCATCCATGGTTATGAATCGGCGCAAAACCTCGGGTTTATTGTAGCGAAACATAGCCAAACGCTCGACTGAAACATCCTAACAACGCTGCTTTTCTTCCATTGTGAGTAAACGCGGCACCCATCTTGCGCACAGCTTTTTCATGCCTAAATTTTCAGCTAGTATGGGATGTACAGCGCTTTTTGAAATGCCTAAGGGGTTTGCTAGTTCGCGCACTTTCAGTCGACGGCCATCCAATACCATTTTGTGAATTTTCTTCACATTTTCTGGCGTGGTCACCTCATTTGGTCGACCACTGCGATGTTCGTCTTGGCAACTCGTACGGTCTCGTTTAAACTCTGCCATCCAATATTTTACTGTTGTAAACGAAGGAGCAGACTCCCCCAGAGTAGAATCTAGCTCAGTTGTAATATTAGTTGGACTAAGATCTTTCAAATGAAAGTATTGTATTACATAACGATGGCCGGTTTTATCCATGTTTACAAATACGCTGAGAGAGTTCACTATTAATGGCTGCCAAACAATTACTAAACAATTTAGCATCGTCAAACTTGAAACTTGAACTTTATATGGAAGGTACTTTCTACCTCCCTTTCTACCTACCATTTTTTTGAAACAACAATCGATATATATATATATATATATATATATATATATATATATACGCCAGGTTGGATGCTTCTGGGTCTGCTCTCGTAACTCCGGATTTTTTGAGGATGCAGCCCAAACAACCTTTTATACAGAGTGTAACAATAAGTTACCGCCAAACTTTCAGGACACGTTCCTTACGCGGGGAAGAAAATGTGTTATATGGACATGGTTCCGTAAACGCTTTATTTCCACGTTATAACTCATTTTCTACAACTCTTCCTAATACATTAATCATAGTACAGGAACAGAGCATACCAGCATACCGCATGAAACTCTTTCTTACATGAAATGTTCAAAATGTCCTCTTGGTCACGTTGGTTAAACTAATTTTTAGGTTCACCGCAGTGTTTTGGGTTCCATTTGAACGAAAGTAATGTTGACATGCGACTCACGTCATTGCTTGAGTCATGGGACGGCAGACTGCCCAATCTGACACATGAGTTTTTTCGTGGGTTTTCCCGGATGTTAGGCGAATGCCGGAGTGGTTTCTTTCATACCTCGAATTTCCTGTCCCTCCATTTCGTTACATTCTTCATTTAATTCATATTTCATCCCGTTGGTCTCTTTCAGGGATTGAAAGTGTCGGCGATGGTGTTTCGGTGCAGCGTGGCAGGAGAAAAGAATGTTCTCTGTGACTCTCGCCGTTCCTCTGCTTTCGGCTGGGTGCCGGGGTATCCGAAACCCTTTGAGGGGCGTTGGACCCCTCTGTGTGGAGTGTCTGCCTGAAGTCTGCCGGGCTGTTCCCTATCTGGAAATTTAGGACCATGTCATTGCTGTGCCGTCGCTCCTGGTTCCGGCCGTCCGGTGTCTCCTCTCGCACCATTCTTCCTCCCGGGGACGCCTCCTCGTGGGGCGTAGGTACAATATCCACTCTGGATCGGTGGCAAATCCCCTCCGTAGTCGATCCAAACCAGCCCAGGGGCGGTACCTCAGGTGAAGCCAGTGAAGCGCCACTTCAGTTGTTTTCTAATTAGGCTCATTCGAATAAAATTGTATCTCTATTTTAAATATGTTATATTTAAATATCCCACTACTCACATAGAGGAATATAATTTTACGAATCACTATTTAAAGAGCGAAAATCGCCCATGTGTTACCACCGCAGCAGTAGGGAATAAAGAAAAATGGGTGTAAGCGAGGGAAATGGGAAGGCCGCCATGTTCATGGGTAGGTATAATAGAGAGTTGGTGTGTTTAAGGTTAATGGAATCCTTAAGCTTCAGGAGCAGATTTCTGACAGTGGGAACGGTTTTCTCCTGAATATAAAAATTGTAAATTGTTTGCCGAATCACACACCTATCAGTCATCAATGTCTGTGATCCATTTTGGTACACGATGTACCTTTCCAGGTGTCCCAAAGGACACCTTTGTCCCTGTTCCTCACATGTTCCCCCTTCTTTAATTATTTTACGTATTGTCCTCTCAGATACTTTTGTTGCTGCACTCACCCTCCCTTGCACGTTCTTCAATGGAATTAGAATATCGCCAGAAGCTGCTTCCCGTTTCATGAAGAAATGGATGTTATTAACAACTTCACGTGTTTGGCTGTGCAGTGTTTTTCCACCAAGTTTGCTTTGAATGGGAGGCATTTTAGTCTAAATAAGCAAATACATATACACGCGCACACACAAGACACAAAACACTAATCACGAATACGATTAATAATCACTTTCTAAAACTTGTAAAACTTAACGTGCTGGCACCGAAGCGGTAGAAGACGGATGTTGCACGGTCAAAGCTCTCCACGATACTGGCCATTTCAGTATACTGCGCATGACCGAGAACATAGGCTCGGCAACTGGGTTCTAAACGATTGCGCACCCAGTCTTCACCGGCACAAATCCATCGATCCTGCTGTACTCTCGGCTCCGGGATGGTCAGCTGCACTGTTTATGCCTGGTTACCGTGACAACCAACTCAAGCTTCGATGTGTGATTACTGTGTACTCCCACAAACTACCTGCTTCGAGGCTACCTGAAACTAAAATTCTAGATATCTTTGGAGTAGAAAGATCCCTCGTAGAGGCTATTTGAACGTCATTGACAGTTGTGAAAATTTTTGTACCTAAATTTGCAAACATCCCTTCCTTTGGTTAACAGAATGTTTTCCCTCTCAAATCACTTTTCAAACTTGAAGTTCTCGGACTGTGCCTTTAGTGCCAGTTCATGTGCGAAAACAATCTGTAGTTAGCGATTACTGCGTTGTGTCTATGGACTTGGAAGTTTTCTGGTGTGAATTAAGGTATTAACAATAACTTTGTATATTAAAAACATTTAAACCATTGGCGATTTCCTATGAATCCGCAAAATGACATAGTGTGTTGCGTGTTACAAAAATCTTTATCGTGGTGGACTGAAGATGATAAAAGAAACGTGATATTTAACTGTAGACCTAATTGTTAGCGTATTGACACATAAAGTGCAAAAGAAAGGTAAGAAATGTTATATCAAACATTTTGTAAGCTCGTGGGTAATGAGTATGAGTGGTTGTGAGGTAATAATTATTCGCAAAAACTATTTTCCTGGTCTTGTCTATCACTTAGAATAAAGAAAACGGTGTAATTTATTAAGAAACAACCAACAAAAAGGATAGGATAATACACAAGAAATAGACAAATTGCATTCTTGTTTTATGTTAAAAGAGCTTCACCTATCGTTTATGGTTAATGTAAATGTATACTGTGATATTTACATGCTTCTTTTTACTCCAGCTTACGAGACCTCATTAGCAATATACAATGAATACCTTGTGCAAATTTTGTGCAAGCCACTGGCTTGAGTATCTTCGTGCCCGTATTGCAGAAGGTTGTGAAACAATATGCAATTCTCCAGGGATACATCAGCGCATCCGGAATTCAATGCAACAGCGAATTGATGCATGAATCAATGTTAACGGAGGACATTCTGCAATATTTCATGTAAGAAACAGTTTCATGTGGAATACTGAGGTTCTAGTGTGTTCTCCATGTTTAATGTACTAATGAGGAGATGTAGAAAACGAATTATAACATGAAAATAAATTATTTCTGGAGCTATATCCGTAAAGCAGATTTTCTTCACGTGAGGCACGTATTCTAAACGTTTGACCGTAGCTTATTGTTACAGTCCATATGGATAAGGATAGGGATTAGAACGGAGAAGGATTTCAACACTGCGGCCAAGACTATTGCGCTCCGGGAGGAAGGGACGAGGTGAGAGGGTACGAAGGCCGGCCAGATCTGATAGTGGCATGTGCAGCTCATCGAGGTCCCTAATATTTCCAAGTTAGGGAAAATGAAATGAAAATGAAATTCGAGGGAAACGAAATTCGTGGTAGTATTCCGCCCCAGTATTCATCTACCGACCTGGGAAAACTATGAAAAGACTCAAGGTCAGAGTGGACAGTCGAACGAGTCCAAATCGGGACCTGCAATGCGAGCCTCAGACGCTACCACCTGAGGCCCCGCTAGGTCTCTGTATATGGAACATGTGCCATTACTTTCATTTTTTCAAGAATGATTCTAGAGATTCTGATAAAAGAATCATAAGTTTGAGACTAATGAAACATAACCTATATCCTAGTGTGTATTCAGAATTTTGTTAGTATCGGCTAGATGAGGTAGGTTTGTATATAAGGGATTAAAATACGGTAAAATTAAATCTTGAAAATGTAGAGTAGGCTTATAATTCTTCCACATTATTTATAAATTAATACATATAATAAAGTGGTAACGAAAATATTTCTGGTAATACAATTTGGAACGAACGATTGCTACTGATTTGTATGATGGTTGCCTGTGTGTGTTTGAGGTGCGAGGATTTTCTTAAAAATCTTCGTGTCGCATCCTAGAAAGATGCTGAACTTAAATGCCATGTTCGGTATTTATTTGACTTTTCGTTTTTACTTTCTCTACTACGTATAGTAAGTAGGGGAAGTATTGTATTCCACCCAAAAATTCGATACCGAGATTTCACCGGAAATACATGTTTTGAGACCTCCTGAATCCAAAAAAAGCATTTTTGGAAACATGTCCGTGTGTGTGTCTGTGTGTGTGTGTGTGTGTGTCTGTGTGTGTGTGTCTGTGTGTGTGTCTGTGAACAGCATAACTCAAAAACGAACAGTCGGATAAGCACCAAACTTGGTATTTAGATTCAGTATCTTCCAGAGATGCGACACGAAGGTTTTCAAGAAAATCCCCCCACCCCAGACTACCCTTTACATGGAAGATTTTTCGAACATTTTAATTTTCTCAAAAATGGCTCTAACGATTTTGATGAAAATATCATATGTTTAAGATAATGTCATGAGAAATGAAATGTATATCTCGAATTTTTTGGGAATGTCTCCAAAA
Source organism: Deroplatys truncata (assembly GCA_030765065.1). Lineage (NCBI taxonomy): Eukaryota > Metazoa > Arthropoda > Insecta > Mantodea > Mantidae > Deroplatys > Deroplatys truncata. The sequence continues at coordinate 67,569,313 of CM060984.1, forward strand.
GTATTCTTCATTGTGAACGACTTTTGCATAACTGGTAAACCATAAGAGAATAAGAGATAGACAAAATTTTACTACACAAAAAATGTAGATCGCGTTAAAATACACAACTTATGTCATATACATTTCTTTTGTTGAGTGAACCGTTTTCGAGATATTGCTTGTTATTTCCTTAAATTTTACAATACTTATACTTTTTCTCACATTCGTTATTCATTTTTTTTATGTCCTGGACATGCAAAGAGAATGGAATGCGCCACATAGCAACCAGCGTTAAAATATTTGACTATCGCTTAAAAGCTACCATATTCCCCTTGCATCTACAAGAAAATTACCAATAAGATTGACATCTCGATATCTCGATTAACATGAACCATATGGAGAATAAGCGTTTGTAAAATTAGATTGTACAAGATTAGAGAAAGTCATGTGAGTGTAACACATCAGATTTTTTTATATATGCTGTCACACACAGACACAGACAGACACATCACGCAGACATTTGTCACAGGATATTTTTAAGGATTCAGGGAACCTCAAAACGCGTTTTTTTGGTGAAATCTCGATATTTAATTTTTAAGTGGAATGCAATGCTTTCCCTACTTAGAATAAATAAGCAGCACACAAACTAAAAAAGGAATAGCGACTTAGCTCTTATAAAATAGGGATTTGAAATTTCTAACTAATAACAAAAAAATCTGACGTGTTACACTCACATGACTTTCTCTACTCTTGCACAAACTAAAAAGCTTCTTTTGGGGCACAGAAAACCTAAAAACGTGTACTTCTGTGGAATATATTGAATTTTTTGTTGGAATGCAACACTATCTCTACTTGCTATAAGTAGGTAAGTAATAGAGAAATAGGGCGAGTAGAGCTATGGGTTCTGCTGGTATATAATACATATTCGCAGGCTTTAACCTCTATTTGTTATATTGAAATATGACGTATCAGTAAGGTTGTATAATATGTTTTAGCCACATTTTGGCCATGCAGAAGAGGAAAAAGTGTACTTTGCCAGCAGGTGGTGATAATGGTGGCAAGCAATTACTGCTAGGGCTGATGTGTTCGAGAACAAATTAGTGTGAAAGTGTTGCGGTGGGCCCAGATGGAGATGCGAGATGGAAGTGATGCTATCGATCATGGTATGGCGGTGGTGGTGGTGTGTGTCAACTCTAGAGCGGGGGTGGGAGAGGTGTCTGCAATCTTTCTAAGAGCTATAACACTGACATCGTCTTCTCCTACTTCACCAAGACAGCACTGGTCATTTAAGCAGAGGGTGTTCACTTACCTGTGTGTGCTCGTCTGTTTATAACGTTTCACTTTTTACTTTCTCTATCACGCACCTAATAGGTGGAGGAAGTATCTGTTATATTTTGCTATAGGTATTTCCTACTGTATCTGTCTGTGAACTCAAAAATAGAATGTCGCATAAATATCAAACTTGACATTCAAATTCAGATACGACACAAAAATTTAAACTTCTCTAACCCATGGAAAATTGTCCTTACTTTTCATTTTCTCAGAAATGGTTGTAAGATTTTCATTAAAGTACCATATACATGGTGAGGCAGAATTTTTAACACTTAAATGATATCAGTCTAATTATATAATATGAAAAATAATAACAGCCCACATTAAAGCAATATGTGTATAATAATATATAAAATATACGTAACAGATGTTGTATTATGTTTATATTATTAAGTACATGTATAAAAATGTTATGTGAAAGTATTACGTAGTTGTAACAATGTAGGAGCTGTGAAAATAGAAGCAAGCTGCTTTCCGTAGCAAACAGAATTATAAAGTACAAGTCGAAAAGTTGCTAACAATGAGGTAACCTTGAAGCAACAATAAATTACAAAGTTTAATAAAGGCTACTAATAATTCTTGAAACATTAATGTAATATTTAAAACAGTTTATAAATAGCCAATCAAAAACTAGAAAAAGCTTAAGTTAAATAAAAGTATTCTATTGGAGTAGGTTTAGCCAATCAGAGACTTGAAATAGAGAAATACAAGACGCTAGAAGGAAGCGTAACCAAGCAGTTTCGGTGCAGGTTCAATGTGAGACATGAAAATTCATTGCGGTGAGAATAATATAAAGTTTACCTGTTAAAAGTGCAAATAACAATAATCTCACAGCCCTACAGCAGGATACATCAGTGAAGTGTTATTTAATCGTGTGAAGGATTAATATAAAAAAGTACAATACAATTATAATTTGTGTAAGCCTTGTTCTTTAGCCGTACCAGTCCTGCTAAGAGAAGCGTGCTTTACAAATTACTAATGACGCAGCCGAGGTATACATACATAAATAAAAATAAATAAACATTAAAATAAAAAGTTGATTCTTAAACGTGGGGACGAAGACCACTGGAAAAGTAAACGTGGTGCGAAGGCCACCAGAAAAGTAAACGTGGTGCGAAGGCCACCGGAAACTTTGTACCGTACGTGTGGCGAATACTCCAAGAAAGAATCTCCTGCAAAATTGGCATCCATTACGTGCGTGATCTAAAACAGCTTCAAGTTGGTATACCATACGTGGTGTAACAGCCACAACAATTAAACCACTTCAACTTTGTACCATACGTGTGGTGCAACCGCAGCAACAATAAAACCCCTTCAAGTTTGGCTACCAACAGTGGGGCAGCAACTACTGCAAGTTTGGCCTACCATACATGGGGCTGCAATACTACTTCAAGTTTGGCCTACCATACGTGGGGCAGTAACTACTTCAATGGGTTGGTAAGTTTGTGGGATTACCTGCAAATAGGCAGGAGCATTTAAAGAGTGTCGCTGGTGAAAAATAATTCCCAGGGCATTAAGTATAACTGAGATATTTTATGAAACAAAAAACATATGCCGAGAGTTTCCGGGTTCGATTACCGCCTGGGGTGGAGAATTTTACTTTAACCAGAATCATTCCCTATCCCCAGCAGAGTCTGGAAGTATGAATATGAATATGATTAATATTAAGTGATAAAGCCAAAAATATTGTGATACTAGGATTTATTTTTAGCTAAAAATGACAAAAGCTTTTATTTTTTAATTATAACATAAATATTCTAAAGACACGTGTGAATTATTTTCGCCAAATATTTCTCATGATCCACTATTTTAAAAGCCCAGCGACATCTTTAAATCACCGTGCGCTCCTTTTTAACACCACTGAATCCCTTCTGTATGTTTGTTCTCAGTTTTGCATTTTTGCGCCTGAAATGTATTTGTTACATTTCAGTTTTGCTATGATTTGCATGTAACTTGTATACATAATTTAAAATGTGCTATCTAAAGATTCAAGCATGCATTTTATAGCTGCTTTATCCATTAATTTATACTGGAAAACCAGGAAACTTTTAACACCAACAACTTTAGAAAAACAAAACGAGAAGGAAGTAATTATTCTCAAGTTTACCATGTGTTTGCCTATGTCCTACTGAAGTGATAAGATCCGCCCGAAGAGAAATAATAAGAAGAATAAAAATAATAATGATAATCATCATAATCATAATAATAAGGATGGTAATAATAATAACAACAATAATAAAAAGAAAGACGAATAAATATAATATGAAGGACTAGGAAAGGGGGAATAAAATCATAACGACGGAGATTAAATAAAGACCAACACTAATAAATAAAATGAACTGAAATTAAATAAAACAGATGAAAATAAAATGTATGAAACCGCGTATTTCAGAGCTAAGAGAGACTAGCGAAAACTGTAAAAATTGGAAATGGTTCATTAACAAACAGGCGAAGACATTAGCGAGCACTTAAGCTACATAAAATTTGTGAAACCCACAGGAAACGAATACAACAGACGGGAGTCAGATGCAGTCAATTGCACAGAAAAGGTAATCAGGCTGAAATAAGACGGTAATGTTAGACGCGTTGAAGGCCAACTTTAAAATATAGAAAACCAATAAGAAGCGGCCTAAAACTTAGAAAAATGACCAACGAAATTAGTTACGTGTATAGTAAAAAGGAGGAATGAAACTAGAAAATAGGCGGAGAATAGAAAAATTATCTAGGAGGCAGAGGAGTTTGAGACGTGGGTAACATGGGTCACTTCGTGTCAAACTGTGGATGAGACTTCATGTCAGGCGTCGAGGCAGAATATATGTGAAAGTTAGTGTCAAGTTAGTGTGCGGAAAGGCGTCTAGAAATGAATAAATTCCGGTCGACGAAAATAATAACTTTATACTTTTCACCGTAAGAAAGGAAATAGAAAGGCGGAAGCAAGTAAATGAGGGCTAGGAATGATGGAATAAAGTCTTGTGTGACGGGGATTCGGTGAGAGGAACGCAGTGTATTGTATCATCACAATAAAGGGGCAAGTGAAGGACAAATGCGAGTGTCATTAACCTCCTATCCACACTCCCTGAGAGAAGATCTCATATCCAACCATTAACCTTCTACCTGAGCAGCCGGCAAAACAAATCCTTCCGAGTAAGAAACCCGACACCAAGAAAACGTTAGTTATCCCCGCTACACTACTCACCACCCAATAAATGGACTCTCTCTTTCGACTCGAAGTGTATGCGCTGCGACGAGTAGAAGATAGAGCTACCGATCTAAACTGTTGGGCGTTGTGTTTTCGCCATGTTCACAAAACAGGAACAACGAAATTGCCTGGAGATTGAATGTGTTTGTGGTCGTACAGCAAGACAATGTCTTGTTGGTCTCAATAAGGCACGTGGAGAACTTCGTTACCATACAGAACAGTGGCGAGGAGGGTTAGAATTGTGAAATACTATAGCGCTTCTTGTGAACGACTGTGATGGCGTTATCCTAACATAAGGGCCAAATGTTATTGCACGGTATTTCTGCCATTTTTGGAGCGTCATCTCAGACCAGCGTTGCGAAAAAGGCGGCGACACTGTTTACAGAATTCTCCCATTGTTTTACAACACAATGCTCTTACGCACGTGGCATGACCTGTAACCGATCTCTATCGTCGCAGGGTTTGAGAGGTGCTTTTCCATCCACCGTATTCACCGGACTAAGCCCCTGTGATTATGACCTAATCCGGAAGATGAAGCAACCGCTTCGTGTAATTCGATTTTGGACTGTTCCCGAAATTCTGCAGGCATTAGTTCGCTCCATCAAGAACATCAACAACACAGGCGCTGTAAGAGGGACCTACGACTTCCACATCACTGCAACGGGTTATTGAAAATGCCAGTGATTACATTGAAGGGCTGTAGAAGTTTCATACCTGTATAATTCTTGTAGTAGTAAAAATAATCTGATGTGTTACACCCACATGACTTTCTGTACTCTTGTACAAACTATTTTTACAAACGCTTATTCTCCATATCCTTCATGTTAATCGAGATATCGAGATGTTAACCTTATTGTTAATTTTCTTGTAGATGCAAGAGGAATTGTTAGGCTTTAAGCAATAGTAAAATATTTTAAGATCTGGTTGCTATGTGGAGTATTCCAATCTCTTTGCATTACCAGGACAAAAGAAAATGAATAACGAATTTCCATTTGAGAAAAAGTATAAGCAATGGAAAATTTAAGGGAATAACAAGCAATATCTCGAAAATGGTTCACCCAACAAAAAAATGTATATGACATAAATTGTGTATTTTAACACGATCTACATTTCTGTGTAGTAAAAGTTTGTCTATCTCTTATGGTTTACCAGTTATGCAAAAGTCGTTCACAATGAAGAATACTTTTGGAGACATTCCCAGAAAATTCAAGATATACATTTTATTTGTCATGAAAATATCCTAAACCTATGATATTTTAATCAAAATCGTTAGAGCCATTTTTGACAAAATTAAAATTTTCGAAAAATGTTCCATGTAAAGGGAAAGCTGGGGTGGGGGGATTTTCTTGAAAACCTTCGTGTCGCATCCCTGGAAGATACTGATCCTAAATACCAAGTTTGGTGATATCCAACTGTTCCTTTCTGAGTTATGCTGTTCACAGACACACACACGGACATGTTTCCAAAAATGCTTTTTTTGGATTCAGGGTGTCTCAAAACATATATTTTCGGTGAAATCTCGGTATCGAATTTTTGGGTGGAATACAATACTTCTACTTACTATACGTAGTAGAGAAAGTAACAAATAGTTGCCACTATTGAAGTTCCAAACTAAGTGGTAAAGATATTTAGCTACATGACAAACAGAATTACATCTTGAATTTTCTGGGAATAGCCTGTGAAGTCCCCATCATTTGTAAGGAATTTCATATAACCTTGTACAACCGGTAGATTTAATAGAGATACAAAAGCGTACTACACAAAAACTGTATAACTCTTTAAAACACACAATTTAAATAGCTTTCTTTGTGACATCAGGTATTCATGAGATACTGTATATTATTGGTTTGAATTCTTCAATACTTCGTCTCTTTTCTTAAGTCCTACCTCTGCTCAATTGTTTCTCGCGATGTCTTGGAAAGACTTTAGAATTTCAAGATCAGATTATGCCGTCCCGCTTTTAAAAATCTGACTATCGATTCCTGTACCTACAAAGAAATACGTAATGATACTATTTCTGCCAAAGGTACATTTCAATTAATATGAAGTGGATGTAAAAGCAAGTTTCCTAACTACGCTGTGTAGAAATTACATAATAATAAACGATAGTGGGTAGCGAAAGTCTTGTGAATGTGGCACGACACTTTTTTAAACTTATTTACGCAACTGCATTATTCCAAGATGTAATGATGACCGCCCAGCCAGACAAGAGGTTAGATTTTGGATTTCTTTTATTCGTATTTATATACAATACTGCCTTTGAGCACTAGATTTGTGCAATTGGCATTCTCAGAGAACATTAAGAATATTAAAAAAATCTGATGTGTTACACTTACATGACTTTCTGTACTCTTGTACAAACTATTTTTACAAACGCTTATTCTCCATATGCTTCATGTTAATCGAAATGTTAATCTTATTGCTAATTTTCTTGTAGATGCAAGGAGAATTGGTAGACTTTAAGCGACAGTCAAATATTTTAAGAGCTGGTTGCTATGTGGAGTATTCCATTTTCTTTGCATGTCCAGGACATAAAAAAAATGAATAACGAATTCCCATTTGAGAAAACGTATAAGTATTGCAAAATTTAAGGGAATAACAAGCAATATCTCGGAAGTGGTTCACTCAACAAAAAAAATGTATATGACATAAATTCTGTATTATAACGCGATCTACATTTTCCGTGTAGTAAACTTTTTTCTATCTCTTATGGTTTACCAGTTATGCAAAAGTTGTTCACAATGAAGAATACTTTTGGAGACATTCCCAGAAAATTCGAGATATACATTTCATTTGTCATAAAAATATCTTAAACATATGATGTTTTAATTAAAATCGTTAGAGCCATTTTTGAGAAAATTAAAATTTTCGATAAATGTTCCATGTAAAGGGTAATCTGGGGTGAGGGGATTTTCTTGAAAACCTACGTGTAGCATCTCTGGAAGATACTGAACCTAAATACCAAGTTTGGTGTTTATCCGACTGTTCGTTTCTGAGTTATGCTGTTCACAGACAGACACACAGTCACACACACGGACATGTTTCCAAAAATGCTTTTTTTGGATTCAGGGGGTCTCAAAACATGTATTTCCGGTGAAATCTCGGTATCGAATTTTTGGGTGGAATACAATACTTCCCCTACTTACTGTACGTAGTAGAGAAAGTAAACAATCTGATGTGATACATTCACACAACTTTCTCCACCCTCTATCGTTTATTAGTGGGTGTATAAATTATTCTTACGCAAGTTTATTTTTCTATCTACCACATTTTAATCCAAATAAACCTTTGCAGAAATAGCTAAATTACACATTTCGTTATAGATACAAAGGTAACAACGATAGTCAAATGTTTAACTGGAGGCTATACGCTGGCCTTAAAATTGCATACTGTTTCCATGCAATCGTGAGAAACAACTGAATGTTGAAAGGACTTTTAAGAGAGTAACCAAGAAATGAACAATTCGAACATTTAATAATGGATATTTTAGAAATGGCTAGTTTTAAAGATATCTACATTTTTTGTGTAGAAATTGTGTTATTTTGAAGATATATATGAAACATTTACATCATACAATGGAATATAACCATTTGAATTCCTGGGTAATTTTTCTGTAATTTGGCAATTCCTAATTTCGTTTTACTTTCCCTAGTACAAAAATTAAATTGAGTTTTATTTATGGACGCTCTTTAACTGTGGCCCTTAGATCCCATATATAGGGGAAGTATTGTGTTCCACCCAAAATTCACCGGAAATACATGTTTTGAGGTCCCCTGAATCCATTAAAAACATTTTAATTAAAAGGTCCATGTGAGTCTCTGTCTTTCCTGTCTGTGTACAGCATAACACAAAAAGTAGGATACACACCAAACTTGGCATTTAGGTTCAGTATCTTTATAAGATGCGACACAAAGATTTTCAGCAAAATTCCCCCAGACTACGCTTCACAGGGAACAGTTTTAGAACATTTTGATTTTATCAAAAATGGCTCTAACGATTTTGATTAAAGTATCGTATGTTTAATACATTCTTATGGCAAATGAAATGTAGGTATATCTTGAATTATATGGGAGTGCCTCCAAAGGTCCTGTTCATTCTTAACGACTTTCGCATAACTGGTAAACCTAAGAGACAGACAAACTTTTCCTACACAAAAAATGTAGATCTCGTTAAAAAACACAATTTATGCTACACAAATTTTTTATATCGAGTGACGTATTTCCAGAAATTCCTTGTTATTTGTTTGAATTTTTCAATACTTACATTTTTTCTCAAATGGGAATTCATTTTTTTTTTGTCCTGGATTTGCAAAGAGAGTGGAATATTCCCCTTGCACCTACCAGAAAATTAGTAATAAGATTTCTGTAAATGTTTATCTCGATTAACATGAAGTAGATGGGAGCATAAGCGTTTGTAAAAGTAGTTTGTACAAGAGTAGAAATGGTCATGTGAGTGCAATACATCATATTTCTTTTTTAAATCGTATGCGCCGCAACTGCGATCTTCCCCTTGTTTACTAGAGATAACTTCAATTTAGCAATACGGACAACAAAAGACATCGTGTCCAGGCAACAAAAGTTAATCATTAAGACATGCTTGTCTTCAAAGCGTGTTTTCCATTTCATAAGAATAAAACAATGCTATTTTAACCGATGAATAAATAGCCTGAAATAAGTTTTCTAGATTATCCAAACTTATATGTTCTACTGCTTCTATGATTGCAGCTGGTTGACTGCCAAATTAATGTTATTGCTTCATTACACTTTCTGAAATGAGATCTCAAATGGAGACCTCAGGTACAATGTTTTTTATTGCTCTTGTTACCAGCAAACTATTCCTCAATCATTTAAATGTAAACTGTTAGGTAATCTTTGGCGCAGTAGAATAAACTGCAATTTGTAATATATTTCCGGAATTCTGAAAAGAAATTTTGTTGTATACATACGAAACGTATATAAAATATTGTGGATAATACGTTAGAAAACAAGCATCAGTAACCCGTGGGTGTAAAATACTTTCAAAGGTTGAGAGCGGGTCCCTTACAACCGTTGGTGGAAACAATGCAACGTGCTGTGTAATCTAGGTCAGCTTCATTTACAACTCAGTTAACCCTTGTAAATAAAATACCTTTCCCCTTTACCCGTTGTCGAGACAATAGATTGTTGCACTATTCACTTACAGGAAAGTCAGTCATTGGCGGAGGCCAAGAATGATGAAGCTAGCAACAATGATGTTACATGCAAGCAACAATATAAAGCCTCGTTTCGTCTTTGTCTAAAAGAAAATGAAACGCAACAGCTGTCAATAATGGTGTTACCGAGCGAGATGGCTCAGAAGGTGTCAGTGGCCTGCATTCGGGAGGTCCCGGGTTCAAATCCCGTGAGCCGATCAATCTGACTAAGGTTTTATCGTGGTTTCCCTCAGCCGCCAAGGTAAATACCGAATTGGATATTTAATACTACGATCCAAACTTCCACACAATTGTAAAAATGAAAAATAGGTGGTAATGGCGAATGATGTGCCATCTATCCACAGACAATGAAAGCAGGTAGACTGGACGGCACCCTAATGCCATCTGCACGGCACGACGCAGAAAATACAGTTGCTATGCACTAAGGTCTCTGTGGATACGTGACGAAGCAAGATGGTATGGTTACAAGGATGAGACCTAGAAGGCTAACTGTCCGCCAAACATCGATCCCAGAGTTATCTACTAACAGATCCGTCGCGATATGACCATGTAGTAAAAGCGACGTAAAATAAATAGATGAATACCTAATAATTGGAAAGGTAGAATAAGATGACTAAAAAATTATATTCTTCCTTTCCAACTTTGTCCAACACACGGCTTGTGTGGAAGAACAATTAATTCCAATAAATAATAATAATGGTTTCTGGAACAAAAATGCGAATATTTATTTCAAAGCATTACACATATGATATGTGCCTATGATAAATAATAATAATAATTAATAATAATAATAATAATAATAATAATAATAATAATAGCATGTCCGGGTAATCGTGTTCACGGCTGTCTTGTGATGCGGTTGCTGGGAGAAATCTCTAGCGGGTCGTTTTGGAAAAATACTATATACTCTCATTAGTGTTCTACCACTACCACTACCACTACTACTACTACTACTACTACTACTACTACTACTACTACTACTACTACTACTACTACTAAATATCCTGTATTTTTACCTTGCAGTTTCATTACGTTGTATGAAGAACAGAGTATTGGCTGGGTTTAAGCTATATTTGCAATAGTTTGTGATACAATGAAAAATAATACACTGCCGTCCTTATTGAATGAAGATTAAGGAATGACTGTGCAAACTATAGAATAGTGCCTAACATTAGAATTAAGAAAGTTAACTTTCACTGATGTAACATGTTTGCTTAGTTTGCTTTGACCTTTAAACTATCTCATCAAGTTCAATGAGGATCGATATGTACCGAAAGGAAGAGGAGCAACTTGATTTTCCGTCGGCTAGCCGGGTCTGGGTGTGAACATCAGTAGCAGATTACAATTGTCTGACGCGAAATTGTGATGAGATTAGAGCCCTATAATTATCTTTAGTGCATGTGAACTGCTACTCTTATAATATAATTTCTTTAGCATTTTTGTTTTCGAGTTCTCCTTAGGTATGATCTATTAGAATATATTGTACGAATTAGCGGACACCCTGTATACAAAACCTTTTCTATATATTAAATACTAAAGGTATATTTTTTTTGAAGTTTGTGAATGTTGTGTATTTTAGAATTTTACCCAATTCTTCTAAAACTTTCATTTTGAAAGCACTGAAGTAGGGGAATTCCGTTTGTTGTGGAAATACGTTAAATTTTGGTTAGCGTTAAGGAAATGCGATCAACTGCTAATCCTCTTGTTCAAGTCCCTCACAGTTAAGAGCCTGAAGGAGGTTCACAAGTTTCATGAAGACTTAGTGGCTCTTTGTATCTCCTTCTCTGTGTTTAGACAGCACGGAAGATGGGGGAGGCTTTTCGCTGCCCGGTCCTTGGAGAGTCCCTGGAGAAGATTGGGGAGTCCCTTCTGGTGACTTGCCTCAATACAAGGCTCTGCAATTTGCTTGAGGCTGCGTTCTGGCCTACCATACTTCCTTCTTTCCCAGCTCACCCTTAGTAAAAGTATCCTGCCAAACTTCTGAGTGCACAAGTAATGTCAAAGGAGTATTCAGGATTTCAACTACATATCGCTAATTAGAAAATGTTTTCAAACAGCTGTTGGCTTTTAGAACGAATTGCTCTCGGAAAATGAAGAGACAAGAGCTTACATATGACCGCTTTTTAAAAATCTGACTATCGCTTTAGCCTGTTGTATCCTTCTTAAATCAGGTGGCGCATCCGCACCGTATTTTACGTATGCAGATAACCCTTGATAACTTAAAATAGTTGCAGAACTCAAAGGGGCAATTCCAAGTAAACACAGGTCAGTGGGGAACTGACAATAGCGCCCTAAATATCCACCACAACCACACCAGCGGTCCTCAAACGTCCATATAGATACACGAAGATGGTTGGAACATGGTGTCAATCAACAGGGGAAAAATTTCGAATACCTATTGAATGAGTGAAATCAGCATAGCAGTACCGTTAGTTGATGATAATAATAGTAGTAATAATAACATTTATAATAGCGAGCAAAACACGGCAGTGAAACACTGCGTGTTTCATTTTCCTTGCTAATAGTCCGTAATGTTAGACAAGAACGGCGTAAACACAATTAAAAAAAATCTGATGTGTTACACTCACATGACTTTCTCTACTCTTGTACAAACTATTTGTACAAACGCTTATTCTCCATATGCTTCATGTTAATCGAGATGTTAATCTTATTGCTAATTTTCTTGTAGGTGCAACGGGAATATGGTAGGTTTTAAGCGATAGTCAAAATATTTTAAGCCCTGGATGCTATGTGGCGCATTCCATTCTCTTTGCATGTCCAGGACAAAAAAATGAATAACGAATTTGAGAAAAAGTATAAGCATTGGAAAATTTAAGGGAATAACAAGCAATATCTCGAAAACGGTTCACTCAACAAAAAAAATGTATATGACATAAATTGTGTATTTTAACGAGATCTACATTGTTTGTGTAGTAAAATGTTGTCTATCTCTTATGGTTTATCAGTTATAAGTCGTTCACAATGAAGAATACTTTTGGAGACATTTCCAGAAAATTCGAGATATACATTTCATTTGTCATGAAAATATCTTAAACATATGATATTTTAATCACAATCGTTAGAGCCATTTTTGAGAAAATTAAAATTTTCGAAAAATGTTCCATGTAAAGGGTAGTCTGGGGTGAGGGGATTTTCTTATAAACCTTCGAGTCGCATCTACGGAAGATACTGAACCTAAATACTAAGTGTGGTGTTTATCCGACTGTTCGTTTCTGAGTTATGCTTTTCACAGACGCACAGACACGCACACAGACACACACACGGACATGTTTCCAAAAATGCTTTTTTGGATTCAGGGTGTCTCAAAACATATATTTCCGGTGAAATCTCGGTATTGAATTTTTGGGTGGAATACAATACTTCCCCTACTTACTATACGTAGTAGAGAAAGTAATAGCTATGGGCGGCTAAGTCAAATAAAGGCATTTCAATAATTTGTCAGTCTAAAAATTGAGTTTATTCCCTCGAAAATAAAACCTGTGTAACTGAAGTGGAAAATGTTCTTAGACCTTTTCGGTCTATTTTTTGTCTATCGTCACTGACAGTACACTCTACTACAAGGGTCTGCTTTTGTCTATCATCACGGACTGTAAACTCTATTGCAAGCCTGGAAAGTGTCCCTCAATGAGCGCGTCCTTGCTGATAAGCAAGAGGAGTAGAACGAAGCTCGACTGGCCCTGGTAGACCACCTGCCTGCTGTGCGAGGGGTCCCGTGTTCGACTCCCAGCTGGGGTGGGTATTTTTTCTCTAGCCAAGATTATTCCCTATCCTGCCCGAGTCTGGAAGTATGATTGAGAGTGTGAATTGTGTTTGTGATCTAATGATTAAATTCCAAAGTTTACTAGAGACCCACAGACAAACGGATACGAGATAATTCCTTGCCTATAAGCAATAATATGTTCCAAAGGAAAGACCGCTGATAAGTAGTAAATGGAATTTAAGAAAAAGAAATAAAAGAAGCTCGCTAATTCACCAGTTCCCCACTGACCTGTGCTTGCTCAAATTACCCCGTTGAGTCCTGCAACTTTTTTAACGCACAAAGAGTATCTACGCATTTGGAGTATGGGACGGTTGAGCCACCTGGCATGTGTAACAAAATGTGTAAATATGTAAAGGAAGTTTATCTCGATTAATAAGAAGTAGCTTATTCTTTTAAGCTTTAAGAATAGTTTGTAGTAAAAGAGTGAGTAGAAAAGGTCATGTAAATGCATCACATAAAATTGTTTAATAACGAGTTGATTTTTTGCCTAGTTAAAAGCTTAGATTACAGCGGTAATTAATTGTTCTTTCACACAAGTCATGTATAGGACAAGGTTTCATACTGAGAAATTCAATGCTGTAGCCGAGATGTCCGATTGCTCTAACCAACTGAGCTACCATTGTAACACACTAGCAAGACATTAAATTCCCCAACTGTCGCAATTTTTTTTATTGTAAACCCTAAGTGTGAAAGAACAATTAATAATCGTCGATAAACTATGAATCCCGGAAGTTAAAGTATTTACGAAGTTGTAAGTCGCCATTGGCCATTTGGGTGGTCTTCTAAAAATTAATTTTAAAGCTTGATTTTCTCACGTACTAGAACGCCTGAAGGAGGTAAATTTGATTCCTAATAATAAAATACAGTGTTTCATATTTTCATTATAATCATCATCATGCAATTCTTCCTTTAGTTGATACAATAGTAGCTGATATGAATCCTTTCTGATGGTATTCCCTGTACATAATGATGCCAATCTATTTTTTTGCTTTATTTCTTCATTGAGCTCCTTCACTTCGCGTATGTCGGTATTTCCTAATTTTTATCCAGTTTTGTACAGGCCTGCCACGTGCGGTAAAATATTATATTATGTAACAAGTCTATGAAGGTTGAAGAAGGTGTTTTGTTGGAGTTGTTTATTTATTTAGCTCCACGTATGGACGCCAATTTGAAGTAGAATTGTTTTTTACGTTGTTTGCTGCTACGTATGAAAAGCCGATTTGAAGTAGGAGTTGTATTATATTTCAACTGTTGGTGAGCTGAACTTGTAGTAGTTGCAACCGCACGTATAGTAAACAGTTTCCGGTAGCCTTCGCCCCAAATTTATTTTCAGGTGGCCTTTGCCCCAAGTTTAAAAAAAATATTAACTTTGTAATTTAACTGTTTCATTAAATATTATATATTTATGTTTGCCTCGGCTGCGTCAGTATTTGTTAGAGATAGGTTTCTCTTAGGCAGGGTTGTGATACGACTAAGAATGTAGGCTTACACAGATTATAATTTTACTTCACTTCTTTTTATTAATCCTTGATACAAATTAAATAGCACTTCACTGATATCGAGAGCTGTGAGATTCTTTTTATTTAATACTTGCATTTTTTAACACGTATACTATTTTCGTCTCACACGAATACGTATTAAATCTCTCAAAGACGCACAAGCAACGCATTCAGTTATTAGCACACTCTGCAGGCAACTGAATTGATTTCAACCGTCTAAACTTGTAAATTTCGTATTTCAAGTCTGTGATTGGCTAATCCTACTCCAATAGAAAACTTGCATTTAATTAAAGCTTTTTCTGGTTGTTGATGGCTATTTTATAAACTGTTACTAAAACTACATTAATGCTTCCAAGAATCACAAATAACATTTAAACCTTCAAACTCAGTATTGCCTCAAGGTTACCTCATTGTTACCTCATTGTTAGCAACTTTTGACCTATTTCTCCAGCTCCTACATTATTAAATTACTTAATGCATTCACATAACATTATTACACATGGATATAATAATATAAGCATATGCAATGACTGTTACATACATTTTACAAATTATTACATACACATATTGCTTCAAGGCGGGTTGTTATTGAATTTACATATTATATAATTTGACTAAAATAATTTAAGTGTTAAAAATACTGCCTCAAGGTAGCAACTAAGATACGAGTATGTTTATGAAACGAGCAGTAGCGAATATAATAATTTTCATGCCAGCGTTATTGTCAAGTTGCGTATGATTGTCTTTGGTCGACCACACTATAATTTCAAAACATTCAGTTTTTCACTAAAAGATCTTACCTTGCTAATTGTGTGAATTAAATGCTGATTGGATGGCAGGACCTTGAACGTGTTGGCGGCTTGTACAACAGATGGCAGTACTGTTAAGTCCAGGCCGTATTTATTGATTTTTCAGGTAACGTGAAAGAATGACATATTAAAGCAAAGGAAATTAAATCCATTTATTAGAATATTAAAATTATAATTAATAGAATTTATTTTAAATACACATATTTAGTTGTTTATATGAGGAATGGAGACCAGTAGACTGCTGCTTTGAAGGTGTTAAAAGGTATGAGCAAGCTGCGCGTCCCTAGGGGTAAAATTATAATGAGTCGCTGTATTATAGATGACATTACAGTTCAATTACGTCACGTGTAATCGATGCATTATAGTGTAGTCGACCACAAATCTCATTTCGGCCGCCTCTATTCGTCTTTCATCACTTCTTCTCAAGAGCCATGTTTCGCTTCCTTACATTAAACAGGGAACGACCATACTTTTGTAGAACTTTAATTGTGTATTATTTCTCACTCCCTCTCTTTCTCTCTTTTTGTTATTTTATGTTGCTTTAACCGCGTGGTCGTATCACGAGGATCTGTTAGAGATACTCGTGGATCTGGATCGCTGTGTAACAGACAGTTAGCCTTCTAGGTCTCATTCTTGCACTATACTTTTTACTTACTACATGTCCACAGAGGCATGTGTACAGCAACTGTACCTCTGCTTCTACACACCGAGTAGATGACATACGATTGTCTTACCATCTATTTCTTGTATTACGTAGTAATATTCTTTTAATAGTTCTATATGTATTGGATTTTGTATAATTTGTTGTGCAAGTTTTCTTGGTTATTTTGAAATACATTGCAGCCTAGATAGGTAATTAGAATTTGAGACCTGTTCGATAATATGTTGTATGTTTAATATTATGATCATTTTATTGCAAGTGAGTTATCATCAGGAATATTCATTAGTTCTGCAAGCATTTCATCTTCTCGTAAGGGAAGCCTATTATCACAATTTTTCATCTTACAAGTTTTTACTTCTTTTTAATACAACTTCTTACTCATGAACTGAGTTGAACAAGGAATAGAATGTTGGTGATAGGACATTGTTTCTATTGTTAATTTCCAAACACAAGGATTGTTGTTTTAATTTGAAACTGTTCGATGGTTCAGGTGGTAACGTCTGTGGTCCGCATTCGAGTTTTTTTCGCTGTTTGCGAATGCTGGGTTGATCTGCGAATTTTCCTGTCATTCATTTCATCACTACATTTCATTTCTTTCTTTTTCACCGCCATACCAGGCATCACTCATCCTGGATATGCTTTGATGTGGAGTTTGCTTGGTCTTCGACAGGCTACTAACCCAAGTAAGGGGATACACTTGGAGGTGCAAGTCCTACAAAGGGGAGGGTAATCCGTTTAAGAAGAAGGTATAAATTTACTTGTCATTGATATCATATGAAACGGATACAGCTTGTCAAGTATGAAAAAGCATGACCCCTCCAGGCGTTTAAGGTAAATGACATTTAGGTCACAACTGAATGTCAGGAAACAATTTATTTTTGGTGAGTTTTGAGTACATAAAATGAATAAAGGTCACAAGAGGAAATTGTATTTAATTATTTTTTTCTATCAAAAGCAAACATCACATTCTACTTAGGAGTCAAATTGACCCCTTGCGGCGCTCTAGTGTTAAGCCTCCTCTTCAGAGAGACGGCTCTTTAAATTCAGCTGTCAGGTACAGCGCTGTCATCCGAGGTGTCCCGAGGGACCTGCCAGTCAGGTTCCTCGTCAGCGCAGCTCACCAGCAGTGGCCTTCAGCCTTGAAGGCCACTCGGATCTACGGAGCGCAGGGACCCACGTCACTCGTCAGGATCGAGTTCGCAGATCCTGGCGACTATGAAGCTGCCTTGAGGACGGGCCTGCCCTTGTTAGGGCGGTGCTTATGAATCGAGGTTAGCCGATTAGAACACCAGGCACCCTGCAGGCGCTGCTGTGCCTACGGGCACGAGGAGTCGACCTGCTCAGCTCAATCTAGGTGCCACTACCGTGACTCCTCCTGCACCACATCATCATGCACCCAGCACGACCTTCGCCGCCGAGGCCGCTACTGTGCGACCTGTGTAGGGTCAACTCACTTCACCGGCCAAGCGCTCTGCCCCTGCATCCTCGCAGGAAGGCACCGCTGAAGCCATAGACGACACCATCCGAAACTCTGCTCCATCATCCAGATTCAAGAAAGACCCAGCGAGTCTTCTTGCAGAAATGCAAGGAGTACAACCAGCAGCAGCAGTATCAACGGTACGATCCTCAAACCTAACCTACATTCTCTTCCTAGCCCTCGCCATTTCCACTAGTGTTGCAGTCAGGTTTCATGGCTGCAACCTATTAATTATCTTTACCCGCTCCCGCCCATAGGGCGGGAGCTTCCATCTTTCACTTACTAACGCGGGCGCTATGCAAAAATCCACGACATTCTTCCCTTTTCCATCCGGTGGAGGAGTTTTTAGTGGGTATGCCGATTATTGATGAGTCCCACACTCTCAGTCCCGACTCCCATCGGGGCTGGGGTCAGTGATTAAATCATTTTCTCCTCCACTCGAAAAAAATTAAGCATAAAACTAATATTTTTAATGGTGTAAATTCGTTATTCTTGATTATCATCAGTCATGCTTCGGAGCCCAGCGGCAAGTATGACTATGAGGAAAAGCAAAACCTTCATTCGTCTAAAACTTAATGTTAAGCCATATTGTTGTTTGATGTTTTGCAATTAAAAATGGAAATGCTTATGGGTGATTTTATAGAATTACAATCAATTTCGAAGTTCAATGCATATAAAGTAGATACTAAACCGTGAGAGTAATGAAGTCACCATTCAGTGCATGTGACCTCAAAAACATTTGTGCACGGCCAGAAGCCGTACAATAAATGAGATTGTACTTACATTGAAAAGTCTGTTCCTTATAGGCAAAATAGTTATATTCGAATGCTCCTTTAACAATGCCTTGTATATCTTGGCAAGATCAGCACAGTAATAAGAATACTCTAAATTAGTTCACACACAACACAGATATTTGAATAAGGTTTCACTTTTGATATGCACAATGAACAAACTCTAGCCTTTACAGCACGAACAGAAGGCACCAGCTGACAGTTGATATTCATGATAAAGAGAAGCCTTGAGCGAGTGCGCTAGTGAGCTACGGAACATACCGAGGTTACTGCAGCGCAAGCGATCGTGCCCGCGGTACCAAATGAACGTTCGCCAGTATTATTACGACACTAATTGTGAGCATGACAGAGCGTGAAACGGCAACTCTAGGCCGAGCCCGAGCTATGTAATTATTAATAATTTGGTTAATTAATTTGTAGTGAGGTTAAATTATGCTGTGAACAAAATCTTTTTCTTTTACTGCCTGTGTAGCTTAAGAACGGTGATTTAACGATCCAATTGCATTAGTTTCGAGTGCTACGATTCATGATTAGTTTCATTCGTTATCTTCAAACGGTCGGTAACTCGTTTCAATAGCTCAAATATTAGATCACATTAAATTTCTTAATCAGTTTAAACTGGTGTTATCATTTCCCTGCAGCCATGTATATGCTGAGAGGAAGATCTTATCTATAGCTAACCTCTATAGCAACCGGCAGCAAAATCAACACGATGTTGGAGACCACGTCAAAAGGTGATACCGGGCATTCGTCGTCAAAAAATGGCGCCCAGCGTGAGGCTTCGAGTTGAGCTCCATCAGAAGCTGAGGAGATCACACTGGGAATAAAATCCAGTGACAGCACGGGAAGGAAGGAAGAAAGGAAGACAATCCAAAACAGCGGTAGCTCAGGCTACACAGGTACAAAGGGAGTAAGAAAGAAGGCATCGGCATTACCAGACAGCAGTAGGTACATCAGCAAATCAGGTACTGAGAGTAAAATTATTTATTTCAATGTTATTCATGTAGATGTAGCTAAGAAGTGGAAAAATGTTAGGTAAAAATAATGAAAGTTCAGGAAATAATGGAAACTCAGGAAGGAGAAAGTAATAGTAGGCATGAAATTGTACAGAATAGAGCAACAGAAATGTGAGAAGATAGTCGAAATATGCAGAATAGCTCAGAAATAGGAAACAATAGAATTCAGGGAGGAAGAGTAGATAATTCAAGAATGGCAGGAAGTAATTTATTGTCAGTGACGGAAATTATAACAAGTATAGAAAAATGTCTAGAAGAGTAAATAGAAAAGAGGCAACAGAAATTAGAAAATAATCAAGAAAAGCTGGAAGAGAAAATAGAAAAGTGACACCAGAAAATAGAAAAGGGTCTAAGAGAGAAGGTAGACAAGGGGCAAAGGAGCTGGAAAAGGGACAAAAGGAGCTAGAAAACGTGCAACAGGAGCTAGGAAATAAGTTACAAAATGAACAGCAAATATTAGAAACATTAAAGGGGAAATAAGTGACTTTAGAAGTGAAATCAAAAAGAATAAAGAAAATCAGGGAAGAAATGAGAAAGAAAGTTCACATTTCTTCGGGTAAGTAGATCTCTTAAAAGCAAAAAAGTATTTCAAATACTCTTTTTTGTAGCACAACCATGTCAGAGATATTCCGATGTTATTGGTTTGAATTCTTCAATACTTTTTCTTCTTACGTGCTGTCGTCATTCAGTTGTTTCTCACGATGTCATGGAAGGAGTATGGAATTTTATGGCGAAAATTTAGGGACCGGCTTTTAAACATATGACTATCACTTCGGTTCCTTGGATCCCCTTTATACAGTGCTTTTCCTTCACACTATGCCCAACGGACTGCTGCTCGCGCGCCAACCACCGCTGCTCGGAACAGTCGCTGAAACAGTTAAAATGTATCCGAAACTGCCTCCATTCTCATAGTTACAATTACAATGATAATAAGCACATACCTTATCACAAGAAATGTTGTAACGGTTGTTCTCTGTCCACACATTTCTGACATCTTCTCAGGATTATTTTTTACACCCGAGAGTTCAATATCCGAAATTGAGTGAATTGCTCGCCTGATGTTTTCTTTTAGTTCTTAAAATGGAAGGTGCGTATTGTAATTGTATTTGTTGCATACATATTGGATAATAAGTCGGCAACAAGGGATATTAAATAAAATAGTAATTTTAACAGACAAGTGTACAAAAAATGGGAGTGACCATAACCACCCTGAGATATGAAGTGATAAGATCCGCCCGAACAATAAATAATAAATAATAACGAATAAGAAGAATAATTAATAAGCATATCATCAAAATAATAAGAAGGAATACCAGTGTGAGGGAAGAATAAAAGAGAACATTACAAATTAGAGAAAGGGGGGAATGAAATCATGAAGAGAGAAAAAACGTAGAGGGTAGATATTAATTAATAATAAGAACATGAAATAAAAACGTGTAGTTGAGAACGAACAAACTTGGCGAAAATCACATAAAGATAGCAGACGTAGGAAAGTACAAGAAAAAGAACATTAGGAATCGCTTTAGTAACAATAGGAACCGAGTTGTGCACACAGGATGTCAAGGCAACGGGCAGGAGACCGAAGTTAGTCAAGCGCACAGAAAATTCAGTAAAGCGAACATAATTTGTTAATGTTAGACGCGAGCGACGCTCGGACGATGAAATTGAGAGCCAATGGTAGATGGAGGAAAAATTCAGAGACGTAACTAATCAGAACGAATAAAAGTCACGTGAATAGCAAAAAGTGAAAGAGAAACTAGAAAAGTAGGCGTGAAATAGAACATTATTTATGAAGCAGAGCGACGTTCAAACGTGTGTAAGATACTTCACTCTGTGTCGAAACGTCGAGGAGAGAAGAAGTCTGTATAGAAACGTGGAGGAGTAGATGAGCTGGAGGGAAAGAAATAGATTCGTGTAGGAAACGTGAGGGAAAGTAAGATAGATCTAGAAATTCAAAATATCTTACATTAAAGAGGGAAACAGTGCAGTGGTCTTCGAGTAAATATTTATGTATTGAAAACCAGTTTAAGGCAACCGTGAGGAACAGGGTAGCTAGGGAATGACAAAAGGAAAAGTTATTAGCGTAATATTGCAACATACTTCAACTTCGCAAAGTAATTAAGAACGGGTAAGAGCACGGAAACAGTAGCAGGGGTGACAGGAAAAATCGCGTCTTGTGTGGAAAGGAGATTCGATCGAGGACATCAGTGTGGATCATCAATAAACGGGCCATCTGAGAGGAGAAGGTGAACTTCATTTATCTCCCATCCACACTCCCTGAGGTAAGAGACTCCTGAACCCAAATTCCTCTACCTGAGTAGCCGGCAGCAATAATGATCCTCCCGAATTAACAACCCAACCACCAAGAATCGCACCATTACAACCTTTTTCCATTCCCAAACCCCGCTACAAAAACCAATCGACTCTATGCTACTGTTGAGTTACAAGAGAGGAATCACAGACTCACAACTATCAACCACGCGTGCTTCTTTCCAACCTCTCCTAACTAACCGAATCCTCGTAACCTAATTGTAATAAAAATGGAAATTCTCAGATCAATGAAAGTTTGTAAAGTAGAAGATATAGGACATTAAAATATTTGCAACAGATAAAATGGATAAATACAGGCATAAACAGAATAGAACAAGACAGATGCACCACACTAATTTAACAGAATATACCTACCTAATGGGATAGAAGGCTGGGAAGACCTAGGGAAAGATAGAGTTAAGATGCTGCAGAGGAAACAGTTCTTGTAATCTAACTCATGAGTGAAGCTGAAGTTATGATAATGATAAAAACAGTAACGTTCTTAATATCGTATGACTATCAATGTATTACTACTAGACAAAATCCCGTTCTGAGACATCTCACCTTCAATGTTCAACAAAAAGATAGCAGCAGCTGGTGACGAAAAGAAGACACTTCCTGCATTGAACTCGCACCTATACACTTCCACAAAGAATCGGAAAGATGCTCATGGGTATATTTTATAATACATAGTGTGTGCGCCAGTAAAAGGTCCTTCGTTGATACAAGAGTGTCAATATGTATACAACCGCTGTTTAAGTTGTGGAGAATATCGGCCTCTAGCGCCTTTCCAGTTGGCGTATGACTGGTTGGAGAGAGAGGAGGCTAGTCGCTCTCAGTTAACTCAAATCGGGAAGTCATTAGGAGTTTCTAGATCTTCCCTTCCACCGGCCTGCACCGAGGCTTCTCGAGGGTTCGTACGAGTATAAAAAGGAAGCTTGGTCGCCACGAAAGTAAGGTTGTTGTGACGTTTGCTGTTCACTCAGCGAGTTCTACGTGACGAGTTCTGTGTTCGACGCGCCAGTGAGCGAGAGAGAGAACGGGCTAGAAGGCGAGTCCTGTGTTCGACACTTCAGAGTGACCGAGAGAGAGAGAAGAGGCTGATTTCCATCGTTAATCGAAGCGCTCTTTGCAAGGAAAAAGTCACTGAAGAATGAATAGGGGAAAACAAAGTTACAAATTTTCTTTGTGCATTTAAAAAGCTACATTTATCCAGAAATAGCAATAGAGATACAACGCCAATATACTCATTGCCTTGAACGTTGATTAGCTCCAATTCCAAAGACAATGCTATGTTAAAAAGTCAAATTGTTTCGTATAAAATTCAAGTGATATAGCTATTAATAATTCAAGACAAGCGTGACATGTTTCAATTGAAATATGGAATATAATGAGAAATGGTAACAATGAGCAGTTTACCGACGAAATTCATTACATACTTAGTAAATCGCTAGAATGCGAGGTTTTGGAGTTTAAGTCCATCAATTGGGAAACGCCTCTCCACAATCCAAAGTGTACGGCTTGTGCTCTGAGTGCTATGGTTCTCAGTGTGAATGGGAATACATTGACCATCAACAAGGATGTCATCAAGTCATTCGTTGCTGAGTTATGCAACTATGGAAACATCGATCTGCAGTGGTTCCAATAAAAGATGCCATTCCACAATCTGGCGTTGTTGCATGAATTTCTCGGCAAACGAATCATTTCCAGATGAAGCTGCTTTCCCTGGAGCCCTCAATCACCATAATTTAAGTCCATTAGATTTCTTCCCATGAGATATAAAAAAAATGTGTATACTGAAAAACCTAATTCAATTTTCCAGGTATAGATAACGCCAAACAGTTATTCGCTGACTTATTGTACAGGCGTGTGAGAGTGTGATATAACATTTCGGCACAGGTTTAAATCGGTGCCCTGCTCTTAGAGGTGGTCATTTAGATTCCTCTTTGTGCGTGCGTGTGTGTGTGTTTTTTTTTAACTTACGGCACCTATTAGTGCCACATGGTCGTGCTGATTGTAGATTATCATGATTATAATGTCGGTGCAGCGGTGCTGGACGTTTGATAAGGTTTCGATGATTGAGTTATAGGTGAGAAAATTTAATTCTTGGAAGGGTAGAGTTTTCTTGGCTCTCAGAGTAGGGGATGACTGGTTCTTCAGGTGAAGGACTCTTATCTCAGGACAGCATGGGTAGGAGATGAATAACACACGACAGTTTCTTCTTCAGGTGTGGCCCGCATTCAGGAGGTCCCGGGATCGATTCCGGCGACCACCCAGTCTGGCTCATGGTTTTTTCGTGGTTTCCCCGAGTCGCCAGGGAATGCTGGGGTGGTTCATCTTCTAGCACGACTCTCCTTCCATCATTACCGGTATCCATCATCTTCCTTGCCATCAGTTTCATGGTTGTAGGACCCAAGGTTTCTTCCCTGGCGTCGCTGCGGTATCACTCAGTGTGACTCTTCACTCCGGGGGACCCTGGAGGTTGGTGGCATGTGGGCTGGGACCGAGCGGCAACGGCGGATGCGTTCTATCTGGAAACGTTAGGGACCCCATCCATGCTTGCGCCCGTCCGCACCCGGATATGGTTGCCCTCCGGGTCTCTCCCCTCATCCTTCCCTTCCAGGGGTCACGTTGGAAGCATAAATGGACGACTGGACTGCGTGCTGTGCTCTGCCCCAGTTCCCGGGACCCCTCCGTGACACGTACCTCTACCTTTACCTTTCTCCTTCAGGTTTCCCTCTTTTATGTGATAATACACACAAGTGTTTTACACTTTTTATCCTTTCGATTTCCAGTCACGCTAGATTTTTAGTCCTGACGCTGTCTACAATTTAAATTCCGTGTAACATGCTTCCCCTTTCCTATTCCATCTCCATATGATAATTGCATCGTTAATTACTTAATACTTTGTGAATCTAGCACACACTTCAGCGCGTGCACTTTTACGTCGAGCGATATAGCTTCGCCTTACAACAGAACGACGAAGTGAAGATCTTTTACTCGTCTAAAACTGCGCTCCTGTCATAAATAATTGTCTAGCCTACTACCCTTTTCTAGTTTAATCCAGCCCTTTTTCTATGCACGTGAATTTCGTAACTATTCACTGGCTATTTCTATAAATGCTTCTCTGTTTCCATTCGTCAAAATTAATTATAAAGTCTGTCTTTCTCGCGTCTAATATCATTTCATTATTGCTATTTGATTTAACTTTCTGTACACATGAGCGACTTTGGTTTTCCCGTCTATTCCACCTCTCGTTAGGCGAACTTTCCATGCGCATACAAATTCTATTGTACCTAAATGCTTTTTAATGACTTGCAGGCCAGTCGCTGCTGGTAGCTTTCTAAATCACACAATTATAACTCACTTCTGTCCAATCGGAAATACATTACTTCGTATATTTTATCGTTTATTCATTTTTATTTATATCCCCCTTTTGTATTCTTACTATTATTTAGTTTGTGATATTGGCGTTTTATTTACTTAGAATTTCTTTATACAACTCTTCTTATTGCTTTTAAAATTTTATTAATCTAACTATTCCTTCTATTATTATTATTATTATTATTATTATTATTATTATTATTATTATAATTATTATGTTTCTGTTTTGTTCATTCTCGGGAGAATGTTACAGCCTCAGTGTGCTCAGGTTTTTGACCAACGGCAATTCTGAATTCTTGTTCATGTTCGAATTTGTTATTAAGAAACCGATAACACCCACAAAAGCACATTCACATTCACACACCGGGCTGTGGGCATCCGAGATTCGAACCGGGAACCCTCGCACAACAAGCACGTATTCTGCCACTGAACTACGGGACCAGCCATATAGATTATTGTTACTATAAATGGATAAATATCCCATCTTTCTTCTATAACTGTGTGTCAACATTATATAGTGTAGTTAAATTATATTCGAACCCACTCGCTGCCTCTCTCTACTATGCGAGACACCCGGCAGTCGCCGGGGAAATTACGCCGCAGAGGCGGACCAAAATCTTTACCTTATAATAGATGCTGGAAATGTTGACCTTCCTCTCTAACAGGCAGCACATCTCATGTAAATATTCTCGCTCACTCTCCGAAGCTCAGCAGCAGGTATTCTTGTGATGAAACGCCTCATTACGATCAGAAAATTGGAGTGTAGTGTGCGATAAGTGCTAGAAGAATAATAGAACCCATATTATTTGATGAAACAATAAATGCAGAGCGATATCAAGGTTAATTCTGAGGCCATTTTGCAATCGCTTGACAGATGAAGAGAAATCGTATGGTTGGTTCCAGCAAGATTCTGCAACAGCACATACGGCTGCCGAATCATTACATGCAATAAGAGAGGTGTTTGATGAGAGAATAATTAGTGTTGATTTGTGGTCCCCTCGTTCTCCTGACCTAACGAGTTGTTATTTTTATTTATGAGATTCTTTAAAAAAACAAAGTGTATTGTTCCAATCCTCGCACACTACAGGAACTTAGAGAAAACATTGTGCAATAAATCACAAGAATTCCTTATGCTGAGCTTCGGAGAGTGAGCGAGAATATTTATACGATGTATGCTGCCTGTTTGAGAGCAAAAGGTCAACATTTGCCAGCATCTATTGTAACAAGGGTGGCCAAAATGCCTATATCCCTCGAGTCATCAAATATGTAATGCGCACTTCACCACTTAGCAGTATATGGAAAACAAATGAATAGACGGCTAGAAAACGAGTGGCGCCTGCGAGTCACGTTTTTGGCACCACTGTATTAGAAGGTAAGGATTTTAATCCGCCTCTGCCGGCGTAATTTCCCCGGCGACTGCCGGCTGTCTCGCGCAGTAGAGAGAGGCCGCGAGTGGGTTCGAATATAATTTAACTCCCCTATACATCAATATTTAATTGTTAGATGTGCGTAATAACTACAAAAACTGTGGTGAAAATGTATCTATAGTCTAGCAAATCTATACTAATATAAAGAGAGAAAAATTGTGTCCGTGTGTATATGAAGGGTAATCTCAAAAACGTCAATCAATTTTGAAAAGATTTATTCTTCCAGATACACCCAGGCTAAATAATGTTCCCAAAAATTTGACAACTTGATGGTTAGGGGTTTCTTTTTCATATTCATGTCACTCGCTTTTAAACATCTGACTGTAGATTCCGTTTTTTGTACCTACTTACAAACGAAATGCATAATGAAACGATTTTTTCAATCTTTGAAAAATTAACGGTAGTTATTAAAGAGATTAATGTGAATGTAACGCATCGAATTGTTTTCTTTAGGTAGTGGTATTTTAAAAAAGGCCACATAATATAGGAAGCAATGTGAACACAGATGTTCACGAATTTATTTTGAGTAAAGGGAAGAAGAGCAGGATTATATCGCTCACTTCCCTACAGAAAGATGTAACATTGAGACCGAGCCCTAGCGGTCGGCTTCAAACATCTCGCACAAATTGCACAGAGCGCGCAGCACGATGCAAGACGGTGTGCTCTCGTCTCGTTAAGAACAATTCCTGTCGAGCATCCTGGAACCTACCTAAGTGCTGTGATGCTCCTGTTGTACTGGTCTTACTGTTGTGTTGCTTCTCACAAATTACCTGACCTGTTCCACTTACAATAATTATAAAAAAATCTGACGTGTTATATTCATTTATTTTTATACAACTTCCACAATCCATGCTTACGAAAGTTTGTTTTTCTATGTACTTCATGTTAATCAAGATAAACCTTTGCAGAAAGAGTTTCATTATACATTTTATTGTAGGCAAAAGGGCAATAGAGGAAACCGAATCGATACTCGAGTGTTTAAAAGCAAGTCGCTAAATGCTCTTTCCATGACATGAGAAACAACTGAATAGCAACGTAATACAAAAACAAATCTGATGTGTTACATTCACATAACTTTCTATACCCTCTATCGCTTATTAGTGGGTATACAAATTATTCTTACGAAATTTTATTTTTCTACCTACTTCATGTTAATCGAGATAAACCTTTGCTACATTAAACACTTCGTTGTAGATACAAAGCGAAGGTACAATGTTTAACAGCTGGACGCTATATGCTGGCCTTAAAATTCCACACTCTTTCCATGCAATCGCGTGAAACAATTGAAAATTGACAAGACTTTAAAAGAATGGCTAACTATTCAACAATTGGAACCAAAGATATCTACATTTTTTGTGTAGTACGTTTTCGTCTATCGCTTTCCAGTTATACAGGATTATACAAATCTTCTCTCGAATTAAGAGGACTTCACAGGCTATTCCTAGAAAATTCAAGGCATACATTTTATTTCTCGTATAAATAGCTTTAATGTGTGCTATTTTAATCAAAATCATTAGCTATTTATTTTTTAGAAAATGAACAATTTTGAAAAATCTTTCATGTAAAGGGTATTTTGGGATGGGGGATTTTCTTAAAAGATTTCGTGTCGCATCTTTGGAAGATACTAAACCTAAATACCAAGTGTGGTGTTTATCTGACTTTTCATTTCTGAGTTATATTGTTTACATATACACACACATACGGCCCTTTTTCTAAAAATCACTTTTCATTCAGGGAGCCTCAAATATGTATTTCTGGTAAAATTTCGCTATCGAATTTTTGGATGTAATGCAATACCTTTTCTACCTACTATGTACGTGGTAGAAAAAGTAAAAATTACGAAGCATTGAAACATTGACATGAAGATTGGAGAATATGAACAATAATAATAAATAATGGAAACACGAAAAGTTGGAACAAATAGATATAATAAAATATGCGGGTAAAAAATTTTATATTAATAATAAATAGATAATGAATAAATAACATAATAAATATAGCAAACAATATTCTATTATCAGATCTGTAATACAGTAACTCTATTATCAGATCTGTAATACAGTAACAGTATATTTACCCGTCATTGTATGGAGTGGAAACGTGGGTGATGATAAACATAAAAGTAGGGTAACATCCACAGAAATAAAATATTTGATAAAAAGTGGGGGAGAAATAAAAGAAAAGAAAAGAGACAGAAATAAGATCATTACGGAAAACATAAATATGGATCCACTAGTGGAAGAGATAGAGAAAAGAAGTTTAAAGTAGTATGGTCACCTAATCAGAATGAATGATCAGCGTAAAACAAAACAAGAATTTGAAGCAGAAGGCGGGGAAGACCGAGAGAGGATGGGAACAATACATCGGAGAGATGGCAAGAAACAGAGGGATAGAACTGAATACGCTGAGGAGAATGGCGCCTAATAGAGAGCAGTATAGACAATGGATAAAAGGCCCGACGCTGAAAGACAGCAGGGGAAGGTGAAGAAGAAGCATGCAAACCAATAATAATGGATATCTTGGAATGGCTGATGTCACAAAAACTTTGTGAATAAATTGTGTACCTTAAGGGGATTTACATTCTTTATGTGGTAAGTTTTTACCTATCTCTTATGCCAGTTATATCTACATCCAGATGAAGAGGACTTCACTGGCTATTCTCAGAAAATTCAAGATGATATACGTTTTATTTGTTATCTAAATATCTTAAATGCGTGGCATTTTAATGTCACACATTTACCTATGATGCAAATAGCGTAACACTAGCAATTCAGAGGCATTGTCAACAAGTGCAGTTGCACATGTGTACGGTCATAATTATATTGTTTTACATGTATGCTTTACTTATTGAAAGTATGATCATACTTTTTTTTTTGTTTGGTGCGGCAATATAATGCATTACTGATGCTACTTCGTGTAATATTTATTTTCCGGGGAAAGAAAGGATAAGCACATTTGGAACAGGGTGTAAAACAATAGAGCGAGAGGAAAGAACAATACAGGGCTAGCTCAGGTTCGCTTACCTCAACCCCAAGGCCATAGCTAAACTCCTGAGTCAAACACAGTACCATCCCTTTCATCACTACATTTCATTTCCTTCTACTTCACCTCCATACCACGCATTGTGCTGATCACCCATCCTGGATATGCTATGATCCAGAGTTTGCTTGCTCCTCGACAGGCTACTGGCCCAAGGCATTGGGCTGATACCCATCCTGGATATGCTATGATCCAGAGTTTGCTTGCTCCTCGACAGGCTACTGGCCCAAGGCATTGGGCTGATACCCATCCTGGATATGCTATGATCCAGAGTTTGCTTGCTCCTCGACAGGCTACTGACACAAGGCATTGGGCTGATAACCCATCCTGGATATGCTATGATCCAGAGTTTGCTTGCTCCTCGACAGGTTACTGACACAAGGCATTGGGCTGAACACCCAACCTGGATATGCTATGATCCAAAGTTTGTTTGCTCCTCGACAGGCTACTGACACAAGGCATTGGGCTGATCACCCATCCTGGATATGCTATGATCCAGAGTTTGCTTGCTCCTCGACAGGCTACTGACACAAGGCATTGGGCTGATCACCCATCCTGGATATGCTATGATCCAGAGTTTGCTTGCTCCTCGACAGGCTACTGACACAAGGCATTGGGCTGATCACCCATCCTGGATATGCTATGATCCAGAGTTTGCTTGCTCCTCGACAGGTTACTGACACAAGGCATTGGCTTGAAGTCCTTGGGGGTGTAAGTCCTACATAGAGGAGGGCAATCCGTTAAAGACGAGCAAGAAAAATATTTCATGTAAGAGATGGTTTTGGGTGGGATTTTCTTGAAAATGTATTCAAATTTTCACATAATTTAGTGGAAGTAACTTAAAAAATGTTTTGGTACTGTTTTAATTCCACAGAAAATTTAGACTTGTAGCTGCAGTAGTTTTTGATATGGGCACACTCAAAGTTTTAAAAAATTAAATTTGGGAAAACAACATTTAAGTTTTACAATGTTGGAACCATACTTTAGAGCTTCCCAGTTCCAAATTCTTTAAAGGCCTTTAAAACACCTAGAGAGGAAAATAAATATCTTTATACGATTTTACAAACATCAGGACACATTAATTCGACAGTAACTCATTTTGTATAATTCCAACCCAGAATGCCATTCTGAATCCGCTTAAGGACACACATAGTTCAAAGTTGAGCTAAAACCTTCAAAAAGTCCTTTTTTATATTTGTAGGCATATTATTAACAATGAATCAGCTAGTTTCATAATGTGTATTTGGTGTCTACAGAAGATTAGAAATATTTTACACGAGCGTTAAATGTGTCTGCGCACAAGGCCGAATAGCCCTTTAGAATTTCAAAGCTGTTTCTTCGATTTCTGTTTTTATTTTTTTTTTCTACATTTTTACGAGTTCAGAATGTTCCATCCGATGCAATTTCTCCTACAAATTGTGTAGAAAAATACTCAAAACTAACTACAAAAATGTTAGGAGTGATGTTTCCTTATCGGTTATAATTGAAAGAATATTAATTATAATATCTAATTAATATACTAAAATTAGTGAAAAATATTGCTTCTCATAAGTTTATAATTTTATCTCAAAAACTAAAAATTTATAAGAAAAACAGTTTTCAACATTCTTGCCTAACTATTCATTAGAGTCAAAATACGTATTAAATATATTCGCACAATTTTAATTTTTTCATAATCTGGAGCATTTTTATTTACCATTAAAATAATTTATTAACTAATTAATAACTTGGAAACTATTGGAAAAATTAAAACTTGCAAACCTGCTAATCATTTGGTGTGTTACTTGCGGTATAAATTTTAAAAGCATGTGTTAACAAACGTAGAATTTAAATTTTCAGCGACCCTTAAGGATTTGTTGGAGTTATAAGCTGTTGCAATGCTAGTTAACACTATAGACTAAGGCGTTTAACGAATCAATAAATGTTTCTTGCAACCCACATTAAAAATCGTAATGTAGTGATAATCTTAGTTGCGTGCGTTGTAATTACGAAAACTATGTGAGGTCACCAACAGCATGTTGTTTTGGCAACGTGCCTGCTTGAGCCCCTTGTTTTTGCAGCACCACAAACAAATGAAGAAGATGAGGGAGGGCAAGTGACGATCAGCAAGGGGCGGAAGAAATCGCCCAGATGCGTCACAAAGCTTACAATAGCAGAGGGACAATGCAGAGCACGTGACGTGGCATTTGTCAGCCATTACAAGTGAAGGACCGGCACACGCGCACAGTGATCACTCGGATGCCACAGATGGCCATGCAGGAGGCCGTGTTTGGTGTACCAACACCAGCCACTACAGTTCAAGTGCTTCCTGGGACAAGTGCATGGGAATATCAAACCAAGCGTATCGGAATCATTTCCAAATGGATGGGTCTTGTTAAAACATTCGCTTAACATAACACGCGACCACATGACGCGATGCTCTCTTTAAAGTCAGTGACGCGAGCATCTTTATTTCCAGACTATGACATTGCTTATAAAGAGCATTATCGCTGTTATAAGTAGTCTAGAGTTATGGATGGTGATTCTTCGCAAATGTGATACGCATGAGATGCTAATAAAGACATGTACTCCTGTATTTTCAATTTTCACCCGTTTTAAACCACTTTTTAATGTGTTTTCAAAATGCTATAAAATGCGAAATTGGTTCAAAATGTGAAAATAAAGTGCTATATAATCGCGAAATCCATTATTTATACTTTCTCTACCACATGTATAGTAGGTAGAGATTGTATTGCATTTCACCCAAAAATTCGATATCGAGATTTCATCGGAAGTACGTGCTTCGAGACCCCCTGAAATCAAAAAAGCAGTTTTAGAACAAAGTTCGTGTATGTGTGTCTGTGAACAGCATAACTCAAAAACGAAAAGTCGGATAAATATCAAATTTGTTATTTAAGTTTAGTATGTACCAAAGATACAACATGAATATTTTCGGTAAAGTCCCCCAATCTCAACTACCCTCTACATGGAACATCATTCGAATTTTTTTTCTCATAAATGGCTCTAACGATTTTGACTGAAATGCTATATATTAAAGATTAAAACGTATATCTTGAATTTTCTAGAAATAGCCTGTTCTCTTCATTCGGAAGTAATTTTGTATAACACTGTATAACCGGTAAACATTAAGTGATAAACGAAAGCGTGCTATACACACACAAAAATGTATCTAGGTCTCTAAAAACACACAATTTATTTCAAATAACTTTTTGTGCATAAGCCATTTCCGAGATGTCCGTTATTAAGGTTGGAATGGTTCAGTACTGTTTCCTGTCGACATCCAGTTGTTTCTTGCGATTACATAGAAAGTGTATGGAATTTTAAGGCCAGCATATAGCCTCAGTTCTACCATATTTGATTATCACTATTCCCTCTGTATCCTAACGACATGTATAAGATAGCTATTTCTGCAAAAGTCTATTTGAATAAAAATGCAGTATATAGACAAATATGGTTTCGTAAGAGTAATTTGTATACCCACTAATAAACGATAGAGGGTGGAAAAAGTTATGTGGATGTAACACATCATATTTTTTAAAAAATAAATCCTTTTCTTTTCTTTCTTACTTCTGGAAACATCAACTGCGGAGATTTTACAATCTTAAAATATTTACGACTCACTTGACCCCGCTGTAGAAGGCGGAATGGGTGATGTGAAAAAGAGAGCAGTTTCCTTTATTTGGTGAAATTAACATAATAAATAAATTTTGCTTATTCCATTGTTACATTTAAAATTGATTAAGTCTGTTTAAAATCTTAACTTTTGGAGTAGGGAAAACAATCACAGCTGTTATCCTAGTGACAGTGTATTGCTTTTAAGCATAGAGTCAGGCTAAATTTGTGACTCAGGTTCACAGTAAATTGACAACCCAGTTGAAGAACTCTTTCTACCCTTATAGACATAAGTTGTGGAATGAGTTGCTAATTTGGTCACGTTACTACAAGGTGTGCTAGAGGACGGTTAACCACATACTTGTATATTGTAGTTGATGGAGTTTTTTCAAATGAAAATGTCAAAAGAGTTATTTACGTGATTGTATAGAAAACAGATTTTCTCAGGAGTAATATGTTTATGAATATAGAAATGAGTCCTGAAAAAGCACTTTCCTGCAGTTAGGTACAATATTTTGTTTCATACTACGTCGATGTTTTTTATATATTGGTTAAATGTTGTATATCGTCACCTTAGTGCAGGAGATTATTATTTTTGTAACAAA
Source organism: Deroplatys truncata (assembly GCA_030765065.1). Lineage (NCBI taxonomy): Eukaryota > Metazoa > Arthropoda > Insecta > Mantodea > Mantidae > Deroplatys > Deroplatys truncata. Next base: position 67,603,425 of record CM060984.1, read on the forward strand.
TTTCTCATTATCAGTAATGATGAGAAAGTGCATACAAAAAAATGTAAATTTGTGTAACTTCATCTTTTGCAGCTAATAACATTTTCTGTAAAATCTCAAACAATGAAATATAACCTTATGTCACCGAGGAGGCGATATTATATAGGACATGAACGCAGTCATATGTCTCCTATACTCATTTCAAGGCCAGCAGTTATAACTATTGTTGGAGTACGGAAAAGTTCAATTTGACGTACTGGTTTGGAGATGAAGAAACATGAAGTTCTAGATAATATGAAAAAAGAAGAAAAAACGCGTTTTCTGGAGTGAATGCTTAAATGCAACAAGATGTTGAGCAATTACAGGGAGTAAAATTTAATAGAGGTTGTTAAGCTCTTTAATTCTGACACTGCTGACCGAGTATGGTCAATAGATTTGAAAGATTTAAGTGAAAGTAAAACAAAAACAAAACAAATAAAGGCATTTTTAGGTTCTTAAATCATATAATATTCATATCCCTCAACAAAATTATCATTCACAGCTGTTATAAATTATGCAAACTCCCGTTAAGCTCAAATACTTAGAGTTTTCTCAATAGATTTCTGCATAGATGCTGAAATACTTTCAGTAATTACAATAATGATAAATGACAGGAAAATACGAATGACAGAACAAAATGTTGAGGTGAAAGTATGTAGCAGAGTATGTAGAGAAAGCCATGTGAATATAACACAACAGATTTTTAAATATCAATAATAATAATAATAATAATAATAATAATAATAATAAACTATGCATTTATGAACCAGTAACAGATTCCAATGCTTCACTCCATGCCATTGGATCTTACTGTAGAATTTAAATAACATGAGACTTCTGACACTTCTTAGAGGGGTATGTTTCCGCGTTGCTAAACTGCTGACATATGCACTAATACAACGCGCAACGCAGCTCTCCCACTTCATCGATTACAGTGCAATGCCAGGTGTCTCAGATTGTTTAAATGCCACTGTAGGTATGTTATATAACAAGTTTCATAGTAATCTGACCAGTGTGAACTCAAAAGTTATCACGCACACGCCACAAACACACAGGCGCGTGCGTCAACACACATACATATGCATAATTACAGGCAACTTTTAAGATAAGCATTTATTAGCTGCGGGAAAATGTTGAAACTACTTATATTCATTAGTTGTTTATCCAAAATTGAAGATTCTCAGAGCAATTTTTCTGTTATAGGTATTTCTATCAAGTTTATAGTATAGTTTGAAAATTAATGGCATTATTACAACAATAATAAGCTATATTTTACGTTGGTGCTAGCAATATTAATGTTTTCATGAAATGATATAAAGAGCTTGAATACTGGAGCTTGGCTATTCTTTAATTCCTTAGTTGGCTTATAGTGATCCATTCTGGTGAAGTTCACAAAGAGGAAAACGTTACACATTTTACTTTGACTACTACTTAGCTTTCCTGAGGAGAGAGACCATTGCATTCCACCCAAAGATTCGATATCGTAATTTCACCGGAAATGCGCGTTTATGAGGCTTCCTTAATATAAAAAGGATTTTTAGAGAAAGCTCGGTATGTGTGCGCTTGTGTGCGTGAAATATCTACATAGGATTGCGATTATACAACGCAGGGAGACACCTCACCACTTAGACCTACATAGATCCATTGTAGCTATAATACCGCAGAAGGAAGGGATGAAGTGAGGGAACCATAGGAGGCTACAGGCCGCATGAGACAGGTCATAGAGGCGCGCGGAAGTTCTTGACATTTCCCGGCTCGAAGATCCGTTCCACTGCTTTAGCTGTCTAGAGAGGGCGAGAGAGGACGACCAAGCAGCCCTCTAGTGTTCACGGGGAGTATTCTTTCTTTTAGGCAAGCATCCGCGCCATCTGTCCGGCCGCCATACACCACGAAACCTACAAGCACGCCTGAACGATGAAAAGGTAAAGGAATGAAAGGGAAATGATGGAAAGAAATCGTGGGAAATAAGAAACCACCCCAGTATTCGTCTACCGACGGGGGAAATCACGAAAAAGCCATGTTCAAAGTGGGTGGTCGCAGGGAATCGGATCCACTATCTCCCAAATGCGAGTCTCACGCGTTACGGCGGAGCCATCCTGCTCGGTGAAAAGCATAACTCAAAAACAAAATATCGGATAAATATCAAACTTTGTATTTAAGTATCTTTCAAGGAGGTAACAGGATTTTCAAGAAAATCCCTTCACCGTAAGCTAACCCTTACATAGAAATTTTTCTTTATTTTCTATTTTCCCCAAAATGGCTATTTTTATTAAAATGTTTATGTTATTTACACAAAAATAATTTATATTTTAAATTTTCTGGGGCTAACCTATGAAGTCCTCTTCATTCTGAATGAATGTTGTATAACTTGTTAACCGCAGGCACAGACGGTTCCAGAATCTCTTTAGGGAAGGATTGACACATTTCACCTTACCTTTGAAGCAAAATGCAGTCAATAATAGAACACTTTACCTTTATATTCTCAAATATCACAGAAGTAATATCCTTTGGATGCAAACAGTAATTTAAATGTTAAATAAAGATGTATTTTAAATATTTAAGGTGCTTGATAACTCAGTTTTTCTGTAAGATCTTGCTCATATTGCTTCAGAGGTTAATTCTTATTCAGAAGTTATTTATTAGTAAATGTAAAGTATATTTGTTTCTGCCTATCTGTTTCTTTTTGTTTCCGAGTTAGTGGAACATGCTTTTAGATATAACCCACAGATAAGAGTCTGAACGAGTTCATCTGGTTTCAGTAAATAGGATAGAAATGAAGGTGTTGGTTTTGATTATACCAAAGCAAAGCAACACCATAACTTTAACGATAACAAATACCATATTTTTTTTTCTTTCATTAAGAGGGACGTTTTAGCTCCTCTCAGCTGGTCTCTGAGCCCACCTATGGCCGTAGACAAAACATACTACGCTGAAATGCAGATCTCGTTAAAACACACCATTTATGTCAAATTTTACCATTAACCATCGAGGTATTCTTTACTGTTGGTTGGAATTGCCAAGTACTTTATGCTTTCTTCAAGTGCTAAGTCGCTTTCCGTTTTTACTTTCTCTACCACATGCATAGTAGGTAGAGACGGCATTGCTTTCCACCCAAATATTCGATGCTAAGATCTCACGGAAATACATGTTTTGAGACCCCCTGAATAAAAAACATTTTAGAAAAGGTCCGTGTGTGTCTGTCTGTGAACAGCATAACTAAAAAAGGAAGCCGGATAGATACCAAACTTGGTATTTAAATTCAATATCTTCCAAAGATGCAACACGAGGTTTTCAAGAAAATCCCCCACCCCAAACTATACTTTAAATGAAAGATATTTCCAAATTTTTATTTTCTGAAAAATACCTCTAAGGTTTTTTATTAGAATACCATATATTAAATATATTTACATCACAAATAAAACTTATATCTTGAATTCTCTGGGAATGGCCTGTGAAGTCCTCTACGTTTGCAAAGAATTTTATATAATCTTGTATAACTGCAGAAGGTTGAGTGATAGACGAAAGGATCTACACAAAGACTGTAGATCTCTTTAAAACACGCAATTTAGTTCAGTAACTTTTATTGTGGCACAAGCCATTTCCGAGATATCCGTTGTTAATGGTTTGCATTGTTCAACACCTTGTTATTCTTTTGAAGTCCCGTCAGCATTCAGTTGTTTTTCGCGATTCCATGGACACAGTACGGAATTTTAAGGACAGCATATAGCGCCCTGTCTTTAAATACTTTTACCTTTCTACTATGTATAGTAAGTAGGGGAAGTATTGTATTCCACCAAAAATTCGATTTCGAGATTTCACTGAAATATATGTTTTGAGGCACCCTGTATAAAAAAATTAGAAAAAGGTACGTTGTGTGTGTATGTGAACAGCATTACTTAAAAACCAAAAGTCGGATAAGTATCAAACGTATTTAGGTTCAGTACCTTTGAAAGAACCGACACGAAGATTTTAAGGAAATCCCCACCCCAGACTACCCTTTACATGGAATATTTTTCGAAAATTTTGATTTTCTCAAAAATGGCTCTAACGATTTTGATTAAAATATTACATGTTTAAGATGGTTTCATGGGAAATGAAATGTATATCTTGAATTTTCTGGGAATGTCCCCAAAAGTCCTCTTCATTCTGAATCGCCTTTGAATAATTGGAAAATCGTAAGAGATAAACAAAAGTTTACTACACAAAAAATGCAGATCTCGTTAAAACACACAAATTATGTCGTATACATATTTTATGGAGCGAAATTGAATAGCCAATCAATTCATTGTTATTTGTTTGAATTTTGCAATACCTATACTTTTTCTCAAATGGGAATTCGTTATTCGATTTTTTATGTTCTGGACATGCAAGGAGGATGCAATGCTCCACATAGCAACCAGCTCTTAAAAGATTTGATTATCGCTTAAAGCCTACCATATTCCCCTTGTACCTACAAGAAAATTAACAGTAAGCTAGTTCATGCAAATGTTTATCTCTATTAACATGAAGTAGATGGAGAATGAGCGTTTGTAAAACAGTTTATACAAGAGTAGAGGAAGTCATGTGAGTACAACACATCAGATTTTTTACTATTACTATTTCCTTTGTATCTATAACGAAATTTGTAGTTTAGTTATTTCTGCAAAGGTTTATTTCGATTAAAATAAATTAAATATGAAAATAAGCTTTCATAAGCATAGTTTATATACCCACTCGTAAACGATAGGGGGTAGAGAAAGTCATGTGAGTAACACATATTTTTTTTCTCGTGGTTATGCAGAGAGAATAGAATTTTAAACTCATCATATAGCGACCCGCTTTTATAAGATTGACTATCGTTTAATTCTGCGGTGTTCCCCTGGTACCTATAAAGAAATGTAATAAAACCATTTCTGCAAATATGCTATATTAACAAGCAGTAGATAGAAGAATAAGCGTTTATAAGAAAGAGTTTGTATAAGAGTGAATAGAGAAAGTTATGTGAATGTAACATGGATTTTCATGGTAGGTAGCATAAACTTGAAGTAGATCCAGTAACCAAAATCTCGAGGTGGCAAGAAGTTAGGTATGTATGAGTAAGCAGGCAGGCGAGAGATATACGTGGGAATCAATTTGCCTGGAGCATAGTAATCTATAGGGACGTCCCTGGAGACGGGATCAGAGGGAGGAGCTGTTAAGTGTCGCAGTGGAGGCAGTGCGGGACCGGCCTGAGGGCTCTGTTCCCATCGTAAAAACAAACAGGACCTGGCGTGCATCCCTGGAGACTCCAGCTTCCAGGTCGCCCGCACTCCTTCAGACGCATTGTGTTTTAGAGAAGTTACACATTACAAGTACAGAATTCAGTAGAGGTCGTCTCGTAAAGCACGTTTATGATAGCCCTTTCCTACCATTTTTCCTCCTCCAAACAACAATATTTTGTTATTTTTACTTCCTTTGGACCTCACTGAAAGTGGTGGAAGTATTACATTTAACCAAAAATTCTACATTTGTATTTCAGATCCTGAGCCCAAATGTTGGTTTGTCACATAAACCCTTGTATGCTATAGTACTTGTGTAAAAACTGATTCTCCTATTCACCTGTATAGAAATTACCTCACAGTGATCAGTATCGATTTCTGTTACTATTTAACCCAAGTGGGGAAAAAAGAAAATCTCTATGTCCTCGTTTCTAGACTGTTTCTGTAGTGGAGTGGTCAGCGTTCTGGTTTCTCAACCCTGAGATACCGGGTTCCATTTCCGGCTGGCGCGGGATAACCTTTCTCTCATCAGAATCATTCTTATTCTCCACAAAGTCTGGAAGTGTGGAGTGAGTGTGTTTCGTAATGAAAATTAGGAAAAACCTTCAGCCAACAAGTTAGTTATTTTTGTAAAGCCAAAGTCCCCCATAGTCACAGAATCTAAATGGGGCTTGAAGTAGAATTGTTTTTTACGTTGTTTGCTGCTACGTATGAAAAGCGGATTTGAAGTAGGAGTTGTATTATATCTCAACTTTTGGGGAGCTGAACTTGTAGTTGCAACCGCAGTATGGTACCCGGTTTCCGGTAGCCTTCACCCCAAATGTACTTTCAGGTGGCCTTTGTCCCAAGTTTAAAAATAATAGCTTTGTAATTTGACTGTTTCTTTAGATATTATATATTTATGTTTGCCTCGGCTGCGTCAGTATTATTGTTAGAGACATGGAAGTCTTGGCAGGGTTGTGGTGCAACTGAAGAATGAAGGCTTACGCAGATTTTAAGTTTTAATTCACTCCTTTTTATTAACACTTGACACAAATTAAATACCACTTCACTGATATCGAGAGCTGTGAGATTCTTTTATTTAATACTTGCACTTTTTAACACGTATACTATTTTCGTCTCACACGAATACGTAATTAATTTCTCGACGACACCTGGTTATGGGCACTGTCTAGAAGCAACTGAACTGTTTTCCACCGCCTAAATTTGTAGATTTCTGTATTTCAAGTCTCTGATTGGCTAATCCTAGTCCAATAGAACACTTTCATTTAACTAAAGCTTTTTCTGGTTGTTGATTGGCTATTTTTAAACTGTCTCACTAATTTACATTATTGCTGTTCTAATAATGACTAATAGCATTTAAACTTCCTTACTCATTATTGCCTCAAGGTTACCTCATTGTTAGCAACTTTAAACCTATTTTTCTCACAGCCCCTACATTATTAAATTACGTAATATATTCACATAACATTATTGAACATGTTTACAATAATATAAGCATATGCAATGACTGTTACATACATTTTACAAATTATTACATACACATATTCCTTCAAGGCTGGCTGTTATTGAATTTACATATTATATAATTTGACTGAAATTATTTAAGTGTTAAAAATACTGCCTCAGGCTATGCAAATGTAACAATAAAAGAAAACTATCCCAGCTCTGTGATATGAGGGTAGCGTGTCTGTCTCACATTCAAGAGGTCCCGAGTTCGAATCCCGGTTAGGGTTAGTTACAAGATAAAGATGTTTCCAGGATTTTCCCTTATCCTGAGAAGACCAATGTCGATCTTCAAGATCTATAGACCTCAGGCTCATTTGAGCATCATTTCATTCATTGTGTGGTATGACTTATCAGGATAAAGAACGTTAAACTTCAAACAAAATAATAAATAAAATAAAACTGCTCTTATAAAAGCCTACCTTTTTATCCACTTCTGGTTTACAGAAATCTTTTAATGACATATTTTCTTTGAAGGTACAAGGGGATACAGAAAACGCCAGTAGATCTTTAAAAAGCGGGTCACTTTCCGTGACAGCGAGAAGCAACTGAATGATGATCACTTAAAGAATGAAAAAGTAGTGAACAATTCAAATCGATAACAACGAATATCTCGGAAACCGTTAATGCCACAAGAAATGGCATCTGTAATAAATCGTGCGTTTTAGAAATATCTACACTTTCTTGTATAGTAAGTTTTATCTTTTTTATGGTTTAACAGTTATACAAAATCCCTTCTAAATAAAAAGGACGTCACATGATCTTCACATAAAATTCAAGACATGCATTTTACTTGTTGTGTAAGTATTTAAATATGTTGTTACAATTGTTGTTTTTGAAAAAAATACAAAATAAGTATAAGTTTTTGCTGCATGGCGGGGGGTGGGGTGGATGTTGAACTTCGTTCTGAGTTATGTTCACACATACACGGTTTTCTTAAACTTATTTTTGGATTCAGTAACCTCAAAGCATATATATTTCAGGTGAAATCTCGATATCGTATTTTGGGTGAATGCAATTCTTTTTTACTTACTATAATTTGGCACTAGAGAAAGTAAACAAAAAAACTAAATTAACAATTTAGTTTGGTTAATAATGATAATATATTATGTAACTGTGGGCTCGTTAGGTATTCTATTCAGGTGCAACATTATTTTTGCTGCACCCTCAACCTAAACTGTTGAGATATCACACAAATGAAGAGTCTCGAATCTCATGCCTCTTGAACTGTAATCGTGTAACGTTATAGAATTAATCCACTCGAGCAAGTGGCTTGTTGCGAGGCAAATGTAATGAGGAACGAACAATGGAGAGGGTCTTGCTATGGCACATTAATAGTAGTATCGGGGTAGCGTAATTTTCTGAGCTGTTTCCACTCCCTGGAGAGCTGGGTCACGTGACTGCTCACACGCCTTTTGTGACATCACACACGTGGCGACGGAAGACGGCCGACCATCCTTGTAATTTCACTTTTATGATGCCCTCTGCAACTTCAGGGGATAGACAAACAACAAGATGACGTTCGCACCAGCTGGTGCTGCTGCTGCTGGTTTGTTTGGTCACATTTACGTACTATCAATGAGATAAAACATGGTCAAGTTTTCTTAGCAGCACTTGTTGCAATAATGCTGTCAAACTTTTTGTTATTATTATAGAAATTAGTTATACTTTTTACAGACCTTAGCCTGGTCTTGGCAGCTTTTTAATATGGAGTCAACTTAAAAATTCAATACCAAAGCCGGGATTTGAACACGGTTCTTCCGCTCTCTGTGGAGTTGCTCTAATCATTGAGCTACTATAAGAACATGCCGGTGGGACATTGAATTCTCCAATTGACTCAAGTTGTTTCCTTGAGAGTGAGTGGGAGAACCGTCTTCAAATCCCGGCTGTGGCATTGAATTTTTCGGTTGACTCTATATTAAAAACTTGCCAAGACCAGGCTAACATCTGTAAAAAAGTATAATTAATTTCTATTAGTTATTCATATATAATAACAAAAAGTAAAACCTTAAAAAAAAAAAAATTACCCAGCACTGAAGTACTTGCGATAGATTGTCATCTCGAGTATCTGGGGAAACAACTTGAGTCAATTGGAGAATTAAATGTCCCACCGGCATGTTGTCACAGTAGCTCAATGGTTAGAGCAACGGAGAGCGGGAGAACCGTGTTCAGATCCCGGCTGTGGCATTGAATTTTTCAATTGACTCTATATTAAAAATGCTGTCAAATTTTACTTTCTCTGGCACTTATGTGTAGTAGCATCAAGTGAGATGGCTCCGTAGCAACGTGTGAAGCGCATTAGGGAGGTCCCAGGTTCGATTCTCGGTCATTCTGACCTTGGGTTTTCCATGGTTTTCCCTGCTCGGTAGGCGAATGCTGGCTAGCTTTTCGCCTGTAATGATTTCCTTTACTCTTTCCCTTTCATTCGGTTTCCTTCTCAAGTTTAAGTATGCTTCTAGGTTTCGTGGCGTATGGCGGTGCCGAAAGATGGCGCGGATGCTTGCTCGAAGGAAAGATTACTCATCGTGGACACTAGAGGGCTGCTTGGTTGAACGGCATGTTCATCGTCCATCTGGGCAGCTCCAGCTCGAGTCAGCAACACTAGGCACTTCCGCGCCTTTGTGACCTGTAGCCTTCTGTGGTTCCTTCACTTCATCCCTTCCTGCCGAAGGTAGTAATCGCAATGGCGAGGTGTCTCTCTCCGTTATATACCTTCTATATCTGTAGAAGGGAAGTATTGTGTTGCATCCAAATACTCGATACCGAGATTTCACTGGAAACATATGCTTTGAAACCCCTTAAATTAAAAAAGGATATTTATAGAAAACGTTTCACACACGCGGCTTGTGACCGTGAACAGCATAACTCAAAAACGACAAGTTTGTGAAATATGAACTTGGTATTTAAGTTCAGCGTATACCAAGAATGCGAGACAGAAACTTTCATGAATATCCTCCACCCCAAATTACCCTTTACAGGAAAACAAGTACGTAATTTTTTATTTTTTAAAACATTGGAACTAACGATTTTGATTAAAATACCTAATGATGTGCTTAAAATGTTTACATGACAAATAAAATTTTCTGGGAATAACCTATCTAGTCTTCATTCATGTGTGTGACATTTGTACACACAAAATCTTGACTAGGTGGATCGAAAGTAATCCGAGTGAACCAAAATCCGGATAATCGGGAAACAAACTTAAATACAAACTTTGATATACAGCAATGAAATGTGGATCACTGCAAAACTACAAGAGAAAAGAATTGAAAGCGTCTACGTCTACGATCCCTATCAGGATCGTCAGGAAAACGAATGAAACATAATCTCCCTCACTTTAGTTTTATAATTCTCTGGCAGTAGCCACAGTAACGGTACTTATTGTTGTCTTGAAGCGTACGACAGATGGCGATCTCTACGCTACCTGTGGTGCCAACATTAGAGCGATATGCATTTATATATATTTATCAAAGGACGCACGTATTTTCTGGTGATAAAGAAAGGAAAAACCAATCCGGGTTAATGAAGGTCGAATAAACAAGATTCTTCTGTAATTGGTAAAACGTGAAACAAAATCTTACTACACAAAAAATTTAGATCTCCTTCAAGCACACAATTTATGTCAAAAAAATCTAATGTGTTACTCTCACATGACTTTCTCTACTCTTGCACAAACTATTTTCACAAACGCTTATTCTCCATATGCTTCATGTTAATCGAGATGTTAATCTTATTGCTAATTTTCTTGTAGGTGCAAGGGGAATATGGTAGGCTTTAAGCGATAGTCAAATATTTTAAGAGCTGGTTACTATGTGGAGCATTCCATTTTCTTTGTATATCCAGGACATAAAAAAAATGAATAACGAATTTCCATTTGAGAAAAAGTGTAAATATTGGAAAATTTAAAGGAATAACAAGCAATATCTCGAAAATGATTCACTCAACAACAAAAAATATATATGACATAAATTGTGTATTTTAATGCGATCTACATTTTTTGTGTAGTAAAATTTTGTCTATATCTTATGGTTTACCAGTTATCAAAAGTCGTTCACAATGAAGGATACTTTTGGAGACATTCCCAGAAAATTCGAGATATACATTTCATTTGTCATAAACTTATCTTAAACATATGATATTTTAATCAAAATCGTTAGAGCCATTTTTAAGAAAATTAAAATTTTCGAAAATTGTTCCATGTAAACGGTAATCTGGGGTGGGGGGATTTTCTTGAAAACCTTCGTGTGGCATCTCTGGAAGATACTGAACATAAATACTAAGTTTGGTGATTATCCGACTGTTCGTTTCTGAGTTATGCTGTTCACAGACAGACAGACACACACAGACACACGGACATGTTTCCAAAAATGCTTTTTTTGGATTCAGGGGGTCTGAAAACATATATTTCCGGTAAAATATGCTTGTGGTTTTTGTGTCTGAGTAACGTAGTCATTTGTTGGATGTATTTCTGTCTTTCAAAACTTTTTATCTTCTTATCTATTGTTTTTTTCTGGTATCCATTCATAGTGGCTATGTTGATAATGTGTTGGTATTCTTTCTGGTATTCCTCTTTCTCCATTGGTATATGTACTAACCTGTTTGTAATACTATTTAAAATTGCATGTTTGTGGCTTGTAGGATTGTAGCTATTGTTTTTAATATAATTTTCTGTTTGCGTTGGTTTTCTGTAAATGCCAAACGTTAGTTTGTTGTGTGCATTATTTCTGATGATCCTGATGTCTAGGTAAGGTAATTGGCCATTTTCTTCTGTTTCTATTGTGAATTTAATAGACCTTTTTTTGTAAATTTAATAATTTCAAAGCATCTTCTGAAAGTTTTTTTGGAACAATAACCAAAATATCATCTACATACCTATACCAGGTTTTGAATAAATGTGGGAAAGATTTAGTAATATGGCATTCAAAATTGCTCATATATAGTTCTGCTAAAAATGGTGAAAGGGGGTTTCCCATAGTTAGGCCTGTGGTTTGTTTAAAGATTTTGTGATGGAATGAAAAGAAATTCTGGTCCAGACATAATTTTGTTAGTTTTAGGTAATCTTCTGTTTGTGCTCTAGGTGTGCCATTGTTTAATATCCAATTTTCTAGGAGTGGTAATAATTCTTCTTTTGGTATGCTTGGGAAGAGTGCAGTGACATCAAATGATACCATCATTTCTGTTGGTGATACATTTATATTTGAAAGGTGACTGGTTAATTCTAATGAATTTTTTATACTAAGACTTTTGAACATAGGCATGGAGTTGAAGGTATTTGAAAGCCATTTTGCTAGTTTATATGTGGGAGAGTTTATGTTATTCACTATGGGCCTCATTTTGTTGCCGAGTTTGTGTATTTTTGGTAGTGCATATAACCAATTTGTGGGTGGAATACAATTCTTCCCCTACTTACTATACGTAGTAGAGAAAGTTATAGTAGGTGTTAACTATGTATTTCCGCGATACTCCTTGTTATTGGTTTTAATTATCAAATTCTTATGCTTTATACTTTCCCTACTAGATAAAGTAGAGGAAGTACTGCAATGCACCCAAAAATTCGAAATTGAGATTTCACCGGAAATACATTTCTTCAGAAAAAAAAGCTTATTTTCAAGAAAGGTCCTGTGTCTGTAACATATAGCTCACAAACAAATGCTGGATAAACACCAAACATGGTATCCAAGTTCAATGTCTTCCAAAAATGCAACACGAAGATTTAAAAAAAAAAGTCACCCATCTCAAGCTACGTATAATTATTGTCCATTTTCTCAATACTCTAACGGTTTTGTTTAAAATGTCATATATTTAAGGTAATGGCAAACAAAACGTATATGTTGAATTTTCTATGAATAGCCTGTGAGGTACTCGTTTTGAATGAGTTTTGTATAGATATTTTTGCATAAATTGTAAACAATAAAATATGGACAGAAAATTATGTCACCAAAATTTTAGACCTCGTTAAAATACATAATTTGTATTAAATACATTTTATAACATTAAACATTTTTAGGATATTAATTATTTTCTGTTTGAATTTATATTTTGTAAAGTATCAATCTATTAATTGACCTAATAATGGTTGAAACTATGAAGCCAGGGACTTAAAGACCTTACAACATTGTAAGTCGCTATTGGGGTATGTCATCTCAATATAATTTGAGATTTCCTTGTGGTTTACGGGGGAAAATAGAACTTAGTGTCGTGCCGTAATGTTTTCATGGTAGCTCAGTGGTTAGAGCAACCGGACGGAGACCTGGAGATCCGTGGTTCAAATCCAGGCTATGGCATTGAATTTTTCAGTCATCTGATTCTACCTTATCAGTCTATTGTTTCTCGTGATATCATACAAAGAGTTTGCAATTTCAAAGCCAGCATATAGTGATCTTCTTTTTAAACAATTGACTATCGCTTCAACATCCTGTATCCCTCTTGTATATATAACGAAATGTATGATTAAAATATTTCTGCAAATGTTTATCTCGAATGACATCAAATAGTTAGATTAATAAGCTTTTGTACGAATAGTTTGTGTAAGAATGGGTAGAGAAAGTTACGTGAATGTAACACATCACACTTTTTCGTAGCATTAGCCGTTTTCCAAGTAAAACTTTGAAAATATGCGAGTCTTCTTTTTTTCGCATTAGTAACAAAAGTTAAACAATTGTGATTGATGTTCGCATCGTGCACATGCAATCAGACAAGGATAATTCACCGGGTACCTGCTATTGGTAATTGGTAGAAAAATCCGTGTGAATATTGATACCGAAATTATCGACGGAAATATGCAAACAAGTAGTAACAGTAAGAAGGAGAAATAAGTGGAATAAATAATTTCCGTGTGTTAAATCAAGGTATAATGTAGTAACCTTGAGTTGGAATGTTTGTCCAGAAAGACGAAGGTAATTAGATGTCAGGTTAGCGAAAATCATTAGCGACAACCGACACACACACACAGACACACACACACACGGACATGTTTCCAAAAAAGCTTTTTTTGGATTCAAGGGGTCTCAAAACATGTATTTCCGGTGAAATCTCGGTATCGAATTTTTTAGTGGAATACAATACTTTCCCTACTTACTATACGTAGTAGAGAAAGTAATAAAAAGAAACGCATGATTCCTTAAGAAACACAATTAGCAGAATGTTACAAGTGCAGCAGGTCATGTAAAATTCATGTTGCACGAAGGGGAGGCGATGTTCCCCACTCAAAACTCTGAAAGAATAAGGAATGAAGATGTTGAAAAATTAGAAGGTAACACAGCGAGCGTTGAACTATTCTTTTCGGATTAAGATAGTGATTAATGGATTACGGAAATATTAAAATTCCTTTTAGAGAAGCACATGAAGGTAGGCACACAGATCAGAGATCTTGAAGCCAACGATTATACACCATAGTATATATGTATATATAGAATCAAAACAATGAGAGAGATTTCATTTCAATCTGTAATCCAATAGGGTACAAAACCCTACAGTTTTACATTCTCTATTACGGAATTTTAATGGGCCGAGGAAGTATTGTATTGCACCCAGAAGTTCTATATCGGGATTTCACCTGAAATACGTTTTGAGATACACTAAACCCAAATGACCATTTTAGAAAAGACATCCAGGTGTAGCCGCCTGTCTGTGAATAGCACAGTTAACAGACTTTATGTATTGCATTTTCATGACTTTATCTACTATTGTTTATTTTTATACAGAGTGTTTCAGAAATACTTTCACAAACTTGGGGTATGGGTTCCTTACACCACAAGAAGGAAAAAAGTTCATGTGAACATATGTCCCATAATCCTTTGATTTTTTTTGTTAGGAGGTGTTCAACACAGTGGTACACTTATAACACACAAAACTCATAATAAATGCTCGAAATGTCCTACTCTTGCTTCTATGCATGCCTGTACTCGTCGAATCATGGAATGTCGCACCCTGTCAAAAACTCCGGGATGGTGTCGAATGGTTTCGCAGGCTTCCATGACACGTCGATGAAGCGTTTCTGCATCCGGGATGGCTGCTCCATAAACCAAAGATTTAAGATGCCCCCAGAGGTAAAAATCCACAGAATTGAGGTCGGGAGAACATGCAGGTCACGGAACTGGTCCTCCTCTGCCTATCCATCGGTCATGGTAGATACCAGTCAGTGCATCTTGAACAATGAGACTAAAATGTGCCGGAGCTCCATCATGCATAAACCACATGTTTTTTTCTTATTTGCAGGGGAACATCTTCGTGAAGTAAGTCGGGAAGAGTGTGCTGGATAAAGTCCCTGTAGACAGCATCAGTAAGACATGCTGGTAAAACGTACGGACCTACCAGACAGTCACCTACAATGCCAGCCCACACATTCAGACTAAATTGTTGCTGATGTCTAGCCTGAAGTACAGCATGAGGATTACGATCTGCCCATACGTGTACGTTGTGGAAATTAGTAACGCCATCTCTCCAAACGTTGCCTCGTCTGTAAACAAAACTGACGAGACAAACAATGGATTGGCTGTTTGTGCTACAAACCATCAGCAAAAGTTATCCCGTGGTGGATAATCGGCCGGCGAAAGGCCCTGCACACGTTGAATATGATATGGATACAGGAGCTGCTCCGTGCTGTCACGTGTTATGTACCAGATGCCACAGCCAATTGTCTTGTACTGATACCTGGATCGTCTTCGACTCACTTTAACATCTGTTCTTCCGTTCCGGCGTACGAACAACTCTTGGTCTTCCTCGATCAATAGTCCGTGGTGCAACGGTTCCTGTCTCAGCAAGGCGACGATAAACAGCGACAAAGGTTGGATGACTCGGTTGGCTTCGGTCCGGAAACTCCATCTGATAGAGCTGTGCAGCCTCGTGTACATTACCATTCGCGCGACCGTACATAAAAATCATGTCTGCCTGTTCACGAAATGAATATCCAGCCATGGTGGAACGAAACACGTGCAGTTAACTCACTACATGTACACAATTGAAACGTTGAAGACAGACTAATGACAAATGACAAACGTAGGTAAACAAGTCTCCATGGCAACACTTCGCCATCTACCGTATATAGTACAATGGGTCAACATCTTCTATGAATGCATAGAGAAATGATGTTTTGAGGTTGGACCCCGAAGGCCGTTGAACTCACACTTTCATTGTGACAGGAATAACGCGAAAATCAAGGATTATGGGACATATGTTCATATGAACTTTTTTCCTTCCTTTGGTGTGAGGAACCCATACCCGAATTTTGTAAAAGTATTTCTGAAACACCCGGTATATGATGCATGCATTATTCTAGAAAAAGCTTATTCTTCTACCTGCCCCACGGCGCTACAGCCCTTGACCTGCCAGCCCGACTGCCGAGATCGCTGGTTATCGCAGCTCCTTACTTTCCTCACGATGCTGAGTGGGCACCGGTCCTATACCTGGACATAAAGCCCACAGTACCATGACGCAGGACTATTCTTCTACCTGCTTCAAATGACATGCTCTTTCCACGGCATCACGAGAAACAACCGAAAGCGACACAGCACCTTAAAATTCTGATGTGTTGAATTCACATGATATTCTCTACTCACGCCTCTAGAAACCGTTAAAAGCTACTACTCCTATTAATACAGATAAAGTTTCAAATTAGATTTACACATTTCGTTGTAGATACAGTAGGTGAAGCTATAGTCAGATTTTAAAAAAAACATATACCTATGTGATAGCCTTGAAATGCCATACTCTTTCTATGACGACGAGAAAGACACGACTAACGACTTCCCATTTCGGAAAAGTATAACTATCTGAAAATTCAATCCAATAACAAGAAATATCTTGAAAATAGTTAACTCCACAAAAATATACATTTGACATAAATTGTGAAGGAAATCTTTGTGATGCCGCTATGTGCGACAATTTGGTACGGGAATGTAGTTGCCATCTTTTCTCGTTGTCTCCAATATCTGCTGTTGATTCTGCTGCCGGCTGCTCCAGTGGTTTAGCTATGTGTATTTTCCCTCGGGGTATACGTGGATGTATTTTGGACAACACCATTTAAATTGACCGATAAATTGATTGTGAACTAATATGTGACCGTTTGAAATAAGAAATAGACTGATTATGAATCGTAGCACTCGCAGTTGTAACAATTGAATTGTTAAACCTACTAGCTCCTGCAGTATCAAAGTTGTGGCAGTATTTTATATCACAACAATGTAAGTGTCAGAGTGTAAATAAGCATTATTGTATGACATTTATTTGAGATGTTTGTTAATTATAAGCATTGTTACGAAATAAGTTTACACGGCCTCACTGAAACTGACAATAGGAGCGGATAACAATGAAACGATGGGGTGAGTTGTTTATTAATTAGAAGAGACAAGCAAATGACGTCAGATTAGCGCGCTTTTCTTAGAAATGGAGGGTATTTCTTCCCTAGAGTATATGTGTTCGTAATTTTGATTGGATATAAAAATAGACGCTAATGTTGGCGCGCTTTATTAACCAATAGCAGCTCGGTTATAATCTTTAGGCATATCGGGGTGAGGGAGCATAAATTCCGTGCCAGAGACGGGTAACGCGCAGTTTGACAGAATAATTCACAAACGTCGTTCAGTCCAACAGAAGGATTCGCGGGTAATACGTCGTTCAGTCCAACAGAATCATACAAAGGTTATAGGTCGCGCAATTCTACAGAATCTCTCGCGTTGTAAAGTTAGTTACAAATGTGAAATACGCGAATTAATAATGTGCAGCAAATAAGTGATTATAGTGATATTAGAAAATATAACAGTTTCAGTCGGGCGTGTATCAAGAGTCAATATGTGAAATTAATTAATTGTGACGGTAATAAAAGTGTAAAAACAAATTCTTTTATAAGTGTTATCCTTCAGTAACAAATCCTTTCCGTTTACACACCCTGTTCAAGAGTTATGCTCGACTGAGAAATAATAGCTAGCCGGAGGACAAAGCACCCAAATTTAAAAATAGCAATACAATAACAGGCGCTCAGAAATAGATAACACGAAGTTACCGCGACAAAGTTACGGTTGAAATAACTGTTTCCGCAATAAATGAAACTAAAATCATAACCTGCCATGAGTTGCTAAAATGTTTATCGGCGACATCTCTCACAATAGCCGCGAAATCTTACTCACACAAGCGCATCACTAAGAGCTTAAAATATCATACGAGCAGTAAGTACCAGTGCGGTACCAGAGAGAGAATTTAACTCTAATTTAGATGCCCTCTTCTATATTACTTAAGCTACGCCTACATTAAAATTACTCACATTCAAATTATTTTACGCTCGGGTCACCTCACTTCATGCACGGCTCTGGCTTTGGTTACTAGGGGTCCTGGCTAAAATCTCGGAAATACTTTCACTTCTATTTTTCAGAATTTCTGTCTGCCTGACTGTGTAAGCGTACTGAACTTATAACCTAACTGCATTCCCAGAAATCCTTAAGCTAATGTGTTCTCTATTAGACTGATACTAATAACGTTCGTTACATGATGTGCTAATTACCTTCTCGTGGCAAATCCTTTCAACTCAAGCTTGTTGCATTATACATTGATTTAATATACGGAAATTACTTATTGCAATTATTTCTTTATCGTGCTATCATTTCTTTATTTAGTTATTTATATACTCCCGTCAATAATTACGGTATCAATTGTGTGTTTTAACGAGATCTGAATTTTTGAGTAGTAAGAGTTTGGTATATCTCTTGCGCTTTACCAACTATACAAACGTAATTCGGAATGAAGAGGAGTTCAGGGCGATATTTCCAGAAAATTCAAGATATAACTTCATTTTACTTGTCATGTAAATATCTTAAATATATGATATTTAATCCAACTATTATAATACATTAATTAATATTCCAGTTGCTATTAAATATTCAAAAAGCCGTAACGAAATTGTTTTATGTTAATTTGACTGAGTTTAAATTTTAAGTAAAAAAACTTAAATGAGGAAAACAAGAATATCTCAACTTTTTTCATGTAAAAGGTAGTTTGGGATGGGGGATATTTTTAAAATCTTCGTATAGCATCTTTGGCAGTTATTGAACTAAGTACCAAGTCTTGCTTACCGACTTTTCGATTTTGTTATTCACAGACACACTAGCACTATTTTCGGTAAAATCTCGACATATTATTTTTGGATAGAATGTAATATTTTTTCTACCTACTAGGTACGTGGTAGAGGACGTAAAAGAGAAAAATCCTCTTTCTTCAACATATTACTCTCCTCTTTGTACGACTTACACCCCCAGGACTTACAAGCCAATATATTGGGTCAGTAGCCTGTAGAGAAGCAAGCAGACCCTAGGTCATAGCATATCCAGGATGGGCGATCAGCCCATTGTCTGGTATGGTGGCGAAGAGGAATGAAATGAAATGCAGTGAGGAAAGGGATGATAGGAAAATTCGCGGATCAAATTTACAAACCAGCATTCGCCTACCGACCGAAGAATGCCGCGAAAAAAGCTTCGGTCAGATTAGTCGGCACAAGGGTTTTGAACCCGAGACCTCCCGAATGCGGGCCACAGACATTGCTGTTTGAGCCATCCCGCTCAGCTAAAAGTGAAAAATCGTGTCAGATAAACATCAATTTTCGCGCACGCACATAACACACACAGTAATGAAGGCGACAGGAAATGTGTTCATATTATAGAGCCATTAATCATTTCAATGAGTTTTTTAGGTTCAATGCACTTCATAAAGGGCATTTCAGGTGAAATATGGACATCAAATTTTTGTGTGGCATGTGATATTTTGTCTACATGCTACAGATAAATGTTAGAGCAATCACAAGAATTATGAAATAAATACAAAAGAGGAAGAATTTGGACCATTTGACACCGCGAGTTGACTCCGCTGATACCCTGGGAGGTCCCGCATTCGACCACCCACTCATCTTGGTTTTTTCATGGTTTTCTCTGGTTGTTAGGCGAATTCTGGGGTGGTTTCCCAGCTACCATGAATTCAATTCTCTCATTTTCCGTTCACTGGTTTCCTTTCTCACTTTTCAGTTGTTGTTTTAGGCTTCGTGGAGAATTAAATTAAACTGAGTTTGATTTATGCACGCTCTTTAACTACTATGGTGCTTAGCATCCTATTCTACATTGGGTGTGAAAGACCGGACATTTTCTTTATCAGGTTTGAGGTTCTTTTACACGGGACCACCAGCTTTACTTCCCTTCCGAAGGAAGCCATGCTAAGGAGTTTTACGCCCGAAAAACTCCACCGTCCTCCACCGGGCTTGGACTCGCGAAATCGGGAACTAGAGGACAAATTGCGTGGATGTATGCCCCAAGAAAATCGTATTTTCCGTGGAACTAGAGGGCTGCTTGGTTGAACGGGACGTTCATCGCCTCTCCGGGCAGATCCAGTAGTGGGGCGGGTCTTCCAGCAGTAACTTAGGGACCACGCGCGTCTCCATGGACTATCTGCCTGCGGCCTGTAGCCTCTGCGGGGTTTTAGCCTCATAAAGCTCGCGTAAGTCACAGTGCGCTAGGTGTCGCCCTCCGCTGTATACCCTATAGGTATAACATATCTGGCAAGTTTAAAGTAAATATAACCACTCTGTTCTAGTTTCTTTTACCGAATCCAAACCTTTGTGCCCCTTTTGAGAGAACAAAATGCCTTTATGTTTTTGTTCATCTACGCCGATACTATTCCAAAATCCCTGCATAATTATCAGACTTTATAAAGCATACCTTTAAAATAAGAATATGAGTTTATGCCAGATTTTACCATCATTTAAGAGATTCACGAATAATTTCCACTGAAGTTAGTTACTCTCCTTTTGCAGTTAGCCAACTAGCTTACTCTTAATTATTAACCGTCTATAATTCATAAATTTAAATACATGAGCTTAAGTTTTATTACTGCAAGTTGTGTTACTTCGGATTTATTATTCTTTTACAAGTATAGAACATTTACTGTTCGTTGTTCTTGCTTACAAGCTACAAATAAAAAGTGGGTATATTTGTTTAAGGTGTTAACATTTCAAATGAAATACAGAGACCACAATCTAAATAAGAAAATGCTGTGAAGCCGATAATCTGAACGTTACACTCGGCTATAATAAGTTTTACTGCAGTGTCTCGATTTAATTCATTCAGAGCAGAAGGAACAGAGCTGCCATTAACACTGTAATCAGCAGGCACGCGTCCTAGTGAGCGTCTCCTGCACACGATCACAACACTCCAAACCTCTTTCCTGTTTCTTGTGTAGGTCTGAAGCCAGTACCAATGCTGAGAAAACTGTACAAACTTTATGGCACTAGTGTTGCAATATCTCAAGAGATATGCAACAGTATATTTATTTATACAACGATCCTATAATGGGAGTTATTAAGACGCGAGTGACGAATAACTTTCGATTTCGATTTTAGATATACAATTAATATTAACATGCATACGAAAGAAAATAAAAATGTGATAAATCAATTTCTCGATACTATTTTAGATGCGCTTCGATACAAAGTGAATATCGATTCAAGGTCGCAGGTATTGATTTGACAAGATGGAGACAGAAATGTTTATTAGTGAATTTGAGTAGGTGGATTTTAATGCCACACTTCCTGATATCCTGGAGGAGGCGAGGAATGTAAGCAAGAATTTACTTCCTGAAAAATCAAGAAAATGTATGAAAAGTTATATGACAAGTTCATGGTTTGGCGAGCAGGAAAAATGTAACCGCATTGTCAGAAAATGTGCTCATAGTTTACTTTTAAGAAATGCCAAAAACAATGAAATCCCAACTTTGTGGACAAATTATTCGGTATTGAAGACTATTCTAAGTGTAAAACATGGAACAAATATATCCAAGTATAAAAAGTTGTATTACCTGTTAAAACAGAAATCGGTAGGGTACAGAGGGAAAAAAGCAAAAACATTTTCGACAAATGAAATTAAAACCGTAATTGATGAAATCTGTACCAAATGAAAATCTATATCAAAATACACTTAATTTCGATTCAGAATCCTAATCGGATATAAACACATTTAAGTATAGGAGTCGAAAATGAGGCAATATTTTAACACTTAAATGATTTCAGTCTAATTATATAATATATAAATTCAATAACAACCCACGTTAAAGCAATATGCGTATGTAACAATATATAAAAAGTGTATAATACAGTCATTGTATATGTTTATATTATTGTATACGTGTTCAATAATGTTATGTGAATGTATTATGTAATTTAATAATGTAGGAGCTGTGAGAATGATAGGTTAAAAGTTGCTAACTTGAGGCAATAATGAGTAAGAAAGTTTAATAATACTACTAGTCATTCTTGGAGCAACAATAGTGTAAATTTTGAGACAGTTTATAAAATAGCCAATCAACAACCAGAAAAAACATAAGTTAAATAAAAATATTCTATTGGATTAGGAACAGCGAATCGGAGACTTGAAATACAGAAATTTACAAATTTAGGCGGTAGAAATCAAGTCAGTTGCTTGTAGACAGCACTCATAACTGGGCGCGTTGCTTGTAGACAGTGTTCCTAACCGGACGCGAGATGTGTCCTCGAGAAATTTAATACGTATTTTGTGTGAGTCAAAAATAGTTTACGTGTTAAAAAGTGCAAGTAATTAATAAAAAAATCTCACAGCTCTCTCTATATCAGCGAAGTGTTATTTAAATCGTGTCAAGCATTAATAGAAGGAGTGAAGTAAAATTATAATCTGTGTAAACCTACATTCTTCAGTCGCACCACTCCCTGTTAAGACATTCATGTCTCTAAAAATAAATACTGACGCAGCCGAGGCAAACATAAATATATAATATTTAAGGAAACAGTCAAAATTACGAAGTTAATATTTTTAAACATTAGGGGCAAAGGCCACCGGAAAGTACATTTGGGGCGAAGGCTACCGGAAACTTTTTTCCATACGTAGCAGCAACAAACCTTCTTCAAATTGGCTCCCAAAACGTGGGGCAAATAACGTAAAGACAAACCACCTTCTTCAAAAAACATGTTTTCGTGTATGTGGAGACCTGTTTTGTAATACTATGACGAAATGTTCCGCTCTTTGCTTATCATTATTTGTTCGTTTTCCCATTTTAACTTATTTTGCTTTGCACTACACAACGCCTGAGTTACAAGCAAACACAACGGAGAGCTCTGGAGAAGGCAGACTTGGCAACAATGATGTGGCTGTTGCATTTGATGTGCTGGGTACGCTACATTTTACAAGCTAATCCACTGTCCTAAGAACAAAATACCAGTTGGGTTTTACACTCGGTCAAAGTAACAGTGGCCAGCCTCTTGAGCAGTTAAATGTTTTCAAAGTCCCTTGGAGTGAGGGCGCGGTTCACAACCGTCAACTTGTGTGCACCGCTTTGGCTAACTCTATAATACAAGCCACAAGGCACTGATTTGGTCTACCTGCACACCGTGCTTAGCGTGGAGCAGTGGTTAAGCTACTTAACTTGTACGCAAGCAGCTCGAATTCGATTCTCCGCAGAGGATTGTTATACTTTATTCTTTACAATTCGTTTTACTATAGTATATTAAATAATATTGTTTGTGTTATTTCATTTTACTTAAAATATAATTATAATAATGGTGACATTTTTGGCTATAAAATCAAACTGACTGAACATGAAACCTCCGGACAGATAAATTATTATCATGGTTGCCATCTACCGGTATGACGGACCACTAAATAAACATCACATACATAACAATGAAGAAAACCTGTAATATTTTGAAGAAGTTGTATTGTAGTTCAACTGTTGGGGAGCCGAACTTGAAGTAGTTGCAACCGCATGTATGGTAAAATGCTTCTGGTAGCCTTCGTTCCAAAAATGTTTAAAAAAAATATTAACTTTGTAATTTAACTGTTTCTTTAAATATTATACATTTATGTTTGCCTCGGCTGCGTCAGTATTATTGTTAGAGACATGAATTTTTTAACAGGCGTGATGCGGCTGAAGAATGTAGGCTTACACAGATTATAATTTATTAATTCTTGACACGAATTTAATAACGCTTCAGTGATATAGAGAGCTGTGAGATTATTTTGTTAATTACTTGCACTTTTTAACATGTAAACTGTTTTCGTCTCACGAATACGTATTAAATTTCTCGAGGACACATCTCGCGTCCGGTTAGGAACACTGTCTACAACCAACGCGTCCAGTTATGAGCAACTGACTTGATTTCTACCGCCTAAATATGTAAATTTCTGTATTTCAAGTCTCTGCTTGGCTATTCCTAATCCAATAGAATACTTTTATTTAACTTAAGCTTTTTTCTGGTTGTTGAATGGCGATTTTATACGCTGTCACAAAAATTGCATTATTGCTTCCAAGAATTACAAGTAGTATTATTAAATCTTCTAATTCATTATTGCCTCAAGGCTACATAATTGTTACCTGATTGTTAGCAACTTTTAACCTATTATTCTCACAGCTCCTACATTATTAAATTACGTAATACATTTAGATAACATTATTACATGTATACAATAATATAAACATATACAATGACTGTAATATACACTTTTTATATTGTTACATATACATATTGCTTTAAGGCGGGCTGTTATTATATTTTTTTATTGTATAATTTGACTACAATCATTTAAGTGTTAAAAATGCTGCCTCAATTTTCCTAATGTGTTTAAAATAAACGGAAAAAAAACTAGAGTAGTTCTGAACTTGCAACCTCAGGAACACTGCGCAAACTCTCTACCACTGAGCTGCAGTAAGCGTGCCATTGTAATGAGCTTTAATCATACTCACTTGAGAACCATAAATCAATAAAATGTGTTTTGGTTACAAATACTCTCCGGAACACCTGTCTGTTTGAAATATCGTATATGAATTATTTTCCCGGAAGACTTTTGTGATTATAGTTGTGTTCCCCATTATAACTACTACAGTGTTGTGAACAAAGCTTGACTGTACCAGATTAGAACTCTGTCTCTCAGGCGCCGGTCAGTTTTAAACTGACCGAGTGTACATAAGCATTCCCTTATTACCCTAAGTATGTAATAATTATTCCGAATATTATGTAGAACTTCAAATTAAATTCAAAGTTGCATTAAAAGCAGTGCCTACAGTAAACGGTATGGCCCATAAGCTCTGTGCTAACTGATTTTCCCAAAGTTAACCGCACGTTCATTTCCTTCCTCACTGTGTAGCGGTCCCCAAACTGGGGGCGTGATAAATGTATGGTTAGGTAACAGATAGCTTACTCAGAATAATATAATCAAACTTGTAATCTCATATATAGAAACATTAATAGTAACTAAAAAAACGTTATGTACGAGGCGTAATCCAAAACTAAGGTCCAGTGAACAATATTTAACGAATGATAGACCTGAATGGCGTTTCACGCCTGAAGCGCTGTCTACCGACTCCTGAGGAAGCTACCGCAGTGTTGGTGTGACGCAGTTTGCCAGTCGGTGACAGCAGATCGCAGATCCCTCCAGTTGTGAAATGCGCGGTGTGATTAGGTTTTTGCTGGCAAAAGGATCGTCATATTCGGACATCTATCGTGAGTTATGCCTAGTGTATGGACCGGACATAATGAGTGACAAACAGGTTCGACACTGGTGTCGAGATTTTCGGCGAAGTGATCGGCGTTTGACGATCAATGGTCTGGCTGATGAATTCCCAAATGTTGCTCGAACCTCACTTTACAGGATTGTCACTAAATAGCTTGTATATCGGAAACTTTGTGCGAGGTGGGTGCCAAAACTGCTCACCGGTCAGCACAAAGAGCAACGAAAGTTTTTGGAGCGCTATAGGCAAGATGGAGATGGTTTGTTTTCCCACATTGTTACGGGCAGAATCGAAAAAACAGTCGATGTAGTGGCGTCGTTCCGGTTCACCCAAATCAAAAAAGTGTAAGCAATCACCGTGCACGTATCGCAAAATTATGACTACTGTGGTTTGGGAGGAAAAGGTCCTTTTGATTTTTCATGAAGGGGCCAATAATTACAGCTGATGTGTACTGTGCAACGCTTACCAAACTGAGATGTGTGATCCGAAATCGACGCCGCGGGAAAGTGTCGTCTGGCAGCTTCCTCCTACGCGACAACGCACGCCCACACACCGCTTCCAAAACCAAAGAGAAGATCCAAGAGTTTCGTTGGGAACTGTTTGACCACCTTCCGTACAGTCCCGACCAGGCACCAAGCGACTATTTCCTCTTCTTGCATTTGAAACTGTAGCTGGGTGGACAATGATTTCAAACCGACGATAAACTCAAGACGAGCGTTACCAACTGGTTCAAGTCCCAGGAGGCAGATTTCTATGCCGAGGGGTTAAAGAAGCTGGTGCAGTGTTACAGCGAGTGTATAGATGTGAACAGCGATTATGTGGAAAAGTAAAGTATATAGGTAGGCACATATTACTGTCAATTAAAACCTTGTCATGAGCGATGTTGCTATTATGACCAAACGGATCTTAGTTTTGGAATACGCCTCTAGATAATAGCGCTGATACCTATAAATGTTCTGCTATTTTCAACGTGTAAACAAATTAAAATTAAACCAGAAATACATGTTAATTTTAATGCAATATACCTTCATGCACGCAATACACCATGTTCTGAAATATATGTTGTTTTACGTACTTAGTGTCCTTTTATGTAATTTTAGGTCATTTTTAACGAATAAGGATGACTCTTGAGTGTCTTACTGCTGAAGGCTTTAATATAAAATTATGTTTACTATTGCTGATAGAAGCAGGGGTTTTACTGTTAGCTTGGATTACCTTGTTGCTTTTTAATAATAGAATATGAATTAAAGCAAAAACGGCTTCCAGGAATGAGAAAATTAACTTGAGTGTTTGAATTAAAGATTTTCAAGTAAATTGATGTAAGTTTAATTCAGTTATTCATTAATTCATTCATTTATATATTTTAAACTTTTGTAGACCAGAATTTTAAATTTTAAACAATAATCTGCTTTGTATTCGCAAGTTATAAGTTATACGTTGTTGTTGCAGCAAGAGATTCTGTAGTTTCCTTTTAAGATTTGTTATTTAATCTAGTGAATTTTAAAAGCTCTTTTGGAAAATCATTTTAAAGTACTATTTCTGAGTAAAAAAAAAAGACAAGAAAATTGGAGTAAGTGTAGCGGCCATGGAAAATGCAGAGCTTACAAGGTGGGATGCAGCAGAGAGCTGGAAAAGGGAACCACTATTATAAATGAATAAATAAATGTTTGGGCATCTGCCTATAAAATTAATAGAGATATTTTTTCATAAAGTATTTGTTTTGTGTCACAATACAAAATGCATTTTTATTGGTGTCATATATTTGGGGGACGTGTTCCTGAAATCAAAACAGTAAAAAACGTTCATATGAACCTGGGTCTGAAAATCATTTATTTCAGAGTTACAACACATAATCAAAAGTTCCAAAAGTTGCTCGACGTGGCTTCCTTTTGCTTCGATGCATCCAGTAAGCCTGCGTTCCATGCTCTGGCGTACTCTGTTGAAAATTCCTGGTGTGTTTCGTATTTGGTCAAATCGAGTCTGGATACGTCCTCTCAAATGTCAACATCAGGCAGATGTCCCCAGACGAAGAAATCCGTTGGATTCAAATCAGGCGATCGAGCAGGCCATGCAATGGGTCCCCCTAGACCAATCCATCTTTGCGGAAATCAATCATTCAAAAACTTACGAACTATCATACTGAAATGAGCTGGAGTACCATCGTGTAAAAACCAAATTCATTGGATGATGTCCAGAGGCACATTATCAGTTAAGTGATGCAACTCACTTCTGAGAAACTGGAGATAGAGACGCGGAGGGAAGAAGTAGGGACCAGTAAGGTGATCATGAATAATTCCACCCCAAACGTTGAGAGAGAACCTCTGTTGATGGTTGTCCTGTCGTACTTTATTAGGATTTTCAAATGCCCAGTTATGCGTGTTATGAAAATTGAAGATGCCGTCGCGAGCAAAACCAGCCTCATCCGTGAATAAGATGCAGGCTGTAACGTACGTTGACAGAAACGTCTTCTTGGCTCAAATTCCGCCTCATTTAATCCTTGCACACGTTGAAGGTGATACGGGTACAGAAGATTTTCATGCAGAATTCTCCAGATAATCATATGACTAACTCTTTCCTTTACAACCATAGGTCTTGTGCTTTGTGATGGGTCTGCATCCACAGCACGAAGAACTCGTTCTTCAAGCTCAATGCCTCGTACCGCTCTTGATCTCCCAACATCCCTAGTACTCCTCTCAAATGCGCCATGCTCTCTCAAGCGTTGGTGAATCCGTGCGGATGTTCTTGCACATGGCAACGGTTTATCAGGAAACCTTTCTGCATAAAGTTCACGTGCTCGTGCTGCATTGACGTCTGCACGGCCATACGTGTAGTGCATATTCGTCTCTTCACTCATGGAATAGATCTTCTTTGACCTATAACAACGAAACGGTTGATTTTCAGACCCATGAACATATGCACTTTTTTTACTGTTTTGATATCAGGAACACGTCCCCCAAATATATGAAACCAATAAAGATACATCCCGTATATAGCACAACGCCCATTATCTTGCACGATCCCTAAACGTTGCAAGTGCCTATGCAAGTTCCTTTCTGGAGACTATAAAGCAGAAACTGGTAATCCAAATACCGACATATTCCGAAATGCTTTACACGTTATTTTATTCATACTATTTATGGTAGATATAACAAATAACTTCCGTACGTTTTATGTGCACTGTCGTGATTAAACTGGTCCATTCCCCTAGATCGCCAAGCGTTTTTCTATTATTCAGGGATAATAATTCAGGGACATGCAAACTAACCAATAAACCATATTTTATAATCTATGTGGAGTGAAGGGATACCATCTCTATGAAAGACTTTCGCTACGATTGGTACACAAGAAAAGGTTAAACCAATTACAATTAATTCGGCCTTCTAGAGGAAGGAATGAGGAATCATTTGCATGTGTGGTTAAACTGAACAACAGCTACCACATTTACATATATAAGAGCTTTCATCAGCGACATGGAGACGAAGGTTAAGTTGTTGCTGCTACTAAACGGCATTGATTAGATTTTACTTTTCATTATGTCTTTTTACATTATTAATTTCTCATGGTGCTCGTATTTGTTCACAATACAAATCGTCATACTTCAACTTATCGCAGTCCGTTGATGAGTTAACCTTGGCAGCTTTCTTTGGTCTAAAACGCTACTCTTTTATCTAACCTACATAAAGGTTAAATGGCAAAAATTATGAATTCAGAAGAAACTGAAATGGAAGTGAATTTACAGAAAGAGCAGAAATCATAACACTAGAAGTACTTACCCCAAAAATCTAGACAGCAGTGTTATATAGCATTTATTGTTTCATTGCCTGGTATAAGGTAAAACTTGTTGAAAATAATTTCACTGAAAATGACTGCTAGCAAATCAAAACATCAAAATATGTGATTTCTCACTTTTTAACGTAATTTGTCTTGTTTCAAGAATCTCATTCTAAACGTGATTTCTCTTAGTTTCAGGAGTCAATATAATATTATTGATATTTTACAAATTCCAGCGCTGTGGCCGGTCTACGGCCTTCGTTTCGCAAACTTTCCAACTCGCAAAATAAAACCCTAATTTTACCCCTGATATCATAATCTACTATTTATCATTGTACATTTTTACTTTCTCTACTACGTATAGTAAGCAGGGGAAGAATTGTATTCCACCCAAAAATTCGATACCGAGATTTCAACGGAAATACATGTTTTGAGATCCCCTGAATCCAAAAAAAGCATTTTTGGAAACATGTCCGTGTGTGTGTCTGTCTGTCTGTCTGAGTGTCTGTCTGACCGAAGGTCTGTCTGTCTGAGTGTCTGTCTCTCTGAGTGTCTGTCTGTCTGTCTGAGTGTCTGTCTGTCTGCCTGTGTGTGTGTCTGTCTGTGTGTCTGTCTGTCTGAGTGTCTGTCTGTGTGTCTGTCTGAGTGTCTGAGTGTCTGTCTGCGTGTCTGTCTGTCCGAGTGTCTGTCTGAGTGTCTGATTGTCTGTCTGTGTGTTTGTCCGAGTGTCTGTCTGTCTGAGTGTCTGAGTGTCTGTCTGTGTGTCTGAGTGTCTGAGTGTCTGTCTGTCTGAGTGACTGAGTGACTGTCTGTGTGTCTGAGTATTGGAGTGTCTGTCTGTGTGTCTGAGTGTCTGAGTGTCTGTCTGTGTGTCTGAGTGTCTGAGTATCTGTCTGTTTGTTTCAGTGTCTGTCTGTGTGTCTGAGTGTCTGTCTGTGTGTCTCAGTGTCTGAGTAAGTGTCTGAGTATCTGAGTGTCTGAGTATCTGACTGAGTGTCTGAGTGTCTGTCTGTGTGTCAGAATGTCTGCGTGTCTGCGTGTCTGTCTGAGTGTCTGAGTGTCTGAGTGTCTGTCTGTGTGTCTGAGTGTCTGTCTGTGAGTCTGAGTGTCTGAGTGTCTGTCTGAGTGTCTGAGTGTCTGTCTGTGTGTCTGAGTGTCTGAGTGTATGTTTGTCTGTCTGAGCGTCTGAGTGTCTGTCTGTGTGTCTGTCGAGTGCCTGTCTGTGTGTCTGTCTGAGTGTCTGTCTGTCTGTGTGTCTGTCTGAGTGTCTGTCTGTCTGAGTGTCTGTCTGACTGTGTGTCTGTCTGTCTGTCAGAGTGTCTGAGTGTCTGTCTGGCTGTCTGTCTGAGTGTCTGTCTGTCTGAGTGTCTGTCTGTATGTGTGTCTGTCTGTCTGTCTGAGTGACTTTCTGTCTAACTGTCTGTCTGAGTGTCTGTCTGAGTGTCTGTCTGTCTGTCTGAGTGTCTGTCTGTCTGAATGTCTGTCTGTCTGAGTGTCTGTCTGAGTGTCTGTCTGTCTGTCTGAGTGTCTGTCTGTCTGAATGTCTGTCTGTGTGTGTCTGTCTGTGTGTCTGGCTGTGTGTCTGTCCGTCTGTCTGAGTGTCTGTATGTGTGTCTGTCTGTGTGTCTGTCTGTGTGTCTGTCTGTCTGTGTGTCTGTCTGAGTGTCTGTCTGTCTGAATGTCTGTCTGAGTGTCTGTCTGAGTGTCTGTCTGAGTGTCTGTCTGTCTGAATGTCTGTCTGTGTGTGTCTGTCTGTGTGTCTGGCTGTGTGTCTGTCCGTCTGTCGAGTGTCTGTGTGTCTGTCTGTGTGTCTGAGTGTCTGAGTGTCTATCTGTCTGTCTGTGTGTCTGTCTGAGTGTCTGTCTGTGTGTCTGTCTGTGCGTCAGTCTGTATGTCTGTCTGAGTGTCTGTCTGTGTGTCTGTCTGTGTGTCTGTCTATGTGTCTGTCTGTGTGTCTGTCTGTGTGTCTGTCTGTCTGTGTGTCTGTCTGTCTGTGTGTCTGTCTTTCTGTCTGTGTGTCTGTCTGTGTGTCGGTCTGTCTGTGTGTCTGCCTGAGTGTCTGTCTGTGTGTCTGTCTTTGTGCCTGTCTGTCTGTCTGTGTGTCTGCCTGTGTGTCTGTCTGTGTGTCTGTCTGAGTGTCTGTCTGTGTGTGTGTCTGTGTGTCTGTCTGTGTGTCTGTCTGTCTGTGTGTCTGTCTATTTGTCTGTGTCTCTGTCTGACTGTGTGTCTGTCTGTACGTCGGTCGGAGTGTCTGTCTGTGTATCTGTCTGTGTGTCTGTCTGAGTGTCTGTCTGTGTGTCTGTCTGTGTGTGAGTCTGTCTATTTGTCTGTGTCTCTGTCTGTCTGTACGTCGGTCTGAGTGTCTGTCTGTGTGTCTGTCTATTTATCTGTGTGTCTGTCTGTGTATCTGTCTGTACGTCGGTCTGAGTGTCTGTCTGTGTGTCTGTCTATTTGTCTGTGTCTCTGTCTGTCTGTGTGTCTGTCTGTACGTCGGTCTGAGTGTCTGTCTGTGTATCTGTCTGTGTGTCTGTCTGAGTGTCTGTCTGTGTGTCTGTCTGTGTGTCTGTCTGAGTGTCTGTCTGAATGTCTGTCTGTCTGTGTGTCCGTCAGTGTGTTTGTCTGTCTGTCTGAGTGTCTGTCTGTCTGTGTGTCTGTCTCAGTGTTTGTGTGTCTGTCTGAGTATCTGTGTGTCTATCTGTCTGTGTGTCTGTCTGAGTGCCTGTCTGTGTTTCTGTCTGTGTGTCCGTCTGAGTGTCTGTCTGAATGTCTGTCTGTCTGTGAGTCTGTCTGTGTGTCTGTCTGAGTGTCTGAGTGTCTGTCTGTGTGACTGTGTGTCTGTCTGTGTGTCTGTCTGAGTGTCTGAGTGTCTGTGTGTCTGTCTAAGTGTCTGAGTGCCTGTCTGTCTGAGTGTCTGTGTGTCTGTCTGTCTGTCTGAGTGTCTGAGTGTCTGTCTGAGTGTCTGAGTGTCTGTCTGAGTGTCTGTCTGTGTGAGTGTCTGAGTGTCGGTCAGTCTGTCCGAATGACTGTCTGTCTGTCTAATTGTCTGAGTGTCTGTCTGTCTGAGTGTCTGTGTGTCAGTCTGTCTGTCTCAGTGTCTGAGTGTCTGTGTGTCTGTCTGTCTGAGTGCCTGTGTGTCTGTGTGTCTGTCTGGCTGTCTGTTTGTCTGAGTGTCTGTCTCTCTGTGTGTCTGTGTGTCTGTCTGTGTGTCTGTCTGTATGTGTGTCTGTCTGTCTGATTGTCTGTCTGAGTGACTGTCTGTCTGTCTGAGTACTGAGTGTCTGTCTCTCTAAGGGTCTGTGTGTCAGTCTGTCTGTCTCAGTGTCTGAGTGTATGTGTGTCTGTGTGCCTGTGTGTCTGTCTGACTGTCTGTGTGTGTCTGTCTGTCTGTCTGTCTGTGTGTCAGTCTGTCTGTCTGAGTTTCTGTATGTCTGTCTATGTGTCTGTCTGTCTGTGTGTCTGCCTGTCTGAGTGTCTGTCTGAGTGTCTGTCTGTGTGTCTGTCTGTCTGTGTGACTGTCAGTCTGAGTGTCTGTCTGTCTGTGTGTATGTCTGTCTGAGTGTCTGTCTGTGTGTTTGTCTGTCTGTCTGTGTGTCTGTCTGTATGTGTGTCTGTCTGTCTGTGGGTCTCTCTGTCTGAGCGTATGTCTGTCTGTCTGTCTGTCTGAGTGTCTGAGTGTATGTCTGTCTGTCTCAGAGTCTGTCTGACTGTGTGTCTGTCTTTCTATGTGTCTGCCTGTGTTTCTGTCTGTCTGTCTGTGTGTCTGTCTTTCTGAATGTCCGTCTGTGTGTCTGTCTGTCTGAGTGTTTGAGAGTATATCTGTCTGTCTGAGTGTCTGAGTGTCTGTGTCTGTCTGTGTGTCTGTCTGGATGTCTGTCTGGCTGTCTGTCTGTCTGAGTGCCTGAGTGTCTGTGTGTCTGTCTGTCTGTCTGTGTGTCTACGTGTCTGTGTGTTGTCTGACTGTGTGTCTGTCTGTCTGTCTGTGTGTCTGTCTGTTTGCTTGAGTGTCTGTCAGTGTATCTGTCTGTCTGTCTGTTTGAGTGTCTGTCTGTGTGTCTGTCTGTGCCTGTATGTGTGTCTGTCTGTCTGTGTGTCTGTCTGTGTGTCTATCTGTCTGTCTGTATGAGTGTCCGTCTGTCTGAGTGTCTGTCTGTCTGAGTGTCTGTAAGTGTGTTTGTCTGTGTGTTTGTCTGAGTGTCTGTCTGTCTGAGTGTCCGCCTGTCTGTATGTGTGTCTGTCTGTTTGTCTGTATGTCTGTCTTTGTGTGTGTCTGTCTGTCTAGGCGTCTGTCTGTCTGTCTGAGTGTCTGTATGAGTGTCTGAGTGTCTGTCTGTCTGTCTGTCTCAGTGTCTGTCTTTCTGTGTGTCTGTCTGTGTGTCTTTCTGTCTGTCTGTCTGTGTGTCTGTGTGTCTGTGTGTCTGTCTGTCTGTGTATCTGTGTGTCTGACTGTCTGTGTGCCTTCTGTCTGTCTGTCTGTGTGTCTGTCTGAGTGTCTGTCTTTCTGTCTGTGTGTCTGTTTGTCTGAGTGTCTGTCTGTCTGAGTGTCTGTCTGTCTGTGTGTCTGTTTATCTGAGTGTCTGTCTGTCTGAGTGTCTGTCTGTCTGAGTGTCTGTCTGTCTGTGTGTCTGTGTGTCTGTCTGTCTGTGTGTCTGTCTGTCTGTGTGTCTGTCTGTGTTTCTATCTGTCTCTCTGTGTGTCTGTCTGTGTGTCTGTCTGTGTGCCTGTGTATCTGTGTATCTGTCTGTCTGTGTCTGTGTGTATGTCTGTGTGAGTGTCTGTCTGTCTGTGTGTCTGTCTGTGTGTCTTTCTGTCTGTCTGTGTGTCTGTGTGTCTGTCTGTCTGTCTGTGTGTCTGTCTATCTGTGTGTCTGTCTGTCTGTGTGTCTGTCTGTCTGTGTGTCTGTCTGTGTGTCTATCTGTCTCTCTGTGTGTCTGTCAGTGTGTCTGTCTGTCTGAGTGTCTGTCTCTGTGTCTGTCTGTCTGTCTTCCTGTCTGTGTGTCCGTCTGTCTGTGTGTCCGTCTGTCTGTGTGTCTGTATGTGTGTCTGTGTGTCTGTCTGTCTGTGTGTCTGTCTGACTCTCTGGGTGTCTGTGTGTCTGTCTGTCTGTGTGTCTGTGTGTCTGTCTGAGTGTCTGTCTGTCTGAGTGTATGTGTGTCTGTGTGTCTTTCTGTGTGTCTGTGTGTGTGTCCGTGTGTCTGTGTGCCTGTCTGTCTGTGTGTCTGTCTGTGTGTGTGTTCGTGTGTCTGTGTGCCTGTCTGTCTGTCTGTCTGTCTATGTGTCTGTCTGTGTGCCTGTCTGTCTGTCTGTGTGTCTGTGTGTCTGTCTGAGGGTCTGTGTGTCTGTATGTCTGTCTGTGTCTGTCTGTCTGTGTCTGTCTGTCTGTCTGTCTGTGTGTCTGTGTGTCTGTGTGACCGTGTGTCTGTGTCTGTGTGTCTGTCTGAGTATCTGTGTGTCTGTCTGTCTGTCCGTGTGTCTGTCTGTCTGTCTATCTGTCTGTGTGTCTGTCTGTCTGAGTGTCTGTCTGTCTGTCTGTCTGAGTGTCTGTCTGTCTGTGTATCTGTCTGAGTGTCTGTCTCTCTATATGTCTGTGTGTCTGTCTGTCTGTCTGAGTGTCTGTCTGTGTGTCTGTCTGTCTGAGTGTCTGTCTGTCTGTGTGTCTGTCTGAGTGTCTGTCTGTGTGTCTGTGTGTCTGTGAACAGCATAACTCAGAAACGAACAGTCGGATAAACACCAAACTTGGTATTTAGGTTCAGTATCTTCCAGAGATGCGACACGAAGGTTTTCAAGAAAATCCCTCCACCCCAGATTACCCTTTACCTGGAACATTTTTCGAAAATTTTAATTTTCTCAAAAATGGCTCTAACGATTTTGATAAAATATCATATGTTTAAGATATTTTGATGACAAATAAAATGTATATCTTGAATTTTCTGGGAATGTCTCCAAAAGTATTCTTCATTCTGAACGACTTTTGCATAACTGGTAAACCATAAGAAATAGACAAAATTTTACTACATAAAAATGTAGATCGCGTTAAAATACACAATTTATGCCATACACATTTTTTGTTGTTGAGTGAACCATTTTCGAGATATTGCTTGTTATTCCCTTAAATTTTTCAATACTCATTTTCTCAAATGGAAATTCGTTATTCATTGTTTTGTCTTGGATATGCAATGAGTATTAATCTGTGGCAAAGGGAATGGTGCTGCACCTAGCAACCAGCTATTAAGAGATATGTCTATGCTCAAAGGCTACTGTATTACTATATTGCCCTTGCAATTACAAAACAAGGGGAACATAGTAGGCCTTAACCGATAGTTAAATATTTTTAGAACTGGTCGCTATGTGTAAAATGTAATTCACTTTGCATGTCAAAAGATCGTTTCTGCAAATGTTTATCTCGATTAATATGAAATAGATGGAGAATAAGAGTTTGTAAAAATAGTTTATACAAGATTAGAGAAAGTCATGTGAGTGTAACACAGATTTCTTTGTCCTGGTAATGAAAAGAGAATGGATTACTCACACAGCAACCAGCTCTTAAAATATTTGACTATCGCTTAAAACCTACCATATTCCCCTTGCATCTACAACAAAATTAGCAATAAGATTAACATCTCGATATCTCGATTAACTTGAAGAATATGGAGAATAAGCGTTTTTAAAAATAGGTTGTACAAGAGTAGAGAAAGTCATTAGAGTGTAACACATCAGATTTTTTTCCTTGTAGTATTCATACATTGACCACAGACTATTAGTTGTTGGCGACCAACCGTAAAGCATTGTTGATTCAAAATCACTTTTTAAACTCCGCGTCCTTCAGTCCTGCTGTTTGTGTCTGGAATTATAAATTAAATAAACATTTTTAAAAATTATTTCTTCATGAGGGTTATATGCAAATACTGCATATTAGTAACCATTAACCAACATTTTAGGATATTTTAGGCTACATAGTGTACTCAGAAAATTGATTTTTCTAGACATATCCTTCTATAATTATTTTCAACTTCTGTCGTGCAGTCTGAGCTCTATCTATAAGACTACTAAATTCTAGTTGCCATTACCGATGCATTGTTTTACAATATTGTTGCCATTATTTTTCTAAAGCTCTAGTAAAAGGGAATACAATTATTGGGAAATATATAACCTTAATAGCAACAACTAAGTTATGCTTGTTTATATGGATTAAGGCATTTGCGGAGGTGATATATTATGTATAACAGTTTGAAAAGTATTTGTGGGCGCATATCAAGTGTATTTGAAATCGATACAGAACTCAGGGTAGTTTACAATAAATGGTTTCGAATTAAATTTTTTATACTTACAGGATTGAAGATCGTTTGTGGACACTTTTAAATTGGGTTAAAGTGCACACAAAATTATGGTATTGTATTTTTGCTTTTTCTGTTACTTATCTTACTAAGTAGGGAAAGTTTGCACTCCACCCAAAAATTCGATATCGAGATTTTTCTAGAAATCCATGATTTGAGGATCCCTGAATTAAATACAAAGTCTCTGAAGATCCACGAGTGTGTGAACACCATAACTCAAAAAGGAAATGTTGGATT
Organism: Deroplatys truncata; assembly: GCA_030765065.1. NCBI lineage: Eukaryota > Metazoa > Arthropoda > Insecta > Mantodea > Mantidae > Deroplatys > Deroplatys truncata. The sequence goes on from CM060984.1 coordinate 67,640,029, forward strand.
AACACCATATTAGTGTTTAAGTGCAGCATCTTCTAAATACACGACACAAAGATTTTCAGGGTAACCCCCACCCCCAAAAAATACTGTTTACAGGAAAAAAATTAGAAATTGTTTATTTTCTCAGAAGTTGCCCTAGCGATTTGGATAAAATGATATATATGCAAGCTATTTATGTGACAAAATGTATATCTTGCATTTCTGCAAATAACCTGAGAAGTCTCTTTCTTTCGGAAGGAATTTTGAACAGTTTTATATGATTGATATGTCATAACAGATTAAAAAACCTGGTGTGTTACACTCACATGACTTTCTCTACTCTTGTACAAAAATTATTTTCACAAACGCTTATTCTCCATATGCTTCATGTTAATCGAGATGTTAAATCTTATTGCTAATTTTCTTGTAGTTGCAAGGGGAATATGGTAGTATTTAAGCGATAGTCAAATCTTTTAAGAGCTGGTTGCTATGTGGCGCATTCCATTCTCTTTGTATATCCAGGACATAAAAAAATGAATAACGAATTTCCATTTGAGTAAAAGCATAAGTATTGGAAAATTAAAGTGAATAGCAAGCAATATCTCGATAATGGTTCACTCAACAAAAATATGTATATGGCATAAATTGTGTATTTTAACACGATCTACATTTTTTGTGTACTAAAATTTTGTCTATCTCTTAAGGTTTACCAGTTATGCAAAAGTCGTTCACAATGAAGAATAATTTTGGAGACATTCCCAGAAAATTCGAGATATACATTTCATTTGTCATGAAAATATCTTAAACATATGATACTTTAATCAAAATCTTTAGAGTCATTTTTGAAAAAATCAAAATTTTCGAAAAATGTTCCATATAGTGGGTAATCTGATGTGGGGGAATTTTCTTGAAAACCTTCGTGTCGCATCTCTGGAGATACTGAACCTATATACCAAGGTTGGTGTTTATCCGTCTGTTCGTTTCTGAGTTATGCTGTTCACAGACACACACAGAGAGACACACACACGGACATGTTTCCAAAAATGTTTTTTTGGATTCAGGGGGTCTCAAAACATGTATTTCTGGTGAAATCTCGGTATCGAATTTTTGGGTGGAATACAATACTTCCCCTACTTACTATACGTAGTAGAGAAAGTAAAAAGAACCATTCGACACAAAAAATGTAGATCTATTTAAAACACAATTTATTTAAAACACAATTTATTTCAAATAGTTTGTTTTATGGCATTGGCCACTTCCGAGATAACCGTTATTACTGGTTTATATTTTTTGAGTACTTTGCACTTTTTTAAAGTGCTGTGGTTATTTAGTTGTTTCTTCCGATATCATGGAAAGAGCATAGAATTTTCAAGTAGTGCCTTTGCACCTATAACGAAATGTATAGTAAAACTAGTATGTAAGTAGATAGAAGAGCAAGCTTTCACAACAATAGTTTCTAGAAACGATACAATTAAACGATAATGAGGAGAGAAAGTGATATGAATGTAACACATCCTAAATGTTTTTTATTACGAATTGCCTGCTAAAAAACCCATGATTTTTAACAAACTTCACCGAAGTATCAACTAAATGTCAGAATGCAAGTCAAAACATTTACGAACACGCCTAAAATTAAATAATTTTTACGTTATACGTATACATGTGATTTTCCTTTACGTTAAATAATGAGTATTTTTTCTAGACTAGAGCATACTATAACATGATGGCGTCTCAAAAATGAGGAAGCGCGCCAGTACCTATCTGTTGCCAAGGCTTCAGTTAAGAAGATGATGTTAAGACTTCATAAGGAGGTTAACTCGGGGTTGAGCACAGTAATCTAATAGTGTAATGTCGTTATCCAGGAACAAACGTTGTTACCGTCCCCCTGGTGACGATTCAAAGCCAATTGCCTTCCTCACGAGCTTAACACAGATTCCATTACTTCCCTACTTTCGCTATATCACTGCAACTCATTATTGCAGTCTATCGTGTTAAAACACAGTAATATAGAAATGTGTACAATATAAAATATCTTGTACCACTCTCGTATGTGTGAATGAAGTTTTACATAAAAAATTACTCACGAAATCGAGGACAGAGTACATCCATAATAATTCATAGCGAAAAAGGAAGGAGTTAAGCATTAGATGTTGCCCGAACGAAATCATCTAACCCATTTACACGACCTTGATGAGCTTGCGAGAGTCAGTCAATAACTCCCATTTTTTTTACTTTCTCTACTACGTATAGTAAGATGGGGAAATATTGCATTCCAACCAAAAATTCAATACCGTTATTTCACGGAAATACATGTTTTAAGGCCCTCTGAATCGAAAAAAAAACATTTTTAGAAAAAGGCCTGTGTGTGTCTGTGTCTGTGAATAGCATAACTCAAAAATGAAAAGTCAGATAAACACCAAGCTTGGTATTCAGGTTCAGTATCTTTCAAAGGTGCGACACGAAGATTTCCAAGAAAATCCCCCACTCCAGACTAACCTTTACATGGAACCTTATCTGAAAATTTTAATGTTATCAAAAATGGCTCTAAAGATTTTGATTATACTGTCATATATTTTAAGATATTTTCATGAAAATGAAATGTATATCTTGAATTTTCTGGGAATTGAAGCAGTACGTTTTGATTACCTAAATAAAATTATGATCATAGGGAAAATAAATGTCAATAACAGTAAGGATAGTGTTAGTGGAACGCGAGTGTGACTGTAAATTTGTCGAAGGGTTGAGAGAGACAAGGCCATCAGCGGCCGCAAACGGGTGGTTTTCCCCTCTATTGTTAAGTGTCCCGTTAGGGTGCTAGAACGCAGAGGTGTAGAAAAGGGCCAATGTTCGCCAAAAGACAGATAGCCTTAGGCCTCCAATGGAAGAAGCTAGAAATCAGATGATAGTGGAATGGGGAAATATAGAACGTTTGAAATAGAGAAACAGGAGTTTTTAGAATACACACTTGGCCGTGGTGGCTCATTGGAGATGTTTGTTAGAAAATGTGTAGGAGAGTTTAGAATACACACTTAGCAGTGGTAGTTCCTTGGAGATGTTTGTCAGAAAAGTTTAGAACACACACTTGTCAGTGGTAGTTCCTGGGAGATGTTTGTCAGAAAAGTGTCGGTGGATAGGCGCGATGATATGAAGGGTAATAAATAGGAAATGCGCGTGTGTGTGTGTGTCGAAGTAATAGCAGGAATCAAATATTAAAACGGCGACGGTAAATAAACGAGCAGGAAAACAAACAGTCCTAACCACTAACCCGAGATCCAAGATCCATGCAAAGAACCCTGAGCTAGTACCGAACCCGCGACCATTCGTACAAATCCTGTACCGTAAAAGAACCGATATACCACAACAAATTGGCTGCCTAACCAGGGGCACGAATAACGTCGTCAAAGACCACAACAGAATGTCCCCAAAAGTCCTCTTCATTGTAAATGGTTTTTGCATAACTGGTAAACCGTAAGAGACTGATACGTTTTTTGTGGAGTGAACCATTTCCGAGATATTCCTTGTTATTGGTTTCAATTTTCCAATAATTGTGTTTTTCTCAAAGTAAATTATCAATAAGATTAACATCTCGATATCTTGATTAACATGAAGCATATGGAGAATAAGCGTTTGTAAAAATAGTCTGTACAAGAGTAGATAAAGCCATGTGAGTGCAACACATCAGAATTATTTTCTCTTGTAATTTGCAGGAAACTTAAACTTTGATTACACAGCTTGGAAGCCACAACGTTGAGGATTAAATTGTCACTTTTCAATGCAATCCCCGTACTTTGCCACTGTTTTAAACCGTTTTTTAATGAGGGCATGTATTCCTGTGTGATAAAACGCACGGTTTTGCTTCCGAAGCCATTGATGCACAGATGTTTTCACAGCCTCCGCATCTTGAAAGTGCATCCCACGATGAACTTCCTTTAACCGCCCAAACAGATGGAAGTCTGATGGTGCTAGGTCAGGGCTGTATGGGGGATGAGGCAAGACTTCCCATCCAAATATGTTCACAATCGCTACAGTCGTGTGACGACTGGTGTGTGGTTTTGTATTGTCATGCAAAAGCAGAACATCCGCCATGGTTTTTGTTGGGCGAACTCGCTGAAGACGTGCTTTGAGCTTTTTGAGGGTGCTGACGTATTGCACAGATTTTATTGTGCATCCCTGCTCCAAAACATCAACCAAAATCATACCCTCTGCATCCCAAAGCACGGTCGCCATCACTTTCCCTGCCGATGGCACCGTTTTGAAAATGTTCTTCCTCGGTGAGGTTGAGCGAAGCCATTCTATGGACTGTCTCTTTGATTCTGGTTCAAAAAAAAATTAACCCGTGTTTCGACTCCAGTCAGTTTTGCCCAGGAACTCCTCTCCTTCCAAATGGAAGCGCTGCCAGTGTTTGGAGGCTATTGTTTTTGTGTCTCCTTATTCTGATCCGTTAACATTCTGGGTACCCCAGTTTTGAGTACTCCAGTTCATGAACAGTCGTCACCACACTGCTTTTACTGAGGGACGTAATATGACACAATTCATCTGTTGTTGCCTGACAGTCATCTCGAATGATCTCACCCACTCGCTCAATGTTGCATGGAGTCACTGCAGTCACGGGTCTGCCGCTCCGCTGTTCATCACCCAACGGTGTTGGCCCTTCAGCTTCCTTACAGCGGCGAGCTCATATTCTAACCGTGCTGACATCCACTGTTGCATCACCATTGAGGCAGTATTTTAATACCTGAATAATTTCATTTGTATTTTATAATAAGTAAATTCAATAACAGCCCGCCTTGAAACAATATGTATGTAATAATTATTTAAAATGTATGTAACAGTCATTGCATATGCTTATTTTTATTATAAATATGTTTTATAATGTTATGTGAATACATTATATACTTTAGTAATGCAAGAGCTGTGAGAATAATAAGTTTTAAGTAGCTAACAATGAGGTAATAATGAGATAACCTTGTAGCAATGAGTTTTAGAGTTTGAAAATTACTAGTCATGATTAAAGCAACGATAATGTAATGTCGGTGACAGTTTAAAATTAGCCAATCAACGGCAAAGAAAAGCTTTAAGTAAAATGCAGATATTCTATTGGACTAGAATTAGCCAATCAGAGACTTGAAATACCGAAGCTTACGGGTTTTAACCGTTGAAAGTTGCTCAGTTGCTGGCAAACCTTGGTAATGAACAGATGGAAGATGTGTTCTCTACAGAAACATTACGTGTGAATCGTAAAATATGTATACGCGCTAAGTGAAATCATTAAAGATTCTCACAGTTCTTAAAAAGTGTAGTGCTTTATAAAAATGTGCAAGAATTAATAAAAGAAGTGAATTTAAAAAGTTAAATTCTGTGATGTCTACAATCATTGTCATACAGCACCCTGACTAAGATACATGACTCTACAAACATTACTGACGCAGCCGAGGTAAATTCAAACATAAATAATCTATAGAAGCAGTTTTAATAACAAAGTTAAATATTATAGTGTAAAACTTGGAGTGTAATAACAAAAACACATCTTGAAATCAGCTTATCGTACGTAGCAGCATATTGCGTAATAACAGTAACCATTACGTAATCAACAAATTCAAACCGACGGCCAAAGCGTGTTGCAAACACCTTAAAGCAACTAATATTTACGTAAACATATTTACGTGAAGTAAATAAACTACTTCATGTTGGCTCCCATAAGTGGGGCAACTAAAATTACGTAACCCGACAAAACAAAAGCAGCACAACATAACCTTCTTTAATATTTACGTAAAAACAATACGTAAGCACACACCCACTTCACCATACACCTTTGTGAATGGCATTGCATCTTCCGCATCCAAGAATTCAATGACAGAACGCTGTCTAATACGAACATCGATGTCAGTCATTTTGCAACAGGCAGCACCAGTTGAGGTAGATAGTTGCTATTGTATTGGAGTGGAGAAGGTCTGAGGAGTTGCGCCAAATTCAAATTGTTCACATAACCTAGTTCTGGGGAAAAATTAGGAAAGCATTACTTATTGACTGACCCTCGTATATAGGAGAAACTGACGCCATTTAAAATAGAAGCTGATAAAAGACCGCTCAAGCAATCGCTAAATTAATGTAGGGTTTAACATTACAGATCTTACGGCTGCACTCAGCCGTCGGCGTCAAATACTTCACTCCTCTACTTATACAAAACATTCCTCGGCTAAGTTTTGCGGCTTAGGACCCTCAACCCTGGGCTGTGTTGACAGCTGAAACAATGTTCCCATAATGCCTCAGGTGATATGCGTGTATATATTGTATATAACGAACATAGGTATAAATAATTATGATACATGCTTTAAAATATGTGTCGATTTGTGTTATAAAATATATTAAAATATTTATATTAATTGTGATATAGGTACAACAAAGTAATTATGGATATACGTTTGTGTTGTGTAGAATAAGTCCGAATGATTTTGATATTTTGCATTCACATGACTTTCTCTACTCGCTCCTCTATAAAATATTGTTACACAAGCTTATTCCCCTATTTACTTCTCGACAGTCGAGATGAACCCCTCTACACATTTACACATATTTTCTTTCTTTATGCTAAAGCGATAATCAGATGTTTTAAGAGCTTGTCGCTATTGATGACTTTGTAACTCAATCCTCTTTGCATGACCACGCGAGAAAACAAGTAGTTATTACTTCAAGAAAGTTTCAAACCAATAACAAACAAATGGTTAACGAAACAAAAAAATCTGATGTGTTACACTCACATGACTTTCTCTACTCTTGTACAAACTATTTTTACAAACGCTTATTCTCCATCTACCTCATGTTAATCGAGATAAACATTTGCAGACTCTATCTTATTGCTAAGTTTCTTGTAGATGTAAAGGGAATATATATTTACAAGGGCAATATAGTAATCTGGGGTGGGGGATTTTCTTGAAAACCTTCGTGTCTCATCCTTGGACGATACTGAACCTAAATACCAAGTTTGGTGATTATCCGACTGTTCCTTTCTGAGTTATGCTGTTCACAGACAGACACACAGACATGTTTCCAAAATTGCTTTTTTTGGATTCAGGGGATCTCAAAACATATATTTCCGGTGAAATCTCGGTATCGAATTTTTGGGTGGAATACAATACTTCCCCTACTTACTATACGTAGTAGAGAAAGTAAAAAATTACTTTATATAAATTATGTTATTTAACGAGGTTTACATTTTCTCTATATGAAATTTTATCTATCTCTTACGGCTTAAACCGATTGGGATGGCTCAGTCGGTGGCCCACATTCAGGGAGTCCCGGGATTAATCACCGGTGATCGCCCACTCTGGCCCATGGATTTTTAGTGGTTTCCCCGGGTCGCCAGGCGAATGCTGAAGAGGTTCATCTTCAACAGGGTGAGCCAAAAAACTACGAACCGTCTGCGCGGTGTTTTATCTATCTCTTACGGCTTAAACCGATTGGGATGGCTCAGTCGGTGGCCCACATTCAGGGAGTCCCGGGATTAATCACCGGCGATCGCCCACTCTGGCCCATGGATTTTTCGTGGTTTCCCCGGGTCGCCAGGCGAATGCTGAAGAGGTTCATCTTCAACAGGGTGAGCCAAAAAACTACGAACCGTCTGCGCGGTGTTTTTTCTGTCTGCGTCCTCGGCGCTCACGGCCGCCTGCCACTGTTATAGAAAGGCGCGGATGAAATCATACAACGTGTTTAAAACTACTTTTAAAGGTTTTACTTACCAAATTTATGAAAGGAGATGCTGAAACTGGCCACCGTCGTTGTCCATTCATTTTTGGCACCTCTTTAGGAAACTATCCATCATGAATAGTGATGAAAATAATTATAATATGAAAATATCAACAAGTAAATCAAAAGTGATGGCGCAAAAAGGAAAATATTCTAAAAGATCTGAATTATTATAGAAGGTAAAACATTAAAACAAATCTCACACTTTGAGTACTTGAGATGTAATATAAATTTTGACAGAGATAAAGACATAGAAAATAAATAAAAATTAGTTGTACCAAAAATGTGACACAATAACAAGATCTTTACAAAATAAAACTAGAAAATATACAAAAATTAAATTGTATAGAACAATGTCTGCTCCAACGTTTATGTATAGCAGCGAGTCCTGGATTATGAGAAGGAAGATAAAAGTAAAATACAAACTGCTTCTTTCAAAATGAAGATATAAGGGAAGAACCAGGCATATGTAAAGTAAATTATAAAATTGAAGAGTCCAAGGAGAATTGGAAACAATATTTGATTACAAGGAATATACCTTTGATTATACAAGAGTATAAACCTTGAGGTAGAAGAGATGTTGGACGCCCAAGGAAAAGGTAGAGCTGAAGAAAGGAACAGGCAATTTGCCTAATCCACGCAGAAGATAATTGAAGAAGATAATTGTTAACACTACTCATGACGTTTGGTTTATTGTTCGTTCAACGAGGGAGTAGTATGCCACCTCATGCTACAGTATTTTAGCAGTGCTGCAAAGACACAGGCATTTAGGTATGAAATAAAGACAGGTCGAGGCGCTACGAAGTTTGCAGCATTAAATTATCGGACTTCGCACTCCCTCTCCCTTATTTTTCACCCTTCTTATGCCAGTGAACAGAATTAAAGTTTTAAAACCTTAAGATGGGAAAGGGTTTAATTATAATTACGGGTAGGGGTCTCTAACGGAGGCGCCATCTCTCTTTCTTCCCTAGTGTGTAGAAGGGTTGCAAATTGAATCACTTCTCTGTTTGTTCGACTGTTAAAACCTAACTCTTCATTTACAACTTTTCAGAGACGATAAGCGACTGCAGGAAAAATACTTCAAGGAAAAGGAGACGAAATTAAGAGCGCTAGAACAAACAAACACTGTCACAAGTCCTAAAATGTAATTTATCCACCTTCTTTTCTTTTGAAACTCTGTGAAGATTGCGAAGCAGGCCAAGAATACCTGTCTTAATAGATTTGTAAACCTTCGGAATTAATTTAAGTGCTGCATTTGACAACTTGCGTCTTTTTCCCTTTCTTTTACCGTAAGTTAGCGGGCGTAAATATAAAGTGACATTGTAATAGTTATACGAGGGGCACTATTTATATTTTGAGCCTTGGCAACCCTGAATGTTGTAGGTGCTATCTGACGTTTCCAATGGAAAGTTTGACATTTTTGACCATAATCTACTTCAAACATTTTGTCAATAGAGCAACATTTGTTTTGTTTACACTAACTTGAAAATTGTATGTCAACAAAAACATGGAATTAACTCGTGAAAATGTACGTGCAATGATTTATTGCGACTTTCGACGTGGATTATCAACACAAGAGTGCATCGATCAACTAACTTTCACATTTGGCGACGAAGCTCCATCCTTTGCCACTGTGAAACGCTAGTACAACGAATTTAATCGTGACCGCCGTTCGCTCAATAATGAAGTTCGTGAAGGTCGTCCAAAATCAGTTGTTGTGCCAGAAAACATTGATACTGTGCAAAAACTAATAATGAAAGATCGTCATGCGACATATTGTGAAATTGAGGCAACCCTAGGCATTAGTTCCACCAGCATATATAAAATATTGCATGATTATTTAGCCGTGAAAAAGGTTTGCTCTCGTTGGATCCCACATAATTTGACACAATCTCAAAAAGATGCTCGTATCGATTGGTGTACAAAAATGCTCAAGAAATACAATGGCGGTGCCTCAAAAGACGTATATAAGTTTATAACAGGTGACGAATCATGGATCTATGGTATGGGCCGCAACGTAAACAGCAGTCGACTGTATGGGTGTTTCAAGATGAAGCAAATCCAACAAAAGTTGTTCGCACTCGAAACACTTCGAAGCAAATGCTCGCCTGCTTTTTCAGCAAAACTGGCCATGTGGCAACAGTGCCTTTAGAGGAACGTAAAACGGTCAATGCCGAATGGTACACAACCATTTGTTTGCCGGAAGTCTTCGGTGAAGTAAGGAAAACCAACAAGAACCGTTCTTCATCAAGACAATGCAGGCGCACACACATCTCGTCTAACAACAGAGTATTTGAAGGCCCAAAAAATCGAATTGATGGGTCATCGCAATACAGTCCTGATTTAGCACCCAATGACTTATTTTTGTTCCCGAACATCAAGAATAAATTGCGTGGACAACGATTTTCGTTGGCAGAAGAAGCCGTTGATGCCTTCAAAAACCATGTTTTGGAGGTGTCTCAAGAAGACTGGAATAAATGCTTTGACAAATGGTTCATACGGATGCAAAAGTGTATTGATCATAAAGGAGAATATTTTGAAAAACAATAAAGCAGTTTTCAATCAGAAATTACTTTGTTTTAAATATTAAGCTCAAAATATAAATAGTGTCCCTCGTATTTGAGGCCAATGAAGAAGTAGCTGATGTGTTACATTCTCATTATTTCCTCTATGCATTATCCACAAACTATTCTTATAAAAATTATTTTTTGCATTGTAACCGAGATAAATGTTTACAGAAATATTTTCATTGCTCATTTCGTTGTAGGTACACAGAGACCAAAGAAAATCTTCGGTGGATTTTGTATCCTTTACTGGGGCATTTTGAGGCGTGTCCTTCACCTTACCTATCGCAGAGCGTGATGGCTTGATAACTCAGCAATAAGGGAGAAAAGAGGTGAGGCTGATGTCTTTGCTTTTTCTGGTGTTATTGAAACCTAAACATGTGTATTGTCTCAGAACCAGTCATGTCGTTAACTAGCGAAATTACTCGTAAACGTATCGTGGGTATATGGGAGGCTGGTCGCACTGTTACAGCAATTGCAACGATAGGCTTAAAAGTGTTTTTATAGTAAATTACTGGACAAAAATATTTAAGAAAATTGGAGAAGACGGTCTACATACTCGTCAGAAAGTGAGCACTTCCCGTAAAACATCCGCGATGATGATATTCCTTTACTGAATGCAAATTACTCTTTTGTTATAATTGACTGTTCATGTTTATAAACTGAGACAAATACGTATAAGATTCACCGAATGTGACATACATATTATGACAATAAAATTGAGTTATATTTTTGTCTATAATCCTGTTGTATTCCTATGATCAGCAATATGTTAGTAAATATACACTACGTGATCAAATATATCCGGACACCTGACTGAAAATGACGTACAAGTTCGTGGCGCCCTCCATTGGTAATGATGGAAGTCAATATGGTGTTGGCCCACCCTTAGCATTGATGACGGCGTTCACTCTCGCAGACTACTTTCAATCAGGTGCTGGAAGGTTTCTTGGGGAATGGCAGCCCATTCTTCAGGGATTGCGGAACTGAGAAGAGGTATCGATGTAGGTCGGTGAGGCCTGGCACGAAGTCGGCGTTCCAGAACATCCCAGAGGTGTTCTATAGGATTCAAGTCAGGACTGTGCAGGCCAGTCCATTACAGGGAGGTCGTAAAACCACTCCGCCACAGCTCGTCCAGTATGAACAGGTGCTCGATCGGTTGAAAGATGCAATCGCCATCCCCGAATTGCTCTTCAACAGTGCGAAGCAAGAAGGTGCTTAAAATATCAATATAGGTCTGCGCTGTGATCGTGCCATGCAAAATAACAAGGGGTGCAAGCCCCTCCAGGAAAAACACGACCAACCATAACACCACCACCTCCGAATTTCACTGTTGGGACTACACACGCTGGCAGTTGACGTTCACCGGGCATTCGCCATAGCCACACCCTGCCATTGGATCGCCACATTGTGTACCGTGATTCGTCACTCCACACTACGTTTTGCCACTGTTCAATCGTGTAATGTTGACGCTCCTTACACCAAGCGAGGCGTCGTTTGGCATTTTCCTGCGTGATGTGTGGCTTATGAGTAACCGCTCGACCATGGAATCCAAGGTTTCTCACCTCACGCCTAACTGTCATAGTACTTGGAGTGGATCCTGATGCAGTTTCGAATTCCTGTGTGATGGTCTGGATAGATGTCTGCCTAGTACTCCTTACGACCCTCTTCAAATATCGGTGGTCTCTGTCAGTCAACAGACGAGGTCGGCTTGTACGCGTTTATGCTGTACATGTCCCTTCGCGTTTCCACTTTCCTATCACATCAGAAACAGTCGGCCTAGGGATGTTTAGGAGTGTCTCGCGTACAGACTTCTGAAACAAGTGACACCCAATCACCTGACCACGTTCGAAGTCCGTAAGTTCCACGGAGCGTCCCATTCTGCTGTTTCACGATGTCTAATGACTACTGAGATCGCAGATAATGAGTACCAGGCAGTAGGTGGCAGCACAATGCACCTAAGATGAAAAACGTATGTTTGTGGGGGTGTCCGCATACTTTTGATCACATAGTGTATATTAATCAATTATAGTTTGAATTAGACGGAAAACATGCTGCTATATTTATTATTTAGTTATGTTTGCTTCTGTGCAGCAACAAGTATTGTTATCACTGTGAGAATACAGTTCTGTTTAGTTTTTTGTTATAAAGTACTGCCTTGCTATGTATTCAATGAATACCATTAGCTTTAATTTGCACCTCCTGAAAATCACACACTACATATTCTACATTTCGCTAACCTGGGCGCTCATCACGTTTTCTCCTTAGCTTTTAACCCTTTCAATGGCGTGTCCTGCACTGGCCAATAAGGTATGGGCTACCTATCACGATAAGAGATCTGCATGAAACTGAATGCACTCACTCCACCTCTGTCTTTTTAGCCAATACGATCAAGTTCGCAACATATATTTCGTTTCTATGCCATTTTGTAACATTTTTGCGGTTATTGGTGCAACTATTTAGCAGAAGGAGCGGCGCACCCTTGCACCGTGGACTAAAGCAGCCAATTAAATGGCCATGGCTTCGCAAGGTGACGTACAACGGTAAATAATATGACATAGACGCGAGGTGCAGAGATTTTCTTTGGCGCTCTGTGTACAAAATATAGGAAACCCATCGATCTTTCCCTGACATCGTAAGAAACAATTGAATATAGACTGCTTCAAAAACCACACAGTATTGGAAAATTCAAAACAATATCAACGGAAATGATTGATTAACCAAAAACATTTATTTGAAATAAGTTGTGTTTTACAATATCTACATTTTTGTGATAATTCTTATACCTCTCTTGTGGTTTACCAGTTATACAAAATTATGTAAAATTCTCTCCAAAGGAAGAGACATTCGCAGGCTATTCCCAAAAAATTCAAGATATAATTTTGAATTGTCATACAAATATCTTAAATATATGGTTCTTTAATCAAAATCATTAATGTCAACGAAAAACTTTCCATGTAAAAGGTAGTTTGAGATGGAAGGATTTTCTTGAAAATCTTCGTGTCGCATCTTTGTAAGGCACACACACTCAAACACGTAGCTTCTTAAAAGGGTTTTATTTAGGGGGCCTCAAAACATGTAATTTCCTGTGAAATTTCGCAACAGAATTTTTGATAGAATACATTACTTCCTCTACTTATCAGGTACGTCGTAGAGAAAGTAAAACTCAATGATTATATGAATAAGAAAACAACAGTTGCTGGACTATGATCTACGATTTAGTGTATTTATACTATCTGCCATATTGTAAGCAATTGTGCTATAATTACTTCATTAGTTAAAGAATTTGTTTTTCTAACAACGTTGATGCTTCGGAGCACTCGCAGTAGCACCGAATTATGATCAACTGCATAAATTTCTGTGTGTTCTGTCAACTTTTAACTTTGTATATGAGATTTTATATACCCCCTCCTAAACTGGGAGATTCGGCAACACGCTGTATAAAAATAAGCCCACATTTCTAATATAGTTTCAGAAAGCAGGTAGATTTGAAGTTTGATGATAAAAAGAATCACTGCCCATAGTGAATCTAATTTTATTTTTTAAAAAATAAAAACTGGGTATATCGACATCTTTAACACTGCTTCACTAGTCCTGTAGGTGATGTGGATGAAGACGAGGTGAACTATACTCGAAAACATTTCATTCACATCACCTACAAGACTAGTGAAACAATGTGAGGCAGTATTTTTAACACTTTAATGATTTCGGCCTAATTATATAATATAAAATATAATAACAGCCCGGCTTAAAGCAATATGTGTATTTAACAATATATAAAAATGCATGTAACAGTCATTGTATTAATGTTTATATTAAGATGTACATGTTCAATAATGTTATGTGAATGTATTACGTAATTTAATAATGTAGAAGCTGTGAGAATAATAGGTTAAAAGTTGCTAACAATGAGGTAACAATGAGGTAACCTTGAGGCAATAATGAATTAGAAAGTTTAATAAAGCTACTAGTCATTCTTGGAGCAACACTAATGTAATTTTTGAGACAGTTTATTAAATAGCCAATCAAACACCAGAAAAAAGCTTAAGTTAAATAAAAGTATTATATTGGAGTAGGATTAGCCAATCAGGAATTGAAATGGAGCAAAATTTACAAATTCAGAAGTTAGTTGCTTGTAGACAGTGTTCCTAACCGGACGTGAGACACTTCCTCGAGAAGATTAATACGTATTCAGTGTGAGACAAAAAATATTTTACGTGTTAAAAAGTGCAAGTAATTAATAAATAATCTCACAACTCTCTATATCAGTGAAGTGTTATTTAAATCGTGTCAAGAATTAATAAAAGGAGTGAAGTAAAAATTAGAGTCTGTGAAAGTCTACATTCTTAGCCGCACCACTCTCTGCAAAGAAATTCATTTCTGTAACAATAATACTGACGCAACCGAGGCAAACATAAATATTTAATATTTAAAGAAACAGTCAAATTACAAAGTTAATATTTTTAAACTTAGGGCGAAGGCTACCGGAAGCTTTGTACCATATGCGGTTGCAACTACTTTAAGTTTGGCTCCCCAACATTCGAACTACAATACAACTCCTCCTAACATAACCTTCCTCAAATTGGCGCCCAAAGCGTGGTGCAAACAACGTAAAGACAATACACCTTCTTCAAATTGGCTTCCATACGTGGGGCAGAAACAACCTTCTTCAAATGTTAAAAACAATCTGATGCGTTGCACTCACACGACTTTCTCTACTCTTGTACAAACTATTTTTACAAACGCTTATTCTCCATCTACTTCATGTTAATCGAGATATCGAGATGTTAATTTTATTGGTAATTTTCTTGTAGATGCAAGGGGAATAAGGTAGGCTTTAAGCGATAGTCAAATATTTTAAGAGCTGGTTGCTATGTGGCGCATTCCATTCTCTTTGCATTACCAGAACAAAAAAAATGAATAACGAGTTTGAGAAAAAGTATAAGTATTGGAAAATTTAAGGGAATAACAAGCAATATCTCTAAAATGGTTCACTCAACAAAAAAATGCATATAACATACGTTGTGTATTTTAACGCGATCTACATTTTTTGTGTAGTAAACGTTTATCTACCTCTTATGGTTTACCAGTTATGCAAAAGTCGTTCACAATGAAGAATATTTTTCGAGACATTCCCAGAAATTTCGAGATATACATTTCATTTGTCATGAAAATATCTTAAACATATGATATTTTAATCAAAATCAGAGCCATTTTGAGAAAATTAAAATTTTCGAAAAATGTTCCATGTAAAGGGTTATCTGGGATGGGGAAATTTTCTTGAAAACCTTCGTGTCGCATCTCTGGAAGATACTGAACCTAAATACCAAGTTTGGTGTTTATGCGACTGTTCGTTTCTGAGTTATGCTGTTCACAGACACACACACACGGACATGTTTCCAAAAGTGCTTTTTTTTGGATTCAGGGGTCTCAAAACACGTATTTCCGGTGAAAACTCGGTATCGAATTTTTGAGTGGAATACAATAGATACTTCCCTTACTATACGTAGTAGAGAAAGTAAAAACGCATGCTTATAAAAAGGAACCGCGCGCGTCTTTGTGTGCATAGCATGACTGAAAAGGGGAACGGATAAAAAAGAAACTTGGTATTGAAGTTCGGTATCTTTGAAAGATGGGATACAAAGATTTTCGAGAAAATCTTCTCAACCCAAACTATCCTTTTTTCAAGCAAAAATGTTCGAAAATGTCTCTAATGGAAATATCCTATATTTAAAGAATTTATAAGACTAATACAACGTATAATTTTAAATTTTCTGAGATATTTTGTGAACTTCTCTTCATTCTGAAGGAACTTTGTATACATTTGTATAACGGGTAAAACACAAAGCTAGAACAAAGCAATGCCACAAAAAAGTTGTAGATATCTTTAAAATACAGAATTTATATCAAATAAGTTTTGATATGGCATCATTCATATCCGGGATATTCGTTATTATTAGTTTGAATTTTTTAATACTTTGAATTTTTTTAAGTGCCTTCGCTTTTCAGTTGTTTCTCGTGATGCCATGTTAAGAGTATGGAATTTCAAGGCCAGCATATCGAGCTGCTTTTAAACAGTCAACGATTCGGTTTCCTCTATCCGTTATACTCACAACAATGTGTGTGGGTAATGTAACTATTTCTGTTTTATCTCAATTAAATGTAGAAGACAAAAAAATAATCTATATAAAATAAACGACACTGAGTAGAGAAAGTCATGTGAATGTAACACATGCCCCTTTTTAAATATCTAATTGGAAGTATTTTGACTATCGTAATAAATTTAAATAAAAATTTAGTATCAAAATAAATATAAAAACCAAAAGCTTGAACTCAGAAAAAATTATGAAATGTTTTCAAATTTCACAAGTGCATCACCTTAACAGAGTTGAACCAAACTATTATTATTTCTATTATTCAGTTAAAATGTAATTCAATAAAAATCCTTAAAGAATGTATACTGATTTACACTCTTTTTCAAAGTGCAGTCCAACTTTCCCGGTAGAGTATTTAACTTGAAACTGTAAAATATTTTAGCAATTTTTTTTATATTTCAATGACATCTATGCTCATATAATTTCATATTATCACAAATGCCAGAAATGGTCAGCACTGTAGTTTTATCTCAGTTTACTGAGCGTAAATCGTTCATTATGCTCACGCTTCAAAAGCCTATACAATACTGCCAGCGTAGCTGTCCATTCAAATATTTTGCTGTCTTGAGCACTTTCATTGATTGTGATTATCGCTTCCGTAGCGAGGAAAAGGGAACGAATATTGGGTGTAGGAAAATGAAGAAAAATCCCCCCCTTCGGAATCACGTTGATAATTTAGAAGTTATTACTCTTGCATCAGTGATGGAACAAGTAAACTTCAGCTGCAGGACAGCTTTGTGGAAACTAATCAAAAAAACGCTATCTGCAGGAACGAAATCTCCCTGTGACAGTTCTCAATCCAGCAGCTTGACGAGTTGACGAATTGCTGTTGGAGGAGATGCGCGTACATGCCGGAATGTCCACGATTGTAAGCGATCTCATCTTTCAACCTTTCCTCAACTTCGATTCTGAGCATACTGTCATATGGCGGGCAATGACAAAAAAACAGGGAGTACAGCAAACCGAAATGGCAAATACCAGACTTTCTGTGTTGATATCTGCAAGTTTGATTAGGAAATGTAACGTTGCATGTTCATATTTGATTGAAATTGTAAGATATCTTACCATGGCTGGTCACTTCAGTGGATACATTTCCTTTTTACTTTCTCTACTACGTATAGTAAGTAGGGGAAGTATTGCATTCCACCCAAAAATTCGATACCGAGATTTCACCGGAAATACATGTTTTGAGACCTCCTGAATCCAAAAAAAGCATTTTTGGAAACATGTCCGTGTGTGTGTCTGTGTGTGTGTCTGTGTGTGTCTATGTGTGTGTCTGTGTGTCTGTGAACAGCATAACTCAAAACCGAACAGTCGGATAAGCACCAAACTTGGTATTTAGGTTCAGTATCTTCCAGAGATGCGACACGAAGGTTTTCAAGAAAATCCCCCCACCCCAGATTACCCTTTACATGGAACATTTTTCGAAAATTTTAATTTTCTCAAAAATGGCTCTAACGATTTTGATTAAAATATCATATGTTTAAGATAATGTCATGGGAAATGAAATGTATATCTCGAATTTTCTGGGAATGTCTCCAAAAGTATTCTTCATTGTGAACGACTTTTGCGTAACTGGTAAACCATAAGAGATAGACAAACTTTTACTACACAAAAAATGTAGATCGCGTTAAAATACACAACTTATGTCATATACATTTCTTTTGTTGAGTGAACCGTTTTCGAGATATTGCTTGTTATTCCCTTAAATTTTCCAATACTTATACTTTTTCTCAAATTCGTTATTCATTTTTACTTTCTCTACTACGTATAGTAAGTAGGGGAAGTATTGCATTCCACCCAAAAATTCGATACCGAGATTTCACCGGAAATACATGTTTTGAGAATCACTGAATCCAAAAAAAGCATTTTTGGAAACATGTCCGTGTGTGTGTCTGTCTGTGTGTCTGTGTGTCTGTGTGTCTGTGTGTCTGTGTGTCTGTCTGTCTGTGTGTCTGTGAACAGCATAACTCAAAAACGAACAGTCGGATAAACACCAAACTTGGTATTTAGGTTCAGTATCTTTCAGAGATGCGACACGAAGGTTTTCAAGAAAATCCCCCCACCCCAGACTACCCTTTACATGGAACATTTTTCGAAAATTTTAATTTTCTCAAAAACGGCTCTAACGATTTTGATTAAAATATCATATGTTTAAGATATTGTCATGACAAATAAAATGTATATCTCGAATTTTCTGGGAATGTCTCCAAAAATATTCTTCATTGTGAACGACTTTTGCATAACTGGTAAACCATAAGAGATAGACAAAATTTTACTACACAAAAAATGTAGATCGCGTTAAAATACACAACTTATGTCATATACGTTTCTTTTGTTGAGTGAACCGTTTTCGAGATATTGCTTGTTATTTCCTTAAATTTTCCAATACTTATACTTTTTCTCAAATTCGTTATTCATTTTTTTTATGTCCTGAACATGCAAAGAGAATGGAATTCGCCACATAGCAACCAGCGTTAAAATATTTGACTATCGCTTAAAAGCTACCATATTCCCCTTGCATCTACAAGAAAATTACCAATAAGATTGACATCTCGATATCTCGATTAACATGAAACATATGGAGAATAGGCGTTTGTAAAATTAGATTGTACAAGAGTAGAGAAAGTCATGTGAGTGTAACACATCAGATTTTTTTTGTCCTGGACATGCTAAGAGAATGGAATGCGCCACATAGCAACCAGCATTAAAATATTTGACTATCGCTTAAAAGCTACCATATTCCCCTTGCATCTACAAGAAAATTACCAATAAGATTGACATCTCGATATCTCGATTAACATGAAGCATATGGAGAATAGGCGTTTGTAAAATTAGATTGTACAAGAGTAGAGAAAGTCATGTGAGTGTAACACATCAGATTTTTACTCATTAAGTACCTCATTAACTTTTGTCTTTGCGTTTTGATTAGATAATACTTGGCTATAACCTATAATATGATACCTTTTAGAAGTTTAACAACCTACAACCAGTTAATCTTCCAAGTGAAGCCACATGGTACTCAGTACTTAATAAAATTATTAACTTCTAAACATTTCAACCACTGATTCTACCTTTTTACTTTCTCTACTACGTATAAGTAAGTAGGGGAAGTATTGTATTCCACCCAAAAATTCGATACCGAGATTTCACCAGAAATATATGTTTTGAGGCCCCCTGAATCCAAAAAAAGCCTTTTTGGTAACATGTCCGTGTGTGTGTGTGTGTCTGTCTGTGAACAGTATAACTCAGAAACGAACAGTCGGATAAACACCAAACTTGGTATTTAGGTTCAGTATCTTCCAAGGATGCGACACGAAGGTTTTCAAGAAAATCCCTCCATGCCAGATTACCCTTTACATGGAACATTTTTCGAAAATTTTAATTTTCTCAAAAATGGCTCTAACGATTTTGATTAAAATATCATATGTTTAAGATATTTTTATGACAACTAAAATGTATATGTTGAATTTGCTGGGAATGTCTCCAAAAGTATTCTTCATTGTGAACGACTTTTGCATAACTGGTAAACCATAAGAGATAGACAAATTTTTACCTCACAAAAAATGTAGATCGCGTTAAAATACACGATTTATGTCATATACATTTTTTTTGTTGAGTGAACCATTTTCGAGATATTGCTTGTTATTCCCTTAAAATTTTCAATACTTATTTTCTCAAATGGGAATTCGTTATTCATTTTTTGTCTTGGATATGCAAAGAGTTATAATCTATGGGAAAGGGAATGATGCTGCACCTAGCAACCAGCTATTAAGAGATATGTATGTGCTTAAAGGCTACTTATTTCCAAATTGCCCTTGTAAATATATATTCCCCTTACATCTACAAGAAAATTACCAAATAGAATGACTCTGCAAATGTTTATCTCGATTAACATGAAGTAGGTTGAGAATAAGCGTTTGTAAAAATAGTTTGTATAAGAGTAGAGAAAGTCATGTGAGTGTAACACATCAGATTTTTTTATTAATATTTCCCTCAGTTGAGGGCAGCCATTATAGACGAAGTATACCTATACCATTAAGAAATTTAAATTAACAACAATAAAGATGAATTAAAGTTAACATCAAAATAATGGAAAAAAACTTAAAATAGGAATATAAATGAATTTAAATCGAAGCATAAAAGTATTTCAATCCTACAATGCAATTAAAATAAATAAGTATATAATAATTTCAATGATTTGTAAAGTGTGTATCGATATTATATTGAATACAAATGATTTCAGAGGATGAGAATTGATCCTCTGAGAGCCATGATTGCTATTTGATAAAGTAGGCGTTTATCTAGGCCATAATCTTACAAAACTTGTGTAACTTTTTGGTTATTGTCCCTCTAGCTCCTATCATGAATCATTTGACTGAGATTAGAGGAAGCATTGTATTACACAAACAAATTTTATACTGAGATTTCACTGTAAATACAGGTTTGGAAGCCCCTTGAACCCAAAGGAAACATTAGGTTGCGCGCGTGTGTCTATGGACACATCACTTAAAAACAAAGAGTCCAGTAAGTACCAAACTTAGTATTTAAATTCAGCTTCTTGCAAAGATACGACACAAAGATTTTCAAGAAAATTTCCCATCCCAAACTACTCTTTGCATGGTATATTTTTCAAAATATTTGATTTCTCAAAAATGCTCTAGCGATGTTGATTAAAATGCCAAATGTTTAAGAATTTTCTGACAAATTAAATCGCTATCTTCAATTTTCTGTAAATATCCCCTGAAATCATCTTCATTCTGAATGACTTCTGCATAAGTAAACCGTAAGACATAGACAAAATCTTGCTACATAAACAATGTGGAAGCCATTAAACGGGTGAAATTTATGACAAATTTTTAGTGGCATTAATCATTTCCGAGATATTCTATGTTATTGGTTTGAATTTATTTTCTCAGTTTAAATCGATTTTCTTTTTCTTCTTCTTTCGTTGTTTCTTTCTTTGTCGTGTTCATGTAAATAGAACAGAATTTCAAAGCCATCACATAGCGACCAGCTTTGAAAGGATTGTACGTTTATACCTACAACGAAATGTGTAAATGAGTAATGGTTTATCTGTATTAACAAGAAGTAGATAGAACAATAAGTCGTTGTAGAAGGATGAATAAAGAAAATCATTAGAATGAACATCAGATTTTTACTTTCTCTACAACTTACACTAAGTAGAGAAAGATTGTGTTCCAACAAAAAACTTGATGTCCAGATTTCTCCAGAAATATGTTATGTTTGAAGCGATCTGAACCAAAAATAAGTATTTTCAGGAAAAGGTCCGTGTGTGCGTGTGAACAGCATAACTCAAAATTAAAGATTTTTATAAATCTAGTATTTATTTTAAGTATCTTCCAAGGATGCGACACAAAAGGTTTCAAGAAATTCCCCCCACTCCCCAAACTTTACGGAACGTATTTCGAAAACTCTTAATTTCTAAAAATGGCTCTTAACGATTTTTATTACAATATCACATATGAAAGATATTTATATGACAACTAAAATGTATATCTTTGGAATCTCGTAGCTGGGAAACTCTCTTCATTCGGGAGGAATTTTGTATAATCTTATATAGCTGGTAAACGTTAAGCGATAGACAGAAAATATAGATCTCTTTAAAACATACAATTTATTTAAAACAAGTTTTTTGCGGCATAAGTTTCTGAGATATCCGTTATTAAAGATTCGAATTGCTCAATACTTATTCCAGCGTCCAGTTCTTAAAAATTTGACTATCGCTGTTCTGTTTGTATCTATAACGAAATGTGTAATGCAGCTATATCTGCAAACGTTTATTTGGATTAAAATGAAGTAGATAGAAAAAAACCTGATGTATTACACTCACATGACTTTCTCTACTCTTGTAAAACTATTTTTACAACGCTTATTCTCCATATGCTTCATGTTAATCGAGATGTTAATCTTATTGCTAATTTTCTTGTAGATACAAGGGGAATTGGTAGGCTTTAAGCGATAGTCAATTATTTTAAGAGCTGGTTGCTATGTGGAGTATTCGATTCTCTTTGCATTACCAGGACAAAAAAATGAATAACGAATTTGAGAAAAAGTATAATAATTCGAAAATTTAAGGGAATAACAAGCAATATCTCGAAAATGGTTCACTCAACAAAAAAATGTATATAACATAAATTGTGTATTTTAACGCGATCTACATTTTTTTGTAGTAAAATGTTGTCTATCTCTTATGGTTTACCAGTTATGCAAAGTCGTTCACAATAAAGAATATTTTTGGAGACATTCCCAGAAAATTCCAGATATACACTTAATTTGTCATGAAAATATCTTAAAAACTATGATATTTTAATCCAAATCGTTATAGCCATTTTTGAGAAAATTAAAATTTTTGAAAAATGTTCCATGTAAAGGGTAATCTGGGGTGGGGGTATTTTCTTGAAAACCTTCGTGTCGCATCTCTGGAAGATACTGAACCTAAATACCAAGTTTGGTGTTTATCCGACTGTTCGTTTCTGAGTTATGCTGTTCACAGACACACAAACACACACACAGACACACCACGGACATGTTTCCAAAAATGCTTTACGTAGTAGAGAACGTAATAAGCTTTACTACGAGTAAGAATAGCTTTTATAGTCACTAATAGAGATAGAGGTTAGAGAAAGTCATGTGAACGTAACACATCAGATGTTTAAAAAATGGTTCTAACGTAAGAACGTAGGCTTTCACGGCCGGTGTCACAATTATAACTAATATAATTTTCCGGGCTGTTATGCCGTGGTCTGCTGAAGAAAGATTTCCCAGACGTTTCGTCCACAACTGCGGAGGACATCTTCAGTGGCGCGGACGAAGTCTTCTCGGTGAAAGTATCGCAGCGTCTGATGCGTTGGCCGTTAGTGCCGCTCTCTTTATAGTGTGGACGCTCTCTGCTGATTGGCCCGCTGGTATGAGGGGGCTGGTGCCGGCTGTGTTGTTGCTCTCTTCTGATTGGCTCGCAGTGTTTTTCGGTTTTGTATGACCTTTCTTGTTTTTGATGACTAGATGCCAGTTACTGTTGAGTTTCAATGCTTCTTCTTTCCTATTGAAATTATTGGGATGTTTGTAAATCTCTATTGCTTCGCGTTGTAGCCGGGTATGGTAATGTTTTATGGAGGAAAGAATGTTGGTGTCCTGAAATCTAATAATGTGTTCGCCCTCGGCTTCAATGGCATGTTCGGCGACTGCCGATTTTTCTGTATGGCCCAGGCGGCAGTTTCTTTTGTGTTCGCTGAGTCTGGTGTTAGCGCTCCGCTGTGTGGTACCAATGTACACTGAACCACAGGAACAAGGAATACGGTAAACACCGGCCGATGACAGGGGATCTCGGGGGTCTTTGGAAGAGCGCAGTAGGCTATTTAATTGTCTTGTAGGTTTGAATACTGTTTTGACGTTATGACGTTGAAGTATGTGTTCAATACGGTCAGTGACATTTCTGAAATATGGCAGAAAGACAATGGACTTGCTTTTGGGTTGGTCCTGAGTAACCGGTCGGGGCTTGGCCGGACGGCAGGCTCTTCTCACCTCTTGGACTGAATAACCATTTGATTGTAGAGCTGTTTCTAGGTGTCGGATTTCTTGTGGAAGTAAGTGTGGTTCACAAATACGGGAAGCACGGTTTGCGAGTGTCTTAATCATAGCACGTTTTTGTCTAGGATGGTGGTTGGAGTACTTGTTAAGGTAACGGTACTCCAACCACCATCCTAGACAAAAACGTGCTGATTAAGACACTCGCAAACCGTGCTTCCCGTATTTGTGAACCACACTTACTTCCACAAGAAATCCGACACCTAGAAACAGCTCTACAATCAAATGGTTATTCAGTCCAAGAGGTGAGAAGAGCCTGCCGTCCGGCCAAGCCCCGACCGGTTACTCAGGACCAACCC
Organism: Deroplatys truncata; assembly: GCA_030765065.1. Taxonomy (NCBI): domain Eukaryota; kingdom Metazoa; phylum Arthropoda; class Insecta; order Mantodea; family Mantidae; genus Deroplatys; species Deroplatys truncata. The sequence continues at coordinate 67,664,374 of CM060984.1, forward strand.
AAAAGCAAGTCCATTGTCTTTCTGCCATATTTCAGAAATGTCACTGACCGTATTGAACACATACTTCAACGTCATAACGTCAAAACAGTATTCAAACCTACAAGACAATTAAATAGCCTACTGCGCTCTTCCAAAGACCCCCGAGATCCCCTGTCATCGGCCGGTGTTTACCGTATTCCTTGTTCCTGTGGTTCAGTGTACATTGGTACCACACAGCGGAGCGCTAACACCAGACTCAGCGAACACAAAAGAAACTGCCACCTGGGCCATACAGAAAAATCGGCAGTCGCCGAACATGCCATTGAAGCCGAGGGCGAACACATTATTAGATTTCAGGACACCAACATTCTTTCCTCCATAAAACATTATCATACCCGGCTACAACGCGAAGCAATAGAGATTTACAAACATCCCAATAATTTCAATAGGAAAGAAGAAGCATTGAAACTCAACAGTAACTGGCATCTAGTCATCAAAAACAAGAAAGGTCATACAAAACCGAAAAACACTGCGAGCCAATCAGAAGAGAGCAACAACACAGCCGGCGCCAGCCCCCTCATACCAGCGGGCCAATCAGCAGAGAGCGTCCACACTATAAAGAGAGCGGCACTAACGGCCAACGCATCAGACGCTGCGATACTTTCACCGAGAAGACTTCGTCCGCGCCACTGAAGATGTCCACCGCAGTTGTGGACGAAACGTCTGGGAAATCTTTCTTCAGCAGACCACAGCATAACAGCCCGGAAAATTATATTAGTTATAATGGTTCTAACGATTTGGATAAAATACCATATATTAAAGATGTTAACATGACAAATATAATGCATGTCTTGAATTTTCTGGGAATAGTGTGTGAAGTCCTCTTCATGAGAAGGGGGTTTTATATAATCTTGTATAACTGGTAAACCTTGAGCGTTAGACTAAAACGTACTAAATAAAAAATGTAAATCTCTTTAAAACACGCAAACTATATAAAATAAACTTTTGTATCATAAGCCATTTCTAAGATAATTTCTAATGGTTCAAATTAATCAATTCCTTTGTCATTCTTTTCAAGTCCTGTCGATGTTCGGTTGTTTCCGTTGCGTGCATCGAAAGTGTATGGGCTTTTAAGGCCAGCATAAATCGTCCAGTTCTTAAATATTTGATTATCGCTATTCCCTTTGTATCTACGAGACGTGTTTTTTAAAGTACATATTTTTTTAAAAAAAAATAAGACAACACTATTTTCCAAATACTTTATCATCATTCATTACATTACACTATTTCTCTACATAGTCACTGCCGTTATTCAGGCACTGTCGTAACAGAAAACCAGCTTTTGTATACCTTCGTCAAAGAATGATGCCGCCTGTGATGAAAGCCAAGTCTACACTTTTTGTTTCATAACATCATCATCGTTGAAATATTTTCCACCAAGGAATTTCTTCAGATGAAGAAACAGATGAATATCGTTCGATGCCGAATCCGGACTATAGGGAGGGTGGTCGAATCGTACCCAACCAAATGATATGATTAGATCCTAGTTCGTTTGGCGTGTGTGGCCGGGCATTGACGCTCATTATCTTTTCCCATAAACCTCACACAATTGCTGGTGTAGCATTTCTCACATTCAAAAAACAAATCACAGATTTGACTTCACAGTCGTCATATCTTTCGATTGTTTTGAACATTTCAAAACGCCCTAACGACAGAAAATCACAAAGTAACGGTCGCTCACAGCTTCGACTGGCTTCCTAATGAATAGAGGAAGTGATCGCGCATGCTCAAAATCGCGACTGCAGCGCTGTAGCGGCAAAATATTAAAACGTTACTTACTTTAAAAGCACGTTTTGTATAACGAAATGTGTAATATAGAGCAACTATTTCTCCAGGAGTTTGTCACGATTAAAATGAAATAGACAGAAAAATAGGCTTTAGTAAGAATAGTTTGTATACCCACAAATAAACGATAGATAGATAACCTTTCATGTGAATGTAACATCAGATTTTCTATACAAGCTTATTACATTCACTATTACGTACATAGTAGGTAAAGAGGGTATTGCATTCCACCCAAAAATTCTATACCCATATTTTACCCGAAATACATGTTTTGAAGACCTCTGAATCCAAAAGAAAAAAGCAGTTTTAGAAAAAGATCCGTGTACGTGTGTCTGTTCTGTTCGTAGTCTTGAGGCAGTATTTTATATCACAACACTGTAAATGCCAGAGTGATTGTAGTGTAAATTAGCATTATTGTATGACAATGATTTGAGATGTTTGTTAATTATAAGCATTGTTAGGAAATAAGTTTACACGGCCTCGCTGAAACTGACAATAGGAGCGGGTAAGAATGAGCGAGGGGGTGAGTTATTTATCAATTAGAAGAGGCAAACAAATGACGTCAGAATAGCGTGCTTTTCTTTACAAATGGAGGGAATATCTTCCCTAGAGCATATGTGTTTGTAATTTTGATTGGATAAAAAAATAGACGCTAATGTTGGCGCGCTTTATTAACCAATAGCAGCTCTGTTATAATGTTTAGGCATATCGGGGTGAGGGAGTATAAATGCTGAAGCCAGAGACAGGTAACGCGTAGTTCAACAGAATCATTCACGAGTTACACGTCGCGCAGTTTAACAGAATCATTCACGAAGTACACGTTACGCAATTCTACAGAATCTCTCGCGTCGTAAAGTTTGTTAAAAAATGTGAAATACGCGAATTAATAATGTGCGGCAAATAAGTGATTATAGTTACATTCGAAAATACAACAGTTTCAGTCAGGCGTGTATCAAAAGTAAATCTGTGAAATTAATAAAGTGTGACGGCAATAAAAGTGTAAAAACAAATTCTTTTATCAGTGTTAAACTTTTAGTAACAACTCCTTTCCGTTTACACGCCCTGTTTAAGAGATTTGCTCGACTGAGTAATAATAGCTAGCCGGAGGACAAAGAACCCAAAGTTCAAAATAGTAAAACAATAACAGGCTCTCAGCAAATAAGATAACACGAAAGTAACCGCGACAGTCTCGATACCTAGATTTCAACGAAAATGCATATTTTGAGGCCCCCTGAATCCAAAAAAAGCATTTGTAGAAAATGGAACTCGTGTTTGTCAATGTATGTGTGTGTGCGCGCGCCAGTGAACAGCATAAGTCAAAAAAGAAAACTCGGGTAAATACCAAACTTGGTATTTAAGTTCCAAAGATGCGAAGCAAAGATTTTCAAGAAAATCCCCCTACTTAAACCACAGTTTACATGAAAAATATTCCATATATTCTCAAAATTGGCTAATAATTTTGATGATTAAAATACGTATATTTAAGATGTTTACATGACAAAACTTCTAACAATAGCCTGCGAAGTTCACTTCATTCGAAAGGAACTTTGTATACCAAACCACAAGAGATAGACAAAACCTTACTACACAAAATGTGTACATCTGTTTAAAATACAAAATCTATTTCAAGTAGCTGTTTTGTGGCATCGGCCATTTCCGAGATATTCATTAATATTAATTTGAATTTTTCAATACGTTGTATTTTTTTAAAAGTTACGTCACTATCATTTGTTTCTCGGGATGTCATGGAAACAGTTCGGAATTTCAATGCCAGCGCATAGGGAGCAGCTTTTAAACATCTGACTATCGATTTCGTTTGCTCCATCCCCCCTTGTATACCTAACGAAATGTGTAATGAAACTATTTTTGCAAAGGTTTATCTCGAAAAACTAGAGAAATAAGTGTTCGTAAGAAAAACTTGTAGAAACTATATAAAAATAAATTCTCTATGGTAGAGAAAGTATGTGGATTAACGCATTATAGTTTTAATTTTTCTGTTCACAAGTCCATGCATAAGCCAGCTATCACAATAAAGCAAATACTCTAGAAATTAATTGGGCATTAACAAGGAAAATTCATTCTTTCCGCTTCCTCCCTAACTATCCAAAGAACAAACTATAAAAAATATCCACACTTAAGTGCATGACATACACAATAACATATATTCTTGACTTTGTGACAAAATTGCATGCAGCACCTCGATGACCTTCTGAATGTTCTGTTCTTATAAATCCTGTATCGCATGGCGTATTCCACTACGTAACCATACGTGCCGAACATTGCAGCTGGCATCTTCCTTGAGGAATGTAATTGGCCTAACGGCAAGCTGAATATCCACGGAGGCAAATCGGTCAACATTCTGAAACATTATCATCAAGATTAGGATATTTCCCATATCTGATATGAGACAGGTATTATTTGAAATGGACTGTGAATTCAGAAACGAAGTATAATCTATCAATCCATTAAGATAGTGGCAAAGCACAATACTAACCATAATTTAAATTAAACCTATGGTTTAAAATAGGCATATTCATGCATTTTAATCCTATATTTAATTGTTAAGTTAGTTGAATTTTAAAGCGGAAACACACATCTGAGAGGCCATTATCAACCCTAGGCCAATGAGCCATGTTCATGCATACTTTTACTTAAAAATGCAATTATTATCTATAGGAATTATTATACATATATATGACACTCATTGTATTTGTTTACACAACTTTTGTCCTAGGCTAACGATAAGAGACCACGACATACAGATTGTTAATTTAGTGCTAGCAACACTGTTAAAAAGTTAAAGGGCTTTATAAATACTTTTTAATCTTTCAGTAATTTATGAAATAAATTAGAAGACGTTTTTAGCCCCATGTCTGTCAGAAATATTGGCCTTTCAATGGTGAAAGAATTATCAAAATCGATTGAGTGGTCTTTGAGATTACTATTCAGCCTCCAATACACACTACGTGATCAAAAGTATCCGGACACCTGGCTGAAAATGACGTACAAGTTCGTGACGCCCTCCATCGGTAATGCTGGAAGTTAATATGGTGTTGGTTCACTCTTAGTCTTGATGACAGCGTTCACTCTCGCAGGCATACTTTCAATCAGTGCTGGAAGGTTTCTTGGGGAATGGCAGCCCATTCTTCACGGAGTGCGGAACTGAGGAGAGGTATCGATGTAGGTCGGTGAGGCTGGCACGAAGTCGGCGTACCAAAACATCCCAAAGGTGTTCTATAGGATTCAAGTCAGGTCTCTGTGCAGAGTCCATTACAGGAATGTTATTGTCGTGTAACCACTCCACCACAGCCCGTGCAGTATGAACAGGTGCTCGATCGTGTTGAAAGATGCAATCGCCCTCCCCGAATTGCTCTTCAACAGTGGGAAGCAAGAAGGTGCTTAAAATATCAATGTAGGTCTGCGCTGTGATCGTGCCGTGCAAAACAACAAGGGGTGCAAGCCCCTCCAGGAAAAACACGACCAACCATAACACCACTACCTCCGAATTTCACTGTTGGCACTACACACGCTGGCAGTTGACGTTCACCGGGCATTCGCCATAGCCACACCCTGCCATCGGATCGCCACATTATGTACCGTGATTCGTCACTCCACACAACCTTTTGCCACTGTTCAATCGTGTAATGTTGACGCTCCTTACACCAAGCGAGACGTCGTTTGGTATTTTCCTGCGTGATGTATGGCTTATGAGCAGCCACTCGACCATGGAATGCAAGGTTTCTCACTTCACGCCTAACTGTCATAGTACTTAGAGTGGATCCTGATGCAGTTTGGAATTTCTGTGTGATGGTCTGGATAGATGTCTGCCTACTACTCTTTACGACCCTCTTCAAATATCGGTGGTCTCTGTCAGTCAACAGACGAGGTCGGCTTGTACGCTTTTGTGCTGTATATGTCCCTTAATGTTTCCATTTCACTATCACATCAGAAACAGTGGACCTAGGGATGTTTAGGAGTGTGGAAATCTCGCGTACAGACTTCTGACACAAGTGACACCCAATCACCTGACCACGTTCGAAGTCCGTGAGTTCCACGGAGCGTTCCATTCTGCTGTTTCACAATGTCTAATGACTACTGAGGTCGCGGATAATGAATACCAGGCAGTAGGTGGCAGGACAATGCACCTAAGATGAAAAACGTATGTTTGTGGGGTGTCCGGATACTTTTGATCACATAGTGTATAATCTTTCGAGCACTATTGGATATAACTGGGTGAAATTTACAAGAAATCTTTATAATAGATAATAATAATAATAATAATTATAATAATAATACAACAGGATCTTTTATATCTACGAGATTTTACAAAACATTAGTTTTTAAATATACAGGGTGAACCAGAACACCACCAACAAACTTTCAAGGTTGTTCAGGGATACCTTCTGAGTAGGGGGAGGGACCCAGTGTCTCCGACGGCTTGTTACAGAGTGATAATATAATTGTGATTTATTCAGTTTGTTACTCCAATCACCCTTGTTTCTGTGAAAATACCTTCACAACAGTGAAGGAACCTGTATAATATGCAATAACCAAAACGTACAACACCAACACAGAGTAATGCAACATCCCGCAGACGAAACAATACACTTTTATCACAGTGTATTCAATCTGATCTGTCAGTGCACAGTACATTAATGCAGAACTGTTCCCTTACAAGCACTGTTCAAAATATCGACCGCCGTGATTACGGCAGAGTGTACAGCGACGCACCATCAACTGTCTTACACGCTCAAGCATTCCAGTAGCTTGACGTACTACTTCCGCGGTTGCGATAATCCTAGTAACTACGTCCATACGAGTATGGACCGGAGTCTCGTAAACTAGGCTCTTCACATGCCCCCAGAAGAAGTAGTCCATTGGTGTCATGTCTGGTGACGGAGCTGGCCATGGAACAGGACCACCGCGACCAATCAATTGTCCAAACTGTGGTTCCTAATATCGAGTACAAGGTGTGCCGACGCCCCATCATGTTGAAACCACATAAGATGACGAATTCTCAGGGGCACATCATCTAGGAACTTTGGGAGGACACGTTGAAGGAACACTTTGTACACGAGTCCGTTCAGTGTATCAGGAACTATGTAAGGTTCAGTCAAAATTGTTGACAATACCAGCCCATGCATTCACAGCAAACTGCTACTGATAGGATCGACACACCAGTGCGTGTGGATTTTCGTAATCTCATACATGGCTATTCCTATTGTTGAGCGAGCATGCCCTCTCTTGTAAACTTAGCCTCGTCTGTAAACAACCAAAGCAGGAAAATTGTTGTTTTCTGCACATTGTTGTAGGAACCAATTTGCAAACTCCACACGAAATGGGAAGCCCGCTGACTACAATGGCTGCACCTTGAAGAATGTAGTTGCATCGTTTTGTTATTTGCCCCACTTTTTGGGAGGCAATTTGAAGAAGGTTTGTTGCTGCTACGTAGGGAAAGTCAGTTTGAAGATGTATTATATTTCGACTGTTGGGGAGCCGAACTTGAAGTAGTTGCAACTGCTAAAAATTTCCGGTAGCCCCTCGCCTCAAATGTACTTTCCGGTAGCCTTTGCACCCAAAAAATGTTTAAAAAAATATTAACTTTGTAATTTTGACTGTTTCTTAAAATAGTTATATTTATGCTTGCCTCGACTGCGTCAGTATTATTGTTAGAGACATGTTTCTCTTTGCAGGGTTGTGGTGCGACTGAAGAATGTAGGCTTACACAGATTATAATTTTTACTTCTCTCCTTTTATTAATGCTTGACACGATTTAAATAACACTTAACTGATATAGAGAGAGCTGTGAGATCTTTTTAATTACTTGCACTTTTTTAACACGTAAACTATTTTCATCTCACACTGAATACGTATTATAGTTCTCGAGGACGCATCTCGCGTCTGATTAGTAACATTGTTTGCTAGCAACGCGTCAAGTTATGAGCACTGTCTACAAGCAAATGACTTGATTTCTTCCACCTAAATTTGTAAATTTCTGTATTCAAGTCTCTGATTGGCTATTCCTAATCCAATAGAATACTTTTATTTAACTTAAGCTTTTTTCTGGTTTTTGATTGGCTATTTTATAAACTGTCTCAAAATTTACATTATTGTTGCTCCAATAATGACTAGTAGCATTATTAAACATTCTTACTCATTATTGCCTCAAATTTACCTCATTGTTACCTCATTGCTAGCAACTTTTAACCTATTATTCTCACAGCTCCTACATCATTAAATTACATAATACATTCACATAACATTATTGAACATGTATACAATAATATAAACATATACAATGACTGTAATATACACTTTTTATATCTTGTTACATACACGTATTGCTTTAAGTTGGGCTGTTATTGAATTTATATATTATATAATTAGACTGAAATCATTTAAGTGTTAAAAATACTGCCTCAACCTTCTGTGGATGATATGAGTGCAATTGTTTATGTACGATTCTCAAAACAGTTTTGGCTTGTGTTCAGAGCTCGTGCAACGCGCCGACTACTAGCGGTAGGATTGTCACCAATCGCGTGCAAACACATTTTCTTCTAGATCGGGTGTTCTGGCATACCTCGCACAGCCAGTATCTTCAATTCTAACACGTAGGCGCCTATGTACAGAAGCAGAAGTATGTGATGTGGCTACCGTCGGTGTGGGAACAGCTCTGGATAGCGTCATCGTGCCGCTCTTCCATTGCATTCAGTGAATCCATACACAGGTGCACATGCCACCTCTTCATAAGTAAACCTATCTATACTTCTGTGTATCACTCACTGTTAACAACTACCACTGCCGGAAAAACAAAGCCATAGACAGAACCGAGCAGTACTGAATGCAAACTTTAGGGCAACGAGTTAAAGAGGGCAACATTGTTGTCAACACAAGGTGCCGTGAGCGAACGGAAACAATTTGTTTACAAACAAAGCACACGGTGCATACCTTCTACATTTGCACTGTTGTGCAGTATTTTCAGTGCAATACAGACACAAGGCTAATTGGGGCAAGAAACCCAACGAAATGTAGTTACTCTGTAACGAGTCGCCGGAGATCGTGGGTCCCTCATACCAAAATATGCAGAAGGTATCTCTGAACAACCTCTGAAAGGTTATCGGTGTAGTTCTGGTTCATCCTGTATATCGAAATTTCTCGACAAAATTCTTTTTTTTTAATTTAGTAAACAGTAATATAAAAAAATTAGCACATTTGCAGGGTGCTTGTAAGCTTGTACAGAGATGGGTATACAGTAGGTATACAATTATACTATAATAGTATGTATGGGTAACACAATGTGTTATATTTTCAGCAATAAAATTAATAAGCATGCTTAATAAGTATGAATTATGCAAGGCCTTTTAGCCGAAGAATTTATGAATAGGACGAAGGGAGTCAACAAAATGGCCACCAATACCTTCGAATGCTACATTTATGGATTTATTTCTTAAGGATGTTCTTGAAAATGATGTTTTTGGAAGAAGACCAGGTACTTTTGATGACATGATTAAATTCATTAGAAAGACATGCTTGATAAAAATAAAGAAGTGAGTAGCAAAATGTGCTTGAAACTCAAACCTAGAACACAGCAGTGTGTAAATGCTGAAGGCATAGATTATAATATGCACAAGAGAATATTTAATATTATGTGTAACTTTATAAATCTATATCATATTATATTAAGTTTTATTTGCATACTGCACATTTTTGCACCCCTGTATTTAAGCCCAAGATAAGCCCAATGTTTTTCTTTCACGTTGTGGCACCGCACAGCTACTCGCGTGCCGGCCGCCGGAGCTAGGACCCTCGCCGAAAAAGCTATAATATCCGCGTAAGCCCCTCACGTCTCATAGTTACAATTATAATGATAATAAGCACATACCTTATCATAAGAGATGTTGGAAATGTTATCCTTCTCTACATACACATTTCTGACATCTTCTTGGGAAATTTACATTCTCACTAGAGAGTTCAGTATCCGAAATTCAGTGAATTTATCGCCTGATTGTTTCTTCTTTTAGATCTAATGTATGGGGTTTGTTGCGCACACCTTATTACTTTCTCTACTACGTATAGTAAGTAGGGGAAGTATTGTATTCCACCCAAAAATTCGATACCGAGATTTCACCGGAAATACATGTTTTGAGACCCCCTGAATCCAAAAAAAAGCATTTTTGGAAACATGTCCGTGTGTGTGTCTGTGAACAGCATAACTAAGAAACGAACAGTCGGATAAACACCAAACTTGGTATTTAGGTTCAGTATCTTCCAGAGATGCGACATGAAGGTTCTCAAGAAAATCCCCCCACCCCAGATTACCCTTTACATGGAACATTTTTCGAAAATTTTAATTTTCTCAAAAATGGCTCAACGATGTTTATTAAAATACCATATGTTTAAGATATTTTTATGAAAAATGAAATGTATATCTTGAATTTTCTGTAAATGTCTCCAAAAGTATTCTTCATTGTGAACGGCTTTTGCATAACTGGTAAACCATAAGACATAGACAAAATTTTACTACACCAAAAATGTAGATCGCGTTAAAATACACAATTTGTCATATACATTTTTTGTTGTTGTTGAGTGAACCATTTTTGAGATATTGCTTGTTATTCCCTTAAATTTTCCAATACTTTTCCTCAAATGGGAATTCGTTATTCATTTTTTTATGTCCTGGACATACAAAGAGAATGGAATGCGCCACATAGCAACCACTTCTTAAAATATTTGACTATCGCTTAAAGCCTACCATATTCCCCTTGCACCTACAAGAAAATTAGCAATAAGATTAACATCTCGATTAACATGAAGCATATGGAGAATAAGCTTTGTAAAAATATTTTGTACAAGAGTCGGGAAAGTCATGTGAGTGTAACACATCAGATTTTTTTCAAGTTCTCCCATAGACAAAATTCACATACATCAAGGGATCTAGAGCAAGAATCTTTTGCTCATTACCCTGTCTTAAAATTTTTTCGGAATTAAATTTAATGACTCATCGGCTAGTTGTATGCGAGTACTGTCTTGATGGAAAAATCTAGACTAATATTAAATGTCGGTCAGCTGTTCAAGAAATGGTGTGAGCATGACATTCCTGCATCTGTCCGCACTTATTGTTTGTTCAAAAACATAGTCCTATTATTCTGTATTCATTTACTGCACTAAATACACTATACACTGCCTCGTGTATAAAATCGGGCTTCTCTGTACTCTAATATCTGTTATTTTACGACAAAACAAACCATATAAATGTAACCATCTTCGTCAGAGATTATTAAGCGACGGTCAATTACTCTATCATTTCGCAAAATCCAGTTACGAAATTAACCGAACTGTGATGATCATATGAAAAATAAGGTCTATTCAACAAACCGCACACATTATAAGAACTAAAAACAAAAGAAACCTCAGTTGAGAAATTCACTCAGTTTTGGATATTGAACTCTCCAGTGTAAATGACCATTTCCGATAAGATGCCAGAAATATGCGGATGCACAAGAACATTTCCAACATGGGCGCCGGGATAGCGCAGAGGTTTCGTTTCTGGCTTTTACTGCGGGTCCGGGGTTCAATTCCCGGCTCTGGGGTGGTGATTTTAAGTCGGCTCTATCCATGCCTTCACCTCTGACTAGCTCATGCGTAGTATCCCCAAGGCCCAACATAGTTCGGAGTCCACGGTAAGAACTCTCTGTAGGTCCACTCATTCCACCGCCATTCTCATCATCACCTTACCATCGGAGGATGCCTACACCTCAGAAATGTGTCCAGTCATCGCTTGATGGAGATGAGGCATCCCCCGAAGATCATAGGCTATATGGAGAGCGTTAGAAACGACATTTCCAACATCTCTTATGATAAGGTATGCGCTTATTAGCATTATAACTCTATGAGAATGTGAAGCGGTTGAGAGGATATTATAATTGTTTTGGCGGGATTCCGAGCTGCGGCGGCTGGCGCACGAGCAACCGTGCGGTTTCCACAGCAGAAGGAAAAGCACTGTATTTGTGCGAAAGGATATGAAATTGTTTAGCTTCGTACATGAATCTGAATTTTCGTTGTTTTCTTAATATTGGTAATAAAAGTTGAACGTGAGAAACATATCAGTGTATTAATACTGATTTGTATGCCATTTAATATGATGATATATAGACATATTTTTGGTAAAAATATAGATACCTGTCTCTTAGGTACACAAATGACAGGAAGAAATAACACATTTTCCCTGGACAAACCGCATTTGTTACCGTTTCTAGTTTACTTCATGACGTCATGACGTTCTTTTATTGGGTAGTGGTGATGCCACCATGTCGGTGCTATCACGTCTTGTGCTGTGTATCGCACCAATAAGCACACCTAAACTAGTTCTGTCAACTCATTGGCAAATTACGAATAGCTATAGGTGTGGATCTTTCGCGAGGTTAATTGCGAATATACAGCAAATGTTTGTTTGGAAATGCTGTTGATTATGAGCCAGTTCTCGAGATGTTAGCATTTTAGTCCTCAAACATCAATTATAAATCTTCATATAAGTTATCGTTTCCTAGCTTTTACATGTTCTTAAACATGCAGGCTATAGCACCCTTCCTCCTTCAACGCACTAAATATGAAGGAGGCTCCAGCGAATATCTTAAGTCACGCCCTATTAAACCCTTACAGACGATCAGGAGTCGGATGTAGATTACTTCTTGTGGGATCCCCACCTTAGCCTTTATTTATGGCCAATAAAAATTTAGAAACGGTTGCAAAGTTAAAATCTCACATTAAAGACTGTGCATTATTTCACTTTATCTCTAGGTCTTAACTACTGTTTGAGGCAGTATTTTTAACACTTAAATGATTTTTAGTCAAATTATATAATATGTAAATTCAATAACAGACCACCCTGAAGCAATGTGTGTATGTAATAATTTGTAAAATGTATGTAACAGCCATTGCACATGCTTATATTATTGTAAACATGTTCAATAATGTTATGTGAATGCATTGCGTAATTTAATAATGTAGAAGCTGTGAGAATAATAAGTTAAAGTTGCTAACAATGAGGTAACCTTGTGGCAATAATGAGTAAGGGAGTTTAAATACTACTAGTCATTATTAGAGCAGCAATAATGTAAATTTTTAGACAGTTTAAAAATAGCCAATCGACAGCCAGAAAAAGCTTTAGTTAAATGCAGGTATTCTATTGGAGTAGGATTAGCCAATTAGAGATTTGAAATACAGAGATTTACAAGTATAGACGGTTGAAATTTATTCAGTTGCCTGCAGACCGTGATAGTAACCGGATGCAAGATGCGTCCTCTAGAGAAATATAATACATATTCGTGTGAGACGAAAAATAAGTATACGCTTTAAAAAAGTGCAAGTATTAAATAAAAGAATCTCACAGCTCTCTATATCAGTGAAGTGCTGTTTAGTTAGTGTCAAGGCTTAATAAAAAGGAGTGAATTAAAACTTAAAAATCTGTGTAAGCCTACATTCTTAGTCGTACCAAAACCCTGCCTAAGAGAAACGTGTCTCTAACAATAATATTGACGCAGCCGAGGCAAACATAAATATTTAAAGAAGCAGTTTAATAACAAGTTAATATTTTTTTTAACTTGGGGCAAAGGCCACCTGAAAGTACATTTGGGGCGAAGGCTACCGGAAACTGTTTAACATACGTGAGATTGCAACTACTACAAGTTCGGCTTCCCAACAGTTAAAAAAAATAATACAACCCCTAATTCAAATCTGCTTTTCATACGTAGTAGCAAACAACGTAAAGAACAATTCTACTTCAAACTGGCGCCCAAAACGTGCAGCTAAAAACTAACCTTCTTCAAATTGGCTCTCAAAGCGTGGAGCAAATAACAATAAAAATACATCAAAAACAACTTCTTCAAATTTGCGCCGAAAACGTGGAGCTAAATAAATAAAGAACTCCAACAAAACACCTTCTTCAAATTGGCTCCCATACGTGGGGCTGAAATATAAAAAGTATACTATTAACAGCTGAATAACGCTCTTTCCTCTTCGTTAAGATATATTCCGACTAAATCATTTCCATATGATTCAAGGTAAAGCATTTACAATTTCAAAAACGATCACAGATAGAGAAAAGGTGTTTAAATGGTTTGCTTCTCTTGTTATCTCTCAAAGCTAAGAAATAGCCACTTTGAAACATCGCTTCACTACAGTACACAGTGCTTTTAAAACACCTTTGTGCTGGATATTATTCGCAGGAAGTTTAACTCGCACCCTTCTGCTCCCCGCTCCCCGACGATAATTAATTACCTGAAGAAGAACAAGTTATTTTCATTCCACAAGAGCCAGCCCTCGAATGAATGCAGAGAAAATTAAGACCTTTCTGGGTTGCTTCTTTATTCTTGTTCGTGTCCCTTTGGCCAATGTTTTCTTCCCTTGCAAGTTGCTGACAACCATAATAAAACTCTTTAGCTCTTGGCTGAAATTTGTTGCACAAATCTTATTCGTTGCATTCACATGACGTTCTCCGCTCACTCTAAAAAATATTCCTACGAAAGCTTATTATTCTTCCATCTACTTATTGTTAATCGAGATAAACTTTTATTACACATCTACACTACCGTTTGTGAAAATTGCAGCATCAAGAAAAGAATTTCCCGAATAACTCCAAACTTGGTGATAGTGTAGAAGATTATACAAGCAATAAGTGATTAGGTTTGCAGAGAGATGTATACGTAGAGCAGAGCCCTCTCGTGTCGGTCCGACAAGGTCAGAGTTGCGCCCAGTGTAGTCAGTGCAGAGCTGTCAAACAAGGTGGAAACTATAAAGAAAGTGCCAGTAGGCCTCGTCGACGTCAAAGGGAGCCATATCGGCATATGAGTGGATTCGAACGGGTCAGAATGATCGGTCTCCGGAAGCCGGTTTGTCATACCATGACATTTCGGCTCGTACAGGGGATGCTGCTACGACAGCGATGCGTGTGTGGAAGCAGTGGATAGATGAAGGTCGTTGGCAGCGAAGAGCGGGTACTGGACCACGGAACATACCACAGCACGGGATGACCGTCATCTTGTCCGCATGGCTATAACGGACCGTACAGCTTCATCCACAATGTTGGCTCGACGCTGGAGCACTGCAACAGGTGTGAATCTGTCTTCATCAACGGTTCGTCGCCGTCTGCTGCAGGTTGGACTGGTTGCATGCATGCCATTACGTGACTTCCATTGTCTAGAAACCACAGGCTCCTCCGACTACAATGGGCACGTAAACACCGTCACTGGGGTGCTGAGTGGCAAAATGTATTCTTTTTGAACGAGTCTCGACCTTCTGTGATGGCCGCATGCATATCTGGTGAGCGCAACCTGGAGGGCTGCATAGCTGAGCGGCATAGCGGATAAACCCCAGGTCTGATGGTTTGGGGCGCCATTGGTTACAACAATCGATCACTGGCTATTCTCAGAAAATTAAAATTATGCATTTTATTAGTTATGTTTGCTATCTTAAATATAATATGGTATTTTAATCAAAATCATTATATCCATTTTCAAGAAAATCAAAATATTCGAAAAATTTTCAATATAAAAGGTAGTTTGCAGTGGGAGATTTTCTTGAAAATCTTCATGTTGCACTTTGGGAAGATCCTATTTTAGTTTTTGGTTATTCTGTTCGACCACAACCACACACACACACACACACACACACACACACTGATCTTTTTCTAAAAATGATATTTATGGATTCAGAGGCCTCATAGCATATATTTCCGGTGAAATCTCGACATGCAATTTACTTCCTCTACCTACTAGTTACGCGGTAGATAAACTAAAAATATTTTATAATCATAACGCTGTTGTTTATATTGACTTTATTCATGAAATGGTCATAATTAGGCTTGCAATGTTCGGGACCAATTGAGTGGAATAAATTGTTTTAAGATTACCTGCTCTCTTTGACGGAGTGCATGTGACTGTAGCCCAATAGGCAGGAGTAAACCACTTTATATACTAAAGGTTATACAACGGAGACCACACCTCGCGCACTGTGACCCACATAGATCTATTGTGGCTACCGCCTCAGTAGGCTAGAAGCCGCAAGCAAACTGAGGCAGTATTTTTAACACTTAAATAATTTCAGTCAAATTATATAATATAAATTCAATAACAGCCCTCCTTAAAGCAATATGTGTATGTGACAATATATAAAAATGTGTATATTACAGTCATTGTAAATTTTTATATTATTGTATACATGTTCAATAATGTTATGTGAATATATTACATAATTTAATAATGTAGGAGCTGTGAGAAATAGGTCAAAAGTTGCTAACAGTGAGGTAACAATGAGGTAACCTTGAGGCAATAATCAATTAGAATGTTTAATAATGATACATGTAATTCTTGGAGCAGCAATAATGTAATTTTTGAGACAGTTTATAAATAGCCAATCAACAACCAGAAAAAAGCTTAAGTTAAATAAAAGTATTCTATTGGATTAGGAATAGCCAATCAGAGACTTAAATACAGAAATTTACAAATTTAGGCGATAGAAATCAAGTCAGTTGGTTGTAGACAGTGTTCGTATCCGGACGCGAGATGCGTCCTCGAGAAATTTAATAAGTATTCGTGTGAGACGAAAATAGTTTACGTGTTAAAAAGTGCAAGTAATTAATAAAAGAATCTCACAGCTCTCTATATCAGTGAAGTGTTATTTAAATTGTGTCAAGGATTAATAAATGTAGTCAAGTAAAAATTATAATCTGTGTAAGCCTACATTCTTAGCCGCAAATCCATGTCTCTAACAATAATACTGACGCAGCTGAAGCAAACATAAATATATATTTAACGAAACAGTTAAAAAATTACAAAGTTAATATTTTTTTAAATATTTGGGGCAAAGGCCACCGGAAAGTAAAATTTAGGGCGAAGGCTACCGGAAACTTTTTACTATACGTGCGGTTGCAACTGCTTCAAGTTCGGCTCCCCAACAGTTGAACTGCAATACAACTCCTACTTCAAATTGGCTTTCCATACGTGAAGCAACAACCTACTTCAAAACAGGCCACAGAGACGCGCAGAAGATCCGTCCCACTGCTGGAGCAGCCTACAGAGGACAATGAACGACCTGTCGACCAAGCAGCACTCTAGTGCCCACGGGTAGTACTCTTTCCTTTCAGCAAGCATCCGCGCTATCTGTCCGGCACCGCCGTTCGGCACGAAACCTGGAATCACACCTAAAAGATGAGAAGGAAATGGAATGAAAAGAAATCAGAGTAGATGAGAAACCACCCCAGCAATCGCCTACCAAGGAAAAACCACGAAAACCCCAAGGTCAGAGTCGGCGATCGACAGGAATCGAACCCGGAATCTCCAAAATGAGAGCCTCACACATTACCGTTGAGCCAACTGACTCGATAATTCATATATCTACTATAGTGCAGCCAACTTTTGTTGTAGGTTCTTAAGACTACAAGGCTAGTCATAACAAGTATAGTCATAAGCTTCAATCTGGATTTTGAGATCAATTAGCGATTTTATTCAATAATAATTGAATTATCTCTTGTAATATTACTATGGCAGTCAATAGTCTGCTGCTTAAAAGCTAATATCATATTTATTTATTCTTACGTCCATTGTTTTATTTACAAAATCTATGCCTCTATGCGGTTACACTACGATAAAGCATAATGCTTGATGGTTGGTATGTTGTAACACAAATGACATCATGAATCCGAAGTGAATAAAACACACCATCGTAACAAAAAGAAATGTACTGAGGTAGTGGATGAGAAGAAACCTTTCGCTATAGATTTCATGGAAGGAATGGTAAAGAGGATAAAGGTTCGGAGTAATAAAATAGAGAAGAGAAGACGAATGGAAGAGGCTGAGTTTGCAGTGAAGTATCTGTTTTTTAAAACAAAACTGATGAAGGCAGAGTGAGTAATAAAGAAGGAAATAAATAAAAACAAAAGAAAACCAGAAGAGAGTTTTGTGGAAAGGGAGAGACAGACATGAAAATCATTTGGACACTTGCTGACCATTAACGTTTAGCACAATTTTTGTTGCACCCACGTAAATGACTCAATCAGATATGGCCCATGTGATGTTTATCTATTGTTGATGTGTGACACTATTTCACACTCTTTATTTATCACACAGGTCCCCTGCAGAGTTAACTACATAGACACACATTGGCTTGTTCCAGCTTTATTTTACCCTCGTTTTGTGCCTCCCGCACCCCTCCCGAACTCGCTGTACCCAGGTCTGTTGAGAATTATACACGCACACAAACACACATTCGCACGCACACATGGGCCAGAGGAAAAAAAAGAAAAAAAAACTTCGATTTTCATTCATAATTTGATTTGCCATAATTCCAACATGCCGGCAGGTTGAGGGGGGCCTGTGTGTTGGGGCAAAGCTCTGGGGAGTGGAATGAGAGGGAGGAAGAAAGAGAGAGTAACTCATTAGTTCTTCAAACATTGCCTTCGCTCTAGTCAAGCCTGTCCTGCTTCAGCCTTCTCCGAGTCAAGGAGGTTTGCGAGCGGTGGCCGTTTCTCTCTGTTGAAGTTGCCAAATCGCTCACCACGTTTCACTTTCTTATTCTGTTTACAATGCACTTCTTTATTTAATTTCTCTGCAACTAGGTTTATGTGATATCTAGAGACATGCAGAATATGGAATTTTAATTTCTAAAACCTGGCTGTTATCATTGTCATACGATTTTCTTTATGCATTACAACTTCACATAAACCATAATGTATCTACCTAGTAGGGGAAGTATTGTATTCCACCCAAAATTCCATAGCGAGATTTCAGCGGAAATACATGTTTTGAGACCCCCTGAATCCAAAAAAGCATTTTTGGAAACATGTCCGTGTGTGTCTGTGTGTCTGTGATCAGCATAACTCAGAAACGAACAGTCGGATAAACACCAAACTTGGTATTTAGGTTCAGTATCTTCCAGAGATGCGACACGAAGCTTTTCAAGAAACTCCCCCCACCCCAGATTACCCTTTACATGGAACATTTTTCGAAAATTTTAATTTTCTCGAAAATGGCTCTAACGATTTTGATTAAAATATCATATGTTTAAGATATATTTATGTCAAATGAAATGTATATCTCGAATTTTCTGGGAATGTCTTCAAAAGTATTCTTCATTGTGAACGACTTTAGCATAACTGGTAAACCATAAGAGATAGACAACATTTTACTACACAAAAAATGTAGATCGCGTTAAAATACACAATTTATGTCATATACATTTTTTTTTGAGTCAACCATTTTCGACATGCAAAGAGAATGGAATGCGCCACATAGCAACCAGCGCTTAAAAGATTTGACTATCGCTTAAAACCAACCATATTCCCCTTGCATCTACAAGAAAATTAGCAATAAGATTAACATCTCCATTAACATGAACATATGGAGAATAAGCGTTTGTAAAAATAGTTAGAACAAGAGTAGAGAGAGTCATGTGAGTGTAACACATCAGATTTTTACTTTATCTACCACACACTTAGTATAAAGAAGAAGTACTCCATTCCACCCATAAATTAATATCCAGATTTCACAGAAAAAACATGTTTGAGTTTACCTGAATACAAAAGAAATCACTTTTAGAAAAGGTTCGTGTGTTTGACAACAGCGTAACACAAAAACAAATAACGAATCGATTAAATAAGAAACTTGGTATTTAAGTTCAACTTCCAAAGATGCAACTCGAAGATTTCAAAATAAATCTCCCACCCTAAGCTATCCTTCATATGAAATACTTCTTTTATTTTTTATTTTCTCAAAAGTAGCTTTAACGATTTTGATTAAAATGCCACATATTTAAGATGTTTACATGACAAAAAAAATGTACATTTTGAATTTTCTGGGAAGAAGCTGTGACGTCCGCTTCATTCGGAAGGAACTTGGAATAATTTTGAATAACTGGTAAACTATAAGATGTAGAGAAAAATGTGCTGCTCAAAAAGTATATCTCTTTAAAACAAACGATTTATTAAAATTAACGTTTGTGTCTTCAGTAATTTTCGAGATATCCATTGCTGTTTTAATTTGTCATTACTGTAATTTTCAGTTTTTCTGCCACGCACCTTTCTTATTGGTGTGAATTTTTCAATACTTTGTAGTTTTTTAAAGTGCTGATACAATTTAGATGTTTCCCGCGATATCATGCAAAGAATATAAAATTTCCACTCCAAGATGTAAAGATCTGACTATCTGTTCAGTCTACTTTATCCCCTTTGTACTTACAACGAAATGTGTAATTAAACTATTTCTGCAAACGTTTATCTCTATTAGCATGAAATGTGCAGAAAAATGAGTCTTTGTAACAATAGTTTATTATGAGTGGTCATCAATATTGTGGCATGTGCACAGATAATAATGATAAGACGCTCTCTGGGCACCGAAGCACGGCAGTTTGTCTGTGAGTAGGGGCGAGTCAGGGGAAACAGTGTCAAAGGAGGGGATAGCGTTACTGACGCCCGAGTTTGGCGTGGGGTTTTGTAACAGTCAGCAAGTAAGCTTCGTGTGAGACAGACGGGAAACTGCTAAAGCACGATGTCCTCGTCGGCAGGCAATGGGCAAAGGTATGTAATTATCTAACTTCATCTATTAAATTGGGTGCCATCCACGTTTGACAGTTTCAATTATGGTAGAATAGAATCCTTCCTCTCCCTTAAGCCAGGTATTATGTTGGTATAGCATTTATTTTGGAATTTAACTTTAGCTGCGTCCCTCGTCGTTGCCTCGCATTTGAAGTTCCTGTTTGATTTACCGGTGCCTTTCGCAAGCGAGTAGTTCTCCTCTGTATCTATAAAATAATTAAACAGAGGCATACGACAATTGGTGGAGGCGCCAGGCAGAGTTTGGTTTTTTGTGAGATTTTCAAGTGTAAAATTTTTTTTCCCTCTGAAATGTAACGGTTTGTGGTCCTCCACGTGGTCGCGAGAAATCTAAATTTGTTTCTGGCTTAAGGGTAAGGATTTTTATGCTTTAATTTGTGATTCTCTTATTCTAAATTTTATTACTATAATTTCTAAAAGTCTCGTTTCTAAATTTTAATTTTGGGTTCATTTTTGCATTTTTCCCATTGTCTGCCGGCGTGACGCTAAAACTTCTGACTCCATTTTCCCCTTCTTTTGGCTTCATTTCTACTAAATTCTATCACTGTGTTAAGTTCTTCGTGCTGGTCATTTTGAAGTATATATTTTCGTAAATTGCGAAAAGTGAATTGTGAAATTTGGTGATATTTGTGTCGTTGATAGCGTGGTTGCGTGTGTGAGTTGATTTACGTAACATTGCATTCTAGATTGCGTCATATTGAAAGTATTAACGACTCGACAGTGCAACAAATTCGTTCAAAGTTCGTGTGTTGCGTGTTTAAAATTTGCGTGCGTATAAAAAGTGTGGTGCATCTGTTTGAAATATTTAAAGTAATAAAATGAAAGAGGTCACGTATATATATTGAAAATTTTTTGCATTGTACACTCGCGGAAAAATAGTGATAATAATAATGATGATAATTTTGCTTTACCGTTGCCCAGTTTGGTTTATTTAATTACGCAATGCATATTTTTAGGGGAAAATGCTTCACAATTACTCATGTAAGTAAAAGTTTCAGGAGCTACTACCAGCCTCGCCAGTAGCTGCACCTAATTAGGTTTGATGTGCCTTTAATATGGACCAGTACGATGTGGATGTTGATGAACCAGCTGTACGTGTGTTACCAGATTTTGGAAAACTGCACTGGAATTTTTTTTTTTGGTAAAAAGAATAAGAAAAACAATCACCTGTAAGTATGTAAACATTGTGAGTGCTAAAGTTTGGATGAACGAAACAGTTTTACAACTCACACAGGTATGCTAAATTTATTGTTTCACTGACTGATGCTTAATTAAGCTTTGCTTTTCAGGAATAA
The DNA here is from genome assembly GCA_030765065.1 of Deroplatys truncata. NCBI lineage: Eukaryota > Metazoa > Arthropoda > Insecta > Mantodea > Mantidae > Deroplatys > Deroplatys truncata. The sequence goes on from CM060984.1 coordinate 67,686,094, forward strand.
TATGTGCTATGAATGTCTCTGCTAAATTACAAGTGTATTATTATTTTGGGTGTAACTTAAATTTTAAATTATGTTTTGGGAACTGCAAATCATTTGTTTTGTTGTTGTGTCATGCTGCAGGAATGTGTTTCATGTGTACTATGTCCTTAATTGAGCTTTCATTTTCAGGAATGTTCTGTGACAATATTGTTTTGAGTAATGATGTGATGTTGTTTTGTTGCATTCGATTTGATTTGATATGATTTGATTTGATTTGACTTGATTTGATTTTGGGTTTCATAATGATGCTGTGATCTTTATTTGCAGAAAATTGTTGCATGAATAGTGTGTGTATGTATGTGTGTATTTGAGGTTATGTGATATATGTGAGATTTGCCTCGGTGGGAGTGCCAAAGAGTAACCCCGATGGCGTAGTGTGAGGTTATGTGAGAAATATGAGTTGAGATTTGCCTCGGTGGATGTGCGTAAGAGTAATCCCGACGGTGCTAATGAGGAGAGATGAGAAGAGATGAGATGATGTCAGCTTCGGTGGAAGTGCCACAGTGTAACACCGACAGTTGTATGAATGTGTTGATTTTTCAGGAGGGCTACATGTACCTGGAAAGTTGTAGAGATGTGATGATTTCAGAGATTTTGGCTTATTGGTGTTGCTGTAACGTGCCCAGTATAGCGTGTGTGATGAATTCACACGAGAGATTAAATGGATGGAAGTGATTGTAATGTGAATAATTTTTTTTTCTGTTTATGCAACAAGTTTATTACCATCTTAGATAGCAAATTTTAATGCCAACTGTTTTCCAGCTTAATTTTCATTTGGAGGATGTGGATGCAACAGTATAGTGTCATGTTATTTGTGTCATTCCTGAAATATTAATGTGATTTCTTGAAGGTTATTCCTATGTTAGATGTTTTGAATTTACAGCATGTTAAATGAGACACGTCAGTGAAGATGTTTTGTTTTTGAAGAGAAAATTGAAAGTTGAGATAAAGATGTTAATGACTGAAGTAATGATGCTGATTGAAATACTGCTGATGATGATGATGATGATTATGATTGAGTTGATGATAATAATGAGATGAGGAAGATAGTACTGTGGACGAGAAACTGTATTAGTGACAAGAGTATGACAATAGTAGTTGAAAGCATGTCACGTGGCGTAGTTTGGAGATGTATTGTAGATGTAGTTTGTAGTAATGCATACAGTAGTTTGAGTAGATAGTTAAGTGAGTGTTGTGTGTAATTTGGACCATGGTCAGTGTGAATGAGTTCATTTCATTGTCATGTGTGATTGTCCTGTAAGTGCACTTATTTTCTTTTGTTAGTGATACCAGCTGGTTATTAAGATTTAATATTGGGATCCCAAATAAGGTTATATTTTTTCTGTCATGTTAATGTATTCTGAGTTTGTTTTAATGTTTTATTTGGATTCTGAAGCATTGTGAGTTAAATTTTGGATGGCAACCCTCTATAATATCTAGTTCTTACGCCAATTTGTACTTATTTTTTCTCTTTCTTTGCCCCATGTCAAAAGAATTTTTAGTGCAAACTTTTCAACCTTTCAAATATTTAATTGTACATGACATACCGTTCTTTTTATGTGTGATTGTTTGTTGGAGCACCCTTTTTATTGTTTGGTGGTTTTGTTGTAGTATTTTGCTGTGGCGGAGCTAGAGAAAATCCAAGGGTATCCCCGTGGCACACCAGAAGTCAAGAAACACCACAGGGAAGCTGTCGGGCAGCCACTACACTGCCGTGGCATAAGGAGCCACCATGTCGGGGGGCAGTCCAAGCCAGCGACTGCCCACCCTGTTGTCATCACCAGAGATCTGCAGTGATAATTCTACACCAGGACAAATCGTCGTTGTGGGCACATTAAACTCACCCACAAACAGTTCCAGCAGACCATCAATATCTTGCGCAGTGTAGTGTGCGTGTGAACTGAGGCAGCGTGGTGTGTGTGCGTGTGCGGCGTGCTCAAGCATGAGTGCAGTAACAATATTCGTCGATAGCACTTAAGATTCTCGAAACTCCACTTCGCCCAGTAAATTTTCTTTGTCGTCGTCTGGGTGTTCATCACACATGTGTATTTCATTTTTGTATGTCATTTTTTTGTTATTTTCATGTTTCTTATTGTATTTGTATGCCTTGTGTCGACGAGGGCGTCGACTTCGGTGGCCAGGGGGAGATGTGGCATGTGCACAGATAATAATGATAAGACGCTCTCTGGGCACCGAAGCACGGCAGTTTGTCTGTGAGTAGGGGCGAGTCAGGGGAAACAGTGTCAAAGGAGGGGATAGCGTTACTGACGCCCGAGTTTGGCGTGGGGTTTTGTAACAGTCAGCAAGTAAGCTTCGTGTGAGACAGACGGGAAACTGCTAAAGCACGATGTCCTCGTCGGCAGGCAATGGGCAAAGGTATGTAATTATCTAACTTCATCTATTAAATTGGGTGCCATCCACGTTTGACAGTTTCAATTATGGTAGAATAGAATCCTTCCTCTCCCTTAAGCCAGGTATTATGTTGGTATAGCATTTATTTTGGAATTTAACTTTAGCTGCGTCCCTCGTCGTTGCCTCGCATTTGAAGTTCCTGTTTGATTTACCGGTGCCTTTCGCAAGCGAGTAGCTCTCCTCTGTATCTATAAAATAATTAAAGAGAGGCATACGACAATATTATATATTTTAAAAAACAAAACATCTTTGTGACCATTTAAATTTGTTAGCAAACAAGTAAAATAGTCTGGAAACAGGAAACGTCACAAATACAATCACCAACCAATACAGAGGAAGTTAAAAGATCAGAAAGATTACACAATTCTTACCATACAGGACGAATCACCTAAAACTTGCACCGCAAATATTTCGGAAATGGAAAGTGCTATTGATGTGCAGTTTTCACAGCATTGATTGGTAGTCAGTGGTTCGTACATCTAGCCTATAAACAGATTTTAATAATACTGAGAATGTGTATTTTTTGAGCAAACATACAATTTTTAAATGGAACAATGCCTAGTTACAGCAACAGAATAAAACTAGGGTAAATCAGAATGTCAGTGGCGTTCGTTGCAAGATTCTAGTGCAAGTGCTTTACGAGAAATCTTATTTTGAAACTTTTAATCCCTGACACTTGTACAACCGGTGGTAGCACAAACTAAAGAAAAACAAAAACAATACATCTGTGGATTCTTACCAGTAAAGAGAACATAGCCCTTCAAAGGTTGTGTTCAAAATGACCACCGGCAGCTTCAATACACGCTTCCAGTGTGCTATGGAAAGACTGCTGCACACGTTCTAGCATTTCAGCGGAAATTTCAGAGCTGGCAGCAGTAATACGTCGTTTCATATCGTCTGGTGTAGTTGGTATATCCTTGTAGACAGTGTCTTTCAGCCTTTCCCATAGAAAAAAGTCTAAAGGGGCCAAATCCGGTGGACGGGCCGGCCAAGGTACAGGTCCTCTTCGTCCAATCTAACGATTGGAAACAATCCGTTAAGACAAGCACTATGGGCTGGACAGCCATCATGAGGTACCACAGGTTCCTTCTAGTCTGCAAAGGAACGTCTTCTAGCATCTGTGGCAGATGGTCTGTCAGGAGGCTGCGATACTAGTGCGAGTTCATTGTTCCTTCTATGAACTAAGGGCCTATGACCTGATGGTTCACTATCCCACACAATACGTTTAAACTCCATGGACGCCTACGTTCCACCTGACGAAGCCAACGGGGATTGTCAACAGACAATAGTGCATGTTTCTGCAGTTTACCCGGCCATGATTAGTAAATGTTGCCTCATCACTAAACAAGATACATGATGAATCTGGAGTGTCATGTCTTAATGCCCATGTACAAAAGTTAACACGATTCTCAAAATCGTTTCCATGCAGCTCTTGATGGAGAGAGATGTGATAGGGTTGGAACCTATGTCGATGGAGAATGCGCAGTGCACTAGCCTGACTTATGCCACCTCCACGTGCGATTGTGCGGGAACTAATTTGCGGATCCACTGCAACGGCAGCCAAAACTAATTTCTGCCTCTTCTCCAGTTACTTATTTGTTTCTGTTACGTTTTCTAGGTGTTGCAGTACCACTTTCACGTAATTGGTTGAAGAGGTTGATAAATAATTGCCGAGATGGTTGACGTCTATTGGGATACGTTTCCGTATACACCGTACAGGAACGAACGGCATTCTTCCTACACTCTCCATACACCATGAACATGTCGGCTTTTTCTGCATTAGTAAACCCCACCTTCCACTCACGACTTACTGCTTGAACGTTCACAAACTAACTGACCAGAAAGTCGCAATACAATCAATGAACAGAAAACACAATGTAAACAAACATAACAACATCGTACCTAGCAACTAAGCAGGTTGAATGGGACAAACAATTATTGTCGGGGTGGAAACTTTTCAAAATACGATTTCTCGTAAACCACTTGCATTAGAATCCTGCAAACAAAGACCATTGACATTCTAATTTACCCTCCTTTATTCTGCTGATGTAACTAGGTATTGTTCCATTTAAAAAATTGTATATTTGCTCAAAAAATACACTTTCTCAGTGTTATTAATATCTATTTATAAAGCTAAAGTACGAGCCCGTGACTACCAATCAATGCTGTGAAAACTGTACATCAATAGCACTTTCCATTTCCAAAATATTTGCGGTGCAAGTTTTAGGTGATTCATCCTGTATATTATACACTACATTAAATACAACAGGAAGAAGAAGAGAAGGAAGATGAAAATATTGGAAATATTAGGAAGAAAGATTGGGGAGAGAGATGGAGAATAAGAGCAATGAGCCGAAGTAGAATTATATGTAGATTATAAATGAAGAATGGAGGGAAGAGGAAGATAATAGAGAGGATGATGGAGTTATGGGATGGAGTTTGGCGGATAAGGAGTTGGATGATAGGTGAATTTGGAGCGAATGAAGGAGGCTGAAGCAGGAGTTCGACGTAAGGAATGGAGAGCCAGGGGATTTTAATGGAGCAGTGGTGAGTAAGAAGTGGAAGATGAAGGGATAGGAGGAGTTGAGTGAAAAGAAGAGATGAGGTAGAAGAATGGTGGCAAATATAGTAGGACAGTGAATTGAATGTGTAGTGATAATGAATTGTTATAGAAATGAAGATTAATGAAAGCGAGTAAGAAATTAATTAAATTGATTAAAGTGAAGAAAAAGATTAAATTGTGGGTGTGAAATGGGTTATAGTAGAAGTTAAAAATGTAGAAATGTGGGGAATATGATAATGGATTGGAAACAGTATGATGTTTAATAGTGTAGTGAAGAGAAATATTTAATAAAGGTATAAACACATTAGTTTGATAGCTCAGTGAAGTGAAAGCATATTCATGAAGTATAAATGAAATATTAGGTTACTGAATATAATAATAATCACGAACAGATATATTTGATACATACATAGATTAAAAAAAATTAGTGGTACACAGATTTTATAAAGGAATATCACACATACAGATTAGAATACTTCCATGTGTTGGGCACCACGAGTAGAAATATTTAGTAAATTTGCATTTTAGCAATTTAGTGAATAGACAATAACTGGATTCCAGTTATTGTGGATACTGGCTTCCAATATAAATTTTAATTTGAAGAAGAATGTTTTTATTGTTATTTGCCACACGTTTTGGGAGCCAATTTGAAGTAGTTAGTATTGAAGGAGTTGTATTATATTTCAACTGTTGGGGAGCCGAACTTGTAGTAGCTGCAACCGCACGTATAGTAAATAGTTTCCGGTAGCCTTCGCCCTAACTGTGGCCTTTGCCCCAAGTTTAAAAAATATTAACTTTGTAATTTGACTGTTTCTTTAAGTATTAAATTTTTATGTTTGCCTCGGCTGCGTCAGTATTATTGTTAGAGACATGAATGTTGAAGCCGGAATTATAAAGACAATAATTATCATAATATTCTAAGAAGGATAGCGATATAAAATAAGTGATAATGTATTTAAAATCAGTGTATGTATAAAAAGGAGAAGCATTGTGAAAATTGTTGACTGTAAAAGCGACAGAAAGACCAGACAGGCACAGTTTTGTTAATTAGGGACCAGCCTCAGGTAGAAAGGGTAAATACCATTGAAGCAAGTTTTTCCTGGTAAACAGCCGAGTACAGCTGCACTTAACCTGGTGAAGGCCACTCTAAGCATCATGACGCTAAGTTTGAGGAAAGCGTTTGAGGGGAGAGAGGGGAAGTTTAGGCGTTGCTTTTCCTTGTGCAGCGTGGGTAGATCAGTCTGCCTGAGTGTCTGGTGAGTGCAGGACGACTTTCTCGTCGTGTGGAGAAGAATGGTGGCGAACATGCGAGGGTAGAACGCTTAGCTGTAGTTAATATTCTTCGGTCTTGGTAAAGACAAAGTAACTTCGTATGCATTTAATAGTGATCGGCAAACCTAAAGTATTACTTTAAATAGTGAATAAAAGTGTTCCAAGACAGGTTTGTGTGTTTTTCTGTAGACACCCACGCATACCCTGAGGTTAAGGTTTCATGCTGGAGCAGCCGTGGCAAAATAGAACCAACTGGGAGGAGGCAAGCAGCAACCGTGAGGCAAAGGTATTGCTTCAGTTGTTGGAGGACGGAGTGTACCTGCGTCATATTGCGCCTAAACGTGGGGCTGAAGAATTACCTGCGTCAATGTCTTGGCAGGTCGTGATGCGACAAGAGTGTAGGCTTACGCCGATTTTAACTTTTAATTCACTCCTTTTTATTAATCCTGGACACAAATTAAATAGCACTTCACTGATATAGAAAGCTGTGAGATTCTTTTTATTAATCAATTACACTTTTTAGCACGTAAAACTATTTTTCGTCTCACACGAATACATATTATATCTCTCGAGGACGCACAAGCAACGCATCCAGTTATGACAACTGTCTGCAGGCAACTGACTAGATTTCAACCGTCTAAACTTGTAAATTTCTGTATTTCAAGTCTCTGATTGGCTATGTTTACTCCGATAGAATACCTACATTTAACTAAAGCTTTTTCTGGTTGTTGATTGGCTAGTTTTTATAAACTGTCACCAAAATTACATTAATGCTTCCAAGAATCACAAATAACATTTAAACTCTCAAACTCATTATTGCCTCAAGGTTACCTCATTGTTACCTCATTGTTAGCAACGTTTAACTTATTATTCTCACAGCTCCTACATTATTAAATTACATTATTACACATGGATACAATAATGTAAGCATATGCAATGACTGTTACATGCATTTTACAAATTATTACATACACATATTGCTTCAAGGCGGTCCGATATTGAATTTGCACATCATATAACCAGACTGAAATCATTCAAGTGATAAAAATTCTGCCTCAAATTTACCAATATTTTGTTAAATTATAGCTTAATTTTAATTTTGTTTTAATTTATTTAACCTTTTATTAGTAATTACCTAAATCTGTACAACAATATTATATAAATTAATAAGAATAAGGGAAATAAATAGATAATTTAGAATACCCCTCCTGGTGTAGATAACCAGATGTATTATATTGTATGTACATGTATTATAATTGTAATATATAAGTAAGATCAATAATTGTAATATTTGGATAAATGAAAAATGAATAAAGAAAGAAAGAGAGGCATTCGACTAGATATTATTCTGGATTAGCTCCAGGCGTATAAACTCTGTAATCAGCTTAGTACAAATAAACAAATATTTCTCTAAATAACTTCGTCAAGTGTCCTTTTTATGCCTTTCCCCAACCTGAAGCTGAACTGCTCTTCTTATAATAGGCCTTTCATCTCCAACACGTGGCGTCATTTCAGTATTAGAATCGTAGCCGAATGAGATATCTATCTAATAAATGTGAAACTGGCATTATTTTTCTTCGATGCAGCATTTACCATATATGCTATTACATAAATGCTCTCCTTCCCTTCAATTATGCATTTAACCAACTCAAGAGTATTTTCCTAAGTGCTAGCTCTACTTGTTCCATCAAGATTTGAAATACCTTTTGACCTCTGATAAGTATATTTTATCTATATGTTTAACATGGAGATTTCTACAATCATTAAGAATTAATTTTTAAAGCTCTCCAGTAAGAATGGTTCTCTGAAGTTGTTATGGAAACAGAGAGGCCTCCAGAAACTGGAGTACAGGGCACAACGGTCCGTTTTTGCTTCCAATGTGACCCCTGAGAGACATGAGGGGAACCCGAAGGGCGACCACATCTGGACGAAGAGTTGCGCTAGCATGGACGGGTTCCCTAACGATTCCAGATGGATCACATCCTGACGCTGGCTAACACTGTACCCCGAGGTCCCTGTGGCAACGATACAAGTTCCCAGGAGGAAATCCCCAGCAGGCCCATCAAACGCCAGGAAGAAAACCATTCCAAAGCGAACAAACCGAACAAAGCTGCCGCGAACACCCGAAAGCCATCGCCTGGTCCTTCAACCCTGAAACAAACGAAAGGTAATGATGGGGACAGGAAATTAGTGGTAGAAGAGGAACCACCCCAGTATTCGCCTACCGACCTGGGAAACCGCAAAAAAAACCCATGGCCTGAGCGGCGGTCCGAGGGGAATAGAACCCGCGACCTCCTTAATGCGAACCTCACATGTTACCCCAAAGCCATCTCATTCAGTAAATTTAAGTAGAGGATGCCTCACGACCGTAAGCAAACAGGTCACAGAGACTCGCGGAAGGCCCTAACATTTTCTAAACTCGCAGACCCGTCCCACTACTGAAGCCACCGAGAGAGGGGGATGAACGACCTATCAATCCATATGGTGTCCACGGGGAATATTATTTCTATTGAGCATGCATAATCCGCGCCATCGCTACGGCACTGCCACACACCACGAAACCTAAAAACACACTTAAAAAACAAGAAGCCGAAATTGCCGCAACTAACCGGTTTGCTATCTGCGCCTACCACTGCCTCAAAAGACTCTGAACAGACAATAGTTATATTGCATCTGTTACGTTGGCGCCTTGTTTTTATATTCGCGGGTGTTCAGACGTTGCACGCTGATAGTTTATTCACCAGGTGACATACTGATTATAATATTAATTATATTACTATTTATATTAGATTAGTTACAGTTATATTAATTTAGATAAGTATACTAGCATTTAATTTTTAGTAGATTAGGTTACTAGGCTATTATGTTATTCTTCATTATTAGAGCTTACCTTTGCAGTTAACTAGAAATTGAATTGTTTTTGCAATTTTTGATGTAAGGGTTGTCTGCATGAGGTTTTATTTTTAAGAAAAAAGCTGTGCGTAGAAAAAAAAGTTTAAGTACGACAAAATCATATTAAAGCGCAACTATAGTTGTTCTTCATGTTGTTACAGAACAGTAATTTACAACTTTTAATAACATACGCATGTTATATAAAGTAAGCCCAAGGCGCAGTTCAGTACTCAATTTAAAACTTAAGGCGCATCCAGGTTGTAGGTATTAAGCGATTTTGGCGCAGAAGGAAGATAATGGCCAACATTTCCACCAAAAAACATCTGATGTGTTACACTCACTTGACTTTCTCTACTCTTGTACAAACTATTTTTACAAACGCTATTCTCCATATACTTCATGTTAATCGAGATATCGAGATGCTAATCTTATTGCTAATTTTCTTGTAGATGCAAGGGGAATTGGTAAGCTTTAAGCGATAGGCAAATATTTTAAGAGCTGGTTCCTATGTGGAGTATTCCAATCTCTTAGCATTAAAAGGACAAAAAAAATGAGCAATGAATTCCCTTTTGAGAAAAAGTATAAGTATTGGAACATTTAAGGGAATAACAAGCAATATCTCGAAAATGGCTCACTCAACAACAACAAAAAATGTATATGACATAAATTGTGTATTTTAACGCGATCTACATTTTTTGTGTAGTAAAATTTTGTCTATCTCTTATGGTTTACCAGTTATGCAAAAGTCGTTCACAATGAAGAATAATTTTGGAGACATTCCCAGTGAATTCAAGATATACATTTTATTTGTCATGAAAGTATCTTAAATATATGATATTTTAATCAAAATCGTTAGAGCCATTTTTGAGAAAATTAAAATTTTCGAAAAATGTTCCATGTAAAGGGTAATCTGGGATGGGGAATTTTCTTGAAAACCTTCGTGTCGCATCTGTGGAAGATACTGAACCTAAATACCAAGTTTGGTGTTTATTCGACTGTTCGTTTCTGAGTTATGCTGTTCACAGACACACAAACAGACACACACAGACACACAGACACGTACATGTTTCCAAAAATGCTTTTCTTGGATTTAGGGGGTCTCAAAACATGTATTTCCGGTGAAATCTCGGTATCGAATTTTTGGGTGGAATACAATACTTCCCCTACTTACTATATGTAGTAGAGAAATAAAAAAGCGTATTACAGAGCAGTATATATGATATGACAATGGGTGGTATAAATAAAAGCAAGCATTAGCTCATTTCTCACTAATTCCAAGCATTTGCTCGGTTTCGTATAAATAAAACTTTTCTGTTCAACCTCCTCGCGAGCAAAAGCTTGCTGACCTTGATCGCTGAGCTATTGCTCGCGATATGGTATAAATAAAAACAAGTCCTGCTCGGCTTTAGTAAGCTTTTGCTTGCTATTTCTTGAGGCACCTTCGTAGGTACCTCAGCTTGCTCAACTGCAGTTTAATACATTGGTGGAGTTCATGATCATGGTTCCAGAGAGGAAAATAAAAATCACAGGACTTTCTCTATCACTCTTTTTACAAACAATTCTTACAAAACCTTATTCTTGGTAGCTACTTCTTGTTAATCGAGATAAACTATCATTGTAGGAATAGAAGAATGCAGTAAACTGAAGGGATAGTCAAATATTTTAAATGTGGGTCGCTATTTGATGGGTTTGAAATTCCGTTCTTTTCAGATGATCGCGGAAAAAAGAAAAAATCCTGTTGTTCTACATTCACATGGCTTTCTCAAATCATTCTTCTACAAAATATGCTTACAAGAGCTTATTATTCCAGCTTCTTCTCTTTAATCCAGATAAACGTTCAATTTGCATTTACAATTTTGTTATACGACACAGTAGGTAAAGTGAGTCAGCTTTTTAAAGAGGGCCTGGGTATATGAGGGCTTTGAAATTCGATGCTCTTTGCATGATGACCACGAGAAAATATCGAATACCGACTTCCCATTTGAGAGAATTATAAGTAGTTATTTGAAAGTTTAAACCAATAACAAGGAATATCTCAGGAATGATTAAGTTAAAAAAAGAAAGTAAAAAAGAAATGCTTTGACATAAACTGTGTGCTTAACGAGAACAATTTTCTTTTTGTAGATAGATTTGCCTATCTTATGGTTTACCAATTGTGCAAAAGTTACTGAGAAATAAGAGGACTTCGGAGGATATTCCCAAGAAATGCAATATATGTATTTGACATGAAAATATTTTAAACATGTGTTTAATCAAAATCGTTAAGTCATTTTTGAAAAATAAAGTTTTTGGAAAAAGCTTCCATGTTAAGGGCATTTTGGCGGGGGAACTTTCTTGAAAATCTTCCTGACGCATGTTAGGAAGGAGCTGAACTTAAATACCAAACTTGTTATTTAACGACTTTGCCTTTCTGAGTTTACTGTTCAGACACAGATGCGTAGTAGGTCACTGTAGTAGAATCTCTTACAGTTTAGCGTTACATAAAAGTCATTCAGAATGAAGAGCACTTCACTGGCTATTCCCAGAAAATTCGAGATATACCTATTTATATTTGCTATGCAAATATCTTAAACAATAGCGGATTTTAATCAAAATTGTTAGAGCCATTTTTTAGAAAAGGTATAGTTTTGGGGTAGAGGAATGTTCTTGAAAGTCTTATCACATTTTGGAGAATACTAAGTTTGAACTAGTTTTTTTATTTATGCTGTTCACACACACATTTGCAAAAGATATTTCATTTTAATTCACTCTCAAAACGTGTATCTCCTATGAAATCTCGGTACCGAATTTATGCGTAGAGTGCAATACTTCCTCTACTTGCTATACGTAAGTGATAGTGAAATTAAAAATTGTTTCAAGATGCAAGAACTGGGATGTGTGTAATATAAACAGTTATTTAAAAGAGAAAATGTAAAAGGTTGTGCAACATTTTCTTCCAGAGGCAAATGAAACACGAGGTGGACCTTCTAACAATGCTGAAAAGATCCTGACGTGTTTTCATCTGGGTACTATAACGCTAAACAGAATGTGAGTGAGGTCATACCAGGCCAGTTCTTATTACCGGAAGACTGGTAATATAATCAAAGCGATATACAAATAAACACTTACATAGAGCAGAATGTTCGCACAAATCAAAACCGGATTATAACTAAAGATTTCAATTAAAACCAAACTTAAATTTAACTTTCAAATGAAACCCTTTAATCCAGTTTAACTTTAACTCATTATAACATCTTATAAATTCTTGGAATTACGTAGTGATATTTTATATAGATGCAGAGGATATCAATATAAAGGTGCAAAAACAGAAGTACAAATAATCTACTTTCAATATATCAGTTGGTGACACGTTTGTAATACTATCAAATAAGGAAATGAGGGATTGGATTTAGAAAGGAGATGAGCGTTATCTGTTAAAAGTTGGGTGAATCTCAATGCCTGTTTCATTTGCGAAATCTTTAATTATAATTGTGTTATTTAAAATTTTCATGTCTATTAGATTTCATAAATGAGCGTATGATTAACATGAATGAGTATATGTATATTTAGGTGCAGTAAAGATTTAAATCACCTCCTGACAAAGAATGGGCGTGTTTGTTTACTCATATGATGTGTCGTGGTGAAGGTCACTGAGCAAAAGCTTGGTAGGTGATAGCAATAGCTCATCGAAGAGGGGAAATTTTTATTTATACCAAACCACGACCTGATGCTCGTTTCTCAACTTGCTTGGAGCTACAGCTCAAAGCTTTTGCTTGTTTTTATTTATATCACCCAATGACTCATGAGGACCGTAATAGTGCGTCTTTTGCAAATAGATTGTCTGGTGATTTCTCTGTTTATATATCTAGTGATTCAAGTTAGAATTTTGACCACCCAGACCTTGGTATCAGCCATCTTTAGTTTTAGTAACCTGAGTTATGCTGCGACTCCTATAAGGATCTCAAAAATCCGCATTTGAAATGCACGGGACCGGATTAAGCGTTTAAAATGTCCGCAACTGTAAAGAGGGAGGACATCGCTCAGAGCGCAGCCTCCCATCCTGGTCTTTGACAAGCTGCCGTGCGCTTCGCGGCTGATGCAGCGCTGAACAAACGTAGGAAAAAGCCGGGGTGAGATGGAGTGGGGCACGGGGAGGATACCCTTGAACGGTGCTACTTGAACTGCACCGAGGATGAAGTTGGAAACGTTTGTTTTGCGGAAAATGTAAGCGACTGCAACCGCAGCAGCGCTTCCTGCCTACAGGTATCAAAGAGTTTCTGTTGACCTAGCTTACGCGTGTAACAACTGCGAATACTGATGCGATGTGTACTAGTATATTTCGCAAGCGAGATGGGCCGAATTCACGAGGATACGGGTTCGATCCCCGGCGACCTCTCACTCTGATTCAGGTTTTTTGTGGGTTTCCCAGGTCACCAGGCAATTACTGGAATGGGTTTTTCTATGCCACGTTTTCCTTTCCATCATTTCCCTTTCATTCCGCTTCCTTCTTGTTTTTCAAGTGTGTTTTTAGGTTTCGTGGTGTGTGGCAGTGCCGTAGCGATGGCGCGGATGCATGCTCAATAGAAATAATATTCCCCGTGGACACCGTATGGATTGGTAGGTTATTTATCCCCCTCTCTCGGTGGCTCCAGTAGTGGGACGGGTCTGCGAGTTAGAAAATGTTAGGGCCTTCCGCGAGTCTCTGTGACCTGTTTGCCTATGGTCGGTAGCCTTCCCTGGTTCATTTACCAATAAATCTATGTAGGTCGCAGTGCGCGAGATGTCCCCTCCGTTAAATGACCTATTCCTATACCTTTACATGCCAGACAATCCCTCTGGTATCGACCTTCGTGGTATAGTAGTACCATGCTAGCCTCTACTCTGTATTCACTCTTAGGTGATCAGTGTACCGCGGTACAACACAGTAGCAATGCGCGCAGGAAAGTGGTCCCATGCTATTAATCTAAATTTTAGAATGAATTTGTCCTTAAATGGTATAATATTGTATACAAATACCTAAGAGTTTAATAAACAGTGATTTATACAGTTTCACAGACCTACAAGTACCAACATGTAATTCGTATGCCACCTGGCATCTGGGTATGCGCAGAATGTTGTTTACAGCCAGAAATCAGCACTTTATACTTATTATCATGGCGAGCGGCAAATTTGCTCTTGCGTCTTCGTCGACTTAAGTAAACTATAACCCGGGTAAACCATTGACTAGTGGTGAAAAAACAATAGTGTTGAATGTTTGTTATAAGTTATGTGAAAAATATCCAACAATTCCCGTGAAAAAAGTGGTGAAATTAACTTCTGAGTTTATCGGTGTTTCGAGTACAAATATAAACAGTGCTCATAAAGAAAAATCTGAAACGGGAAAAGTGGTTACACCCGGGAAAAACACAAAGTGTGTGAAATATGCAATGTGACGATTTTGTGAAGAATGAGCTGCCAACAGTAAAGGGCCGCTTCTAGAGAGGCAGTAAATGTAGGTTATCGCATGCCTATTAGGTACTCTGCTTTTCGCTCGCTTCTTTTAGAAGTAAAATTAACTATTATTACACGTGTAAAAGTTTATTTTACTGTAACTATCAATCTTATCACCACAAACCCTAACAGAATATATTAGTCACCGTTTATGTAGTCGGAATAAGGGCACTGTTCTTTTTGCATTATGTATCGCGTGTATTCACCACATGGTCATGAAAGTATGACTATGGCGGAAGGATACTTTATACTGATGCATTGGTCACTTGGGTTTTGTTTTGGCGCGGATCAACCTAAGAGTGAATACAGTATAGTTACCGAGGTCGCGAGTAGGGCGATGAATTTTTGGGGGGCGTAAAAATCATTAGCATGGCTTCCTTCAGAAGGGAAGTAAAGCCGGTGGTCCCGTGTCGTAGATTTAGGCACGTAAAAGAACCTCAAGGCTGATAAAGAGGCCTCTAAACAAAATTACCGGTCTTTCACGCCCAATATAGAACGGGACGCTAAGAAGTCTCTCTGGTGATTTGCTGAAATTTAATTAGTGGCGCTTACACCCGTCCTTATTACCTGCAGAGGCGTTTTAGTAAGTAAACAGAGCAATCATGTTACTGCACGGAATATAGGTGAGTTAGATATGATAACGGTCACTCTGCTCCCCAAACTAACAGACGTTTCGTTGCGGTTGCTCCATTTATTCGCTGCATCTCCTATATACACAGTGGAGAACTGTAGCAATTTGTCTAAAGTAGAGAAGGGTTCATACATCATCACAATGAATATCGTTTATAGCGGAATTTGATATAAAACACTTCAGTACAAATGGCGAAACCATCGGATGTAACATTAGAGCTCAAGGACGTTTAAAGTATCATGTTAAAAAAACCTGTAACTCCAAGAAACGCAAGGAACACGTGACATCATTAGAATGGAACAATGAGGAAAGCGGATTTTCAATCTCTTCACCTTCAAACTATGGATCAAAATTTTTCGAAGATCTGTGTGGTACGTTAATAACAGCAGGTATTGCTTTAAAAAATCGGATGTGTTGCAGTCATATACTTCCTCTAATCTTGTACAAACTATTTTTACAAAAGCTTATTCTCCATCTACTTCATGTTAATCGAGATAGACATTTGTAGAATCTATCTTATTGCTGATTTTCTTGTGGGTGTAAAGGGAATATGGTAGACTTTAAGCGATAGTCAAATCTTTTAAGAGCTGGTTGCTATGTGGAGCATTTCATTCTCTTTGTATGTACCTACAGGACATAAAAAACGAACAACAATTCCCATTTGAGAAAAAGTATAAGTATTGTAAAATTCAAACAAATAACAAGGAATAATTCGGAAATGGTTCACTCGACAAAAAAAATGTATATGACATAAATTGTGTCTTTTAACGAGGTCTACATTTTGTGTAGTAAAATTTTGTCTATCTCTTACGGTTTACCAGTTATGCAAAATTCATTCAGAGTGAAGAGGACTTTTTGGGATATTCCCCAAAAATTCATGATATACATTGCCTTGAAAGTATCTTAAACATGGTATTTTAATCAAACTCGTTAGAGCCATTTTTGAGAAAATCAAAATATTTGAAAAATGTTCCATGCAAAAGGTGGTGGAATTTTCTTGAAAATCTTCATGTCGCATCTTTGAAAGATATTGAACCTAAATACCAAGTTTGGTATTTATCCGACCTTTCGTTTTTGAGGTATTCTACACACAGATACACAAACGGACCTCTTTCTAAAAAATGCTTTTTTAATTCAGGGACCTTAAAGCAAGTATTTCCGGTGAAATCTGGAACTGAAATTTGGGTGGAATGCAATACTTCTCCTAGTTACTATAGGTAGGTAGAAAAAGTAGAAACTTCTAATGGTATGCGGTTTTTATTAAGCTTACCATTCACTGCTTTAAGTGTTGATTTTGAGTCGCAGAAAATGCTCACATTGCATCTATTATTCACTCAGTAGCACGGTCTTTTCGTTGCTTGGAAAACTGTAGATGTATCTTTTATTCTTAAAAGGATTATTCTTCTACGTGCTTAATGTTAAATGATGTCATTACACACTTCGTTGTAGATACAAGACGAGTTCAGTAAGTTAAGCGATAGTCGGATTTTTAAAAAGCGCGTCACTATGTGTTGGCTTTGAAATGCCATGCTCTTTGCAAGAGCAGAGAACAAGCGAATAACGACTTACCACTTGTAAAAGTTATAATTCTTTGTAAATTCAGACTAATAACAAAAAAGTCTCGAAAATAGTTAACTCCACAAAAATGTTATTTGCCATAAATTGTGTGCTTTAACAAGATCTTCATTTTTCTTAGAGTAAGATTTTGTTTATGTATTACGGTTTATCAGTTATATAAAAGTCACTCAGAATGAAAAGGAGTTCGCAGAAAACTCAAAGATAACGACCTTATTTGTAGGTAGTTTAGACAAAATATAACAATCTTGAGAGCATAAAAAAATAATGAAATTTTTTCACATAAAGGGTAGTTTGGGGTGAAAGGATTTTCTTGAAAACCAAACACCAAGTCTGGTATTTAATAGACTTGGTTTCTTAATTATGTCGTTCACAGAAATGGGCATACACACACTTATTCTAAAATAACTTTTTCTGGGATCAGGGAACCTCGAAACGTGCATTTCTGGAGACATTTCGGTATCGAATTTTTGGGTGGTACTGCTTAGAGCAGTAGAGAAGTAAAGAATTGTAAATTCAAAGTTACACTTGGAAAAACATGTGTTACATTCGCGGGACTTTTGAGGCAGTATTTTTAACACTTAAATGATTTTAGTCAACTTATATACGAGTAATATAAAATATAATAACAGCCCGCCTTAAAGCAATATGTGTATGTAACAATATATAAAAAGTGTATGTTACAGTCATTGTATATGTTTATATCATTGTATACATGTAATAATGTTATCTGAATATATTACGTAATTTAATAATGTAGGAACTATGAGAATAATAGGTTAAACGTTGCTAACAAGGAGGTAACCTTGAGGCAGTAATGAGTACGAATGTTTAATAGTGCTACTAGTCATTATTGGAATAACACAATAATGTAATTTTTGTGACAGTTTATAAAATAACCAATCAACAACCAGAAAAAAACTTAAGTTAAATAAAAGTATTCTATTGGATTAGGAATAGGCAATCAGAGACTTGAAATACAGAAATTTACAAATTTAGGCTGTTGAAATCAAGTCAGTTGCTTGTAGACAGCGCTCATAACTGGACGCGTTGTTGTTGACAGTGTTCCTAACCGGACGCGAGATGTGTCCTTGAGAAATTTAATACGCATTTTGCGTGAGAAAAATAGTTTACGTGTTTAAAAAGTGCAAGTATTTAAAAAAAAAGAATCTCACAGCTCTCTATATCAGTGAAGTGTTATTTAAATCGTGTCAAGCATTAATAAATGGAGTGAAGAAAAACTTAAAATCTGTGTAAGCCTACATTCTTCAGTCGCACCGCTCCCTGCTAAGATATTCATGTCTCTAAAAAATATATAAACCCTGACGCAGCCGAGATTATAAAGTTAACATTTTTAAACACTTTTTTGGGGCAAAGGCCACCGGAAAGTACATTTGGGGCGAAGGCTACCGGAAAGCGGTTACTATACGTGCGGTTGCAACGAACTTCAAGTGTTCGGCTCCCCAACAGTTGAACTATAATACATCATCTTCAAACTGACTTTCCATACGTAGCAGCAACAAACATTCTTCAAATTGGCTCCCAAAGCGTGGTGCTAAAAATAACGTAATAAATAATATACATTCTTCAAATTAGTTCCAAAAGCGTGGAAAAAATAAAAATATAATACAACTCCTTCAATACAACCAACTTCAAATTGACACCCAACAAAATAACTATCTTCACTTTCTCTAACCATTCTTTAACAAACTATTATAAAAAGCTTGTTCTTCTATCTACTTCATGTTAATCGAGATAAACATTTGCAGAAACAAGGGTATTAGGGGAATGCAGTAGACTTCACCGATTATCAAATGTTTTAAGAGGGACGCTATGTGACGGCTATGAAATTCCGTTCTCTTTGCATAGCCAACAGAGAGAGAGAGAGGGAGAGGGAGAGAGAGAGAGGGGGGAAGAAAAAGAAAACAGCGATTTCCTCTGGAGAAAATTATAAGTATTTAAAACTTCAATAAAGAATATCTCGGAAATGATTACACCACAAAATTTGTTATTTGTCATAAATTGTGTGCTTTAACGAGATCTAAATATTTTATGTAGTAAGATTTTGGCTATATCTTACGATCATCCAGAATGAAGACTCGGGCTATACCCCAAAAATTAAAGATGTACATTTCATTTGCAATGAAAATATCTTAAACACATGATGCGTTTAATTAAAATCGTTGGCACCATTTCCGAGAGTCAAAAATTTCGAACAGTTTTCCATTAAAGAGTAGTTCAAGATGGGAGGATTTTCTTGAAAATCTTCATGTCCCATCTTTGAAGATGTTGTTGGACTTATATTAGCAAGTTCGGTATTCGACCGACTTTTCGTCTATGAGTTATGCTGTTCACGCACACACATTAAAATCTTTTCCTAAAAATGCTTTTTTTTTTGGAGTTCAGGGGCCTCAAAACATGTGTTTACGGCAAACTCTCGGTATTAAAATGTTGGGTGGAACACAATACTTCCTCTACTTACTATAAGTACGTAGTAGGGAAAGTAAACATCCTATTCATACAAGATGAAATATTTCGAAAACGGCTCACATAAACAGATCCAAAAATAACAAAATAATGCATATAAATGCGACAGTAGAAGCACTGTTACATTTATTTTTTGAACTTTCATTGTTGTATTTCTCAGAGCTACTACAGGGGGTATGATATTATGACAATATGAATTTGACTGCTTGGAGAACTTATTTTGAACCCATGTAAGTTACACTGGAACTTAAGCTACTTGTCCGGTTGGTTATTTTGGAACTGTGGACTCGACCTGTGTTTGTATTTTCAAAACCGTTCCAAAATGTGCACCAAAATGTTCCTTCTCCTATAAGATATTCGGATGTATACTCGTAGACAGGACTTAAGGACCTTTCTCAGTAACCCCCATCCTACTGGCCACTAACAAAGAATCATAGTGTATGTCTTAACAGAGTTGCCACATCTCTATTCCATAAACTATTATTCAATTTTCTTTACTTAATTTAAATATAGATATTAAATTAAAATCTCGATACCGATATTTCACCGGAAATACTTGTTTTGAGGTCTCTTGATAAAAAAACACACATTTTTAGATAAAGGTATTTCTGTGTGTGTGTGTGTGTGAGAGAGAGAGAGAGAGAGAGAGAGAGAGAACTGCAAAAACGAAAAGTCGGTTATTTGGTATTTAGATTCAGTATAGGTCGATTTTTTCGGCCTGATCCGCAGAAGTACAGAGGAGCAGAAGGTAGGTCTCAGGTGGGGGGAGAACGGCTGACGTGAAACAACAGTAAAGCGTAAGGTTCACAGCCGAAGCACAAATGTAAACGCGTACAATACTGTCAAAAGTGGTAGTGCTCACATATACACAGGTAGATTCGGTAGATTCTTTAACTACTTTATGTAAAGTGACTATCCTTGATCTAGATTTCTCTTAAAGTAATTATACACATTGTATATCACTTCCCACGTCTGAGAATACAGAACTTTAATTCCACCCAATTTATTTTAGCTAGACATAATTATCCATAATTATGCACGCGACTGTACCACTATCACTCGGAACGCGCAGTGATGTCACCTTGTGTATACGTGCCTCCTACACTATTACTATTGACCCAACACCCCTCCCAGAAGACAATGGACTTGTTCAACTACTGCGCGTACAGATAAGTGGGTTCATGACGAAAAAATCAGCCTTTATCTTTCAAAGATGTGACCCGAGGATTTTCAAGAAAATCTTCCTACCCTAACTACCCTTTACTGGATCGTTTTCGACTTTTTTTATTTGTTAAAAAATGGCTTTAACAATTTTGATAAAAAAGGCGTATATTAATATATATATATATATATATAAAATTCCAATAAAGTGCATAGCTTGAATTTCTGGGAATAGCCTGCGAGGTCCTCTTCATTCGGAAGGAATTTTGTACAATCTTGTATAACTGGTAAATGTTAAGTGTTAGACGAAAACTACTACACAAAAGTAGATCTCTTTACAACACACAAATTATTTCAAATAACTTTTGTGGCAGCAGCCATCCCTCGATTTTCAGTTGGTTCTGGCGATGTCATGGAAACAGTATGGAAGTTTAAGGCCAACGTATAGCGCCCAGTTCTTAGACATTTGACTATCGCTATTCCCTTTGTATGCATAACGAAACGTGTAATGTAGCTATTTCCGGAAAGGTTTATCTCGATTAAAATCAAGTAGATCGGAAAACAAACTTACGTAAGAATAATTTGTTTACCCACTAATAAATGATTGAGGGTAGAGAAAGTCGTTTGAATGTAACATCAGAATTTCTTGCTCTCAACTGCTCTTACTAACCCCTTTCCGAATTTTCCCATACTGTTGGTTAATGTAGGCTATTTTTTGGTTTAAAGTGAAATGGATATGATAATAAGAAAGTTGATCATGATGATAATAATAATAAGAAGAAGAATAATAATAGTAATAGTAATAGTTACTTCTATCAAAATTTTTGTGATAGGTTTCGCTTAAAGGTAAATAACTAATGAGTAACCGTAAGCTCAGATTGGATTTGTTTGAGATTACTATTATTGTTGTTGTTGTTAGCCTTTCACGTAAGAATAACTCAACCGATTACTATAAAACCTTGTATACAACATTTCTTATGTCACAAAGTAGGGCATTTGAATTGCGTCCAAAAACGGCTTATAAATGGGCCTAAATAAAGTATCTCGATTACTGTTTGAAAACAGACCAAAATCTAATAGTAATTTTTCGGGCCGGGTCTGTTATCTAAAACCATGAATATTTAATGAATTACACCATAAGTCGAAGTCCTTTGCGATGAAAGATAAGGATTTTGATACTCCTTGATATCATATTCGGAAGATGTTTCGCACTTAACCACGGCCGAAATATAAAAGGCATTTTCTATTCCGTCAACACATCCGCTCATACAAGCAGTAACTAAGAAATGAGAAAATGTAAAATTGCTGGATCTGACAACCGCGCTTGTTGAAGTCTGGTGATGGTTGGCACCAAAACAACTTTTGTTTCGTATCATAAATTTTGCGAGTGGAATGAGATGGTCGCCTCCCTTTTCCTATGCGAAAAGGTCGCTATGTTCTGTCCACAACTGCATCCGTTAAAATAAACACATATAATTTCAGAAAAAGAATGCAAAAAATGAGAAACTACAAGATGTTGCATAATGTTGAAGTAATAGCTATCATGAATAGAAAGGGAATCCAGCTGTTCCCCAGCAGATGGCACAAGCTCATCAAATCAACAGCACAGGACCTCTTTCTGACTCACGGATTTCGTTCTACCTCGCTCGCTTGCACCCTTTTCTCCATACCTACAATAAAATTATTGTCTCTGATACCCAGCTTTAGGCTTGTACCAAAGAACGGGGCCATCCAATTTTCAGTAGTAAAACGCAGGAGGGCACGGCAATCCCTGTGAACTTTAGGAGGCCATGACAATCCCTCTGAACTTTTAATCACACGTGTGTGTGTGTGTGTGTGTGTGTGTGTGTGTGTGTGTATGTGTGTGTGTCCTGCACCAACTTTTTTTATTTCCAGGAATCATCTTGTGAATTTTAAAACGCATTAAATCCTCCTCCCCCGTTTTCATTCTCCAACACCCTCCCATCCCGTGGCACTATTTTCTACGTCCTGCTTTTCTATCACGGGACAGCGGAAGGATTTAGCAGAAGCGCAGCACAGAGAAAAAGTCTGGAGGCGCCTAATTGGCTGGACGATTGTGAATAATTCAGCCTCAGCAGAAGCAGGTTCCGCCCCGCACCGCCTCCCAGCCGCCCCCGGCGTGCTCATCTGCGACTACATCATTCCCTGTGTCTAATTCAAAGCGTGCACACACGACACGTAATTTTGCGAAGTAATCTTGAAGCATTAAGGACAAACAGATATTACATGCTACAAAGCGTGTGCTTTAAAAAGAGCATCATCAGTTGATTGATTTCTTCGCAGACTTACTGTATTTTAATTTTACCTGGATTACAACTCACGTAAATTCACATTTCAACTTCGACAATCCACGTCTCGAGCCTCCTACGTTTTTTGTATCAAGTGGAAACATATGAGTAGTTCTAAAACAAATGTTCATTGTTTATTCAGACTTTTAAAGCAAAAATCTGATGTGTTACACTCACATGACTTTCTCCGCACTTGTACAAACTATTTTTACAAACTCTTATTCTCCACCTATTTCATATTAATCGAGATAAACATTTGCAGAAACGATCTTTTGACATGCAAAGAGAATTACATTTTACACATAGCGAGCAGTTCTAAAAATATTTGACTAAGGCCTACTATGTTCCCCTTGTTTTGTATTTGCAAGGGGAATATAGAAATACAATAATACAATAGCCTTTAAGCATAGACATATCTCTTAATAGCTGGTTGCTAGGTGCAGTACCATTCTCCTTTCCACAGATTAATACTATTTCTCGTAAATGGTTCACTCAAAAAAGTATATGACATAAATAGTGTATTTTAACGCGATCTACATTTTTTGTGTAGTAAACTTTTGTCTATCTCTTATGGTTTACCAGTTATGCAAAAGTCGTTCACAATGAAGAATACTTTTGGAGACATTCCCAGAAAATTCGAGATATACATTTTAATTGTCATGAAAATATCTTAAACATATGATATTTTAATCCAAATCATTAGAGCCATTTTTGAGAAAATTAAAATTTTCTTAAAATGTTCCATGAAAAGGGTAATCTGGGGTGGGGGGATTTTCTTGAAAACCTTGGTGTGGCATCTCTGGAAGATACTAAACCTAAATACCAAGTTTGGTGCTTATCCGACTGTTCGTTTCTGAGTTATGCTGTTCACAGACACACACACACACGAACATGTTTCCAAAAATGCTTTTTTTATATTCAGGGGCTCTCAAAACATATATTTCCGGTGAAATCTCGGTATCGAATTTTTGGGTGGAATACAATACTTCCCCTACTTACTATACGTAGTAGAGAAAGTAAAAATACCTCTTAAATCTACGTGTAACTTCCAACAGTGAAAATATTTCCAAAGCTTCTGTAATTTTCACGTATATTTTTGCAAAGAAGCTGCTTTGTAAACAATACATTTACTAAGTTTGTCTCAGATTCAAAAATAAAACGTGAATAGCTGCATAATTATAGCGGCTTTTCGCTCATACCCTAAATGGGAGATAATGAGCAATAAGATTTGTAAAAAGGTTGTTTTTCAACCTATGACGTTCCTAACTCACTCAAATTCTACAGAAATCTCTTTACCTTCCTCCATACGTACCGAGCGAGATTACTCCGCGGTAACGTGTGAGGCTAGCATTCAAGAGGTCCCGTGTTTGATTCCCGTCGGGCCGGCCACTGTTACGAGTCTTCCCCAGTTCGGTAGGTGAATGCTGGAGTGATTCCGCTTCTACTAAGAATTTCCTGTGATTTTTTTCACCTCGTCCGTTTCAGGGTTGTAAAATTAATAAATAAATATTTTGTTTAATGACACTGTCAACTGCCATGGTCATATTAACACCGCCGGTGTGCCGCAATTTCGTCCGGCGGGGGTACTTTTACATGCTACTAAATCTATTAACATGGGGATGTCGCTTTTAAGCAAACTTAACAGCCATCGGTCTGGGCCGGGATCGGAAGGCTACCGTCTAAACAACTGAGCCACCCAGACTACTTCAGAGTTGTAGGATCAGGCATCAGCGGTTGATGTGCTGCGGCAGGATGGTAGAGTGCTTTGGAAAGATTTCTCCCTGGCGCTTAGCGGGACTGCTGAGGCCTCCGTCCCGCCTGGCAGTGTCTGGTTTACACCCGGGACCCCCAGGTAGCTAGGCAGGGCTAGCCGGCGTGAGGTTGATGTGTTGGTGGAATAGTCAGGGACCCCGTACTTGCTCGTGCATATCGTCGTCCGAATCTGGCCACCTTTCGGGTCTCCTCTTCATCCTTTTGATATCGTAATTATTGTCGGGAATATAAATCACTAAATAAAGAAATAACAGTAAGATAAATTAATAATTGCAATAAATAATTTCCAAGTATTAAATTCATGTATAATGTAATAAACTTGGGTTGAAATGTTTGTCCAGAAAGAAGAAGGTAATTAGAAAATCAGATTAGAAAAGACATTAGCGACAGCAGAGGTAGCGAACCCATTAGCTTAAAGATTCTGGGAATTCAGTTAGGTCATAAGTTCAGTATGTTTGCCGTCACATAGGCCAGAATTCCGAAAAAGGGAAGTGAAAGGTATCTCCGAAATTTTACCCAAGCCCCTGGGTAACAAAGTTAAGGGGCATAGTTGGGATTTTTAAGTATTGGCTGCGCGTGAAAAATAACTTTGGGCGGGAGTAATGAAATATGCGGAACTAAAAGTAATAAAGACGTGAAACTTTAAATTAGAGAGTTACTCTGACTCTGGTACCGGATACAGTCGTTCGTGCACACAGTTGTGCATACATTCTCATTCTGGTATCGTCACCGTACTGCTCGTGTGATATTTTAAGCGCCTATTGACGCCTTGTGTGATTAACATTTCGCGGATATTGCGAGAGGTCTCACCGATAAGCATTTTAGTGAATCACGGCAAGTTACACTACTACTCTCTTTTATTGCGGAAACAATTACTTTCAACGTAACTTTGATACTACAGAAGTTAGCAGGTATAAATAATTCAGTTGTTAAAATTTCGAGTCATACGATTCATAATCAATTAATTCGTATCATTCTTTATTTCTTTAACGGTCGCAACTCGCTTCAAAAGCTCAAGTATTAGATCACATTAAATTAGATTAATTTAAACTGGTGTTGTCTGTTCAAAATACATCCATGCATACCCTGAGAGAAAGATCTCATATCTTACCACTGCAGCAGCTGGCGTACGAGACAACAGATCGAGCTACGAGATCACGGCAGCAGAATCAACAACGAAGCAGATAGGATTCAAAAGTCACAACCATCGTTCCCATATCACTTTCCTTCCAGGGGTCACCTTGGAAGCACAAAGGGTCCAATATTGCCTAAGGGTACTCCATTTACTGAAGGCCCTTCCAACTGACACCCCTAATACAAACTTCTCGTTACGAATAATTATAGCTTCTGCTTTTTATTTTCTCTGCCACGCGCATATAGGTAGGGAAGGTATTGCATTCCTATCAAAAATTCGATATCAATATTTCACCGGAAATGCATATTATGAGGCCCCCTCAATTAAAAAATTAGTTTTAGAAAAATGTCCGCGTTTGTGTGTGTCTATGAACAGTATAACTCAAAAGCGAACAGTCATATAAATACCAAGCTTTCAGTACCTTCCAAAGATGAGACAAGAGGATATTCAAGAAAATTTAATGACTGTAACAATTTGTAATAAAATATCATATATTAAAGCATATACATTTCGAATAAAATGTATTAACTTGAATTTTCTGGGAATAACGTTGAAGTCCTCTTCATTCGGAAGGAATTTTATATAATCCTCTATAACTGATAAACTTAAGCGTTAAAGTAATACACAAAAAAAATGTAGATCTCTTTAAAACACACAATTAATTTTAAATAACTTTTTAGCATCTGCCATTTCCAGTATATGTTATTAATGGTTCGAATTGTTCAATACTTTGCCATTAATTTGAAGTCTTATCGACATTCAATTATTTCTCACGATTGCATGGAAGCTGTAAGGCCAGGATATAGCGTCCAGTTCTCAAACATTTGACTATCTTTGTTCTCTTTGTATCTATAACGAAATGTGTAATGCAGCTATTTCTACAAAGTTTAGCGCGATTAAAATGAAGTAGATAGAAAACAACATGTGATGTGTTACACTCACATGACTTTTTCTACTCTTGTACAAACTATTTTTACAAACGCTTATTCTCCATATGCTTCATGTTAATCGAGATATCTAGATGTTAATCTTATTGCTAATTTTCTTGTAGATGCAAGGGGAATTTGTAGGCTTTAAGCGATAGTCAAATATTTTAAGCGCTGGTTGCTATCTGGAGTATTCCATTCTCTTTGCATTTACCAGAACAAAAAAAAAATGAATAACGAATTCCCATTTGAGAAAGAGTATAAATATTGGAAAATTTAAGGGAATAACAAGCAATATCTCGGAAATGGTTCACTCAACAAAAAAAATGCATATGACAAATTGTGTGTTTTAACGCGATCTACATTTTTTGTGAAATAAAATGTCTATCTCTTATGGTTTACCAGTAATGCAAAAGTCGTTCACAATGAAGAATACTTTTGGAGAAAATTCAAGATATACATTTTATTTGTCATGAAAGTATCTTAAATATATGATATTTTAATCAAAATGTTAGAGCAATTTTGGAGAAAATTAAAATTTTCGAAAATATTTCCATATAAAGGGTAGTCTGGGGTGGGGGGATTTTCTTGAAAACCTTCGTGTCGCATCTCTGGAAGATGCTGAACCTAAATGCCAAGCTTGGTGTTTATCCGACTGTTCGTTTCTGAGTCATGCTGTTCACAGACACACACAGACATGTTTTCAAAAATGCTTTTTTTTTGGATTCAGGGGGTCTCAAAACATATATTTCCGGTGAAATCTCGGTATCGAATTTTTGGGTGGAATACAATACTTCCCCTACTTACTATACGTAGTAGAGAAAGTAAAAAGCTTTCGAAAGAATAGTTAAACGATAGAGGGTAGAAAAAGTAATTCTGAATGTAACACATTAAATGTCTCTTTTAACTTCTATGGTCATCTTTTGATTTGAACAACCTGTAGGTTCTTTAATGTTAGTTTTTAATCATGTTAATATGAGTACATTGGTACATTCACAGATACTTTAATGCCTCCTCCAGATTCTGTGGAGGCTAGGAAAGAATTCTAATTCAAGAGATTTCTGGGTAAAGAAGCCAGAACGTAAACCACTCGACAGTGTGATCTTAACACACGACTCTATAAACGAAAACAAAAGCCAATCCATAATGCTAGCAATAAATTAAATGAAATGCTCGATGTTAATTGCAGATGAAGGATGCTTGCATGTGCTGAATACTGGCCACAGATTATAGCACACGTCACTGATATATGGGAAAGTTAGGGAGGGCCTTCTCCCTCAGAAGTTGTGAAGGACTTGTCTCCCAGAATGTCATTTCCATACTTGACGAGCAGAAGAGATGTGGCAGTGTTTGTATTTGGTGAGCTGTGAAGGGAAGGGGTCTTCGTGTTTTCAGCGAAGATGGTGCCACACTACATTTCACGCGACTTTTGTACCCCTCGGCTTAGTTCCCCGTTCACGCGTTAAGCTGCTTGAACGTGCCACCAGCTTTCTTTAATACACAGAACTAAACGAGTAAACATCACTTTACCTTGGGAGATGGCTCCGTGGTAGCGTATGAGGTTTGCAATCGGGAGGTTCGATTCCCGTCGACTGCCTACGCTTACCTTGGGTTTTTCGTGGTTTTCCCCGATCGGTAGGCGAATTCTGGGTGGTTTCTCGTCTACCACAATTTCCTTTTCATTCCGCTTCCTTCCCATCTTTCAGGTGTGCTTCCAGATTTCTTGGCGTATGGTGGTGCCGGACAGATGGCGCGGATGCTTGCTCAAAGGAAAGAGTACACCCCATGGACACTAGAGGGCTGCTTATCGACGGATCGTTCATCTCCCTTTCTAGGCAGTTCCAATAGTGGGACTGGAACAGTTAGGGGCCTCCGTGCGTTTCCGTGACTTATCTACCTGTGGCATGTAGCCTCCTGTGGTTCCTTCACTCCATTCCATCCTCATCGGGTGGCATGTACAATAGATCTACCTATGTTGATTGCAATGCGCGAGGCATCTTCCTCCGTTGGATACCTATAAACATCATTTTTCAGGTATGTATTCCATCAAAAAAACTCGATTTCGATATATGCACGTTTTGAGACTCCCTTTTAGGAAATGATCCGTGAACAGCATAATTCAAAAACGAAAAGATGATATTTAAATTTAGCAAGGATGAAACACGAAGAATTTTAAGAAATTCCCCAACCCAAACCACCCTTTACATGAAAAACTCTTCGTTATTTCTTATTGTCTCAAAGATGGCTGAATCGATTTTAATTAAAACACCGCATGTTTAAAATATTTACATGGCAAATAAAATTTATGTCTTAAATTTTCCGAAATAACTTGTAAAGACATATTTATATTTTATTGAGGTGGTATCTCATTCGTTTGTTTTTTCTGTGCTCATGAAGAAGGAATTGAACCTGAAAGCCATTACATAGGCACGCGCTTTTTAAACACCTGACTCGCTTTAGCCTACTCTATTTATCTAATACCTACAAGAAATTTATAAACGTGTATTCAAGGTTCATCTCAAGCAACAAGAAGTAGATACAAGATTCTGTAAGAAAGGTTTGTAGAAGAGTGAGTAGAGAAAATCATATGAATGCATGCCTTGGTTTATTTAATTCCTTTTACAACAGAATGGCAGCTTAGTGAGTTATCGCGTTTCTTTCTTTCTTTGCCTATTTTACATTGTGTCTCCTAAAATGTGTTTTGAAATTAATAATAGTGCTCGTTTTCTCATATAAAAACAACTGATTAAATATTGTGGCGGACTGGTATCAACAATATTTGAAACGTTAATAATTATGAAATTACAACTGGCAGCGAGGCTCATAGAAATCTAAGATATGCACTCATTGCACTCCAGTTATTTACTCTATAATGATCATTGTCACAAAACCGTACACGTGTCGCTAGAGGGTGGAGCTTTAACCACAACACTTTCCGTTACAACGTCAGCGGCACGCTTCCAAAGTATGAGCTGTTGGGAAATGACCAACAGGCTGGATCGTTATAAAAATATATCCAAACCGATCTTGCTTTTTTCCAGTCCTTTTTTACTTTCTCTACTGGATATGGTAAGTAGGGGAGGTATTCGATACCGAGATTTCACCGGAAATACATGTTTTGGGGTGCTCTGAATCCAAATAAACCATTTTTGGAAACATGTCCGTGTGTATGTCTGTGTGTCTGTCTGCGAACTGCAAAACTAAAAAACGAAAAGTCGGATAAACACCATATTTGGTATTTGAATTTAGTAAATTCCAAGGATACGACATGAAGATTTTCAAGAAAAACCCCCTACACCAAACTATCCTTTATATGGAACATTCCATGGAAATTTAAATTTTCCCAAAAATGGCTCTAAGGATTTTGATTAAAATGTCATATGTTTAGGATATTTTCATGGCAAAGGAAGTTCAATCTTGAATTTTCTGGGAATGTCCCCAAAACTCGTCTTTATTCAGAATGACTTTTTCATAACTGGTAAACGTAAGAGATTTTACTACAAAATTTACTACATAAACAATGTAGATCTTATTAAAACACACAATTTTTTTGGTAGAGTGAACCATTCCCGAGATATTTCTTGCTATTCATTTGAATTTTCCAAAACTTATACTTTTTCTCAAATGGGAATTTGCTATTCTTTTTACTTTCTCTACTACGTATAGTAATTAGGGGAAGTATTGTATTCCACCCAAAAATTCGATACCGAGATTTCACCGGAAATACATATTTTGAGACCCCCTGAATCCAAAAAAGAGCATTTTTGGAAACATGT
Source organism: Deroplatys truncata (assembly GCA_030765065.1). Taxonomy (NCBI): domain Eukaryota; kingdom Metazoa; phylum Arthropoda; class Insecta; order Mantodea; family Mantidae; genus Deroplatys; species Deroplatys truncata. Next base: position 67,716,514 of record CM060984.1, read on the forward strand.
CCGTGTGTGTGTCTGTGTGTGTGTGTGTGTGTGTGTGTGTGTGTGTGTGTGTGTGTGTGTGTGTGTGTGTGTGGCTGTGTGTGTCTGTGTCTGTCTGTGAACAGCATAACTCAGAAACGAACAGTCGGATAAACACCAAACTTGGTATTTAGGTTCAGTATCTTCCAGAGATACGACACGAAGGTTTTCAAGAAAATCCCTCCTCCCCATATTACCCTTTACATGGAAGATTTTACGAAAATTTTAATTTTCTCAAAAATGGCTCTAACGATTTTGATTAAAATATCATAGGTTTAAGACATTTTCATGACAAATAAAATGTATATCTTGAATTTCCTGGGAATGTCTCCAAAAGTATTCTTCATTGTGAACGACTTTTGCATAACTGGTAAACCATAAGAGATAGACAAAATTTTACTAAACAAAAAATGTAGATCGCTTTTAAATACAAAATTTATGTCATTTACATTTTTGTTGTTGAGTGAACCATTTTCGAGATATTGCTTGTTATTCCCTTAAATTTTTCAATACTTATTTTCTCAAATGGGAATTCGTTATTCATTTTTTTGTCTTGGATATGCAAAGAGTATTAATCTGTGGGAAAGGGAATGGCGCTGCAACTAGCAACCAGCTATTAAGAGATATGTATGTGCTTAAAGTCTACTGTATTTCCAAATTGCCCTTGTAAATATATATTCCCCTTACATCTACAAGAAAATTAGCAATAAGATAGACTCTGCAAATGTTTATCTCGATTAACATGAAGTAGATGGAGAATAAGCGTTTGTATAAATAGTTTGTACATGAGTAGAGAAAGTCATGTGAGTGTAACACATCAGATTTTTTTTATGTCCTGGGCATACAAAGAGAATGGAATGCTGCACATAGCAACCAGCTCTTAAAAGATTTGACTACCCCTTAACGTCTACCATATTCCCCTTGCATCTACAATGTGTCGTAGATTTACGGCACGTAAAAGAACTTCAAGCCTGATAAAGAGGCCTCTGAGCAAAATTACAGGTGTTTCACGCCCAATATAGAATGGGACGCTAAGAACCATAGTAGTTAAAGAGCGTCCATAAATAAAACTCAATTTTTTTTTTTTTTTTTTTTTGCATCTACAAGAAAATTAGCAATAACATTTTTTGTGTAGTGCGTTTTTGTCTATCGCTTCGTTTACCAGTTATACAGAATTCTATAAAATTCCTTCCAAATGAAAAAGAATTCACAGGCTATTCTCAGAAAATTCAAGGTAAACTATTTTTTGTCTTCAAAATATCTTTAATCGTGTATAGTATTTTAACCAAAATCGTTAGAAACATTTTCATGAAAATAAAAAGCTTCGAAAAGTGTTCCATGTAAAGGGTAGTTTGAGTGGGAGAATGTTCTTGAAAATCTTTGTGAACTTTGGTATCTATCCGCATTTTCGTTTTTTAAGTTATACTGTTAATTGGCACACTAAACTTTAACCAAAAATGCTTTCTTTATTTAGGGGACCTCAAAACATGTATTTACAGAAAAATCTTGACATAGAATTTTTGAGTGGAATATAATACTTCCTCTACATACTTTGAGTATGCAGTAGAGGGAGTAATTATACAAGGTGACAATTCTAATGCATTAGAAATGGAACCTAGATAGTGTTTAAAATTTGCCCCCATAATCTTCATACGAAAAATGTATTATCTGGCAGGAGAGTCCACATCATTCCATAGAATTTTAAAAATCGTTTACTTGTCATGCGCTACCAATAAGGGGATACGGTTTTGTAGCGCATAGAACTACAAGAAAATTTTCAATTTTCTGTCAAGTACTTGTACAACTAGCATTTGTTTAAAACTTTAAAGTACTTAATACAATGTTAACATAAATACGCTGATTGGGTGACTGAATAATCTAATAAATAAATAGGCCAATTACAAGGTTTTCCTATATTGCCTTTTATTGCCTATTTTAGCTACAGATGAATTTATGCCCGCCGTTTTTAATGATTTATAATACCTAAACTCCCGGTCACTGACGCTGACCAATCTGTGTTATATAAGGTGTAAAAATCTGATGTGGTGCATTCACATGTCTTTCTCTACCCTCTATCGTTTATTAGTGGACATACAAATTATTCTTACGCAAGCTTATTTTTGTATCTACTACATTTTAATCCAAATAAACTTTGCAGAAACAGCTGCATTACACATTTCGTTATAGATACAAAGAGAACAGCGATAGTCAAATGTTTAACAACTGGAGGCTATAAGGTTGCCTTAAAATTCCATACTGTTTCCATGCAATTGCGAGAAACAACTGAATGTTGAAAGGACTTTAAGAGAATGATCAAGAAATGAACAATTCGAACCTTTAATAACGGATATCTCAGAAACGGCTTATTCTACCTAAAAAAACATTTTAAATACATTGTGTGTTTTAAAGAGATCTACATTTTTGGTGTCGTACGTTTTCGTCTGTCGCTTAACGTTTACCGGTTATACAATATATTAGAGCATTTATTCCAAATGAAGTGGACTTCAAAGGCTATTCCCAGAGCATTCAAAATATACATTGCATTTGTCATGTAAATATCTTTAATATAATGTATTTTAATAAAAATCTTAGAGCCATTTTTTAGAAACACAAAATTGTAGAAAAGTCTTCCATGTAAAGGATAGTCTGGGGTGAGGAGATTTTCTTAAAAATCTTGGTGTAGCATATTTGGAAAGTACTGAACTCAAATACCAAGTTTGGTGTTGATCCGACGTTTCGATTTTTAGTTATGCTGTTCACAGACACACGCATACACGGACCTTTCTCTAAAAATGCTTTGTTTCTATTCAGCAGTCCTCGAAACATGCATTTGCGGCGAAATCTCGGTATCGAATTTTGGGGTGGAAAGCAATGCTTCCCCTGCTTATCATACGTAGTAGAAAAAATAAAAAATCTGATGTGTTACACTCACACGACTTTCTCTACTCTTGTACAAACTATTTTTACAAACGCTTATTCTCCATATGCTTCATGTTAATCGAGATGTTAATCTTATTGCTAATTTTCTTGTAGATGTAAGAGGAATATGGTAGGTTTTAAGCGATAGTCAAATATTTTAAGCGCTGGTTGCTATGTGGCGCAACACATTCTCTTTGTATGTCCAGGACATAAAAACGTGAATCACGAATTCCCATTTAAGAAAAAGTATAAGTATTGGAAAATTTAAGGGAATGGTTCACTTAACAAAAAACATGCATGACATAAATTGTGTATTTTAACGCGCTCTACATTTTTTGTGCAGTAAAATTTTGTCTATCTCTTATGGTTTACCAGTTATGCAAAAGTCGTTCAAATGAAGAATACTTTTGGAGACATTCCCAGAAAATTCAAGATATACATTTTAATTGTCATTAAAGTATCTTAAATATGTGTTATTTTAATCAAAATCTTTAGAGACATTTTTTATAAAATTAAAATTTTCGAAAAATGTTCCATGTAAAGGGTAATCTGGCGTGGGAGGATTTTCTTGAAAACCTTCGTGTCGTATCTCTGGAAGATACTGAACCTAAATAACAAGTTTGGTGTTTATCTGACTGTTCGTTTCTGAGTTATGCTGTTCACACACACACAGACATACACACGGACATTTTTCCAAAAAATACTTTTTTTGGATTCAGGGGGCCTCAAAACATATATTTCCGGTGAAATCGCGGTATCGAATTTTTGGGTGGAATACAATACTTCCCCTACTTACTATACTTCCCCTACTTACTATACGTAGTAGAAAAAGTAAGTAAGAAAGTAGTTGTTGTTTATATAATCTGCTACATTTTATTCATGAAATAGTTTTAATAAACGTCATTCCAGGTTTCGAGATTCATCAGGTGAATTCGCGAGTGTTTTGCATATATCGATAAACTCGTAACCTCCCGTGGGGTTACCTATGACAAAACTGAGTGTTGCGAAGTATCAGTATGTATTTAAACTTTTTAAATAGTTTATAGAATTAAGAATATGATTCAAAACTTTTCAGATGAAGTTATTGTTTGTGAGTGTAATCAGAATCAAAAGAAAACGGGTAGTTCTCCATTTATAACAAACAATTACCCTGCATTAAATAGAACTAGGATGCGTTACATTCTCATTCTTTTCTCTGCCCACTAACGCTCCTACAAAAATTCTTGCAAACCCTTATTTTGGTATCTATGTATGTTAATTGAGGTAAACGTTTGAAAGAGTTTCAACGCACATTTAGTTGTAAGTACAAGGAGGTTATAGGAAACCAAATCGATAGGCAGATGTTTAAAAGCGGGTTGGTATATGCTAGTCTTAAATTTTATAGTCTTTCCACGACACCGCGAGATACAACTGAAAAACGACAGCACTCTAAAAGAAATGAAAAAGTCAAACCATAATGGAGACCTTGAAAATGGCTCTTGTCCCTTAAATATATTGTTTTAAAGATTTCTACTTTTTTGTGCAGTACGTTTTGTAGGCCTCTTAAGGTTTACCAGTTATACTAAATTATAGAAAATTTCTTCCAAATGAGGAGGATTTCATACACTATTTTCCGAAATTTCAAGATATGGCACCCGTTAGGCACTCAACGTAACACAAACGTTACACTTGAGTCACTTTGGCACACACTCGGAACACAACACAACTGATCCTTCGGATCAAATCACAAGTGAACTGCTGAACTGCACGACTCACAATTGACTGGTGTGTTACAGCTCACAATTAAACTGCACTATCCACTTTTCACTTCGTCACCTGTATCAGCACTGAACTCGACACTCGATTCAATTCAATTGTGGCAGACATCAGTCCCTTATATAGGCCCGCGTTCTAGAACAAGAACCTACTAGAACAAGCCGAAACGAATGTTCCGGAACAAGTAAGCGGTATATAAAGGGGCTTTTTGTTTCACACTCCTATTGTTTTATGGTTTCCGCACTCGGTATTGTTCCGACGGCCGGCCGTCCCCAACCATGTCCCGGCCAGTAGGCGGCCCGCATGTAACGCCGCGTGCGCACGGTCACATTATATGCCATGTAAATATCTTAAATATACCTACAGTAGAACCGAACGAGATGATTCCGCCGTAACGTGTAAGGCTCGCACTCGGGAGGTCCGGGGTTCAATTCACGTCGATCACCTATGCGGACCTTGGGTTTTTCATGGTTTCCCTGGTCGGTAGGCGAATGTTGGGGTTTTTCCTCATCTACCACGACTTCCTTCCCATCATTTCCCTTTCTTTCCTTTTCCTTCTCATATTTCAAATGTGTTTCTAGGTTGTGTGTGACGTTGCCGGACAGATGGCACGAAGCTTGCTCAAAGGTAAGAGTACTCCCCGTTGGCACTAGAGGGCTGCTTAGCCGACAGGTCATTCATCGCTTAGTCAGCTCCGGGGTCTTCAAGCTGGAACTGTTAGGGGTTTTCGCGCGTCTCTGTGACCTGTCTGCCTTCGCCTATAGCCTCTTGCGGTTCCTTCACTTCATCCCTTCCTCCTGGATAGATCTCTGTAGATCTCTATAGGTCGCGAGGTGTCTCCGTTGTGCAACCTATACCTACAGTATTTGCTAGCACAGGTAGAACTTTAATTATGATTTAATTAATTTCATTTAGTTCTTCCCGTTCTTTATTAAATTCTTCTACAATGATCTAGAAGATTTGTAAATCCCTCTTTTACCCTTTATAACTGTTATTTTGTACAGTCCTGGCTATTCCAAATAAAGGACGAAATCCCCTGACATTCACAAAAAATAATGTAAAAATAAAATGTAAAAAAATCCCCCACCCCAATTACCCTTCATCTAGGACATTTTTTGAAATTTTCTATTTTATAAAAAATGTCTAACGATTTTGATTAATGTACCATATTCGGAGGGTTGTTCACGATCTATAGTAACAATATCAGACGAGCACAATAGCTCCGAGCTGAAACATGTGGAACCGAATGAAAGTTCAGCAGTATGAGTGTATCACTGTGTTTGCTCAGTTGTGTGCTCCTGTTCTTGCAGCGTCAAATGCCGTCAAAAATAGAACCATTCTGACAAGGATACATCATTGCCCTTTCCAATGCAAAATAATTGTATTCTAAGATTATTAAACAGTGCAAGAGGCGTGGTTTTACCATACCTAAGAAAGTGCGCAGTCAACAAAAAGAGTAAGGCCACATCAGAACTTATTCCAAGGGACAAGAAATAGGGAAATCCACGACCGGCCAGCAGTCGCAGCCCGGAGGTAATTTGGAAGGTGAAGGCCCATGTCTCTGTACAAAATCCTGCAACACAGAGGGCCACTGCACTGTAATTAGGGATCTCTATTACTACTGTGAACACCATAATCAATTAGTGTTTTAATGTAGAAAAGTGCCGTATATAAGTTGTTGCCTAAACACATTGCAGGACGTGCCACTAACAGCAGAAAGCTGTATGAACGATACCTAGCTGGTGAAAAGTGATGTTTGCTGTCTTTTTTGGGTGAGGCATATGTTTATCTAAGTGGCTGCAACAAACCCTGGGCTATTTATTACCGGCCAAGGGAAGAAAAAAAATGGAAAGCTGGTTTAAGTAAACTAACGAAACTTTCCACAATGATTTCATGGTAATAGCAAGGTACAGTTACAATGGCAAATTAACCATTCGTCGTGTACAAAAAATTATGTGTTACACTTACATGACTTTCTCTACTCTTGTACAAACTATTTTTACAACCTCTTATTCTCCATCTATTTCATATATATGCATCACTGATGGAGTTTTGTGCATTTGGGTTACTGAAAAGAGCCCTTGGCAGCAGATGGTTGCGAAATTTGGATGGACTCTGGAAAGGTGCCAGGAGGAATAGAATAAACTGTTCCTCCCTGTGTTTCGTAGCTCTTTGCTCCATTGGAAGCTGTGCTGCAGATTGATAGCTCAAGCTAAAGACTGCCAGACATTACTGCTGGTGGAGGCGTGGTTTTTCATAAGGTTAGGGGGTCTTAAGTTTGTTACCATATATTGCGAACAACCCTCTGTATTAAAGATATTTACATGGCAAATACAATAAAATCTAAAATTTTCTGGGAATAGCCTGTAAAGTCCACTTCATTCCGAGGGAATTTTGTATAATCTTGTATAAGTGTTAAACGATAAGCGATAAACGAAAACCTACCACACATAAAAATGTATATCTCTTTAAAACACATAACTTATTTCAAATAATTTTTGTGACATCAGTCATTTACGAGATATCCGCTATTAATGGTTCGAATCATTCAATACTTAGCATTCTTTTCAAGTCCTGTCGAATTTCAACTGTTTCTCGTGATTGTCATGGAAAGAGTATGGAATTGTTTATAGCGTCCAGTTCTAAAACATTTGACTATCGCTATTCCCTATATACTATAAGGGTCATTCAAATGAAATCCGGTCACTTGCGTAAAGTAATGGTAACGATTTTATTAACTCAAAAATAATCTCCAAACTGTTGGCACATTTATCCCATTGCGACACTAGCCGGTCGATTCCATCTTTGAAGAAACTAGTAGGCTGCTGTCGGATCCAGGCCTGGATCCATTCACACACTTCGTCGTCCGTTGTGAACCGATGTCCGCGAATAGCTTGTTTTAAAGGTCCATAAACATGAAAGTCACACGGTGAAAGGTCTGGACTGTACGGTGGATGTTCCAGCGTTTCCCATCGAAACTGCTACAATGTCGTCTTCATCGCATTGGCAGTGTGTGGGCGGGCATTATCATGCAGGAGAATAACGCCTTTGGACAACATGCCTGGGCGTTTCGACTTGATGACTCGTCTAAGGTTCTGTAAAGTGGCTTGATAACGCTGGGCATTGATGGTGGTTCCTCGTTCCAGGAACTCGACAAGCAGTGGGCCCTTGTGGTCAAGAAAGGACATATGACCTTGCCAGATCTGGTGTGCACGTCCTTTGATTTCTTTGGAGGTGGTGAAGTCGCATGTTTCCACTGCTTGCTCTGAATCACTCCTCGTTGTTCCTGCTTACTCGCCTTCATGTTCAGTAGTGGACGATAACTTGTGTGACCACCATTTCTTCGGCGTGAAACCACATTGTCGCTATGCAACGTCAAACGTTGTACATGATGTAGTCGCTCTACCAATAGATGGTGCCACCATACACGCAGTTACGTGATGTCACTTTACGTGTAACGCAAAGTTAGACGCACTGACCAGGTTTCATTTGAATGCCCCTCATATAATGAAATGTGTAATGTAGGTTTATCTCGGTTAAAATGAAGTAAATAGAAAAATAAACTTTCGTAAGAATAATTTGTATGCCTACTACCACTAATAAGCGATAGAGGGTAGAGAGTTTCGTATGAATGCATCACGTCAGATTTGTGGGGCCTCAAATCATGCATTACCTGTTAAATCTCGACATTGAATTTTTTGGTGGAACACAATACTTCCTCTACTTGCTGTATTTACATACGTAGCAGAGATGTATAAACGCGTGTGAGATGCATCACCGGGAAAGACACTTGTAAACGCTGTCAAAGTTCATCTGATTTGCCGAGGAAAGTGCGAAGTGAGATAAAACATGTTGCCCAAAATTTTTGAGTCAATATACTTCCTGCTGGGGGCTGAAGTAAACCTGAAATGTTAGCTTATATTCAGAATAAGCAAATGAGAGCTATGCGTGAAACATTCACTAAATGCGTTTTCGCGCCCTGGTCTTTGACGTTACGCGTGGAATAGCAAAGCCGAGAAACTCGCTTAATGTGCTTCAATGTTTGCTTTCTCAATAATGTTACATGCTTTAGCGTGTATTGAGCGACGTGAACTAACATTAAGGTTAAAGTTGTCAGAATATATTTCAGCTTTTTGGTAATTCTACAAGAAATAAACACACTCATAAAATCACGTCGTCAAAACTTATACTCTGGATTAGTCTCTGCAAATTATCAAAGAAAGAAGAGAAAGGAAGAACCAAGTTTTCTATAATATGTTGAGATTGGGCAAGGTAAGCATCTGACTTGGGAAAATTTAAGGGATTTTAAAGCAAGATTTGTTTTGCATTAAAATAAGTGCACTTTCGTGTATAAAAAGTGGCCCATTCACCAAGATCGCCATAGTGTTTTTCTCTCTGTAAGGTTTCCATCTTCAGGTAACCAATTTTTGACTCTACCCAGCCAGTAATAGTTTTCTCTGTGACTGGCCTGAAAAACAATTCATAATACGGGTGAACGATATTTATATCTATGTGGAATAAAGGGGTGGTTTGGATAGCTATGGAAGAGTTTCGCTACGATTGGCACACAAGGAAGGGCTAAGCCAATTACATCTACAGCCTTCTAGAAAATGAGGCAGTATTTTTAACACTAAAATGATTTCAGTCTAATTATATAATATGTAAATTCAATAACAACCGCCTTAAAGCAATATGCGTATGTAACAATATATAAAAGTGTATATTACAGTCATTGTATATGTTTATATTATTGTATACATGTGTAATAATGTTATGTGAATGTATTACGTAATTTAATAATGTAGGAACTGTGAGAATAATAGGTTAAAAGTTGCTAACAATGAGGTAACAATGAGGTAACCTTGAGGTAATAATGAGTAAGAAAGTGTAATAATGCTACTAGTCATTCTTGGAGCAACAATAATGTAAAATAGCCAATCAACAAACAAGAAAAAAGCTTAAGTTAAATGTAAGTATTCTATTGGTTTAGGAATAGCCAATCAGAGACTTGAAATACAGAAATTTACAAATGTGGCGGTAGAAATCAAGTCAGTTGCTTATAGACAGTACTCATAACTGGACGTGTTGGTTGTAGACAGTGTTTCTGACGTGAGATGCGTCCTCGAGAAATTTAATACGTATTCGTGTGAGACGAAAATAGTTTACGTGTTAAAAAGTGCAAGTAATTAATTTAAAAAATCTCACAACTCTCTATATATCAGTGAAGTGTTATTTAAATTGTGTCAAGGATTAATAAATGTAGTGAAGTAAAACTTATAATCTGTGTAAGCCTACACTCTTCAGTCGCACCACAACCCTGCAAAGAGAAACATGTCTCCAACAATAATACTGATGCAGCCGAGGCAAACATAAATATATAATATTTAAAGAAACAGTCAAATTACAAAGTTAATATTTTTAAACATTTTTGGGGCAAAGGCCACCGGAAAGTACATTTGGGGCGAAGACTACCGGAAACTTTTTACCATACGTGCGGTTGCAGCTACTTCATGTTCGGCTCTCCAACAGTTGAACTATAATACAACTCCTTCAATACAACCTACTTCAAATTGATGCCTAAAGCGTGGTGCAAATAACGTAAAGATACTATATACTTCAAAAAAGAGGTGAAGAATTATTGTAAGCGTCTGGTTAAACTGGAAACGACAGCTACGACATTTGCATACATGAGTGCTTTCATCAGCGACATGGAGACGAAGGTTAGGTTGCTGCCGCTACTAAACGGCAATAACAAAGCCGGCATTAAGAAAACGGTACTGCAGTATGAAAATATAAACCTTTAGTTGTAATGTACTCTTCAGCAATTCTGTCATACTTTGGGGGAGGTAAAGTACCTGCCAATACAATGGCTAGAATTATGATCAAAAAACAGAGGTGGTTCACTGTTAAGAGGTGGGGGTAAATATTGTCAGTAACAACATAAATAGCCACATTTTATGCAGTCCAGAATACATTTTACGAAAAAAAAAAAAACGGGTATTCTTCACTTTCTCTGACACCTATTAAGTGCACTTCACCAAAAAATTCAGTATCGAGTTTTCACCGAAATACAAGTTTTGAGGTCCACTAGATCCAAAACAGGAATGTTTAGATAAAGTCTGTGTGTATACATGTGTGCGCGCGCGTATGTGTGTGTGTGCCCGTATGTGTCTGTGAACAGCATAATCCATGGATGAATACCAAACTTGGTATTTAAATTCTCAGTCTTGCAAGGACGTCACATGAAAGATTTTCAAAAAGTCCCCCATAAACTACCGTTTACTTGGAAAAAATGTTATTTTTTATATTCTCTTAATACCAAAAATACTCCAGATATTTGCATTACAAAATGTTCACAATAACTACTGTTATTTTTAGTTAGCTTCTAGAAACTATTCTAATAAAAACCCTTTTCTTTTTTGTCATCCTTTAGGGATAACATGCTAGCCTCTACTTCCCGAGGTCGTGGGTTCAAACCCGGCGAGGGTGATCTATTTTCCCGGGCGTAAAATACCTTAGCATGGCTTCCTTCGGAAGGGAAGTAAAGCCGGTGGTCCTGTGTCGTAGATTTACGGCACGTAAAAGAACCTCAAGCCTGATAAAGAGAGGCCTCTGAGCAAAATTTCTGGTCTTTCACGTCCAATATAGAATGTGACGCTAAGAACTATAGTACAGAGAGAGCCAAAAGACTACGTACTGATTGCGCGGTGTTTTTCCTGTCCGTGTTCTCGGCGCTCGTTACCTCTGCGGCTACCATAGAAAGGCGCGGATGAAACCATACAACATTTTTAAAACTACTTTTAAAAGCTTTACTTACCAACTTTATGAAAGGAGATGCTGAAACTGGTCACCGTCGTTGTCCATACATTTTTGGCATCTCTTTAGGAAAATGCCCATTACTCGCCGTAGTTCACGTTGAGAAATCCTGGCGAATTATTTGTTTTAACTACTCCCTGTAGTTAAAGAGCGTACATAAATAAAATTCAGTTTAATTTAAAAATTTTTCAGTCTAGTTCTAATCGAGATAAACGTTTCCATCATTAGTTTTATTACAAATTTCGTTGCAGGTACAAGGTGGATAAAGGAAACCGAAACGATTGTCAAATGTTTAAAAGCTGGAATATTCTCGCCTTGAAATTCCATATACTCTTTCCACGAACGCAAAATATGAAAAAAACATTCAACAGTTCAAACAAACCATAATGGATATTTCCGAAATGGCTGATTGCACAAAATAGTTCTTTGAAATAAAGTGTATATGGTTCAAATCCCGGCTATGGCATTGAATTTTTCAGTCGCTTGATTCTACGTTTCCAACCCTGTCCAACACACGGCTTGTGTGGAATAACAATTAATTCCAAAGTGTATATGCTTTTAAAAGATGTAAGTTTTTTATGTAGTAGGGTTTAGTCTATTTCTTATGGTTTACCAGTTAAACAAAATTATAAGAAATGCCTTCCAAAGGAAGAAAAGGTCACAGGTTATTCTCAGATAATGCAACATATACATTTTATTTGAAATATAAGTATCGCAAATATATGGTATTTTAATCAAAACTTTTAGTCGTTTATAAGAAAATAAAAAATCACGAAAAAGTTTCCATGTAAAGGGTAGTTTGATGTGGGGATGAGTTCCCTGAAAATCTTCGTATCTCATCCTTGGAGGCTGCTGAACTTCGGTGCCAAATTTCGTTTTTACTTTCTCTACTACGTATAGTAAGGAGGGGAAGTATTGTATTCCACCCAAAAATTCTATACCGAGATTTCCGCAAATACATGTTTTGAGACCCCCTGAATCGAAAGAGAGCGTGTTCGTGTGTGTGTGCCTGTGAACGCCATAACTCAAAAACGGAAAGTCGGATAAGTACCAAACTTGGTTTTTAGGTTCAACGTCTTCCAAAGATGTGTCATGATGTAGTTGTAGTTTGTAGTTTGAAAAAGGGGTGGGTTTTATGCCCAAGCACTGCGACCTTAAAGATCTATTGCGCATCCCCCCTTTCATCAGTAAGTAGTCTGTTGCTCGTTATGAACTTAACTAGACTGCTAACTGAGGCTTTCGATAGTTCATCTATCTTTGGAAAGTGATTGCCAAAAGTATTTGCTCTTTGATTCGCTAGAGCAGGGCAATCACATAGTAGATGAGTAACAGTCTCATCTCCTTCTAGGCATCTACTACAGATAGGGTTGTTAAACAATCCCATTCTGTATAGATTAAACTTTAGGTCACAGTGTCCTGTAATGAATCCTGTTGCCCATGCAATCCTTCTTCTACTAAGACCGCGCAAGTATTTTGCCCGGCTGTTATCCAGGTCTGTAATAAACAACTTGGAATGTCTGCAACCCTCAATGGAGTTCCAGTAGTTCTTGTGTTCTGCTTGAGCCCAGCAAAGATAGCCTGTTTCACTGGTCTGTAGGATAACCCCAGTACAGGCTCCGGACCCAAAAATGGAATTTCGCTGCCAATCTTGGTTGCGTCATCTGCTTTCTCATTGCCTGGTATACCTGTATGTCCTGGCACCCACATAAGTTGAACCTTATTGTGTTCAGCCAGTGTCATTAAGGATTCCCGGCATTCTGAGACGAACTTTGATTTTATTGATGGTGATTCAAGTGCTTTAAGAGCAGCTTGACTGTCTGAGAGGATAAGAACACTTTTATTCTTATTTCTCTTTTTAATGCTTTCCATGACATTGGCTAGGATTGCCTGGAAAACTGTAGCTAAGGTACCCAGACTATAAGAAATCTTGGTGCCATTACCGTAAAGCCCAGCCCCCGTTCCCGATTTGGTTCTAGAACCATCAGTGTACCAGATTGGGCCTTTGTTATTATGAGGTTTGCGTCATAATGATTTTCAGAGAAATCTCATCTCAAACCACCCTTTACATGGAACATGTTTCAAAAACTTTGTTTTCTAAAAAAAGGGCTCTAACAATTTTGACCAAAATACCATATATTAATGATATTTACATGTATATATTCAATTTTCGGGAAATAGCCTATGAAGTCCTCTTCATTCGGAATGCATTTTGTATAATCTTGTATTAAACGTTAAGCGATTGACGAGAACGTACTGCACAAAAAATGTTAGATCTCCTTAAAAAAAACAATTTATTTCAAATACTTTTTTGTGGAGTGAGCCATTTCTGAGATATCCATTATTAAAGGTTCGAATTGTTCATTTCTTGGTTATTCTCCGAAGTCCTTTCAACATTCAATTATTTCTCGCGATTGGATGGAAACAGTGTGGAATTTTAAGGCCAGCTGTTGACCAATTATACAAAAGTCATTGTGAATGAAGAGGATTTCATAGGCTATTCCCAGAAAATTCAAGATATACATTTTATTAATATCAGAGAAGCAAAATGGTATACCTCTAGTAAAAGTCTACACAGAAGTAGATTCAAACCCGGCGGAGGGCGATGGATTTTTTCGGCTGTAAAAATCCTTATCATGGCTTCCTTCAGAAGGGAAGTAAAGCCAGTGGTCTCGTGTCGTACATTTACCGCACGTAAAAGAACCTCAAAGGCTGATAAAGAGGCCTCTGAGCCAAATTACCGTTCTTTCACGCCCAATATAGAATGGGACGCTAAGGGCCACAGCAGTTAAAGAGCGTCCATAAATAAAACTCAATTTAATTTTAAGGCCAGCACATAGCGTCCAGTTCTTAAACATTTGACTATCGCTGTTCCCTTTGTATCTGTAACGAAATGTGTAATGTAGCTGTTTATGGAAAAGTTTATTTGTATTAAAATGCAGACAGACAGACACATACTCACACAGCCACAGGACACACTTACACTCACGCACACAGACATTCTCATCTCTCCTACACAGACACACACACACACACTCACGCACACAGACACACACTCACAGAGACATGCACTCACACAGACAAGCACTCAGTCACACACAAACACACGCACAGAGACTTTTTTTAAAAATGCTTTTTATTTGTGGAATCTCGAAGTTAGCACATAGTGACCCCCTTTGTGAATACAAAACATCAGATTTCTTCAAGTGGTAAATCATTATTCGTTTTTTCTTGAGGTCATGCTAAGTACATGGAATTTCAAAGCCATCGCATAGTGATCCGCTTTTTAAAATCTGGCTTTCACTTTAGCCTACTGTATCCTCGTTATACCTAACGAAATGTGTAATGAAAGTTTATCTCGATTAACAAGAAGTAGACAGATGAGTAAGCAGAGAAAGTCAAGTGAATGCAACACATTCCATTATTGGAACAGTTCCTAATTAGTAATCATTATGTTACGAGGGGCACTAATTATATTTTAAGCCTTGGCAACCCTGAATGTTGTAGGTGCCATCTGACGTTTCCAATGGAAAGTTGACATTTTTGACCATAATCTACTTCAAACATTTTGTCAATAGAGCGTCATTTATTTTGGTTACACTAACTTGAAAATTGTGTGTAAACAAAAACATGGAATTAACTCGTGAAAATGTTCATGCAATGATTTATTACGACTTTCGACGTGGATTATCAAGACAAGAGTGCATCGATCAACTAACTCCATCCTTTGCCACTGTGAAACGCTGGTATAACGAATTTAATCGTGGCCGCCGTTCGCTCAATGATGAAGTTCGTGAAGGTCGTCCAAAATCAGCTGTTGTGCCAGAAAACATTGATGCCGTGCAAAAACTGATAATGAAAGATCGTCATGCGACATATTGTGAGATTGAGGCAACCCTAGGCATTAGTTCCACCAGCATATATAAAATTTTGCGTGATTATTTAGCCGTGAAAAAGGTTTGCTCTCGTTGATTCCCACATAATTTGACACAATCTCAAAAAGATTCTCGTGTCGATTGGTGTACAAAAATACTCAAGAAATACAATAGCGGTGCCTTAAAAGACGTATATAAGATTGTAACAGTGACGAATCATGGATCTATGCGTATGAGCCGGAACGTAAACAGCAGTCGACTGTGTGGGTGTTTCAAGATGAAGCAAATCCAACAAAAGTTGTTCGCACTCGAAGCTCTTCGAAGCAAATGGTCGCCTGCTTTTTCAGCAAAACTGGCCATGTGGCAACAGTGCCTTTAGAGGAACGTAAAACGGTCAATGCCGAATGGTACATTTGTTTGCCGGAAGTCTTCGGTGAAGTAAGGAAAACCAACAAGAACCGTAGGATCGTTCTTCATCAAGACAATGCGAGCGCGCACACATCTCGTCTAACAATAGAGTATTTGAAGGCTCAAAAAATCGAATTGATGAGTCATCCGCCATACAGTCCTGATTTGGCACCCAATGACTTCTTTTTGTTCCCGAACATCAAGAATAAATTGCGAGGACAACGATTTTCGTTGGCAGAAGCAGCCTACATGCCTTCAAAACCCATATTTTTGAGGTGTCTCAAGAAGACTGGAATAAATGCTTTGACAAATAGTTCAAACGGATGCAAAAGTGTATTTATCATAAAGGAGAATATTTTGAAAAACAATAAAGCAGTTTTCAATCAGAAATTACTTTGTTTTAATTATTAGGTTCAAAATATAAGTAGTGCCCCTCGTATTACTTTCTCCGCCACGTACCTCGGAAGTAGAGAAGGTATTTCTTTCCACCCAAAAATTCATATCGAGATTTCACCGGAAATACATGTTTTGAGGTCCCTGAGTCCAAAAATACATTTTTAGAAAACGTTCGTGTGTGTGAGTGTGTGTGTGTCTATGAACAACATAAGTCAAAAACAAAAATCGAATAGTTACCAAACTTGATATTTGAAGGTACAGGAAAAAAAAGCAGGTAAGTCAATTTCTCCAAGAAACCCACAAAATGAATTTTTAATTATAAAACGCAATGGGTGATTCCTATACAAAATACTTCTTTCAAACAAAGTGAAATATTGAAGTTTCAGATGTAGTGAACCAAATAAAATGGTGCTTAATGTCTCTTATATCAATAATATCACATAAAACAAAAAAGTTCACTCCAACAGCACCTTTTTTCATGAAACAAACCAGGCAAGTCACCTGAAACAGAAAGAGAACCAGGCATGTCAGCTATCCGAGATTTTGTTTGTAATTAAGATTGTATTACCATCATGTAAATACTATTCATTATTATTATTATTATTATTATTATTATTATTATTACAACCGTGGAAACTCTCAGTTATCTCACAGGTTATCAGTTATGTGCCAATCCTTGGAAAAATTTCACTGCTGGTTGACCAAAGAATTTCATGAGACTCATTATATCTTGGTACTTGGCTTTGGAAATATGTAGAAGATCTGCGTACAATACAAAAATATGTTACATATATTGCATATAAGCTATTTTATCAGAAAATTTAAAGGATAGAATAATATTTCTACTAGAATTACCTGAATAGGCCAAAGAAGGTAGCTCAAATTCTCCTGACCTCTGTGTTGAAGCACCTTTGTCAGGCTTTCTTATGATACTGGATACCATCGCTCCGTTATATGTAGCTCTGCAGTTCAGTAGACGTGGGTGGACGGATGAGGCCCCAATTCCCTTCACGGCTGGGTCTTAAACGGACATTTCAGTACATATTTTTTATCTAAAAACGTTTCCAATCATACACCATTTCCTGACATTCATAACAATGAAAGGCGATGGTTTGGTTCTTGAATTTGCAATCATTCTTATAAACTCCTCTGGGGTTTCCATCCTTTGTTTCAAATTCCAAAGACCAACGTTCTTATCACATTCTATGTATGAATAGCCTCGTTTTGGAAATGTGATCCTGATTTTTGTCAAACCGTGGATGATATTATGAACCACGTAATACATGGAGCGAAAAACAGTGAAATTTTTGTTTTGCCCTCCAGCAGAGTCACAAAACACTTGAAGCTCTTCATCCTCATCAAGATAGTTCATAATGAAATGAAAGAGAAACGAGGCTACCTCGTTGGGACCTTTCTGTCCAATACCCTAGTGATAAACATAAAAATCTGACTGGCCTGTAGAGAGAATGTGGGTGTTGAATGAATGCATTGATAGTTGACACTTGTAGTACACGTCGTTGGTACTTATATTCGGTACTGGGACATTTTTAGCAAAATCCAACTAAATTAACAAAAGTAAATGGCGGGATAGGTCGTACTGCTGTCTGTTTGCGGGCAGATGCCTTACCTGGTTCTTTCGTAGGAACAGTTTACTTGCCTGCTTCTTTTCTTGTACGCCAAAACTTAAACGGCAAACAAATCCATGACTAACCAGTTTCTTTCCCTGTTTCATACACCTAAAATATATCTTTTTCCATGGAGTATCCAAAGCCATATCAAACTCTTTAGAAAAAATCTGATGTGCTACACTCACATGACTTACTCTACTCTTGTACAACCTATTTTTACAAACGCTTATTCTCCATATGCTTCATGTTAATCGAGATATCGAGATGTCAATCTTATTGCTAATTTTCTTGTAGATGCAAGGGGAATATGGTAGGTTATAAGCGATAGTCAAATCTTTTAAGAGCTGGTTGCTATGTGGCGCATTCTATTCTCTTTGCATGTCCAGGACATAAAAAAAATGAATAACCAATTTGACAAAAAGTATAAGTATTGAAAAATTTAAGGGAATAACAAGCAATATCTCGAAAATGGTTCACTCAACAAAAAAATATGTATATGACAATAATTGTGTATTTTAACGCGATCTACATTTTTGTGCAGTAAAATTTTGTCTATCTCTTATGCTTTACCAGTTATGCAAAAGTCGTTCAGAATGAAGAACACTTTTGGAGACATTCCCAGAAAATTCGAGATATACATTTCATTTGTCCTGAAAATATCTTAAACATATGATATTTTAATCAAAATCGTTAGAGCCATTTTTGAGAAAATTAAAATTTTCGAAAAATGTTCCATGTAAAGGGTAGTCTGGGGTTGGGGGATTTTCTTGGAAACCTTCGTGTCGCATCTCTGGAAGACACTGAACCTAAATACTAAGTTTGGTGTTTATCCAACTGTTCTTTTCTGAGTTATACTGTTCACAGACAGACAGACAGACACACAGACACACAGACACACACATGGGACATGTTTCCAAAAATGCTTTTTTTGGATTCAGGGGTCTGAAAACATGTATTTCCGGTGAAATCTCGGTATCGAATTTTTGGTTGGAATACAATACTTCCCCTACTTACTATACGTAGTAGAGAAAGTAAAAAAAGTGACTTACCGGGTTTTTTTCCTGGACCCTTCATTTAATTTCAGTATCTTCTAAGGATGCGACACTAAGTTTTTCAAGAAAATCCACCACACAAAACTACCCTTTACATGGAACATTTTTCGAAAATTTTTATTTTCTAAAAAATGGCTTTAATGATATTGATTAAAATAGGTACAATATATTCATTATATTTCTATGACGAATAAACTGCATCTCTTGAGTTTTCTGGTAATATCCTGTGAAGTTCTCTTCATTCGGAAGAAATTTTTGTATAATCTTGTATAACCGGTAAACGTTAAGGATAGACGAAAACGTACTACACAAACAAATGTAGATCTCTTTAAAAAATGCAATTTATTTCAAATAACTTTTTTGTAGCACAGTCATTTCCGAGATATGTTATTAAAGGCTGCTTCACAACCGCCCGAGAACGGTAACCAGAACGGAAACGAGAACGGGAAGCCACGCATCATGCAAGATATTGGTTCACAACAGCCCGGTAACGAAAACGGGAATGCATATCGATCACAAAGTGAAAGTAGATTTTACGCATTGGGATTTCATTTGTTTTTAACTGACCAATGATATTTGTTCATCTACTTCCAATTTAGCCAGACCAACGTCAAAATTCGATAGAATAAACATTATCTAAATGCATATCCATTACATTTCCGATCCCCCTACTTATGCCAAGCTTTCATTCCTTTATTTAATGGCATACATTAAAATTGTTTATTGTCCTTTTCTCATTTCCACGGGTTTTAGCTGTTCTTTGTAGCTTTTGCTATTGTTTTTTAGGCAATAGACAGTTTTGAGTTGCATATAAAGAAACTACAAATGACCCCTTCACCAGAGGAACCAACGCTGATTAGATTTGCGGGTGTCGGGATGAGGTTAGGAAGCACGTTTACTACTAATTCCTTCCAGTTTCGTTTCCAGCTTGCGACTATAGAGAGCACTAGTGCTGTTTCATGTCACGGCCGCTTAGAATAACCTCTAGAGTGCAGAGTCTAATATGCACAATAGGGATCTAATATGCCGTGCCCGGGAACGAGAACGAGAAAGTTAAAAGTTGGGCAACTCTTCTTTACTGTTCCCGGGGCCCGGGAAGGCTTCCCGTCGGTTGTGAACATTCCCATTTGAATACATGTATTTCAACTTTCTCGTTCTCGTTCTGGTTACCGTTCTCGTTGGTTGTGAACCAGCCTTAATGGTTCGAATTGTTCAAGCTGTCATTCATTTCAAGTCCTGTCGATTTTCAGTTTTTTCTCGCGATGTCATGTAAAGAGAGTGTAATTTTAAGTCTAGTGTCCAGTTCTAAAACATTTGGCTATCGCTATTCCCTTTGTATCTGTAATGAAATTGTTTTCGAAAATGTTTGTCTTGAGTAGATAGGAAAATAAACGTTCGTAAGAATAATTTGTATACCCACTAATAAGCGATAGAGGGTAGAGAAAGTCATGTGAATGTAATACATCAGAGTTTTCCTACGTCTACAGCTCCAGAGAAAGGAATGTGTGTCTGTGTGGCACAGTTTGCCGAGTCGGACTGCTTCTCCAGCAAAACGGTAAGCAATAAGATTTAGTGAGTGAACCAGCAGTGCACAACTACCTAACACAGGATTGCCTCGTGCAAGCGAAGTATTTGCCCACGAGGTTTCCATGACATTTTCATGGATATTAAATGAAGTTTTGGCAGGTTCTAGGGGAAAACGGAGAGAAGCAATGGCAAAAGAGGGATGAGGGAGAGATGATGTTTGGAAACACGAGGGAGGTGGGGATGTTAATTTTAACTTTACGCACTCGAATCTACATGGCGGGGAGGGGAGAGTTTGAACAGAGGAACGGATAGGGGGAGGGGGCATGAGCCCATAACCGCAATAATTACGTAGTGTATGAAATAAATTGTGGTATGGTATAGAACCCCGGCAATAAATATATCATGTATCGCAGAGCAGAGCCGAGTAATGTTATGTTCACAGCAGGCCTGTTGTGTGCATGTTTAAATAATTGAAAGCAGTGAAACAGGAGGTGGAGGATGTGACGGTTTGTTTTGTGCGTGCACACGTATGCGTGCGTGCATCGCAGCGCCATGATTTTTAATTAGGAAAACACTTTGATTTCCCGTGCTCGTCCGATAATATGCGCGCCATTAGAACCAGCGAGAGAGGGGGGCGCAAAAATATAAATATATATATTATATACCTCGCTCGTTCTCGATACGAGTGTGACGGACGTGCCGTTATGAAATATTAGTCACAGGCCTCAAATTCACGCTAACTCTGTCACATGCAATTAGAGAGCCGTTTTCTAGGGCAACTCAGCGTCACATGCATAATATGGTTATGTTTTTTGACCGGTGCAAAGGGTGCACTTTTACATTTTGTTTCGTTCGCTTTTTTGTGCCGTGTTTCGATTTTGTAGCATGGAGACGTGACATTAAAAACTTTAAAGCATAGCAAACAAGCTAAATGCACTGGTTGAGAATACCAAAATGGACGTAACAGAAAGTCAGCGACACAATTAAATGTATTAGCCCGGAAGAATTTCAAAAATTGCATTGTAATATTTCTGGTGTAACGGTATTTGCTCTACATCTTGGCAGCATTTCCTCTGCCCAAATGCCTCAAATGGTACACAAACTCATAAAAAGACAACTAAAACTCCTGAGTGCTCGTCTAATTTCTTAATCCCGAAGATTTATGCTGTCAGTTGGCAACCAATTACTTATGCATTAAATAGTGAATTACAATTCGGAAACACTTTGTAGCGCTTCCTCACTGTTAGGACTTCACTACGCTGATGATGATTGAAGAAGGTTTGTTCCTGCTAAGTATGGAAAGCAAGTTTGAAGAAGGTGTATTATATTTCGACTGCTGGGGAGCCGAACTTGAAGTAGTTGCAACCGCACGTATGGTAAAAAGTTTCCGGTAGCCTTCGCCCCAAAAATATTTAAAAAAACATTAACTTAGTAATTTTTATTGTTTCTTTAAACATTATATATTTATGTTTGCCTCGGCTGCGTCAGTATTTATTTTTAGAGACATGAATGTCTTAGCAGGGAGTGGAGCGACTGAAGAATGTAGGATTACACAGATTATAATTTTACTTCACTCCTTTTATTAATGCTTGACACGATTTAAATAACACTTCACTGATGTATATGAGAGAGAGAGAGCTGTGAAATTTGTTTTTTATTAAATGCATGCTCTTTTTAACACGTTAACTATTTTTGGTCTCACACAAAATACGTATTAAATGTCTCGAGGACGCATCTCGCGTCCGGTTAGAAACGCTGTCTACAAGCAACATGTCTGGTTAGGAGCGCTGTCTACAAGCAACTGACTTCTGAATTTGTACAATTTGCCCTATTTCATTTTCTGGTTGGCTAATCCTACTCCAATAGAATACTTTTATTTAACTTAAGCTTTTTTTCTGGTTGTTGATTGGTTATTTATAAACTGTCTCAAAAATTGCATTATTGTTGCTCCAATAATGCCTAGTAGCATTATTAAACTTTCTTACTCATTATTGCCTCAGGATTACCTCATTGTTACCTCATTGTTAGCAACTTGTAACCTATTATTCTCACAGCAGCGTTGAAAGAAGTCAAGTGATAGATCATAAATCGGTGCGCGAGAACCAAGTTATGAACACGAGTATATTGGGGAAGTAAAAACAAAAGAACGGCAGATTAGCAAAGGGAATATTTTTAGTGCGACACAATAAACTTGCAAGTGACATAGTGATTCTGACAGCATCATTGAAAGTGAGTTATCGTGTTTTTCCTTTGGTGCACCATATACCTGCATCCCGTATCCTTGACATTACCTACAATTACTTTTCATAGCCGAGAACAGAAGGGTCGACCCTGATATTCAACCTGAACCCTACAACTGCGACGACTCTGCTGGACCGGGCACAACAACAACAACGATATCATCACAGGTAATAAACCCACTTCACCATCGTCGAAGAGAAAAACGCTACAAAGTATACGAAACGAACATTTTAAAGGAAATTCCGCCACCCCAAACTACAATTTAATGGGAAAATGTCAATATTTTTAATTTTATTAATTTTAATTAAAATAACGTATATTTAAAATATTTGCATGACAAACAAAATGCTTATCTTGAAGTTTCTGGGAACAGCCTGTGAGTCCTCTGCATACTGTATTACTTATGTAATTGCCAAATGTAAGAGATATACAACATATTTCTGCAGATCTAGTTAAAATAGTGCGGCATTGACCATTTCCGAGATATTATTTATTAGTGTATTCCATTGCACCTACAACGAAATATGAATTAAAACATTTCTTCAAATGTTTACCTCGATTAACATAAAGCACATAGAGAATAAACATAGTTTTTAGAAGTACGGATAGAGAAAGTAATGTGAATGTAATGCGTTAATATTTTTTTTAATCTTACCGATTATTCTTCCCATTACCAATTTCACAGGTATCCCTTTACGATTTGTATAAAATTATTATTCTATCAGGCGGCGACGTGGCCGAGTGGTTAGACCGCTCGCCTCCCACCCCAGGGACCTGCATGTGGGATTTGTGGTGGACGAAGCGGCGTCTGGGCGGGTTTTCTCCGGGTTCTCCGGTTTCCACCAACTGCTCCATCATCACCTTTCCTTTCATCCATTTTGCCATCATTTCGTTTCATCTACTTCCTTCATCCCATACCAGGCATCGGGCTGATCACCCATCCTGAATGTTCTGTCTGATCCATGAGTGTCTGCTCCTCGACGGGCCTCTGACCCCAGGCACCCGCCTGTAAGTCCTGGGGGGTGTAAGTCCTACATAAGAGAAGGGTAAACAGATAATGAATGAATGAATTATTCTATCAGTTTTGCAATAACCACAAAATGTTTGTGTAGAAATGGTTTCAGTTTAGGCTACACAAGTTTGGTAATAAGATACTCAGGCAACATTCAAAGGCATTAAAATTCTGAGACATTTTTAATTTTATAATTTCAAATTTACTTAGAAGCGAATTTCATGCATCGCTTTCTTTTGACAGTTATCCAAATAAAAGCAACAAGCGTTATCTTACACGGATAAGAATGGAATATTTTAGTCATATGGATTGAAAACCATATTTTTTCCAGCGTTTATCTCCTTGGCTTGCTTAAACCGCGTTGCATTTGGAGTTAACAATGAAATGAAAAATAACGATAAGCTAGAGCAAAAATAATGTACTACATTCTCAAAGAATGTACCTCAAGATCATAAAATATGCATAACGCTCAGTTTCACATGGGTACTTTTTGTGGAATTGGTAAAATATAACTTTATTTGTAGGAGGCTCCCGATGCTATACGATTTCACACAAATTTCAAATGCGTCGACAAATTTGCCTCAGGTTCTTATTTCCGTGATGAAAACTCATCGCATGGTACGTGTATTCGGAATTACTGTTTTTCTCGGGATGAAATGTAAACATTAAACATCATTACTTTATAATGAAAGCTGGTTCACGGTTCATCCCATGTAGGACGATGTTTTGGAGCCGTTGGCCTTATCTGTCAAGCTCGCACGCCTACCTGGAGCCAAAGGTCGATCATCATGGATGTTATGGCTTACGCTGCCTCCAGAATACAAGATTTTATGTTCAATTACTTCATTAAAAGAACATTAATGTCTATTGTATTATCTTAAAGCTTAGAAGAGTGGAGCAGATGGCAACGTGCTAAAGACCTATCTCTCGTCCTTTGGCCAAGAGGAAAATCGTTATAATGGGAAGCCACCTGTATGAACACATATACTATATGTTCAGCACCACTACACAAGCTGGATTTTAGCTATTTCTGCCAATAAAATGAAATATGTCATAAAAACAAGTACTATCGCAGTGTCTGCAATTGAGACTCTAGGAGACCATGGTGCCAAGAGGCGAAATATAGGCGACAACTTCCTCCCTTACAGGCGAATACCACAGAATACACCAGGCAACGAATTAGCATCGACATACAGAGATGGGAATTTTCCCTGAAGACGTCGCTTTAAATGAGGTTTTCTGCTGCCATTAAAATTGTGTACGCATTTTCAAAAGTTAAGGCAGTAGACATACAAACGCGTCTACACCTTGATGTGAGAAACCAGTACATGTGTAGGAAGAGAAGATGGGAATTATTTTTTAAATATAATTTTGACTTGTCGAAAGCATGGTTTGCTTGTTTTTAAAGGAACTCAGATAGGTATGTTCCTAGAGTTTTGTAATTCATATTTTGGGCAGGAAACATTAGTATCCTTGATATTAATTAGAGCGAGATGGCCTCACGGTAAAGTATTAATCTCGCATTTGGGAGTCTTAGGTTTGATTGGCACTCTGACCATGGGTTTTTTCGTGGTTTCCCCGGGTGGGTAAGCGAATGCTGGGGCGGTTCTCCCTTTTTATGAAATTCATGTCCATCATTTCCTTCCACCTGTTTCAGGGTTGTAGGACCAGGAGACGGCGGTTGGTGTGTGGCTGGAGGACGCGGAATTTGCGCTCTGGAAAGATAATCTCTTGGCGTTTCACTCGGGCTGTTGGGGGCCCCTTCCTGGGAGTTCTCTCAATTACCGTGGGACCTCCGTGACCCCCGGTGGCTTAGGTAGAGCTAGCCGGCGTCAGGATTGGTACCATATTAAAATCGTTAAAGACCCTGTATTTGCTAGCGCACATCGTCGTCCGGAACTGGATGCTGACTTCCGGATCTCTCCTTCATCCGCTCCTCCTAGGGAGTACGTTGGAAGCAGAAAGGGCCCACTATGGCCTACTTACGGTGCTATGCTCCAGTTACTGAGGCCCTGTCTACTCCTAATTCCTATCTGATATTATATTTATACTAGGATATGGATGCACATTGAATAACTAGAGTCAATTCTATTTATAAGTATGTGCCAATCAATTTATAAACTATCCAACTAATTGGATTCGATTTTATCTTCAAATAAAGGTGCGTATCAGGAAAGAGACTGAAATGGTACACTTCATGTTTCCATTTCCCCCCTTCTGTTCTTAGGTTATTAACAAAGGTTCAAAAGCGCAAAAAACTGAAAATTGCCTAATTTGAACGTATTAAGTTTTGACATTTTGCCACAGATACAATAAAGTAAGTACTTTAGTGAGCGGTTTCAGGCTCCTAGACGGACACAAAGAAAAGGTGATACGCTTCTGTAACAGTGAACAATCCTAAAGTCGATAAACTGCAAGCATATACCTAAAATGATGAGAGGAATAACAGTATGAGCAAGGAATAAGAAACAACACAATGAGGATTTAGCAGAGAAAAACTAAAAAGAACTCCTTGAAAAATAGGAAGGAATTACAAGAATTG
Source organism: Deroplatys truncata (assembly GCA_030765065.1). Taxonomy (NCBI): domain Eukaryota; kingdom Metazoa; phylum Arthropoda; class Insecta; order Mantodea; family Mantidae; genus Deroplatys; species Deroplatys truncata. Next base: position 67,742,700 of record CM060984.1, read on the forward strand.
GAAAACATATGAAAGGCAGAAATTTCTAAAGAAGAATAATGCAGTAAAAATAATAGCAAGAGTCAGAAAGGAATCAGGAACCGAAAAAGAATCTAAAAACCTAAAAATAAGAAGCTTGGAAATGAAAGTGAAACTAAAGAGGTGAGGAAAAAGGAAAAAATCTAATGTGATACATTCATATACCTTTCTCTACCCTCTATCGTTTTACTGAGTACACAAACTAGTCTTGCCAAGCTTATTTTTTATATCTACTACGCTTTAATCCAAATAAACCTGTACAGAAATAGCTACATTAGACATTTCGTTATAGACACAAAGGGAACAGCAATAGTCAAATGTTTAAGAACTGGACGCTATATGCTGGCCTTGAATTCTATACTGTTTCCATGCAACCGCGAGAAACAACTGAATGTTGATAGGACTTTAAAAGAATGACCATAAAATGAACAATTCCAACCATTAATAACGGATATCTCAGAAATGGATTATGCCACAAAAAAACTTATTTGAAATAAATTGAATGATATTCATTTTTGTGCAGTACATTTTCGTCTATCGCTTGACGTTTAGTAGTTATACAAGAATATATAAAATTGCTTCCAAACGAAGAGGACTTGAAAAGCTAATCCCAGATAATTTAAAATATGCATGTAAGTTTATCATGTAAATATCTACAATACGTGGTATTTTAATTAAAATCGTTACAGCCATTTTTTAGAAAATCTAAATTTTCGAAGTTTGGGGATGAAGGATTTTCTTGAAAATGTTTTTTTCGCATCTTTGGAAGAGTTACTTTCTCTACTACGTATAGTAAGTAGGAAGTATTGTATTCCACCCAAAAATTCGATACCGAGATTTCACCGGAAATATATGTTTTGAGATCCCTGAATCCAAAAAAAAAACATTTTTGGAAACATGTCCGTGTGTGTGTCTGTCTGTGAACCGCATAAATCAGAAACGAACAGTCGGATAAACACCAAACTTGGTATTTAGGTTTAGCATCTTGCATAGATGCGAATCGAAGGTTTTCAAGAAAAGCCCCCACCCCAGATTACCCTTTAATGGAACATTTTTCTAAGATTTTAATTTTCTCAAAAATGACTCTAACGACTTTGATTAAAATATATGTTTAAGATATTTTCATGAAAAATGAAATGTACATCTCGAATTTTCTGGGAATGTCTCCAAAAGTATTCTTCATTGCGAACGACTTTTGCATAACTGGTAAAGCATAAGAGATAGACAAAATTTTACTGCACAAAAAATGTAGATCGTGTTAAAATACACAATTATTGTCATATACATATTTTTTTGTTGAGTGAACCATTTTCGAGATATTGCTTGTTATTCCCTTAAATTTTTCAATACTTATTTTATCAAATGGGAATTAGTCATTCATTTTTTGTTGTTGTCTTGGATATGCAAAGAGTATTAATCTGTGGCAAAAGGAATGGTGCTGCACCTAGCAACCAGCTATTAAGAGATATGCATGTAGTTAAAGGCTACTGTATTTCTATATTGCCCTTGTAAATATATATTCCCCTTACATCTACAAGAAAATTACCAATAAGATAGAGTCTGCAAATGTTTATCTCGATTAACATGAAATAGATGGAGAATAAGCGTTTGTAAAAATAGTTTGTACAAGAGCAGAGAAAGTCATGTGAGTGTAACACATCAGAATTTTTTGTGTCCTGGACATACAAAGAGAATGGAATGCGCCACATAGCAACCAGCTCTTAAAAGGTTTGACTATCGCTTAAAGCCTATGATATTCCCCTTGCACCTACAAGAAAATTAGCAATAAGATTAACATCTCGATTAACATGAAGCATATGGAGAATAAACGTTTTTAAAAATAGTTTGTACAAGAGTAAAGAAAGTCATGTGAGTGTAACACATCAGATTTTTTTCTGTGCTCATGAAGAAAGAATTGAACCTGAAAGCCATTACATAGGCACGCGCTTTATAAACACCTGACTCGCTTTAGCCTGCTCTATTTATCTAATACCTACAAGAAATTTATAAACGTGTATTCAAGGTTCATCTCAAGCAACAAGAAGTAGATACAAGATTCTGTAAGAAAGGTTTGTAGAAGAATGGGTAGAGAAAATCGTATGAATGCATGCCTTGGTTTATTTTTTTTTTTACAGCAGAATGGCAGCTTTAGTGAGTTATTGCGTCTCTTTCTTTCTTTGCCTATTTTACATTGTGTCTCCTAAAATGTGTTTTTTAAATTAATAACAATGCTCTGTTTCTCATATTTAAACAACTGATTAAATATTGTGGCGGACTGGTATCAACAATATTTTAAATAATTATGAAATTACAACTGGCAGCGAGGCTCATAGAAATCTAAGATATGCACTCATTGCACTCCAATTATTTACTCTATAATGACAATTGCCACAAAACCGTACACGTGGCGCTAGAGGGTGGTGCTTTAACCACAACACTTTCCGTTATAACGTCAGCGGCACGCTTCCAAAGTATGAGCTGTTAGGAAATGGCCAACAGGCTGGATCGTTATTAAAACATATCCAAACAGACCTTGCTTTCTTCCAGTCCTTTTTTACTTTCTCTACTGGGTATAGTAAGTAGGGGAGGTATTGCATTCCACCCGAAAATTCGATACCGAAATTTCACCGGAAATACATGTTTTGAGGTCCCCTGAATCCAAATAAACCAGTTTTGGAAACATGTCTGTGTGTATGTCTGTGTCTGTCTGCGAACTCAAAATATGTATCTAGGTGAAATCTCGGTATCGAATTTTTGGGTAGAACGTGGTAATTTCTCTACCTACTATGTACATGGTAGAGAAAGTAAAAATGGAAGGTACATTATATGGATGTAGATGAATAACGCAGTAACTGGAAGCAAATTATAAAGAGATTGTGAATAGGCAGAAGGAGCGATGGTCAACTTAAAAGCTCTCTTGGCTACCAACACAAAAACTTTCCTTGCTACATGTGTCTCTCCTCATTATGCTATACCGGCATGAGTTTTCAGCAAGTGGAGCCGTCATTGATTAAAACTCGTGGTTGCCTAACTCCTGTAATGAAATCCGTGTATGTAATTACTACACCGCCCCCTACAGGGGAACACAAGGCTGCTGCTTAACTCCCAATTACAGGTGCGCTGCAACAAGTGATTCAACATTCCCTCATATCTTTTCTTTCAATTGAATCGACCATTTTGAAACAATAAAACTCCGGTGTTACATTTACCACATGACTTTCTCTATCCACTATCCTTTATTCTTATATAACTTTTACGAACTACACATATAGGGTCTTTCAACAAGATTGTCCCATCTTTGAACTTAAATAAAACACGTTCTATAAATGATAGAGGTTTACTTCTTTTTTTATTTTGGAACATAATTAATGTCATTACGTGTGGTTGAGAACATCAATTAAGTGACCGCCACGACTTCAATGACAGAAGAACATAAATTAGGTCCAAATTCACGAATAACATCCGTGATGCTATTCATAAGATCATTTATTGTTTCTGGCTTGTTGACATAAACTCTAGATTTAACATAACCCCACAAGAAGTAATCCAACGGCGTTAAATCACATGACCTCGGGGGCCAGTTAACATCACCACCACGGGAAATGATGAAACCTCTGAACTTCTCCTTCAAAAGATCGATTATTTCGAGAGCAATATGACATGTGGCACCATCTTGCTGGAACCAGATGTTTCCAAGATCCATACCATCCAATTGAGGCCAAAAATAGTCCCTTATAAGAGCCCGGTATCTTTCTCCATTGACAGTTAGAGCTTCTCCATCTTCATCTTGGAAAAAATATTGACCAATGATTCCAACATACCAAAATCCACACCACACAGTAACCTTTTGGGGATGAAGGGGTCGTTCTTGAATCTGCGTTGGATTGTGATTGCTCCAATAGCGGAAATTTTGCTTGTTAACACAACCATCCATCCAAAAGTGGGCTTGGTCGCTGAAGATGATTTTTCGACAAAAATTCGGGTCAGCTTCCAATTGCTCCATAGTCCAGTTAGCGAATACACGGCGCAACCTATGGTCGTTGGGCTTTAGTTCTTGAGTTAACATAATTTTGTAAGGGTGAAACGTCAAGTCCAGATGCAGAATTCGCCGGTTCTGGTCGGCGAAAGCCCCAATTCTTGCGCTCTACGAGCAATTGATTTGTTTCCGTTCTCGCGTACACTCTCACGAACGGTGCCTATGTTTTCGTTGGAGCGCTTACGTTGATTACGTACAGGCGTTCTTTGATAGCTGACAGAACCACTTCTTTCAAATTTATCGATCAAACGCCGAATCGTTCTCTCGCAGGGAGAGAAGGTTCAGTTGATTCATTTTGATAATAAATTTTCACAATTTCTACTCGAAGTATGCTGTAACGTTCCATGGCTATTTGTCAATAACAACTGTAACCACATGAAAACAATGACTGCTGTAACTCAATAACAACAGCAGCTATCACATGTTAAAGATAGGACACTCTTGTTGAAAGACCCTATGCAAAGGCTTATTACTTTCTCTAGTAAGCAGAGAAGGTACGTATTGTATTCCACCCAAAAGTTCGATATCGAAATTTTACTAGAAATATACGTTTTGAGCCGCCCTGAATACAAAACAAAAAGCAATTTTAGAAAAAGGTTCATTATTCTTTTATCTACTACAGGGTAATTTATGAACAACTGGCACGTTTATTTCTTTAATTGTTTCAAAACGAGTTATGCTAGTGACAACTTATTATACATGAAATCAGAGGGATTTTGGGAGATTATTTACCTCTATAGTAAATGTTGCAAATATCCTCCATCCTGCATAAGGCACAACTCAACACGTCGTTCCATGTTACTGGCCACTCGTTGGAGGACTCTGTTGTCAATAGCTTGGATCTCCTGTGTAATGTGCTTCAGAAGGTCCAATGTCTGGGGAAGTGTAGCATAAATCCTGTCTTTTAAGTAACCCCGTAGAAAGAAGTCCGGCGATGTCTAATCCGGAGATCTCAGTGGCCACAGGTTCTTGGAAATTATCCAGTTGTCAAAGAAACTTGCAATTAGTGCCATGGATTCATTTGATGTATGACATGTAGCGCCGTTCTGCTGAAAATATCCTTGACTCAGCTCTACATCGTCTAGTTGCTCAGCAAACTCCATGAAAATCCGTCGGTACTCTGCAGTGTTCATATTGTTTAAAAAAAATGGTCCCACTATTCTCTGTGCGGATATTGCGCGCCGAACTCCGATTTTAACCGAGTGCATAGGTGCTTCATGAATAACAAGTGGATTTTCACTGGCCCAATAGCGTGAGTTATTTGAGTTCACATAGCTGGATAAATGGAGCCATGCTTCATCTGTGAACCATGTGATGGCCAATATGGCAGGATTTTGCACAATGAACGCCTGAAACCAACGACATAATTCAGTCATTCTTATCTGGTTCCTGTAACTGATGGACAACCGTAATCCTATGCGGCTTTAGGCCTGCACTTTTCACAGCTCTCTGACACACTGAGTAGGGGTACCCTGTCACCTGCGACAAACGTCTTAATGAGTTTTTGGGCGACTGATGCAGTCGTGGTCTTACGTCAACAACAACCGTGGGAAGCCTAGATGAACGAGTTTTGCCTTTTTCACTCACCAGAGATCCAATTGTTTCCAATTTGTTTACCAATCCCAGTATTGGTTTCTTTGGGGAGAATTCAGAACACCAAATTCTCTCTGATATGCCCTTTGAGTAGCTGTAATTGAATTCGTAATCCAGTATTGCTTTACATGGAAGAGTCGTTCATTTAATGTATACTCCATTTTCACGTTGACTAGAACAAAATCTCAAAAACAGTTGCCGACAATAAAACTAACAATTACGAATAAAACATGAACATCTGCGCATCTAGTGACAGGCAATCGAAACTCCAGTACATTCTGCTTAACTTGATGCTAAAATTAGGGCATTGAGTGAGTTTCAAACAGAATAATTAAAGAAAGAAATGTGTCATTTCTTTATAAATTACCCTGTATAACCTACATAAAGTTTAAATGGCGGCTATTATGAGTTCAGAAGAAACTGAAATGGAAGAGTCAGGTAAAATTACGGAAGCAGCAGAAAGAATAACACTAGAAGTACTTACCCAAAAAATCCACAAAGTAATATGATGTAGCATTTAATCGCTTCATTGCCTGGTGTAAGGCAAAACATGGTGAAAATAATTGACATCTGATATCTCGATGCACACGAGAGTTGATCTCGTTTTAAACGTCATTTCTCTTGTTTCAAGAATCTCGCTATACATGTGAGTTGATCTCGCTATAAAAGTGATTTCTCCTAGTTTCAGTAATGCGTATAATATTATTGATATTTTACAAATTCGAGCACTGTCTAAAAAAATGGACTTACATGCCACGTGTTAAAAGTGGCTTTCTTTTGTTCGTAGCATTGGAAACTCGGCCTACGGCTTTTGGTTCGCAAGCATTCCTACTCGCAAAATTAAGCCCTACTTTTAACACTTTATTATAATTCACTCTTGATTTTCATAATATTTAATTATAACATTTTCGTATAAAAATAGCAGGAAGAGTAACTACAATACTCGTATGATTGGAGCGCGAGTGCAAGCATTTTCAATGAATCCCTTCCCGCACTATTATTACAATACACTATTTCCTGGGCTACCTGTAGGACCTACAATGATTATGTAGCTATTTAATATCACATATCCTATGCCCTTTAATTTTAAGGTAATCCGATTTGTTTCATTCAAATGAATTTTCCTGCTCACTCTTCTATAAATTATTCTTACAAAATCCTATTCTTATGTTTACTTCTTGATAATCGGGATAAACCTTGCCAGGAATAATTTTTACGCATTTTTTCTTTCTCTACTACGTACAGTAAGTAGGGGAAGTATTGTATTCCAACCAAAAATTCGATACCGAGATTTCACCGGAAATATATATTTTGAGACGCCCTGAATCCAAAAAAAAAGCATTTTTGGAAACATGTCTGTGTGTGTGTGTTTCTGTGTGTGTGTGTGTCTGTGAACAGCATTACTCAGAAACGAACAGTCGGATAAAAACCAAACTTGGTATTTAGGTTCAGTACCTTCCAGAGATGCGACACGAAGGTTTCCAAGAAAATCCCCCACCCCAGATTACCCTTTACATAGAACATTTTTCGAAAATTTTAATTTTCTCAAAAATGTCTCTAACGATTTTAAATTAAAATATCATATGTTTAAGATATTTTAAATTAAAATATCATATATTTAAGATATTTTCATGACAAATGAAATGTATATCTCGAATTTTCTGAGAATGTCTCCAAAAGTATTCTTCATTGTGAACGACTTTTGCATAACTGGTAAACCATAAGAGATAGACAAAATTTTACTACACAAAAACTGCAGATCCCCCTAAAATATACAATTTATGTCATATACATTTTTGTTGTTGAGTGAACCATTTTCGAGATATTGGTTGTTATTCCCTTAATTTTTCCAATACTTATACTTCTTCTCAAATGGGAATTCGTTCTTTATTCTTTTTATGTCCTGGACATGCAAGGAGAATGGTGTGCACCACATAACAACCAGCGCTTAAAATACTTGACTATCGCTTATAACCTACCACATTCCCCTTGCATCTACAAGAAAATTAGCAATAAGATTAACATCTCTATTAACATGAAGCATATGGAGAATAAGCGTTTGTAAAAATAGTTTGTACAAGAGTAGAGAAAGTCATGTGAGTGTAACACATCAGATTTTTTTTAAAAGGGAACCTGCAATTTGTATGTTATTTCTCATTAGAAAATTGATTATTTTGTGACGAGGAATAAGGAAACAAAATAAAAAATGTTGGTTTCCAATTACAAAACGTAACTTAACCTTCAAATGACCATTCACTGCGCCCTTCGTACAAGCCATTGAGAACTTTCGTTGTTATTTTCGTTGGTGTAAGTAGAATTGCTAAGTGCTTTATACAGATGTTTAGTTTTTCATGAGGAGTGAAAGAACCATATAAAAACATTAAATTGACTCTAAAATGGCCATCACAACGTCCTCCAAATAAAATACGGCTAATGGCATTCGCTTTCCCCCATAATATCAGGCAACTTTTATTAAAGACATTTCTTTCTACAACGATTAGTTTTGGAGAGTTGTACAGTCTCAACTTAAATGGTTCACCCTGTATGTATTTTATTTGTCATTCAAATATCTTAAATTTAATTTAGAAATTCGTCCTTGGTTCTCATCACATGAAATACAATATCATTGTCCAAATGGATAGGTCAATTTGAAAAGTGGTCATCTACATCTATTAAAAGTTACAGGAGAAGCAAGAAATTATGATTCGGTTTATAGTGACTGAAAATTATACAAATATTGTTTTTATTCTCTACTACATAACTATAGTAATTTGAGGAAATAAATATTGCACTTCATAAAAAATTCGACAATAAGAGTTCAGCGGAAATACATGTTTTGATGATCCCGAATAAAAATATTTTAGAAAAAGATCTGCGTTGTGTGTGTGTGTATCCATCTGTCTGTCTGTGGGTTAAGTACCAAATTTAGTATTTAAGTTTAGGCTCTTTCAAGTATGCGAAATTATTCAAGAAAAGCCTCCTACCCTAAATTATCCTAGTTAAATTAACCCTTGCTAGAAGCTATACAATATCACATAGTATAATAGCGGAGTATTTGAATGAGAGTTAAATTGAGATTTTTACATAAAGGAGTGAATATATGTTGGGAATATTTTTTGGTAGTGCTGCATTTGACGCCAAAGTCATTAGAAGTCTTGCTCCCCAGTACTTTGCTGTTCTGCATTCTTCACTTTGTAATGCAATGCAATTGTCCAAATGGTGTTCGTCCATATCTTCTACTGTATTCTTGCATAAAATGCATTTAGGAGATAGGGGAAGGTTGCCTATATTGGATCACTTTTATGCTTTGTTGCTCCAAGGCTTTCTTATGTATTTAATCGAAACAAGATATATGTACAATAATATACATGTTTTACACCTTCATTAGGTGGTATTACATTTTGTATAAATACATCGCTTAAAGGCGTATAATTTAAAATTTAGAAGTATGCAAATATTCCAAATTAGGAAACTGTTGCTTAAGTTGGACCAAATGACAAAACTGTGAGTAAAAGGTAAGTAAGAATTGTAATGTTTTAAAGAAGCTATATTTCAACACATTTATTAGACATACATGATATTTAGGTAGTTAGGCATTATTATATAGAACAAATATTTTGGTGTATTTATCACCAGTAAGATATTTATATTGGTACGAGGGGCACTATTTATATTTTGAGCCTAATAGTTAAAACAAACTAATTTCTGATTGAAAACTGTTTTATTGTTTTTCAAAATATTCTCCTTTATGATCAATACACTTTTGCATCCGTTTGAACCATTTGTCAAAGCATTTATTCCAGTCTTCTTGAGACACCTCCAAAACATGGTTTTTGAAGGCATCAACGCCTTCTTCTGCTAACGAAAATCGTTGTCCGCAATTTATTCTTGATGTTCGGGAACAAAAAGAAGTCATTGGGTGCCAATCAGGACTGTATACCGGATGACCCATAAATTCTATTTTTTGAGCCTCCAAATACTCTGTTGTTAGGCAAAATGTGTGTGTGCACTCGCATTGTCTTGATGAAGATCGATCCTACGGTTCTTGTTAGTTTTCCTTACTTCACCGAAGACTTCCGGCAAACAAATGGTTGTGTACCATTCGGCATTGACCATTTTACGTTCCTCTAAAGGCACTGTTGCCACATGGCCAGTTTTGCTGAAAAAGCAGGCGACCATTTGCCTTGAAGTGCTTCGAGTGCAAACAATTTTTGTTGGATTTGCTTCATCTTGAAACACCCATACAGTCGACTGCTGTTTACATGATTCGTCACCTATTACAATCTTATATACGTCTTTTGAGGCACCGCCATTGCACTTCTTGAGCATTTTTGTACATCAATCGACACGAGCATCTTTTTGAGATTGCGTCAAATTATGTGGGATCCAACGAGAGCAAACCTTTTTCACGGCTAAATAATCATGCAATATTTTATACATGCTGGTGGAACTAATGCCTAGGGTTGCCTAAATCTCACAATATGTCGCATGACGATCTTTCATTATTAGTTTTTGCACAGCATCAATGTTTTCTGGCACAACTGATTTTGGACGACCTTCACGAACGGCAGCCATGATTAAATTCGTTATACTAGCGTTTCACAGTGGCAAAGGATGGAGCTTCGTCGCCAAACGTGGAAGTTAGTTGATCGATACACTCTTGTCTTGATAATCCACGTCGAAAGTCATAATAAATCATTGCACGAACATTTTCACGAATTAATTCTATGTTTTTGTTGACACACAATTTTCAAGTTAGTGTAAACAAAACAAATGACGCTCTATTGACAAAATGTTTGAAGTAGATTATGGTCAGAAACGTCAAACTTTCCATTGGAAATGTCAGATGGCACCTACAACATTCAGGGTTGCCAAGGCTCAAAATATAAATAGTGTCCCTCGTAGATGGGGGGAAACTGTTTCTTCCTCATAAAGCGCTTCAAATTAAAACAAAGGAACAAACTAGGAAACTTGTTGCATAGAAACATGCAAGAAACTTGACACACTGAAATATACCTCTGATGTCTATAGACTGAGATTAAGAGTGGCAACTTACGGTGAAGTCTAATTGCAGCCTGAACAGAAATATTGTTTTTGTAAGCTGGGCTTCACATTGACACATCGTGTAGCAACCCATAATCTACAGTCCACACACTGTATCATGTCATCTTCTTTTGTCTTCTTATGCAAAACACAGAACCAGCTTGAATTGACAACAGTATCGTTCGTCTTCTGTTCTTTGGGAAATAAAGCTGTGTTACCAAATTGTTACTTTTTTACTTGGCACTTCGACTGCTCTAATTCTTATTTATAAGAGCTGCAAGTTATTACAGTGGCTTTCTGTGTCTTTCCTCTACCTAATAGCAGGCTTCTTGTATGAATTTGGAAGGGATGATACCTTGTTCATAATCTTCTTGAACTTTTTTGTAGGTGTCATAAATTGAAACAATGATGTAACTCATATTTCTCTGCTATGTCGAATGCAAGTTTACGAACAACTTTGATGGTAAATACGGAAATCTCTCTTCAAAAAAGAGGAAATGGTCTGCGTAAACGTTTTCCATCTCAGCCGTAAAAGTTGATTGTCTTCCGAATAATTTAACTTCATTCGAGAACGTGTTTTTACTGTCAGCATGTCTCTTTTATGTAGCTTTATTGTACCTCCATATATACCAGCACACTCATTAAGTCCATAGTAACCGTTTATGTATGCTGTCACAGCGAACTTCAGCTCATCTTCTGTCCATTTCCCACACAGTCTCCTTTATGCCATCTTGAAAACCTAAAACGATTACCCCTGCCTATTACTTGTTGTAAAATTGCATCTAAAAGACCTAAAAACATTACCCCATGTATTACTTATTGTAAAAGTGCACTTAAATATTAATTACTTTCTCTACTACGTATAGTAAGTAGGGGAACTATTGTATTCCACCCAAAAATTCGATACCGAGATTTCACCAGAAATACATGTTTTGAGACCCCCTAAATCCAAAAAAAGCATTTTTGGAAACATGTCCGTGTGTGTGTGTGTCTGTGAACAACATAACTCAGAAACGAACAGTGGATAAACACCAAACTTGGTATTTAGATTCAGTATCTTCCAGAGATGCGACACGAAGGTTTTCAAGAAAATCCCCCACCCCAGATTACCCTTTACATGGAACATTTTCGAAAATTTTAATTTTCTCAAAAACAGCTCTAACGATTTTGATTAAAATATCATATGTTTAAGATATTTTCATGTAAAATGAAATGCATATCTCGAATTTTCTGGGAATGTCTCCAAAAGTATTCTTCATTGTGAAAGACTTTTGCATAACTGGTAAACCATAAGAGATAGACAAAATTTTACTACACAAAAAATGTAGATCGTGTTAAAATACACAATTTATGTCATATACATTTTTTTATTGAGTGAACCATTTTCGAGATATTGCTTGTTATTCCCTTAAATTGTTCAATACTTATTTTCTCAAATAGGAATTCGTTATTCATTTTTTTGTCTTGGATATGCAAAGAGTATTAATCTGTGGCAAAAGAATGGTGCTGCACCTAACAACCAGCTATTAAGAGATATGTCTATGCTTAAAGGCTACTGTATTTCTATATTGCCCTTGCAAATACAAAACAAGGGGAACATAGCACGCCTTATTGAAATATTTTTAGAACTGGTCGCTATGTGTAAAATGTAATTCTCTTTGCATGTCAAAAGATCGTTTCTGCAAATGTTTATCTCGATTAATATGAAATAGATGGAGAGTAAGAGTTTGTAAAAATAGTTTGTACAAGAGTAGAGAAAGTCATGTGAGTGTAACACATCAGATTTTTTTATGAGTGTCTCCTAAACGGGACCAGTCCAAATTAGGAAATATGCAGTGGTCCAACTTCAGCAACTGGAAACAAAAGATAATGCTACAGGAACATACAAAATTAAACTCTAGTTTTGCGATGTCTAGTTATAAACTAATGAAAGGGACTTATGAACTATGCTACAGATAATTTATTTACTTACTCATACTGCATACAGAAGCTTATGCTTTGTAGCGCAAAAATTATAACACTAACGAAGAAATTACAACAATGCCAACTATTCTTGCTTCAATAACTACAGTCGACTGACCTCTGCGCCATGCGACCTTAACAACATTTCTCACCAGTAGAGCCAACTTGAAGGTTTAACTTACCTACACATAGCGAAATATGAAGGTGCTCCAACTTAGGCAACGGTCCAACTTCGTGAACTCTCCCCTAGGAAGATGTTGATCCTATGCAGGTGTTTTGCTAGACAGTCAAGTCCTGTTATTAGCCTGAATTGTACGACTGCTGTTTTCCGTGGCAGATCTGGTATAGCTTCTGGATTTTGCAACAGGCATTACCATTTTTTTAGTCAGTGATATAAATGTACAACTTTTGTATAACAGACCAATATTGATTTGTATATTAGTAATTTAAAAAAATCTGACGTGTTACACTCACATGACTTTCTCCACTCTTGTACAAACTATTTTTACAAACGCTTATCCTGTATATGCTTTATGTTAATCGAGATGTTAATCTTATTGCTAATTCGTAGGTTTTAAGCGATAGTCAAATATTTTAAGAGCTGGTTACTATGTGGAGTATTCCATTCTCTTTGCATTACCAGGACAAAAAATGAATAACGAATTTCCATTTGAGAAAAAGTATAAGTATTGGAAAGTTTAAGGGAATAACAAGCATATCTCGAAAACGGTTCACTCAACAAAATATGCATATGACATAAATTGTGTATTTTAAAGCGATCTAGATTTTTTGTATAGTAAAACTTTGTCTATCTCTTATGGTTTACCAGTTATGCAAAAGTCGTTCACAATGAAGAATACTTTTGGAGACATTCCCAGAAAATTCGAGATATACATTTCATTTGTCATGAAATTATCTTAAACATATGATATTTTAATAAAAATCGTTAGAGCCATTTTTGAGAAAATTAATTTTTCGAAAGATGTTCCATGTAAAGCTAATGTAGGGTGGGGGAATTTTCTTGAAAACCTTCACGTCGCATCTCTGGAAGATACTGAACCTAAATACCAAGTTTGGTGTTTATCCGACTGTTCGTTTCTGAGTTATGCTGCTCACAGACACACACACACGGACATGTTTACAAAAATGCTATATTTTTTGGATTCAGGAGGCCTCAAAACATGTATTTCCGGTGAAATCTCGGTATCGAATTTTTGGGTGGAATGCAATACTTCCCCTACTTAACTATACGTAGTAGAGAAAGCAACAAAGGGTAGCGAAAGATTTTGAAAGTTTTAGGGTAAAATATTGATATCGAATTTTTGTGTGGAATGAAATACTTACTCTACCTCCTAGGTACGTGCTAGAGGAAGTAAAAACAGAAAAATAATGTAAAGAAAATTTCTCTCGATTAAAAAGTACAAAAATGCAAATCTGTCTGCTCTAAGTACCATATGTGATGGTTGGAATCGAAGAAGAAAACAATATGGTCTAAGACTTTGCGAAATCCACTTACTATATTTCCTTCTTCTTCTTTCCCGACATCTTCTTCGTCACCTCCTTGAAATAATTTATCTGCGTCGGATGTTTAACTCTTGAGATACGTAGGCTGCATTCCATCATTGTCAAGATTTTAGGGGAAGTAGGATGCAATAGTGAAAGATGACATCCCATTTATAGATTAAGTAAGGGAGGCAGGCCTTGATTGTCACAAGGTTCGTTCTCGCATTAATGTGAGATAGACTTTAGAGGACGGATTCATTGGTTCTAAATATGAATAGGCCCATCTCTCTTGCAATGAGGGCAAAGTCCGCTTATGTATTTGCTTTTTCCTTTCCCTACCACGAGGCTAGTAGGTAGAGGTGTTGCATTCCAACCCAAAAATTCTATATCGAGATTTCATCGAAAATACATGTTTTGAGATCCCTGAATCAAAAAAAATTTAAATGTCTGTGGTGTGTATCTGTGTGCCTGTGAACAACATAACTCAAAAACGAAAGTTGGATAAATACCCAACTTGGTATTTAAGTTCAGTATCTTCCAAAGATGCGACACGAAGATGTTTTAAAAATCCTCTACCCCAAACTACCCTTTATATAGAACAATTCTAAAACTTGACTAACAATTTTGATTAAAATACGATATATTAAAGATATTTAAATGAAAAATAAAATGTATATCTTGAATTTTCTCGGAATAGCCTTTGAAGCCTGCTTCATTCGGAAGGAATTTTGTGTAATCATGTATACGTGGTAAATTAAGCGCTAGACAAACATTAAATTAAATAGAGTTTTATTTATGGACGCTCTTTAATTGCTGTGGCCCTTAGGGTCCCATTCTATATTGGGCGTGAAAGACCGGTAATTTTGCTCAGGGTCTCTTTATCAGGCTTCAGGTTCTTTTACGTGCTGTAAATCTACGACACAGGACCACCGGCTTTACTTCCCTTCCGAAGGAAGCTATGCTAAGAATTTTTACGCCCGAGAAAATCTCTCCCTCCGCCGGTTTGAACCCGCGACCTCGTGAACTAAGGCTAGCATGGTACCAGTAGACCACAGAGGACGACCAAGCGATTGACGAAAACGTACGACGCTAAATGTAGATTTCTTTAAAAAACACAATTTATTTCAAATAAGTTTTTTGTGGCATAAGCCATTTCTGAGATATCGTTTATTAATGGCTCGAATTGTTCATTACTTAGCCGCTCTTTTAAGTCCTGTCAACATTTAGTTATTTCTCGCGATTTCATAGAATCGGTATGAAATTTTAAGTATTTTTGCAAAGGTTTATTTGGATAAGGTAGAATGTAGTAAAAGGAAAAATAATCTTTAGTAAGAAAATAGTTTTATACCCACTAATAAACATAGAGGGTAGAGAAATTCATGTGAATGTACCACATGAGAGTTTTAATACTTGTGATTAGCAGAGGTCGGAATAAAACGTTTGCTGCAAGGTTTATAATGCATCTAAACATGAAGGTATACAAGGCGATTTAATATTATATTTATAAGAAGTTCTATACAGGTGGAAATTAAATGATTGGAAAATGCATTTGCCAGCTTTTCTCAGATATTCTCTCCCCTGTTGACTTTAGAGATACATGTAGTAAGAATATTTTTAAGAACATTAAAAAGTAAATAGAATTCAAAAGCTTATTCGGTTTTTATTTTTAGAGAAAATAATATGATATATTTTATTAAGACTACCTGTGTGCTCTGGTGTTTAACTGCTAGCCCCCAAATCCAGAGGTCCCAGGTTTGATCCCCGTTGGAGGATAGGAATTTTTCTTTAGTCAGGATTATTCCCCATCCTCCCTAGAATTTAAGATAACCCAAAGATTAACCCAAGCAGTCAACAACTGAACACCATTGCCACAAAAAAATTCTGATGTAATACATTCACATGATTTTCTCTACCTTCTATCACTTATTAATTGGTATACAAATTATTCTTACGAACGTTTATTTTTCTATCTACTTCATTTTAAACCAGATAAACCTCTGCGGAAATAGCTACAATACAAATTTCGTTAGGATACAGAGAAAATAGCGATACTCAAATGTTTAACAACTGGACGCTATACGCCAGCCTTAAAATTCCATACTGTTTCCACGTAGTCGCGAGAAACAACTGAAAATCGATGGGACTTTAAAGAATGACAGAGTATTGAACAACTTGAACCATTAATGACGGATATCTTACAAATGGTTGATGCTACAAAAAGTTTGTTAAAATAAATTGTGTGTTTTAAAGAGATCTACGTTTTCGTCTGTCACATAACGTTTACCAGTTATACAAGATTATACAAGATTCCTTCCGAATGAAGAGGACTTCATAGGATATTCCCAGAACATTCAAGATGTGCATTATATCTGTCATGTAATGAAAAATGTTCTATGTAAAGGATAGTTGGGGTGGAAAACCTTCGTCCCGCATCTCAGGAAGGCACTGAACCTAAATACCAAGTGTGGTATTTATATGACTTTTGTTTTTGAATATGCAGTTCACAGACACACACACACGGACCTTTTTCTAAAAATCTGAAGTGTTACATTCACATCACTTTCTCTACTCTTGTACAAACTATTTTTACAAACGCTTATTCTCCATCTACTTCATGTTAATCGAGATAAACATTTGCAGACTCTATCTTATTGCTAATTTTCTTGTAGATGTAAAGGGAATGTATATTTACAAGGGCAATTTGGAAATACAGTAGCCTTTAAGCACATACATAGCTCTTAATAGCTGGTTGCTAGGTGCAGCACCATTCCCTTTGTCACAGTTTAATATTCTTTGATATCCAAGACAAAAAAATCTGATGTGTTACACTCACATAACTTTCTCTACTCTTGTACAATCTAATTTTACAAACGCCTATTCTCCGTATGCTTCATGTTAATCGAGATATCGAGATGTCAATCTTATTGATAATTTTCTTGTAGATGCAAGGGGAATATGGTAGCTTTTAAGCGATAGTCAAATATTTTAACGCTGGTTGCTATGTGGCGCATTCCATTCTCTTTGCATGTCCAGAACATAAAAAAATGAATAACGAATTTGAGAAAAAGTATAAGTATTGGAAAATTTAAGGGAATAACAAGCAATATCTCGCAAACGGTTCACTCAACAAAAGAAATGTATATGACATAAATTGTGTATTTTAACGCGATCTACATTTTTCGTGTAGTAAAATTTTGTCTATCTCTTATGGTTTACCAGTTATGAAAAAGTCGTTCATAATGAAGAATACTTTTGGAGACATTACCAGAAAATTCGAGATATACATTTTATTTGTCATGACAATATCTTAAACATATGATATTTTAATCAAAATCGTTAGAGCCGTTTTTGAGAAAATTAAAATTTTCGAAAAATGTTCCATGTAAAGGGTAGTCTGGGGTGGGGGGATTTTCTTGAAAACCTTCGTGTCGCATCTCTGGAAGATACTGAACCTAAATACCAAGTTTGGTGCTTATCCGATTGTTCGTTTTTGAGTTATGCTGTTCACAGACACACACACAGACACACACACACACAGACACACACACAGACACACACACACACAGACACACACACGGACATGTTTCTAAAAATGCTTTTTTTGGATTCAGGAGGTCTCAAAACGTGTATTTCCGGTGAAATCTCGGTATCGAATTTTTGGGTGGAATGCAATACTTCCCCTACTTACTATACGTAGTAGAGAAAGTAAAAATGAGTAACGAATTCCCATTTGAGAAAATAAGCATTGAAAAATTTAAGGGAATAACAAGCAATATCTCGAAAATGGTTCACTCAACAAAAAATTTATGACATAAATTGTGTATTTTAACGCGATCTACATTTTTTGTGTAGTAAAATTTTGTCTATCTCTTATGGTTTACCAGTTAGGCAAAAGTCGTTCAATATGGAGAATACTTTTGGAGACATTCCCAGAAAATTCAAGATATACGTTTTATTTGTCATGAAAATATCTTAAACATATGATATTTTAATCAAAATCGTTAGAGCCATTTTTGAGAAAATTAAATTTTTCGAAAAACTTCCATGTAAAGGGTAGTCTGGGGTGGGAGATTTTCTTGAAAACCTTCGTGTCGCATCTCTGGAAGATACTGAACCTAAATACCAAGTTTGGTGTTTATCCGACTGTTCGTTTCTGAGTGATGCTGTTCACAGACAGACACACAGACACACACACACGGACATGTTTCCAAAAATGCTTTTTTTTTATTTAGGATGTCTGAAAACATCTATTTCCGGTGAAATCTCGGTATCGAATTTTTGGGTGGAATGCAATACTTCCCCTACTTACTGTACGTAGTAGAGGAAGTAAAAATGGTTCTTTTGGATTCAGGATGTGTCAAAACACTCATTTCTGGTGAAATCTCGGTATCGAATTTTTGGGTGGAATGTAATATATTTTCTACCTACTGTGTACGTAGTAAAGAAAGTAAAAAGTATTAATTATTTACATCATTGAATTTGTTTCATTATCGTGGGCCATGACTCTCTACCAGTTCGTAACAAATGAGCATCACAGTAAATAAATAATAAATTATGGGAGCTTCCTACTATTAACGTTTTTGGTTAATAACAGAAAATGACTTGTTACAGAGTGAAAGAAAAGGTAATGTTTGTTACATGGTATTAAGGTAGCAATTATTTGCAGCAAGTTAGAGACATGTTGTGCCATCAAAACAGACTATCAGTAACATAATAAAATTTTTCGAAGTAAGTGGAAGAGTAAAAAAATTTATAGCGTATTACATTCACATAACTTTCTCTACTCTCTGTTCTACAAATAGTTCTTACAAAAGCTCGCTAATCAGGTACTTCTTGATAATCTTGATAAACCTTAAGTCACATTTACACATTTCGTAGTACTATATAGAAGGTAAAGCGAGTCACATTTTTACTTTCTCTACTATGTATAGTAAGTAGGGGAAGTATTGCATTCTACCCAAAAATTCGATACCGAGATTTCACCGGAAATACATGTTTTGAGACCTCCTGAATCCAAAAAAAGCATTTTTGGAAACATGTCCGTGTGTGTGTCTGTGTGTGTGTGTGTCTGTGTGTCTGTGAACAGCATAACTCAAAAACGAACAGTCGGATAAGCACCAAACTTGGTATTTAGGTTCAGTATCTTCCAGAGATGCGACACGAAGGTTTTCAAGAATATCCCCCCACCCCGGACTACCCTTTACATGGAAGATTTTTCGAACATTTTAATTTTCTCAAAAATGGCTCTAACGATTTTGATGAAAATATCATATGTTTAAGATAATGTCATGAGAAATGAAATGTATATCTCGAATTTTCTGGGAATGTCTCCAAAAGTATTCTTCATTGTGAACAACTTTTGCATAACTGGTAAACCATAAGAGATAGACAAAAGTTTACTACACAAAAAATGTAGATCGCGTTAAACTACACAACTTATGTCATATACATTTCTTTTGTTGAGTGAACCGTTTTCGAAATATTGCTTGTTATTTCCTTAAATTTTCCAATACTTATACTTTTTCTCAAATTCGTTATTCATTTTTTTTGTATGTCCTGGACATGCAAAGAGAATGGAATGCGCCACATAGCAACCAGCGTTAAAATATTTGACTATCGCTTAAAAGCTACCATATTCCCCTTACTTCTACAAGAAAATTATAAATAAGATTGACATCTCGATATCTCGATTAACATGAAGCATATGGAGAATAGGCGTTTGTAAAAATAGTGTGTACAAGAGTAGAGAAAGTCATGTGAGAGTAACACATCAGATTTTTAAAGAGAGTATCCCTATGTGATTACTTTGAAACCCCATGCTCCTTGTATGACCACGAAAAAAATAAGGAATAAAGCTACCCGTTTGAGAAAAATATTATTAGTATTTGAAAATTCAAACTAATAACAAGGAATATCTCGGAAACGGCTAACTCAAAAAATAAATAAATAAAACAAGTTATTTGAAATGTGTGTTTTAACAGGATTTACATTTTTTGTACAGAAGAATTTGTCTATCTCTTAGGGTTTATCATTATGCAAAACTCATTCAGTAAGAACGGGAATTGAAAATTATTCCCAGAAAAATTCAAGATAAACATTTCATTTGTCATGAAAATACCTTAAATATACTATTTTGTTGTTTTTTTAGCTTTATTTATGGACGCTTTTTAACAGCTGTGGTCCATAGCGTCCCATTCTATATTGGATGTGAAAAACCGGAAATTTTTCTCAAAGATCTCTTTATCATGCTTGAGGTTCTTTTACGTGCCATAAATCTACGACACGGGACCATCGGCTTTCTAAGGATTTTAACGCCCGAAAAAAATCCATCGCCCTCCGCCGGGTTTTAAACCTGCGACCTCGGGAATTAGAGGCTAGCATGGTAACCACTACACCACGGAGGACGACAAAATATCGGTATTTTAATCAAAATCGTTAAGAGCCATTTTTGAGAAATTCAAAACTTTCAAAAATGTTTACATGTAAAGGGTAGTTTGGGGTGGAGGGATTTTCTTAAAAGTCTTCGTGTCGCATCCTTGAAAGATGCTGAACTTAAATGCCAAGTTTGGTACTTAACCGACTTTTCCTTTTTTAGATATGCTGTTCTACACACACGCGCAGGAACTTTTTTCTAAAAATATGCGTTTTTATTCGAGTCTCAAAACGTGTATTTCCGGTGAAATCTCAAATTCGGTATCAAATTTTTGGGTGGAATACAATACTTCCTCCACTTACTGTACCTATACACGTAGTGGAAAATTAAATTAAATTGAGTTTTATTTATGGACGCCCTTTAACTACTATAGTTTTTAGTGGGCGTGAAACACCGGACATTTTGCTCAGAGGCCTCTTTATCAGGCTTGAGGTTCTTTTACGTGCCGTAATTCTACGACACTGACCACCGGTTTTACTTCCCTTCCGAAGGAACGTAGTAGGGAAAGTATATACATGTACACGTTATTTTAAGTTATTATCCAAAAACATTTATAACAGAAAACTCCCATAATCTGTTTTAACATCTGATTCTATTTGTTACTACTTAGCTAACTAACCTGGAACTTACACATAATCTCAAGAATTCAGAATCGCATCCAACAGATTAAGCACATCATTCAAGCAAAACCTCTTATTCAGGCATACAAACGCCTTCTCTATATCTCACTAAGAACTATTTGGCAATATGGATGCTCCTTATGGGGTTTCGCTTCATTCTAAAAAATCTGATGTGTTACACTCACATGACTTTCTCTACTCTTGTACAAAATATTTTGGAGACATTCCCAGGAAATTCAAGATATACATTTTATTTGTCATAAAAATATCTTAAACATATGATATTTTAATCAAAGTCGTTAGAGCCATTTTTGAGAAAATTAAAATTTTCGAATAATCTTCCTGTAAAGGGTAATCTGGGGTGGGGGATTTTCTTGAAAACCTTCGTGTCGCATCCTTGGAAGATACTAAACCTAAATATCAAGTTTGGTGTTTATCCGACTGTTCGTTTCTGAGTTATGCTGTTCACACACACACACACACACACACACACGGACATGTTTCCAAATATGCTTTTTTTGGATTCAGGGGGTCTCAAAACATGTATTTCCGGTGAAATCTCGATATCAAATTTTTGGGTGGAATACAATACTTCCCCTACTTATTATACGTAGTAGAGAAAGCAAAAATTAAAAGAATTCAAGTGAATTAGGACAGATATTTAAGACCGATCACAGGTGCTCCTTGATATGTCAGCAACACCATTCTCCTCAATGATCTTGTGGCAGTGCAGTGTGTGGTAACACTGGTTAATAACCAAAGAACAAACAGATAAATGATTCCTTTATTTCTATTTTGATACTACTTGTAACTTGTTTATTCTGGTATCCTAGATGCCTGCTTATTCTGTGTGAAGATAATTTACAAAATAAAAAATATTTATTTTCAAAAACAACTGCATTACATATTTCATTGCAAATACAAAGAGAACAGCGAGAGTAAAATGTTTAAGAACTGGACGGTATATACTGGCCTTAAAATTCCATACTGTTTCTATGACATTGCGGGAAAACAATTGAAAATAGATGGGGCTTTAAAAGAATGACAAGTATTGAACACTACGAACCTTTAATAACAGATATCTCACAAAAAGTTTATGCCACAAAAAAACTTATTTTAAGTAAACTGCGAGTCTTAAAGAGATCCACATTTTTTCCGGCGTACGTTTTCGTCTATCGCTTAAAGTTTACAAGTTATACAACATTATACAAAATGTCTTCTGAATGAAGAAGAGGAGTTCCTAGGCTATTCCCAGAAAATTCAAGATATACATTTTATTTTTAATGTAAATATCTTTCTTATATGGTGTTTTAAACAAAATCGTTAGAGGCATTTTTAGAAAATCAAAAAATCCCTAGAAGATATGTACTAAAACAGCAAGTTGGGTATTTATCCGGCTTTATGTTTTTGAGTTATGCTGTTCACAGACACAGACAGACACACATACACATGGACATGTTTCCAAAAGTGCATTATTTGGATTCAGGGTACCTCAAAACAATTATTTCCAGTAAAATCTCGGTATAACATTTCTGGGTGGAATACAATACTTCCCGTACTATACGTAGTAGAGAAAGTAAAAATATCATTGAAAATAAGGATTATTTCTTAGGTGATTTCCAGAAAATTCAAGTAATACGTTTTTCATGCGATACCGAATTGGAAATAAAAATCTGATATGATACATTCACATGACTTTCTGTAGCCTCTATCTTTATTAGTGAGTATACAAACTACTCTTACTAAACCTTATTTTCCACTACATTTTAATCCAAATAAACATTTGCGGAAATAGCCGCATTATATATTTTGATATAGATACAAAGGGAACAGCGATAGTCAAATGTTTAAGAACTTTACGCTATATTTCCACATTTCCATGACATCCCGAGAAGCAACTGAAAATCGATGAGACTGGAAAAGAATGAACAAAGTATTGAACAATTCGAACCTTTAATAACGCATATCTCAGAAACAGCTTGTGCCACAGAAAAACTTATTTTAAGTAAATTATGATTTTAAAGAGATCTACTTTTTTGTGTAGTATGTTTCGTCTATCGCTTAACGTTTACCAGTTATACAAGATTATACAAAAAAAATTCCGAATGAAGAGAACTTCAAAGGCTATTCCTAAAAAATTGAAGATATGCATTTTATTTGTCATGTAAATATCTTTAATATATCGTACTTTAATCAAAATCGTTAGATCCATTTTTCAGAAAATCAAAAACTTCGAAAAATCTTACATGTAAAGAGTAGTTGGGATGGAATTATTTATCCTTCGGCTTTTCGGTTTTTAGTTATCGTGTTCACAGGCTCACACAGACACACACAATTTCTTTTAGGAAACATGTATTTCTGGTGAAAGCTCGGTATCGAATTTTTGGGTGAAAAGCAATACCTTCTACTATGCATGTGGTAGAGAAAGTAAAAATCTGATATGTTGCACTCGCATTACTTTTTCTACTCTTGTACAAACATTTTTTGCAAATGCTTATTCTCCACATCTACTTCATGTTAATCGAAATAAACATTAGCAGAAACTATCTTATTGCCAATTTTCTTGTAGATGCAAGAGGAATGGCTAGGTTTTAAGCGATAGTCAAATATTTTAAGAGCTGGTTGCTATGTTGAGCATTCTATTCTCTTTGCATGTCTAGGACATAAAAAAATCTGATGTGTTACACTCACATGACTTTCTCTACTCTTGTACAATCTATTTTTACAAACGCCTATTCTCCATATGCTTTAGGTTAATCGAGATATCGAGATGTCAATCTTATTGCTAATTTTCTTGTAGATGCAAGGGGAATATGGTAGCTTTTAAGCGATGGTCAAATATTTTAACGCTGGTTGCTATGCGGCGCATTCCATTCTCTTTGCAAGTCCAGGACATAAAAAAATGAATAACGAATTTGAGAAAAAGTATAAGTATTGGAAAATTTAAGGGAATAACAAGCAATATCTCGAAAACGGTACACTCAACAAAAGAAATGTATATGACATAAGTTGTGTATTTTAACGAGATCTACATTTTTTGTGCAGTAAAATTTTGTCTATCTCTTATGGTTTACCAGTTATGCAAAAGTCGTTCACAATGAAGAATACTTTTGGAGACATTCCCAGAAAATTCGAGATATACATTTCATTTCTCATGACATTATCTTAAACACATGATATTTTAATCAAAATCGTTAGAGCCATTTTTGAGAAAATTAAAATTTTCGAAAAATGTTCCATGTAAAGGGTAGTCTGGGGTGGAGGGATTTTCTTGAAAACCTTCGTGTCGCATCTCTGGAAGATACTGAACCTAAATACCAAGTTTGGTGTTTATCCGACTGTTCGTTTTTGAGTTATGCTGTTCACAGACACACAGACACACACACAGACACACACACACACAGACACACACACACACACAGACACACACACGGACATGTTTCCAAAAATGCTTTTTTTGGATTCAAGAGGTCTCAAAACATATATTTCCGGTGAAATCTCGGTATCGAATTTTTGGGTGGAATGCAATACTTCCCCTACTTACTATACGTAGTAGAGAAAGTAAAAATGAATAACGAATTTGAGAAAAAGTACAAGTACTGGTAAATTTAAGAGAATAACAAGCAATATCTCGAAAACGGTTCACTCAACAACAAAAATGTACATGACATAAATTGTGTATTTTAACGCGATCTACATTTTGTGTGTAGTAACATTTAGTCTATCTCTTATGGTTTACCAGTTATGCAAAAGTCGTTCACAATGAACAATACTTTTGGAGACATTCCCAGAAAATTCTAGATATACATTTCATTTCTCATGACAATATCTTAAACATGTGATATTTTAATCAAAATCGTTAGAGCCATTTTTGAGAAAATTAAAATTTTCGAAAAATGTTCCATGTAAAGGGTAGTCTGGGGTGGGGGGATTTTCTTTAAAACCTTCGTGTCGCATCCGTGGAAGATACTGAACCTATATACCAAGTTACGTGTTTATCCGACTGTTCGTTTTTGAGTTATGCTGTTCACAGACACACACACGGACATGTTTCCAAAAATGTTTCCAAAAAAAGTAAAAATTGTGCGATCAATTCTAGCTTAGAAGGAAGTCATCGCACCTAATCGTGTATTTTTATGAAGACAAACGATTTCTCAAAAGATTTGGAGAGTAGATTTCTGAAGCACTGCAATATAACATTAATTTTTACTTTTTGTTCCCTACGCTTACCCGTAACTCTTACATTTTATTCTTTAACTTCTAAGTTTCTTTTCTCAGTAAGTTAATTGAGAAAGAATAAAGGGCTAGACATCTGTTGACCCAAGCGGAAAGCTGTGATGCGTCCTAACCCTGACAGAGCGCAGCACCAAACGCATCACTTCTCATTTTCTCTCGATCGATAATGCCAAGAGCGAACATGTAATTCCACAAGACACCGTAGATGTCACTACTTACGAGGCATACGTTTTGTGTTATTTTCTTCTCTTGTGTCGATATTTTCCAATTTTCCTTCAATACCTTCCTTTATATATCTTCCTTTTGTCTTGCTACAGCATTCCTCTCTCTCTCTTCTCTCTCTTTCCACTCTCTCCTCTTAGTCTACTCTTTGCCTATAGTAAATATAGATTTCCTTTTCATTAGGTACTGTGTATTATCTATGTTTAGATATACGAAGCATTGTCGAACTTTGTCGTCCTCTGTGGTGTAATGGTTACCATGCTTCTAGTTTCCGAGGTCGCGGTTCAAACCGGTGGAGGGCGATGAATTTTTTCGGTTGTAAAAATCCTTAGCATGACTTCCTTTGGAAGGGAAGTAAAACCGGTGGTCTGTGTCGTAGATTATCGGCATGCAAAAGAACTCAAGCCTGATAAAGAGGCCTCTGAGCAAAATTACCGGCCTTTCACGCCCAATATACTATGTGACGCTAAGGACCACAGCAGTTAAAGAACTTGCATAAATTAAAAAACGCAATTTCAACTGTCGAATTTTAGCCATATTAGCTAATAAAACTTTCTTTAATGGCATTTGTATGCATACGACCACATCAAATTGTAAATGCTTACTTAAAGGCTGAATAAAGTGATTTATTGATTTATTTGATTACTTGTTCGTATTCCAGCTAACAATTCCATATCGTCTTCAAGTTTCTCATTTTAAAGACAAGTTTACGCGCATTAGTATGCTTGTGTATGTGTGTGGCATAGCTTAAAAATCTTTACTGGAAACATTTTAGTTTTTACTGTGCTAGCTTTCTTCAACATGACCCTAGCTGTCCAAATCAAGATTAACTTAATTATTTAATTAATATATTACAAATTTCAGAAATAAATATAACAAATAAAACGCATACATGAAATTTGTATAAAGCGCTTACGAGGTCGTTTTAATTCTTATTGAATTCTTCTTCATAACTGGAACTTATCATAACTGAGAAACCCTAGGAGGTAAACTCCAGAAAATATGTACCTCTAGTTAAACATACAAATTTACCTCCCACAAACCTCCTGTAGCATTAACCATTTCCGAAATCTTGCATATGTGTATTTATTCACTGCAAATGGTATTACTCGTTGGCAGAGTTAAATATACAAAATAATATTACAAAAATCTGATGTGATACATTCTCATGGCTTTCTTTACCCTCTATCTTTATTATTGGGTATACAAATTCTTCTTACTAAAGATATGACATTTCAATCCGATTAAAACTTTGCAAAAATAGCTACATTACACATTTCATTGTAAATACAAAGAGAACAGCGATAGTCAAATGTTTAAGAACTGGAGGCTATATGCTGGCCTTAAAATTCCATACTGTTTCCATGCAATCACGCGAGAAACAGTTGAAAATCGATGGGACTAAAAATAATCAAAAGCCTTGAATAATTCCAACATTTAATAGGGATATATCAGAAACGGCTTATGCCACAAAAAAGGTTATTTTAAGTAAACTATATGTTTTAAAGAGTGTGTTTTAACATATTTTGTGTGGTACATTTTCGTCTATCGCTTAACGTTAACAAGTTATATAAGATTGTACAAATTCCTTCCGAATGAGGAGGATTTCGTAGGCTATTCCCAGAAAATTCAAGATTACATTTTATTTTTCATGTAAATATCTTTCATGTGTGGTGTTTTAATCAAAATCGTTAAAGGTGCTTTTTAGAAAATAAAAAATTTCGAAAGTGTTCCATATAAAGGCTAGTTGGGGATGGGCAAATTTTCTGGAAAATTTTTGCCGCATCCTTGGAAGATACTAAACCCAAATACCAAGTTTGGTATTTATCCGACTTTTCGTTTTTGAGTTATGCTGTTCACAGGCAGATACATAGACAACGATATGTTTCCAAAAAGGCTTTATTTGAATTCAGGGCCCTCAAAGCATGTATTTCCGGTAAAATCTCATAATCGAATTTTTAGGCGGAGTGCAATACTTCCTCTACTTATATATACTACAGGAATTAAAAAAACATTTGATGTGATATATTCACATGACTTTCTCTCTTATCATTTATTGATGGGTATACAAACTATTCTTACTAAAGCTTATTTTTCTATCTACTACATTTTAATTGGGATAAACCTTTTCAGAAATAGGTGCATTACACATTTCGTTATAGATTCAAAGGGAACATATTTAGGAATTGGTCGCTATTAGCTGACCTTAAAATTCCATACTGTTTCGATACAATCGCGAGAAACAACTGAATGTTCAAAGGACTTTAGAGAATGACCAAGTAATATCTCAGAAATGGCTTATGCCACAAAAAACTTATTTTACGTAGATAATCTGTGTGTTTTAAAGAGATCTACATTTTTTGTGCAGTACATTTTCGTCTATCGCTTAACGTTTACCAGTTGTACAAGATTCTACAAAACTTCTTCAAATAGAACTGGACTTCGCAGGGTATTCGTAGAAAATTCAACATTTACATTTTATTTTTCATGTAAATATCTTTAATATTTAATATATTTTAATCAAAATCGTCAGAGTCATTTTTAGAAAATCAAAATTCTCAAAACGTTTTCCATGTAAAGGGTAGTTGAGATGGTGGCATTTTCTTGAAAATTTTCGGGTACGCATCTTGAAAGGTACTAAATCTAAATACCAAGTTTGATATTTGTCCGACTTTTCGTTTTTGAGTTATGCTGTTCAAAGACACAAATTCACACACATACCTTTTTATAAAATTGCTTTTTTGGGGGGGGAGGTTCAGGGGGCCTTAAAGGCATGTTTTTTTCCGTTGAAATCTCGATATGGTATTTTTGGGTGGAATACAATACTTCCCCTACTTATTACATATACGTAGTAGAGAAAGTAAAAACTGTACAAATAATAATAGAATGGACGTTGTATGCTGAAGTCTGCTTTGATACATCATCTACCCAACACATTTGAAAAAGAGCTGGTCTTTTTTTCTTTCTTTGTCTTCGTTTCTTTCTTTCTTTCTTTCTTTCTTTTAACTTAAGACTACTGACAAACAAAACTATACTTCTTATATAAACAGTTCAATGTTACATCCGCATTATATGTTTAGAAAATACACTAATAAGGTGTAAATAAAACAATCTGAGTGTTTCACAACCAGATACACATAACTTCAGAGAACTAATTAGCCCTTTGTTGACACCTGTACTCCTCTTAACCGAAACGGCGCAGGGGGGAAAGAAGATCTAAAAACTCTGATGTGTCACACTCACATGACTTTCTCTACTCCTGTATAAACTATTTTTACTTATTCTCCATCTACTTCATGTGAATTCAGATATCGGGATGTTAATCTTATTGTTAATTTTCTTGTAGATGCAAGGGGAATATGGTAGACTTTAAGCGATAGTCAGATATTTTAAGAGCTGGTTGCTATGTGGCGCATTGCATTCTCTCTGCATGTCTAGGACAAAAAAGATTCTGATGTGTTACTCTCACATGACACTCTTATAAAAACTATTTTTACAAACGCTTATTCTCTATCTACTTCATGTTAATCGCTATAAAAGTTTGCAGAAACTATGGTATTGTTAATTTTCTTATAGGTGCAAGGTGAATATGGAAGGCTTTAAGCGATAGTCAAATCTTTTAAGAGCTGGTTGCTATGTGGAGCATTTCATTTTCTTTGCACAGCCAGGTCGTAATAAAAAAATCTGATGTGTTACACTCACATGACTTTCTCTACTCTTGTACAATCTATTTTTACAAACGTCTATTCTCCATATGCTTCATGTTAATCGAGATATCGAGATGTCAATCTTATTGGTAATTTTCTTGTAGATGCAAGGGGAATATGGTAGGTTATAAGCGATAGTCAAATATTTAAACGCTGGTTGCTATGTGGCGCATTTCATTTTCTTTGCATGTCCAGGACATAAAAAAATTGAATAACGAATTTGAGAAAAAGTATAAGTATTGAAAAATTTAAGGAAATAACAAGCAATATCTCGAAAACGGTTCACTCAACAAAAGAAATGTATATCACATAAGTTGTGTATTTTAATGCGATCTACATTTTTTGTGTAGTAAAATTCTGTCTATCTCTTACGGTTTACCAGTTATGCAAAAGTCGTTCACAATGAAGAATACTTTTGGAGACATTCCCAGAAAATTCGAGATATACATTTCATTTCTCATGACATTATCTTAAACATATGATATTTTCATCAAAATCGTTAGAGCCATTTTTGAGAAAATTAAAATTTTCGAAAAATCTTCCATGTAAAGGGAAGTCTGGGGTGGGGGGATATTCTTGAAAACCTTCGTGTCGCATCTCTGGAAGATACTGAACCTAAATACCAAGTTTGGTGTTTATCCGACTGTTCGTTTTTGAGTTATGCTGTTCACAGACACACACACACAGACACACACACAGACACACACACACACACACACACACAGACACACACGGACATGTTTCCAAAAATGCTTTTTTTGGATTCAGTGGGTCTCAAAACATGTATTTCCGGTGAAATCTCGGTATCGAAGTTTTGGGTGGAATACAATACTTCCCCTACTTAGTATACGTAGTAGAGAAAGTAACAAACAATAAAGAATTCCATTTAAGAAAAAGTATAAGTATTGGAAAATTCAAACAAATAACAAGGAATATTTCGGAAATAGTTCACTCGACAAAAAAAGTATATAACATAAATTGAGTGTTTAAACGGGATCTACATTTTTTGTGAAGTAAAATTTTGTCTACCTCTTACGGTTTACCAGTTATGCAAAAGTTGTTCACAACGAAGAATACTTTTGGAGACATTCCCAGAAAATTGAACATATACATTTTACTTGTCATGAAAGTAACTTAAACATATGATATTTTAATCAAAATCGTTAGAGCCATTTTCGAGAAAATCAAAATTTGCGAAAAGTGTTCCGTGTGTAGCGTAGTCTGGGGTAACAGAATTTTCTTGAAAATCTTCGTGTCGCATTTTTGAAAGATACTGAACCTAAATACCAAATTTGGTATTTATCCGACTTTTCGTTTTTGAGTTACGCTGTTCAGTCGCACAGATACACACACGAATGTTTTTCTAAAAAAGCTTTTTGTGGATTCAGGGCACCTCAAAACATGCATTTCCGATGATATCTCGATATTGAATTTTTGCGTGGAATACAATACTTCCCCTACTTACTATACGTAGTAGAGAAAGTAAAAAGAGTGAAGAGAATAATACGATAATGCTTTCTTAGTTTCTCTACTACGTATAGTAAGTAGGGGAAGTATTGTATTCCACCCAAAAATTCAATAT
Organism: Deroplatys truncata; assembly: GCA_030765065.1. Taxonomy (NCBI): domain Eukaryota; kingdom Metazoa; phylum Arthropoda; class Insecta; order Mantodea; family Mantidae; genus Deroplatys; species Deroplatys truncata. The sequence goes on from CM060984.1 coordinate 67,773,655, forward strand.
CGAGATATCATCGGAAATGCATGTTTTGAGACTCACTGAATCCAAAAAAGCATTTTTGGAAACATGTCCGTGTGTGTGTCTGTCTGTGTGTCTGTGTGTCTGTGAACAGCATAACTCAGAAACGAACAGTCGTATAAACACCAAACTTGGTATTTAGGTTCAGTATCTTCCAGAGATGCGACACGAAGGTTTCCAAGAAAATCCCCCACCCCAGATTACCCTTTACATAGAACATTTTTCGAAAATTTTAATTTTCTCAAAAATGGCTCTAACGATTTTAATTAAAATATCATATGTTTAAGATATTGTCATGAGAAATGAAATGTATATCTCAAATTTTCTGGGAATGTCTCCAAAAGTATTCTTTATTGTGAGCGACTTTTGCATAACTGGTAAACCATAAGAGATAGACAAAAGTTTACTACACAAAAAATGTAGATCGCGTTAAAATACACAATTTATGTCATACACATTTCTTTTGTTGAGTGAACCGTTTTCGAGATATTGCTTGTTGTTCCCTTAAATTTTCCAATACTTATACTTTTTCTCTAATTCGTTATTCATTTTTACTTTCTCTACTACGTATAGTAAGTAGGGGAAGTATTGCATTCCACCCAAAAATTCGATACCGAGATTTCACCGGAAATACATGTTTTGAGACCTCCTGAATCCAAAAAAAGCATTTTTGGAAACATGTCCGTGTGTGTGTGTGTCTGTCTGTGTGTCTGTGTGTCTGTGTGTCTGTGTGTCTGTGTGTCTGTCTGTGTGTCTGTGAACAGCATAACTCAAAAACGAACAGTCGGATAAGTACCCAACTTGGTATTTAAGTTCAGTATCATCCAGAGATGCGACACGAAGGTTTTCAAGAATATCCCCCCACCCCAGACTTCCCTTTACATGGATGATTTTTCGAAAATTTTAATTTTCTCAAAAATGGCTCTAACGATTTTGATGAAAATATCATATGTTTAAGATAATGTCATGAGAAATGAAATGTATATCTCGAATTTTCTGGGAATGTCTCCAAACGTATTCTTCATTGTGAACGACTTTTGCATAACTGGTAAACCATAAGAGATAGACAAAATTTTACTACACAAAAAATGTAGATCGCGTTAAAATACACAACTTATATCATATACATTTTTTTTGTTGAGTGAACCGTTTTCGAGATATTGCTTGTTATTTCCTTAAATTTTCCAATACTTATACTTTTTCTTAAATTCGTTATTCATTTTTTTTATGTCCTGGACATGCAAAGAGAATGGAATGCCCCACATAGCAACCAGCGTTAAAATATTTGACTATCGCTTAAAAGCTACCATATTTCCCTTGCATCTACAAGAAAATTACCAATAAGATTGACATCTCGATATCTCGATTAACATGAAGCATATGGAGAATAGGCGTTTGTAAAAATAGTGTGTACAAGAGTAGAGAAAGTTATGTGAGTGTAACACATCAGATTTTTTTATGTCCTGGACATGCAAAGAGAATGGAATGCGCCGCATAGCAACCAGCGTTAAAATATTTGACTATCGCTTAAAACCTAGCATATTCCCCTTGCATCTACATGAAAATTACCAATAAGATTGACATCTCGATATCTCGATTAACATGAAGCATATGGAGAATAAGCGTTTGTAAAAATAGTTTGTACAAGAGTAGAGAAAGTCATGTGAGTGTAACACATCAGATTTTTTTTTTTTTTTTACCCAACTCTAAATTCCAATACAGGAGTTACTTGGTTGTATGTAGTTAAACCTCACTCCCTACCCCACATTCCAAAAAATGTTATACCGTTATACAAAGTGTTAACTGTTTGCACTGCATTCAATGTGGAGGTCCACTGTCCTTTCACTGTTGGTGCTGGTCAGTGTGGTTTATTTGTATTTAAGGGACACTGGGACTGAGTTTTTAGATAAAATTACAAAATTCTCTGTACTTTAATTTTATCTAAGTATTCTATACGCACCCATGAATTATTTTTGCCAAACATGTTTTACGACCCAGCATTTTTAAAAGTCCAGTAACATGTTTAAATCACCCGTGCGCTATCTTTTAACCCTACCAGACCCTTTCTGTATGAACGTTTTCTCAGTTTTATATATTTACGCATGAAATTTATTCCTTGCGTTTCAGGTTTGCTCTGATTATGTAAATTTGCATATATAATCTAAAATTTGCTACCTAAGGATTCCAGCATGCATTTTGTGATTGCTTTATTCATTGACTCACAACAAATTAATTTATACTGACAAACAAGGAAATGTTAAACACCAAAAGCTTCGTAAAAATGTATTTCTCTATAATGTATGTCATCAACTTCAATCAAGCGTTTACATTTATTTTCACTGTACTGAAGTATTAGAAAATGCCACTGCTATATTTTTCCGATAAATTTGAATGTGCAAGGCAGTTTTATAAATTTTGCCTGTTTTGCCTAATTAAAAATATATAATTGTAGTATATGAGAAATTAATTGAACTAAACCTTTGAGCTTATGTACAGGTATTTCTTTATTTACTCATATTAAGTGTGTCACTTTTCATGTGAGCAGCTTTAAAATTAATAAATCTGATGGGTTAAACTCACATGACTTTCTCTGCTCTTGTACAAACTATTTTTACAAACGCTTATTCTCCATCTACTTCATGTTAATCGAGGTAAACATTTGCAGAAACTAACTTATTCGTAATTTTCTTGTAGGTACAAGGGGAATATGGTAGGCTTTAAGCGATTGTCAAATTTTTAAGAGCTGGTTGCTATGTGGAGCATTCCATTCTCTTTGTATATCCAGGACATAAAAAAACTAATAACGAATTCCCATTTGAGAAAAAGTATCAGTATTAGAAAATTCAAACAAATAACAAGGAATATCTCGGAAATGGTTCACTCCACAAAAGTGCATATGACATAAATTGCGTGTTTTAACGAGATCTACTTTTTGTGTTGTAAAATTTTATCTATCTCTTATAGTTTACAAGTTATGCGAAAGTCATTCAGAATGAAGAGGACTTTTGGGGACATTCCAAGAAAATTCAATATATACACTTCATTTGCCATAAAAATATCTTAAACATATGATACTTTAATCAATATCGTTTTAACCATTTTTGAGAAATTCAAAATTTTCGAAAAATTTTCCATGTAAAGAATAGTCTGGGGTGGAAGGATTTTCTTGAAAACTTTGGTTTGGCATTTTTAGTATTTGTCCGACTTTTCGTATTTGAGTTATGCTCCTCACAGACTGACAGACGTTTTCAAATTGTTTTTAATTCAGGGCACCTCAAAACATTTATTTGTTATCTCTGGAATGCTACATTTCTTTATACTACAAAAAGCAATCCCCGGTAAGTTTTACCCTGTTATAACAGTTGGTAGTGTTGGTACTGACCCTTTTACAACTGGTTCATTGTCCACAAATTTGGCGATTTTGGGGGGTTGGCCAGCCTGGCAGATATGATGCTTAATAATGATTTAACAATGGCTGTGTCGTTTACTTTTCCCTTCTAATTGATATCCGTCACAATGAAGGGTATTTGTTAGAAGCTTGTGATGTGAAGACGAACTACTTTGTTTTAAAACAGGAAGTAGGTTAACATTGAAAATGGGTCGGAGTTGGAAACGCAAAGGCGGTGTATTTTTTGTAAGGATTGGGAAAACTACCCAGAATTGCGTAAGTGTTTCTGTGTTGCACATGGTGGGACGAATGAGTGAAATGATGATCAAATGAGCCTGGGATCCATAGAGCTTAGAGTTGCTCGACATTCACCTTCTCAGGATAAGGAAAAACTCTCATCTGAGTAACTCACCCTAACCGAGATTCGAACTCGGGAATGTGAGGCAGACACGTTACCCCCACACCACAGAGGCTGGTTTCCCTTATTTTGATTTCAGATATCTGGCAACTCTGGCTTGCGTTTTGTGGAATGAAGCAGTCAATCAGCTCCGACAGATATAGTGCTTGTCGAGTGATGACGTGATATATCTAGATTATAGCTGCTGTAAGCGTTGCGAGAAGAAAGTTGAGAAAAAAATTACCGACTTTATGAAATGGTCTACAGTAAATACTGTAATGAATACTTTAATACTGTTTGCAGTACTAGTTTTTTTTAAAAAAAATTATTACATGCATTTAGTATATAATTATTTTCTTCCTTTTGCTTCGTAAAATCCTTACCATCGATTATCAAAAAAATGCATTATCCGAGACGGTTTACCCCCTTTAGATCGCTTAAGCGAGGTTATGCTGTATTTTCATTTGCTAAAGCAATTTAATCCATAAAATAAAAATGTAGTTATTAATAATTAATACTACAACTAAAGTCCTAGACATTACTAGATTCCTCAACACCTGGTGAGAGGCCGACACAAGAGCTCCTGAGGAATGCTTGGACTTCAGGCATTCCTGACGGGCTGTGGTGTCAGATTCACTCCCGATAAGATGCCCTTATCACTCACGTCATCGATGAACTGTCGACACAAATTTTCTACACGCATATTATATGCACCTACTACCAACTGCGATGGGTAACGCGGTAACGTTTGTGACCCGCCTTCGGGACGTCTCGGTGCAAACCCCCGGGGCCGATCAACCTGACCGCGGTTTTCCTCGGTCGCTAGGCGAATGCTGGGTTGGATAATTTCTTCCGCGAATTTTCCTATCATCCCCCTCATCGCTGCATTTCATTTCCTCTTCTTCACCGCCATACCAGACATTTGGCTGATCACCCATCCTGGATATGCTATGATCCAGAGTTTGCTTGCTCCTTTACAGGGGCACTGGCTTGGAAGTCCTTGGGATTGTAAATCCTACAAAGAGGAGGGTTATCCCACTGCTGGCTGCATTTGTTGTTATTTACAAATTACTTACGATTTAATGTGTACTAGCACAACTGCCAGCTCTTCTCACGTTATTGGTTTAAGTGCAAACATTCCACTCTGTGTCTCTCCCTCTCGCTTTCTCACTGTCTCTATATCCTTCTTTCTCTCTGTTTCACTCTCATTCCTCCTGTAAAATGTTTTCCCTATTTCATTCTTGCTTTCTCCTCTCCCTTTTTCATTGTATCTTCCATTCATTCCCCGTCTATCCCTCTGTTGCCTTCTTTGCATCACTCTCTCCCTTTCTCTGTGTAATGTACATATGGTGTGATGTTTTAAAAACGCAATGAAGCTGATTTTTCTGAAGTATTATAAAATCATATATCGGGTGAATGCCAAATCGCTGGACAAAAGTATTTAACATGAGAAACCAGTTTTTCTCAAATACTCTCTGTCCCCTTGATTTTAAAGATAAATTATAAGGATATTTTAAAGAGGATTAAAAAAGGAATATAATCCAAAAGTAGCGAGTTTATTTGTTGTTCATTTTAGAGAAAATAATACTGTAGACATTTTATTAATCCTTTACATTCTTAATTTTGCTTCATTATCGTGGACCATGGCTCCCTACAAGTTTTAGCAAATGAGAATCATGATACGAAAAACAGATTATGGAGCTTATATTATTCAAATATCTCTCGTAGAAATGAACTGAAGCTGTTAGCATTATAATGAATAGTTGATAAAAGGAATCGGTAAATATGGATAACTTTTTAAAAATATATTGCATTGTGATTCACTTTTTAACTCTTATTACAGCACTTGTGAGATTTTTCTTTGAAATTAACATAGAGAGAGAGGGATTTTTGGGAAAAAAACTGATTTCCCTGTTAAATCCCTATCTGCATTGTTTTGATTTCCACCCAGGATACAAAAGACAATGTATGTAAATAGGTAAGTGTTGTGTATGTCCCTTATAAGCTCTTATATCCTTACACTGATTTCGACCAAATTTGGTTCACACATCCCTTAGGACACGAGTAAAAATACCGTGAGGGTGGTATCATAAAAACCACCCTAACGAAAGAGGACCTGAACAAAGTTCTACGGGAGTCAATTTTGAGGATTCTCAGCACGAATGAGCCTATTTTTAATGGTTTTGTTAATATAAAAATACATGCTGCACCCTTCATTATTTTAGGGGTAGTGATATAACAACCATCCCTAATGGGAGATGGGGTTGAAAATTGTTCGATGGGAAGCACAATGGAGGATTTTCAGTGCGAATGGGAAATTTGGCACACACTTTTTTAGGACAAGAGTAAAACTCCTGTGGAGGTGTTATCAAAATTTTCTCGCATATTTTCTCGGGATTTCTTGCATATGTTAAACGGTGTTGTGCGGGAATGTCATACATATTGTATGTGAGAAATATGAAACTAATTTCTCAGGAATAGTACGTGGAAAAATGCTCGAGACACCGTCTGGAGGATGAAGAGGTAAAGCAGAATGTATGTGATGTACAATTTTGGATTTCAAATCGCACGCTTAATGCATGTAAGAGCAACTCCTCATGGTAGCTCAGCAGTAAAGCGCGACACAAAAGTTGAAGATTCATTATTCGAGTTCCGATGATGGCACTGAATTTTTCAAGTCTGATTCGAACTTCCAACTCAAAACTAGTGTACAACACGAGCTTTAATCTTGTCGATAATGCACAACCGCGAAACGGGAGGGATTGTGGCGTAGCGGCTATGGCCCAAGGTTATCGAGGGTTGGCGCCGAGCGGTCGGTGTAAACAACGATTACTGTCGATCGCCAGCGTAATCACTGGGGGTTATAGGCAGATAACTAGAACCTTCGAAGCTGCTTCTTCCCCGCCTCCTACAGAAAGTGTGATAATAGTTCTAGAACGCCGAGATCTTTGTGGAAAGATTCCACCGACTATATAAGCGAGCGCTCTCGCGGGAGTGTGTAAGTCGAGTCAGCGCTAGTGCGAAGTGAGAAGAGTTGTTGAGTCAGTCAGTGAGGGAGCGAGCGAGTTAGCGAGTGCGTCTCTGGTGCGACATCAAGAGCGATGTTGTGACGTGCAGCGACGGGTTGTGGAGGTCTTGTGTTCGACTCCCGAGGGAAGTGAAGCATCCGGGATGAAGAGGCAATGTCACGAAGGAAGTGACGTGACGAAAAATTGAACTAGCTCACCAGAGTGAAGTGATAGTGTGAACGAAGTGAACTCCCAGTGAAGTTGAACTAGATAAGAGCTAAACTGGACCAAATCACAGTATTATCTGAAGAGATTAAACCTCGCGTGGTGTTTAATAGGACTATTTAACGAACATATTGATAAACAAATGGTTAATTGTATGCAACAGTAGCCAAATTCCAGCAACGATTGGGTGCAGTAAAGAAAGTGCTAATAGAAAAAGTTAGACTAGACTATTCCTTAAATTTTACAAGGTAAAACCCTTCCAACATTACTCTATGGATCTAAAACGTGGACAATCTGCCATGCGAATAAAAGTGAGTAATTACTTTTTGCTTCCAATTCTGTAGCAATTACCCGCATTGGTATGAATAAAATCTGGGATTTTGTTGCTTAGTTTAAGAGCAATTGCTCCAACTGGAGCACTAGTTTTGTTGCTACTCGGTTGCAGAGAATTTACTCGATTGTAGTATGAATAAAACATACATTATTCTCACCTGGCAGAGTAATTGCTACTCAGTTTTGGAGTTACCTCGGTAGGTGTCGGGTTGAGGAGTAAACGTTGAAAACGTGAAATGGAAGAGTGTATGCTTACGGTACAGCCTAGAAAAGTTTACTAACTCCTCAGAGAATATAGTTTTAATTATAAAGAGCTTCATCGGTTTGATCGACAAAATGAAGAAAAAATGCTACCATTTCTGCGTTATGGGATGACCCGGGTTTTCAACGCGGAGTTGGGGAAGATCAGAGCGCTGTATCTCTAGTATTCACAGAGGTAATGAACCCATCTTAACATAGGCAAACCTATGTATGCAATTTCCCATTAGTATGGATGCTCTTGAAGCTGCGAAAGGAGAATTGCAACAAAAGCACAGATTCCTTGCTGCTATTGGAGCTATAGATTATACACGTGTTAATATACAATCCCAGCAAGCACGGAGGTGACTATATTAATAGAAAAGGGTGGCAAGTATTAACGTTCAAGCTACGTGCAATGCTTAAGAAGAATTTGGGCGATTCAGAACTACACATTCGCAATACTAAATTTCGCACACGGATTGTTTGTGGACCCATGTTTTTAGTGGAACTTCTTTGCTTTTGTTATCGTATGCCTTCAACCGTTTCGGTTTGCACAGTTAATTATGACACACCCTGTATATATAGTTTTAAATCTAAGTATTTATATTCTATCACATAAAACTGAAAAATCGAGTTTTGAAGTATCAAACATAGAGATTATATATTTGCAAATTATATATTTTAATGAGCCTTGAATGTTTCCTGGAGTAAGTCTCATAGTTATACAAAATACAGTCAGAATGACGTCTTCCCAGATTATTTACAACAAATTCTTGATTCTTTGTGTGAAATATGGTATTTGCATGACAATCATGAGAGATGTTTTCGAAAAAATAGTAAGTAACTATTGTTTTCCATGTAGAGCGTAGAATGGAGTGTTGGAATTATGTGAAAAAACTTCATATGTCATCTTTTATAGATCCTGGACTAATTACCAAGCTTGATAACAGTCCCAATTTTCTTCTTTGAGTTATGCTGTTCGTAAATACACAGAAACGCACACATACAAACACAGACCGTTTTAAAATGGATTTAAGGGACCTCAAAACGTGAATTTCAATGAAGTTTCGACACTAAATAGGCAAAAGTCCAATAGTACAGCTGTGTTTCAAATCATGGATCTTTGCTCCGAGTTCGGGTTGCTGCACTGAAATTTAATATCTGATTCAATCTTGTAACCCTAGCTTGCACTCGATCAATGTGAAAGAGCAATTACTAACATATATATTGTTGTTATACGCTGCTGCACGTTTGATCTCACGAGGAGTCGTCTCTAATTGGAAGGAAAGAGTGGAATGCCGTAACGACAGAAATGAACTGTTCTAAGCAAACACGCTGACTCATAAGTACTTTCTACATTCCATTGATTCCAGACGTCCAAACAGAGCTACTTAATATGAAAGAATCAGCTGACAAGTTGCTGTACAGAGGTCAGCAAAACAGACTATCGTAATGTATCAGCTGACTTTGACAGGAGAACCTGTTGACTCTGTCATTATACAGCTAACGGACTTTACTAATGTGCCTGTATTTACTCAATGCATTCCAAGAGCAAAAGCCTGCTTTCCTACTCAGTGCCCTCGTGGTTACCTCTATATACTCCTGGCTTCTGTTTCACCTGCTCTAACACATACATTTTTGGCAAAACATCAGGTGTGTCTCTGCGTTACATTCACATTACTTTCTCTACCCACTGTCGTTTATTTTTATATAAATTCTACGCACTATTCTTACAAAAGCATATTATTTTCTCCATCACGTGCAACATAGGTTCAATATCGAGATTTCGCCAAAAATATACGTTTTGAGAGCTCTAAATAAAAAATCTGATGTACTAAAAATATTTGACTATCGCTTAAGCCGTACTATGTTCCCCTTGTTTTGTATTTGCAAGGGCAATATAGAAATACAGTAGCCTTTAAGCATAGACATTCTCTTAATAGCTGGTTGCTAGGTGCAGCACCATTCTCTTTGCCACAAATTAATACTCTTTGCATATCCAAGACAAAAAAATGAATAACGAATTCCCTTTTGAGAAAATAAGTATTGAAAAATTTAAGGGAATAACAAGCAATATCTCGAAAATGGTTCACTCAGCAACAAAGATGTATATGACATAAATTGTGTATTTTAATGCGATTTACATTTTTGTGTAGTAACATTTTGTCTATCTCTTATGGTTTACCAGTTATGCAAAAGTCGTTCACAATGAAGAATACTTTGGAGACATTCCCAGAAAATTCAAGATATACATTTTATTTGTCATGAAAATATCTTAAACATATGATATTTTAATCAAAATCGTCAGAGGCATTTTTGAGAAAATTAAAATTTTCGAAAAATGTTCCATGTAAAGGGTGATCTGGGGTGGGGGGATTTTCTTGAAAACCTTCGTGTCGCATCTCTGGAAGATACTGAACCTAAATACCAAGTTTGGTGTTTATCCGACTGATCGTTTCTGGGTTATGCAGTTCACAGACAGATACACACAGGACATGTTTCCAAAAATGCTTTTTTTATATTCAGGGGTCTCAAAACATATATTTCCTGTGAAATCTCGGTATCGAATTTTTGGGTGGAATACAATACTTCCCCTACTTACCATACGTAGTAGAGAAAGTAAAAAACATTTTTAGAAAAGGTCTGTGTGCGTGGTGTATCTGTGTGTGTGAACACCTTAATTTAAAAATCTGATGTGTTACACTCACATGATTTTCTCTACTCTTGCACACTATTTATACAAACGCTTATTCTCCATCTACTTCATGTTAATCGAGATAAACATTTGCAGAGTCTATCTTATTGCTAATTTTCTTGTAGATGTAAGGGGAATATATATTTACAAGGGCAATATAGAAATACAGTAGCCTTTAAGCACATACATATCGCTCAATAGCTGGTTGCTAGGTGTAGCACCACTCCTTTGCCACAGATTAATACTCTTTGCATATCCAAGACAAAAAAATGAATAACGAATTCCCATTTGAGAAAATAAGTATTGAAAAATTTAAGGGAATAACAAGTAATATCTCGAAAATGGTTCACTCAACAAAAAAATGTATATGACATAAATTGTGTATTTTAACGCGATCTACATTTTTTGTGTAGTAAAATTTTGTCTATCTCTTATGGTTTACCAGTTGTGCAAAAGTCGTTCACAATGAAGAATACTTTTGGAGACATTCCCAGGAAATTCAAGATATACATTTTATTTGTCATAAAAATATCTTAAACATATGATATTTTAATCAAAATCGTTAGAGCCATTTTTGAGAAAATTAAACTTTTCGAAAAACTTCCATGTAAAGGGTAATCTGGGGTGGGGATTTTCTTGAAAACCTTCGTGTCGCATCCTTGGAAGATACTGAACCTAAATACCCAGTTTGGTGTTTATCCGACTGTTCGTTTCTGAGTTATGCTGTTCACAGACACACAGACAGACACACACACGGCCATGTTTCCAAAAATGCTTTTTTACTTTCTCTACTACGTATAGTAAGTAGGGGAAGTATTGCATTCCACCCAAAAATTCGATACCGAGATTTCACCGGAAATACATGTTTTGAGACCTCCTGAATCCAAAAAAAGCATTTTTGGAAACATGTCCGTGTGTGTGTCTGTCTGTGTGTCTGTCTGTGTGACTGTGAACAGCATAACTCAAAAACGAATAGTCGGATAAGCACCAAACTTGGTATTTAGGTTCAGTATCTTCCAGAGATGCGACACGAAGGCTTTCAAGAAAATCCCCCCACTCCAGACTATCCTTTACATGGAAGATTTTTCGAAAATTTTAATTTTCTCAAAAATGGCGCTAACGATTTTGATGAAAATATCATATGTTTAAGATAATGTCATGAGAAATGAAATGTATGTCTCGAATTTTCTGGGAATGTCTCCAAACGTATTCTTCATTGTGAACGACTTTTGCATAACTGGTAAACCATAAGAGATAGACAAAATTTTACTACACAAAAAATGTAGATCGCGTTAAAATACACAACTTATGTCATATACATTTCTTTTGTTGAGTGAACCGTTTCGAGATATTGCTTGTTATTTCCTTAAATTTTCCAATACTTATACTTTTTCTCAAATTCGTTATTCATTTTTTTGTGTCCTAGACATGCAAAGAGAATGGAATGCGCCACATAGCAACCAGCGATAAAATATTTGACTATCGCTTAAAAGCTACCATATTACCCTTGCATCTATAAGAAAATTACCAATAAGATCGACATCTCGATATCTCGATTAACATGAAGCATATGGAGAATAAGCGTTTGTAAAAATAGATTGTACAAGAGTAGAGAAAGTCATGTGAGTGTAACACATCAGATTTTTTTATGTCCTGAACATGCAAAGAGAATGGAATTCGCCACATAGCAACCAGCGTTAAAATATTTGACTATCGCTTAAAAGCTACCATATTCCCCTTGCATCTACAAGAAAATTACCAATAAGATTGACATCTCGATATCTCGATTAACATGAAGCATATGGAGAATAGGCGTTTGTAAAAATAGTGTGTACAAGAGTAGAGAAAGTCATGTGAGTGTAACACATCAGATTTTTTGGATTCAGGGGATCTCAAAACATATATTTCCGGTGAAATCTCGGTATCGAATTTTTGGGTGGAATACAATACTTCCCCTACTTACTATACGTAGTAGAGAAAGTAAAAAAACATTTTTAGAAAAGTTCTGTGTGCGTGGTGTATCTGTGTGTGAACACCTTAATTTAGAAAGGAAAAGCCGGATAAACACCAAACTTGGTATTTAAATTCAGTATCTTCCAAAGATGCAACAGGAAGATTGTAAGAAAACCGCCCCACCCCAAGCTATACTTTACATGGAATATTTTTGAAATAGTTTATTTTCTAAAAAACGCTCTAACGATTTTGATTAAAATACTATAGATTAAAGATATTTGCATGAAAAATAATATGTATATCTTGAGTTTTCTAGAAATAGCCTATGTAGTCCTCTTCGTTCGGAAGTAATTTTGTATAATCTCGTATAACTGGTAAACGTTAAGAGATGGATGAAAACGTACTACACAAAAAATGTAGATCTCTTTATTTCAAATAACTTTTTTGTGGTATCAGCCATTTCTGAAATATTCATTACTAATGGTTGGAATTGTTCATTACTTGGTCATTTTCTTAAACTCCTGTCAACATTCGGTTGTTTCTCGCGATTGCATGGAAAAAGTGTGTAATTTTAAGGCTAGTATATAGCCTCCAGTTCTTAAACATCCGACTATCGCTATTCCCTTTGTATCTGTAACGAAATGTGTAAATCAGCTATTTCTGCAAAGGTTTATTTGAATTAAAATGTAGTACACATAAAAGAACTCTGATGTGCTATATTCACATGACCTTCTCTACCCTCTGTCATTTATTAGTGTGTACACAAACTATTCTTACTAAAGCTCATTTTTATATTTACTACATTTTAATCCAAATAAACCTTTATGGACGTTAAAGAATGATCAATAAATGAATCATTCGAACCATTACTAACAGATATCTCAGAAATGGATATGCCACAAAAAAAATATTCAAAATAAATTTTTTGTTTTAAAGAGATCTACATTTCTTGTGTAGGGCGTTTTCGTCTATCGCTTAACATTTACCAGTTGTTACAAAGTATACAAAATTCCTCCCGAATGAAGAGGACTTCAAAGGCTATTCCCGGAAAATTCAAGATATACATTTTATTTGTCATGTAAATACCTTTAATATATGGTATTTTAATCAAATTTTAATGTGATGTCACATCAGATTTTTATGTAGCACGTACGTCTTTCTCTTAACGTTTACCAGTTACACAAAATTATACGAAATTCCTTCTGTATGAAGGAATACAGGTTACTCCCAGAAATTCAAGATAGCTATACATTTTATTTGTCATGTATATGTCTTAAATATATGGTATTTTAAACAAAATCGTTGGAGCCATTTTTGATAAAATAAAAATTCTTGAAAATATACTTCTTTGGACGATACTGAACTTGAATACCAAGTTTGATATTTATTCGATTTTCTTTCCATCATTTCCCTATCATTATGTTTCCTTTTCATCTTTCAGCTGTGCTTCTAGGTTTCGTGGTGTATGGCGGTGCCGGACAGATAGCGCGGATGCATGCTAAATGAAAAGAGTATTCCCCGAGGACACCAGAGGACTGCAGGACTGATGGGTCGTTCACCGTCCTCTCTCGGCTGCTCCAGCAGTGGAACGGGTTTGCGAGCTTGGAAACATTAGGGACTTGCACGCGTCTCTGTGACCAGACTGTCTACAGCCTATAGCCTCTTGAGGGTCCTTCATCTCATCCCTGCCTCTGGGTGGTGACAGCCGCAATAACGTGAGTGGTGTTCCTCTCTGTGGAATCACCTTTACCTCTACCTCTACGGTTATGATTAAAATTCAGAAGTTTAAGGTTCTTCCATGACTAACAAAATGTATGTCTTGAATTTTCTGTGAATAGCCTGAGAAGACATTCTGAATCAATGTACAATTTTGTACAATTAGTAAACCATACGAAGGACAAAATATTACTATGAAAAAATATAGAGCTCATTGATACCAATACAATTTATGTCAAATAACTTTTTCTGTAGCATTAGCCGTTTTCAAAGTAGTCTTTGTTACATTCAAAAATTTTCTCAGGTTGAACTGTCATAACTTGGCTCCATAAAGCAACTTAGTATTTCTTCTTTTAACTTTCTCTTTCAAGTACCTAATAGTAGGGGAAGTGTTGCATTTCTTCCAAATTTCGATATGGAGACTTCGCCAGAAATACACGTTCTGATGTGCTCCTGAATGCAAAAATCCATTTTAAAAAAAAACGCCTGTGTGTGTGTGTGTGTGTGTGTGTGTGTGTGTGTGTGTGTGTGTGTGTGTGTGTGTCTCTTTAAAAACATACTTTCTCCAAGTTTAAACCCACATTTTTAAAAGCAATTACACTTTTGTAGATACTAAGTTTAGAAACAGGCTATACGTTAGCCGGCCACCCCTAATTTATTATCTTTTCATAATTGGTGTCTAAAAGTGCTTTTGTGGGTATCTCAATGAAACTAATATCTTGTTAATATTTGATTGGCTAATCCGATCCAGGAACTTGCTGTGTTTCACCCACTCACGAGAAACTTTCACTAAAATAATTACGCTTTTAGTAAGTAGGATATTCCAAAATGAAAGGGAATGTAGAAATAAACTGAATAACGTTCTTTTTACTTTCTCTGCTACGTATAGTAAGTAGGGGAAGTATTGCATTCCACCCAAAAATTCGATACCGAGATTTCACCGGAAATATATGTTTTGAGGCCCCCTAAATCCAAAAAAAGCATTTTTGGAAACATGTCCGTGTGTGTGTCTGTGTGTGTGTGTCTGTGTGTGTGTGTGTGTGTGTCTGTGAACAGCATAACTCAAAAACGAACAGTCGGATAAACACCAAACTTAGTGTTTAGGTTCAGTATCTTCCAGAGATGCGACACGAAGGTTTCCAATAAAATCCCCCCACCCCAGACTACCCTTTACATGGAAGATTTTTCGAAAATTTTAATTTTCTCAAAAATGGCTCTAACGATTTTGATTAAAATATCATATGTTTAAGATAATGTCATGAGAAATGAAATGTATATCTCGAATTTTCTGGGAATGTCTCCAAAAGTATTCTTCATTGTGAACGACTTTTGCATAACTGGTAAACCATGAGAGATAGACAAAATTTTACTACACAAAAAATGTAGATCGCGTTAAAATACACAACTTATGTCATATACATTTCTTTTGTTGAGTGAACCGTTTTCGAGATATTGCTTGTTTTTTCCTTAAATTTTCCAATACTTATACTTTTTCTCAAATTCGTTATTCATTTTTTTGTCCTGGACATGCAAAGAGAATGGAATGCGCCACATAGCAACCAGCGTTAAAATATTTGACCATCGCTTAAAAGCTACCATATTCCCCTTGCATCTACAAGAAAATTACCAATAAGATTGACATCTCGATATCTCGATTAACATGAAGCATATGGAGAATAGGCGTTTGTAAAAATAGATTGTACAAGAGTAGAGAAAGTCATGTGAGTGTAACACATCAGATTTTTTTAAGTACAAGTTCCTTAAAACACTGCTTGTCGGATTGTTAACACGCCGCTAAAGTAGTCATGGAAACCTTTAGCGGCGTAATAAACAAACTCCAGATGGCAGTGATCACATATTCGTTCATAAGTGAAACATGCTTACCTTGCATCAGCCTTTAAATTCAATATATTCCTTCTCATACTCCTGCAGAGATTATGCTGTCAGCAATTTCGATTCGTTTCCGACTCGGATTGAGATTTCCTCTAGAGTTTCACCCATATGCTTGTTGTTTAGAAAAGATCGCTCAGAATAAGCACTGGCATTTACATCCGCATCTCGCATTGTTAACGCTCAGTGCTTCCTAGGAGGCGTTGGTACGGTTCATAGCGCAGGGTTCAGGCGGCTGTGAGAATATGTTAACAAACCACTATGTCTTTTATATTTTTACAATACTTATATTACATTTATTTTATTTTAATATAATCTAGAGAACTTTTACTAAAATCTATTGTATACACCACGTACGCAAAAGCTTTAGCGGACCCGATACATAAATAGCTATAACACGCATATTTTGTTTTAAATTATTTCACGAGTAAATATTTAGTTCGTGAGCGATAGCGAATGTACTAATTCCCAGGGATACTGTAACAAAGATTATACATGAGTTACTTATCTAGTACCCATAGCATTATAACTATGATATTTTTATATAATTCAAACATTCGAAAGGGCATGGCGGATACAAATGCTCAGAACGCAAGACGTTGCTGTTTCGAAGGCAGCTGTTTAATGCTCACCATCAATATAAAAGTTCAAAATTAAAGGACTCCACCCCAAACAATCCTTTACATATACATTTTTCTAATTTTTTAATTTTTTGAATAATGACTCTAGCAATTTTGATTATTACATCATATATTAAATATATTTAATGACAAATAAAATGCATATATTGATTTTTTTGAGAATAACGTGAAAGCCTCTTCATTCGGAAGAAAATTTATAAGGTTATATAAATTTCCTTTTCCTTGAAAATCTTAGCGTCTCATCTTTATAAGGTACTGAACGTAAATAACAAGTTTGATATTTATCTGACATTTCGTTTTTGAGTTACACACGGCATTTTTACTTTCTCTACTACGTATAGTAAGTAGGGAAAGTATTTCATTACACCCAACAGTTTCATATCGAGATTTCACCGGAATAACATGTTTTGGAGCCCCCGAACCCAAAAATATTATTTTTGGAAAAAAGACCGTGTGTGTGTCTGCGAACACCATAACTCAGAAACGAAAAGTCGGATAAATACCAAACTTGTTATTTAGGTTCAGCATCTTTCAAAGATGCGACGCGAAGATTTTCAAGAAAATCCTCCCACTCCAGATTACCCTTTACATGGAACATATTTAGAAAATTTTGACTTTCTCAAAAATGGCTCTAACGATTTTGATTAAAATATCATATATTTAAGATTTTTATGGCAAATTAAATGTATATCTTGAATTTTCTGGGAATGCCTCCAAAAGTCTTACTCGTTGAGGAAGGTTTCAGAGATATTCCTTTTAGTTTGTTTGAATTTTTCAATACTTATACTTTTTCTGAAATGCGAATTTGTTATTCGTTTGTTTTTTGTTTTTTTTTTGTCCTGGTAATGCAAATAGAATATAATGCTCCACTTAGCAACCAGCTCTTAAAATACTTGCCTATCGCTTAAAGCCTACAGTATTTCCATGTTCCCCTTAAACTTACAAGAATATTAGCAAAAGGATAAGGTTTATCTCGATTAACATGAGGTAGATGGAGAATAAGAGTTTGTAAAAAGAGTTTCAACAAGAGTAGTAAAAGTAATGTGAGTGTAACACATCAGATTTTTCTAAAAAGGCATTTTTGGTTTCTTGGGTTCTCAAAACATGTATTTCCGGTGAAATCTCGGCATGGAATTTTTATGTGAAATTCAGTGACTTCTTTACCTACTGTGTCTATCGTAGAGAAAGTAAAAATATTATTTATAAATAGCATGTTTCGTTGTTATACCTCAATTTCATACTATACTAATACAAAGTACAATTTTCATGTCATATTATGCACTGAGAGAATTGTTTTCCAGGAAATGTAAGGCTCTAAAGACCTTACATTAACAATTCAGATGAACGTAATTGCGTTCCTTATTGTATTTTTGAAACGCCTTTTTCTAAAGTTGGTGATCCATAACAAATGAGGCACAAAATTATCAAAGATTGAATCTAAATATAGTTAGCTTCCCACGAGCTTGGGAACTGCATTGTGTGTGCCTTCCTCTATACATCCTACATTATATCAAGCAAATCATGCCTGTTGACTTAACTGGGGGTAGTTTCTTTTTCTTGTGAACTGCGTGCCCGCTAGCCAAGGGTGGTTCTAGGGGAGAGGCAAACAAACTCTTACTGAAGGTCCGGGCTTCATACCACAGTCTGAAAACGTTGCTCTAAATTCTCTTCTTACACAATATATTTCCTTTGAAAACCTATTATTAAACAATAGACGCTATTTCGCCAATCACTGAGGTTATTACTTTGTCTGTCAGTACCTAGTAGGTAGAGAAGGTCCACCAAAAAGTTTCAGCGGAAATACAGTTTTGAGGCCTCATGTATCCAAAAAAGCATTTTTAGAACCAGGTCTGTGTGTTTGTTTGCGTATGTGTGTGGAACAGCATAACTCAAAAACGAAAAGTAAATAAACTTGATGCGACACGAAAATTTTCAAGAAAATCCCTCTACCCCAAACTATCCTTTATATGAAGAATGTTTCGAAATATTTTATTTCCTAAAAAATCGCTCTAACATTTTTTATTAAAATGCCATATATTAAAGATAATAAGATGACAAATAAAATGTATATCTTGAAATTTCTGGGAATTACCTGTAAAGTCCTCTTCATTCAGAAGAAATTTTTGTAATGCTGTATATCTGGTAAACATTAAGCGATAGACGAAAATATACGGCACAAAAAAATGTAGATCCCTTTAAAACATACAATTTATTTAAAACAAGTTTTGTGTGGCATAAGCCATTTCCGAAATATCCATTATTAATGGTTTGAATTGTTCAACACTTTGTCACTCTTTTAAGTTTTGTCGATTTTCAGTTGTTTCTCGCGATGTCATGGAGACAGTATGGAATTTTAAGGCAGCGTATAGCGTCCATTCTTAAACATTTGACTGTCGCTGTTCCCTTTGTATCTATAACGAAATGTGTAATGTAGTTATTTCTGCAAAGGTTTTTTGAATTAAAATATATTAGATAGGAAGATAAGATTTCGTGAGAATAAATTGTATAGTCACTAATACACATAGACGGTAGAAAAAACAATGTAAATTTAACACAGAAGACTTTTTAAGGTAAAATAAACATTTTGTGATGGGATAACATTCAAACTAAAATATTTAAAGTAGCATTATACGACATACACTAAAAAAAGAAGATACAGCAGAGGAGAAAAATTACTTTGGGTTGGATTCCCCACGGTAGTAGAGGAAGTGGAAGAAACACATGGAAAAGAACAGTTATCGAAAGAATTGCTAAAGAAGGGAAAACATGGAATGAAATAAAGAAGTTGGTAATAAACAGATCCAATGGAAATACTTTGTAAATGCCCTATACTCCTCATAAGGAGATACAGGAGATTGATTGATATATGATTATATTTGACATCGGATAAACAAATGCGATTTAATCTGCTATTTTTAATAATGGAGACGGCCTGTGTTCGATTCCAGGTTGGGGCGGGAAGTTTTCTTCCCCTGAAATCATTCCCTACCCTCTACACAATCTAGAATTATGCATGAGAGAGTAAATATGAATGTGTTTTATGATAAAAATGAACAATAAAAATAAAGCAACCTTAAGGACCTACTGTTCAACGAGAAATAACACCTTAAGTTGCTTCTCAAGTCAAAGCCCAGACAATAAATAGATAAATAAATATCTCATGTGATATATGTAGACTTTCTCTCCCAATAACAGATTTACGTTATGTTATATTATACAATATTCATATAGAAAGTATTCTTCTGTCCACGTTACTTATAATATATATAGGTATATATATATATAATTTCAAATTAATCAAAAATGCAGTTGCAGCACACGAAGCAGAATACAAATGTTTATTCGAGGAAAGGAGCTCTCGCAACGTAAAGGAAGAAAGAAAGAAAAGAAACTGCAAACACCTAAGCATGACCACCAGATGACGCATTCACCCTTGGGAAGGGTAAACTTGCAACATGGAATATTTAGAAAACGGCTAACGCTACCGAAAAAGGTGTTTCGCACAAGTGTGTGTATTTTAATCTCTACGTTTTTCCTGCAGTAACATTTTGTGTATTTCTTATGGTTTCCCAGTTATACAAAATAATAGAAAATTCAATCATGTAAAGGAGACTTCACACGTCACTCACAGAAAATTCAAGATATAAATTTTATTTTTGATTTAGTCGTCTTAAAAATATGGTATCTTAATCAAATTTTGTTCTGGCTGCGTGATTTATATAGCGGCGGAAAACTGTAAGTCGTTTGGTACTCGAAGTGCTCTCTGCTGTTGAGAGAGCCTCTATTTGACGACCGGAAATATTCTGTTGGTGAGATGTGGCTAGACCCGCTCTGTCTCAACTGTGGTTGACGATGCGTTGGGCCCAGGTTAAATAATCGGTGATACGCATGCCTGGATGATGCTGGGGCGGATAGAAACATCCAGTCTTAGATCTGTTTTGTAAACTTTATAGACATATTATCTACTACTGGTATCCTCACTTTTTCTAAACTAATATTGCATTATAAACAGTGTTCTGGGTCACTTAATAAACTACATTAAATTTTAAATATAATTTATATTTCTAGTGGAATAAGCAACAATTTAACATTATAAAAATACACACAAACAAAAACACAGCTGGTGCCTGATCTCAAAAAGAGAATGGTGTCAAGGTTTTTTAAATATTAAATCAAGTTAGAGGTAAAAAACAAACAAAATACTGTAGAAACATGTTCCCAAATGTATATACTAAATAGAATTGTTAAAAAAAGTTTGGGATTTTTCTTTTTTTTTTTTTTTTTTGCCTACATATCCACTTAAATCCACCCAGTATTCATTCCTCTCTATATCAAGAATGACAGCCTCTTAGTTCAGTATGAGGTTTATGTAATGTTTTAGAAACTAAACAAATACATTCTTAGATAAAATACATATTGATGAAAAGAATCATAGCAGATGAACACCTGTATAATCAAAATATTTTGCAAACTCCGGTTTTAGAAAACAATTGGCAACGTGTAACCCTCACCCATGCGTATAACCTGAATTTCACAATCTATAAACCTATGGACATATGACTTTCGGTTGATGGGTTACGATAAATAACGAGTTGTTGCGACCTGCGCAAAAAAAAATTCCAAAACCTTGTATATACATATTGTTACATAATTGATACACAATAGATACCAATTATTTGGATATGTTCTCAATTTTTGTGGATATGTTATACTTGGCTTACAAATTGATGATTTTGTTTCTTTTCTACCGCAAATATTACGAAATTTATAACACTTTAAACTTTAAGGTGGCTTTTGAAAGATTCTATATATTCACGTTTATAAAATTGTATCACAGCAAATTATTCACCTCAGACTGTGTCTCATTAGCACCCTTTGAAAAAGATCAGCTATTCTCTTATGATCTTCCTTCACGCTTTGGTATCTTAATCAGAAAGAAAATAGATGTGAAGAGGATCAAAACTACAATGCCTTATAAATCTTAATTTAATTTAATTTTTATCCTGATTTAAAATTTCAAACATAATAACTGCTTAAAGGAAAATGCACAATAGAGATGCCTAAACAAAAAAATCTGATGTGTTACACTCACATGACTTTCTCTACTCTTGTACAAAGTATTTTTACAAACGCTTATTCTCCATCTAGTTCATGTTAATCGAGATAAACATTTGCAAACTCTATCTTATTGCTAATTTTCTTGTAGATGTAGGGGAAAATATATTTACAAGGGCATATCTCTTAAGAGCTGGTTGCTAGGTGCAGCACCATTCCCTTTGCCACAGATTATAACTCTTTGCATATCCAAGACAAAAAAATGAATAACGAATTCCCATTTGAGAAAATAAGTATTGAAAAATTTAAGGGAATAACAAGCAATATCTCGAAAATGGTCCACTCAACAAAAAAAGTGTATATGACATAAGTTGTGTATTTTAACGCGATCTACATTTTTTGTGTAGTAAAATTTTGTCTATCTTTTATGGTTTACCAGTTATGCAAAAGTCGTTCACAATAAAGAATACTTTTGGAGACATTCCCAGAAAATTCAAGATATACATTTTATTTGTCATAAAAATATCTTAAACATATGATATTTTAATCAAAATCGTTAGAGCCATTTTTGAGAAAATTAAAATTTTCGAAAAATCTTCCATGTAAAGGGTAGTCTGGGGTGGGGGGATTTTCTTGAAAACCTTCGTGTCGCATCCTTGGAAGATACTGAACCTAAATACCAAGTTTGGTGTTTATCCGACTGTTCGTTTCTGAGTTATGCTGTTCACAGACACACACACAGACAGACACACAGACACACAGACAGACACACAGACACACACACGGACATGTTTCCAAAAATGCTTTTTTTGGATTCAGGGGGTCTCAAAACATGTATTTCCGGTGAAATCTCGGTATCGAAATTTTGGGTGGAATACAATACTTCCCCTACTTACTATACGTAGTAGAGAAAGTAATAAACAAGTGTTTATTCAGTTCTATTGCTCAGCTGTAATATTAGGTTACTCTTCCTTTTCCTAAACCCACTTTTTAACTTAAGGTTTTCTAGGTCACTGAGACAATGTCTTTTTAGTGCATCCTTTTCAAATGTAACACTATTGAGATATCATCACTAAAATTAGGCAGCTCAGTACCATTTCAGGCAGTATTTTTAACACTTAAATGATTTCAATCTGATCATATAATACATAAATTCAATAAAAGTCCGCCTTAAAGCAATATGTGCATGTAACAATATATAAAAAGCGTATATTAAGTCATTGTAAACGTTTATATTATTGTATACATGTTCAATAGTGTTATGTGAATGTATTATGCAACTTAATAATGTAGGAGCTGTGAGAATAATAAGTTAAAAGTTGCTAACAATGAGGTAACCTTGAGGCAATAATGAATTTGAAAGTTTAAATGCTACTAGTCATTATTGGCGCAACAATAATGTAACTTTAGTGACAGTTTATAAAATAGCCAATCAACAAACAGAAAAAGCTTTAGTTAAATGAAGGTATTCTATTGGAGTAGGATTAGCCAATCAGAGACTTGAAATACAGAAATTTACAAATTTAGGCGGAAGAAATCAAGTCAGTTGCATGTAGACAGTACTCATAACTGGACGTGTTGGTTGCAGACAGTGTTCCTGACGCGAGATGCGTCCTCGAGAAGTATAATACGTATTCAGTGTGCGATGAAAATAGTTTACGTGTTAAAAAAGTGCAAGTAATTAATTAAAAATATCTCACAGCTCTCTCTATCAGTGAAGTGTTATTTAAATCGTGTCAAGCATTAATAAATGTAGTGAAGTAAAATTATAATCTGTGTAAGTCTACATTCTTCAGTCGCACCACAACCCTGCAAAGAGAAACATGTCTCTAACAATAATACCGACGCAGCCGAGGCAAACATAAACATATAATATTTAAAGAAATAGTCAAATTACAAAGCTAATATTTTTAAACATTTTGAGGGGGCAAAGGCCACCGGAAAGTACATTTGGGGCGAAGACTACCGGAAAGCGGGTACTATACGTGCGGTTGCAACGAACTTCAAGTTCGGCTCCCAACAGTTGAAATATAATACAACTCTTTCAATACAACCTATTTCAAATTGGCTCCCAAAGCGTGGGGAAATAACAATACAACAAACAACCATTTTTACATTAAAAGTGAAAAAAATAGTTGATTTTCAATTTATTGGCATTGATAGACATCGGTATTAAATATACTAGATGTATGAAATTTTCATCCTCTTAATTATGACAATAGCACACTTATGGTACTAACATATATAGGTTCTGAAAAAAAATACACACTTTAACAGGCGGTGGTCGAGAGGTTTGGCCGCCCGCTCTAACCAGTAGGTTTTTCGTGGTTTCCTCGGGTCGACAGGCGAATGTTGGGGCGGTTCCTGTTCTACCACGATTTTCCTGCTCCTCATTTCCTGTACCCATCATCTCCATGTTTCAGGATCGTAGGACCAGGCATCGGTGTTCGGCGGGTGGCGGCTGGGCCGCGACTATATGCTTTGTAGAGGCTTCTTTCCTAGCGTCGTTGCGGCACTACTTAGATCTCGCCGAGTGGTCCCACCAGGGGTCACTGTCGGGGATTAGGAAGCTTGTGGGTGGACCAGGGCGGATGCGTTCGAACTGGAAACGTTACGGATTCCGTCCATGCTTACGCCTGTCGTCATTGGGATCTGGACGCCTTCATTCCTCCCCCCCCCCAGGGGTCACAATAGGAGTAAAAAGGGTTGTTGCGGCATACTTGCGGTGCTCTGCACGGGTTGCGCGTGCCCCTCCGTTCGTCGTACCTTTACCTTTAACAGGTAGTATCTCGGTATTGTTTCCAGAATTACATTGAATTATCTGTTGAAGTAAGCTGTTACTTCACGTATGGAAAGCCAATTTGAAGATGTATTATATTTCGACTGTTGGGGAGTCGATCTTGAAGTAGTTGCAACCGCACGTATGGTACCCGGTAGCCTTCGTCCCAAATTTAAAAAATATTAACTTTGTAATTTGACTTTAAATATTATATATTTATGTTTGCGTTGGCTGCGTCAGTATTATTGTTAGAGACATGGATTTCTTTGCAAGGCGTAGTGTGGCTGAAGAATGTAGGCTTACACTGATTATAGGTTTTACTTCACTACATTTATTAATCCTTGACACAATTTAAATAATACTTCACTGATATAGAGAGCTGTTAGATTATTTTATTAATTACTTGCACGTTTTAACACGTAAACTATTTTCGTCTCACACGAATACGTATTAAATTTCTCGAGGACGCATCTCGCGTCCGGTTAGGAACACTGTCTACAACCAACGCGTCCAGTTATGAGCGCTGTCTACATGCAACTGACTTCTACATTTGTAAATTTTGCTATATTTCAGTTTCTGATTGGCTAATCCTACTCCAATAGAATACCTTGATTTAACTAAAGCTTTTTCTGGTTGTTGATTGACTATTTTATGAACTGTCACAAAAATTACATTATTGCTTCCAAGAATCACCAGTAGTATTATTACTTTCTAATTCATTATTACCTCAAGGTTACCTCATTGTTAGCAACTTTTAACCTATTATTCTCACTTATTAAATTACGTAATACATCACATAACATTAATACATGTATGCAATAATATAAACATATACAATGACTGTAACATACACTTTTTATATATTGTTACATACACATATTGCTTTAAGGCGGGCTGTTATTATATTTTTATTATATAATTTAACTAAAATCATTTAAGTGTTAAACATATTGCCTCACTATGGAATATGTAGTATGGTGTTTTCTCAACAAATGCCAGTACCTATATGTCTCGTATAAATGTCAAGTATGATAGTGAATCCAATTTGCCGGGGTACGCACGAAGTTTGAGGAACGGAAGCTCATTTTAAGGCGGTTCAAGTTTAAAAATGAAGTTCAATGAGTGGAGTCATGAATTTGCAATACAACCTCCAACAAGCTTGACAACGGCTTTGTCATGAGTTTGAGACGCTTCCATTTGAGACGTACACAATGAAGATCCGGAAAACCTCGTACAGGTACAAGACCTGTTTCTCCGGCTACGATTTTAGAAAAGTCTGTAGTCACAAGTCTGCTACACAATATTTTCGTGATACAATGAGTTAGCAATGCGAGTGTACGGCGCACTCTGAAAGCCGCTAAGTGGAAAGTGTACGTAACAGGATTATTGCTCACATTAAATAAGGATCTCTGAATGCAGTTTTATGAATGGTTCCAGCATATGGTAAATTAGGATGAAAAGATTTTGACGATGTTTGTGTGGTCTGTTGAAGCCCACTTCGAACTTAACGGCACATGCCATAGTCATGGACACCATAAAATCCACACGTTCATGTCCACAAGGCAGTCAATCCACAGGAGTGAATGTCTGCTGTGGACTCTCAACTAGGGGTTTAACGGGATCCTTCTTCTTTGAAGGTACAATTACTGGCCAGGTATCTGAAAATGCTAAGCACAAATATTTTTCCAGCTATGCGTGCACTTTATGGAAATAGTGGGTTCTTCTACCAACAATACGGGGCACATCCACACTGCCAATTAGAAAAAGTTTTATTATTTTTTATTCTCTCGTAAATAGCCCCACGATTTTGATTATAATACCATGTTTAAGATATTTTCATGACAAATAAAACGTATACCTTGAATTTTCTGCGAATAGCCCGTAAAGTCCTCTTCATTCTGAATAATTTTTCTATAAGTGGTAAACACTATAACACTAAACACAAAATGTAGATCTTGTTCAAGCACAAAATTTGTCTTTTGGTGGGGTATTACCCATTTTCGAAATATTTTTACTACTCTACTACGTATAGTAAGCAGGGAAAGTATTGTATTCCATTCAAAAATTCGATGTCGAAATTTCACCGGAAATATATTTTGAGGCCCCCTGAAACAAAAAAAACAAGCATTTTTAGAAAACGTTACGTGTGTCTGTCTGTGTGTGAGTGTGTGAACAGCATAACTCAAAAACGAAACCAAACTTGGTATTTAGATTTATAACACTCCAAGGATGCGACACGAGGATTTTCAAAAAAATCCACCTACCCCCAACTATCCTTAGGAGAATAGGAATGGGGTCAGTATGACTAAGAGCTGAAACAAATGACAAAGCATATGGAAAGCTGTTAAAAGAAGACTAAGAGACATCAACCAACAGGAAATAGAATCGGATTGTAAAATTAAACCTTCTCTAAGTCTGGCAAATGAAGTAAAATGGAGCTAGGGTAAAGAGGCATATATACATAATTTAGGAAGAAAGGAAAGATCAGAAATGGCATGGTTTAGACTGGGGGCTAGAGGGCACAGAAAATGGCTGACGATTCTGGCAGGAGAATTTGCCCATTTTATGATTTGGATGAGGACTGGGTATATATTTTGGTGGAATGTGCACAGTGGGAGAACTAGCGAACGATCAAACTGAAAGAAAAATTCTTAAGTCTCGCAAGAAAGAGATTGGCATGTTGGGATCTACTGGCTGACCAGAGGAAATGGCAAAACATGGGCAATTCTTTGGCTAAGGTGCTAGGTCAAATTTGTTCAGTTAGAAAAAGGTAATTTATCTCTATTTCCCTTTGTATTATTCCTTTTGTTGTGTTTTCTTTCTCTGTTGTTTATTTTGTCATCCTATTGTATTTTAAATATGCATGTACGGTCAATGACCCATGCACTAAATACTTGTGAAATAACTTCAATAATTTGAAACCAATAAAGATACCTTATCTATCTATCTACGTGGAATATTTTTCGAAATCTTTTATTTTCTAAAAAATACCCCTAACAACTTTAATTAAAATATTATATGAAACATATTTATTTACATGATAAAATTTACATCTTGAGTTTTCTGGGAATAGCTTTTGAAGTCCTCTTCATTCGGAAGGAATTTTTACGATCTTGTATAACTGATACACGTTAAGCGATATACGAAAACGTACTACACAAAAAATGTAGATCTCTTTAAAACACACAATTTATTTCAATTATATCTTTTGTGGCATAAGCCATTTCTGAGATATCCATTATTAATGGTTCGAAGTGTTCATTTATTGGTCATTCTTTAAAGTCCGTTCAACATTCAGTTATTTCTTTTTACGGTTGCATGGAAACATTATGGAATTTTAAGACAAGGAGTATAGCGTCCAGTCTCATTTGACTATCGCTGTTCTTTGGATCTGTAACGAAATGTGTAATGTAGCTATTTCTGTAATGGTTTATTTGGATAAAAGTGTAGTAGATAGAAAAATAAGCTTAGTAAGAATAGTTTGTATACCCACTAATAAACTATAGAGAATAGAGAAAGTCACGTGAAATGTATCATATCAGACTTTTTTATCATCGGTTTGAATTTTTTACTTATTCCCAAAATATATGGAGTATCTGGCTGACATCTACATATGGATTCAGAATACAATTATAACAAAAAAATAAGTATCAGAATGCACAAACGAAACTATAAATTACAATACTACTAAAAAGAAACGATGGGAAATCAAGCAATGTAAAATTTAATGAAGATTATAAAAACTATGTCATATTATGTACGAAATGGTTATGAATAATACGTAGAGAGTCTCTCAAAACGTTTAAGTATATTTTGTTAATATCTTCACTTTTAATTACTTAAACTGTTTTCGTTTTCTCTCGTGGACGCGCAAAGAGCACGGAATCTCAAAACTATCACACAGTAACACGCTAATTAAACATCTGACTATCGCTTTAGCCTACTGTTTCTGCTTATAACGAAATCTGTAAATGTGTAATTAAAATTTATCTCAACTAACAAGAAGTACATAACAGAAGAGTGAGTCGAAAAGTAATGTGAATGCAACACGTTAGATTTTCACAAAAATAGTGTAATATACTTGCGGTAGAATGTCATGTGATTGTTATACCTCAGAATTTTCTTGCATTTTTAGACATGTATAGCATACAACAGGATATCACAAATGTATTGATAAGTAAATCTACTTGAGACGAATGTGCTTATAAAGCCAGCTCTGTTCCTGCAGTGCTATACTGATTTCCTTCTTTCAGTTTGACATTTGATATTCTTACTGTGATTATATAGGGATTGCGTTGCTGCAGTGGCCAGGAAGGAAGAGAATGGGTGCATTTTATTCATTTGTTTCGCAAAGCTAGCCCAAGTGGAGGTAGAGTTGACATTCTCACGGGCACAATCTCCACCTGGGTCCGTCTCTCTGCAGTGCGACGCAGTTTCCATGGGAATGTGTGCACGAGTATGATAAATAAAACATGACGTAGAGTCCTTCCCCTATGTTCCGGCCAGCATCACTGGACCTAATCTACCCTGTCTTCAACCCCTGCCAGAATCACCCCTCTCAACCTACCCTTACTCTCAGCTGCTCAAGAATATTATTCTTAGGGGGGAAAGTGGTCTAAGAATTGGCACAGTTTCGATATCACATGACTATGATCTCTGTCTGGCCTGTTTTTGTTCGTTTATAATGACGAATGCTTTGAAGTGTTAGAGGTCTTTCACTTGGAAATTTGTTCTAAATTTACCTCAAAAAGAGTACTTTTTACTTTCGCAATCGCAAGTATTGCATTTGAATCAAATATTCGATTGCAACGTCCTCCTTTATTAAAATAAAGCATATTTACGAAAAAATGTACTTATATATGTTTATATATAACATCATCATCATCTCTTCATGGATTAGGAGATAGTTCTGTCCCGGTCTCATGTCTCCTTCCATCTTTTCGTCAGTCATACAATATCACTTTTTATTTTCTCTGCTACGTATAGTAAGTAGGGGAAGTATTGTATTCCACCCAAAAATTAGATATCGAGATTTCACCGGACCCCCTGAATCCAAAAAAAGCATTTTCGGAAACATGTCCGTGTGTGTGTGTGTGTGTTTGTGTGTGTGTGTGTGTGTGTGTCTGTGAACAGCATAACTCAGAAACGAACAGTCGGATAAACACCGAACTTGGTATTTAGGTTCCGTATCTTCCAGAGATGCGACACGAAGGTTTTCAAGAAAATCCCCCCACCCCAGATTACCCTTTAGATGGATCATTTTTCGAAAATTTTAATTTTTTCAAAAATTGCTCTAACGATTTTGATTAAAATATCACATGTTTAAGATACTTTCATGTCAAATGAAATGTATATCTCGAATTTTCTGGGAATGTCTCCAAAAGTATTCTTCATTGTGAACGACTTTTGCATAACTGGTAAACCATAAGAGATAGACAAAATTTTACTACACAAAAATGTATATCGCGTTAAAATACACAATTTATGTCATATACATTTTTTTGTTGAGTGAACCCTTTTCGAGATATTGCCAATTATTCCCTTAAATTTTCCAATACTTATACTTTTCTCAAATTCGTTATTCATTTTTTTTTGTCCTGGTAATGCAAAGAGAATGGAATACTCCACAAGCAACCAGCTCTTAAAAGATTTGACTATCGTTTAAAACCTAGCAATTCCCCTTGCATCTACAAGAAAATTAGCAATAAGATTAACATCTCGATATCTCGATTAACATGAAGCATATGAAGAATAAACGTGTGTAAAAATAGTTTGTACAAGAATAGAGAAAGTCATGTGAGTGTAACACATCAGATTTTTCAATATGGTTCGTATTCATATGCCATTTTGGGACATTGCGTTTTGTTCATCGTCTACAAATACTTTCTCCATATTCTTTTATTTTGTCATAGGTAATATGACCAACACCTAATTCCTCTCTGATTTCTTAATGTTTTATTTCATCCATTATTATACATCCTTTAATAGACCTATAGTATCTTATTTCTGCCGTATTTATTTCATCCCTTCTTTTTTACTTTCTCTACTACGCATAGTAAGTAGGGGAAGTATTGCATTCCATCCAAAAATTCGATACCGAGATTTCACCGCGGAAATAAATGTTTTGAGGTGCCCTGAATCCAAAAAAAAGTATTTTTAGAAAAAGGTCCTGTGTGTGCCTGTGAACAGTATAACTCAATACAAAAAAATCGGATAAATACCAAGTATTTAGGTTCAGTATCTTTCAAAGATGCGACTCTAACATGTTCAAGAAAATCTCCGAACCTATACTACCCTTTACATGGAACATTGTTTGAAAATTTTGATTTTATAAAAAAATGGCTAACGATTTTGATTAAAATATCTACATTTAAGATATTTTCATGGTAATTTAAATGTAAATAATGAGTTTTCTGGGAATCTCCCCAAAAACCCTCTTCATTGTGAATGACTTTTGCATAATTGGTAAACCGTATGAGATAGACAAAATGTTACTACACAAAAAATGCAGATCTCATTAAAATACACAATTTATGTCATATACTTTTTTTTGTCAAGTGAACCATTTCCGATATATTCCTTATTATTTGTTTGAACTTCTCAATACTTACACTTTTTCTCAAATGGGAATTCGTTATTTGTTTGTTTATGTCCTGGACATACAAAAAGAATGGAATGCACCACATAGCAACCAGCTCTTAAAATATTTGACTATCGCTTAAAACCTACCATATTCCCCTTGCACCTACAAGAAAATTAGCAATAAAATGAAGTGGGTGGAGAATAAGCGTTTATAAAAACAGTTTGTTCAAGAGTAGAGAAAGTCAAGTGAGTATAACACATAAGATTTTTTTCTTTATAGAATATGTTTCACAACCACCTTTAGAGTTGGAATTGCCACTGTCTTATGACATTTTAAGCTGGTTTCTTTTCTTGTTGTTGTTAATTAAAATTCCACAATTATTTTAGAATTTGCTTGCTTTATTATTTAAATGTTGATTGTCTAAATACGTTACACAACATTCTGAACAATTATTTTTACTTGTTTTAGTACTTTGCTATCCATTACTATTTTGGACCTTAGAGAGTACTTTTCTTGGAAGGCCATTACTTTTGTTTTATTAATCAATATCCGGAGTCTATATTTTGCTAGCACGTTTTCTACTTCAAAAACATTTTTCTGTAGGTGATTTTGTGTTCCTTGAATTATTATAACATTGCCAGCAAAGAGTAGCATATTCATTATTTTATTTCTATTTAGTTTGATTCCAGATGGTATTTTCTCTTTTATCTCTCTAAGTATATTATTCACATTTATACATGAATATGAACAGCTGTAGCTATTTTTATAAAAATCTGATACGTTACACTCACATGACTTTCTCTACTCTTGTACTTTTTACAAATTCTTATTCTCCATCTATTTCATATTAATAGAGATAAACATTTGCAGAAGCGATCTTTTGACATGCAAAGAGAATTACGTTTTACACATAGCGACCAGTTCTAAAAATATTTGACTATCGCTTAAGGCGTACTATGTTCCCCTTGTTTTGTATTTGCAAGGGCAATATAGAAATACAGTAACCTTTAAGCACATACATATCTCTTAATAGCTGGTTGCTAGGTGCAGCACCATTCTCTTTGCCACAGATTATAACTCTTTGCATATCCAAGACAAAAAAATGAATAACGAATTCCCATTTGAGAAAATAAGTATTGAAAAATGTAAGGGAATAACAAGCAATATTTCGAAAATGGTTCACTCAACAACAAAAATGTATATGACATAAATTGTGTCTTTTAACGCGATCTACATCTTTTGTGTAGTAAAATTTTGTCTCTCTCTTATGGTTTACCAGTTTACCAACAGTCGTTCACAATGAAGAATACTTTTGGAGACATTCCCAGAAAATTCAACCTATACATTTTATTTGTCATAAAAATATCTTAAACATATGATATTTTAATCAAAATCGTTAGAGCCATTTTTGAGAAAATTAAAATTTTCGAAAAATGTTCCATATAAAGAGTACTCTGTGATGGGGGGATTTTCTAGAAATCCTTCGTGTCGCATCTCTGGAAGATACTGAATCTAAATACCAAGTTTGGTGTTTATCCGACTGTTCGTTTCTGAGTTATGCTGTTCACAGACAGACACACAGACAGACACGTAGACAGACAGACATACAGACACACAGGACATGTTTCCAAAAATGCGTTTTTTGGATTCAGGGGATCTCAAAGCATGTATTTCCGGTGAAATCTCGGTATCGAATTTTTGGGTGGAATACAATACTTTCCCTACTTACTACCTATACGTAGTAGAGAAAGTAAAAATAATTCTAATATATTACATTCTAATGTATTACTGCGTTTGTTTTTGTCACATTTCTACAAACTACTCCTAAAATATATTACTTTCCTATCCATTTCATGTTAACCGAAACACAAACTTGCAGAAATAGCTTCATTACACATTTGGTTGTAGGTAGAAGTGGAATACAGGAAGCTGAAGCGATGGTCAAATTTTTAAAAAGCGCATCATTGTAAGCTAGCTTTAAAATTGTAAATTATTTATATGACATCGTGAGAAATAAATAAACGGAGTTAGTGCTTTATATATTATAATAACGTATTGAAAAATTAAACCGACAACGAATATCTCGGAAATCGTTAATACCACAAAAATGTAATTTATCATGACTCGTGTGTTTTAAAGAAATCTAAATTTATCATGTGTAGGCTTACTACAATTCGATGTCAGGATTTCCAACAGAATTATATACTTTGATGCCCCTGAACCCCCCCCCCAAAGGCAGCTTTTGAAAAATATTCGTGTGTGTGTGAACAGCATAAATAAAAAAAGAAGCCCCCCATAAATACCAAACTTGGTATTAAGTTCTGTATCTTCTAAAGATGCGACACGAAGATTTTCAAGAAAATCCCCCAATCCCCAACCAGCCTTTCAATGGAACATTTTTCGAAATTTTCGATTTTCTCAAAAAGGGTTCTAACGATTAGTATTAAAATATAACATAATAAAGATATTTACATGACAAATCAAAAGTATATCTTGAATTTTCTGGTCATTAGCCTGTGAAGTCCTCTTCATTCGGAAGGAATTTTATATTATCTTGTTAAACTGGTAAACGTTAAGCGATAGACGAAAACATACCACATAAAAAATGTAAGGCTCTTTAAAACACAATTTATTTCAAACAGCTTTTATTTTGTGGCATAAGTCATTTCCGAAATATAATGGTTGGTACCGATTTGTCATAATTTTAGAGTCCTGTCGACATTTAGTTGTTTCTCGCAATGTCATGGAAAGAGTATGGAATTTTAAGGCCAGAATATAACGTCCAGTTCTAAAACATTTGACTATCACTGTTTCTTGTGTGTCTATAATGAAATGAATAATGCAGCTATTTCCGGAAAGGTTTATCTCGATTAAAATGAAATAGACAGAAAATAAGCTTTGGTAAGAAAAGCTTTTATAGCTATTAATAAGTTATACAGGGAAGAGAAGCTCATGTGAGTGTAAAACATAAGATTTTTTGTTGTTTTTTTATATTATCGAAAATGACTTACGATTGTTTTTGTATTTTTTTTATTTATGGACGCTCGTTAACTCAAATGTTTTTTTAACTATGACCGTAATATTAATTTAAGTTGCTCGTTCAAGAGATCCTTGATTTGCTGTGCCTCTTAGCGTCTCATTCTATATTGGGGGTGAAAGACCGGTAATTTTGTTCTTTATTAGGCTTGAGGTTCTTTTACGTGCCGTAAATCTACGACACGGGATCACCGGCTTTACTTCCTTTCCGAAGGAAACCATACTAAGGATTTTTACGCCCGAAAAAAATCCATCGCCCTCCTCCGGGTTTGAACCTGCGACCTTGGGAACTAGAGGCTAGCAGATAACCACCACATCGCGGAGGACGACAAATGCTCCTAACGATTTGATTAAAATCTATAGTAATATTACAAAGAGAGAACTTTTATATGTGTATATGTAGGGTAATCTCGAGAAGCACTCAATAATTTTAATAATTCTCTCACCATTGAAAAACCACACTCTTTCAGACGGGCATGGACTATATAGCACTTCTAATTTCGATTACAAATTACTAATATACTAAAAACGATTTGCAAAGCCTTCGTTGAGAATGACATAGAGTAGAAAATAGTTTATATACTGCACAGAGAATGCGTGCAGAAACAAACATCGGTTAGTTGCTGTACTCCGCATTGAATGTTTGTAAGAACAAAAGCCGGTTACATCTAATTTCAAGCAAATGCACGTGTGGCCTAAGAAGACAGAAGACAGAGCTTAAAGAATTATAATTGATCCAGCGTATTTCTTTCTTTAATTGCCATTTAACAAACACTGTAGATGTGAGTGTAATGAAACAATGTCAAAGCCTTTGAATAACCTTTATTCTAATTCTATGGACGTTTATTGACGCTACAACCTTCTATAACCCTCATATAAGAAAGTTTTGCCATGTTTCCTTTTAACTTACGTTGTAATCAAGTTCATAGCAGGGCATGCTAAACAATTGTATAAAGAGAGAAAATTACTGACATTTGATATCAGTAAACCGATATTTTATTTTAACAACTAATAAGATTAGTTCGTAAGAAGACCATGCTAAATAATTGTATAAATAGAGAAACTTCCTGATATTAGAAACTTATGAATCCATATTTTATAACTAAAAACCGAGAAGATTATTTTTGGGATGGTCTTTCCCAAAGAGGTCAACTTGGTAGCCTAGGAATACGGTATATTCATATTCACCAGCTTCACCTCCATTTTTTGTAAGTGTTGAGTTCCTGCATTATCTGCAAACAATGTAGTTTTGTGTTAAATATTACATAACTATGACACCAAAGAATAGGTATAAAAGTTTACAGATTTAACTACTGTAATTATCTAACAAAAGAAAAAGCATGCTACCATTCCGACCGATGGTTCATCCACCGCCAAAGGGTACCTATAGGCTAGAACTTGTAGGACTGTCGGGGGAGAATAAGCAAGTCAGATGATCCGCGATGTCTCATCCTTTTGATAAATATCAGGAGATTTTTCGTCATTATTAGGAACAACCGACTAAGAGAAATGGCTCCGCGGTAAATTGCGAGGCTCGCATTCGGGAGGTATTGGGTTCGATTCCAGAGGTCGGCAGTCTGACTATGGCAGTTCTGTGTTTTTCCGTGCTTGGTGAGGCGGATTCTGGGGTGGTTCCTCTTACACAACGAATTACCTTTCCCCTATTTCCTATTATTTTGTTTCCATTTTTATGTTTCAGGAAAACTTAGGGACTAGGCACTATCGAAAAAATGGCGCAGATGCTTGCTCGCTGGAAAATTCTAATCGGTCTGCCAGATGGCAGCCTTCTAAGAGCCGCCTCCCTTGGCCCGAGTTCTCCGGGTTCTCCCAGAACCTCTCTGAGCCGCCTCCCTTGGCCGAGTTCTCCGGGTTCTCCCAAAGCCTCTCTGAGCCCCTCCCTTGACCGAGTTCCCTCGGTTCTCCCAGAACCTCTCTGAGCCCCTCCCTTGACCGAGTTCTCCGGGTTCTCCCAGAACCTCTCTGAACCGCCTCCCTTGGCCGAGTTCTACGGGTTCTCCCAAAGCCTCTCTGAGCCGCCTCCCTTGGCCGAGTTCTCCGGGTTCTTCCAGAACCTCTCTAAGCCGCCTCCCTTGGCCGAGTTCTCCCGGTCTCCCAAAGCCTCTCTGAGTCGCCTCCCTTGGCCGAGTTCTCCCGGTTCTCCCAAAGCCTCTCTGAGCTGCCTCTCTTGGCCTGAGTTCTCCCGTTCTCCCAGAGCCTCTCTGAGCCGCCTCCCTTGGCCCGAGTTACCCCGTTCTCCCAGAGCCTCTCTGAGCCGCCTCTATTGGCCCGAGTTCTCCCGTTCTCCCAGAGCCTCTCTGAGCCGCCTCCCTTGGCCCGAGTTCTCCCGTTCTCCCAGAGCCTCTCTGAGCCGCCACCCTTGGCCCGAGTTCTCCCGTTCTCCCAGAGCCTCTCTGAGCCGCCTCCCTTGGCCCGAGTTCTCCCGGTTCTCCCACAGCCTCTCTGAGCCGCCACCCTTGGCCCGAGTTCTCCCGTTCTCCCAGAGCCTCTCTGAGCCGCCTCCCTTGGCCCGAGTTTCCCGTTCTCCCAGAGCCTCTCTGAGCCGCCTCTCTTGGCCCGAGTTCTCCCGGTTCTCCCAGAGCCTCTCTGAGCCGCCTCCCTTGGCCGAGTTCTCTCGGTTCTCCCAGAACCTCTCTGAGCCCCTCCCTTGACCGAGTTCTCCGGGTTCTCCCAGAACCTCTCTGAGCCGCCTCCCTTGGCCCGAGTTCTCCCATTCTCCCAGAGCCTCTCTGAGCCGCCTCCCTTGGTCCGAGTTCTCCCGTTCTCCCAGTGCCCCTCTGAGCCGCCTCCCTTGGCCGAGTTCTCCGGGTTCTCCCAAAGTCTCTCTGAGCCGCCTCTCTTGGCCGAGTTCTCCGGGTTCTCCCAAAGCCTCTCTGAGCCGCCTCCCTTGGCCGAGTTCTCCGGGTTCTCCCAGAACCTCTCTGAGCCGCCTCCCTTGGCCGAGTTCTCCCGGTCTCCCAAAGCCTCTCTGAGTCGCCTCCCTTGGCCGAGTTCTCCGGGTTCTTCCAGAACCTCTCTGAGCCGCCTCCCTTGGCCGAGTTCTCCCGGTTCTCCCAAAGCCTCTCTGAGTCGCCTCTCTTGGCCTGAGTTCTCCCGTTCTCCCAGAGCCTCTCTGAGCCGCCTCCCTTGGCCCGAGTTACCCCGTTCTCCCAGAGCCTCTCTGAGCCGCCTCCCTTGGTCGAGTTCTCCCGGTCTCCCAAAGCCTCTCTGAGTCGCCTCCCTTGGCCGAGTTCTCCGGGTTCTTCCAGAACCTCTCTGAGCCGCCTCCCTTGGCCGAGTTCTCCCGGTTCTCCCAAAGCCTCTCTGAGTCGCCTCTCTTGGTCTGAGTTCTCCCGTTCTCCCAGAGCCTCTCTGAGCCGCCACCCTTGGCCCGAGTTACCCCGTTCTCCCAGAGCCTCTCTGAGCCGCCTCCCTTGGCCCGAGTTACCCCGTTCTCCCAGAGCCTCTCTGAGCCGCCTCCCTTGGCCGAGTTCTCCCGGTTCTCCCAAAGCCTCTCTGAGTCGCCTCTCTTGGCCTGAGTTCTCCCGTTCTCCCAGAGCCTCTCTGAGCCGCCTCCCTTGGCCCGAGTTACCCCGTTCTCCCAGAGCCTCTCTGAGCCGCCTCCCTTGGTCGAGTTCTCCGGGTTCTCCCAGAACCTCTCTGAGCCGCCTCCCTTGGCCGGGTTCTCCCGGTCTCCCAAAGCCTCTCTGAGTCGCCTCCCTTGGCCGAGTTCTCCGGGTTCTTCCAGAACCTCTCTGAGCCGCCTCCCTTGGCCGAGTTCTCCCGGTTCTCCCAAAGCCTCTCTGAGTCGCCTCTCTTGGCCTGAGTTCTCCCGTTCTCCCAGAGCCTCTCTGAGCCGCCTCCCTTGGCCCGAGTTACCCCGTTCTCCCAGAGCCTCTCTGAGCCGCCTCCCTTGGCCGAGTTCTCCCGGTCTCCCAAAGCCTCTCTGAGTCGCCTCCCTTGGCCGAGTTCTCCGGGTTCTTCCAGAACCTCTCTGAGCCGCCTCCCTTGGCCGAGTTCTCCCGGTTCTCCCAAAGCCTCTCTGAGTCGCCTCTCTTGGTCTGAGTTCTCCCGTTCTCCCAGAGCCTCTCTGAGCCGCCACCCTTGGCCCGAGTTACCCCGTTCTCCCAGAGCCTCTCTGAGCCGCCTCCCTTGGCCCGAGTTACCCCGTTCTCCCAGAGCCTCTCTGAGTCGCCTCCCTTGGCCGAGTTCTCCGGGTTCTTCCAGAACCT
The DNA here is from genome assembly GCA_030765065.1 of Deroplatys truncata. Taxonomy (NCBI): domain Eukaryota; kingdom Metazoa; phylum Arthropoda; class Insecta; order Mantodea; family Mantidae; genus Deroplatys; species Deroplatys truncata. The sequence goes on from CM060984.1 coordinate 67,811,838, forward strand.
CTCTGAGCCGCCTCCCTTGGCCGAGTTCTCCGGGTTCTTCCAGAACCTCTCTGAGCCGCCTCCCTTGGCCGAGTTCTCCCGGTTCTCCCAAAGCCTCTCTGAGTCGCCTCTCTTGGTCTGAGTTCTCCCGTTCTCCCAGAGCCTCTCTGAGTCGCCTCCCTTGGCCTCTCTGAGCCTCAATTATGTTTTTCATTTTCTTATACATATTTCACAACCCCGTCATTTATTTCTGTATGACCTTATGGAAGGATGACTTAATATTATACTTAGTTGGCTTTAGTAAAGAAAATATAAATTTCGCATTCAGTTCCACGCTGTTATTTTTATTATTATTATTATTATTATTATTATTATTATTATTATTATTATTATTATTATCATTATTATTATTATCCCGGTGTTAATTATCGGTATATTAAGAAAATGTTTATTATATGATATAAGTAGGTAAACAACAACTAGAATTTTAGTATGTCGAACCCTTTAAGGCAAATTCTGTGTTTATGAAGCTAGACTGGCAATATTTGTACCATTGTTTCCTGCAGGTAATAGCATCCCTCCAAATTTTCAGCTCTCTGTAATGAGTGGTTTATATTTTATGAATATTTTTAATTTAAAATTTAGGTTTTATTTAAAAAGTCCTTTGAACCACAATTTTGAAAATTTGTTTATAGAATTTGGCAGTAGGTACATAATCTAAGATATGTGCAATGAAAATTTACGATTAGTTTTACTGTTAAAGCCATACTTATTCAGTTAAAAATGTACAAAGTATGTGTTCTTCAATTCTTAAAAATGATTTGTCCTTATTAGCTTTGTTTCATTACTGTGAACTAAGATACATAAAAATCTAATATTAATATTTGATTACTAGACATTCAGTAACTTCAGTATTGAAATTTCAAATTGTTCAAAAAACAATTGGCGCGAGGAATTTTTTAATGGCTGGATAGCAAAAAAAAACCTTCAAAACAAAATTTGAAAAAGTTGCACTCATTTAAAAACTTCCCTCCATCATAGGTATCATCTTCTGCCCTATTCTTCCTCTCCCTTGCAACAATATGAAAACCGTAACCGGGGCAGAGCACCAACCGCAGGCCAGTCGGCCCATTGTGCTTCCAACGTGACCCCTGGGAGGGAAGAATGAGAGAAAAGACCCGAAAGGCGACCAGATCCGGATGCCGATGGGTGCAAGCATGGACGGGGTCCCTAACGTTTCCACATAGAACGCATCCGACGCCGCATGGTCCTTTCCCACAACCCACCAACCTCCAGGGTCCCCCGGAGCGGAGCCCCACGTGAGGAGAGACCTAACTGCCGGTACCGCAGCGACGCCAGGGAAGAAACCTTTACGAAGTGAAAGCCACCGCCCAGCCGCAACCTGCCGAACGCCGTCACCTGAACTTATAACCCTGAAACAAATGACAAGGAAGATGACGAGTACAAGAAATGAGAGTCACAATAGAGGATGAATCGCCCCAGCCTACGCCTGGCGACTCGGGGAAACCAAAAACACCCATCGGCCAGAGTGGGCGGTCACCGGGGATCGAACCAGGGATCTTCCGAATGCGGGCCACTGCCTAACCGCTTGAGCCATCCCGCGAAAAGCTGAAAATCGAATTTTTGGAAGGTACTGAACCTTAACACCAAGTTTGGTGTTTACCCCACCTTTCGTTTTTGAATTGTGGTTTTCACAGTCACAGACAGACAGACACAAAAACACAAACGCACACACACACGCGCGCGCGAAACTTTTTCTAAAAAGTTTTTTTTGTTTTTGTTTTTTTGTTCAAGGAGCTTGAAATATATATTTCCGGGGAATTCTCGTTATCCAAGTTTGGGTGGAATGCAACACCTTCCCTACCTACTATGAACCTGGTAGAGAAGGTAAAAAATAGTTACAAGGCCACGACTAACAAAACATAAATATATTGGGATTATAAATGTGTTTTCCTTTACACTATGGCCACCAGATGGATAAACACCAAACTTTGTATTTATGTGTCAGCATGTTTCAAAGAAGCGACACAAAGATTTTCAAGAAAATCCCCCTACTCCAAATTAGTCTTTACATGAAACATTTTTCTAAATATTCTATTTTCTAAAAAATAGCTCTAACGATTTTGATTAAAATGCCATATACAATACGTGATCAAAAGTATCCGGACACCTGGCTGAAAATGACGTACAACTTCGTGGCGCCCTTCATCGGTAGTGCTGGAAGTCAATATGGTGTTGGTCCACCTTAGCCTTGATGACAGCGTTCACTCTCGCAAGCATACTTTAAATCAGATGGCGGAAGGTTTCTTGACGAATGACAGTGGAACTGAGCAGAGGTATCCATGTAGGCATTCCAAAACATCCCAAAGGTATTCTCTAGGATTCAAATCAGGACTCTGTGCAGGCCAGTCCATTTCAGGGATGTTATTGTCGTGTAACCACTCCGCCACAGCCTGTGCAGTATGAACAGGTGTTCGATTGTGTTGAAAGATGCACTCGCCATCCCCAAATTGCTCTTCAACAGTGGGAAGCAAGAAGGTGCTTAAAATATCAATGTAGGTCTGCGCAGTGATCGTGCCACGCAAAACAACAACGGGTGCAAGCCCCTCCAGGAAAAACACGACCACACCACCATCTCGATTTTCAGTTTTAACACTACACACGCTGGCAGATGACGTTCACCGGGCATTCGCCATACCTACACCCTGCCAACGGATCGCCACATTGTGTACCGTGATTCGTCACTCCAGACAACGTTTTGTCACTGTTTAATCGTGTAATGTTGACGCTCCTTACACCAAGCGAGGCGTCGTTTGGCATTTTCCTGCGTGATGTGTGGCTTGTGAGCAGCCGCTCGACCATGGAATCCAAGGTTTCTCACCTCACGCCTAACTGTCATAGTACTTGAAGTGGATCCTGATGCAGTTTGGAATTCCTGTGTGATGGTCTGGATAGATTTCTGCCATTACTCTTTACGACCCTCTTCAAATGTCGGCGGTCTCTGTCAGTCAACAGACGAGGTCGGCCTGTACGCTTTTGTGCTGTACATGCCCCTTCACGTTTCCACTTCACTATCACATCAGAAATAGTGGAACTAGGGATGTTTAGGAGTGTGGAAATCTCGCGTACAGACTTCTGACACAAGTGATATCCAATCATCTGACCACGATCGAAGTCCGTGAGTTCCACGGAGCGTATCATTCTGCTGCTGCATCACGATGTCCAATGACTACTGAGGTCGCGGATAATGAGTACCAGGCAGTAGGTGGCAGCACAATGCACCTAAGATGAAAAACGTATGTTTGTGGGGGTATCCGGATACTTATGATCACTTAGTGTATTATTCTCCCACCAACGTACTATCATACGTTTTCAAATTTCAAAACTTTCAGTATCCGACACTGCTTAGCTAAAATTCCCAGAATTTCCGTCGCCTCTCTAATTTCTAGAATTTTTCTACGTGCCTGTGTAACGTACTTAACTCTAAACTGCGTTCCCAGAAACCCTTAAGCTAATGTTTTCGCTCTTTCTTGGCTCACTAATGACTTTGCTTAACCTGAATGAATGTCTAATTACCTCCATCTTCCCGGACAATAGTTTCAACTCAAGCTAGTTATATTACATACACTGATTTAATATACGGAAATTATTTATTGCAATTATTTGCCTATATTACTTATATTTCTTAAATTATTTATATATTCCCTCGATAATTACGGTATCATGCTGATAAGCAATTGTTCCAAAGGGAGAGCCGACGATATGAACCTTAGATGTCAATAGAAAGCGGTATTAAAAAAGAAATAAAACTGTCTAGGTTGAGCACTGTTGAGTGTTGTTTCATGCCATAGATCGGTCGCACAGATGGATCTATGAAGCGTCGCTTGACTGAAAATTCAATAATGACTCTTGATAATACGAAAAATGTTATGAAAGAATTAAGACAAAGTTATTCACGCTTGCAGTCAACGGACAGGGTATGAACCACGGGTGACACTATAAAGGCAAAGGTGCGGACGAATGGAGGGGGCTCCACAACCGAGGTAGAGCACCGCCACGGCCCTTTTTGCTTTTGATGTGACCCCTGGTAGGAAGAGACCCGAGGGGGGCGACCACGGACGTAAGTATGGCCGGGATCCTTAACGTTTCCAGATCGAACGTATCTGACTCCGCCTGAGCCCACCCACAAACTTCCTAACCCCCAGCGATCCCCAGGCAGGACCTAACTGAGTAGCCCCGCAACGACGCCAGGGAAGAAAGCTCTACAGCGGCAACCTGCCGAACGTGTCGCCTGGTCTTCAACCCTGAAACAGATGGCAATTTAGGAGATGATGGCTACAGGAAATGAGAGGCAGAAAAGACGTGATAGAACAGGAACTACCCCAGCATTCGCCTGCAGATCCGGAGAAACCAAAAAAAAAACAATGGATCGAAGTGGACGTTCGCCGGAAATCAAACCCGGGAGCTCTCGAACCGAGTCGCACACGCTATCGCGGTGCCCGGCCGGCACATATGACGCTATAGTTTCAGAACAATTGTTGTGAGGCTTCAACGTCTATATTACATTCTGGGAGATTATTTCAAAATCCGTAACATATTAGATACACATGTAAAGTAGGTTTTACTTTTATTGTTAGGACCACCATGAATTTTCACACAGACAGTACTTTAAAAGCATCATTTGTGTTAAGCAGATACATTAAAATCCACTCAGGCCTTAATGAGCGTCTAAACTGGACAAGTCATATAATGAGCAAGTGTAAAAATAGTTCTGCCTTTCTTGCACTCAAAGGTACTTTTAATTTGCTTACTTTTACTTTCTCTACCTCTTGGCTACAGTAAGTAGAGGAAGCATCGTATTCCACCCAGCTTCTTCCTAGGTTGGAATACAAAGATTATCAAGGAAACCTCCCTACAACAAACTATCCTTCACAAAAAAAAATCTGATGTGTTGCACTCACATGACTTTCCCTACTCTTGTACAAATTATTTTTACAAACGCTTATTTTCCATATGCTTCATGTTAATCGAGATGTTAATCTTATTGCTAATTTTCTTGTAGATGCAAGGGGAATATGGTAGGCTTTAAGCTATAGTCAAATCTTTTAAGAGCTGGCTGCTATGTGGCGTATTCCATTCTCTTTGCCTTACCAGGACAAAAAAAATGGATAACGAATTTGAGAAAAAGTATAAGTATTGGAAAATTTAAGGGAATAACAAGCAATTTCTCAAAAACGGTTCACTCAACAACAAAAAAATGTATATGACATAAATTGTGTATTTTAACGCGATCTACATTTTTCGTGTAGTAAAATTTTGTCTATCTCTTATGGTTTGCCAGTTATGCAAAAGTCGTTCACAATGAAGAATACTTTTGGAGACATTCCCAGAAAATTCGAGATATACATTTTATTTGTCATGACAATATCTTAAACATATGATATTTTAATCAAAATCGTTAGAGCCGTTTTTGAGAAAATTAAAATTTTCGAAAAATGTTCCATGTAAAGGGCAGTCTGGGGTGGGGGAATTTTCTTGAAAACCTTCGTGTCGCATCTCTGAAAGATACTGAACCTAAATACCAAGTTTGGCGTTTATCCGACTCTTCGTTTTTGAGTTATGCTGTTCACAGACACACAGACACACAGACAGACACACAGACACACAGACACACACACGGACATGTTTCCAAAAATGCTTTTTTTGGATTCAGGGAGTCTCAAAACATGTATTTCCGGTGAAATCTCGGTATCGAATTTTTGGGTGGAATGCAATACTTCCCCTACTTACTATACGTAGTAGAGAAAGTAAAAATCTGATGTGCTACACTCACATGACTTTCCCTTCTCTTGTACAAACTATTTTTACAAACGCTTATTCCCCATCTACTTCATGTTAATCGATATAAACATTTGCAGACTCTATCTTATTGCTAATTTTCTTGTAGATGTAAGGGGAATATATATTTTCAAGGGCAATATAGAAATACAGTAGCCTTTAAGCACATACATAGCTGGTTGCTAGGTGCAGCACCATTCCCTTTGCCACAGATTAATACTCTTTGCATATCCAAGACAAAAAAATGAATAACGAATTCCCATTTGAGAAAATATTGAAAAATTTAAGGGAATCACAAGCATGTCTCGAAAATGGTTCACTCAACAAAAGAAATGTATATGACATAAATTGTGTATTTTAACGCGATCTACATTTTTTGTGTAGTATCTCTTATGGTTTACCAGTTATGCAAAAGCCGTTCACAATGAAGAATACTTTTGGAGACATTCCCAGAAAATTCGAGATATACATTTCAATTCTCATGACAATATCTTAAACATTTATTCATTCATTATCTGTTTACCCTTCTCTTATGTAGGACTTACACCCCCCAGGACTTACAAGCGGGTGCCTGGGGTCAGAGGCCCGTCGAGGAGCAGACACTCATGGATCAGACAGAGCATCCAGGATGGGTGATCAGCCCAGTGCCTGGTATGGGATGAAGGAAGTAGATGAAAGGAAATGTTGGTGAAATGGAAGGCGAACCGCAGAACCCGGAGAAAACCCGCCCAGACGCCGCTTCGTCCACCACAAATCCCACATGCAGGTCCCTGGGATTGAACCCGGGCTGCCTCGGTGGGAGGCGAGCGGTCTAACCGCTCGGCCACGGCCCCGCCCTATCTTAAACATATGATATTTTAATCAAAATCGTTAGAGCCATTTTTGAGAAAATTAAAATTTTCGAAAAATGTTCCATGTAAAGGGTAATCTGGGATGGGGGTATTTTCTTGAAAACCTTCGTGTCGCATCTCTGGAAGATAGTGAATCTAAATACCAAGTTTGGTATTTATCCGACTGCTCGTTTCTGATTAATGCTGTTTACAGACACACACACACACACACACACACACACACACACACAGACATACACGGACATGTTTCCAAGAATGCTTTTTTTGGATTCAGGGAGTCTCAAAACATGTATTTCCGGTGAAATCTCGGTATCGAATTTTTGGGTGGAATACAATACTTCCCCTACTTACTAAACGTAGTAGAGAAAGTAAAAATCTGGAATTTCAAAGCCAGTATACCAGTTTTCTAAAAATTTGACTATTGCATTAGCCTGGGTATCTGCCTTTCACTTAGTTCGAAATGTGTAATGGAGCTATTTCTGCAAAGGTTTATCTCGATTATTATGACGTAAATAGAAAAATATGCTTTCGCAAGAACAGTTTGCGTAGTTACGAGGGCTGTCCTAAAGGTACCCGACCTAACAAAGAAAAAACAAAACTTTTGGGAAAAATACATCTTTATTTCTCTACATAGTCTCCTTTCAGCTCGATACACTTTTCCCAGCGGTGTTCAATAGCTTGATATCCTGTTTATAGTGAGAACCATCGAGTTATGCAAAATAGCTATCAACTGCATACTACACCTCTTCATTGTTGGAAAATCTTTTACCCACAAGCCATTTCTTCAACATTAGAAACAGAAAATAATCAGAAGGGGTTAAGTCTGGCGAATAGGGAGCATGAGGAAGTAATTCGAACTTTAACTCGTTGACTTTGGCGATGGCGATAATTTATGTGTGAAGTGGTGCATTGTCTTGATGAAACAGAACCTTCTTTTTCGCTAAATGCAGCCGTTTTTGCTTGATTTCAGCATTCAAACTTTGCAATAAGTTTGCATAATACTTGCCATTGATTGCCTTTTCTTTTTGAAGATAATCAATGAAAATTATCCCACGCGCATCCCGAAAAACTGACGTATGACCTTGCCTGCAGATGGAACTGTCTTTCCTTCTTTGGAGCCGATTCTCTCCTTTCAATCCACTGTTTTGACTGTTCCTTCGTCTCAGGTGTGAAGTGATGGACCCATGTTTCATCCATAGTCATGAATCGACAGTAGAACTCGACTTTATTGCAGCGAAACATCGCCAAACACTCGACTACACATCCTCTAGACGCTGCTTTAGTTCCATTGTGAGTAAACGCAGCACCCATCTTGCGCACAGCTTTCTCATGTCTAAATTTTCAGTGAGTATGCGATGTACAGCACTTATTGGAATGCCTACGATGTCTGCTAGCTCGCGCACTTTCAGTCGACGGTCATCCACTACCATTTTGTGGATTTTAACCACAATTTCTGTCGTGGTCACCTCATTTCGTCGACCACTGCGATGTTCGTCTTGGCAGCTCGTACGGCCTCGCTTTAACTCTGCCATCTAATATTGTAAACGAAGATGCGGACTCCCCCAGTGTAGAACCTAGCTCCGCTTTAATATTAGTTGAGCTAAGACCTTTCAAATGAAAGTATTGTATCACATAACGATGGCCAGTTTTATCCGTGTTCACTATTAATGGCTGCCAAACATGCGTCGCCAAACTCTAAACTTAAGCTTTATAAGGATGATACTTTCTACCATAGTCATTTGTTTGAACAGCAAGCGCTATATATATGTCAGATCGGGTACTTCTGGGACTGCCCTCGTATATCAAAATAAAAGATAGTGCGAAGAGAGAATCATGTGAATCATCTACTTCATGTTAATCAAAATAAGCCTCTACAGAAGTAGTTTCATTAACCACACATTTCGTTGTAGGTACCTGGTGTACAGAGGAAACTGAACCGATTGCCAGATGTTTAAATGCCGGATTAGAAATTCCATACTCTTTCCATAATATCGGGAGAATCAGTTGAACAGCGACAGTACTTCAAAACATCTGATGTTACGATCTTACGACTTTCTCTACCACGTACATAGTAGGTAGAGAAGGTATTGCGTTCAACCCAAAAGTTCGTAACCGAGCTTGCGGAAATATATGTTTTGAGGGCCACTGAGTAAATAAAAAAATAGCATTTTTACATTTTCAAAAAAGGGCTGTGCATGCATGTGTGTTCGTGTATGTGTGAAAGCATAACTAAAAAGTGAAAATGAAATAAATACCAATCTTAATATTTAAATTCAGTATCTTCCAAAGGTACCACACGAAGATTTTCAAGAAAATTCCGCACACCCAACTATCCCTTAAACGGAACATTTTTCGAAAGCTGTTATTTTCTCAAAAATGGCTCTAACGATTATGATTAAAGTACCATATATTAAAGATATTTACATTATGAGGCAGTATTTTTAACACTTAAATGATTTCAGTCTAATTATAATATATATATATATATATATATATATATATATAATTCAATAACAGCCCGCCATAAAGCAATATGTGTATGTAACAATATATAAAAAGTGTATTTTACAGTCATTGTATATGTTTATATTATATTGTATCCATGTGTAATAATGTTATGTGAATGTATTACGTAATTTAATAATGTAGGAGCTGTGAGAATAATAGGTTAAAAGTTGCTAACAATGAGGTAACCTTGAGGCAATAATGAGTAAGAAAGTTTAACATTACTGCTTATGATTCTAGGAAGCAATAATGTAACAAACAACAACCAAAAAGGGCTTTAGTTAAATGAAGGTATTCTATTGGATTAGAAATAGCCAATCCGAGACTTGAAATACAAAAATTTACAAATTTTAGGCAGTTGAAATCAATTCAGTTGCTTGCAGACAGTGTTTGTAACCGGATGCGAGATGCGCCATCGAGAAATTTAATACGTATTCCTGTGAGACGAAAATAGTTTTACGTGTTAAATGTGCAAGTAATTAATTAAAGAATCTCACAGCTCTCTGTATCAGTAAAGTGTTATTTAAATCTTGTCAAGCATTAATAAAAGGAGTGAAGTAAAATTATAATCTGTGTAAGCCTGGATTCTTCAGTCGCACCACAACCCTGCTAAGGCATCCATGTCTCTAACAATAATACTGACGCAGTCGAGGCAAACATAAATATATAATACTTAAAGAAACAATAAAAAATTACAAAGTTAATATTTTTTTTAAACTTGGGACGAAGGCTACCGGGTACCATACGTGCGGTTGCAACTACTTCAAGTGTTCGGCGCCCCAAAAGTTGAAATATAATACAACTCCTTCAATACAACCTTATTCAAAATGGCTCCCAAAGCGTGGGGCAAATAGCAATACAACCTACTTCAATTACAAATAAAATGTATATCCTGGATATTCTGGGAATAGCCTGTAAAGTCCAATTCATTCGGAAGACATTTTGTGTAACCTCCTATAACTGGTAAATACTAAGCGATAGACGAAAATGTATTACACAAAAATTATAGATATCTTTAAAGCACAATTCATTTGAAATAACTTTTTTGTGAATCAGCCACTTTCAAGATATCCGTTACTAATGGTACGAATTGTTCAATACTTTTGTCATTCTTTTCAAGCCCTTTCGAGATTCAGTTGTTTCTCGCAATTGCACGCAAAGAGCATGGAATTTTAAGGCCAGCACAGAGTGTCGAGTTCTAAAATATTTGACTATCCACTTGATATCTACTATAACGAAATGTGTAATGCAGTCATTTTTGGAAAGCTTTATATCGATTAAAATGAAGAAGATAGGAAAATAAAGTTTCGTAGCAATAATTTGTATATCCACTAATAAGCAATATAGGATAGTGAAAGTCGTGTGAATCTAACACATATTTTTACTTTCTCTACTACGTACAGTAAGTACGGGAAGTATGGTATTTCACCCAAAAAGTCGATACCGAGATGTGTCTGTGAACAGCATAACTCAGAAACGAACAATCGGATAAACACCAAACTTGGTATTTAGGTTCAGTATCTTCCAGAGATGCGACACGAAGGTTTTCAAGAAAATTCCCCCACCCCAGACTACCCTTTACATGGAACATTTTTTGAAAATTTTAATTTTCTCATAAATGGCTCTAACGATTTTGATTAAAATATCATATGTTTAAGATATTTTTATGACAAATGAAATGTATAATTCGAATTTTCTGGGAATGTCCCCAAAAGTATTCTTCATTGTGAAAGACTTTTGCATAACTGGTAAACCATAAGAGATAGACAAAATTTTACTACACAAAAAATGTAGATCGCGTTAAAATACATAATTTTTGTCATATACACTTTTTTTTTGTTGAGTGAACCATTTTCGAGATATTGCTTGTTATTCCCTTAAATTTTCCAATACTTATACTTTTTCTCAAATTCGTTTCATGTTTTTTTTTTTTGTCCTGGTAATGCAAAGAGAATGGAATATTCCACACAACAACCAGCTCTTAAAATATTTGACTATCGCTTAAAGCCTAGCAATTCCCCGTGCATCTACAAGAAAATTAGCAATAAGATTAACATCTCGATATCTCGATTAACATGAAGCATATGGAGAATAAGCGTTTGTAAAAATAGTTTGTACAAGAGTAGAGAAAGTCATGTGAGTTTAACACATCAGATATATTTTTTCTATTTATTTCATATCGAGATAAACCATTGCAGAAGTAGTTTCATAACACATTTCGTTATAGCTACAAAAGTTGGATACAGGAAGTGCAATACATTAGTCCGATGCTTAAAAGCTGGCGATGCTCTGCTAGAAATGCAATACTCTTTCCATGACATCGCGGCAAACAACTGAACGTGGACAATACTTGAAGAAATGAAAAAGTATTGAAAATTCAAACCAACAACAACTGATATCTCGCAAATGGCTGATGGCACAAAGTTATTTGAAATAAATTGTGCGTTTTAAATAGATCTACACTTTTTCTGCAATAAGTTCTTGTCTATCTCTTATGGCATACCAGTTATACGAAATTATACAAAATTTCTTCCGAATGAGGAGCGTTTCACAGTATTTCCCATAAAATTCAAGATTTACATTTAATTTGTCATGAATAGTAGTTTATGATAAAAGTAGGTTTTTATTTTGCGAGTAGCACTGTAGGCCTTCGTCTTGCAACCCTACAAACAAAATAAAACCACTTTTAACACGTGTGGCATATACTACACTGACGTTTGTGAAAATTGCAACACCAAGAAGGAAACGAATGAATTCAATGAATTTAATCTCTAGGTTAGGTACATCACAAGTAACAAATGATAAAACTTTTCAAATCTATAATGACCTTTGAGCCCTAATATTCAGTATTTGGTGTTCTGAATAAGTTCCTGAGGGATTTCCCTCCACGCAGTTTGTATTCGAGCCCACAAATCCGTGGGCCTGGTTACTGGAGGACCGTGACGAACCGGGTGTCGACCAACCACATCTCAGACATGTTGATGGGCGACATGTCAGGCGAACGTGCAGGGCAGGGAAGCAATGGTACCCGTCGCTCTTCGAAGAAGGCTTGTACATTCCTCGCAATATGTGGCCCGGCATTGTCCTGTTGAAATGTGGCCTGTGGAGATGCCTGAAGCAGGGGGAGTACCTCAGGCTCTGTAACCACCGTTAGATACCAGTTGGTGTTCAAAGTGTCCACAATTAGTAGGAGACAAGATCGGTTGTTGTAACCAATGGCGTTCCAAACCATCACACCTGGTGTTTGTCCGATATGCCGCTCAACAATGCAGTCCTCCAGGTTGCGCTCACCACACTACCACTGGACACGTATGAGGCCATCACTGTAGGACACGGTGAAGTGGGACTCGTCCGAAAAGACTATATTTTGCCACTCACCACCCCAGTGACGGTCTTCACGAGCCTATTGCAGTCGGAGATCTTGTGATTTCTGGACAATGGAAGTCGACGTATTGGCATGCAGCAGACGGGGACGAACCGTTTATGCAGATAAGTTCACTCCAGGTTGTAGTGCTCCGGCGTCGAACCAACACTGTGGATGAAGCTGTACGGTCGTTATGGCCATGCGGACAAGATGACAGTCATCCCGTGCTGTGATCATCTTCCGTGATCCAGTACCCGCTCTTCGCTGCGTACGACCTTCATCTATCCACTGCTTCCACACACGCATCACTGTCGTAGCAGCATGCCCTGTACGAGCCGAAATGTCACGGTATGACAAACCCGCTTTGCGGAGACCGATCATTCTGCCCCGTTCGAACTCACTCAAATGCCGATATGGCTCCCTTTGACGTCGACGAGGCATACTAGCACACTCTATAGTTTCCACCTGCACTGACTACACTGAGCGCAATACTGACCTTGTCGAACCGACACGAGAGGGCTCTGCTCGTCCTACGTGTACCCCATCTCTCTGCAAACCTAATCACTTATTGCTTGCAAACTCTTCTACACTTCCAACAAGTTTGGAGTTATTTGGGAAATTCTTTTTTGGTGTTGCAATTTTCACAAACGGCAGTGACCACTCAAGTTTGTAAAATATCAATAATATTATATTGATTCCTGAAACCGACAGAGATCACGTTTAGAACGCGCTCTTGAAACAAGAGAAATCGTGTTTAAAAGCGAAATGTCATATGTATTCATTTTTACTTTCTCTACCAGTATAGTAAATAGGGGAAGTATTGTATTCAACCCAAAAATTCGATACCGAGATTTCACCGGAAATACATGTTTTGAGACACCCTGAATACAAAAAAGCATCTTTGGAAACATGTCCGTATGTGTAAGTGTATGTGTGTGTGTGTGTGTGTGTGTGTGTCCGTGTGTGTGTCTGTGAACAGCATAACTCAGAAACTTCGTCGGATAAACACCAAACTTGGTATTTATTTTCAGTATCTTACAGATATGCGACACGAAGGTTTTCAAGAAAATCCCTTCACCCCAGACTACCCTTTACATGCAACATTTTTCGAAAATTTTAATTTTCTCAAAAATGGCTGTAACGATTTAGATTAAAAATCATATGTTTAAGATATTTTCATGACTAATGAAATGTATATCTCGAATTTTCTGGGAATGTCTCCAAAAGTATTCTTCATTGTGAACGACTTTTGCATAACTGGTAAACCATAAGAGTTAGACAAAATTTTACTGCACAAAAACTGTAGATCGCTTTAAAATACACAATTTATGTCATATACATTTTTTTTTGTTGAGTGGACCATTTTCAAGATATTTCTTGTTATTCCCTTAAATTTTTCAATACTTATTTTCTCAAATGGGAATTCGTTATTCATTTTTTTTGTCTTGGATATGCAAAGAGTATTAATCTGTTGCAAAGAGAATGGTGCTGCACCTAGCAACCAGCTATTAAGAGATATGTATGTGCTTAAAGGCTACTGTATTTCTATATTGCCCTTGTAAATATATATTCCCCTACATCTACAAGAAAATTAGCAATAAGATAGAGTCTGCAAATGTTTATCTCGATTAACATGAAGTAGATGGAGAATAAGCGTTTGTTAAAATAGTTTGTACAAGAGTAGAGAAAGTCATGTGAGTGGAACACATCAGATTTTTGGAAACATTTCCGTATGTGTGTCTGTGAACAGCATAACTCAGAAACGAACAGTCGGATAAACACCAAACTTGATATTTAGGTTCAGCATCTTCCAGAGATGCGACACGAAGGTTTTCAAGAAAATCCCCCACCCCAGACTACCCTTTACATTGAACATTTTTCGAAAATTTTAATTTTCTCAAAAATGGCTCTGACGATTTTGATGAAAATATCATATGTTTAAAATATTTTTATGACAAATGAAATGTATATCTCGAATTTTCTAGGAATTTCTCCAAAAGTATTCTTCATTGTGAACGACTTTTGCATAACTAGTAAACCATAAGAGATAGTCAAATTTCACTACACAAAAAATGTAAATCGCGTTAAAATACACAATTTATGTCATATCCATTTTGTTTGTTGAGTGAAACGTTTTCGAGATATTGCTTGTATTCCCTTATATTTTCCAATAGTTATACTTTTTCTCAAATTCGTTATTCGTTTTTTTTTTTTTTTTTTTTTTGTCCTGGACATGCAAAGAGAATGGAATGCGCCACATAGCAACCAGCGCTAAAAGATTTGACTGTCGCTTAAATACTACCATATTCCCCTTGCATCTACAAGAAAATTAGCAATAAGATTGACATCTAGATATCTCGATTAACATTAAGCATATGGAGAATAAGCGTTTGTAAAAATATTTGTACAAGAGTAGAGAAAGTCATATAAGTGCAATACATCAGACTTTTTAATGATATTATTTACGTATTCTACGTGAAATGTTCAATCAGAATACTTCATATATGAGTATAATTATATTTTCGTGCACATTTCCAATAGAAATCACCTTGGAAGTGATAATATATGAATCAGAACATAATGCACGATCAGACATTTCGTCAGGTAGCTTATTGGTATTGCGTCAGCTCAGAAGAGTATTAATCTGTGGGAAAGGGAATGGTGCTGCACCTAGCAACCAGCTACTGTATTTCCAAACTGCCCTTGTAAATATATATTCCCCTTACATCTACAAGAAAATTAGCAATAAGATAGACTCTGCAAATGTTTATCTCGATTACATTAAGTAGATGGAGAATAAGCGATTGTATAAATAGTTTGTACAAGAGTAGAGAAAGTCATGTGAGTGTAACACATCAGATATTTTTTTGTCCTGGATATGCAAAGAGAATGATATACTCCACATAGCAACCAGCTCTTAAAATATTTGACTATCGCTTAAAACCTACCAATTCCCCTTACATCTACAAGAAAATTAGCAATAAGATTAACATCTCGATATCTCGATTAACATGAAGTAGATGGAGAATAAGCGTTTGTAAAAATAGTTTGTACAAGAGTAGAGAAAGTCATGTGACTTTCACACATCAATTTTTTTTTTTGGGGGGGGGCATTCCTAGCAGTCATTTTCAGTGAAATTATTTTCACTATGGATTGCCTTACATCACGCAATGGAGCGATTAAATGCTATAACATCTTTCTTTCTAGATATTTTGGGTCAGTAGTTCTAGTGTTATTCTTTTTGCTTCTTTCTGTAATTTCACTTCCATTTCAGTTTCTTTTGAATTCATAATTTCTGCCATTTAATCTTTATGTAGGTTAGATAAATAAATAACGTTTTAGATCAAAGAAATCTGCCAATATAAGTATGGGTTAACTCTACAACGAATTGGGATAAATAAGTATTGCGATTTGTACTGTGAATAGAAAATGCGAGCGGCATGAGAAATTAACCATGTAAAAAGACATAATCAAACCGAGTCGAGTTATTAAACATGTGCAAATACAAAAGGGCAATTGCCATGTGATTGGACTTGAAACCAAAGTTTGCCACACTAGTGCATTAATCTAAAGTTTTTAGCCCATGTGCTCTGCGTTAGAAGTTCTACTTTTAGGCCATGGTGTCTGAAAAATATCTTAAACGTGTGACATTTTAACTAAAACCATTGGAGCTATTTTTAAAAGATCAAAAATAAGGGAATTCTCCATGAAAATTTAAGTTTGAGGTGGGGCAATTCTCTTGAAAATCTTCGTGAAGTTAGATAAATACCATTTGGTATTTAACCGACTTTATTTTATTCAGTCAGACTCACAAAACACGCATACGCACACGGACCAATTCCTAAGATTTCTTTTCTGGAGGGGCATTCAGGGAGTCTCAGAATATGTATACTTTGCGATGAAATCTCAGAATCGAAATTTTGGTTGGAATGGAATACTTCCCCTACTTATTGTAGATAAGCAACAGAGAAAGTAAAACTACCAACTAGCAAATAACTTGTTGATAGCACGTGTTACATTCACTTCGGCTGCATAACATTTAGGCGTAAGAAAACACACAACACGTTCTATTTTAAGGGCAATAATTTTAACCCTTTTATTTGTATTTTTTTAGTTATTCAGTTCAGTCCACTGCGAAGGTCCATCCAGAGCCGAACTTCCCTCCTAGAAGCAGGAAAGGCGTCTGTCGACTGACACTCCTTCAGTAGTTTTTTTTTCATTAGGCCAAAACCTAGTTTCCTAACCCCCCTTACGCAGTAACGGAAGTGGATACGTCACTTGCACGAGTCAATCCAGAAGGAAGATACCAAGAACCTCATTAGAGCGACACTGTCTAGCACACCGTCAGGCTGGTACTGAACCGTGAGGCGGCTGAGCATCACTTTCCAGATGTACCCAATCTCCTACGGGTATCGGGACTACTACTCCGCCGAGTCCAACCCAATCCGAACTGTTCTCCAAAAGGAGGCGCTCAGATGTTCGACTCGACATAGTTCTGGTAATGTCAGAAGCATCACAGGTGCTTCGGTTCGCAGCGCACGAATCACGGCAGCTTAAGGTATTGGAACCCCTTTCCTGTTGAACTCTAATTATTCTCCGATGTAAACACATATTCAGCCATTAAAGTTATGAGTAAACCTTCAACTTTCTTTCTTTAAATATTTAGCTAAGCACAGTAAAATGTAACAGGAGTAAAGATTAGCTCCAATTTTCCTCTGCACCTCTTAACAAATGTTGCTCGAAGGTGATTAAACTTTGGAAATAACATAACAGTTATATAGCTGAAAAGTCGAACACGCAATCTTTGCTTTGAAGCTGCAAAGTGTTTTCCTCTGAAATCAAACAATTGGATGCATACACAAAAATCGCACGATTTTCTCTACCCACTATTCTACAATATTTATACAAAAGCTTACGTTTTCACATACTTCCTGTTCAACGTTTACATAATGGCTTTATTACGCATTTCATTGTAGGCCCAAGAAAAATACAGTAAGCTGAAGCAATAGTCAAAACTTTTAAAAGCGACCCGCTATAACTTTAAAAATAATTTTAGTACTCTAATTCAAAAAAAAAATTATGCTTATTATTATAAGAGGACGGATCGAAAAATAACGCACAATAATTTTTTCTGCTTTGGTATTGCAGCTGGAATATTGCAATTTCACACAGATATAGTTTGAAGTTTTCACTGCAGAGGGTATTTTTTGTTTCATGCGCAGCTCTAGCGAGAGAAGCGTGAACTACGCAACAAAGATGGCGTGCATGTTACTGTCGTCCACGTGTGAAGAGCAGAGAGGTGTGATTCGACATTTGTGGGCCAAAGGACATAAGCCGAGTGATATTCACAGGGACATACGTGGCGTGTATGGGGATAATTTTATGGCCATAGCAATCTCTCCAGGTGATGTGCATTCTTCCTAGAGGGTCATGTGAAGCTTAGTGATTCCCCGCGCTCAGGGAGGCAGGTAACAGCTGCAACCCCGCAGAATGTCAGAGGCATTGAGGCGGCAATTTTGAACGACCGGCGTGTGCAACTGCGAACCTTATGGCAACAGTTCAAGATTTCTTATGGTGCAGTGTACGATATTGTTCATAACACGTTGAAATTTCGTAAAGTTAGTGCTCGCTCTGGGTGCCTAAGAACCTGAGAGACAGCCACAAGGGCCAGAGAATGATGACGAGCTTGAAACACCCAACTGCAGAAGGGCATGACTTTCTGAAAGGAATCGTCACTGGTGATGAGTCGTGGGTATACCACTACGCGCTCGAAACCAAGCAGGCAAGCTTGAAGTGGAAACATGTTGATTCCACAGTGAAGAAGAAATTCAAAGTGGCTCGATCTGCTAGGAAAGTGCTTGTGACGATGTTCTGGGATATGCATGATGTTGTATTGGTGGACTTTGCTCAACACGGATCCACTGTGAATGCTGCAGCCTACATGAAAACGTTGGTGAAGTTGCGTCGTGCTCTTCGAGACAAACGTCTAAACATGAATGCTGACGATGTCAAAATTCTTCATGACAATGCTCGCCCCCATGTTGCTGCTGCTGTTCGTCAGAAAAATCACCAAATTTGGTTGGGAGGTGCTCCAACATCCATCATACAGTCCGGACCTTACAGCGTCGGACTTTCATCTGTTTGGTCCCATGAAAAAATTCCTGGCAGGCCAACGCTTTGCGACAGATGCGGAAGTGAAATCAGCAGTCCGCAGTTGGCTATACTCCAAGGAAACGGACTTCTACGAACAGGACACATTGAAACTGGTATCATGATGGGAGAAATGTGTTGAGAAACTTGGTGACTATGTCGAAAAGTAGGTAAAAGGTGTAAGTTCATTTGTACTTTTTTGTTGTTGTTTCAACTATTAACCTTTTTTGTAAAAAAATTATTGTGCGTTACCTTTCGATCCACCTAGTATATTCTTTATTGTCGCTTCAATTTTAAGTCATATCGCAACTACTTTAGAATACATAACATGATTATAATGAATACAATATTTTAAACGTGTAGCAACACTAGTTTTGAGATGAGCTCACTCAAAGATTCGAAAAATTAAAAGTTGAGAAAAATAACATTAAAGGTTTACAACCTTAGAGCTTCCCAGCTTCACATTCTTTAAATGCCTTTAAAACACTGGGACAAGATACTAAATAGTGTTTTTTCCATTTTACAAACATCAGGGAACTTTCGAGAATAACTCATTTTTTAAAATTCCACCCCTAGAATACCGTTCTGACTACTTAATGAAAATCGTTGCAGCCATTTTTGAGGAAATAAAAAATAAGTAATCTTTCCCATGTAAAGAATAGTTTTGTGTGGGAGGGACTTTCTTGAAAATCTCACTGCCGCATCCTTGGAATATGCTGAATTTAAATTCCACTTTTGGTACTTAACAACCTTTATTTTTTTAGTTTCGCTATTCACAGATACAAACGCGTGCGTCTTTTTATAGTTTTTAATTCAATGTACCTCAAAACGTGTATTTCCAGTGAAATCTCTGTATAGAATTTTTGGGTGGAATACAATACAAGCCCAACTTCCAGAGGTAAGTGGTAGAGAAAGTAAAAACGCAATTTTTCTAAGTGACAAGTGCCTGAAAAGCTTAGATTTGGGATCATTATCATTAACCTTCTCTTGGAGGTTAGACCTATGAACTGTGTCTTGTCTTGTAAACTTTGATTACAGTACAAATAGCTAGTGTTTTCAAATCTCAGAGATAGGTGGTTCATAACTGCATACCATGGGCTCACTTGAGTAAGTTGTTAGCTCATATTGTCAGAAATATGTCACAGGTAATGTTGCTGCTCGATAAGTTTGCAGATGGTGCGGCTCTGTATCAGAGTTCAACCGAGCCAGATAGCAATGCGGTAGCGTGTGAGGCTCGCATTCGGGAGGTCTCGGGTTCGATTCCCGGTGGCCCCCATCCGACCATGGGTTTGTCGTGGTGACATAGGCAAGTGTAGGAGTGATGTATTTCCTCTCCTCATTTTCCCTCGTTTCATTTCCCTTGCAAGTTTCAGATATTCATTCCGGGGCTGTGGTTCGGTCGGTGTCAGGTAGATGGTGCAGAAGCCTGTAGAGCCGTCACTGCTGGATCGTATTTCCGCGGCTCCAATAGAGGGACGTCTCCGAGCGATCATCCTGTGGCCGGGTGGTCAAACATGAATCTGCTAAAGAACTTTGCGCTTCTCTGTTGACTTGCGCTTGCCAACTATGCAGCCCATATATCCCGTACGTTTCCCTCACCTCATCCGTACCTCTCGGGGGTGTACACACAAAAGATCCATTAGGGTCAACATGCTAGGTGTCCCATCCGTTAACTGGTCCTAACCTATCCTATCAGGGTTCAATCACTTTAACCTATACGTATCTAATAGTGATGTATTCCACCTAAAAATTTGATGTGATTCCAAAGGAAACACATGCTTTGATCATGCTTTGATGACCCCTGAGTCAAAAAGAAAAAAATTACAAAAAGGTCCGCGAGCGCTTTTGTGTGTATGTGTGCGGGCGCGCGCGTGTGTTTTTCTCAAAAAGAGCTATAATGATGTTGACTAAAATATCGAAAAATTAATATATTTAAATGACAAATAAAATGTAGATATATCTTGAATTTCCTTGGAAGCCTTGGGATTCTCAAAAGATATAAATCTGAATAAATTGTGAACCATAAAATATAGACAAAAACTTACTGTATAAACTTTCCAGATTTCTTTAAAACACACAATTTATTTCAAAGTATCTTTTTGTAGCATCAGTCATTTCCGAGACATCCCTTGTTATTAGTTTGAAGCTTTTAATACTTTTGTCATTCATTTTTCGAAGTGCTGTCACCAATCAATCATTTCTTACGCTGTCATGGAAAAAGGATGGAATTTGTCGCAGTAATCGGCTCGTGTTATCTTATTTGCTGGGCTCCTGTTATTGTTTTATTATTTTAAGATTTGGGTTCTTGGTCCTCCGGCTAGCTATTATTACTCAGTCGAGCAAATATCTCTGAGCAGGGCGTGTAAACGGAAAGGAGTTGTTACTGAAAGATAACACTGATAAAAGAATTATTTTCACACTTTTATTGCCGTCACACTTAATTAATAATTCACATCTTAAATCTTTATACACGCCTGACTGAAACTGTTATATTTCCGAATGTAATTACTGTCGTATTAGTTGCCGCGTACTTCACATTTTGTAACTAACTTTACGACGCGAGAGATTCTTCCATGTATGATGTGCACTTCACGATAAATTCTTCAAGACTGCGCGACGTTTACCTCGCGAATGATTCCATAGAACTGCGTGAAACATGCTTATAGCTCGAGAATATATACTCCTTCACCTCGAAATGTCTAAACATTATAATAGAGCTGCTATTGGTTACCAAATCGCGCCAACATTAGCGTCTGCTTTGTCAGCCAATCACAATTACTAACACATATGCTCTAGGGAAGATATTCCCTCCATTTCTAAAGAAAGGCACGCTACCCTGACGTCATTTGTTTGTCTCTTCTTAGTGATAAACAACTCACCCCGTCGGTTCATTGTTACCCACTTCTATTGTCAGTTTCTGTGAGGCCGTGTAAACGTATTTCCTAACAATGCTTATGGCTAACAAACATCTAAAATCATTGTCATACAATAATGTTAATTTACACTACAATCACTCTGGCATTCACAGTGTTGTGATATAAAATACTGCCTGAAATTTCAAGACCAACATATAGCCACCTGCTTTTAAACATCTGAGTGTTTGTTTCCCATATTCCCCTTGTACCTAAAAGGAAATGTGTTATGAAACTCTTTCTGCAAAGTTTAAATGAATTAGATGAAAAAATTCTGAAGTGTTACATTCACATGACATTCTCTAACCTGTATGATTTATTAATGGGTATAAAAACTTATGCTACGAAAGCTTATTTTTCTGTCTGCACAATTTAATCGATATAGATAAACCGCTGTAGAACAAGCTACGTTACACATTTGGTTATAAATGCAAGTGGAATAGCGACAGCCAAATGTTTCATAACGGACACTACATGCTGGCCAAATTTCCATACTCTTTCCATGTAGTCACGAAAAACAACTGAAGTTGACAGGACTTTAAAGCATAACCAAGAAATGAACAATTCCAATCATGTATGATGGATATCTCAGAAATGGCTTATGACACGAAAACATTTATTTGAAATAAATTGTGTTTTAAAGATACCTACTTTTCTCTGTAATGCGTTTTCGTCTATCACTTACCGTTTACCAGTTATTCAAAATTCCTTCCAAATGAAGAGGACTTCACAGGCTATTCCCAGAAAATTCAAGATAGACATTTTATTCGTCATGTAAATATCTTTAATATATGCTATTTTAATCAAGATTTTGAGAAAATCCAAAATTTGTAAAAAAGTTCCATGTAACGGGTAGTTGAGGTGGGGGGATTTTCTTTAAAGCCTTTGTATCGCATCTTTGGAAGATACTGAACTTAAATACCAAGTTTCGCATTTATCCGAATTTTCGTTTTTGAGTTGTGTTGTTCACGGACATATAAGCGCGCGCGGACCTTTGGTATAAATGTATTTCTTTGGATTCAGGAGGCCTCAAAACATGTATTTCCGTTGAAATCTTGGTATCGAATTTTTGGGTGGTCGTAGTAGTGAAAGTATTAAGCTTTCTGTAGGCACAAGAGAGAGAAAACTGAATCGATAGTCACATGTTTAAATGTTCCCCGCTAAATGCTGGGCCCAAAAGTTCCATACTCTTTCCATGACATTCAGAGAAACAGCTGAATAGCGACAGCACTTTAAAAATGACAAAAGCCTTGAAAAATTCAAATTAATAATAACGTATTACTCGGAAAGGGCTGGTGCCATAAACAGTTATTTGAAATAGCTTATGTGTTTTTAAAGAATCTGCAGTTTTTGTGCAGTACGCTTTTGCCTATGTCTTAATGCTTAGCAGTTGAATACAATTATACAACAGTCTATCAGAATGAAAAGGATTTCACAGGTTAGTCCCAGAAAATTCAAGGTATACATTTTATTTGTAATCTAAAACTCTTAAATATGTGATATTTTAATCAAAATAGAGAAATTTTTGATAAACTAAAAGGTTTTGAAAAATATTCCATGTAAAGAGTAGTTTAGGGTACGGGGAGTTTTACGAAAACCTTCATGTCGCATTTTTGGAAGATGCTGAACTTAAATATCTTATTTGGTATTTATCTTACATTTCGTTTTTGATTTAGCTATTCACAGGTGCGCGCACACACGCAGATATTTTTATTAAAAGGTTTCTTTTAAATCATAAGACTTCAAAACATGTATTTCTGGTGAAACTATGATATCGTATTTCTGAGTGAAATACGATACTACCCCTACCTACTAGATACGCGCTAGAGAAACTAAAACCGAAGAGCGACTTTGCACTTGAGGAAATTAAGTATTTAAACATTTAAACTAATAACAGATATCTCGAAAATTGTTAAGGTTTTATTTGACATAAATTGTGTAATTACCGAGTTTTACTCCGTTTGTGCACACATATGCTATTTTAATCCAAATTGCTGGATTTTTGAGAAAATAAAAGGTAACAGATTTGTTTCCATGTAAATATTTTGGGGGTGAGCAGATTGAAAATCTTATATCGTATCCTTAAATGCCACGTTTGAGGCAGTATTTTATATCACAACACTGTGAATGCCAGAGTGATTGTAGTGTAAATTAACATTATTGTATGACAATGATTTTAGATGTTTGTTAGCCATAAGCATTGTTAGGAAATAAGTTTACACGGTCTCACTGAAACTGACAATAGGAGTGGGTAACAATGAAGCGATGGGGTGAGTTGTTTATCAATTAGAAGAGAAACAAATGACGTCAGGGTAATGCGCCTTTCTTTAGAAATGGAGGGAATATCTTCCCTAGAGCATATGTTTTAGTAATTATGATTGGCTTATAAAATAGACGCTAATGTTGGCGCGATTTATTAACCAATAGCAGCTCTATTATAATGTTTAGGCATATCGGGATGAGGGAGTATAAATTCTTGAGCCAAAAGCAAGTATCGCGCAGTTCTAAGAAACCTCTCTCGCGAGTTACACGTCAGGCAGTTCTAAGGAAGCATTCATAAGGTACACATTACACAATTCTACAGAATCTCGTAAAGTTAGTTACAAAATGTGAAATACGCGAATTAATAGTGCGGGGCAAATAAGTGATTGTAGTTACATTCGAAAATATAACAGTTTCAGTCAGGCGTGTATCAAGATTAAATATGTGAAATTAATTAAGTGTGACGGCAATAAAAATGTAAAAACAAATTCTTTTATCAGCGTTATCTTTTAGTAACAACTCCATTCCGTTTACACGCCCTGATCAGAGATATTTGCTCGACTGAGTAATAATAGCTAGCCGGAGGACAAAGAAACCAAAATTCAAAATAGTAAAACAATAACAGGCGCTCAGCAAAATAAGATAACACGGACAGATTACTGCGACAACTTTCGTATTTAAATTACTACGTAGTAGGAAGAGAATGTATTGCATTCCGCACAAAAATTCGAACTGGGATTTCAGCGGAAATATATACTTTGAGACCCCCTGAATCCAAATAAGGCATTTTTAGAAAAATGAATGTTTGTGAATGTGAACAGCATAACTCAAAAAGGATAAGTCGGACAAATACCAAACTTGGTGTTTTAGGTTCAGAATCTTTCAAAAATGCGATATAAAGATTTTCAAGAAAATCCCCACAACAAACTACCCTTATTTGGAATATTTTTTAAAATCTTTTATTTTCCTAAAGATGACTTTAACGATTTTGATTAGAATGCCATATATGAAAAATACTTACATGAAAAATAAAATGCATATCTTGAATTTTCTGGAAATAGCCTATGAAGTCCTCTTCATTCGGAAAGAATTTTGTATAACTGGTAAACGTTAACAGATAGACAGAAACACACTACACAAAAAACGTAGATCACTTTAAAGCACACAATTTATATCAAGTAAGATTTTTGTGCCATATTCTGTTATTATTTGTCCGAATTGTTCACTTCTTGGTCAGTCTCTTAAAGTCCTGTCAACATTCACTTGTTTTTCACGATTGCATGGAAACAGTAAGGAATTTTAAGGCCAACATATACCGTCCAGTTCTTAAACATTTGACTGTCGCTGTTCTCTTTGTATCTATAACGAAATATGTAATGTAGCTATTTCTGCAAAGTTTATTTGGATTATAATGTAGTAGATCAAAAATAAGCTTTAGTAAAAATAGTTCGTATAACCACTAATAAACGATACAGGGTAGAGAAAGACATGTAAATGTATCACATCAGATGTTTTAAAATTATGCTGTTACTAGACACACATACATGCATGCACACGGACCTTTTTTCTAAAAACTTTTTTTTATTAAGGGGGCCTCCTACCGAGCGAAATAGCGCGCGAAGCTTGTATTCGGGAGGTGACGGGTTCGATTCCCGTTGACCGCCCACTCTGACCTTGAATTATTTGTGGTTTTCCCTGATCGATAAGCGAATGCTGGGGTATTTTCTCGCCTACCACAATTTCCTTTCCATCATTTTTCTTTCATTCCGTTTCCTTCTCATCTTTTAGGTTTCATGGCGTTTGACAGTGCCGGACAGATGGCGCGGATGCATACTCAAAGGAAAGAGTAGGTAATCCCCTTGGACACTAAAGCGATTGGAATAGCGCCACAGTACTGCGTACGACTCGTATTCGGGAACTCCCGGATTCGATCCCCGGCGACGGCCCACTCCGACTTAGGTTTTTTCATGGTTTACTGTTTTCGCTAGAAGCATACTGAAGTGGTTTTTCTAATACCACGAATTTTTTCTGGTCCCTCGCTCACCATTATTTCATATCACCTTTCGGGGTATGGGGGTTGATTGGGTAGTTTTATGGTGTGTGTTGGTTATGCGCTCTGTGACTGTTTCTTCCACCTCTGTTACGAAACCAGAGCGGTTCGGACCTGTCCTCTGGGGGGGGGGGTGGTACCTGCATGAGTGTTTCCATCTGTGAACTTTAGAGATCCGGCAATATCCGCACTTGCTGCTTCTTGCTCCGGGCAACCACCCTTCGGATCTATCACTTCATCCCTTCCTGCCGCAGGGTCCATAGGGTAAAATCCGCCTCTGCCCCTTACGAGGAAAAAAAGGGGCTGCTTGGTAGACGGTCGTTTATCGCCCTCTCAAAACAACTCGAGCAGTGAGACGGGTCTTCGGGCCCGGTACTGTTAGGGACTTCCGCGCATCTCTGAGGCCTGTCTGCATGCCGCCTATAGCCTCCTGCGATTACTTCACTCCTTCCAGATAGATTGCATCCGACGACGCCCGGTCCCTTCCCACAAGTCCCTAGAGCGGAGCCCCACGCCGAGAAGAGACCTAACTGAACGGCACCGCGAAACCTATACAGAATTCAAGCCACCGCCCAGCCGCAACCCGCCGAACACCGTCGCCTGGTCCAACAACTCTGAAGTAGATGACAATTAAGATGATGGGTACAGAAATGAGAGGAAAGAGAGTCGTGGTAGAAGATGAGTCAACCCAGCGTTCGCCTGGCGACCCGGGGAAACCACCAAAAACCCATGGGCTAGAATGGGCGGTCGTAGGGAATCGAACCCGGGTCTCCCGCATTCGTATTAGTATATCGATAATAAAATGGAGAAGCGATTCCGCGCATTTTGATCTAATTTGTTTACAGATGACCAATGCAGGTTTGCAACTTTAAAATCCAATACGGTAATCGTTTTTAGACAGTGAATCGTCACCACGCATGGTCGATTCCCTCGGAGGTCTCTAACCTCTGAGACAAGGTGATAGGTTCTTCTCATTCAGTAAGACTGGTGTTGTGATTCGTACAGGCAGATGCACTGTGAGTCATTTACAAGAAAAACGGAAGCCCCGGAAGAATCATC
Source organism: Deroplatys truncata (assembly GCA_030765065.1). Lineage (NCBI taxonomy): Eukaryota > Metazoa > Arthropoda > Insecta > Mantodea > Mantidae > Deroplatys > Deroplatys truncata. The sequence goes on from CM060984.1 coordinate 67,838,829, forward strand.
TTGAAGACGTTGGGTGAGAGTGAAACTACAGAAGTGTGACTACGGAATCGCCATATCCTTTCTCACGGTTATTATGAGCAAGTGATTCATAAGAAATGCTGCCCCTTGTTATTTCTTCAAGGCAAAACTTGCTACTTCTATACATCCAACCTCTCGTGTTAGTGTGCTACAATCGTGCTGCATTACGACCAGTATATAAATCTGCAATGTGCTTTAGTCTTTCTACTTTCTCTACTACGTACTTACTAAGTAAGAAAGTACTGCATTGCACCAAAAATTCGATGTCGAGATTTCACCGGAAGTACAAGTTTTGAAGTCTCTTATAGGCATAGGTTATATAACGGAGGGGGGCAGCTCGCGCACATAGATCTATTGTGGCCAACTCCTCCCCAGAGGTCCTTCTGAGAGCCCGTCCCACACAGAACGCCAAGGCAGACATTTCTACAAGCAAACTCTACCATCACGTCCATTCGCCTGATCCTTCGACCCTAAAATGTAACGAAATTAAATTTTAAGTAATGAGGAACAGGAAAATTCGTGGCATTAAATAATCCACCCCAACATTCGCCTACCAACGCAAGGTCAGAATAACCGGACCAAATAGAATCAAACCCGGAACCTCTCGAATGCGACCCTACCACGTTACCCCGGTCCCACCCGTCTTGGTATCCGGTTTCCATTCCCGATTTATTTAAGAATAGCTTTAGAAATTCGATCTTTAAAATCTTACGTTATCTGTTGTTAAACCGGTGTGAGCCAGGATGGTTTACGAGTATTAACTATCTGAATACGAGACGACCAGCTAATTAAAATAATTCTTTTAGACAGCAAGGCCTAAAAGTAGAACTTCTAACACAGTGCACACCAGCTAAAAGCTTTGGGTTATCTCACTAGTGCAATAATCTTCAGTGTGACAAACTTTGGTTTCAAGTCCAATCACATGGCAATTACCTTTAATATTTGCACATGTTTAATAACTCGACTTGGCTCAGTAGGTTTTACTTTTCATTATGTGTTTTACATGATTAATTTCTCAAACTGCTCACATTATATCTTTCTTTATCTAAAACGTAATTATTTTGTTTGCGATAACCTACATAAAGATATAATGGCAAAAATTATGAATTTAGAAGAAACTGAAATGGAAGTGAAATTACAGGAGCAGCAGAAAGAATAACAGTAAAAGCACTTACCCAAAGAAGCCAGAAAGCAATATAATACAGCATTTAATCGCTTCATTGGCTGGTGTAAGGCAAAACAGGGTGAAAATAGTTTCACTGAAAATTATTGTTAGCGAATCAACAAAACATATGGCATCTCGTGTTTTCCTTTCTCTACTACATATAGTAAATAGGGGAAGTATTGCATTCCACCGAAAAATTCGATAACGAGATTTCACCGGAAATAGATGCTTTGAGGCGCCCTGAATCCAAATAAAGCATTTTTAGAAACATGTCCGTGTGTGTGTGTCTGCCTGTGTGACTGTGAACACGATAACTCAAAAACGCAAAGTCGGATAAATACCAAACTTGGTATTTAGGCTCAATGTCTTCCAAAGTTGCGACAAAGATCCCCCAACCCAACCTACTCCTTACATGGAATCTTTTTTGCAATTTTTGGATGGAATACCATATTCCCCCTACTTACTACACATAGTAGAGAAGGTAAAGATATTCTGCATAGGTGAGCCTACATTTTCGTGGCCTGTAAGCCCAAAATAATCCATAGACGACCACTCGACCGCTGCATTCTGCCCATATAGGATAAGAAGGGCAGTATTGGGTTTGGCTCCCCACTAAATCCGGAGTTTCCTATGAGTTTCTACTTCATCATGCAAGAGGATCTTACCAAGTCGGGTGCACCCATTTCCTGACCAAGAATCTAGCCCAGGCCTTCCACTTCTAAGTCAGCAGTGCCAAGAGAATGCGGACGGTCATACAGACTAACCAAATAAACGTGAATTGTTGCGTTCACATACTTTCTTCGATCACAAGAGAATGCGGACGGTCATACAGACTAACCAAAAAAACGTGAATTGTTGCGTTCACATACTTTCTTCGATCACTCTTCTATAGAATATTCTTACAAAAGCTTATTCTCCTATCTTCTTCTGAGTAATCGAAATAAACCATTTCACATTCACACATTTCGTTGTAGGTTTAAGGAAACACTACTAAAGCGCTAGTCAGATTTTTAAAGAGCGGGTCGCTCTGTGATGGCTTTAAAATTCCATGTTTTTCGCATGATCACGAGATAGAAAACGAATAACGACTTACCACTTGAAAAAATTATAGATACTTGAAAATTCAAACCAATAACCAAAATATCACGGAAATGGTTAATACTACAAAAATTTGTATTTGACATTAATTGTGCAGGTTAAAGAATGTATATATTTTGCATAGTAAGATACCGTAATTATTGTCAGGAAGATATAAATAATTAAATAAAGAATTGATAGATAGATTTGTCCGAAGAAAAGATATTTACCGAGCAAATTCATTAGTAATTACTGAAGTAGTGAACGCATTAGGCATAAAGATTCTTGGAATGCAGTTAGGTTACAAGTTCAGTAGGTTTGAACCGTCACGTAGACCGGAATTCTGAAAAACAGAAAAGGGAATGAAATTCTAAGAGTTGGGCTGCTACAGCATAGCAACAAGAAGACGCACACGTAGGGTTCTTAAGTATTGGCCCCGATATGAAGTAACGTTGGTGTGAATGGTTCTAAAGCCGGGCGGAGCTTAAGTAATAAGAAGGCGTGTAATCTAAATCACAGAGACTCTTTTCATGCACGCATTGATGCATACATTCCTCACTCTAGAAACTTGTGACGACCTGTGTATTAAAGCGTCCAGTGAAGCGCACGTGTGAGTAAGATTTAGCGGCCTTCGCAAGGAGTTTTACCGGTAAGAATTTTAGCGACTCACGGCAAGTTAAGATTCTAGTTTCTTTTATTGCAGAAAGTTAATTCAAACCATAAATTGATACTACAGAAGTTAGCATTATAATAATTCAAATGTTATAATTTCGAGTGCTACTATTCATAATCAGTTTCAGGCTTTATCTTCAAACTCTCAGCATCTCGCTTCAGTATTAGATCACATTAAATTCCTCTGTCGATTTAAACTGGAGTTATCATTTCGCTACGCCCATACAAATCCCGAGAGGAAGATCTCATAGCTATACCACTAGAGCAGCTGGTGCACGAGACAACGCAGAACGAGATAGAGATAACGACATTAGAAGCAAGTTTTTTTTTCGAGTGGAGGAGAAAATGATTTAATCACTGACCCCAGCCCCGATGGGAGTCGGGACTGAGAGTGTGGGACTCACCAATAGTCGGCATACCCACTAAAAACTCCTCCACCGGATGGAAAAATGGAAGAAGGAAAAAGTGGAATGGCGTGGCTTTGTGCGGTCCAGCATAGCACCCGCGTTAGTACGTGAAAGATGGAAGCTGCCGCCCTATGAGCGGGAGCGGGTAAAGGTAGCTAGTAGGTTTCAGCCATGAAACCTGACTGCAACACTAGTGAAAATAGCGAGGATTTAGGAGAGAATTGGAATGGTGATTGTATGGAAGGTATAGGTTGGCGAAGAACTTATTTCTTGTGAAGATGTAACCGGCTTATATATTCTTCCGAGAACGTTGCGCTGGACGGAGGCCTTCGGGGTTGTTTGGGACCTCCGGTTTGATTGGCTGCTGGAAGTGGGTCCGAAGTTCGTGTTGCTGCGCTTCCAGAGATCTGATGGCCATGTCGATGGTGTCGAGGTGTTGAGCAATGGTGTCCGATGCAGAAGATGAGGTCTGGATGGAGTTGTCTATGGTGCTGAATCTGGTAGTGATGATCTCGAACTGCCCAGCTAGAAAAACCTGCTGAGCAGCTGAGGTGTCTTGAACGTCCCTGATGAGTTCCTCCAGGGCTGTCAGCTTCGTCGTCATGTTCAGGAACTCCGCGTGGAGATCCTGAACGGCGTCGCGTAGGCCCTGGACTTCCTCGATGATCGGTGCTGTTGAAGGTGTTGGTGTCGGCGCTGGTGATGGTGCTGGTGTCGGCGAATGTGGAGGTGCTGCTGGCTGTACGGCTTCAAAATTGTCACATCATCGTGCTTCACTCCTACGGTTTACCAATTAAATAAAAGTCATTCAGAATAAAAAGGATTTAACTGGCTATTCTCAGAAAATTCCAAGTAGTAGATTTTAATGGTCATGCAAATATCTTAAACATAGGTACAACCTTACAAATGGCAGTAAGATTATAAAATCGTTACAGCCATTTTTGAGGACACAAAAAATAACGAAAGTGTTTTCCATATAAAGGTAGTTAGGGGTGGGAGATATTTTTAAAATCTTCTTTTCGCATTCTTGGAGGACGTTGGACTTAAAAACCAAATTTCGTGTTTGACCGACTTTTCGTTTTTGAGTTATACTGCTCACACACACACACACACACACACACACACATACGCACACACAGATTATATATACACATACGGAACTTTCACTAAAAGTCTGATGTGTTACACTCACATGGTTTTCTCCTCTCTTGTAGAAACTATTTTTACAAACATTTATTCTCCATATACTTCATGATAATCGAGATAATGAGACAGTATTTTTAACACTTCAATAATTTCAATTAAATTATATAATATGTAAATTCAATAACAGCCCGCCTTGAATATGTATGTAATAATTTGTAAAAATGTATGTAACAGTCATTGCATATGCTTATATTATTGTAAACATGTTCAATAATGTTATGTGAATGCATTACGTAATTTAATAATGTAAGAGCTGTGAGAATAATAAGTTTAAAGTTGCTAACAATGAGGTAACCTTGAGGCAATAATGCGTTTGAGAGTGTAAATGTTACTAGTTTTGATTAGGACAGTAATAATGTAAATTTTGTGACAGTTTAAAAATAGCCAATCAACAGCCAGGAAAAGCTTTAGTAAAATGCAGGTATTCTATTGGACTAGGATTAACCAATCAGAGACTTTAAATGCAGAAGTTTACGGGTTTGGACGGTTGAAATATGTTCAGTTGCCTGCAGGCCTTGATAGTAACCGGTTGGAAGATGTGTCCTCTAGAGAAATATTACGTCTTCGTGTGAGACGTAAAATAAGTATACGCGACAAAAAAAAGTGCAAGTATTAAATTAAAGAATCTCACAGCTCTTGATTTCAGTGAAGTGCTATTTAATTTGTGTCAAGGATTAATAAAAAGAAGTGAATTTAAACTTAAAATCTGTGTAAGCCTACATTCTCGCACCACGCCCTGATTAAGAGAAACGTGTCTCTAAAAACAATACTGACGCAGCCGAGGCAAACATAAACATAAATACTATATATAGAAGCAGTTTAATAAATATTTTTTAAACTTGGTGCTAACATCAAAACATAAACTCCAAGAAAAATACTACTTCAAATTGGCTCCCATACGTGGGGCTAACATCAAAAATAAACAACGTAAACTAAAGCAAATATCTACTTCAATAAATATTTGCAGGAACTAAATTATTGCCAATTTTCTTGTTAGTGCAGGGGGAATGTGGAAGACTTTAAGCGACAGTCAAATGTTTTAAGAGTCGGTTGCTATGTGGAGCATTCCATTCTCTTTGCATGTCCAGGAAAAAAAGAAGAATAAAGAGTTCCCATTTGAGAAAAAGTACACATATTGGAAAATTAAAAAAAAATAACAAGGAATATCTCGGAAATGGTTCACTCAACAAAAAAATGTGCGACATAAATTTGTGTTTTAACGAAATCTACATTTTTTATGTAGTAACTTTTGTCTATCTCTTATGGTTCACCAGTTATGCAAAAGTCAATCAGAAAGAAGAGGACTTTTGGGGACTTCACAGAAAATTCAGGATGTACATTTCATTTGCCATGAAAATATCTTAAACAAATTATATTTTAATCAAAATCGTTACAGCCATTTTTGAGAAAATCGAAATTTTCATAAAATGTTCCATGTAAAGGGTAGTCTGGGGTGGAGAAATTTTCTTTAAAATCTTCGTGGAGTATCCTTGGAAGCTACTAAACTCAAGTACCAAGTTTGGTATTTATCCGACTTTTCATTTTTGAGTTATGCTGTTCACAGACAGGAACACATACACACGGACGTTTCCAAAAATATTTTATTTCGATTCAAGGCACCTCAAAATATGTATTTCCGGTGAAATCTCGATATTGAATTTTTGGGTGGAATGCAATACTTCCTCTGCTTACTGTAGTAAATAGTACAGAAATTAAAAAGGCCTTGTTACTATGCTACTAAAATTATAAATACTAAAGTTTAATTTCTAGAACCAGACGGTAGATCCATGAAGCCTACATGCCGAGTTTCACTTCTCCAAATTTCTCAACAGCTTTCAATGCCAAATGCAAGGGCAGAGGTGGAAAGTTTAACTGAAATGAAAAGGAAGTTAAGGCAGAAACATGGGTCTAAAGGTCAATATATTGCGTTCACAACTCCATTGTTTTAGTAGGAAGGATGCGTGCTATATATGACCCCGAGCGTTTAGTGCTGACTTGGTTACACCCTCGAAAACAAGCTTATCGAACACAGAAATCAAATACAGTGCTGTGTTCTACAGTACTAAAAGACGTTGAATGTATTTCAGCGTTTACTTTCCGGGATATATTAATTAAATCAGCGTATATTAATAAGAAATATATTATGAGAAATAACATATTTTTGGGGATTTTCTCAAGAAAAATGTAATTTTAACAGCTCGATAATTTACACGACTGTATATTAGCCAACAGAAAAATATGGCTGCAAGAGTTGCCCATTAGATCTTAGGAGGGAAAAATACATGGGCAGTTTTTATAAATTTAAGTTAAAGGAAGAAGGTACAAGCTTCTATCTCTGCTATTTTAAATTGATCACATTGAATGTACCATTTCTCTGAAGCTATTCATCACAGGGCAATGAAATTTTGACAGTTCTTTTTAATGCATGTGCATGAAATTATAATTGTTTTAGCTTTCTAGCTATATTATGAAGACCCCGCTGAAGTTCTTAATTTTAAAAAGCTATCCAAAAAGTATCATTATTGAAACATTTCGATACGGCACAAAAGACATTCACTTTAGCGGAATCTCTTTCAACTTCCAAAATGACTTGTGGATCCTGGTTCCCCCAAATGCTAACATTATGTCTGTTCACTTCTCCACTAACGTGGAATGTTGCCTCATCACTGAAAATTATTTTTTCTGGCAGATTATTATTGTCCTCCATTAGTACCAGTAAATTTTCAAAATCTAATCGTTTTGCAGAGTCATCAAGCTTCAACTTATGCAGTAATTGCAGTTTGCAGAGGGTGAAACTTCAGTCGCGTACACAGGATCTTAGATACGATGGATTTAGGGATGTTTAACTGCTGACTAGCCCTATGGACAGGCTTCTTAGGTCTACATACAAATGCCTTCCGCATTGACACATGGTCTCTCTGAATGGTCTTTCCTTTGATGACATATGCAGCCACGATCCGCAAAATCACGGTATCACTTCAAAATTCACATGTGTGTAGGAGCTTGATGTTGAAACCTTCGCCTAAAAGCACGCTGAACCTGCACCAAACTCTGCGTGCTATGATATTCCAGAACACACCAACTACATTCTTGTGGGTTCGACATAACTCATTAAAACTTCTTTAATAACAACACAATTTTAAAAACAAACATTCGCATGTAACCTACCAGCTAAGTATCCAACAATGAACCCATATCGACTAATCATAAACGTCAGCGAATTTAGTTTCTGTGTTTGATTCCCTCGATCCTATCCATTGTTGTCCATTGTTGACATGCACTATTTGAGTTTGTCATCAACTTCACCCAAATACGACTGTCCAGAGCGTCGCAATACCAGTTCAAAGTGTGACAGTATTTTTATGGGCAAACTGTATTATGTCTTACAGTATTCTCATCTGGGAGAATAGCTTAGATTTTCCAAAATTTTAGTATTGCATTACTAGAAGCCAATCTATATTTTATTCGGTACTGCATATGATGCACATTGTAAACCACTGTTCGTCAACGAAAGGATATTAACAGTTATAAATGCATATGTATACCAATGTTTAACTTAGTTGAAACGCAATCTAAATATAATGCACTTCAGATCAGAGATTCACCATTATCCAATAGGCATAATTATCAGATTAACCTACCAAATATTAGGTTACAAAAAGAATAAAATGCTTTCATTTTGCTGCTTTGCATATATTCATTGTCTATCTCCTGAGGCACACAGTGTTAGTTTTAACAGATTTGATTGTTTTACAACGATGGCTGACTGACATCCTTTTTTATAAAATTGAGGAATACTTTACTAAAATCTTATCTATAAGTTTTTAAACAATTTTGTTCACAAAGTTTTATCTGGTTTTATTATATTCTGTTGTTATTATTATTATTATTATTATTATTATTATTATTATTATTATTATTATTATTATATGTTATTATATATGTATTATTATCATTATATCTATCGATTATGTTATAGCATCATTGATGTTTACGACTGTATAAATACATTTAAATACGTCTTTTACGGTTTACCAGTTATGCAAATTTCTTTCAGAATGCTCAAGATGTACATTTTGGAGGGGGCTTGAAGTTTTCATGTCCTTAACCGGGTAGGTCATATCGGACGGTGAATGAACGAAATGGTTGAAAGATGCTCAAATGGGCCCGGGGTTCCTAAAGCTGTGTTACCCGTCATTCGTCTTCTCAGGATAAGGGAAAAACCCGGAAAAGACCTTAAAAAGGTAACTCGCTCGAAATTCGAACTCCGATCCTCTTGAATGTGAGGCAGACACGCTACGACACCATGGAGGTGGACATATACGAGTACATGTTAAAAATATCTTAAACCTCCTTTATGTAATAAGCTTCTGACTAATAAAAGATAAATAGAAAAATATTCGTCGAGTAACTAGTATAAAATTGTATTATTATTATTATTATTATTATTATTATTATTATTATTATTATTAACATGGCTTTTTTATAAAATGTTTTCCTGTAAAGCGCATTGAACCTCAAAGCTGCATATTGTATTATTATTATTATTATTATTATTATTATTATTATTATTATTATTATTATTAACATGGCTTTTTTATAAAATGTTTTCCTGTAAAGCGCATTGAACCTCAAAGCTGCATATACAGCCCCTTGATCCAATGGTTAATATATTTTGAAGTAGAGTTATTTTATTAGCTCCACGTATGGACGCCAATTTGTACAACGTATTTTGTTGTATTGAAGGAGTCGTATTATATTTCAACTGTTGAGGAGTCGAACTTGAAATTCGTTGCAATCGCACGTATAGTACCCAGTTTCCGGTAGCCTTTGTCCCAAGTTTAAAAATATTAGCTTCGTAATTTGACTGTTTCTTTAGATATTATATATTTATGTTTGCCTCGGCTGCGTCAGTATTATTGTTAGAAACATAGAAGTCTTGGCAGGGTTGTGGTGCGACTGAAGAATGTAGGCTTACACAGATTTTAAGTTTTAATTCCCCTTTTTATTAATCCTTGACACAAATTAAATAGCACTTCACTGATATCGAGAGCTGTGAGATTCTTTTATTTAATACTTGCACTTTTTAACACGTAAACTATTTTCGTCTCACACGAATACATTATTTCTCTGGAGATCACATCTTGCGTCTGGTCATGATTACTGTCTAGAAGCAACTGAACTCTTTTCCACCGCCTAAATATATAAATTTCCGTATTTCAAGTCTGTTACTGGTTAATCCTAGTCCAAAAGAATACCTTCATTTAACTAAAGCTTTTCCTGGTTGTTGATAGGCTATTTTAAACCGTCTCAAAATTTACATTATTGCTGCTCTAATAATGACTAGTAGAATTTAAACTTCCTTACTCATTATTGCCTCAAGGTTACCTCATTGTTACCTCATTGTTAGCAACTTTAAACTTATTATTCTCACAGCTTCTACATTATTAAATTACGTAATGTATTCACATAACATTATTGAACATGGATAAAATAATATAAACATTTACAATGACTGTAGTATACACTTTTTACTTTCTCTACTACGTAAAGTAAGTAGGGGAAGTATTGTATTCCACCCAAAAATTCGATACCGAAATTTCATCGGAAATACATGTTTTGAGATCCCCTGAATCCAAAAAAAAAACATTTTTGGAAACCTGTCCGTGTGTGTGTCTGTGTGTCTGTATGTCTGTGAACAGCATAACTCAGAAACGAACAGTCGGATAAACACCAAACTTGGTATTTAGGTTCAGTATCTTCCAAGGATGCGACACGAAGGTTTTCGAGAAAATCCCCCCACCCCAGATTACCCTTTACATGGAAGAGTTTTCGAAAATTTTAATTTTCTCAAAAATGGCTCTAACGATTTTGATTAAAATATCATATGTTTAAGATATTTTTATGACAAATAACATGTATATCTTGAATTTTCTGGGAATGTCTCCTAAAGTATTCTTCATTGTGCACGACTTTTGCATAACTGGTAAACCATAAAAGATAGACAAAATTTTACTACACAAAAAATGTAGATCGCGTTAAAATACACAACTTATGTCATATGCATTTTTTTTTGAGTGAACCATTTTCGAGATATTGCTTGTTATTCCCTTAAATTTTTTAATATTTTCTCAAATGGGAATTCGTTATTCATTTTTACTTTCTGTACTACGTATAGTAAGTAGGGGAAGTATTGCATTCCACCCAAAAATTCGATACCGAGATTTCACCGGAAATACATGTTTTGAGACCTCCTGATGCCAAAAAAAGCATTTTTGGAAACATGTCCGTGTGTGTGTCTGTGTGTGTGTGTGTGTGTCTGTGTGTGTGTGTGTGTGTGTGTGTGTGTGTGTGTCTGTGAACAGCATAACTCAAAAACGAACAGTCGGATAAACACCAAACTTGGTATTTAGGTTCAGTATCTTCCAGAGATGCGACACGAAGCTTTTCAAGAAAATCCCCCCACCCCAGACTACCCTTTACATGGAACATTTTTCGAAAATTTTAATTTTCTCAAAAATGGCTCTAACGATTTTGATTAAAATATCATATGTTTAAGATAATGTCATGAGAAATGAAATGTATATCTCGAATTTTCTGGGAATGTCTCCAAAAGTATTCTTCATTGTGAACGACTTTTGCATAACTGGTAAACCATAAGAGATAGACAAAATTGTACTACACAAAAAATGTAGATCTCGTTAAAATACACAACTTATGTCATATACATTTCTTTTGTTGAGTGAACCGTTTTCGAGATATTGCTTGTTATTCCCTTAAATTTTCCAATACTTATACTTTTTCTCAAATTCGTTATTCATTTTTTTATGTCCTGGACTTGCAAAGAGAATGGAATGCGCCGCATAGCAACCAGCGTTAAAATATTTGACCATCGCTTAAAAGCTACCATATTCCCCTTGCATCTACAGAAAATTAGCAATAAGATTGACATCTCGATATCTCGATTAACATAAAGCATATGGAGAATAGGCGTTTGTAAAAATAGATTGTACAAGAGTAGAGAAAGTCATGTGAGTGTAACACATCAGATTTTTACTTTCTCTACTACGTATAGTAAGTAGGGGAAGTATTGCATTCCACCCAAAAATTCGATACCGAGATTTCACCGGAAATACATGTTTTGAGACCTCCTGAATCCAAAAAAAGCATTTTTGGAAACATGTCCGTGTGTGTGTCTGTGTGTGTGTGTGTCTGTGTGTGTGTGTGTGTGTCTGTGTGTGTGTGTGTGTGTCTGTGAACAGCATAACTCAGAAACGAACAGTCGGATAAACACCAAACTTGGTATTTGGGTTCAGTATCTTCCAAGGATGCGACACGAAGGTTTTCAAGAAAATCCCCTCACCCCAGAGTACCCTTTACATGGAACATTTTTCGAAAATTTTAATTTTCTCAAAAATGGCTCTAACGATTTTGTTTAAAATATCATATGTTTAAGATATTTTTATGACAAATAAAATGTATATCTTGAATTTCCTGGGAATGTCTCCAAAAGTATTCTTTATTGTGAAAGACTTTTCATAACTGGTAAACCATAAGAGATAGACAAAATTTTACTACACAAAAAATGTAGATCGCGTTAAAATACACAATTTATGTCATATACATTTTTTTAGTTGAGTGAACCATTTTCGAGATATTGCTTGTTATTCCCTTAAATTTTCCAATACTTATACTTTTTCTCAAATTCGTTATTCAATTTTTATGTCCTTGATATGTAAACAAAATGGAATGCGCCACATAGCAACCAGCGCTTAAAAGATTTGACTATCGCTTATAACCTACCATGTTCCCCTTGCATCTACAAGAAAATTAGCATTAAGATTGACATCTCGATATCTCGAGTAACATGAAGCATATGGAGAATAAACGTTTGTAAAAATAGTTTGTACAAGAGTAGAGAAAGTCATGTGAGTGTAACACATCAGATTTTTTTGTCTTGGATATGTAAAGAGTATTAATCTGTTGGAAAGGGAATGGTGCTGCACCTAGCAACCAGTTATTAAGAGATATGTATGTGCTTAAAGGCTACTGTATTTCCAAATTGCCTTTGTAAATATATTATCCTCTTACATCTACAAGAAAATTAGCAATAAGATAGACTCTGCAAATGTTTATCTCGATTAACATGAAGTAGATGGAGAATAAGCGTTTGTAAAAATAGTACAAGAGTATAGAATGTCATGTGAGTGTAACACATCAGATTTTTGATATTGTTACATACACATATTGGTTTAAGACGGGCTGATATTGAATTTACATATTATATAATTAGACTGAAACCATTTATGTGTTAAAAATACTGCCTCAATTTGAGGTTAATATATTTGCAGAGATAGTACTTTTTCTTCATATTTATTTTCCTTTTCACTTTCTCCACTACTTACCTATATAAAGTGGAGGAAGTATATCAATCACTCCACCCAAAAATTCGATATCGAGATTATACCAAAAATGTAATATTGAGACAAAAAGGAGGCAAAAAAGAAGGCATTCTTACTTCTATCATGTATATAGTACGTAGAAAAGGTATTGCACTCCACACAAAAATTCGACACCGAAAATTCACCGGAAATACGTGTTTTGAGGTCCAATGTATCCAAAATAAAAACATTTTTAGAAAAAAGGTCCTTGTGTATCTGTGAACAGAATAAATAAAAAACGACAAGTCAGATAAATACCAAACTTGGTATTTAGATTCAGTACCTTCCAAAGATGCGACTTGCAGATTTTCAAGAAATTCCCGCACCCCAACTACCCTTTAAATGGAACATTTTTCGAAATGTTTTATTTTCTCAAAAATGGTTCCAACGATTTTGATTAAAATACCATACATTAATAATATTTACATGAAGAACGAAACGTATATCTGGAATTTTCGGGAATAACCTGCGAGTCCTCTTCATTCGGATGGAATTTTGTGGAATGTTTTTATAACTGGTAAATGTTAAGCGATAGAAGACGTACCACACAAAAAATGTAGATCTCTTTAAAACACACAATTTATTTCAAATAACTTTTTGTAGCATTAGCCATTTCCACGATATCCGTTATCAATGGTTCGATTTGATCAATAATGTGTCATCCTTTTTAAATTCCTCGATTTTTAATTGATCCTCGCGATTGCATGGAAACAGTACGGAATTTTAAGACCAGCATATAGCGTCTAGTTCTTAAACATTTGACTATTGCTGTTCTCTATGTACCTAACGAAATGTGTTATGCAGCTATTTCCGCAAAGATTTATTTGGATTAAAATGCAGTAGATACAAAAATAAGCTTTCAACAATATTTTTGTATCCCACTAATAAACGATAGAGGGCAGAGAAGCTCGCCTGAATGTTTCATATAGATTTTTACTTTCTTTACCACGTACCTAGTAGTTAGAGAAAGTATTGCATTCGATCCAAAAATTCTACCGAGATTTCACCGGAAATACATGTTTTGGGGCCCCTGTATAGAAAACAAAAAAGCATTCCTAGAAACAGGTCCATGTATGTGACTGGTGTGTGAGTGAGAGAGAGAGAGAACAGCATAACTCAAAAACGAAAAGTAGGAACAGCACCAAACTTGGTATTTATAATTCAGTATCGTCAAAGATGCGACTCGAAAATTTCCCTTTACATGGAACATTTCTCGAATCTTTTTTACTTTTTTTTAAAATGGTTCCAATGGTTTTTATTAAAATGCCATATCTTAACGTTATTTACATAAAATAAAATGCATATCTTGAATTTTCTGGGAATAGTCTTTGAAGCCTCCTTTTTCGGAAGGAATTTTGTATAATCTTGTATAACTGGTAAACGTTAAGCGATAGACCAAAAAGGTTTTACACAAAAAATGCAGATCTATTTAGTCCACACAGTTTATTTCAAATAACCTTTCTGTGGCATCAGCCATTTCCGAGATACCCATTATTAATGGATCGAATTGTTCAATACTTTAGCCTTCCCTTTAAAGTCCTGTCAACGTTCAGTTGTTTCTCGTGATTCTGTTGAAGCAGTATGGAACTTTAAGGCCCGCATATAGCGTCCAATTCTTAAACATTTGACTATAGTTTTGTATCGATAACGAAAAGTTTAATATAGCTATTTCTGCAATAGTTATTTGGATTAGAATGAAGCAGATATAAAAATAACCTTTACTAAGACTAGTTTGTATACTCACTAATAAATGATAGAGAGTAGAGAAGGTATGTGAGTGTATCACACCAGATTTTTAGAAAAAGGTCCGTGTGTATGTGTGTGTGTGTGTTGGTGTGTGTGTCTTTGTGTGTTTGTATGTGTGTCTTTATGTCTTTCTGTGAACAGCATTAACTCATAAACGAAATGTTCGATAAATAGTCTATTCTGGATATCCAAGTTCAATAAGTTCCAAAGATGTGACACGAAGTTTAAGAAAACTCTCCATTCTAACTTTTCTTTACATAGAAAAACTTTCGAATTTTACCATTTGCTCAAAAATGACTAAAGATTTTGATGAAAATCCTATATATTTAAGATACTTGTATGACAAATAAAATTTACATATATCTTGAACTTTCTGGAATAATCCGTGAAGTTCTATTCATTCGGAAGGAATTTTGTATACTGTTGAACCTAAAGCCGCTTGTACACGATCAAATTTTTGTCAAATTCAATGCTTTACAAGACTTTTCAAGAGTTGTCACAACTTTACAACTTCTCTTGTCAAATTGCTTCCAAGACTTTTAAAGTCTTGAAAGCAAATAAGGACATGCTCTAAACGGTCAAAGATTTCACAATGATTTGATGGCTTTGGCCAATAAAATGCGAGTATTCACAGTGCGTCACGAAATCTACAACATGGCTGAAAGCGAAAAGTAAACAAAAGTGGCTACCCGGGCAAGGATGTCGTATGCGAACTGATTAGGTTATACATAAGCTGGCCATGTCTGTACATCAAGGGCTCCGTGGATTACCACAAGATGGAGCAGATGAAGGCGATTATGAAGAAATAATTGCCAGGCAGTTTTCTGAACTAAGTATACATTAATGCAATGTTATATAGTGTGGTTAACCTATCGGTTGGTGTTATTTTCATTGTATTCCACACTCGTAATGTGATTTCATGGATATAATACATGAAAGTGCTAATAATATTAGTAAAGAACAATATTTCATTGCGAATTGTTATACAGTGACGCAAATACTAAATTGCTTTGCGCGTGGTAAGTTATCAATGTGTTCTGAAGGGTTTCAGTTTGGTGAAGAGACAACTTGTAAATACACATTTTTGACATCATCAAGTCTTGCCAAGTCTTTTCCAATCTTTTTTTATTATTATTATTATTTTACGTCGCTTTAACTCGTTGGTTATATCGTGACGGATCTGTTGGTGGATATCTCTTAGAACGATATGTGATGGACAGTTAGCCTTCTAGGTCTAATTCCTGTAACCCCTGCTTCATGCTGTGCAGATGGCATTAGGGTGCCGTCCAGTCTAACCGCCGCCTTCACACAGAAAGGCGGACAGTTAGGCTTCAAGGTCTCATCCCTGTAACCTCTGCTTCATGCCGTGCAGATGGCATTAGGGTGCCGTCCAGTCCAACTGCTTACATTGTCTGTGGATAGATGGCATAGAATACGTTATTAGCACTTATTTTTCATTTTACTATTGTTTTAGACTTAAGATGGAACATTGGGTCGTGGTATTAAATATCCAATCCGGTAATCTACCTTGGCAACTCAGGAAAGCCACGAAGAAACCTCAGACAGATTGGTCGGCCCGCGGGATTTGAACCCGGGATCTCCCGAATGCGGGCCACATACTTTAGCGCCTGAAAAAACAGTTTGGTCGTGTTCAAGGGGTTTAGAGATGGACAAAAAGGTACTACCCAAAACATATGGATCTCTTTAAAACACGCGATTTATTTAGATCAACTATTTCCGAGTTATTCGTTATTATTTGGTTTGAATTTCTCAATACTTTTGTCAGTTTTAAAGAACTGTTGCAATTGAACTGTTTCTCTCGATGCCATAGGAAGAGTATGGAATTTCAAGCCCAGCATGTAATAACTAGCTTTTAAACATTAGTTTCGATTCTATGTATTCCTTGTGTCTACAAAGAAATGCGTGATAAAACTATTTCTGCAAACGTTTAACTCGATTGACGTGCAGTAGATAGGAAAATAAGCTTTCTTAAGAAAAGTTTGTAGAAGCTATACAAAAAAATCTGATGTGTTACACTCACATGACTTTCTCTACTCTTGTACAAACTATTTTCACAAACTCCTATTCTCCATCTACTTCATATTAATCGAGATAAACATTTGCAGAAACGATCTTTTGATATGCAAAGAGAATTGCATTTTACACAAAGCGACCAGTTCTAAAAATATTTGACTATCGCTTAAGGCGTACTATGTTTCCCTTGTTTTATATTTGCAAGGGCAATATTAAAATACAGTAGTCTTTAAGCATAGACATATCTCTTAATAGCTGGTTGCTAGCTGCAGCACCATTCTCTTTGCCACAGATTAATACTCTTTGCATATCCAAGACAAAAAAATGAATAACGAATTCCCATTTGAGAAAATTATTGAAAAATTTAAGGGAATAACAAGCAATATCTCGAAAATGGTTCACTCAACAAAAAAAAGTATGACAAATTTTGTATTTTAACGCGATCTACATTTTTTGTGTAGTAAAATTTTGTCTATCTCATGGTTTACCAGTTATGCAAACGTCGTGCACAATGAAGAATACTTTTGGAGACATTCCCAGAAAATTCGAGATATACATTTTATTTGTCATGAAAATATCTTAAACATGTGATGTTTTAATCAAAATCGTTAGAGCCACTTTTGAGAAATTAAAATTTTCGAAAACTGTTCCATGTAAAGGGTAATCTGGGTTGGAGGGATTTTCTTGAAAACCTTCGTGTCGCATCTCTGGAAGATACTGAACCTAAATACCAAGTTTGGTGTTTATCCGACTGTTCGTTTCTGAGTTATGCTGTTCACAGACAGACACACGGACATTACTATACGTAGTAGAAAAAGTAATAAATGATAGTGGATAGAGAAAGTCATGTGAATGCAACTATCAGAATTTTTTTGTTCCTTCTTTCTTTGTAATAGAAGTAGTTAAGGAATTAAATCGCGCTACTTGAAGAAAGTTGCATGGTGACTTGAGGGGGCAGACGTGAAGCATTAGTCACCATCCTGTTGGAGAAATCTTAACAAGTCTATTCCCGTCCGTCTTAGCCCACCCTCCCCGTGGCAACTTTATCAGCTCCGGCTCAAGAGGAACCAGATTATTGTCTTCATGTCCGAGAGAGAGAGAGGCCCGAACTTTAAGTAGGAAGTGACGTAAACGGTCCATGCTAGACAGACGCCAAACTCACGTCGTCGCCGTCAACACCGAAATTTCCCAAGGCACTGCTGGCCCCATTATAATCGCTTCATCCTCGTAAAGCAAATATGTGAAAGGTGTAGGGCAGACAGACGACAGATAAACTGCGAGGATGGAACGCAAATATGTGCCAAATGAGTAAGTCTGTAACTAGCTTGCTGCAATCATTAACAACTGAAGCTGATGTAAGCTGCACGCACGCAAGGCAGGGTGAGGTGAAAAGTTTCACACTAGGAAGAGGTCAAGGCGCGACAAGAAGCGGTGGAGTCATTATAGGTGAAAAGTCCGGCATAATTTCTGCAAAAAATGGCTTTGATCTAAGTTCGTAACAGTTTATATGTAATTTAGAAGCAGATACCTACTTGTATTTTTCATCAAAATAGTGTGAAATATTTAATATAATGATAACCGAACGGGATAGCTCAGGCGGAACGTCTGTGGCCCGCATCCGGAGGTCCCAGGTTCGATCCCCGGTGAACCATGGGTTTCTTCTCTGCCACGGTTCCCTTTCATTCCGTTTCCTACTCATTTTTCAGGTGTGCTCCTAGGAGTTCTCTTGTAGTGTATAGCGGTGACGGACACATGGCGCGTATGCGTGCTTACTGCAAAGAATACTTCCCATGGACACCATACATCGCCCTCTCTTGGCAGCTCCCGTGGTGACACACGGATCTGCGAGCGTGAAAATGTTAGGGACTTCCGCGCGTCTCTGTGATCTGTAGCCTACTGTGGTTCCTTCATCTCATCCCTTTTTCCTGGGGAGTGGTAGGCACAATAGATCTCTGTAGGTCGCTGTGTTCAAGCTTTGTTGAACAACCTATAGCTATAATTCAATGATGGGGAAACTTCAGAATAGCTTCTGGATGTTTCGTATCTCGTTTATAGCACTTCAGAGCCCTGTAATTTATGAAATTTAGTTAAAAAATATTATTTAGGATGCCTGTGAAGTTGTTTATGTAGCTTATAGATACTACGGCTACTTGTATCGAGTAAGACAGCTCCACGGTAACATGTGAGGATCTCATTCGTATTCGAATTCCGTTAGGCCGGCCATCCCGACCTTGTTTTTTTTCATGGTTTCCCCAGGTCGATACGCGAATCCTAGTGTGGTCCCTCTTCTAACATGAATTTTCTGTCCCTATCATTTTCTTTCATCTGTTTCAGAGTTACAGTGCCAGGCGACGGCGATCGGTGCGTGGCGGCGGGACTGTGGAGATTACGCTGGATTTCTCCCTGGCTCTTCGATGGCTGGCTGGTTCCGCTTCCTGGAGGGTGCTCGTTCCCGGGAATTCCAGGATTGAAAATGACGCAGGCAGGCTCGCGCCGGTGTCAGGATTGGCCATTCTGGAATCGTTAGGGACCCCATCCCTCTCTGAATCTGGTCACCTTTGGGTCTCCACTTCATTCCTTCCTCCCAGGGGGTCAAGTAAGACACATTGAGCCTACTGATATGGCCTAATTGCGGCGCTGAGCTCTAGTAGCTGACTATCGTAATTGTGTGAGCAATGTCAGTACAGTTTTCTTCTTACGCTGTTAATATCGAGCTACAGATAATTCTGGAGGAGAAAATGTAAGTAATGTGGTGAGGTTCAACTTCTAGTGTTATCTTTTGGAGCCTTCAGGCATTTCTAATGCAGTCCCCAAAATTCCACTATTGTCTTCTTCGAAGAAATATGGGCCAATGACAAATTGTGAAGTGAAGCCACATCATATAATAACTTTTAAATCATGAAGACTTTGTTGAATTAAATGTGGATTAATGGAATAATACAGACTGTTACAGATGTCGCTCCACCCCACATCTACACCCCTGCAGATGTTTGGCGATCGTGCCAACAGTGTGACCTCCGTGATCTCCAGTTCTCAATCCGGCCGAACTTTTGATTGTAGGTTTACCTTAAAGAACGAGTTTTCCTGACACATCCAATAACCCCATTGCAAGTGAAAGATTCCATCTCGCAAGAAATTGCCAATATTCCAAGACATTGCTGTGCATGGTGTAGCAGACAGAATGCTATACGTTGAACGAGAGAACGGCTGACATCTTCCTAATGTTTTGCAAATCATTGGAATCCCATTGTTTGCCCAACACTGTGATACTTTTTTTTCTATCTCAAATATTATAATATTTATAGCGTACATGCAACGTACTGTCCGTGGTCTCCCAAAGTAAAGGACGAGAGCATTCAGGGCGGGTAACCGTGCAGACCAAGTTAAGAGCTACCCCGATCGGCTCATCTTCCGGGAAGCCTGAAGTTTAAAAAGCTAAAATGTACTAGAGTTCCACTACGAACACCGAGCGAGATGGCTCAGCATTAACAAGTGAGGCTTGTGTTCAGGAGGTCCCGGATTCGATTCTGTGGTTTCACCGGGTCGTTAGTGTGAATGCTGAGGTGGTTCCTCTTTCACCACGAATTTCCTATCATTTTCTGTCCCATCAGTTCTTTTAATCTTTTTCAGAGTTGAAGGATCAGGACGACGAATTGTGCGCTTTGGCAAGGTTTCTCCCTGTCGTTTGGTTCGTCTGCTGAGGACCCCCTCCTGGGGCGAGAGGATCTGTTTGCCCTTCGGGTCTCCCTTCATCCCTTCCTTCCAGGGGCCATGTTAGAAGCAAAAAGGCCGTTGAGACATACTTGCGGTGCGCTGCTCAGGTTTCTGGAGGCCAATCCTTATGTGTATTCATACTCCACACAAATGAACTAACCTGTTACTTTTACTGATGAACAAAGCATTAATACAAAAGTGAAGCTGTCATGTATTTGTATACACGTACCATTTTCATGTAAAAAGAGTTACCAACTTACACCTACATATGTTAATACGATATTACCTATTTTTATCCTTATAGGAGAACCGAATTCATTCAGTTCAAAATTTCGGGAATTAAAGTCATTCCCGAAGCTTATTCTCATAGCTGTAACACCCTGAATACTTGCAATAAATCGATCCACTCACTAAAAACACAAAATATTAGTTACCTTAAGATTATGGGAGAAGTAACTTCATTTTACATGTATTTTCATTTACTTAGATATTTCTCTTTGGGGATTTTGCAGTTGCAATAGTTTTAGTTTTGATGTCGGATATGTCCAGCAAAGAATACAGTCACTATAACTACTAATTCCCAATGAAACCAACTTCCATGACCCAAAAACCAGACCGCGTTTGACATCTACCACAACTTCAAAGCGCGATAGTGAATGGACTACGACCAACTGCAGGACTATTCACGGAACGTCGTGGGCAGAGAACGCAACCGGAGGTGCTAGGTCAGGATCAGCCAACTCAGTTATATGTGACGTAGCAGAATCTGGCATAGAAGCTGCTCTGAAGAATAAGAGATGCTGAGGGAGGAGAAGGGTGAACTGGTTTACAGTCACGTACTCGTATGCACAAAAATCTCGTACAAGATGCATTCCCCTTGTCCCGATAGCTTCTCTTTTTTTTATCGGAAACGTCCATTTCCTCTTGCTTCATCTCTCCGCCCGGAAGCCAGAAAGGCGGATTCTTTGCTCTTACACAGCATTCGGTTGACTGACAGGCAGACAGCATTCCGCTTCTGCCGACTGTATATGTACAGTTTGTTTCGGTGTCGGGTGATGTCGATTGTTACGCTACTGAAGTCCGAGATACTGGCTGGAGCTTCGCTGCTTTTCTTCTCGTCGTCATTGTTGTTGTCCTAAATTACCTATAGTTTCCTAGCTGCTGTTATGTCGGTTCTGGTAATTAGAGTTTAATAAAACCAGGTGCTACTGCTTGTCTGGACTTATTCCAGTTAAAAAAACAACAATAATGAAGCTATTAGCCAGTTGTATATTATATATGTCCGGGCCACTTTGCCATTTTCCGAATTACATATTATTTCCCTTGTCGACATCTAAGTTCACACGCTTCCAACTCACAGACCGAAATGAACTGGACTTATTGAAGATCAGAACTGGAAGAACGTTTCTCGGAATTGTCCACCTTTTAAACTCTTCCAGACAGATGCTTACTTTCTCGCTATAATATAGCTATAAATATTTTCCTCTTGGCTACTGTGTTTAGCGTCTTATAAAAATAACATCGTCCATCACTGGCAAAACTTGACTACTTTGATAATTATCTCCGTCTCTTTCTAATATTACATCTTATTCGCTCCAGTCACTATTTATCCTAATCTCTGTGCTCTTCAGGCACATATTTAGCCTAATCCCTGGTGATCTTTTCCCGGCTATCCTGTGTGGTTTGGTTGCTAATTACATTTCTCTGTTAGCCAGCTTTCTGTACACGTTTTACCCTTTACAATGCAGTACGCATGCATATGTAATATTCTTATATTATATACATAATTATATACCATTCCTATCGGTTTTCTCATTCCCTACTCTTTCTTAATTATTTCGTTTTATTCTGTCATTATTTTCTACTTTGATATGTTTCTTTCTACAACAATACAACTTATTCCTTCCAACATTTTCTTTTATATAATTTATTTATATTTAAGTATTCCCCTACATGTTTCCGTAGCTCCTTAACTGTTATTCTAAGGGACTAATCGGCTCAAAAATGGAAGCAAGAACGGTAACGCTCCATCACACGACAGTATTATGATCATTATAAGCAATTAAATTTTGAACCTTAGGGGGAAAAAAGATTACAAAGTTTGTGGTGGTTTATAGATTCACATTCGCCTAGGAAAGGAACACACACCAAAGAAAGCACATAAAAACAAAGGAAACGTTTAAACCTATTAAGACATCAAGAAGTATTTTATATTGAAATGTTTCTGCATTTCCCATTGGGAAATATTGGGGAAAAAAGCTACCCCAAACATCTAATCAAAGTACTACAAAATATGTATAAACCAGCTAAAATAAGGATTAGATTAGAAAATGGACGATTTTCAGAGCAAATGAAACTGGGTAATAGCGGTTTAACACAAGGATGTAGTCTGTCCCTGCAATATTTTAATATTAACGCAGAATGGGCCATTTAGGTTGAGACTGTACAATATCTCCAAAACTTGAGGCATTATTTTTAACACTAACATGATTTCAGTCTAATTGTATAATATATAAATTCAATAACAGCCCGCCTTAAAGCAATATGTGTATGTAACAATATATAAAAAATGTATGTAACAGTCATTGTATATGTTTGTATTATTGTATCCATGTGTAATAATGTTATGTGAATATATTACGAAATTTAATAATGTAGGAGCTGTGAGAATAATAGGTTAAAAGTTGCTAACAATGAGGTAACCTTGAGGCAATAATGAATTTGAAAGTGTAAATGCTACTAGTCATTATTGGAGCAACAATAATGTGAATTTTGAGACAGTTTAAAAATAGCCAATCAACAACCAGAAAAAGCTTTATTAAGTGAAGGTATTCTATTGGAGTAGGACTAGCTAATCAGAGACTTGAAATACAGAAATTTACAACTTTAGGCGGTTGAAATCAATTCAGTTGCCTGCAAACAGTGTTCTAACCGGACGCGAGACACGTCCTCGAGAAGTATAATACGTATTCGTGTGAGACAAAAATGGTTTACGTGTTAAAAAGTGCTAGTAATTCATAAAATTATAGCTCTCTCTCTGTATATCAGTGAAGTGTTATTTAAAATCGTGTCAAGCATTAATAAAAGGAGTGAAGTGAAATTATAATCTGTATAAGCCTACATTCTTCAGTCGCACCACAACCCTGCCAAGACATCCACGTCTCTAAAATAAATACTGACGCAGCCGAGGCAAACATAAATATATAATATTTAAAGAAACAGTCAAATTACAAAAGTAGTCATATCATAGCGACTTGAGCGCAAAGGAAGATGCCGACAATCGATAAGGTTCTTTGTTCTACGCCGACAAGCCCGCCCCCTCCCTTTGAGGGCTACATGCCGCCAGGTCTCGTGTCGTTAAGCCCCGCCCCCTCTCGCTTTGTGTGCTTACCTAATGCCGACAGTGTCTGTGTCGACAGGTCCTACCCCCTCCCCCATGCGTTCTACTGTGGCGTCCTGACTTGAGGGAATTGTTTTCTCGAGGCCTGCCGCCCCTCGGCAAATTAATTAGGTAATGTTCGTCAAACATTTTTTTATGACTACTAAGACCTGCACATTGCATCCTCGAGCAATTAAGTTTTTTGAATAATGAATTGTTGACTCGAGCGTGAGTATAAGTAGTCTGCTCACGGGAACAGTCTGTCATGTAATGAAACACTGCAACCTACTTCTATCTGGGGAAAGTGGTTCTCCATTAGCTGACAATGTTAGACGCTTTCACCACATTAATAGACTTTTAAGTTTGCATTCCGGATCTGTTTACATACATTAGCGAACAGCAACCTACTTCCGCCTGGTGGTAACGGTGACCTCCATTAGCTGACAACGTTAGACGCTTTCACCACATTAGCGAACAAGAGCCCGGCATGTAATGAAAAAACCCGTAACCTACTTCTGCCTGATGGTAACGGTGAACTCCATTAGCTGACAACATTAGACGCTTTCACCACATTAGCGAACAATGTCAGTAATTGTTTTCCTAAGTGCTCTACACAACTCTCACCACTTCAGCTTTAGCGAGGAAATTATGTAAAAGCAGCAGCTTCTCCAATGATTTTCACAGTATCGTAAGAACACTGCGATCTAAGCACTCTGCAAACTTTATTCTTTCAACGTGGAAATTACATCGAACAGCATGTCTGGTAAGTTGCATCACCAATTCATCTTCATTAAAAAAGTTAACTTATTACTTAGTACATTTAACTTATATTTGCGTTCTTGTTTTTAATGACGGACCTTTATTTGTAAATAGCTGAGTATTCTAAAATGTTAATAGCTAGACACTTGAATTTTTCTGAAATGTGAACAGTTTAGTCAAGTATTCATTTTAGACAAGCTTATTCTACATTTAATAGCTAACTGCGCGAATTCTCAAAAAATGTGAACAATTTAGTTAAGTATTCATCTTGTTGAGTAATTATTATTCCAGATATTTAAATACAGGATTTCACAGAGTGAATTATATTCCTTTCTAGACAAAATACAATTACTTGAATACCCTACGATTCGAATAAAGAATGTTCTGTATAAATATTCTTCCGAGGGTAACCGGCGGTATTCGATCCGGGGACTTCATGTTTGCCTGCATTGATCGAACATTCATCAGTTAATGTTTCATTCCTCTTGTGCATTTTATTTAGTAAAAACTTCCAGCCTGTTTCCATCACGTTAAAAAGAGATATTTTCCATGAGTGTGTCGAATAACACAAGTGCTTTATTTTGTCATAGAAATTTCTCAGGTGTTTAAAAATACATCGACATTGCCCTGTATAAGCAATGCGCAATAAAGTAAATTAACTTAATAATATAACTTTTCTTAAAAAAAATAAGTAAATAAATAAATAAAAATCTAACGCGTAAATTAATTACGTTTTCAGCATTCAGTTCTGCTAACGTAGCTGAGGTGTACATCCAGCAGGATACACGCAACAGGTTGCAGGATCGTTCCTCAAATACAGACATGATTCAGGCACCCCAACACCCGAATGGTAAGCATTCTTCAAAGTTTTAAAAAAATTAATGTAACAATTCATATTAACTTCTTGTTCATATTCTATATTATTATTATTAATATTGTTACTGTTATTATTATTATTATTTCCAGGAAGCGGAGTTTATTTCGGAGTCTGTCATCCATCGACCGCTGCAATGGCACCAGCAGGCTTCCAAACCTTCCTGGTGCCAAATCATCATGAATGGGGCTCTGGCCCGTACATACAGCAACACTCGAATGGTGAGATTTTACAGACCGGTGTTTGAGCAATTGTAACTAAAAATTATTTAATAGTAGATATACAAGGGCGATTCTAGCATACAAAGACCTACCTACGACAGCATAGAGTTCTGGATTGTATAAGGAGAAAAGGATATATTTAAGGGGAGTTTCTCACCACATATGCAGTCACATAACTCTTCCGGTCTCCCAGAATACCATGAATTTCACGAATGTGTTTAAAACATCTATTTTTCACGTATATCGTATAGATTCTTTAGAACTCTGTACTTAAACATGCTATACTATTAATATTATTATTATTATTATTAATATTATTTATTTTTTCCAGGAAATGGACTTTATTTCGGGGGTGGCATCGCTCAACATGCAGCCGCTGCACCGGCACCTCCAGGCCTCGCAACCGTTGCACCTGCACCACAAGACTTCGCGACTGCTGCACCGCCACCCCCCCCCCGGCTTCCAGACCTTCCTGGTACCAAATCAGCAGGGGTGGGGCTCTGCCCCATACATGCAGCAAACACCGATCGGTAAGAATTTTTCAATACTTTATGAACTTCTTGCTTTACACATTCTATATTATTATTATTATTATTATCATTATTATTATTTTCAGGAAGTGGACTTTATTTTGGGATGAGTCAGTCATCGTCCGCTGCACCGGCACCGCCTGGTTTCCAAGCCTTCATGGGGCCAAATCAGCAGGGTTGGGTCCCTGCCCCATACATGCAGCAACCACCGACCGGTAAGAATATGTTTCAAAATTTTATGAAGTTCTTTTACACATTCTATATTATTATTATTAATATTGTTATTATTATTTCCAGGAAGTGGTCTTTATTTCGGAGACGGGTTTGTTCATCACGCACCCCCTGCAACACATGCTTTCCCTGCACCAAATCAGCAGGGGTGGGACCCTGCCCCGTACATGCAGCAACCACTGAATGGTAAGAACCCTTCAATATTTTATGAAGTTCTTTTACACATTCTATACTATTATCATTATTATTATTAATATTATTATTTCCAGGAAGTGGACTTTATTTCGGGCGCGGTATCGCTCAACATGCGAGCGCTGTACCATCAGCCTTCCCTATACCAAATCAGCAGGGATGGGGGTCTGACATATGTGTGCAGCAACAGTCGAACGGTAAGAATCCTTCAACATTTTATGAAGTTCTTTTACACATTGTATATTATTATTATTATTAATATTATTATTATTATTCTAGGAAATGATCTGGGTGACGCTGGAAGCCAGCCTACGGACCTGCCAACACAGGGGTCAGCATCGCCGGAGATTGGTGAAGGCTCGACCACTGCACGGTCCGCCTCCTCATCGCTCAACACTCTGGAGGAAGTTATACAAGGTGAACCATCGATCTCCTCAGCCGCAGGCGATGAAACCGCTGCACCATCGACCTCTTCAGGCGCAAACGATGAAGCCGCTGCACCGTCAACCTCCTCCTCATTATCATCATCCAATGATGTAGAACCAGTTAATGGAAAGAGAGGACCGACATCGGATAGGAGGGAACAGCTTACAATAAAAAAGCCAAGGTTAGTGCTAGCAATTGCCATGGTCTGGAGTGCAATACCATCCAATCGGCATTCAAGGGACGTATTTTTAATAGCAGAATAGAAAATACATTAGAAATACTTGAGCCCAGAGTCTTTTTAGATGAGTGCAAGGAGCTTATTATTAAAGAAGTGGAAAACGTTTTGCAGAAAAGCAGGAGTGGATTAAAGATGCATTGTTCCATGGAACTTGAATATTTAATTCACAAACCTGAGGAAAAGAAATGTCTTCCAACTGGCTTTAATTCTAAGCCTGTACTGATTCTTCCGTCAAGCGATCTCAATCAGATCTTCTCTTCAATTGCGGGTGATATTTTGGAAAACATTTCTAAATTTGAGGGGCAGCATCGTCGAAGTCCTTGTTAAAGATACTCCGCCTGGTGATGGGATTTACACACTACGATCCTTTACACGCAGGTTCATACATTGAACTACCTCAGAAAATTAGACATAAGTATGCTGTTATAAACATAAAGAATGAAGACAACTTCTGCTTCGCATGGTGCATGCTTGCCTCTAAATACCCTGTTAAACGCGACGGCCAGAGAACCACAAAATACCCTGAGGAACTGCTTTTCCAGGCATTCAATTATGAAGGTATCGAATTTCCGGTACCCTTCCATCAAATTGAATGCTTTGAAAAGCAGAATAATGGAGTATCCATTTCAGTGTTTGGTATAGAGGAGGAGAATGAGAACATTATCCCCCTATACCAAACAGCTGAAAAGAAGCAGCATCATACCAATCTGTTATATATTGAGCAGGGGGAAAAGTCCCACTACTGTATAATTAAAGACCTGTCCAGACTAGTAAGGAGTCAAGTTACTAAGTACCAGCATAGAATATGAACATGTGAGGCATGCCTCAAGAGATGCACCAATGAAAAGGCTCTGGAAACGCACCGATTAAGATGTGGAAAATGCCAATTGCTTAGAATGCCTCAACAGGATGAGTACCTTGAATTTAAAGCATTCTCCAAAAGCGTCCCTGTTCCATTTGTTATATACGCAGACATTGAATCTGTTCTGGCGAAGGTTCACTCGTGCGAGCCCTCAAGCAGCTCGAGTTGGACCCGAGCCATTCAAGAGCATGAAGCAATGTCTATTGCCTTGAAGGTGGTATGTAGGCATGACGAGGCATTGTCAAAATTCTTCCTCTTTAGAGGTCCGAATGCCGTCGATGACTTTATCAAGCAATTAAAATCAATTGCTGATGACGTCATCGATGTGTATTCCAATCCTAAACCCATGGATTTAACCCTTGAAGAGCAACAGAATTTTGACAATGCTTCTGAGTGTCATATATGCCTTGCTGCTTTCACTGTGAGCGATTTGCGCGTGAGGGATCACGATCATGTGTCAGGGGAATATCTGGGTGCTGCTCATAATAGATGCAATTTGAATAGAAAGGTCCCTGATTTCATACCGATCTTTTTTCATTGTCTATCTAATTATGACAGCCACTTTTTGATAAGACGCCTGGCATATGATAATAAGCCCATATCGTGCATCGCTCAAAGTGGTGAAAGGTATATAGCGTTTAGCAAACGGTACAGGAACATCAGCTTCAGGTTTCTGGACAGCTTTAAGTTTCTTGACGACAAGCTGTCCAGCCTGGCTGACATGCTGGAGGAGAGTGACTTTAAAATAACAAGGGCAGAATATCCTGTTGAGGAGCATTTTAAGCTGGCGAAGAGCAAGGGAATATTCCCATATGATTATGTTTCAAGTCTTACCATACTCAAAGAAACTTCTCTACCACCGAAGCCTTCTACAGCACTCTCACTGACAGCCACATCACAGATGAGGAATACATGCATGCTGGGATACCTTTAATATCCGGAATCTCGGAGAATACAGCGATCTATACCTGAAAACAGATATACTGCTCTTGGCGGATATTTTCGAAAAGTTTCGAGATCTCATCCTGGGAATGTATAAACTTGACCCAGCATGGTTTTATACATTACCAGGACTCGCCTTTGACGCTATGTTGAAGATAACAAAGGCGAAACTTTCCTTAATATCTGACAAGAGCATGCTGGAATTTTACGAGTCGGGAATTAGAGGCGGACTGTGCACAGTGGTGAAGGGCTATACCAAAGCTAACCACAGGTACATGCCCAACTTTGATCAGTATGCTCCTGTTAAACACCTGTCCTATTGGGACATAAATAACTTATATGGAGCTTCTATGGGGTCTGCCCTCCCGTACAAGAATCTGAAATGGCTCACCAGAGAAGAAATTGATAGCATAAACTTCGCTGAAATCAAAGAAGACTCAGAGACTGGTTATGTGCTAGAGGCTGATATCGAATACCCCGACCATATCCACGACGCCCACAACGAGCTTCCTTTCTGCCCACAGAGTGCGATACCACCGAATGGCCAATACAAGAAACTGCTTGCGACATTAGAACAGAAAAGCAAATATGTCTTGCACTACAGGGTGATGCAGCAGTGTATTGAACAAGGTCTAACTGTGAGACATATTCACAGAGTGGTATCCTACGACCAGTCTAACTGGTTGAAAACATATATCGACGTGAACACAGAGAAAATAATTCAGGAAAAGTCAAAATTCGGGCAAACCCTGTGGAAAAAGATGAATAACGCCGTATATGGAAAATTTATAGAAAATGTCAGGAAATACACTGATTTCAAAATAGTTGGAAGCTGGAAACAGGCAAAGAAGTTGATAGCACGCAGCACTTACCTACGCACCATAAATTTTGAAGAAAATCTTGTAGGAATCGAGCTGGGTAGAGAGCAAGTGCATATGAACAAGCCAATCTACATAGGACACGCAATTTTGGACATTTCAAAATTTATCATGTATGACTTCTTTTACAATATCATGAAACCAAATTTAAAAGACTTGCTGCTGAATTACATGGATACAGACTCATTCATTTTTGAAACGAGTTCTGATATCTATGATTTCATCAGGGAGAACCCCCAATATTTCGACACTTCAAACTTCGAAAAGGATAATGCATATGGCATTAAGCAAGCCAATAGGAAAAAGATTGGGTTGTTCAAGGATGAGTTGGGCGGCTTGGTTATGGAGGAGTATGTCGGTATAAGAGCAAAGTTATACGCATACAGATACGGAGGGCAGACAATTAAGAAAGCTAAGGGCATCACCAGGACAGGCATGGATAAAATCGATTTCGGCCATTATTTTGAATGTTTAAAAGACCATAGCCTAAAAATTTATTCGATACAAAAAACATTTCGGAGTAAACACCACAAAATTACAACAATTGAAACAAACAAATTGGCTTTGAAGGGGGGTGACGATAAGAGGAAGTTGATGGAAGGAAGCTATAAGACTGTAGCGTGGGGCCATTATTCCCTCAGACCCGGTGATTGCTAGTGCCTAAACTTTTAAATAATGTATATATTGTGTAAAATAGATATCAAATGTGTGAGGGTTTTTTGTGTAACACTTTTCCCTCAAAAAGAAAGAAAAATATGAATGCTTTTTTAAAATAAAAATACTCATGGTTTTACAATCATAAAACTTTAGTCTTTATTAATTCTTCGCATATTACACCAAGTCCTTTATATCAATCCATTGAGTATCTGGAAAACCATACCACTTTACAAGAACTTTGTTTCCACGTTTACGTATAACCTTTTCTACTAAATATGTATTAGGATAGTTAGTCTTTTTTAGTTCATGTCCATAAAAGCCACCTTTTATGATTTCACCATTCCTATCCTTTAGTATGTATGTTGTAGGCTTGGTACGGTTCACACGAAATACTTTGAAGATTTCAACGCTCCAGTTAGATTCATAACCCTTTTCAAAATGTCCTTTATGTTTAGATATCCTGACATAATCACCAACACTAAACTTCCTTGAAGCCTTCTTCTCTCTTCGTTCTTGATTATAATTATACACAGTCAGCAGAAGATCGTTGTTTTTCACTTCATTAGGTTTCATGCGGATAGTTGAATGAAAAGTATCATTGTACTTTACAAGGATTCTAGGTAAAAGATCTAGCCACTTGTATGAGCCTTGGACTAAAAACTCTCGGTACATAATATTCTTCAAGGTTCGAATTAAACGTTCAACAGCCGCAGCCTTCACATTGGTATAGGTGCTGTAGTGGTTAATATTATACTTAAACATTAGCCGTTTAAAGAATTTGTTATAAAATTCTTTCCCGTTGTCACTTTGAATATTCCGGGGAGGGACATCTATTTCTTGTAATATATCCTCCATAGTCTTTGCAACATTAACTCCGCTCTTATCCTTTAAGGGTTTTGCATATGCCATTTTAGAGTAAAAGTTGATTGCGATCAGAATGTATTTGAAATTTTTGTTCACTCTTGCATATGGTATCATTTCAATCAAATCAATTTGTAATAAATCATTCATACCTTTGCTGATAATTTTGCGTCGTAAATAGTTCCTCCTCGCCGACCCGTGAAGCTCTGGCGATATTCTGTTTGGCTGTCATGCTATAATTTTAGATGCTTTCAACTCCCGGATAATTTCCTCAATCTCTTGAGTGTGACTATTATTACCAGCGTCCCTCGAAGCAATAAGTAACCTCAGTCTATTCACTAATGTGTTAGGGTTTCTCCAGAAAACGTAGTCAACCTGCTTATCAGACTTATGCTCCTTCCATGTCAGTCCTAGACCTGAATGTGTATTGAGCAAGGGGCGTGTTATATTCTTGTATTTATACGATTTACCAGATTTCAAACGACCGTGTCTGGTGTAACCAGATCTATGAAGAAAAGTACTTTTCATAATCTTAGCGTACGTCTCCAAGTCTTCACTGGTGTATGCAGAAATCTGAGGCGTTCGCTTAAAGATGAGCTCCGTCAAACCGGCTGTAGACTCATACGTTTCATCACCTATCAATATTTGATTATTTATAAAATGAATATCTTTATTTCCAAGCATATAACTTCCATCCTGATATCTCACCCCGTACAATGTATCAATGCGGTCCTTGTCTTTTGAGCGAACGTGTTGAAGGAAAGTAGAAATACTTGTAGAATCATCATCTTCATTCTTGACTGTCACCACAGCCAACCCTCGTTGACTGTCCAAAATATCCTTGAGGGGAGCGGTTACAGGCTTCAAAGCTTCGGACATGACATGCTGAGTCTCAAACCTGAGACCTTTTAGAGCTCTCAGTTTTTCTTTTACAGCCCTGGTATGCTCGGCTACAGACTCTTTAAGTCTTATGCTTTCACTATCCATCTTACAAATGACGTGAAAATAGACGATTACCTTCAATTTATAGTCTGCGTCCACCTTGAGTTCTCATCGTATCGATAGCCTTAGCTAACATCTCTATCGAAGTTCTCAGTTGCTCGGTTTCTTTCTTATGTTCCTGCGTATGTGTCTTGAACGCTTCAGCAAAGATTGCCGTATTAGCGTACTGGCTTCTGGCTGATTCTTCTAGACTCGTCATTTGCTGCACATTAGTGTTGTAAGCGTCCATCATCATATTTACATTTTCCTCCACTTTCTTAAGTTTATCATTGCAGGAATCAGTTTTGAGAGTATTCAAAACCTCTGTCTTTAACTGTCCGACTGTAGCCTCTAAATCTGAAACTCGCTTCATCGCTAACTTTTCTAAATTACCTACTAATTTTCTGATTGCAAAGATTCTGAAGATTTGTTTTTTCTCTATCAAGCTCTGCGGTAACTTGTTTAATAGAGTCCATTGCAGAATCCACTCTGTCCTTTGTAGAGGTTGTTAGAGTATCCACTTTACTCGTAGTTTTATTCAGATTTGCTGTGATGTCTAGCAGCTTCTTACCTATTTGCATCTCGATTTCCTTTGGTAAGTACCTGTTTAACTGCTGTCGCGTCTCGTTCGATTTCCTAATGATCATAGCTCTAGCATATCTTTTATTTACAGCATCTGTATCTCCGAGAGGATCTGCTATATCAGTGATTCTCTTATTGTCGAATATAATGTTACCATTACCATCTCTTGACTGCGTGCGTGAATTGACATATCCAGTGATGAACTTTTTATTCACAACATCGTTATCGTGAACAGGATCTAGCAATACCTTCAATCTAACTTTATCAATCACAATGTTATTTTCCTTATCTCTCTTGAGGATATATGTTGAAATCAATTCATCGATCAGGGTCTTAGCCATAACCTCAACATTGTTAGCAGCTTGCTGAGAGAAATCTTGCATCCTAATTTCGAGAGCATCCACATAATTCTTATTGGAAGCATCATGATTATCTTCAGGATCGTGAACGTTGCACAATCTCTTATTCTTGAATTGATAATTTCCTTTGACATCTCTATTTATGATAAAACGATCAAACACTCTTCTAACTGGACCAGTTCTCTGAGAACCGAACCTATCGATGCTCATGGTTAACTACGAATGATCATTTTCTTTTTTGTCGAGCTTAATATATACATCAAAACCATTCCTATATCGTCCCTCATTCATGTGAAATTCAGGAACTATCACAACAAAGGGTCTTCCTATTGTAGAGCTCTCCCAAACGTTCTTACATAGATCTTTAAATTCATTGTAGGTCATGTCGGTATTTACATAATCTTCGTAAATGTGTTTTAAGTTTAAATTGTCTTGTCTGAAGAGTATTATCATGTTTGTATTATCGCGAATTAAATGTTTTGGAACTTTAGCATAGGACTGCGCTAGATATACAGAATCGACATTTCGATGTCTACCCATGCTGTAAAAGGATGCTATCTTTTCCTGCTTTTCAGTGATGACGTTATCAAATACAAAGATTGAATTTTCTTCGACTTCAGAAGGATGCAAAACATCATCCCCGTTGTCGAAGGTGTTCACTTCTATACCTTCGATGTTTCCGAGCACTTTAATTAGATATTGGTACTTTGGTTGATAGAGAGACTTTAAATAAATATACAAATTTTCAAAACGTAGTCCATTCTCATGGAGTAGCATATTGAGTAATACGTTTATTTTCCTGCACTGGAGCTCCCTAAAATAAGAGCTCTGACATTAGATGGAAATAACTTGCCATGACGATCACTTCTAAAGTCACTTTCAAAGTCTAATACCTGAATAGGTAGAGAGCAGTGCTGCTTAACAAGCTCCATGTTAACAACTAACTTATAAAATGTATGTGCATTGTTTATATATATTACCGTTTGTAAAAGTAGTTAATGATTGACTGTAATGATATAAAAGGGCTAATGCATTCAATTACTCGTTTAGTCTATCATGAGAGCTAAGAGAGGGAGGTCGTTGCAGTATAAGAGCGGCTCTGGAATTATTAATTCCATAATTAATTCGCTCCCCTTTGAAGCTCACTTACCTGGATATAGATATTGCGGGCCTGGTACTAAATTGGAAAAACGTCTAAAAAGAGGACACCCCGGAATTAACCAATTAGACATAGCTTGCAAATAGTACGACATCGCGTACGCTGAGAATAAGGACACCGCTTCAAGACAAATAGCGGATAAGATTCTTGCAGAGAAGGCTTGGAAACGTGTGCAGTCATCAGATTCAACTTTTGGTGAAAGGTTAGCTGCAAGGCTAGTAACTGCAATCATGAAGGGAAAGGTTGCAGTGGGAGCCGGAAAGAGGACGAAGAGAGGAGGGTTTTTACCGTTGATTCCCATCATTGCTGCTTTAGGCGCTGCAGCAGGTGGCGCTGCTCAGATAGCCTCTGCAGTCAATAAAAAAAGGGCTGCTGATAGGCACTTAGCAGACGTTGCGAGGCATAACAAGGCGATGGAGACCCTAGGAAAGGGGCTCCGGAAGGATAGGTGTAAGAAGAGGAATAAAGGAGGATTCTTACCTGCAATGCCGCTGATGTCGTCTTTAGCCGCTTCATCTAAAATAGCAAGGTCTTTGAAAAAAAGAGGATCTAAAGGCGAGGGTTTAAAGAAGAAGGCAAAAAACGGAGGAAGAGGATTGTACATATACCGGAGGAAGCCCTAAGTAACGTAGCCCTCGAATATTACGCTAAACGTTTAAAAATTCCTTATTTTAGAGGGGTTTATATGATTGACAAACTTCCTTTAAAACCACACTGTAAAGAGAGACTTATTACCAATCTGGATACATCAGATAATGAAGGAACACACTGGGTTGCTATAAGGAAAGAAGGTGATCACGCATACTACTTTGATAGTTTCGGTAATTTGAAGCCGCCTCCTGAGATTGAGAAATATCTACAAGACGTTAAAATCTACTATAATACACAGAGATACCAGAATTTCGATTCAGTCATCTGCGGGCACTTGTGCTTGCAATTTCTTTTATCCTAGAAGCTGCTTCATTGTCAAGATGAGTTATACAGTTACAGTGAGTGGGTCAGACACTGTTATTTCAACGTATCTAAACCCTCCTCTACAGCTAGATCCTCCAGGTCATTATGAGATTGCTCTCTTGAACTTTGAAACATTCTATTCAATACCAAATGTCGATGAAAGTAATAATAGATTTCATTATATTCATAATAGTAAACCTGAAACCATTGTCATCCCTCATGGAACCTACGAGATTGCCGATATCAATACATTTCTAAAGGATAAACTAGAATTGAATGATGAAGTCTTCCTCATAAGACCTAACAATAATACAATGAAGGCTGAAATTAAATGTCCTTATACAATAGACTTTTCTAAGGAAAGATCTATTGGTTCGCTTCTAGGATTCACAGACACTAAAATAATTCCTGCTGGAGAAGCGCTCGAATCTGACGATCTTGTGAATATATTTAAAGTGAGTATCATACGTGTGGAGTGCAGTATTGCAACAGGCTCTTTCATTGACGGTAAAAGCGGACATTCGCTCTACGAGTTTTTCCCTTCTGTTCCGCCAGGCTATCATATCTCTCAAGAACCTTCGAACCCAATATATTTACCTGTCATAGATACAAACTATATAGACCAGATCACTATTCGAGTGGTAGATCAACACGGGAAGGCTATCAACTTCAGGAACGAAGTTATCACTACAAGACTCCACATAAGACGTAATGGCAATACATTTTACAAGACACCTCAAATACTATAATAGACGACGTACACAGCGATCGAAGCATACTTCCTCTCCAACTTCCGAGGAGTTAACACGTGCTAACCGCAAGTTCCTCGAAGAGTTAGGTTACAGGACGCTATAATGGACATCTTAAACGTGACAGAAGTTCCAGCCTTTGACGACAAGATCACCAAGGATGAGGAGCATATTTCTCTTCCATACAACACCTCCGCTCTGGATGTAAACGATGAAATTAGAATACCATGCCAAGCTGAAGATTTGTATACGCTACCTAACAAGAGTTATCTCTACATCGAAGGTGCTCTCACCAAGGTAGATGGATCCCCTACTACTACATCGAAGCTCACTAATAATGCTATAACCTTCATGTTTGATGAGATACGTCTAGATATGAATGCTACAACTATAGGCAGAACAAGGAATCCTGGAATTACTACAACTATACGAAATTATGTGACTCTCAACCCTATGGAATCGAATCGTCTGCTGAATGCTGGATGGGCCTATCCTGGTGAAGAAGTTGATATAGTACACGCGACGAATGGAGCTTTCAATGCTGTAGTCCCTCTCTCGATGCTCCTAGGATTTGCTGATGACCACAAGGAACTTATACTCAACAGCAAGTTTGAATTGATTCTCATAAGATCCAAAGATTCTAGAAACTGTGTCCTGAGTTCGAATGGAGAGGAAGCTAATGTAAAGTTAACTAGAATCGAATGGAGGATGCCTGTAATTCGCCTTTCCGATGCTGAAAGAGTTCACATTCTAAAAATTGTCAAGTCTGATAAACCTCTACACCTTGCCTTTCGATCTATGGATCTTCATACCCAGCCTGCTGTACCCCGGACAAGATCTTTCACGTGGAATGTAGCAACAACATCTAAGCTCCAGAAACCTCGCTTCATCATAGTGTGTGCTCAGACTGCAAGATTGGGTGATTATAGCAAGAACAGTTCCGAGTTTGATCACTGCAACATTACTAATATGAGACTATTCCTCAACAGTGAATGCTACCCCTACCATGATTTGAACTTGGACTTTAAAAATTCAAAGTTTGCTTCACTATATGAAATGTACTGTAAATTTCAAAGTTCCTATTATGAAAGAGAGAATTATCCTCTCTTGAAGAGAAAGGATTTTCTTCACCGTGCACCATTATTCGTAATAGACTGTTCTCACCAACCCGAGGAGGTTATAAATGGAGCTGTGAACATCAGAATCGAGATTCAAGCATCTGTAAATATACCAGCCCAGACGTCACTGTACTGCCTGATTCTACACGACAAAGTATTTACCTACAAACCTCTTTCTCACGTGATGCAAGCACTTATATAATTATGCATACGTTTGGGTGAATGGTTTTTGTAAAGGAATTACAAGGATAAGTTTTATGAATAATAAATTGAATTCATATACTAAAACACTCTTTTATTGACTTTAGCATACATTTCAAACATTTTCCTTCTTCCCCTCCTACTCCCTGAAAAACTAATTGCTCCTGACTTGCAGAAATCATTTAAAATATTCACATGTCTTTCAATATAGGGCAATAGCCGTTTTAGCTTCCTTACACCCTCAATGCCTAAAGATATTACATTATTATTTAAACACGTATTTATGAAATGAATTGAACTGTCAAAAAATACAATTATATTGTATGCATAAATTACATTGTCACAATATTCATCACACGCAAACGTTTTTTCTTGGCGTAGGTAATATTCAATCATTGAAATGTTTTTGGATATTATATCCCAGTCTGATTTTGTAATATAAACAATTGATTTATCACTTTCACAATTTATGTAGAGGGAGGGTATGTCATAGTATAGTCCAATGTTCATGGAATGGGAGGGGGAGATGCTGACGTCATCAAAAGCCTGTGATCGATTCTCCATGCTCCTCCGGGGTATCTTCAATGAATAAGAAGACCCTAGGACCCTCGTTGAGGATCCTCCTCTTACAACTCTTCTTCTGCTTTCTCTTCGCAGTCTCGTTCTGCCTCTTCCTCCGCTCCCTCCTCGCACCCCTGCAACATATATTCAAAACAATGTTAGAAATAGGTTTAGATAATGATTTCATATCCTCTGAAAGAGAAAAATACAAATATTAAAAAAATCCTCTCCCCTTGCCTCACAAAAAAGTACTATCAAAGTGTGTCATACTCACTTCAAGGGTTTGCACGATTCTGCGTGTATCTCGGGCGAGCAATCTGGAATCGTCTGATTTATCCCCTCCTGTACCATCGTTGCTTTATCATCATCAGGGGTAGTAGTAATGTCGGGTAGTGGAGCAGCATCCTCGTCCATAGGCTTCGTATTGGCCTCTGCGACTGGATATTCCTCTATATTGACAATACGTCTCTCAGGATCCAGCTCCTCTATTGGCACGGGTACCTTAGGCTCAGTCATTCGCAGTCTGTAATAATTTAATTTTAGGTTAGACATAGAGTAGCATTAGAAGCAGTAAATGAATATGTAATTTAACATTTCTTCTACTTACTCGAGTTTTCTCCTCCTGCGCTGGTAGACCTCGCAGTTGTCGTTACATAGGAAGAAGGATGGCATGCGTTCATGCTGGGCCGGGTTAGTACAAAGTACAGAATGCATGTATCCCGTGCACGACTCTGTATCACATTCAGTTAGATGTTTCGAGACGAAGACATCGTCAACTTCCTCGACATCGCTAAGATCCTCCACATCATCACCCTTGCGATTTTCACTGAAAGAATAAAATAATTTCAAGTCAGTTTTCATTTAACATGCGTACAATATATTACCGAGTTATATAAATATATATATTACTTACATGTTCGCTCCTCGATAAACAGGACAGCTCTCTGTGCACACTTCCAGTGTAGTCATCTGATCACGATGCGATGGTTGAGTACACAACACTGAATGCATTAAACCATTGCATGTTTCGGTATGGAAGTATATGTAGTGAAAATAATCTTCTCCGCACTCGCTCCAGCAATCATTCATCTCAGATGCATGATTATCACCAGCCATTTCGATTATCACTGAACGAGCAATAAATTGATCGCTCTGGCTGCCGACGTTCCTTATATACTGTTGACGGTGACGTCACGCGGCTGTGGAGGGGTTGAATGCATGTTGAGACCTGTTATTCGCCTCCAGGCAGAAGCCGTCTGTCTATTTTTTGAATACAAAGGCCTTTTTAATAACATTTATAATATTTAACTATAATGTTATCCGTATTTATTTTATTTTTAATAACATATGTAGTATTCACCAATCAATGAGACGCTTCTGAATTCTGAATACTTTATTCGCAATATTTTATTGAATGAAATAAGAACTATGAAACTTAATCATTAATTATCAGGGAAAAAATTTGTCTAGACTTGGGTTTTTCCAGTTTGTGATGGAAATTCTACGAGCTAAAATGTATTTACATTGAGTGTCTGGGGGTTTTTCAGAGCACTTAGGAAAACAATTAGTGACATTGTTCGCTAATGTGGTGAAAGCGTCTAATGTTGTCAGCTAATGGAGTTCACCGTTACCATCAGGTAGAAGTAGGTTACGGGTTTTTTCATTACATGCCGGGCTCTTGTTCGCTAATGTGGCGAAAGCGTCTAACGTTGTCAGCTAATGGAGGTCACCGTTACCACCAGGCGGAAGTAGGTTGCTGTTCGCTAATGTATGTAAACAGATCCGGAATGCAAACTTAAAAGTCTATTAATGTGGTGAAAGCGTCTAACATTGTCAGCTAATGGAGAACCACTTTCTCCAGATAGAAGTAGGTTGCAGTGTTTCATTACATGACAGACTGTTCCCGTGAGCAGACTACTTATACTCACGCTCGAGTCAACAATTCATTATTCAAAAAACTTAATTGCTCGAGGATGCAATGTGCAGGTCTTAGTAGTCATAAAAAAATGTTTGACGAACATTACCTAATTAATTTGCAGAGGGGCGGCAGGCCTCGAGAAAACAATTCCCTCAAGTCAGGACGCCACAGTAGAACGCATGGGGGAGGGGGTAGGACCTGTCGGCACAGACACTGTCGGCATTAGGTAAGCACACAAAGCGAGAGGGGGCGGGGCTTAACGACACGTGACCTGGCGGCATGTAAGCCCTCAAAGGGAGGGGCGGGCTTGTCGGCGTAGAACAAAGAACCTTATCGATTGTCGGCATCTTCCTTTGCGCTCAAGTCGCTATGATATGACTACTTACAAAGTTAATATTTTTAAATTTTTTGACGATGGCTACCGGGTACCATACGTGCGGTTGCAACTACTTCAAGTTCGGCTCCCCAACAATTGAAATATAATACAACTCCTTCAATACAACCTACTTCAAATTGAAGCCCAAAGCGTGGTGCAAACAACGTAAAGATACTACTATCTACTTCAAATTGCCGTCCATACGTGGGGCAGAAACTAACAACTTCAAACTATGCGTTGTAGAAAGAAATTTCTTTAATAAACGTTTATTGATAGTATGGGGGAAATTAAATGCCATTACTTGTGTTTTGTTTGGAGAACGTTATGATGATCATTTTAGGGTCAATTTATTTTTACTTTCTCTACTACGTATAGTAAGTAGGGGAAGTATTGCATTCCACCCAAAAATTCGATACCGAGATTTCGCCAGAAATACATGTTTTGAGACCTCCTGAATCCAAAAAAAGCATTTTTGGAAACATGTCCGTGTGTGTGTCTGTGTGTGTGTGTGTGTGTCTGTGTGTGTGTGTGTGTCTGTGAACAGCATAACTCAAAAACGAACAGTCCGATAAGCACCAAACTTGGTATTTAGGTTCAGTATCTTCCAGAGATGCGACACGAAGGTTTTCAAGAAAATCCCCCCACCCCAGACTACCCTTTACATAGAAGATTTTTCGAAAATTTTTAATTTTCTCAAAAATGACTCTAACGATTTTGATGAAAATATCATATGTTTAAGATAATGTCATGAGAAATGAAATGTATATCTCGAATTTTCTGGGAATGTCTCCAAAAGTATTCTTCATTGTGAACGACTTTTGCATACCTGGTAAACCATAAGAGATAGACAAAACTTTACTACACAAAAAATGTAGATCGGGTTAAAATACACAACTTATGTCATACACATTTCTTTTGTTGAGTGAACCGTTTTCGAGATATTGCTTGTTATTTCCTTAAATTTTCCAATACTTATACTTTTTCTCAAATGCGTTATTCATTTTTTACTTTCTCTACTACGTATAGTAAGTAGGGGAAGTATTGCATTCCACCCAAAAATTCGATACCGAGATTTCACCGGAAATACATGTTTTGAGACCTCCTGAATCCAAAAAAAGCATTTTTGGAAACATGTCCGTGTGTGTGTCTGTGTGTGTGTCTGTGTGTGTGTCTGTGTGTGTGTCTGTGTGTGTGTGTGTCTGTGAACAGCATAACTCAAAAACTAACAGTCGGATAAACACCAAACTTGGTATTTGCGTTCAGTATCTTCCAGAGATGCGACACGAAGATTTTCAAGAAAATCCCTCCACCCCAGACTACCCTTTACATGGAACATTTTTCGAAAATTTTAATTTTCTCAAAAATGGCTCTAACGATTTCGATTAAAATATCATATGTTTAAGTTAATGTCATGAGAAATGAAATGTATATCTCGAAATTTCTGGGAATGTCTCCAAAAGTATTCTTCATTATGAACGACTTTTGCATAACTGGTAAACCATAAGAGATAGACAAAATTTTACTACACAAAAAATGTAGATCGCGTTAAAATACACAACTTATATCATATACATTTTTTTTGTTGAGTGAACCGTTTTCGAGATATTGCTTGTTATTCCCTTAAATTTTCCAATACTTATACTTTTTCTCAAATTCGTTATTCATTTATTTATGTCCTGGACATGCAAAGAGAATGGAATGCGCCACATAGCAACCAGCGATAAAATATTTGACTATCGCTTAAAAGCTACCATATTCCCCTTGCATCTACAAGAAAATTAGCAATAAGATTGACATATCGATATCTCGTCGAATAGGCGTTTGTAAAATTAGGTTGTACAAGAGTAGAGAAAGTTATGTGAGTGTAACACATCAGATTTTTTTATGTCCTGG
Organism: Deroplatys truncata; assembly: GCA_030765065.1. Taxonomy (NCBI): domain Eukaryota; kingdom Metazoa; phylum Arthropoda; class Insecta; order Mantodea; family Mantidae; genus Deroplatys; species Deroplatys truncata. Next base: position 67,881,210 of record CM060984.1, read on the forward strand.
ACATGCAAAGAGAATGGAATGCGCCACATAGCAACCAGCGTTAAAATATTTGACTATCGCTTTAAAGCTACCATATTTCCCTTGCATCTACAAGAAAATTACCAATAAGATTGACATCTCGATATCTCGATTAACATGAAGCATATGGAGAATAGGCGTTTTTAAAATTAGATTGTACAAGAATAGAGAAAGTCATGTGAGTGTAACACATCAGATTTTTTTTGTTGAGTGAACGATTTTCGAGATATTGCTTGTTATTCCCTTAAATTTTCCAATACTTTTTCTCAAATGGGAATTCGTTATTCATTTTTGTTACGTACTGGACATACAAAGAGAATGGAATACGCCACATAGCAACCAGCTCTTAAAACATTTGACTATCGCTTAAATACTACCATATTCTCCTTGTACCTACAAGAAAGTTAGCAATAAGATTAACATCTGGATTAACATGGAGAATAAGCGTTTGTAAAAGAGTAGAGAAAGTCATGTGAGTGTAACACATCAGATTTTTTTTAAATGGAAACCTACATTTTGTTTGTTGTTTTCTCATTAGAAAATGATTTATAAAAAGCTGCTTATTTTGTGATGAGGAATAAGGAAACAAAATAAAAAGGTTTGTTGCCGATTACGAAACGTAGCTTCACCCTCAAATGACCATCCAGGGATGGTTCAACCATTCACTGCGCTCTTCGTGCACAGCCATTCAGAATTTTCGTTGTTATTTACGTTGGTGTAAGAGCAATTGCAAAGTGCTTTACAAAGTGTTGTTTAGTTTTTTATGAGAAGTGAGCAAACAACATAAAAAAGGTAGGTTCCCATTAAAACAAATTAAATTGGCCCTAAATGACCAACATAACGTCCTCCAAACAAAACACGACTAATGCCATTTACTTTCCTCCATAATATCAAGCAACTTTTATTCAAGACAACGCTTAGTTTTGGAGAATAGTACAGTCTCAACTGTCCACCCTGTATATGGGCGATTTTCTTAGAGAAATAAAAGGGAAGATACCATCTGGAATCAAACTACTTAAGAATAATGGAATGAGTATGCTACTAAATGATCACGATATTATAATCATCAAAGAAACAGAAAACGACTTACTAGCAAAATATAGACCCCATATATCAATTAAGAAAACAAGAGTAATGGCCTTCCAAGGAAGGCATACTCTTAAGATACAAAATAATATTAAATAACTAACTACTAAAGCAAGTAAAAACATTTGTATTAGGGTGTAATGTAAGTATCTAGAAAATCGAGATTTAAATAATAAAGTGAATAAATTCCAAAATAATTGTGGAATAGTAGTAAGAGCACTAAAAATAACAAGAAAAGAAACTAGCTTAAAATTTTATAAAACAGTGGCGATTCCAACGCTAATGTATGGTTGTGAAACATGGACTATAAAGAAAGAGAAAAAATGAGATGCGGCAGCAACGAGATACCTACCTCAAAAGAGTGTACAATAATGGATAAAATAAAAAATGAAGAAATCGGAGAGGAATTAGACACTAATTCGATATTCCGAAATGACATATGAGTACCAACCATATGGAAGAAGAGTGTCGCGGTAACTTAGTGTTATCTTATTTGCTGAGCGCCTGTCATTGTTTTACTATTTTGAATTTTGAGTTCTTTGTCCTCCGGCTAGCTATTATCACTCAGTTGAGCAAATCTCTTAAACAGGGTGTGTAAACGGAAAGGAGTTGTTACTAAAAGATAACACTGATAAACGAATTTGGTTTTACACTTTTATTGCCGTCACACTTTATTCATTTCACATAATTACTCTTGATACACGCCCGACTGAAACTGTTGTATTTTCGAATGTAACTATTATCACTTATTTGCCGCGCACTATTAATTCGCGTATTTCACATCTTTTAACTAACTTTACGACGCGAGAGATTCTGTAGAACTGCGCGAGTTTGCCTTGTGAATGATTCTGTAAAACTGTGCGATGTTTGCCTTGTGAATGATTCTGTAAAACTGTGCGATGTTTGCCTTGTGAATGATTCTGTAGAACTGTGCGACGTGTAACGCGTGAATGATTCTGTTGGACTGAGCATTACCCGTCTCTGGTTTTAACTTTTTATACTCCCTCTCCCCGATATGCCTAAACATTATAACAGAGCTGCTATTGGTTAATAAAGCGCGCCAACATTAGCGTCTATTTCTATATCCAATCAAAATTACGAACACATGTGCTCTAGGGAAGATATTCCCTCCATTTCTAAAGAAAAGCGCGCTACACTGACGTCATTTGTTTGTCTCTTCTAATTGAAAAACAACTCACCCCCTCACTCATTGTTACCCGCTCCTATTGTCAGTTTCAGTGAGGCCGTATAAACTTATTTCCTAACAATGCTTGTAGTTAACAAACATCTCAAATCATTGTCATACAATAACGTTAAGTTACACTACAATCACTCTGGCATTCACAGTGTTGTGATATAAAATGCTGCCTCAAGAGCTATTAGAAGATCGCTGAGAAGATGGAAGGAGACATGAGGCCGGGGAAGCATACATCACCTAATCCATGAAGAGATGATTATGTTTCCCCATTTCAGTTTTTCCTTGAACACTCTAAAATTGGACACGCTGTGATTGTGACGTGTAAAGCTACAAAGAGTCTCCCAACAGACACGGGACATGCACGTGCCCCCTATGGTCAACAATCAGCCACCGTGCGGTGAAATCTGTCATAATTACCAAGGCACGTGCTTGTCTACCTCCATATATTCCTTTCTGTTAGCAGGCATTTATGCTGGATTTATTGCAGAAGAGGCTTTTTAGGTGCATCCAACTGAAAAGGAAAACGCCATTAGTTGCGTTTTTGAGTATTCCGTTCTCAGGAATACTGTATCCATCAGTCTCATAGGAAAGAAACATTACACTTCTACACTTAAATCAAAGTGTAATTTGTTGATTTCATATATTACAAATTGCCAGAAAGAAAATCCGATGTGTAACACTCATATGACTTCCTCTACTCTTGCATAAACCATTTTTACAAACGCTTATTCTTCATTTACGTCATGTTAATCGAGATAAACATTTCTTATTGCTAATTTTCTTGTAGGTACAAGGGGAATATTGTAGGCTTTAAGCGATAGTCAAATCTTTTAAGAGCTGGTTGATATGTGAAGCATTCCATTCTCTTTACATATCCAGGACATTAAAAAAAAAAAAAAAAATACCAATAAGGAATTCCCTTTCGAGAAAAATCTGATGTGTTATACTCACATGACTTTCTCTACTGTTGTACAAAATATTTTTACAAACTCTTATTCTCCATCTATTTCATATTAATCGACATAAACATTTGCAGAAACGATCTTTTGACATGCAAAGAGAATTACATTTTACACATAGCGACCAGTTCAAAAAATATTTGACCATCGCTTAAGGCCTATGTTCCCCCTGTTTTGTATTTACAAGGGCAACATAGAAATACAGTAGCCTTTAAGCATAGACATATCTCTTAATAGCTGGTTGCTAGGTGCAGCAGCATTCCCTTTGCCACAGATTAATACTCTTTGCATATCCAAGACAAAAAAATGAATAACGAATTCCCATTTGAGAAAATATATTGAAAAATTTAAGCGAATAACAAGCAATATCTCGAAAATGGTTCACTCCACAAAAAAATGTATATAACGTAAATTGCTGTTTTAACGAGATCTACAGTTTTTGTGTAGAAACATTTTGTCTATCTTTTACAGTTGTGGCAGTAATTTGTATCACAATAATGTAAATGCCAGAGTGATTGTAGTGTAAATAAGCATTATTGTATGACATTTATTTGAGATGTTTGTTAATTATATGCATTGTTAGGAAATAAGTTTACACGGCCTCACTGAAACTGACAATAGGAGCGGATAAACAATGTGCGAGGGGGTGAGTTGAATATTAATTAGAAGAGACAAACAAATGACGTCAGATTGGCGCGCTTTTCTTAGAAATAGCGGGAAATATTTTCCCTAGAGCATATGTTTTCGTAATTTTTGATTGGATATAAAAATAGACGCTAATGTTGGCGCTTTTTATTAACCAATAGTAGCTCGGTTATAATCTTTAGGCATATGGGGGTGTGGGAGTATAAAAAGCTACATTCAGAGGCAGATTTCGTCAGTCCAACAGAATCATTCAGAAGTTAAACGTCACTTATCGTTCGCGAGTTACACGTCGCAATTCTACAGAATCTCTCGCGTCTTAAAGTTTGTTATAAATGTGAAACACGCGAATTAATAATGTGCAGTAAATAAGTGATTATAGTGATATTAGAAAATATAACAGTTTCAGTTTGGCGTGTATCACGAGTCAATATGTGAACTTAATTAATTGTGACGGTAATAAAAGTGTAAAAACAAATTCTTTTATCAGTGTTATCTGTGAGTAACAAATCCTTTCCGTTTACACACCCTGTTCAAGAGATTTGCTTGACCGAGAAATAATAGCTAGCCGGAGGACAATGAACCCAACATTCAAAGTAGTAATACAATAGCAGGCGCCCAGCAAAAGATAACACGAAGTGACTGCGACAAATTGGCTTCCATACATTGTGCATATAAACATGAAGCATCTTACAACTACTAACAAATATACCACTTCACAGTTTACCAGTTATGCAAAATCCATTCAAAATGAGGACTTTAGGGGACATTCCCAAAAAATTCAAGATATACATTTCATTTGTCATAAAGATATCTTAAATATATAATATTTTAATCAAAATCGTTAGAGCCATTTTTTACAAAATCAAAATTATCGAACAATGTTCTATGTAAAGCGTAGTCTGAGGTGGGGGATTTTCTTGAAAATCTTCGTGTCGCACTTTTGAAAAATACTGAACCTGAATACCAAGTTTGGTATTTATCCGACTTTTCATTTTTTAGTTATGCTGTCCATAGACACACATACACACACAGACATACACGGACCTGTTTATAAAAATGTTTTTTTTTAATTCGGGGAGTCTCAAAACTGTGTTTCCGGTGAAATCTCGGTATCGAAATTTTTGGTGGAATGCAATACTTCTATTTACTATACGTAGTAGAGAAAGTAAAAAGCGGTATGCTCATAAATGTCACACGATTTTCATTCTATTCTACGCATTATTCATACAAAGTATTACTACTTTCATTTCATCCAAAATTTCATACAGAGTTTTCAGCAGAAATACATGTTTTGAGCCCCCTGAATCCAAAAAAGAGAGCCTTTTTAAAAAATGGTGCGTGTTTGTGCCTGTATGTCTGTCTGTGGACAGCTTTAGGCAAAAACGAAAAGTTGGTTATATACCAAACTTGATATTTCTTTCAACAATACCACACGAAAAGTTTCAAGAAAATCCCGCCATCCCAAACTATTCTTTATATGAAAAAGTTTTCTTAGGTATTTTTTGGATTCTAAAAAATGGCTGTAATGGTTTTGATTAAAATACTGTGACGCAGCGGCTATGGCCCGAGTTTATCGGGAGGTAGGCATTGCCAAATCGGAGGTAAACAGAGATAAGCAGCGCTCTCTCCCGTCGTAAACATCGGAAGTGCTATTAGAGATAACCCGAATCTTCAGAGTGATTCCTTTTCCCACTCCTCAAGAACGTGGGCCTAGACAGTTCTAGAATATTCTGTGGAAGATTCAATTGGCTATATGGGCGAGCGTTCTCGTTTATTGAGTTAATTGACTCGGTCAGTGAGTCAGTTGGTGAGCATGTTTCTGTTGCGACATCAAGTGCGGTTCTCCGAGCGAGTTTGTCACGACTGCCTTTTAGTACTGCAACTACAGGAGAGACTGGAGACATCTAGTGAAGTGAACCATCCGGAGACGAAGCTGCATCCTTGTATTTCATCGCGCCGCTACTCCACGAAGAAAGTCAAGCTACAGGGAAACTGAAGTGGTTCACTTTAACGAAGTGACAGTTTGAACTAAGTGAATCCCAGTGAGTGTCAGTGAGAACTGAGAGAAGTGACAGTTGAAAAACTGAACAAAATCACAATACCATATGTTTAAGATATTTGTATGTTAAATAAAATGTAGATTTGCGTTGAATTTTCTGCGAATAGCCTGTGAAGACCCCTTCTTTCTTAATAACTTTTATATAACTGGTAAATCATAAGAGTTAACACAAACTCTTACTCCTTAAAAATGTGGATATCTTTAAATCACACAATTTATGTCAAAAAATCTTATGTGTTACACTCACATGACTTTCTCTACTCGTGTACAAACTATAAAAACTCTTATTCTCCATCTACTTCATGTTAATCGAGATAAACATTTGCAGACTCTATCTTATTGCTAATTTTCTTGTAGATGTAAGGGGAATATATATTTACAAGGGCAATATAGAAATACAGTAGCCTTTAAGCACATACATATCTCTTAATAGCTGGTTGCTAGGTGCAGCACCATGCCCTTTCCCACAGATTAATACTCCTTGCATATCCAAGACAAAAAAAAATGAATAACGAATTCCCATTTGAGAAAATAAGTATTGAAAAATTTAAGGGAATAACAAGTAATATCTTGAAAATGGTTCGCTCAACAAAAAAAAATGTATATGACATAAATTGTGTATTTTAACGCGATGTACATTTTTTGTGTAGTAAAACTTTGTCTATCTCTTATGGTTTACCAGTTATGCAAAAGTCGTTTACAATGAAGACTACTTTGGGAGACATTCCTAGGAAATTCAAGATATACATTTTATTTGTCATACAAATATCTTAAACATATCATATTTTGATCAAAATCGTTAGAGCCATTTTTGAGAAAATAAATTTTTCGAAAAATCTTCCATGTAAAGGGTAATCTGAGGTAGGGGGATTTTCTTGAAAACCTTTGTGTCGCATCCTTGGAAGATACTGAACCTAAATACCAAGTTTGGTGTTTATCCGACTGTTCGTTTCTTAGTTATGCTGTTCACAGACACACACACACACACACACACACACACACACAGACACACACAAACGGACATATTTCCAAAAATGCTTTTTTTGGATTCAGGGGGTCTCAAAACATATATTTCCGGTGAAATCTCGGTATCGAATTTTTGGGTGGAATGCAATACTTCCCCTACTTACTGTACGTAGTAGAGAAAGTGAAAAGGAATGAATGAAAGGACCTCTAAGGAACTATAAAACGAATGTAAAACAGGGCGGGGGAAACAAAAACACGCTAGATTAACGCAATATTATAGAAAAGTGGAAAGCGGAGTGTGGCGCATCGTTCATTAAGTGCTATTTGAAAACATTCCACCCACGTTGAATGATTTTGTCAAGAGTGCCAATAATATCCTAGCAAATTATAGCTTTCATCATTAGTTTTATGCCTGTAACATGGTATTTCGAAGTCTAAAAATACAAAGAGGAGAGACTAAGTGCAGGTGAAAATTAAATGTCTTACAACTGTCTTAAATAGCATTGCATATATTTCATTATTTGGTGATGTATCATTCACAAGATGACAATGAATTGGTAGACTGACCGCAGCCGGACGCCAGTGGCAACAGTGCGCCCCATTTAACCTGTACTCTCTGTTAAGCGTGAGACGCGATATAGAAGAGAAACTACACCAGCATTCGCCTTCCCAACCGATAAAACCACGAAAAACTACGGTCAGAGTGGTTGCCCCAGGACTCGAACCCTGAACCTCCCGTATGCGAGACTGTACGTTACCGCGGAGCCATATCACGTGGTTCCTTCCACATACTTTAAAAGGAACTCGATTTAAGTATAAGATCAGGATGACTCACTCCCACAGCTTTTGTTTATTAACCTTTTTCAGAGGACCAACCTCAATCATGGATTTACAATGAAATCTCGATATCGAATGTGTGGGTCAATGAGTACTTCCTCTATAACAAACAAGTGGTACAGGAAATAAAACCCGCAGCTTTTTTTTTTAAATCTGTACTAGACTACAAACTCACCCGCATATTGCAACAGTCACTCGTATTTACATAATAACCAACCGCCTTTTACGGAAAGCGGCTTTTTAAATATGTTCGTTACACGTTGGCTGTTGCGAAAAACTAGAATAAACAGATATGTAACAAATTACTTTCAAATATGATATTATTTTTATATCGAAGGGGAAATTGTGCATAACTGTGACATAAAGGTGCAACAAATTAACGTTAAACGATTCACACATTGAAAACGCTTTGCCTGTAGAGGATACACAATTTAGAAATATTCATCCAGATGGCGACGTTTCAACAAAGATTATGTACTGTCATTTATTAAAGAATACTTTAACCTCTCCTAACTGTGCTGCATTACATTCAAAAAGTGTCAGTGTTTGTGAGAACGTACTGTTTACAATCATCATTATTATTATTATTATTATTATTATTATTATTATTATTATTATTATTATTACACTTAAATTCAAAATTTAGTACTCATTACTCAGAATCCGTCCTTTTTTGCTGTCTCTACTACATACTTACACCCAAAATTTCGATGCCAAGAGTTTTCTGGAAATACATGTTCTACACTCACATGACTTTCCCTACTTTTCTACATTTCTACAAACGCTTATTCTCCATATGCTTCATGTTAATCGAGATGTTAATCTTACTGCTAATTTTCTTGTAGATTCAAGGGGAATATGGTAGATTTTAAGCTATAGTCAAATATTTTAAGAGCTGGTTGCTATGTAGCGCATTCCATTCTCTTTGCATGTCCAAGACATAAAAAAATGAGTAACGAATTTGGGAAAAAGTATAAGTATTGGAAAATTTAAGGGAATAACAAGCAATATCTCGAAAATGGTGCACTCAACAAAAAAAAATATATATGACATAAATTGTGTATTTTAACGCAATCTACATTATTTGTGTAGTAACATTTTGTCTATCACTTATGGTTTACCAGTTATGCAAAAGTCGTTCACAATGAAGAATACTTTTGGAGACATTCCCAGAAAATTCGAGATATACATTTCATTTGTCATGAAAATATCTTAAACATATGATATTTTAATCAAAGTCGTTAGAGCCATTTTTGAGAAAATAAAAATTTTCGAAAAATGTTCTAAGTAGGTATATATAGAGAGAGCGAGGCCACTTTTTTGCGTTTATATGGGAAAGGATAGGGAAAACGAGGCTAGATGCGACGGTTCAAGGAGGAAAATGCGTTTATATGGGCGAGATAGGGAATACGAGGACTGACGCTAGGCTAGTCAGATGCTAAAGGAGGGAGGGATATGCTTTATACGAGAGAGATAGGGAATACAAGGAAAGATGCTAGGCTAGACAGAGGCTGAGTAAAGTATGGTTTATATGAGCGGTATAGGATAACGATGAGAGGTGTTAGACTAGACAGGGCTTGAAACGTAGTGCATGGTTTATATGAGAGATATAGGAAAACGAGGAAAGGTGTTAGGCTAGACAGAGGTCGAGGAGTAGAGTATGGTTTATATGAGAAGTATAGGAAAACGAGGAGAGGTATTAGGTTAGGAGAATTGAGTATGTGTTTATAAGGAGAGACGAGAAAACGGTGAGAGATCCTATGCTAGGATAGACAGGTGTTAAAGTTAGGTTAGATAGGAAACCAAGGAGTGATACTCAGCTAGAGGGGTGGCAGAGGGAATACTCTTTATGAGAGGTAGGGGATCAGGGGAGTGGTGTTAGGCTAGACAGAGGTTGAGAGTAGAGTATGCGTTTATATGTATGGGAAGTATAGGAAAACGCGGAGAGGTGTTAGGCTAGACAGAGGTCGAGGAGTAGAGTATGGTTTATATGAGAGGTACAGGGAAACGAGGAGAGGAGTTAGGCTAGGCAGAAGTCGAGGAGTAGAGTATGCTTTATATGAGAGGTATAGGAACAGGAGGAGAGGTGTTAGGCTAGACAGATACTAAAGGAGTAGCAATATGGACTTATATACAGGAGAGATAGGGAATAGGAGGTGCTAGACTTGAAAGCGACTTTAGACGTGAACTTAGTGGAAAACTGTTTGATGTCAATGTTAGACCGCTAATTCTAGACATGCCCATCACGTAACCTATTCAGGGAAAAGGTGAGTTGTTCAGGGGAAAAAGGTGACTGCTCAGGGAAAAAGGTGACCCACAAAGGGAAAAAGTCGACCAGTAAAGGGAAAAACGTGACCAGCAAAGGGAAAAAGGTGAGCAACAAAGGGAAAAAGGTGACCACCAAAGGGAAAACGGTGAGCCATAAAGGGAAAAAGGAGACTGCTCAGGAAAAAAGGCGACATGCAACGCGAAAAATGTCACCAGCAAAGGGTAAAAGGTGAGCAACAAAGGGAAAGAGGAGACCACCAAAGGCAAAACGGTGAGCCATAAAGGGAAAAAGGTGACCTGCAACGGGAAAAGCTAACCCACTAACACTAACAGGTAAGTAATTCAGCTAGTATTGCAAGAGGTTGACTGGATCATAGCAGTGTATGATTTCACAGGTAATTCAGCTAGTATCGTATGTATTTAGGCTAATTCATCTAGTATCACAGGATAGATTCCAGAGGCTAACTGTATCATGGCTCTGCATGATTTCACAGGTAATTCAGCTAGTATCGTAGGTATTTAGACTAATTCAGCTAGTATCACAAGAGGATAGATTCTAGGGTAGGGTATAGCATAGTTTCATATTTCACAGTAATTCAGAGGGTATCGTAGGTATTTAGGATAATTCAAGTAACATAGGTGTTTAGAGTAATTAAGCAAGCATTACAGGAGGGTAGGTTACAGGAGTTGGTTATAACCTAGCTTCGTATTTCACAGATAGTTCAGGTAATATCGTAAGTATTTGAGGTAATCGACATAGCTTCACAGATATTATTGATAAATTCGGTCAGAGATTTGTATCACAGCTATTTAAGGTAAATGCAGGTGATTCAGGTTGTATCAATGGTATTTGAGTCATTTTAACAGGTAATTCAGATAGTATCACGGGTGATCGTGCTAATTTAGAGCAGGACTTCGTATCAGAGCTAGTTAAGGTAATTTCACATGATTCGGGTAGTATCACAGGTATTTAAATCATTTTCTCAGCCAATTCAGCTAGTATCTTGAGCATTTAAGCTAATTCAGCTAGTATCACAGGAGGCTAGATTCCAGAGGCTAACTGCATCATAGCTATGCATGATTTCACAGGTAATTCAGCTAGTATCGTAGGTATTTAGGCTAATTCAGCTAGTATCACAAGAGGATAGATTCTAGGGTAGGGTATAGCATAGTTTCATATTTCACAGTTAATTCAGAGGGTATCGTAGGTATTTAGGATAATTCAAGTAACATAGGTGTTTAGAGTAATTAAGCAAGCATTACAGGAGGGTAGGTTACAGGAGTTGGTTATAACCTAGCTTCGTATTTCACAGATAGTTAAGGTAATATCGTAAGTATTTGAGGTAATCGGCATAGCTTCACAGATATAATTGATAAATTCGGTCAGAGATTTGTATCACAGCTATTTAAGGTAAATGCAGGTGATTCAGGTTGTATCAATGGTATTTGAGTCATTTTAACAGGTAATTCAGATAGTATCACGGGTGCTAGTGCAAATGTAGAGCAGGAATTCGTATCAGAGCTAGTTAAGGTAATTTCACATGATTCGAGTAGTATCACAGGTATTTAAATCATTTTCACAGCCAATTCAGCTAGTATCTTGAGCATTTAAGCTAATTCAGTTAGTATCACAGGAGGCTAGATTCCAGAGGCTAACTGCATCATAGCTATGCATGATTTCACAGCTAATTCAGCTAGTATCGTAGGTATTTAGGCTAATTCAGCTAGTATCACAGGAGGTTAGATTCCAGGGTTGGGTATAGCATAGTTTCATATTTCACAGGTAATTCAGAGGGTATCGTAGCTATTTAGGATAATTCAAGTAACATAGGTGTTTAGAGTAATTAAGCAAGCATTACAGGAGGCTAGGTTCCAGGGGTTGGTTATAGCATAGTCTCGTATTTTACAGATAGTTCAGGTAATATCGTAAGTATTTGGGTAATCAGCATAGTTTCACAGATGCTCGTGATAATTTCGATCAGAAATTTGTATCACAGCTATTTAAGGTAAATGCAGGTGATTCAGGTTGTATCAATGGTATTTGTGTCATTTTAACAGGTAATTCAGATAGTGTCTAGGTATTTGGGCGATTCAAGCATCATAGGTGTTTAGAGTAACTCAGCTAGTATCACAGGAGGCTAGATTCAATGATCAGGGTTTCGTATCAGAGCTATTTAATGTAATTTCACTTGATTCGAGTAGTATCACGGGTATTTAAGTCATTTTAACGGGCAATTCAACTAGTATCACAGGTACTCATGGTAATATAGAGAGTAATTAAACTATAAAACATTTCTCATCCAACGTTACAACAATTTATATACTTTTTTCTAAATCTTACAAACTTATTATATGTTAAACAGTTATTGTACGATGCGGAGAGGGATAAACTGCATATTGGTTCACAAATTGAAAAGCTTTACGTCAACATACCTTTATTTTAGTTCGTTGTAGATGTCTCTCCCCTTTTATCTAGGCTTGAGACTAGCACTAGGATTGCTCCTAATGGCAGGGTTACCACCTTCCCTTCCATCTTCTTCTTTCTTCATTAGGCGTCAGCTATCTGCATATACAGCACGCAAATAACCTTCTTTTTTAAGATTGTAGACTCACGAGAAAATCTTTATCTTTAACTTACATTCTTTTAAGCACTGTTTGTAATGGCGTAATGTCCATACGCATATGTCGTTATCCCGTCCTCAGCAATAATTCTTTTATCATCAAACGGAGTCAATGCAATTTTATTCACTTGCACTGTAGCAAGAGCATGCTTTCGTGATAGAATCAGATTCATAGGTGTTCTGATGATTTCACTGGTTTTAAGACAGTCTGTATAGCTGTCAAACGAAATGTACTGCTTAATAGCGCTACGTTTTATACCTTTAATCTTTTTTATCATTGACCCTTGAATATCTAAGGCATACATCTTAGGACGTAGTCCAACAAAGCGTAGGATGATTTTGCTATTAGCCTCATCTTTAAATTTTCCCAATACCTTCTTGTTCTGAGTAGAGTAACATATATGGTTGACAGGGTAATCAGCTGTATCGAGATGCTCAAGAAAACGTAGCTTATCCTGGTACACATCTTCAGTTGTTACACGATGAATGAACGAATCAGTGTCCATATGCATAAGCTTCAGGTTTTCAGCTCCATAATAAGGCAACAAAACGTCGTAATGATAGTTCTACATTAATGTCTTGGAGATGTCCAACACACTCATACCAATGTATATAGGCTTGTTGAATACAATCTGACGAGAGGCCATATGTACAGCAGCTAGATTATCAGCATATATCGTCCTGTCGATAAACGTAGGCTTGGCGATCAGCTTCTCTAGAGTTTTTTCATTGGTCACCAGTCGTATATCCATACGGTTACGCAGGTTCTCCATAGTTTTTCCAAACATAGCGTTGTTAAAGAGCTTGTAGAGATCCTTCTCGAAATCATTTGCAGCTTGTTGTCGTAGCCTGTTGTTAAATTCCACATACGGTTTTAACCATCGAGACTGTTGGAATTGTAGCACACGATGGATTTTTGTTAACCGTAGGCCATGATCAAGAGCTTGCTTCAACGCCATGTAATGTAGTACATACTTCTTTCGAGGTCCAAGATGAGGTATCAGTTTCTTTGTAGATGATTCCAATGGTTTCATACACTCTGGCAGGAACGGTAGATCGTTGTGTAGATCGTGAAGTTCTGCAGGATACTCGATGTCGACTTCTAATATGTGCCCATGAGGATCATCTTCTTGTAGTGTTTCTAAGTTGATTTCTTCAGGTGACACCCACTGAAATCCACCAAAAGGAAGGGCGTGACACATTGCCCACCCATATTGGTTATTAGCGTCCTCGTATGTGATAAATTGGGTTGGTCTCGACGGATCAAACTTATCCATATAAGTGTTATTAGCCTCAGCATACCGATGGGAAACTTGGCATAAACCTCCTCTTATACCTGATTCCACCATGAGTAGTTAATCATAATCTTGTAACAGCTCCAGCTTAATTCCAGTATACAGTAACATGGCGTCCCATGTAAGACCTGGAGAGGTAAAATAATGGGCAGGATCAACTTTGTGTGTTTTAAGGGTTTGCTCTCTAAACGTCTCAAAGACATCAGCTAGGAGAAGTACATCCGAAGTTAAGTAGAGATCGCTGTACTCTCCCAGGTTTCTCACATTAAACAGCTCCCATACATTTCTAGCATGATCGTAGTCAGTATCAGTAATTTCTTCTTCATTTAATCTATTGTAGAAGTAGTCCTTAGGAGGCAAGCAGGTCTCGTTCAGGACATCCCATGACGTAACAAAATCATAGGGAAATACACCCTTACGGGTCATCAACTTCAATTTGTCTTCTCCAAAGTACTTTAGCGTTTCAGGATACGAGGTTAGATTTTTTACCAACTTATCCAAGCTTGTACTGAGGAATCGGAAGCTATCCACAAATCGAAGCTTTATATCTCCTACATACTTGGTGAATGAGATATAGCTTTCTTCAGAGTTAGGAATCACCTCCACACGTTCACTTGTACAACCCAGCTCCTTAACAATGAAATGAGAGTCATATCCGCTAAGGTTATGCATGAAGACTGGTATATATTTAGGTGTTTTACAGGCTAAATTACATTCATTATGAAGACTTCCGCGATATTCACCGCTGATGTGATCATGGTCGCGTACTTTATAGTTCTCTTCTGTAAAGGGTTTTCCACACAAGTAGCATGCTGAAGAAGACTCAAAATCCTTTTGCTGCTGATCCGTAAGTTTCAGAGGCTTAGCAGATTTGTATATATTACCAATCATTTCTGCAAGAGATGTAAGGTACAGCATAAACTTCTGAGCAGCATCAGCACCACGATACACATAGGGCTGCTTAGGAAGACCAGTTTCGAGATGTTCAACACTGGATGTAGGCTTCACGTAAACACAGAAGCTCATTGGTGTGTGCTCTTGATAAGGGGTTGTATAGGAAGTTTCAGGATCGGGTATACACGTATGGCATGGAGTGAGAATACTCTCAAAATCCGCATAGATGACATAAGGTACTTTCAGCATCCTCTCAACATTTTTAAACTGTACAATTGCTTTCTCCTTGGTAGGCATAACTACCCTTGCAACACCATGTTGAATACAGACGGCTGCATGTTCTTGTAGTTTTTCCTGTCCACTTCGTCCGCTCTGGTCATCAAAATGTGTAAAGCAGCGCTTACAAGTATAAACCCGTCCATTATGGTTAGTTTTCTGGCGTCGAACGAGTTTCTCAAAATTCTTTATATACACGTAGTGATGTTTTCCGCTGCTGTCATTCAATAGTAGCAGGTCGCGATGTTCAGGTAGTTCAATGTCAGCAACCTTTATTGGATACACTTCATGCTTCTCATCCAGCCCGAAAACGTTAATGGATATCTTGTTAAGCTTCTCAAATTTAGGTATTTGAGAAAGTGGAGTAGGGTAAGAAACACAGC
This sequence comes from Deroplatys truncata, assembly GCA_030765065.1. Taxonomy (NCBI): domain Eukaryota; kingdom Metazoa; phylum Arthropoda; class Insecta; order Mantodea; family Mantidae; genus Deroplatys; species Deroplatys truncata. Next base: position 67,896,715 of record CM060984.1, read on the forward strand.
TGAAGTCATACTTATCTTGAAGTTGTTTGTATTTGCTGACGCGTTGAGGCTTGATGCTCACGAATTTGGTCAGTATAGAGTACATGAAACATTTCTCGTCGCTAAAGTTCTGGATGTTTATACACGCTTCTTTAGCTCCGACAGATGGTGGTAATGGTATGTAGCTACTTCCTCGCAATGGATTGTACTTGTTGATACGAAGTCGAACTCCTTCCACAGCAAGCAAAGCCCAGCTGCTACCCTTAAGCTGAGATTCCTCCATTTCAGTCACCAATTTCTTGAATTTTGCTTCCAGTGCTGAGTCCAGATCTGTTTCTAGGAAAACAGGATGATTCCTTGTTTTAAATGTTTTGTCACAGGTTTCTCCAATACACTCAGCCAGCAGATTAATTTTAACACTCTTATGAATGCTAAGCTCTTTATGCACAGCATGGATTATACGTTGTTTTGCCTCTTGCAGATACATATTTAGGTCCTTAGCTGATTCGCATCGTATAAAATACGATTTCAATCGTCCTTCGAATGAAGTTTCGTATTCTTTCATATCACAGTCCTCCATTGTTGACAGCAACTGATGTTTAGTTGGCTCCAATCTTCTTTTCTTCTGAGGGCTGCTTATTTCACATATATCTTCGTGTCGCTGTCCCTTATAACCATCTTTGAAGGTTACATTACAATGTTTACATTTGAAGAGCTTCTTGCAGCTCATCTCGTGTCTTCTCTTGTCATAACCTCGGAGGAACTTCTTCCCACATTTTCCGCATGCATATCCAGTAGCGCTTGGAATAATATCCTTATACGCTGAGTTATTCATCTTTATTCTTGATGTAATAACGTATTAATCACTGATCAATGAAATGTAGACCTCTTCACCTTGGCACCACTTTAGAAAGCTGATTATTCTAGGAGAGAACACGATGTTAACACCTCAAGACTAATTAGCACAATGAAGTCCAATGCCCTAGAGCACCATATTTATAGAGGGAGCACGAACCTTTTAGATCAATCATAAACTCGTTCCATAACCACCTGTATATGATCGCTCAACGTGTACTAACCCCCAGCCATATACCTCAAGTCTAGAGAAAGGATGTTTATGACGTCACACCCAGAGACAGGATGTCTGGCAGCATCAAACATGTTTAAACTCGTCTCATAACTACCTGCTTATGATGTCACACCAGCAAGAGAAGTATTCCCACACGCTCATTCAGACATATATTTCAAATTCAAGCCTACCACCACCATCACCACATATTGTACCAAGGTTAATTCAAGATGTATTATCACAATACTTAAAAGTAAAAGCTTAAAAGGAAACCTAGAAGATTTTCCCCCTTATTTACTTAATTATTTCATGTTTTTATTCCCTTTTCAATTCTTCCTTTCCATCTTCTCACAGAAAGAGCATTACATTTCACTATAATCACGAGAAAAGCAATTTTTTCAGAGTTACACAGATTCTAAGCTTCTAAATCGAACCCGGTAATACTTTTAATAAATGTATTTTAGCTCCCCAATATCAGCATCTACCATTTAGTCTTTACTCGAACCTGATATGATCCATAAGCTTGAAGATATATGAAATCACCCTTCGGGATTCGATCTGAGTACTTTAAAGTAATATTTGTCACGATAACGATATTTAAGGACTAGATACTCTGTTTGCGTTTACCTTGACATGTCTATCTAAATTAAATTACGAGTTATTAAATGTTTGCAAGTAAATTTCATTGAATCGGTATTCGAACCCAGAACACCAGGAACAAAATAATTTATAATATTAGTCTGACATGTTAAACAAAGCTGTATGCAGTTACATCATCGATCTAAGTGATATATTCTAGTGCACAGAGGAAAATTAAGGAAGTCATTAAAAGATGGGGAATCGAACCAAGCACAACTGATTGGCAATTATATACAGCATTAATCACACAGTACAGAACCTATCAATCATGCTTTGGTGCACACCTCTACCTCACTTAGTTCCCGAGATAATGAAAATTTAAAAATTAAGGATCGAACCCAGGACGTCAGGTATCTAATTACACATCTACAAGATACTACCTAATAACATAAACGCGATAAAGTTTATTTGACGTCTTTATCTTAAGTCGTTTAACAGTTATTAAATTTATAAGTAAATTCCATCGAATCAGTATTCGAACCCAGAACACCAAGAACAAAATAATTTATAATATGAGTCTGACATGTTTAGAGTTGCTGTATGCAGTTACATCATCGATCTAAGTGATATATTCTAGTGTACAGAGGAAAATTAAGGAAGTCATTAAAAAATCGGGAATCGAACCAAGCACAACTGATTGACAATTATATACAGCATTAATCACACAGTACAAAACCTATCAATCATGCTTTGGTGCACACCTCTACCTCACTTAGTTCCCGAGATAATGAAAATTTAAAAATTAAGGATCGAACCCAGGACGTCAGGTATCTAATTACACATCTACAAGATACTACCTAATAACATAAACGCGATAAAGTTTATTTGACGTCTTTATCTTAAGTCGTTTAACAGTTATTAAATTTATAAGTAAATTCCATCGAATCAGTATTCGAACCCAGAACACCAAGAACAAAATAATTTATAATATGAGTCTGACATGTTTAGAGTTGCTGTATGCAGTTACATCATCGATCTAAGTGATATATTCTAGTGTACAGAGGAAAATTAAGGAAGTCATTAAAAAATCGGGAATCGAACCAAGCACAACTGATTGACAATTATATACAGCATTAATCACACAGTACAGAACCTATCAATCATGCTTTGCTACACTCCTCTACCTCACTTAGTTTCCGAGATAATGAAAATTTAAAAATTAAGGATCGAACCCAGGACGTCAGGTATCTAAGTACACATCTACATAATATGGGCGGGGCATGCCGGCATAGATCAAAAGAACGTTATCAGATGTCGGCATCTCTCTGTGTGCCAGAATCGGCATATTATTTCTACTGTTTAATCGCTTATATCTCCTGAATGACAAGAGATACAACTTTGGGATAAAAACTAATCAATTCTTTGGAATGTGCCGCGTCATTAGGGTATTGTTCCAAGTTGATAGGGATGCCTGGGTTCGAATCCCTACGAGTGATTACAAATTCATCTCCTAATAGCTCAGAGACTAATTAAGATAAAGACGCCAAATAAACTTTATTACATTAATGTCATTAGGTAGTTTCTTGTAAATGTATATTTTGGTACCTGGTGTCCAGGGTTCGATCCTTAATTTTTAAAAATCTCCATTATCTCGGAAACTAAGAAGGTTAGCGGAATGGACCAAAGCATGATTGATAGCTCCTATGAAGGGTAATTAATACTGTATATAATTTTCAATCAGTTGTCTCTAGTTCGAATCCCGATTTTTTAATGACTTCCTTAATTTTTCTCTATACTCTAGAAAATATCATTTAGATTGATGCTGTAACTACATACAGTACCTTTAAACATACCAAACTCATATTATAAATTATTTTGTTCTTGGTGTTCTGGGTTCGAATACTGATTCGATGGAATTTACTTATAAATTTAATAACTGTTAAACGACTTAAGATAAAGACGCCAAATAAACTTTATTGCGTTTATGTTATTAGGTAGTATCTTGTAGATGTGTACTTAGATACCTGACGTCCTGGGTTCGATCCTTAATTTTTAAATTTTCATTATCTCGGAAACTAAGTGAGGTAGAGGAGTGTAGCAAAGCATGATTGATAGGTTCTGTACTGTGTGATTAATGCTGTATATAATTGTCAATCAGTTGTGCTTGGTTCGATTCCCGATTTTTTAATGACTTCCTTAATTTTCCTCTGTACACTAGAATATATCACTTAGATCGATGATGTAACTGCATACAGCAACTTTAAACATGTCAGACTCATATTATAAATTATTTTGTTCTTGGTGTTCTGGGTTCGAATACTGATTCGATGGAATTTACTTATAAATTTAATAACTGTTAAACGACTTAAGATAAAGACGTCAAATAAACTTTATTGCGTTTATGTTATTAGGTAGTATCTTGTAGATGTGTAATTAGATACCTGACGTCCTGGGTTCGATCCTTAATTTTTAAATTTTCATTATCTCGGGAACTAAGAGGTAGAGGTGTGCACCAAAGCATGATTGATAGGTTCTGTACTGTGTGATTAATGCTGTATATAATTGCCAATCAGTTGTGCTTGGTTCGATTCCCCATCTTTTAATGACTTCCTTAATTTTCCTCTGTGCACTAGAATATATCACTTAGATCGATGATGTAACTGCATACAGCTTTGTTTAACATGTCAGACTAATATTATAAATTATTTTGTTCCTGGTGTTCTGGGTTCGAATACCGATTCAATGAAATTTACTTGCAAACATTTAATAACTCGTAATTTAATTTAGATAGACATGTCAAGGTAAACGCAAACAGAGTATCTAGTCCTTAAATATCGTTATCGTGACAAATATTACTTTAAAGTACTCAGATCGAATCCCGAAGGGTGATTTCATATATCTTCAAGCTTATGGATCATATCAGGTTCGAGTAAAGATTAAATGGTAGATGCTGATATTGGGGAGCTAAAATACATTTATTAAAAGTATTACCGGGTTCGATTTAGAAGCTTAGAATCTGTGTAACTCTGAAAAAATTGCTTTTCTCGTGATTATAGTGAAATGTAATGCTCTTTCTGTGAGAAGATGGAAAGGAAGAATTGAAAAGGGAATAAAAACATGAAATAATTAAGTAAATAAGGGGGAAAATCTTCTAGGTTTCCTTTTAAGCTTTTACTTTTAAGTATTGTGATAATACATCTTGAATTAACCTTGGTACAATAGGTGGTGATGGTGGTGGTAGGCTTGAATTTGAAATATATGTCTGAATGAGCGTGTGGGAATACTTCTCTTGCTGGTGTGACATCATAAGCAGGTAGTTATGAGACGAGTTTAAACATGTTTGATGCTGCCAGACATCCTGTCTCTGGGTGTGACGTCATAAACATCCTGTCTCTAGACTTGAGGTATATGGCTGGGGGTTAGTACACGTTGAGCGATCATATACAGGTGGTTATGGAACGAGTTTATGATTGATCTAAAAGGTTCGTGCTCCCTCTATAAATATGGTGCTCTAGGGCATTGGACTTCATTGTGCTAATTAGTCTTGAGGTGTTAACATCGTGTTCTCTCCTAGAATAATCAGCTTTCTAAAGTGGTGCCAAGGTGAAGAGGTCTACATTTCATTGATCAGTGATTAATACGTTATTACATCAAGAATAAAGATGAATAACTCAGCGTATAAGGATATTATTCCAAGCGCTACTGGATATGCATGCGGAAAATGTGGGAAGAAGTTCCTCCGAGGTTATGACAAGAGAAGACACGAGATGAGCTGCAAGAAGCTCTTCAAATGTAAACATTGTAATGTAACCTTCAAAGATGGTTATAAGGGACAGCGACACGAAGATATATGTGAAATAAGCAGCCCTCAGAAGAAAAGAAGATTGGAGCCAACTAAACATCAGTTGCTGTCAACAATGGAGGACTGTGATATGAAAGAATACGAAACTTCATTCGAAGGACGATTGAAATCGTATTTTATACGATGCGAATCAGCTAAGGACCTAAATATGTATCTGCAAGAGGCAAAACAACGTATAATCCATGCTGTGCATAAAGAGCTTAGCATTCATAAGAGTGTTAAAATTAATCTGCTGGCTGAGTGTCGATTTGTTAACAGTATTGGAGAAACCTGTGACAAAACATTTAAAACAAGGAATCATCCTGTTTTCCTAGAAACAGATCTGGACTCAGCACTGGAAGCAAAATTCAAGAAATTGGTGACTGAAATGGAGGAATCTCAGCTTAAGGGTAGCAGCTGGGCTTTGCTTGCTGTGGAAGGAGTTCGACTTCGTATCAACAAGTACAATCCATTGCGAGGAAGTAGCTACATACCATTACCACCATCTGTCGGAGCTAAAGAAGCGTGTATAAACATCCAGAACTTTAGCGACGAGAAATGTTTCATGTACTCTATACTGACCAAATTCGTGAGCATCAAGCCTCAACGCGTCAGCAAATACAAACAACTTCAAGATAAGTATGACTTCAGCTGTGTTTCTTACCCTACTCCACTTTCTCAAATACCTAAATTTGAGAAGCTTAACAAGATATCCATTAACGTTTTCGGGCTGGATGAGAAGCATGAAGTGTATCCAATAAAGGTTGCTGACATTGAACTACCTGAACATCGCGACCTGCTACTATTGAATGACAGCAGCGGAAAACATCACTACGTGTATATAAAGAATTTTGAGAAACTCGTTCGACGCCAGAAAACTAACCATAATGGACGGGTTTATACTTGTAAGCGCTGCTTTACACATTTTGATGACCAGAGCGGACGAAGTGGACAGGAAAAACTACAAGAACATGCAGCCGTCTGTATTCAACATGGTGTTGCAAGGGTAGTTATGCCTACCAAGGAGAAAGCAATTGTACAGTTTAAAAATGTTGAGAGGATGCTGAAAGTACCTTATGTCATCTATGCGGATTTTGAGAGTATTCTCACTCCATGCCATACGTGTATACCCGATCCTGAAACTTCCTATACAACCCCTTATCAAGAGCACACACCAATGAGCTTCTGTGTTTACGTGAAGCCTACATCCAGTGTTGAACATCTCGAAACTGGTCTTCCTAAGCAGCCCTATGTGTATCGTGGTGCTGATGCTGCTCAGAAGTTTATGCTGTACCTCACATCTCTTGCAGAAATGATTGGTAATATATACAAATCTGCTAAGCCTCTGAAACTTACGGATCAGCAGCAAAAGGATTTTGAGTCTTCTTCAGCATGCTACTTGTGTGGAAAACCCTTTACAGAAGAGAACTATAAAGTACGCGACCATGATCACATCAGCGGTGAATATCGCGGAAGTCTTCATAATGAATGTAATTTAGCCTGTAAAACACCTAAATATATACCAGTCTTCATGCATAACCTTAGCGGATATGACTCTCATTTCATTGTTAAGGAGCTGGGTTGTACAAGTGAACGTGTGGAGGTGATTCCTAACTCTGAAGAAAGCTATATCTCATTCACCAAGTATGTAGGAGATATAAAGCTTCGATTTGTGGATAGCTTCCGATTCCTCAGTACAAGCTTGGATAAGTTGGTAAAAAATCTAACCTCGTATCCTGAAACGCTAAAGTACTTTGGAGAAGACAAATTGAAGTTGATGACCCGTAAGGGTGTATTTCCCTATGATTTTGTTACGTCATGGGATGTCCTGAACGAGACCTGCTTGCCTCCTAAGGACTACTTCTACAATAGATTAAATGAAGAAGAAATTACTGATACTGACTACGATCATGCTAGAAATGTATGGGAGCTGTTTAATGTGAGAAACCTGGGAGAGTACAGCGATCTCTACTTAACTTCGGATGTACTTCTCCTAGCTGATGTCTTTGAGACGTTTAGAGAGCAAACCCTTAAAACACACAAAGTTGATCCTGCCCATTATTTTACCTCTCCAGGTCTTACATGGGACGCCATGTTACTGTATACTGGAATTAAGCTGGAGCTGTTACAAGATTATGATTAACTACTCATGGTGGAATCAGGTATAAGAGGAGGTTTATGCCAAGTTTCCCATCGGTATGCTGAGGCTAATAACACTTATATGGATAAGTTTGATCCGTCGAGACCAACCCAATTTATCACATACGAGGACGCTAATAACCAATATGGGTGGGCAATGTGTCACGCCCTTCCTTTTGGTGGATTTCAGTGGGTGTCACCTGAAGAAATCAACTTAGAAACACTACAAGAAGATGATCCTCATGGGCACATATTAGAAGTCGACATCGAGTATCCTGCAGAACTTCACGATCTACACAACGATCTACCGTTCCTGCCAGAGTGTATGAAACCATTGGAATCATCTACAAAGAAACTGATACCTCATCTTGGACCTCGAAAGAAGTATGTACTACATTACATGGCGTTGAAGCAAGCTCTTGATCATGGCCTACGGTTAACAAAAATCCATCGTGTGCTACAATTCCAACAGTCTCGATGGTTAAAACCGTATGTGGAATTTAACAACAGGCTACGACAACAAGCTGCAAATGATTTCGAGAAGGATCTCTACAAGCTCTTTAACAACGCTATGTTTGGAAAAACTATGGAGAACCTGCGTAACCGTATGGATATACGACTGGTGACCAATGAAAAAACTCTAGAGAAGCTGATCGCCAAGCCTACGTTTATCGACAGGACGATATATGCTGATAATCTAGCTGCTGTACATATGGCCTCTCGTCAGATTGTATTCAACAAGCCTATATACATTGGTATGAGTGTGTTGGACATCTCCAAGACATTAATGTAGAACTATCATTACGACGTTTTGTTGCCTTATTATGGAGCTGAAAACCTGAAGCTTATGCATATGGACACTGATTCGTTCATTCATCGTGTAACAACTGAAGATGTGTACCAGGATAAGCTACGTTTTCTTGAGCATCTCGATACAGCTGATTACCCTGTCAACCATATATGTTACTCTACTCAGAACAAGAAGGTATTGGGAAAATTTAAAGATGAGGCTAATAGCAAAATCATCCTACGCTTTGTTGGACTACGTCCTAAGATGTATGCCTTAGATATTCAAGGGTCAATGATAAAAAAGATTAAAGGTATAAAACGTAGCGCTATTAAGCAGTACATTTCGTTTGACAGCTATACAGACTGTCTTAAAACCAGTGAAATCATCAGAACACCTATGAATCTGATTCTATCACGAAAGCATGCTCTTGCTACAGTGCAAGTGAATAAAATTGCATTGACTCCGTTTGATGATAAAAGAATTATTGCTGAGGACGGGATAACGACATATGCGTATGGACATTACGCCATTACAAACAGTGCTTAAAAGAATGTAAGTTAAAGATAAAGATTTTCTCGTGAGTCTACAATCTTAAAAAAGAAGGTTATTTGCGTGCTGTATATGCAGATAGCTGACGCCTAATGAAGAAAGAAGAAGATGGAAGGGAAGGTGGTAACCCTGCCATTAGGAGCAATCCTAGTGCTAGTCTCAAGCCTAGATAAAAGGGGAGAGACATCTACAACGAACTAAAATAAAGGTATGTTGACGTAAAGCTTTTCAATTTGTGAACCAATATGCAGTTTATCCCTCTCCGCATCGTACAATAACTGTTTAACATATAATAAGTTTGTAAGATTTAGAAAAAAGTATATAAATTGTTGTAACGTTGGATGAGAAATGTTTTATAGTTTAATTACTCTCTATATTACCATGAGTACCTGTGATACTAGTTGAATTGCCCGTTAAAATGACTTAAATACCCGTGATACTACTCGAATCAAGTGAAATTACATTAAATAGCTCTGATACGAAACCCTGATCATTGAATCTAGCCTCCTGTGATACTAGCTGAGTTACTCTAAACACCTATGATGCTTGAATCGCCCAAATACCTAGACACTATCTGAATTACCTGTTAAAATGACACAAATACCATTGATACAACCTGAATCACCTGCATTTACCTTAAATAGCTGTGATACAAATTTCTGATCGAAATTATCACGAGCATCTGTGAAACTATGCTGATTACCCAAATACTTACGATATTACCTGAACTATCTGTAAAATACGAGACTATGCTATAACCAACCCCTGGAACCTAGCCTCCTGTAATGCTTGCTTAATTACTCTAAACACCTATGTTACTTGAATTATCCTAAATAGCTACGATACCCTCTGAATTACCTGTGAAATATGAAACTATGCTATACCCAACCCTGGAATCTAACCTCCTGTGATACTAGCTGAATTAGCCTAAATACCTACGATACTAGCTGAATTAGCTGTGAAATCATGCATAGCTATGATGCAGTTAGCCTCTGGAATCTAGCCTCCTGTGATACTAACTGAATTAGCTTAAATGCTCAAGATACTAGCTGAATTGGCTGTGAAAATGATTTAAATACCTGTGATACTACTCGAATCATGTGAAATTACCTTAACTAGCTCTGATACGAATTCCTGCTCTACATTTGCACTAGCACCCGTGATACTATCTGAATTACCTGTTAAAATGACTCAAATACCATTGATACAACCTGAATCACCTGCATTTACCTTAAATAGCTGTGATACAAATCTCTGACCGAATTTATCAATTATATCTGTGAAGCTATGCCGATTACCTCAAATACTTACGATATTACCTTAACTATCTGTGAAATACGAAGCTAGGTTATAACCAACTCCTGTAACCTACCCTCCTGTAATGCTTGCTTAATTACTCTAAACACCTATGTTACTTGAATTATCCTAAATACCTACGATACCCTCTGAATTAACTGTGAAATATGAAACTATGCTATACCCTACCCTAGAATCTATCCTCTTGTGATACTAGCTGAATTAGCCTAAATACCTACGATACTAGCTGAATTACCTGTGAAATCATGCATAGCTATGATGCAGTTAGCCTCTGGAATCTAGCCTCCTGTGATACTAGCTGAATTAGCTTAAATGCTCAAGATACTAGCTGAATTGGCTGAGAAAATGATTTAAATACCTGTGATACTACCCGAATCATGTGAAATTACCTTAACTAGCTCTGATACGAAGTCCTGCTCTAAATTAGCACGATCACCCGTGATACTATCTGAATTACCTGTTAAAATGACTCAAATACCATTGATACAACCTGAATCACCTGCATTTACCTTAAATAGCTGTGATACAAATCTCTGACCGAATTTATCAATAATATCTGTGAAGCTATGTCGATTACCTCAAATACTTACGATATTACCTGAACTATCTGTGAAATACGAAGCTAGGTTATAACCAACTCCTGTAACCTACCCTCCTGTAATGCTTGCTTAATTACTCTAAACACCTATGTTACTTGAATTATCCTAAATACCTACGATACCCTCTGAATTACTGTGAAATATGAAACTATGCTATACCCTACCCTAGAATCTATCCTCTTGTGATACTAGCTGAATTAGTCTAAATACCTACGATACTAGCTGAATTACCTGTGAAATCATGCAGAGCCATGATACAGTTAGCCTCTGGAATCTATCCTGTGATACTAGATGAATTAGCCTACTGTGTTTTTCAAATGGGATGATGTTTGTCCTTGAGCGCGGCCAGAGCGGCAACCAATCGGAGTTCCGCTGTGTTGTCATATTGCATTCGCCGTAAGCTAAGCATGACGCGTGCTAAGCGAATGTGTTTCTAATACATATAATTTGCGCTAAGACAAAAATTCAAATTTTGCAAAAAGTAACCCACTAGAAGGTAGGGAGTAATTTTCGTAACACAACCGTAAAAACCACATATTTTTAGCTCAAATAGTTTTCATAATACAAACAAATAAACATTCCCATATGTTATAATATAACCACGTAAGCACTGTAATGGTCACATTATTTGTATGTATGCATTATTGTATACATTATGTATATATATTTGTAATTATACATAACTACTGACTTGATGGTGATAAAGAATTATGTTGTAAAACCAAGGCGTTTGTTAAAGCTGAAAGAGAGCAAACAGCCCACCAAGCTCACTTGTGTTACTTGTAGAATCTGCAGAACGTGAGCCGTCACATGTTTATGATTGTGTGTTATTTTTAAATCTGGGTTGGAGTTTATTTACCCTACACAGTTAATATCAGTATTCAGTTGTTGTTCAGAGAGCAAGCAGCAAGAGTAAAATAGTGCAATGGCTTATTGTGGTGAATTTAGTGGCGAGTCAAAGAGGCAGGTATTGCGAAGTCAGGCTCGAAGTATTATATTTAGGGTCTACTCGTTTTTTAAAAAATGTAACAATGAGGAACACAGAAATCAACTTGATTTCAAAAATCCTCAACAGCTTACTGCTAAAGCGTGTTGTGTCGGTAAAGCAAGTGTGTCTCGCATTTGCGGAGAGGCAAGAAAATCTGTTCCCAGTGATACTCCAGTGTTTGTATCGCCCAGAAAGCACATTGGACCTCCGAAGAGGATTACAAATTTAACTGACTTTGACAAGGACGTTGTACGCAGAACTGTTTTCGAGTTTTATGACCAAGGTGAATTCCCAACAATACAGAAAATAACTTGTGCCCTTAGAACTAAAATATCATACACTGGTTCAAATTCATCTACTTATAGAATTTTGAGAGGATTAGGGTTCAGGTACAGAAAGACAAATGATGGGCGACAATTTTTAATGGAGAGGAGTGACATTGTTGCGGCAAGAATAAAATTCTTACGCAAAATGCACGAAATTCGCAATTCTTGCGATACGAGACCAATATTTTACTTAGATGAGACATGGGTAAATAAAAACCACACTCAAAATTCAATCTGGCAAGATTCCTCAAAAAAGGGTGGCCTGAAGGTACCTGTTGGAAAAGGCAGTCGACTTATCATTTGTCATGTAGGGTCCGCTAAGACAGGATTTGTACCTGAAAGCAAATGGATTTTTCTGTCCAAAACCACCTCAGATTATCACGAAGAGATGACAGCTGATACGTTTAAAGAATGGTTTTTGAACAGATTCCTAAATTATTTAGAAGAGGGAAGCATAATTATAATGGATAATGCACCATATCATTCGGTTATTGAAAACAAAGTCCCGAATACTGCCAGTAGAAAGAACGAAATTGTTGAATGGTTGCAAAAAAAGGGGGTTGAATTTTCGGCAACAGAAACTAAAAATGAGTTACTGCAACGAGTACTTCCATTTAAAAACCAGGGAAAAGTGTATCAGCTGGATCAACTTGCAATGGAAATGGGACACGAGGTAATCCGCCTCCCCCCTTATCACTGCCAGTATAATCCAATTGAGTTAGTATGGGCTCAAATAAAACGAGGGGTTGCAAACAGAAATAACACTTTTAAACTGACTGACGTTGAACGTCTTATTCACGAAGAAATTGACAAGGTAACTCAACAAGACTAGGAAGCCTGCGTGAGACATGCAGAAAAACTACAAGAAGACGACTTTTGGAAAGAAATAGGCCGTGACGATATTTTGGAACCTATCATCATAAATTTGCAAGACTCAGACGATGAAGACAGTGTCAGTGACGAATTGCCTCTTCACGTAACTGATGACAGTGATACGGATGAGCCACTGGCAGTTCCATTGGATTAACAGCACAGGTAATTCATATCCTATAATTATATAACACTTAAAAAATACGTACGTAGCATGCGAGTATATTCCCAATTATGAATTTAAACACCAGGAGAATTATAAAAGTTTAGATAATTCAGTTTGGGTTGCTTTACGTCGACCATTCTAGCGACAGGCAGATGTGAGAGTGAGAGGGAAATATGAAAAGAGTGGGGGTAACGAGGTGGCAACGCTGTGCACGCAAATGCATCTTATTCGCTTTAGCTCAGAACTCTTCCCATTTGAAACTAATAGTAAATACATACGATACTAGCTGAATTACCTGTGAAATCATACACTGCTATGATCCAGTCAACCTCTTGCAATACTAGCTGAATTACTTACCTGTTAGTGTTAGTGGGTTAGCTTTTCCCGTTGCAGGTCACCTTTTTCCCTTTATGGCTCACCGTTTTCCCTTTGGTGGTCTCCTCTTTCCCTTTGTTGCTCACCTTTTACCCTTTGCTGGTGACATTTTTCGCGTTGCATGTCGCCTTTTTTCCTGAGCAGTCTCCTTTTTCCCTTTATGGCTCACCGTTTTCCCTTTGGTGGTCACCTTTTTCCCTTTGTTGCTCACCTTTTTCCCTTTGCTGGTCACGTTTTTCCCTTTACTGGTCGACTTTTTCCCTTTGTGGGTCACCTTTTTCCCTGAGCAGTCACCTTTTTCCCCTGAACAACTCACCTTTTCCCTGAATAGGTTACGTGATGGGCATGTCTAGAATTAGCGGTCTAACATTGACATCAAACAGTTTTCCACTAAGTTCACGTCTAAAGTCGCTTTCAAGTCTAGCACCTCCTATTCCCTATCTCTCCTGTATATAAGTCCATATTGCTACTCCTTTAGTATCTGTCTAGCCTAACACCTCTCCTCCTGTTCCTATACCTCTCATATAAAGCATACTCTACTCCTCGACTTCTGCCTAGCCTAACTCCTCTCCTCGTTTCCCTGTACCTCTCATATAAACCATACTCTACTCCTCGACCTCTGTCTAGCCTAACACCTCTCCGCGTTTTCCTATACTTCCCATACATATAAACGCATACTCTACTCTCAACCTCTGTCTAGCCTAACACCACTCCCCTGATCCCCTACCTCTCATAAAGAGTATTCCCTCTGCCACCCCTCTAGCTGAGTATCACTCCTTGGTTTCCTATCTAACCTAACTTTAACACCTGTCTATCCTAGCATAGGATCTCTCACCGTTTTCTCGTCTCTCCTTATAAACACATACTCAATTCTCCTAACCTAATACCTCTCCTCGTTTTCCTATACTTCTCATATAAACCATACTCTACTCCTCGACCTCTGTCTAGCCTAACACCTTTCCTCGTTTTCCTATATCTCTCATATAAACCATGCACTACGTTTCAAGCCCTGTCTAGTCTAACACCTCTCATCGTTATCCTATACCGCTCATATAAACCATACTTTACTCAGCCTCTGTCTAGCCTAGCATCTTTCCTTGTATTCCCTATCTCTCTCGTATAAAGCATATCCCTCCCTCCTTTAGCATCTGACTAGCCTAGCGTCAGTCCTCGTATTCCCTATCTCGCCCATATAAACGCATTTTCCTCCTTGAACCGTCGCATCTAGCCTCGTTTTCCCTATCCTTTCCCATATAAACGCAAAAAAGTGGCCTCGCTCTCTCTATATATACCTACTGTTCTATGTAAAGGGTAATCTGGGGTGGGGGTATTTTCTTGAAAACCTTCGTGTCGCATCTCTGAAAGATACTGAACCTAAATACCAAGTTGGTGTTTATCCGCCTGTTCGTTTCTGAGTTATGCTGTTCACAGGCAAACACACACAGACACACACATACGGACATGTTTCCAAAAATGCTTTTTTTGGATTCAGGGGCTCTCAAAACATATATTTCCAGTGAAATCTCGGTATTGAATTTTTTGGTGGAATGCAATACTTCCCCTACTTACTATACGTAGTAGAGAAAGTAAAAAAGAATTTTTAGAACTTCCATGCGGGTATGAACGCATAACTCAAAAACGAAAACTCGGATAAATCCCGAACTTGGTGTTTAAGTTCAGCATCTTCCAAAGATACGACACAAAGATTTTTAAGAAAATCCTCCAACCCAAACTACCCCTTATATGGAAAAGCGTTCTATGTTTTGGAGTTTCTCAAAAATTGTTTAACGATTTAGATTAAAATACCGTATATGTAAGATATTTACATGACAAATGAAGTATACCAGTTGAGTCAGCTGCGCCTATTTATTTTTCAATTTATGCAACGTGCTAAGCGACATATGTGACTTACGTCTTTCTTGAATGCCTTCTAATAGCTGATTTGCGTAACACTTTATAGAGGAGGGATACATAACTCATGTATAAGTATTTTGCGGGACAGAATGCAATCGCTATGTATGTCGATGCAAAAAAACATCCCACCCTGACACTGAGAGCTTCAGTAGCAATTTTAGCCAATTTTACAAACTTTTATTCATTAGCATACATCCACGCACCCCTTTGAAAACGCCCCTGAAGGAACAACCTATCACATGCATCGGTTGACAAAACCATTTGAAAACAAAATGGCAGATCTACGCAGTGCGACCAATTGAATTTAAGCCGTTAGCCAATGTACAGCCTTGTCAAAAAATGCTAAGTATTAGGTAGATAATTTCTCTTATTTCACAAACTATGACGTATTTCAGATCATACAGTAATTGTAATGACTGGTGCAGTTTTATTTGTTTGAATTAAAACTACCAAACCGAGCTCAAAACACTGTATGACGCTGCAAAAAGCGTGTAAAGATTCGAGGTGGGGTCTAGTTCTGCGATTACTAATCGTATAGGAACCTCAGCTCGCAAGGTAGCATTGGCCAAATGCTATTATCATGGTTGCTTTAACACTGTGCCACTTTAATTCGGGTTCAAATCCTTTAGGTGAATTTCAAACCTTTTATTACCTTTTGTTTTATCTCTTTGGGCCTATAATTCGATATTATGATATAAATAACACTTTTGATAACATTATAAGTGTGTAAAAATAGAATAATCATGTTTTCCACCGCAAAGCCCAAATCATATACGGGCACACTCATACGTGAAGAATGCAGGCAGATTACACCGCGCATGTTACAGCATGCAAGAAGGTCTCTCCGGCAACGTACACAAATGCGCATTGATGAAGGGGGTCGTCATTTTGAACATTTACTTCCTTGATGAAATCCACTCTCTTTAACAATTTATTATTCCGTTTACCCGTGAACTTAGCACATTTACAACTAGAAGAAGTGAAACATAGGGTTTAAACATGAAACAAAAACTGTTATGTTTAATATCGTCGATATGCGCCCAAGAGAATGACAGCTAACTACGTAACACAGTTTACAACACAGACACGGTACCGATTATTAGGGTAAACATGATACACAATTATCTAATTGTAATTCTTATGTCTTTGGCTCACAGGAGAGCCAGTAACAAAAATAAATAAATAAATTAGAACACTAAAATAAACACAAGGAGAGAGAAAAAAGAACCAAAACAAATTTATGTTTGTATCAGATTCGAACTACGAAGCCAACCTTTGCTTCACCACATTCCGGCAGCTAAACCACTCGGTCAGAACCGACGTCGTTCATCTCGCTCTTCGGGAAAACGTTTCTTTATCTCCTTGCAAGCATTATATCCATGAAACGCCGTCTTTTTTAAGGCTTTCGCAGCTCTTTGGTTCCCATTCAGGACTTTAATCATTAATGGGGATTGTGTATAGTACCAAATAGAAGGGCAGAGCTACAATAACAGTTTGTTTTCACAATAGAATATAAACTGCGGGTTGCATAGATACGAATACCTAGGGGCAGCTGACTCACCTGGTATATCTTGAATTTTCTGGAAACGCCCTATAGTACTAGAACTAAGACTAACTGCCTTACAAGATGTTTTGTGCCTAAAGCCCCTGACGGGACGCCTACAGCAGGGAGGGGTGAGGTCAGAGGAGGCAGAGGGCGGCCAGACTAGGAGGCACGACAGGACAGAGGGCAGGGTTCCTACCTTTTACAGATTGAAACTCCCCGGGTGGCAGCTGGTGCAAACGGCACTCCTCCCCACGGCGGGCTTGCACATCCCATTAGGGAGACGAAGGGTCACATATAGCATCCCTTTCCCCTGTCATGCAACGCCGAGACTCCCGCCAACACTTTCAACCCTGAAACGAACCAAGCAGACGAAAGGCGAAGTGAAATGAGAATGTAGGTGAAATGCAGGGACAGGAAATTCGGGGGATATAATGAACCTACCCAACATTTACCTATTGACCCGAAAAAAACATGAAGTCAGGAAGGTCGATCGCGGGAATCGAACCCAGGACCTCCCGAAAGCAGGTCACAGATGTTACTGCTTCAGCCATCCCGCTCGGTAGACGCCTGTTAAATCCTCTTCATTCGGAAGGAATTTTGTATAACTGGTAAACTATAAAATACAGACATAAAATATGCATATCTAAAAAAAACATACTATTCATTTCAACTAATTTGTTTGTGGCATCAGCCATTTCCGAGACATCCGTTATTATTGGTTTGAATTTACAATACTTTTATCATTTCAGTTGTTGCTCTTGATACGGTGGAAAGACTATGGAATTTTAAGATCAGCATATAGCGGCCTGCTTTAAAACAGCTGGATATTTCCGCAAAGGTTTATCTCGATTAACATGAAGTAGACAGAAAAGTAAGTTTTCGTATGAATAGTTTGTAGAAGCTATATAAAAATAAACGACAGTGGGTAGCGAAAGTAATGTGAATGTAACGGCAGACACCTTTTTTTTTACAGAAATACTTAGAATTAGCTCCCCATTTACCACATAATGAATGACTATTTCGGAGAATAATAATCAGATGAAAAATTTCAAGAACTGAGGATCCTGATGGTAGTGATTTTTGACACATTATTATCGGTCACACTGCATCCAGAAAGCTCCAGGATTGGTTTTTCTCATGCAACTCTTCGACGATTGGTTTACATGACGGTCGCAATCAGTGAGGGCCTTTTCGGCTAACAATGCAGTTTAGAATTTGTTAGTATTGCTATTATAAGTGCAGACTAAATTACAGAAAAGTCTACGGCGCCATTTAGCGGATATGATAATAAAAGTTCCCCTGTTTCGGAAGAGACCCTAACGAATTCTTCATACGATAATAGAAAGAATAATAATAATAATAATAATAATAATAATAATAATAATAATAATAATAATCTGTATCATCAGATTTATTATTGCATTTGGACTGCTTCCGGCGCTTTCCCTGTGAACGGCAGTCATCGTCTTTTCCCTTTGTGTACGCTGTGCGGTATTTACATGCTGCTAGACACTTGATAAAGGTTTCTGTTTTTTGGGATTTGGTATTAAATTCCACCATTTTCCAAAGACGTGACTCAAATGTTTAAGAAAGTCTCTGTACCCAAAACTACACTTTATATAGAACATTTTTCAAAATGTTTTATTTTCTCAAAAATGACTGACAATTTTGATTAAAATACTATATATTTAAGACGTTTACATGGCAAATAAAATGTATATCTTGAATTTTCTGGGAATAGCCTGTGAAGTCCACTTCACTCGGAAGGAATTTTGCATAATCTTGTATGACTGGTAAGCAATCAACGAAAACATACCATACAAAAACTCTAGATCGCTTTAAAACAAGTAACTTATTTCAAATAACGTTTTGTGCCATAAACCATTTCCGACATATCCGTTATTAATGGTGTGAATTGTTCAATAGTATGTCATTCTTTTAAAGTCCTGTCGATATTTCTCGCGATTGCAGGAAACAGTATAGAATTTTAAGGTCAGCATATAGCGTCCAGTTCTTAAACATTTGACTATCGCTGTTCCCTTTGAATCTATAACGAAATGTGTAATGTGGCTATTTCTGCTAAGGTTTATCTGGATTAAAATTGAGGCAGTATTTTTAACACTTAAATGATTTCAGTCTAATTATATAATATATAAATTCAACAACAGCCCGCCTTAATGCAATATGTGTATGTAACAATACATAAAAAGGGTATATTACAGTCATTGTGTATGTTTATATTATTGTATACATGTAATAATGTTATCTGAATGTATTACGTAACTTAATAATGTAGGAGCTGTGAGAAATAGGTCAAAAGTTGCTAACAATGAGATAACCTTGAGGCAATAATGAGTTTGAGAGTTTAAATGTTACTTGTGATTCTTGGAAGCAATAATGTAATTTTAGTGACAGTTTATAAAAGTAGCCAATCAACAACCAGAAAAAGCTTTAGTTAAATGAAGGTATTCTATTGGGGTAGGATTAGCCAATCAGAAACTGAAATATAGCAGAATTTACAAATCTAGAAGTCAGTTGCTTGTAGACAGTGCTCATAACTGGACGCGTTGGTTTTAGACAGTGTTTCTAACCGGACGCGAGATGTGTCCTCGAAAAATTTAATATGTATTCTGTGTGGGACAAAAATAGCTTACGTGTTAAAACGTGCAAGTATTTAACAAAAGAATCTCACAGCTCTCTATATCATATTTAAATCGTATCAAGCATTAATAAAAGGAGTGAATTAAAAATTATAATCTGTGTAAGCCTACATTCTTAAGTCGCACCACAACCCTGCTAAGAGAAACGTGTCTCTAAAACAAATACTGACGCAGCTGAGGCAAATATAAATGTAATTTAAAGAAACAGTCAAATTACAAAGTTAATATTTTTAAAAATTGGGGCAAAGGCTACCGGGTACCATACGTGCGGTTGCAACTACTTCAAGTGTTCGGCTCCCCAACAGTTGAAATATAATACAACTCGTTCAATACAACCTACTTAAAAATTGACACCCAAAGTGTGGTGCAAACTATAATACATCCTATTTCAAAAAAGCTTCCATACGTGGGGCTAATAAAATATTTCTTTAAAATACAGTCGATAGAAGAATAAGTCTTCATAGGAATAGTTTGCATACTCAGTAATAAACGATAGAGGATAGAGAAAGTCATGTGGATGCAACACACCATATATTTTATTCAATGGCAACATGTTAGTTCTACAATTTCGGATAGTGAGTGAAAGTGAAGACCTGATTTGGTTGTTGTTTATGAACTTCTGTAGCTGTACTGAAACCCAGTTCTAGCATATATTTAAGTCGTTTTAAACGGTACCAGATTTGGGCCGGATGAAACGTGCAGCCCATCACACTACCCACTGCAGTATAAAACAATGAAGAATTATTGCAGTATAATTATCATATCATTGCAATCTGCACTTTGTGTGGGCCACGCGACCTCACCATGACTGGTCAAGTGAAGTTAGTACGAAAACACCGCCCACGAGTCGCTCTCCTTCCTCAAGGACATATTTCATTGAATCCTCCTTAAAAGACCATGTGATAATTGTACTCTGCTCTTATAATAGAAGCATTCACATTTCATAAAAGTATTACCTTGGTTCACTGAAACACTTCAAATAATAAAACTGTAATCCCAAAGTTTCCAGTAACATTATACTCTTATTTTTACTTTCTCTACTACATATAGTAAGTAGGGGAGGTATTGTATACCACCCAAAAATTCGATACCGAGATTTCACCGGAAATACACGTTTTGAGACCCCCTGAATCCAAAAAAAAAACATTTTTGGAAACATGTCTGTGTGTGTGGGTCTGTTTCTGTGTGTGTGTCTGTGTGTCTGTGAACAGCATAACTCAGAAACGAACAGTCGGATAAACACCAAACTTGGTATTTAGGTTCAATATCTTCCAGAGATGCGACATGAAGGTTTTCAAGAAAATCCCCCCACCCCAGAGTACCCTTTACATGGAACATTTTTCGAAAATTTTAATTTTCTCAAAAATGACTAATGATTTTGATTAAAATATCATATGTTTAAGATATTGTCATGAGAAATGAAATGTATATCACGAATTGTCTCCAAAAGTATTCTTCATCCTGAACGACTTTTGCATAACTGGTAAACATAAGAGATAGACAAACTTTTACTACACAAAAAATGTAGATCGCGTTAAAATACACAATTTATGTCACATACATTTTTGTTGTTGAGTGAACCATTTTCGAGATATTGCTTGTCATTCCTTTAAATCTTCCAATAGTTATACTTTTTCACAAATTCGTGATTCATTTTTTTATGTTCTGTACATACAAAGAGAATGGAATGCGCCACATAACAACCAGCTCTTTGACTATCGCTTAAATACTACCATATTCCCCTTGCATTACAAGAAAATTAGCTTTAAGGTTAACATCTCGATTAACATGAAGCATATGGAGAATAAGTGTTTGTAAAAATAGTTTGTACAAGAGTAGAGAAAGCCATGTGAGTGTAACACATCAGATTTTTTATTTCTCATCCCTAATGTTATACCATTATTGCTTAAACACACTATAATTATACCTGGTGTCCCAGAGCACTCGTATCAGCCACTTTTGTCTAAAACTTCAAGACACTTGTTCGCAAAAACAATTTGATAACCACAACCTATTTAAAGAATCGATTGGTGGTATTTCCATTTTCGGGAACAAACCGGAAGTACTCATGGTCGACTTTGAAATTTTAAATAGGAGCATGGGTTGTTTAAGGTATCATTAGATAGTACTTTAAAGTGAAACAGCTTTTGCCAAAACTTCTTTTTTCTATCCTCAAATGTTTACTCACAAATAAAAGACAAAATTGAACAAATTAATGACATATTCTGAGAAATATTGTACCTACCGATGTAATGATTGTGAATACTCACTCTAAATGTTCAAGATGTCCACCACCCTGTGCTACACAACACTGTGATCCACTCTTAACATCACTGATGTCACGGAGAAGTTCATCACTGCTGAGAGACGCTCGAATTCTTTCTTTCGTATCTTGTCTAGTTGCAGGATGCACCTGGTAGACAGTGTCTTTAATTCTCCCTCATAAGAAGAAGTCGTTTGGTGTTAAGTCAGGAAACCGGGCCGGCTAACGTACTGGTCCTCCTCGTCCAATCCAACAACCAGAAAACAACGGGCCAAGAACTTGCCGAGCCCTAGGTGAAAAGTGAGCCGGGCAGCCATCCTGTTGAAGCCACATCGATAACCGTACAGTCAGAAGAACACCATCAAGCAACTGGTGCAAAATGTTGACTAAACCTTTTTCACTATAAGATGGAAGGAGAAGTAAATAAAACTTAAGTGTATCACTCCGCCGAGCACATGGCAGCACCACGTGGAGGATGACGGGAACTAAGTACCCGTGAGAGGAAATTGCTTCAGACAGAATGCGAATACAGTATATTGCGCAGCTTGGCGATCATTAGATTTTAAACATTATATCTTATTCCTATTTTGCCTCCACCCTAAACTTTTAACACAGTGCTAAAAGTAAACAAAAGTTATACCTGAACAGTTCGGCATCTGTGATTAAAGATACTGGATTAAACTGTTCTTAACTTCAGGCTTTATAAATCATTCATTTAATGACTAATACCAGTATACCACTTTTGCTTTAACCTTTTGTGAGTCAACAAGTTAAATAACGATTAGCACTATAGGTTAAAACGCAACAGAAGACAAACGCGACCCAAACTATCCGAGCAACAATTCTGCATCACTAACAAAGAAGTTCAATTATTGCTAAACAATAGCCAACTAAATTCATTGTCGATTAAAGGTGGGTACCTTTCACAGAATTTGTTAAAAGCATTTAACACAATTGTCCTCTTTCCATTTCTCCCGTGTATGTTTTCTGCAGTGGATTCTCAGCCGGAAACCGGAAACGATCTGCGGTGCCTGCGCATAGCCTCTTAAACCCTCTGCTATAACGCTACATTTAGTTATTGGTGAATCTGAACAAACACATTTAGTTTCATACAACATGCTAAGCGGGAAAAGTTGTAGTTCGCCCACAGTCAATGAGGTGCTGTCTTGTCACGTGGTTTTGTTTATTTCTCCTTTCAGCTTATAGTGAAAAAGGTATAGGAAGTCTATTGTCCATTTGTGAGAAAAGTTGACCACGAGTACCCCTACTTCCGGTTTGTTCCGGAAAATGGCAATCGATTCTTTACATAGGTTTTGGTTATCAAATTGTTTTTGCTAACAACAAGCATCTTGTAGTTTTAGAGAAAAACGGCTGATATGGGTGCTCTGGGACACCTGGTACAATACGTTTCTGTAACACTTACGTTACATTGTCAAGACAACCGTGAAGTTGGTATGGGGAGAATTCATTACAAAGCATCGCTTGCATCCTTGGTAATTACTAAGCCCCGGATTCTTAGGTTCTGACCTATTTTATTCCTGATCTCCTACACTCCAAATTTCGGTTTATTTTAATGTTGTAGTTACCAACGAGTAATATACTTCAATTTTATAGAGCCTAAATTGATCTAATTGTACGTTAGGAGCTAATAAAACCTATTTTTCGTGATAGAACCTAAAAGTGCCTAATTCGGTTATTTAAGCAAATAAGAGTAGATTTATGAATATAAAAGTATTTTTAAAACGAAAGGAGACCGTTCGATTAAGGATGATTATGAAATCTTGCGCAATACCTTACAATAATAAACTTTAATTCAACCGTCCGCCACAATAATAAAGTAATTAAAACGTTTGCCGCCTTCAGTTATCATTTTCTAGCTATTGTCGAAAGAGGTGGTCAATGGCACGCGGCATTTCTGAAACGTGTGATGTTCACATGCCGTAACAATAGGAGAAAACTAGAGGCAAACATTTTAATAGCGCTGTTGAGTAGTATGCATTATTACTTCTTCCGTTATAGGGAGTTCCTAACACGACATTTTTTAATTTGGTACTTTCAAATACATACTAAAGTTACAGTTAATTTAACTTTTTACAATTTAAAGTTAGTGTTTTAAACAAAGTGCCCAGTGACTTACATGAATCCAAAGATCCTATAAATTCCTAAATACAACATATAAGATCCTATAAAATCCTAATACACTGATACATAGAACCTAATTTTAACTTTTTAGAACCTACAAATCCGGGGCTTAGTAATTACATAAATGGCAAAATTGGTACTTTCGAGGTATGTTACACATGCAAGCATGCACGCAAACACACACAACAGAGGCCTATTACATTTCGATGAAATCTTGATATAGAACTTGAGGGTAGAATGCAATACTTACTCTACCCTAGGTAGAGAAACTGATTTGTCGATAACTAAGGAAGCAGGAATCTACTGTTTCTCCCGCATGATGCTGTGTGATATGGGGAACACTAACTGGAGGACAATAGACATACTGCCCCTATCACGTCAACCCAGACTGGGTTACCAAAGGTTAGTAATAAACGTTACTCCAGTCAGCATCTCGCATCAAGAGCTCTTTATAAGGGCACTTCTCATGACCACCAATTTGTGCTTCGTTTCGCGGTTCTCACAGCAAACTGAGACGGCATAAAATATGGGAGTTCTTACTGCAGACTGAAGTGGAGGAAAGCAGACAACAAATACTGGGCATAATTAGAACATTTTCACTTTCTCTACTACGTATAGTAAGTAGGGGAAGTATTGTATTCCACACAAAAATTCACTTTTGGAAACGTCCGTGTGTGTGTGTGTGTGTCTATCTGTGTGTCTGTGAACAGCATAATTCAGAAACGAACAGTCGGTTAAACACCAAACTTGGTATTTAGGTTCAGTATCTTCCAGAGATGCGACACGAAGGTTTTCAACAAAATCCCCCCACCCCAAATTACCCTTTACATGGAACATTTTTCGAAAATTTTAATTTTCTCAAAAATGACTAACGATTTTGAATAAAATACCATAAGTTTAAGACATTTTTATGGCAAATGAGTTGTATATCTCGAATTTTATGGGAATGTCTCCAAAAGTATTCTTCATTGTGAACGACTTTTGCATAACTGGTAAACCATAAGAGATAGACAAAACATTACTATACAAAAACTGTAGATCGCGTTAAAAGACACAATTCATGTCATATACTTCTTTTTTTTTGTTTGTTGAGTGAAACATTTTCGAGATATTGCTTATTATTTCCTCAAATTTTCCAATACTTATACTTTTTCACAAATGGAAATTCGTTATTCATTTTTTTTGTCCTAGTAATGCAAAGAGAATGGAATACTCCACATAGCAACCAGCGTTAAAATATTTGACTATCGCTTAAAGCCTACCATATTCCCCTTGCATCTACAAGAAAATTAGCAATAAGATTAACTTCTCGATTAACATGAAGCATATGGAGAATAAGCGTTTGTAAAAATAGTTTGTACAAGAGTAGAGAAAGTCATGTGAGTGTAGCACATCATATTTTTTGTAAGGAATGGAGCTTTTATTTAAATAACAAATTTGATGCGTTATATTCACATCACTTTCTCTACCACGTACATAGTAGATACAAAAGGTATTGCACTCCACCTAAAAATTCGATAACAATATTTCACCAGAAATACCTTCTGAATCCAATAAAAGCATTTTTAGAAAATCGTCGCATTGGTGTGTCTGTCCGTGTGTCTGTGAACAGCATAACACAAAAAGGAAAAGTCAGAAAAATACCAAACTTGATATTTAAGTTCAGTATCTTCCAAAGATGGACACGAAGATTTGTAAGAAAATCTCCTCATCCCAAATTACCCTTTACATGGAAGATTTTTTGAAAATTTTTATTTTCTGAAAAAAGGCTCAAACGATTTTGATTAAAATAATATGTATCAAAGATATTTACATGACAAATAAGATGCATATCTTGAATTTTCTGAGAGCAGCCTGTGCAGTCCTGCTCATTCGGAAGGAATTTTGTATAATTTTGTACCGTGCGAACGTTTTAAGCTGAGGCCACAGGCTATATGCATAGCATGCTGCACTGCAGTGACCTCGGTGTTTTCCCGATGCGCAACTGGCGGCGCATGATGCGTTCAAAGTTATCTTTATCAGCTGTGCATCAGTCGCTGCTGTGTTCGTGCTGTAAAGAGAGTTGTGCAGCTCAAAGGTGAAAGTTTATTCAAGACATATGTGTTATGTGTGACTTGCTTAAAAGTGTTAATGTCTTGTTATTAGTCCACTGCAATGCCTGGACAACGAATGTTTATGTGCGTTATATACGTAAAAACCGAATCATTTGGACAGGTGTGTAGAAATTTCAGGATAAATTTCCTGGTATTCCAGTTCCAGATACCGAAACTGTTAGATGTATGGTTAGTAAGTTTAGGACAACGGGATCGCTAAACCTAAGAAGCGAAAACAAATGTTCTAACAGAAAAAATTAACAAAATTGATGCATTTGTTTGTGGAGAACCCGTAAAAAAGTTTATGGGAACAATGCCCACACCACAGACGAACTTAAGGACAATATAAAAACAGAAATTTTGAACATTACGCTAAAAGAACTTGTGCATGTGAATGGAAATTTCAGTCGAAGCTGCCAGGAATGTCTTCCCGCAGATGGACAACACTTCCAACACCACTTATAACAAGGTTAGTAGGTACTCATTATAGTGCATGTTAGTATTACTCGTGAGCAGTAACGCGGAACGTAGAACTCCCCGTATAACAGACAGTGTGCGGAGCATGCATACACGCGATCCGTGACCTCGCCATAAAACGATCGCACCGTATAAACGTTAACCGACTGACGAAAACGTACTGGACAAAAAATATACGTCTCCTTAAAATACACAATTTATTTAAAATAGATTTTTTGTGGCATCAGCTATTTCCGAGATATTGTTATTAATGGTTCGAATTGTTCAATACTTAGCCATTCGTTTAAAGTGCTGTGGATTTTTTAATTGTTTGTCGCTATGTCATGGAAAGAGAAAGGGTATAGTATCCAGTTCTAAAACATTTGACTATTTCTATTGCCCTTGTACCTACAACGAAATGTGCAATGCAGCTATTTCCAGAAAGGTTTATCTCGTTTAAAATGAAGTAAATAGGAAAATAAATTTCACAATAATAATTTGTATACGATAGAGGGTATATATAGTCATGTCAATGTAACACATCAGATTTTTAAAATAAATTAAATATGTCTATGTTAAATAAAAGCCAGATTATTGGTACTAATCTCAAATATTTAAATTACATATACAATTAATATTTACCTACTATGTAGCTGTAAATATTTTGTTTTATTCAATTGCCCTGTATAATAATTGCATTTCTAACATTATATACAGCATTCAAAATTGCAGTTACCGTTTTAACGGGAAGTCTAAAGGAACCTTAGTATAAAAGTAGAATTAGCTAGTTCACAAGATCAAATGTCGATTTAAAGAGTACTTCCTTGAACAAGCTTAAAACTGCACGATGTTCTCAACATTTCAAATTGATTTTAGCAATATTCGTTCATGCAAAAATAATAATCTTAAATATATTAACAACTAACCTAATCAAATGTGTCAAGTTTCCAATAAATATTGTACAAAAATAAAAACAATAAACTTTTATAAGGCTCTTTATGTAAATTACCCTTAGTTTCGTATTCATTTCCATAAAGTTTGGAATGTGCTAACAAAGAATCCCAAATCCGTACTTGCAGCGGTTGGTGGGTTGTTCTATGCGAATGAACAGACGTACAAAGCTACGCTAAGAGCAGCGAATAACCTAAAAATGATAATTTTAAAATTTAGAATAAAAATCCGCGAGCCAAAGAATATAAAAATTCCAGTAACCAAATATTAATCAGTTGAGCAAAAATGAAAGAAAAACACAGTTAAAAAAAAGCGAATGAAAACCACGGGATGAAGATTACAATAATGACCTAAGAATATTCGGAAATATAAATTAATTACCACAAGTAATCTCACAAGAAGGGCGGCGCCGTGGCCGAGTGGTTAAACCGCTCGCCTCCCACCGAGGCGGCCCGGGTTCAATCCCAGGGACTTGCATGTGGGATTTGTGGTGGACGAAGCGGCGTCTGGGTGGGTTTTCTCCGGGTTCTCCGGATTCCCCCGCCATTCATTCCACCAACTGCTCCATCATCACCTTTCCTTTCATCCATTTCACCAACATTTCGTTTCATTTACTTCCTTCATCCCATACCAGTCATCGGGCTGATCACCCATCCTGGATGTTCTGTGTTATCCATGAGTGTCTGCTCCTCGACGTGCCTCTGACCCCAGGCACCCTCCTGTAAGTCCTACATAAGAGGAGGGTAAACAGATAATGAATGTAGAATGAATATCACAAGAAGGTTCGGATTGCCAAGAAATTCACGAACGTATTGAAAGCTTAAATGCTAGGGTGATATTTATTAGGGCTATTTCATTATTATCTGAGTATTCAAAAAAATTCTCCTAAATTTCGCTCACAACAATAATTTCATATTTATGAATACTTAACCTATTCAGTCATCTCGAGGCTGCAGTAGAGGAAAGTCGATTATACTGTCAGTGATGTCAATAGATATGCGAAATACAGATTTGCGTGTACTGTGCTTTTCTCTTTTTACATAACCTGAAATGAAATTTTATTCCTGACATTTATCACCTGTTGGAATGCACATTAATTAAACTACAAAATGTTAAGCGACGCTGAGAACAAAAGAAGGAAGCTTAGAACAAAAGAATGACCCTGCAAGATTATCGAGAAGTACCCATATGATTATGACTGGTTGAAATTTGACATTAAATTACATATCGTTAGTCGAAAATGGAGTAAGGTAACAACAGGATAAAATAATGGGGCACGTATACAAAATCAGGACACCACAGAATGAAAAATCTGATGTGTTACACTCACATGACTTTTCTACTCTTGTACAAACTATTTTTACATACGCTTATTCTCCATATGCTTCATTTTAATCTAGATGTTAATCTTATTGCTAATTTTCTTGTAGATGCAAGGGGAATATGGTAGGCTTTAAGAGATAGTCAAATATTTTAAGAGCTGGTTGCTATGTGGAGTATTCCATTCTCTTTGCATTACTAGGACAAAAAATGAATAACGAATTTGAGAAAAAGTATAAGTATTGAAAATTTTAAGGGAATAACAAGCAATATCTCGAAAATGGTTCGCTCAACAACAAAAAAATGTATATGACATAAATTGTGTATTTTAACGCGATCTACATTTTTTGTGTAGTAAAATTTTGTCTATTTCTCATGGTTTACAGTTATGCAAAAGTCGTTCACAATGAAGAATACTTTTGGAGACATTCCCAGAAAATTCGAGATATACATTTTATTTGTCATGCAAATATCTTAAACATAAGATATTTTAATCAAAATCGTTAGAGCCGTTTTTGAGAAAATTAAAAGTTTCGAAAAATGTTTCATATAAAGTGTAATCTGGGGTGGGGAATTTTCTTGGAAACCTTCGTGTCGCATCTCTGGAAGATACTGAACCTAAATACCAAGTTTGGTGTTTATCCGACTGTTCGTTTCTGAGTTATGCTGTTCACAGACACAGACACACAGACAGATACACACGGACGTGTTTCCAAAAATGCTGTTTTTGGATTCCGGGGGTCTCAAACATGTATTTCCGGTGAAATCACGGTATCGAATATTTGGGTGGAATACAATACTTCCCCTGCTTACTCTACGTAGTAGAGAAAGTAAAAATATATCGGTAATGGGCACTATAAGAAAATCGATTAAGGAAGATTGCCAAGAAAAACAAAACAGTAATACCGACTGGTACAAAATTTATCGACAAGAAATAAAAGATAATGAGCGCTAGAATGCATACATAATATGTAAGCCTATTGACGTTGCAAGAACACAGACTGATTTGTGTGTCAAGGCTGACAGCATATGTACACACTAGCTTTTAACAATCGAAATCATGAAACAGGAACAAAAAAATTTGGAGTAAACTTAAATGCCCTTGAAGCGCACCTGCTATTTAACCTCGCACCAATGACCTTCCGCTTGTGGAGCTACTTGATTTATTCACCGACTTTTGCCGCCTGATCAATTTTCGGATCGTATCCACAAAACAAAAGCAAGTCTACGTTGATTCTTTGTTGCGCTTCTGAAGCCGAATGTCTAAACTCGAATTCCAGAGGTTGCTTCTTGCCAAACTTGTTAAAGCTGAAGACTGCGGTATGCACGAGGAATGTAATTCAAGTCTAAGCAAATGTCTTATGTTCCGAAATGTTTTAGAGCAGCGGATCCAAAAACCGCTTACGTGACTCCAGAATTCAATGCCAGGATTTGAACTATGGACCTTCGGCCAACCGTGTCGCTGCTCTAACCAACTGAGCTGCCATGGAAAAATGAGACAGGACATTAAATTCCCCAAATGACACGCATATTTCCGGTAAGCCACAAGGCATTCTTATTTGACATACTTCAACATAACCGACTTAAAATCTCGTAAGTACTTTAAGTCCCTAGCTTCCTAGTTAGCCACTATTACGTTCAGTCAATTCTAATAACCAATTCTAAATTCCGACAATGGCATTGCATCGTCAGTCTTATTTTACCTTTCCAACATATGCGGCTTGTCGTCCTCCGTGGTCTAGAGGTACCATGTTAGCCTCAAGTTCCCGAGAATGCGAGTTCAAACCCGGCGGAGGGCGATGATTTTTTCGGGTGTAAAAATCCTTAGCATGGCTACCTTCGGAAGGGGAGTAAAGCCGGTGGTCCCGTGTTGTAGATTTACGGCACGTAAATGAACCTCAAGTCTGATAAAGAGGCCTCTGAGCAAAACATCCGGTAGGTACTTCACGTCCAACATAGAATAGGACGCTAAGAACCATAGTACTATTTTTACATACGGCATATGTGGAAGAACATTAATTTTAATCTCTACACTTTAAAAATTCTAATAGCTCGATTAACGGAGAGAAAACTCTCCTGTTTACTTTCATCACTACGTATAGTAAGTAGCGAAAGTACTGTATTCCACCCAAAAATTCGATGTCGAGATTTCACCGGAAATATAAGTCTTGAAGCCCCCTGAATCCAAAAAAAAAAAATCATTTTTAGAAAAGATCCGTGTTAGTCCGTCTTTCCGTCGGTCTGTCTGTGTGTGCGTGTGTGTATGTGAACAGCAAAACTCAAAACGAAAAGTAGGATAAGTACCATTGTTGGTATTTAAGTTCAGTATCTTCTAAGGATGCGACACAAAGATTTCTAAGAAAATCACACCATACCCAAATACCCTTTACATGTAACATTTTTTCGAAAATTCTGATTTTCTTAAAAATAACGATTTTTAATAAAATACCGTAAGTTTAAGACATTTTATGGCAAATAAATTGCATATCTAGAATTTTCTGGGAATGTCTCCAAAAGTATTCTTCGTTGTGAACGACTTTTGCATAACTAGTAAACCATAAGAGATAGACAAAATTTTACTGCACAAAAAATGTAGATCGCATTAAAATACACAATTTATGTCATATACATTTTTTTTGTTGAGTGAACCATTTTCGAGATATTGCTCGTTATTCCCTTAAATTTTCTAATACTTATACTTTTTCTCAAATGGGAGTTCGTTATTCATTTTTTTTGTCCTGGTAATGCAAAGAGAATGGAATACTCCACATAGCAACCAGCTCTTAAAATATTTGACTATCGCTTAAAACCTACCATATTCCCCTTGCATCTACAAGAAAATTAGCAATAAGATTAACATCTCGATTAATATGAAGCCTATGGAGAATAAGCGTTTGTAAAAATAGTTTGTACAAGAGTAGAGAAAGTCATGTGAGTGTAACACATCAGATTTTTATAATTTTGTATAACTGAAAGATAGACAAACTTTTACTGCGGGAAAAATGTAGGGCTCATTGAAATACATAGCCGTTTTAAAATAAGCTTCTTCAGCGGTGTTAGCCATTTTCGAAACACCCCATGTTGTGCACTTTTCCAAGTACGGCGTCTGGTGGACATCGTGGTAAACGGGATAGACCAGCTACGGTGCACTGAAATTAGCTGATACTTCTATTATAGTCCAGTCATGGCCCGATGAAGTGAAATTACAGCCGCCTAATAATATCCATATTGTAAACAAACAAATAAATTGTTCGTTATATGCATGGATAGTGCACAATTATACCACGAAGCTATTCAATGTTAGCCGTGTTTAAGACTACTACCATTGCTACGTAACTCTGATTCGTGCCGTAGCCAAGATGGACATTCATAAAAGCGTGTTTTGTTTTCTTCCCGTCGCAATAACTCATTACCACGGCTATACATTTGAATGCTGGTCTCGTATGTATAAACTAATTAAAATCGTATAGTTTAATTTTAAATCATTCCTTGCAAAAAGTGCATCATGAATAACATAACCTGGATAGAAGATTCACTTTCGATATGGATACTATCATATTGTAACTGTTCAGTTTTTAACTGTCACTTCACTAAGTTCTCACTGTGTCTTCGTTAATGTGATCCGGTTCAACTTTTCACTATCACTGCACTCTCTTTGAGACGTAGCGGCATAATGAAATATATAGTCAATGGAATCTTCCACTGAACATGCTGGAACTTTCTGGACACACGTTTTGGAGGCTGGGGAAAGAAAACTTCCGGAAGATTCTGGTTATCTGTCGATAGCGCTTCTGATATTTACACAGGGCGAGAGCGCGACTTATTTCCGTTTACCTCTCCACTGCTCGGAGCGGACCTCCCGATAACATTGGGTCATAGAGTTGCGTCGCAATATTCTATGACGGATGTATGTAAATTTGCCATGGGTAGAGAAAGTCGTATCAGTTTTTACTTTCTCTACCACATACATAGTAGGTACTGTATTCCGTCCAAGAATTCGATACCGAAATCTCACCGGAAATACATGTTTTGAGGCCCCTGAATATAACAGCTTTTTAGAAAAAGGTCAGTGCTTCTATGTGCGAATAACATAATTCAAAAACGAAAAGTCGTTATCTTCTAAGGATGCGACACGAAGATTTTCAAGAAAATATTCCCACCTCAAACTACCCTTTAAAACGAAAATTTTTGGAAACGTTTTATTTTCTCAAAAATGCCTCTATCGATTTTAATTAAAATGCCATATATTTAGAATATTTACATTTCAAATAAAATGGATATCTTGATTTTTCTGTGAATAACCCGTGAAGTCCTCTTCTTTCAAGAATTTTGTATAATTTTGTTCAGCTGATGAAAGTTAAGAAACAGACGAAAACATACTACGCAAAAATGTATATCTTTAAAACACACAACTTATATCAAATAGACTTTTTTGTGGCATCAGCCATTTCCGAGATATTATTATTGATTTGAATTTTTCAATACCTTTGTCACTTATCGGGTGTTGTCGCTACTCAGCTGTTTCTCGCGATGTCATGGAAAGACATCTGACTATCGATTCGATATTCTCTATCCCCTTGTACCTGCAACGAAATGTGTAATGAAACTATTTCTGCAAAGATTTATCTCGATTAACATGAAATAGAGAGAAAAATAAGCTTTATGTTGTAGAAGCTATGTAAAAATAAACGGTAGTGTGTAGAGAAAGTCTTGTGAATGTAGCATTAGATTTTCTTTCCGGTTTCTAGATGTGCAATAAAAATGTTAGACCAAATACAGAATTTCCTCTACATTAAGCAACGGGTAGAGGAAATATTAATATAATATTTTACACTAGAGCATCCAAAACGTCAGTTTCGCTTCACTCACTCCGTTAATGAATGGGGGAGACAGAACTTTAATAATGACAGATGCACATGTTGTATCTTCTCTGAGAGCATTTTGT
This sequence comes from Deroplatys truncata, assembly GCA_030765065.1. Lineage (NCBI taxonomy): Eukaryota > Metazoa > Arthropoda > Insecta > Mantodea > Mantidae > Deroplatys > Deroplatys truncata. Next base: position 67,930,592 of record CM060984.1, read on the forward strand.
CAACAAACGTGTTGTCCAGGATTCCACTTCCGGTCATTTTAAAGGGGACGCATCATCAACCGCAATAACCAGCGCATTAAACGTAATTAAGTAACAGTTACATAACTAGATGCATCCCTGATACAAGTATGGGAAACCTGTCCATGCAATGCTGTGAGAAGTACACAACATGGACCTTGTTGGAACATCAGTCTGGAGACCTCGCAGCAGACCTTAGTGTAGTAATCTCTAGAAAAGTGTATCGGTATACAATTCAAATTTAACTATGAATAAACGACAAATTAATGCACAAATTATTTTTGGATCTTTAAAGTCTGATAATTATCACCAAGCAAAACGAAAATTATGGCCCATCTGGGTAAATACCCTGTGCACTCAAAAATACTAATAGAAAATGAAATACTGGAACAAGTAAATCTATTTTGGTTATCTGGGATGTATATAGACTATAAGAGACAGAGATATTGAAAATAAATTTAATAAATTTCAATCAATTTATGGAAAAATAAACAAGACTCTTCAAAATAAAACCCGAAAAGATAAAAATTAAAATGCAATAAAGTAATGGCTGTGTACCAGTATTAATGTTCGAAAGTGAAACTTGGATAACATATGAAAGAGATAAAAGTAAGATACAGTCAGTGGAAATGAAATGTCTTCCTAGAGTGAAACGATGCACAAGAATGAACTTGATCGAAATGAAACTATACGAGAAGAATTAAGTATATATAACTTAAATGTAAAAAAAATCTGAATGTGTTACACCACATGACTTTCTCTACTCTTGTACAAACTATGTTTACAAACTCTTATTCTCCATCTATTTCATATTAATCGAGATAAACATTTGCAGAAACGATCTTTTGACATGCAAAGAGAATTACATTTTACACATAGTGACCAGTTCTAAAAATATTTGATTATCGCTTAAGGCGTACTATGTTCCCCTTGTTTTGTATTTGCAAGGGCAATATAGAAATACAGTAGCCTTTAAGCACATACATATCTCTTAATAGCTGGTTGCTAGGTGCAGCACCATTCTCTTTGCCACAGATTAATACTATTTGCATATCCAAGACAAAAAAAATGAATAACGAATTCCCATTTGAGAAAATAAGTATTGAAAAATTTAAGGGAATAACAAGTAATATCTCGAAAATGGTTCACTCAACAACAAAAAATGTATATGACATAAATTGTGTATTTAAACACGATCTACATTTTTTGTGTAGTAAAATTTTGTTTATCTCTTATGTTGTTATGCAAAAGTCGTTCACAATGAAGAATACTTTTGGAGACATTCAAAGAAAATTCAAGATATACATTTTATTTGTCATGAAAATACCTTAAACATATGATATCAAAATCGTTGGAGCCCTTTTTGAGAAAATTAAAACTTTTGAAAAATGTTCCATGTAAAGGGTAATCTGGGGTGGGGGGATTTTCTTGAAAACCTTCGTGTCGCATCTCTGGAAGATACTGAACTTAAATACCAAGTTTGGTTTTACCCGACTGTTCATTTCTGAGTTATGCTGTTCACAGACACACACACACACACACACACACACACACACACACACACACACACACAGACACACACATGGACATGTTTTCAAAAACGCTTGTTTTGGATTCAGGGGGTCTCAAAACATATATTTCCGGTGAAATCTCGGTATCGGATTTTTGGGTGGAATACAATACTTTCCCTACTTACTATACGTAGTAGAGAAAGTACAAATATAAGAGTATAAAGGCAATTGGAGAACCCACCTATCACGAATGGGTACCGAAAGAACCCCAGCCTTGGTGAGTAACTATTTCTTTTTATGTATGGACGTTCTTTAACTGCTTAGCGTCCCATTCTATACTGGACGTGAAAGATCGGTAATTTTGCTCAGAGGTCTCTTTATCAGGCTTGAGGTTCTTTTACGTGCCGTAAATCTACGACACGGGACCACCGGCTTTATTTCCCTTCCGAAGGAAACCATGCTAAGGACTTTTAAGCCCGAAAAAAAATCCATCGCCCTGCACCAGGTTTGAGCCCGCGACCTTGGGAACTAGAGTCTAGCATGGTAACCAATATGCCACGGGGACGACGGTGAATGGTTATCGGCCTTAAGGTAGAAGAAATATTGGACGTCCGGGGAAGAGATGTTCATAGCACTGTGAAGTCGGAATAGGTAAGAGTGCCTAATCCTTGCAAGGATGATGGATAATGAGTGAAGGAAACCCCTAGAATAAAATCCTCAGGAAGTTTTGTGGTCACCAGGATCCCAATCCGGGTATGCAGCCTGAGAGGGAGGTAAGTTACATTACATCGCCGTGCTAGTTTGCTAAAACAGTTCACATTAACATGTTTATTTTTCCTACTTTTACTTTTTCTACCACTTACATATAGTAGGTAGAGGATGTACGAAATGTCGGATGAATACCAAACTGCGTATTTAATAAAGTATCGTTAAAGGTTGGTATACGAGGATTTACACGAAATTCCCTGACCACAATGTCCGTTTATATGGAAAATTCCTTTGGTTTTTTTTTTATTTCCTTAAAAAAAAGTTTTAACAAGTTTTATTAAAATACTACAAGTTCAAGATATTTGCACAACTAATAAAATGCATACCTAGAATTAGATAAACCATAATACATAAAAAAGAACTTGCTCCTGAAAATATGTGACAATTTGTGTCAAAACTCTTTGTAGCATTAGCCATTTTGGAGATATTCGTGTAACATATTTAAGTTCTCCCAAGTTGAAATGCTATATGTTATCTATAAAGCATCTTTGAAAATACACGTTTTACTTTCTCTACCGCCTACCTATGGTAGATACAGGAAGTATTGTATTTCATCCAACAATTCCATACTAAAATTTCACCGAAAATACAGGTTGTGAGGTCTCTTGAATAAAAAGCTCCGCGTATATCCTATTGTAGATGTCTGTCTCTCTCTGTAAAGCATAATTCAAAAACATTCGGATAAACACCAAATTTCATATTTGAGCAAGATGCTGTTTAAGCATACTAGATGAATATTTTTTAAGAAAATCTATGCACATCAAATTACCATTTGCATGGAAACAGTTCGTTAATTTTGAGGCAATATTTTATATCATAACATGCTGTGAATGCCAGAGTGATTGTAGTGTAAATTAATATTATTGTATGTACAGGATTTTAGATGTTTGTTAACCATAAGTATTGTTAGGAAATAAGTTTTACACGGCCTCACTGAAACTGACAATAGAAGTGGGTAACAATAAACCGAGGGGGTAAGTTGCTTATCGCTAAGAAGAGACAAACAAATGACGTCAGGGTAGCGTGCCTTTTTTTTTTTTTAGAAATTGAGGGAATATCTTTCCTGGAGCATATATGTTAGTAGTAGTGATTGGCTGACACAAACAGACGCTAAAGTGTGCGCGATTTGGTAACCAATAGCAGCTCTATTAAAATGTTTAGGCAATTCGAGGTGAAGGAGTATATATTCTCGAGCCATAAGCAAGTTTCGCGCAGTTGCGAAGAATCTTTAACGAGGTGCACGTCACACAGTTCTGAAGAATCTCTCACGAGGTGCACGTCGCACAGTTAGTTACAAAAATGTAAAGTACTCGAAGTAATTGTTGCGCGGCAACGAATACGACTGTAGTTACATTCGGAAATATCACAGTTTCAGTCAGGCGTGTGTAAAGATTAAATATATCAATTATTAATTAAGTTTGACGGCAATAAAAGTGTAGAAACAATTTTTTTTTCATCAGTGTTATCTTTTAGCAACAACTCCTCTCCGTTTACACACCCTGCTTAGAGACACGTGTTCGACTGAGTTATAATAGCTAGCCGGAGGACAAAGAACCCCGAATTTAAAATAATAAAACAAGAGGCGCTCAATTAATAAGATAACACGAGCCATGAGAACTGCGACAATTTCCATTTTTTTTTCAAAGTTGAATATTTAATCAGGATTTTCGTTAAAGTGTCATACGTTTAGGATACTTGCATGACTAATAGCATGCACATCTTGAATTTTCTTTGAATAGCCTTTAAAATACTCTTCATTCCGAATGCATTTGCTATAATTTTGTATAGTTGTGAAATCCTGACAAATAAAATCTTACTTCGCATGAACTCATTGAAGTACACAATTTACTTTTCTCATGGTTAGAGAAAGTGACTTACATTGCTTACCACACCTTGCAAGAAATCAAGTCCATGTTGCTTAATTTCAGATTAGTCGTAGTCCAAAATGTATCATGGTTAACTAACATGAATGGAATAATCACTTTTTACTTTCTCTACTACGTATAGTAAGTAGGGGAAGTATTGTATTCCACCCAAAAATTCGATACCGAGATTTCACCGGAAATACATGTTTTGAGACCCCTGAATCCAAAAAAAGAATTTTTAGAAACATGGCCGTGTGTGTGTCTGTCTGTCTATCTGTGTGTCTGTCTGTGAACAGCATAACTCAGAAACGAACAGTTGGATAAACACCAAACTTGGTATTTAGGTTCAGTATCTTCCAGAGATGCGACACGAAGGTTTTCAACAAAATCCTCCCATCCCAGAGTACCCTTTACATGGAAGATTTTTCGAAAATTTTAATTTTCTCAAAAATGGCTCTAACGATTTTGATTAAAATATCATATGTTTAAGATATTTTCATGGCAAATAAAATGTATATCTTGAATTTTCTGGAAATGTCTCCAAAAGTATTCTTCATTGTGAACGACTTTTGCATAACCGGTAAAACAAGACAAAATTTCACTACACAAAAAATGTACATCGCGTTAAAATACACAATTTATGTCATATACATTTTTATATTGAGTGAACCATTTTCGAGATATTGCTTGTTATTCCCTTAAATTTTCCGATACTTATACTTTTTCTCAAATTCGTTATTCATTTTTTTATGTCCTGGACATGCAAAGAGAATGGAATGCGCCATATAGCAACCAGCATTTAAAACATTTGACTATCGCTTATAACCTATCATATTCCCCTTGCATCTACAAGAAAATTAGCAATAAGATTAACATCTCGATATCTCGATTAACATGAAGCATATGGAGAATAAGCGTTTGTAAAAATATTTTGTACAAGAGTAGAGAAAGTCATGTGAGTGTAACACATCAGATTTTTATATCAATAATATAATGTATACCTATGCTCTGCGCCGTGGCGTAGGTAGGGGGTTGGAGTGTGGTGCTCAGGTTCCCCGTCAGGGAATGCGGTTTCGTTCAAGCCCACCCAGCAGCGTGATGCATTTGAGGCGCTACGACAGGTAGCGGTCTGTAGTCATGAAAGCAACATTCTGGTTGGGGATGATTGTCAGTGCATTTTCGAAAGTAGGCGTGAGGTCGACAGCCGAGTGGAAAGCCAAGGTTCACAAGGGTTATGGTGCCACAGGTTTAACTTTAACTATAATGTACGTATATAGGACTGTGCGAAGCTATAATACGTAAGTGTGATATTTCTTTTCTAGAAATGTGATTACCAGAAGAGCGTAAGTAGTAAACACATTGTAGAACACTGTAATAAATCTTGAAAACCATGATAATTCGCTTAATAGCATGCAAATTAAATAACAATTATATTACAATCTTCGAATTAGTTTCTTACCTCATATTAGAACAGCAAATATTTCGATTACTGAAAACAGCATAGGATATGACCATTCTTGAACTGATCAGGATACAAATCCTGGCTTTCTTTTAGCTAGCTTTCAACAGATTAATAATAATAATAATAATACCTAATAACAATAATAATAATAGTAGTAGTAACAAAAACTGTAGAATTTGTTTTAGATGTCTGAATTTTTAAATGAGTTCAAAGATTTATGTTATGAGTAATGACAAAATGTCTTTTGTTTTGTTTAATGCTTAATTGTTACTAAGGTAACATTTATCAAATATGTATGCATGGTAACTATGTACCAAATATTTTCACTCTGTTATTAGCAGCATTAAATACTAATTATACTATGAATCTGTTCGGTTATTTATTCTATTGTGTTTTAAAAAACAGAAGTATATTCCATTTATCAACAGGCTATGGGCCCAGAATTAGTATATACATTAAAAATCTGATGTGTTACACTCACATGACTTTCTCTAGTCTTGTACAAACTATTTTTACAAACGCTTATTCTCCATCTACTTCATGTTAATCGAGATAAACATTTGCAGACTCTATCTTATTGCTAATTTTCTTGTAGATGTAACGGGAATATATATTTACAAGGGCAATATAGAAATACAGTAGCCTTTAAGCACATACATATCTCTTAATAGCTGGTTGCTAGGTGCAGCACCATTCCCTTTCCCACAGATTAATACTCTTTGCATATCCAAGACAAAAAATGAATAACGAATTCCCATTTGAGAATATAAGTATTGAAAAATTTAAGGGAATAACAAGTAATATCTCGAAAATGGTTCAATCAACAAAAAAAATGTATATGACATAAATTGTGTATTTTAACGCGATATACATTTTTTGTGTAGTAAAATTTTGTGTATCTCTTATGGTTTACCAGTTATGCAAAAGTCGTTCACAATGAAGAATACTTTTGGAGACATTCCCAGGAAATTGAAGATATACATTTTATTTGTCATAAAAATATCTTAAACATATGATATTTTAATCAAAATCGTTAGAGCTATTTTTGAGAAAATTAAAATTTTCAAAAAATCTTCCATGTAAAGGGTAATCTGGGGTGGGGGGATTTTCTTGAAAACCTTCGTGTCGCATCCTTAGAAGATACTGAACCTAAATACCAAGTTTGGTGTTAATCCGACTGTTCGTTTCTGAATTATGCTGTTCACAGACAGACACACACACACAGACACGCACACACACAGAGACACACACACGGACATGTTTCCAAAAATGCGTTTTTTGTATTCAGGATGTCTCAAAACATATATTTCCGGTGAAATCTCGGTATCGAATTTTTGGGTGGAATACTATACTTCCCCTACTTACTATACGTAGTAGAGAAAGTAAAAATTGAAAGTAAAAAGCACATATAAAAGCTTAAAGATGCCGTTTCATATGCAATACAGAATTTTGAAATTAAAATATTCCTCCGTGCAAGAAATTTAATGGCAATGGTGGATGGAAATGAAAACTTAGATGATCAGAGAAACTAACAAAATAAATAGAGAAATGGTAGTCACGAGATGTACAAGTTCAACATTTTATATTAATGATAATTGATCAGCAAGCAAAATCACATATATCCATGTGTAACACCAGCAAATGAATTATGAAACACTCAAGAAAGTTATCTTCAAGAGACTACACAACAAAACTGCCTGCTAGTTCAAGAGTTATATAATTTGGAATAAAACACTGAGAAAGACATGACTGCATACGTAACATAGCCTTCAAACCGATTCGTCTGGATCAAAAAGTAGACAGCAAAAATCATCACAAAAATCCTGACAGAGGAATTCAACTACTTCATCAGTGATTGGGATTCAACAAGTACACCAGGAAAACCTGAAGACCCGGTTGCTCCAAGAAGAGGCAGAAATGAAAACAAAAGAAAGGCATAGTGAAAATGTAGCATTTAGGATTAGTGGTATAGCTCAAGTAAAAAGTACTTTTAGGTAAAATGTTTTATTTGTAAAGAAATAGGCAATATTAAAACAATTCGATGAAATCTCGATATCGAATTTTTGGGTGGATTGCAATACCTTCTTTATCAGTTATGTACGTGCCACTTTCTCCACCACGTACAGCCTAAGACAAAATCAATGAGCAATAGTCAGAGAACAAGTTCGATTCGGAAAACGTCGGAAGCATTCGCTGACGCTGCGTTCACAATACACGATTTAATACCACCTGCGTTCATTTCAAAACTATGACTTAAGTAAGAAAATGCCTTTTAGATTGGTTGTGTGTATCGAGCCGATAGGTAAAACGCAAAAGTCTCATAATGGGAGCAACCTGCGTTCGAATCCTGGGCGTAAATACTCCTTTTGTTTCGTTTTTTATTTATTGAGAAACTAGATTGTTGCTTCACGCATGGAAAAAGCCAATTTGAAGAAGTTGTATTATTTTAGGAGGAGTTGTATTGTTGTAGTTCTACAGTTGGGGAGCCGAACACTTGATGAAGTAACTGCCCCATGTATGGTAACAAGTTCCGGTGGCCTTCGCCCCAACGTTTACTTTCCGGTGGCCTTCAGTCCCAAGTTTAAAAAATTAACTTTGTAATTTGAATGTTTCTTTAAATATTATTTATTTAGGTTTGCCTCGGCTGCGTCAGTATTAGTTTGTAGAAACATGTTTCTCTTTGCAGGGGGTGGTGCGGCTGAAGAATGCAGACTTACACAAATTATAATTGTTTTTACTTCACTCCTTTTATTAATCCTTGACACGATTAAATAACACTTCACTGAGCTGTGAGATTATTTATTAATTACTTGCACTTTTTAAACACACAAACTTTATAATATCCTTGCCATAATGAATTTTTGTCTCACACTGAATACGTATTAAACTTCTCGAGGACGCGTCTCGCGTCCGGTTAGGAACGCTGTCTACTAGCAACTGGTTTCTACCGCCTGAATTTGTAAATTTCTGTATTTCAAGTCTCTGATTGGCTATTCCTATTCCAAAAGAATACTTTTATTTAACTTAAGCTTTTTTTCTGGTTGTTGATTGTCTATTTATAAACTTGTTTTAAAAATATTACATTATTGTTTCCAAGAACTACTGGTAGCATTATTAAACTTTCTAATTCATTATTGCCTCAAGGTTACCTCATTGTTAGCAACTTTTGACCTATATTCTCACAGCACCTACATTATTAAATTACGTAATACATTCACATAACATTATTAAACATGTACACAATAATATAAACATTAATACAATGACTCTTACATACATTTTATATATTATATTATACACGTATTGCTTTAAGGAGGGCTGTTATTGAATTTTATATTATATAATTAGACTGAAATCATTTAAGTATTAAAAATATTGCCTTATTATTATTTTTTTTACTATTTAAATTTTTGTAGGTTATATATATGGCAACGCCTTATGTTTTCCATGTATAAGATATCTATTAATTTTAAAACATTCATGATAAAAATACAGACAAATTACTCTTTTTCGTTTTTAAAATAAATGTGTAACGAAATGTGTAATGTAGTTATTTCTGCAAAGGTTTATTTGGATTAAAATGTAGTAGATAGAAAAATAACCTTTAGTAAGGTTAAGTTGTATACCCACTAATAAAGATAGACGGTAGAGAAAGTCATATGTCACATCACATATTTTTCATTTAGGACTATAATATTTACTTCTTGTTTAGTTTGAAAACGGAAAGTTTTTATGTGTGAGCATAAAATCAAATAAGCCTTAGCAATTGGAAATTATATTACCTGTAGTGTGCGTAATAAGCATTGCGTTTTTCTGAGAAAAAAAAATGCTCTGGATACGAACCCTGGTAGGCGTCATTACTAAATACCTGTTTATAACCGCTCACCTATCAGTGCATGTTTAATGGGAGGATTCAATATGAAAAGTAACAATAGAACGAAGCTAAACGCACGTTTCGTCCCGAGACACCATTGTGAACCCGCCGCAGAAACGATTTGACTTTTAAAAATATAGGCTTCGAGAGTCTGCTTTTTCTTTTCTTTCTTTTTATATATATATATATATATATATATATCATTAGGGTGTACATAGTAGGTAGAAATGTATTGCATTCCACCCAAAAATTTGATACCGAGATTTCGCCGGAAATACATGGTTTAATTAAGTATTAAAAATCTGATGTTACACTCACATGACTTTCTCTACCTCTATCGCTTATTGTAGATATACAGATTATTGTTTGGAAAGTTTATTTTCCTATCTACTTCATTTTAATCGAGATAAACCTTTGCAGAAATAGCTACATTACACATTTCGTTATAGATACAAAGAGAATAGCGATAGTCAAATGTTTTAGAACTGGACGCTATTCGCTGACCTTTCCATGACATCGCAATAAACAATTGAAAATCGACAGGACTTTAAAGCAATGGCTAAGTACTGAACAATTCAAACCATTCATAATGAATATTCCGGAAACAGCTGATGCCACAAAAAGTTATTTAAAATACATTGTGTGTTTTAAAGATCTACAATTTTTTGTGGTGCGTTTTCGCCTACCGTTTAACGTTTACCAGTAATACAAGACTACATAAAATTCCATCCAAATGAAGAGGACTTCAAAGGCTAATCCCATAAAATTTTTCATATGCCATGTAAATATGTTTAATATATGGCATTTTAATCAAAATCGTTACAGCCATTTTTAGAAAATAAACATTTTTTAAAAATGTTCAATGTAAAGGGTATTTAGGGTGGGAGGATGTTGTTGCAAATCTTCGCGTCGCATCTTTGGAAGATACTAAATCTAAATACCAAGTTTGGTATTTATCCGGCTTTTCGTTTTTGAGTTACGTTGTTCACAGACAAATGCACACTCATGGCCCGTTTGCTAAAAATATTTTTTTTTATTTAGGGGGCATCAAAACATGTATTTCCGGTTAAATATAGTTATAGAATTTTTGGATTGAATGCAATACCTTCTCTGCATATTATGTACGTGGTAGAGAAAGTAAAAAACGTATGTGATTTATTTTTTCCTTGATATACTGTTCTTAAAAGGCATTGATTATATAAAATAAATAAACAAACGTTTTTAAAAAATATTTTTCCTTATGTGAGAGTAATGACAAAATGATTTGTTTTACTTGATACTTATTGTTAATAAGATGACATCTATCAACTGTGTGTGCGTGGTAAATATGTACTGGAATATACAATTGTTTCCCTCTATTAGAAGCATCAAATAAAGTTATGCTATGAATCTGTTCACTTATTTATCCTATTATGTTTCTACGAAACATCCAGAACACAAGAAATTCTATTTATCAACACTTTGTACTTACTTTCCCTTGAGTGTAGTTTGATTCAATAGTTTTTAACCTGCTATGGTGTTAAAAACTGATTCTTCATACTTTATTCTTACTCTTGGTTATATTCCCAAGTAAATAGTAGTGTAGCGTACGAGTAATGCAACCACCGCATAAAATTATGCGTTGCTATCAACACAAAAACAATTGAATTACTTGATTCACTAACAGTCATGGCAACCACAATGAAACAAAAGAATCGCGGTTTTCGTGGCGGTGTAGTTAGCTATCTTTATGCTAAATCTATGGGAGCAAATGATTCTTAATGCTACACAGAGAGATACACAATCATTAGCGGATGAACTAGAAAACATCTTAACTTTTACAGCCGCCGATATAGGGAGTAACTTACTAATACTCGGATTACCACATATATTATTCATGTAATATGTATTTCCTTAATATCTTTCTGACTATAACAATCAGTTGTCACTGCTGCAGTGTAATATTTGAACGTGTTTTTGCCTGGAGCCGCTTGTATCGCTCTTATATCCACAATTAAATGTACAATGAAACTATTTCTACAAATAGTTTTCTTGATTAACATGAAGCAGAAGAAAAACAAGCTTTCGTACGAATAATCTGCAGAATATATATATATATATATATATATATATATATATATATATATATATATATATAAATAAATGATAGCAGGTATAAACATTCATGTGAATGTAAGACATCCGATTTTTTTGTTTTGTTTCTCAAGGCTGGCTCGAGTCTATATCAGAAGGTATAGACTACATAGAGTGTAGGTACCACTATAGTGAGCGACATTGAACGATGTATATTAAACGAAACGGTTGGATATACAAATTTCATTGTGATAAGCGGTTCTTTTGGGGGGAGGGGGTTTGCTCCTTTGGTCCCGCAGTGAGCAATACTCTGGGATATTGACATGTCATACAAGTATGAAATGTGCAGCATAAGATAACATACTCAACTACTTTACTACATACAGTAAGTAGGGGAAGTATTGCATTCCACCCAAAAATTCTATATCTAAATTTCATCGGAAATATATGTTTTGAGGTGCCCGGAATCCAAAAAAAATCATTTTTAGAAAGATGTCTGTGTGTGTGTGTCTGTGTGACTGTGAACAGCATAACTAAAACACGAGAAGTCGGATAAATACCAAACTTGGCATTTAGATCCAATATCTTTCACAGATACGACACGAACATTTTCAAGAAATTCCTCCCACCCCAGACTACGCTTTACATGGAACATTTTTCGAAAATTTTGATTTTCTCAAAAATGGCTGTAACGATTTTGATTAAAATATCATATGTTTAAGATATTTTAATGGCAAATGAAATGTATATGATGAGTTTTTTGGAAATGTCCCCAAAAGTCCTCTTCATTCTGAATGACTTTTGCATAACTGGTAAATCGTAAGAGATAGAAAAAAAATTACTCCACAAAAAATGCAGATTTCGTTAAAATACACAGTTTGTTATATATATTTTCTGTCGAGTGAACCATTTCTGAGATATTCCTTGTTATTTGTTTGAATTTTTCAATATCGCTTAAAACCTACCATATTCCCCTTGTAGGTACCTACAAGAAAATTAGCAATAAGATTGTTTCTGCAAATTTTTGTCTTGATTAACATGAAGTAGATGGAGAATAAGCGTTTGTATAAATAGTTTGTACAAAAGTAGGGAAAGTCATGTGAGTGTAACACATCAGATGTTTTTCAGTAGGTATAGGAGCAATTTAGACCAATCACATTTATATCTATGGGCGCCGGGGTAGCAGATGGTTTGTTTCCGGATCTCGTATCGAAGGTTTGGGGTTCGATTCCCAGTTCTGGGCTGGCGATTTTAAGTCGGCCCTATCCACACCTTCACCTCTGACTTGCTCATGTGAGGTATCTCCACGGCCCAGCGTGGTTCGGGTCCACGGTAAAAGCTGTAGGTCCTCTCATTCCACCGCCATTGTCATCATCACCCTACCTTCGGAGGCAATGGATTCCGCCTGCTGGGTGCCTCCACCTCAGAAATGCGTCCACTCATCGTTTGGTGGAATGACGTACACCCGAAGATCATAGGTCATATGGGGAGCGTTTGAAACGACTACCACATTTATATCTAATTTATATCATGCATTATATAAGAGAAGATGAAAATTTGTGAATAAATGTAAACCATCTACATTATCAAAATCCATTACTGTAGGACAACAACATAAGGAATGAGTGTAAATCACCATCACATGCAATATGTCCTATGTATTATTTACCTGTTGCACAACATATTAAAAATCCTTCCTTGCTATATGGTGATTGAGTATATAAGAATGTTTTTAAATCTTTCTTGAAGAATTTGTGTTGATGGGGATTGGCTAATAGTTTTCAGGTAACATGGAAGGTTATTTTATAATGTTTATTGCAGAATAGTAACATCTTATTAGAATAACTTTAATCTATTTGCTGATCTATCAAATCGTCTCCATGCCTCGTGTAGTGGTCATGCATAAAAAAGTTCGCCGTGAAGTTATCGTAATTATCTGTAAGATAGCTCGAGAGGGAATAAGTATTCACCAGTAAGAGAAGAATCTTTTGGGTTTTGAATAGGGGCATACAGGAATGACGGATCCTTTACGGCGGAAACAAAATACAGCCGCATACACAATTAAATATTATACTTTAGTTTATTCCTTTCCTTAGTTTTTGTAATGCTTTTGATTTTAATGTCCTTTAACCGGTCATATAGGACGGTGAATGATTGAAATGAATGAAAACATGCTCAACTGAGGCGAAAGAAAAATCTTATTCACATAGCTCACCCTATCCGAGATTCGAACTCCAAAACTCTTAATGTGAGGCAGTTAACGCTATCCCCACAGCACAGAATTAAATTTGATAACATAAACTTCAGTTGTCAGCATAGTATATGGTATAAACCCCAAGAGAGCGCTCTCTCATCGTCTACAAACACTGCGAAAATCCAAAGCAGAGGTATCTTACGCTTGCCCCTTCGGTTATTCTTGGAGCCTTGATTATATGTAATTAGTAATTATACATATATTTTAATGCTACACATTTATGCATGAATAAAAGACATGCTGACGAGTAAGAGTGTTGTACATAATCTTTTTACTTTCTCTACTACGTATAGCAAGTAGGGGAAGTATTGTATTCCACCCAAAAATTCGATACCGAGATTTCACCGGAAATACATGTTTTGAGACCCCCTGAATCCAAAAATAGCATTTTTGGAAACATGTCCGTGTGTGTGTCTGTGAACAGCATAACTCAGAAACGAACAGTCGGATAAACACCAAAGCTTGGTGTTTAGGTTCAGTATCTTCCAGAGATGCGACACGAAGGTTTTCAAGAAAACGAAACTCCCCCACCCCAGACTACCCTTTCATCGAATGCAAAAGTGATGTTAAACGGGGAATATTTTGAAAAATAATAAGATAATTTACATTTTTAAAAACTAATCCTTATTTGATTTTCTAAAAATTTTCGGTGTCGCCCTTGTTTATGTATTCGTCATTTTTGAAATTCTAAAATTTAACTAGATGTATACTGCTGTCAAAAAACTCTGATTTATTACAATGCAGATTTAATTCAAACCACTTAATCAAAAGGTTAAAAATAATCAAGTGAAGGTAAACGTGCAGAATTGTGTAATAATTTATTAAAACATTTAATGCTTATATTAACTATAATGAGCCTGTGTTTTACTAAGCTTAACAAGGGGAATGACATTCTTTTCTTTTCAGGATCATAACAATAAATCCAAGATTCATCACCAGTAACGATATTCAAAACCAAATTTGAAGTGCCGCCTTGGAATTTTTCCACTTTTTCTGTATCAATCAATGCGTTTTTGTTTTTGATCGGGAGTCAGTTTATGTGGAATCATCGTCAACAAAGTTTTCTCACGTCTAATGTTGATGTAAAATGTTTTGGATTTGACTCATACCAATGTCCGTCGAGCTTCTTCAAGCATTGCTCGAACAGCGGCAATGTTTTCATCAGTAAACAGCATTCTTAGGTGCCCTTCAGCACTATGAAAAAACCGATCTCTCTTGAATTCGCTGTACCAATTATACGTATATTGTCGCCTTACATGGAGCCTCTTCCCCTAAATGAATTTCTAAGCCTATCTTTATATTGTTTAGGTGTTAATGACGATTTAAAATCGTAAAAAGAATTATAGCCTGGATGTGCTCTCTGGTCAAATTCACCTTGGGATGAACACAAAATCTTTAAATGATTATAATCAACGAACTATTAGAGCAACTCGAAGAAACTACACGGCAACCAACTCTAAAACATAAGAAAGTGGCTGCCAAATATAAACAACGTTCATTCGTTCTTAAAAAAGTTGCATTATAAAAATTTTCATTATCCTCTCGTACACACGAGTCTTACAAAGTGTTTAAATGCCAAACCACTTAACTTATAATTTATTACAATTCTTGTATATGGTTAAATTGCTTATTTGTGTGCGAGTGTGAGTGTATGTATGTGAAAGCCGCACCGAGTTTTAATTAAGACAGTAAACTTTGTTAACAGATTTAAAGAAATGTCTGATATCATTGCATAATCTATGGAAAACAATAAGGTTATTATTATTATTATTATTATTATTATTATTATTATTATTATTATTATTAACTATCCACTACACTTTACTTTCATATCTATTATGCAAATTATTCACAAAAAATCCTTGACTTTCTGCTTCTTACTAATCATGATAAATGTTTTCCGAAATCAAATTCTTTTACCCCTTTTAACAACTTCTACGCAACCAGAAGGAAATTTCTCGACCTGATTAGAATTTTTTCCTACACTTGCTATGATATTGGAATCAGGAGTAGGTCCACTTCTGTTATATGCTAATTTTGTATCATTGGAATTATTAGATATCACACTATTAAGGTTTACTTCTATCCATTCACTGCGGTTGGCATTTAATATTGCGACGGTTTCATGTTTATTTGTTTATTGAGCCCCACATTTGGGAGCCAATTTGCGACGATATTCTTTGTTAAGTTCCACGTTGTGGTAGCCAATTTGTGGCGGTATTAGTGATTGTTTGAAAGAATGCTACTGTTTATTTGCCGCACGTATAAAAGACAATTTGTCGCGGTCACTTCGTGTTATCTTTTACTGAGCGCCTGTTATTGTATTTAATTTTGGGTTCACTGTCCTCCGGCTAGCTATGATCTCTCGGTCAAGCACTTATCTTATACAGGTGTGTAAACGGAAAGGAGTTTTTATCCAAAGATAACACTGATAAAAGAATTTGTTTTATACTTTTATTGTCTTAACACATTATTCACTTTCACCTATTAATCGTGACACTCGCCAAACTGAAACTGTTATAATAACTTCTTTACTGCACATTATTAATTCGCGAACTTCAACTTTTTGTGTAATTAACTTTACGACACTTGAGATTTTTCATAACTTTACTACGCGTAACCTGCGAATCGATAAACTATGCTATGTATTCACCATGACTGTTTCTGTTGAACTCAGCGACGTGTAATGCACAAATGTTTCCGATGGACTGGAGCCGACGTGTAATGTACAAATGTTTCCGATGGACTGGAGGGATCTGACTCTGACTTAGCCCTTTTTATACTCATACACCCCGATATACCTAAAGATTATAACCGAGCTGCTATTGGTTAATAAAACGCGCCAACATTAGCGTCTATTTTTATATCCAATGAAAATTACGAAAACATATGCTCTAGGAAAAATGTTCCAGCAAATTCTAAGAAAAACGCGCCAATATTACGTCATTTGCTCGTCTCTAATAATGATAAACAGCTCACCCCCTCGCTACATTATTGCACGCTATTCAGTTTCAGTAAGGCCGTATAAACCCACTTCTCGACAATGCTTACAATCAACAAACATCTCAAATCAATGTCACACAATAATGCATATTCACACTATAATCACTCTTTACATTTACATAATTTGTGATACAAATTACTGCGTCAATATTCTGTCTTTACTTAGGTTTTTATCATAGGCCACTGTTTTTTGCGGAGCATTGTCATTATTTATTTTCGTTAAAATGTCTACATGTCGTTTTAGAAGCTCTACTTTTTCACATAATTCATAAATAATATGATATTTTATTTTATTACATACCTGAAAATATTTAGATCAACCTTACCAGTCTGTCAGAAGGTTTACTGGTGGCGCTTTAGAAGGCTTCATCGTTTTCTGTATCTTGTTTACATTCACAACACTCAATTTTATTGTAATCTAGAATTTGCACACCAGTTATTAGTTTAGCACAACTGCTCCGCAAAATACTGCTGCACAAAACACATTTTAGGCCATTCACCACCTTCTACCTCTCTTGTGTGAAGCGTATTTGTAGCAGTTGACCCACCTAACGTGCCAGATTATGTATGACACAGAGCAGTGTTACACAAAGATTTCAGGGCGAGGGTCAGTTAGCCTATTCTAATATATATTATACTGTACAGTTTTTGAGACTGATGTCAGGGATTAATCCATAATTATCGTAATATTAATTATAGAAAAATATTGTAAAGAAGGCAAAGTGATAGTATTCTTTACACAACATTTTCTCAAACTTTAAAAACATGCAACTAATTCTACAAGAGCTTCGGAAAACTGAGTGAACTTTTAGGAGCAAAAAATAGAATATACAGAAAGTTTAAACATAAATGTTCACGTTTGAGATTATATTATTCTACATTCTCTATTTTTATTTCTAATTTATATTCGTATTGTATTTAACACATCGCTTCTACATCATTCAGTTGTATTTAAGAAACATTATTATTATTAAATTAGCGCTAGGAAATTCTAAGAAATAATCTATCGTATTATTCGTATTATCTATCGTATTTTAGTGTAATTTGGTAAAATTTTAAGTCTTTCAAACACTAAGCCTTATATATTACCAATTACTTGAAAAGGATTAGGTATATCATTTTAAAGTCTACAGCAAAACCACTTTGTTTGCATACACATATTTAAAAATGAATTAAAAGAGAGAGGTGGTTTAATACAATGCATTAAAATACCTGCATAAGCGTAATAATTATCTTGATTTAGCAACTTATCTTCATGCTAAACACAATAAGACTGGTGAAATGTCATATAAGTCATAATTAAACTACTGAGATTATTACAAACATTACAACTATAAGCATAAAATACTCAATAAAAGTTATATTATGAAATAGTTTTATAACATTATAAATGCATTTCAATAAACTATCTTTCGCAAAAAAATTATAAAACTTAAATAAAAATAAAATTAATATTGTCTAAGGAATTATTGTGAAATAAGGCGTGTGTTTGTTTTATGTCGTATCTACAGGGCTTATAGTTGTTCATTTGTTTTTTACATTAAAACCAATGTATGTAATGTTATGTTATGTATGTAATATATGTATGTACTTATTGTATGTTATGTATGTATGCATGTAAATGCATTTGTCGGAAGACATACTGATAGAAGCTGAAAAAGCAGAACTATCCTAAATTCCAAGGAAATCATTTGCCAGTTAGAAGAAAGAGTACGAATAATTTCTTAAATTATTAATGACTTAAAATCACTAATAAAAGCTGTTTGTAATTTTGTGTGTATACAGGGTGTACACAAATGATTACAGACGTTTTAAATTTATATTTTTTCTCTACGGTACACGGTATAATTTTGAATCATATCCTTAATTGAAGAGTAACTGTGGAATTTGCGTAAGTAGGGTAGAATTGAGAGTTCTGGGCCAGTTAATTTATGCATGGCTATTCATATGCAAATGAGCTCCCCCACCTCTTCTCCCCCCACCTCCTCTCCCCCACCCCCTGCTCCTTGGTATGAGAGTTCTGGGCCAGTTAATTTATGCATGGCTATTCATATGCAAATGAGCTCCCCCACCTCCTCCCTCCCCCACCCCCACCCCCCGCTGTGCCTTGGTAGTTTTAGTTGCAGCTGCGGTCGTAAATCATGTTGAGTACAATGGAGGCTTGACAGTTAAGCAATTAAGGCTGTCAATCAACTGTCAAAACGAACAAAGGGGTCATAAATTTAAGGTTCTGTAACAAAGGCGAGATGTTTTTCCTACCCATTCCACATCCGGTCACTTCTGCACCTGGTCAGTTACCCACTCCACTCCTATTGTTCTCGAACACGTGGCATACTCGTTCCACTAGCTTTTAACAAAAGAACAATGCTTAACCTTCAGCTGTCAAAATGAACAAAGCCCATGATGAATTAGGGTTGTAACAAAGCCGGTCCCTTTCCATTGTGTAAGAGATTCTATTGTGTGTGCCTTTCTATTGTCCTTGGCAAGCATTCTTTAGAAAGACCACCTGCAGCGTTCCCATCCCAATAACAAAGCCTGACCCTTTCCATTGTGTAAGAGATTCTATTGTCCTTGGCAAGGCTAGTTTAGAAAGACACCTGCAGCGTTCCCATTGTTTGGCCACCTGCTAGTTTAACAAAAGAATTCGAGGGTTGCTTTATACTCGTCCTGTCCTTGTTTGTGTGAAAGAGAGAGAAACTTGTTTACCAACTCTGCGTGACGTCATACTTTAGAAAGACACCTGCTCCATAACAAAGCCTGACCCTTTCCATTGTGTAAGAGATTCTATTGTGTGTGCCTTTCTATTGTTCTTGGCAAGGCTAGTTTAGAAAGACACCTGCAGCGTTCCCATTGTTTGGCCACCTGCTAGTTTAACAAAAGAATTCGAGGGTTGCTTTATACTCGTCCTGTCCTTGTTTGTGTGAAAGAGAGAGAAACTTGTTTACCAACTCTGTGTGACGTCATTGTCGGCCATCATGATTTTGCCTGAGGGAGTTCTCTCCGATGTTTTACGACCTCCTACGAATATACCCGAGCATAGTTAACAAGCATTCTGTTTCAGCCAACGACTCCGAAAAAGCGTCTAATATACATTTCATTACGTGCATTAAACCTCTGAGTGATATCCATAGATCGGTGTTCGATTCTTACTGTAATCAAAAGTTTATTGCTAACGAGAAATTAATGATTGATATTATTATATCATTACCCTAATTAATAAAAAGGCGTTCAGAGAATTCTAGCTCGAGTCTTACCAAGTGAAACTCTAACGCGTAATAACTATTAAATTATGCAAGGTCAGATTAAAAAAATGTATTTATCAATTATAATTTAATTTTTTATATATCATTACCCTAATTAATGAAAGGGTGTTCAGAGGGTTCTAGTTCGAATCTTACCCAACGAAACTCTAATGCTTAATAAATATTAAACTATGCAAGGTCAGATTAAAATGCATTTAACAAATTTAATTTTTATATATCATTACAATAATTAATAAAAGGGTGTTCAGGGGGTTCTAGATCGAATCTTACCCAGCGAATCTCTAATGCTTAATAAATATTAAACTATGCAAGGTCAGATTAAAATGCATTTAACAAATTTAATTTTTATATATCATTACAATAATTAATAAAAGGGTGTTCAGGGGGTTCTAGATCGAATCTTACCCAGCGAATCTCTAATGCTTAATAAATATTAAACTATGCAAGGTCAGATTAAAATGCATTTAACAAATTTAATTTTTATATATCATTACAATAATTAATAAAAGGGTGTTCAGGGGGTTCTAGATCGAATCTCTAATGCTTAATAAATATTAAACTATGTGAGTATTGCGCGGCCAGATTAAAACGTGTTTAACGAATATAATTTAATTAATGAAACGGTGTTCAGGGGGATCCTAGATCGAATCTGCGAAACTCTAATGCTTAATAAATATTAAACTATGCACGACCAGATTAAAATGTGTTTAACAAATATAATTTAATATACACGACATTACAATGTTTAACGATCTGTATTCTTAGGAACCAGAGGTCCATAGTTCGAATCCAACCCTGCGGAACGCTATAATAACTATTAAGTTATTGAAGCAGCGTGCGGTCGGATTAAAATTGCATTTATCAAATATAATTATTTATATTAAACCCCTGCGTATACTTAGATATCCCGGAGCCTAGACACGATTCTTCCTTCTTCTCCTCTTTCTTTGTCCACGACTTGTACACATTCAGGCGTTCGCATATACACGAGCGCTTGTACACACATCAGTAAACATACACTGGTGCACGCATGCACACACACACTCACATACATACAATAGTACACACACATACACCAGTGCTCTTACACACATACATATACATGGACACACACACATGCACACACATACACCAGTGCACACACGCATACACGCACATGTAAGTACACACACGCACACACGTACATTCAAGTACACACACAATCACCTACATACACCGGCCCATACACAATGCACATACATACACCAGTACACACACGCATTCACGCACCTCATGCGTATACATACATACACCAGTGCTCTTACACTCACACATACATATACATGGACAAACACACACACGTACAAGCACATATGCCTGTTCACTTACACCCAACAGCAGCAACCCACACACGCACACACCAACTCACGCGCATGTCCTGAATGAAAAGAGACAAAATGATGCAAAAAA
This sequence comes from Deroplatys truncata, assembly GCA_030765065.1. NCBI lineage: Eukaryota > Metazoa > Arthropoda > Insecta > Mantodea > Mantidae > Deroplatys > Deroplatys truncata. The sequence goes on from CM060984.1 coordinate 67,952,132, forward strand.
AACTAATTATAGCTCGGGATGCAAGGCTCCATTTACGATTGCTCGAAACCGGTCTTCTAATAACTCCAAAACTAATTAAAATAAAGACAGTAAATAAACTTTATTACTTTTATGCCATTAGCTCGTTTCTTGTGCATGTATATTAGAGTCCGGGTGTCATGGGTTCGATCCTTAACTTTAAATCTCAATTATCTCAGAAACTAGCAGGGATTAAGGTGCGGACCAAAGCACGATTTTTAGTTCCTACGATGAACAATTAATGCTTTATATAATTTCCAATCAGTGTCCCTAGCTCGAATCCCGATCTTTCAGTGACTTCCTTAATTTTCCACTGTGTTCTAGAATATATCACTTAGATCAATGTTGCAACTGCATACAGGTCTTTTAAACACATCAAGCTAATATTATAAATAATTTTGTTTCTGGCGTTCTGAGTTGGAATACCGATTCAATGAAGTTTACTTATAAATTTAATAACAGTAAATAATTAAGACAAAGGTACCAAATAAACCTATTACGTTTATGTCATCAGATAATATCTTGCGGTGTATATTAGGGTACCTGACGTCCAGGGTTCGATCCTTAAGTTTAAATCTCAATTATCGCAGAAACTAGCAGAGATAGAGTTGTAGACGAAAGCATGTTTGATAGCTCATACAATGAACAATTAATGCTGTATATAATTTTCAATCAGTTGCCCCTAGTTCGAACCCCGATCTTTCAATGACTTCACTGATTTTCCTCTGTACTCTAGAATACATCACTTAGATTGATGCTTTAACTGCATGCAGCTGTGTGAGAGAGAGCGAGAGAGGGAGAGAGAGAGAGCGAGAGAGGGAGAGGAAGTGAAACAAGCAGGGATAGAAGTGCTGAGGGCCTCTGCGCATGCGTAGCAAGAGATGATGCCATTGGCTGCAATAATCACGTGACGTGTAAGCATCACAGCCATGATGACGTGCAGGCATCGCCTGGAGGGGGTTTAGATCCCTATATAAACAGACATCTGTCCCATGTTAGAACTGTTGTGTACTTATTAACTTTACATTCAAGTTTTAAAGAGCTTTAAAAGCAACGTGAGCTACAGGCCGTCTACACATTCAGCACATATCAAAACGGGGCAATGCAAGGTGAGTTTTAAATAACTATACAAAATCACTGTTGGCTTTTACAATACATTTAATTTTATTTAAACGTTACAGTACATGAAAGACGATTCGTTACAAAGAGCATCATATTTTCTAATCTGTGCTTTACATTAACATGGATTTCACTGCATACTCTTCTTCAGTTCACATGATTTTCGCCACACATTCTTCTTACATAAACATTCATACGACTTTCCCCTCATTCTTTGTTTCACTATACACTCACATGATTTCCTCTACTCATTCTTTATTCCACCTACAGGTTCATGCTTTGTTAACATTCACATGACTTTCTCTTCACATTCTTTGCTTCCATTAACATTCACATGATTTTCGCCACACCTTCTTCTTACATAAACATTCATACGACTTTACCCTCATTCTTTGTTTCACTATACACTCACATGATTTCCTCTACTCATTCTTTGTCCCCCTGCAGGTTCATGCTTTGTTAACATTCACACGACGTTCTCAGCTCATTTCTCTATTGACATTCACATGATCTTCTCAACACATTCTTCTTACTTAAACATTCATACGATTTTCCCCCTCATTCTTTGTTTCACTATACATTCGCACACGATTTCCTCTACTCATTCTTTGGTTCTCTGCTGGCTCATCTTCAATGAACATTCACATGATTTCTGTACTTATTCTTTATTTCTCTACACCCTCATAGGCTTACTTACAAAACATACACACCCTAGTTCTTCAACTTGAATAATGTAGTGAAAATAATAATTCATGACAATGTCTGTTACAGATTGTTTAGCTGATAGACTTAACAAGATGGTGGAAGAGCGTAGTTTCCTACCGACTCGCCGAGTTCAAGATCTCGAAATAGGTCTTAACTATGAGATAAAGTCCTTAAAGAGAGTTCAAACAAGATATGGTACCAGGATCGTATCTTCGCTGGAGGATTGTCAAGTGTTCTTGCCAGAGCGCTATAATTCGTTAACCGATCAAGAGATTGCAGAAATACCTGGGAGCGTATACCTACAGTATAATGGCATGGCAGAGACGGGGAAATTTAAGACATGTAAATTGTCTTTTTTACATGCAAAGAAGGTGCGTAGAAGTGTCAAACTTAAGTATTGAATGTTCTCCCATTTCACAATGAAAAATTCATAAATAAAACAACTGACTCATTGATATTACATATAAAGATACAAAAGATGCATATTATAGAATTTTATAAAAAATTAACGAAATTACAATATCACATGCTTGAGTATAATTATATCTAGCGCATTGAAATAACTCTAAATATCCGAATGTTTATACAAATCTTTGTGCTTCTTTTTACATGTGCCATATGCTTCATTTTACATGTATCATAACAAAAAATGTAATTCTTTCCAGGTTCCCTTTACTTGACCAAGATAGTTTTCTAAGACTTTCATTGTGCAATGTTTCAGGGTGTGCAATAAGAGGAAGAAGAAGAAGAGGAATAGCCTGCTGCCATGCAAAGGATGCTGACGCTATTGGAGGGTAGAATACCTACAAGAAACATTTCGGCAAGAAACGGGTGCTGAAACATCTACATCACCGAAACACATTAAGACAGGATCCTTATATAACATTACAGGGTATACAATGAAAAAATACGGTCCATTTTGTATGCAATTCAATGCATTGCTGAGAGTTAGCTCGAACTAGTCTCCCTATATTCACTGAAATTAAGCATTGTGAGCAATAATTTAAGTGACTGTGAAAATACTTTAAGTAATTTGTATCCTAAAAGACTTGAGCCCTGTATACATTAACAGCATTAAGGCTGTTTGCCACGCTGGAATACAAATTATGAAAATAAAAAGACTTTCATTTAAATAATAAGGAAATTTGCATAACCTGCTGTTACAAGTGTAATGACATATACAGAAACAATGAGTCGGACGAGAAAGTGATGGAAATGTAAGATAAATAATAACAATAAAAGAATTAAGGTATGCTTTTACATAGTGTTTTTATTCATTAAAAATCCTTGTATTCCTAATGAAAAATAAATCATTACAATGATTAGTTTAAGTTATATCACAATGATCAAAAAGAGAACCGTCTTTAGATGCATTACTCGATCTTAAGTCAGAGCACCAAAAATGACAAATCACGGCTTCTCCATTTTAGATGTGGTGTCACTATTCAGGTAAATTCATGTAACACAACAGGTTGAGTATGCAGATCTGTGGTCCTAAATGGGTGAAACAGAGTCTTATCCAGCTTAACAGTCTTGAGATCTCACCATCAGAAAGTCGAATCACAACCCTTCTCCACTCGCTGAGCACAGGTTTAACAACAGCATTCTCTTCACCCTGAGACGATGTAAAGTATATAAATGTTCAACTTGACAAGGGATTCTAAACTGGTTGTTAGAGTCCAGAACTGATGTATTATATGGTGAAAACACATGTTCCTCTTCTTAGCGATCTTGTCGTCGAATCTCGGTGTCGATAACATTGAAGATGCCCATGATTATAGGATTCTGAAGCCCAAAAACTGTAGGAACTGCTGATTGCGTGATGTTAACCTGATGGGCGTCAAGGGCAGAGCATGATGTGTGCGTCGAATCATTCCATTATTATATCCTCGACGTCGTTGACTTCTTCTAAAAACTATAGGCATTATGCTTATATCCTTGTTTCTAAAGGCAATGATATTGCTGTTAGGCTCCCCTGTTTGCTCTATGAAGCGGATGTTTATGAACAACAGGTAAAATTTGATTTGATGGTTCCTGTGAAATACGGTATCCAGCCGTAACAGATGGGAAAACTGGTAGATGGAGTGTCCACTTTTACTATAGAGGAAGGAGACTGATGCAATACTGCGCTAAATTCGTATGATGCTCAACTTAAATATATTCACTAGGAAATCAGATTCAGACAGCTGATTAGATGGAATAACTTTGTCACTGAAGGGCCACAGAACGTTCCTATAGAACAATCACTGGAAAAAATCAAGAGTGAAAGGACATTTTAATGACATTTTTATTATTATTATTATTCACTGATCTAATAAAGAAGACATTCGCATCCTAATATGAGGAATCTTTAAACGTCGGGCATACAAGTCAAGGTCTATTTTACTCAATGTTTTTTCCGGGACAAGTATAGTCCTCTGCCAGAGTTTTTTGAATTCCCTTTCAGGCTCTGTGTCCTCTTCGTTTCTGTGTTTCTTCCCTTATTCTTCTTCACTCGAAAACCTCTCCCTCTTGCTTCAATTTCTGTGTTACGTCTCATCATTTCAGCAAGTTGTTTATCTGCAGCTTTTTTCGTATTTACAGCTGTAGCAATTTGTGATGCACCTCCAGCGGCGGCTCCTAGTGCTGCAATAATTGGTATGAGTGGTAGAAATCCTCCTCGTTTCTTCTTTTTGGACCCTCCGCCAACAGATACCTTTCTCTCAATTTCTCTCTTATGCCTCATCATTTCGGCAAGTTGTTTATCTGCTGCCTTTTTCTTATTTACTGCTGAGGCTATTTGGGCTGCACCTCCAGCAGCAGCGCCTAGAGCTGCAATAATTGGTATGAGAGGTAGAAATCCTCCTCGTTTCTTCTTCATGGTTACTGCACCTGGAGCTACCTTTCCCTTCATAATTGCTGTGACTAGTCACGCTGCCAACTTTTTCACCTAATGTAACATCAGATTGCACGCTTTTCCAAGTCGTTTCAGTCAGATCTTGGCAGCAATGTTTCTCGAAGCAGAGACCTTATGCTGAGCGTTGGCAATGCCGCTAAGATTACACGAATCGTCTAACGGAATGATTCCAGGGTCTCCTATCTTTAATTTTTCTCTAGCTTTACCACAGTTCCTCAGCCTATGTAACCAGGTAAATGTACTTCAATGATTGCAGGCTAGTGAGAGAGTTAATTAAACCGAAACCTCTTGCGAGCTTAACCACCTTAGCTCTCACGTTATACTAATCGATTTTTATTCAGGATAGTTCTTTTATACTTTCTAATTAGCGTATATACATTAAGAGTAATTTTTTTTTATTTTAGCCGTCAAGCTAGAGAGGATGAAACAAGAATGCTCACAGCCTATTGATATGTTAGGCTCTGAAAGCGACTTTAAATGTGAACTTAGTGGAAAACTGTTTCATGTCAATGTTCTTGACTTGCCTATCATGTAAACCATTCAGGGAAAAAGGTGACCAGCAAAGGGAAAAAGGTGACCAGCAAAGGGAAAAAGGTGACCAGGAAAGGGAAAAAGGTGACCAGGAAAGGGAAAAAGGTGACCAGCAAAGGGAAAAAGGTGACCAGGAAAGGGAAAAAGGTGACCAGCAAAGGGAAAAAGGTGACCAGGAAAGGGAAAAAGGTGACCAGGAAAGGGAAAAAGGTGACCAGGAAAGGGAAAAGGTGACCAGCAAAGGGAAAAAGGTGACCAGGAAAGGGAAAAAGGTGACCAGCAAAGGGAAAAAGGTGACCAGCAAAGGGAAAAAGGTGACCAGCAAAGGGAAAAAGGTGACCAGCAAAGGGAAAAAGGTGACCAGGAAAGGGAAAAAGGTGACCAGCAAAGGGAAAAAGGTGACCAGGAAAGGGAAAAAGGTGACCAGCAAAGGGAAAAAGGTGACCAGGAAAGGGAAAAAGGTGACCAGCAAAGGGAAAAAGGTGACCAGCAAAGGGAAAAAGGTGACCAGCAAAGGGAAAAAGGTGACCAGGAAAGGGAAAAAGGTGACCAGGAAAGGGAAAAACGTGACCAGGAAAGGGAAAAAGGTGACCAGGAAAGGGAAAAAGGTGACCAGCAAAGGGAAAAAGGTGACCAGCAAAGGGAAAAAGGTGACCAGCAAAGGGAAAAAGGTGACCAGCAAAGGGAAAAATGTGACCAGCAAAGGGAAAAAGGTGACCAGCAAAGGGAAAAAGGTGACCAGCAAAGGGAAAAAGGTGACCAGGAAAGGGAAAAAGGTGACCAGCAAAGGGAAAAAGGTGACCAGGAAAGGGAAAAAGGTGACCAGCAAAGGGAAAAAGGTGACCAGGAAACGGAAAAAGGTGACCAGGAAAGGGAAAAGGGTGATCAGCAAAGGGAAAAAGGTGACCAGCAAAGGGAAAAAGGTACCAGCAAAGGGAAAAAGGTGACCAGCAAAGGGAAAAAGGTGACCAGCAAAGGGAAAAATGTGACCAGCAAAGGGAAAAAGGTGACCAGCAAAGGGAAAAAGGTGACCAGCAAAGGGAAAAAGGTGACCAGCAAAGGGAAAAAGGTGACCAGCAAAGGGAAAAAGGTGACCAGCAAATGGAAAAAGGTGACCAGAAAAGGGAAAAAGGTGACCAGCAAAGGGAAAAAGGTGACCAGCAAAGGGAAAAAGGTGACCAGCAAAGGGAAAAAGGTGACCAGGAAAGGGAAAAAGGTGACCAGGAAAGCGAAAAAGGTGACCTGCAAAGGGAAAAAGGTGACCAGCAAAGGGGAAAAGGTGACCAGCAAAGGGAAAAAGGTGACCAGCAAAGGGAAAAAGGTGACCAGCAAAGGGAAAAAGGTGACCACGAAAGGGAAAAAGGTGACCAGGAAAGGGAAAAAGGTGACCAGCAAAGGGAAAAAGGTGACCAGCAAAGGGAAAAAGGTGACCAGGAAAGGGAAAAACGTGACCAGGAAAGGGAAAAAGGTGACCAGCAAAGGGAAAAAGGTGACCAGGAAAGGGAAAAAGGTGACCAGCAAAGGGAAAAAGGTGACCAGGAAAGGGAAAAAGGTGACCAGGAAAGCGAAAAAGGTGACCAGCAAAGGGAAAAAGGTGACCAGCAAAGGGGAAAAGGTGACCAGCAAAGGGAAAAAGGTGACCAGCAAAGGGAAAAAGGTGACCAGCAAAGGGAAAAAGGTGACGAGGAAAGGGAAAAAGGTGACCAGGAAAGGGAAAAAGGTGACCAGCAAAGGGAAAAAGGTGACCAGCAAAGGGAAAAAGGTGACCAGGAAAGGGAAAAACGTGACCAGGAAAGGGAAAAAGGTGACCAGGAAAGGGAAAAAGGTGACCAGCAAAGGGAAAAAGGTGACCAGCAAAGGGAAAAAGGTGACCAGCAAAGGGAAAAAGGTGACCAGCAAAGGGAAAAAGGTGACCAGCAAAGGGAAAAAGGTGACCAGCAAAGGGAAAAAGGTGACCAGGAAAGGGAAAAAGGTGACCAGCAAAGGGAAAAAGGTGACCAGCAAAGGGAAAAAGGTGACCAGGAAAGGGAAAAAGGTGACCAGCAAAGGGAAACAAAGGTGACCAGCAAAGGGAAAAAGGTGACCAGCAAAGGGAAAAAGGTGACCAGGAAAGGGAAAAAGGTGACCAGGAAGGGGAAAAAGGTGACCAGCAAAGGGAAAAATGGGACCAGAAGAGGGGAAAACGTGACCTGCAAAGGGAAAAATGTGGCCAGCAAAGGGAAAAATGTGACCAGCAAAGGGAAAAAGTGGCGAGCAAAGGGAAAAAAAGGTGACCTGCAAAGGGAATATGACCAGTATCTCCCTTAACTCTCGCATTTTCTGTGCTAACTATCAAGAAAACTTGTACTCTCACCTCTATGAATCCGTTTCTAGCTACTTGAATCTGCGTGTGCTTAATGAGATAGTTATAATTAACGGAATTACAACTATTATGCGGAAATGCTACAATATTTTGCTTAGTCTAATTCGGACATGGCTGTTTATATGCATCAAAACCTGAGTACATATATAAATACATAAATGTTAAAAAATAACTCAGTCTCGTGTTATCGTATACGAATTCAACATCTACATTATACATTGACTAGTTTATATATACTGCTTGAGCATGAACACTCACAAAGACGGACAATTACAGTCAATTTACGAGAATCTTGATTTTTCGTATGTTTCCCAAGGGGGGAGTAATCGCTTTGTTAAGTGCTGCATATGTAATAGAACTTTAAAAAACAGGACAATTTCAAGGCTTAATCAACATAGGAGACGATGCTGTAAAGCAATGGCCAGCTGTGCATTGACTACAACACCCAAACGAGATGCTGAAATCTTCTCAAGTCCCGAAGAGCGGGATTCAAGATTTACCGTGCATGGAGCCAGTTCAAGCGACCCTGTAATAACATCAAGAGCTACCACTAATGAAGCAATGAGAGCAGTTTCTTTGAATGAGCAAGCTCTGAATAAACACACCAATGAAAGCAAGCATACTAGTGACAACTCACCTAGATTAGAAGATATATCCAAAGCGAATACAGAGGAGATGCTATACCGCTACACCGATCCTAATGATTTGGTAAACATGCTAAGGGTACTCATGATGCTTCATACACCAGATAAAAATGACTTTTCCGATGCGATTAACGACATTATTCAGGATTTAAAGCTGGGTGGTTTTATAGCGTGATTAGCATTTGCAAAACCATGAAAGAGTTAGAAAGATTCGTCATATTAGGAGGCGAATGTCTTCTTTATTAGATCAGTGAATAATAATAATAATAATAATGTCATTAAAATGTCCTTTCACTCTTGATTTTTTCCAGTGATTGTTCTATAGGAACGTTCTGTGGCCCTTCAGTGACAAAGTTATTCCATCTAATCAGCTGTCTGAATCTGATTTCCTAGTGAATATATTTAAGTTGAGCATCATACGAATTTAGCGCAGTATTGCATCAGTCTCCTTCCTCTATAGTAAAAGTGGACACTCCATCTACCAGTTTTCCCATCTGTTACGGCTGGATAACGTATTTCACAGGAACCATCAAATCAAATTTTACCTGTTGTTCATAAACATCCGCTTCATAGAGCAAACAGGGGAGCCTAACAGCAATATCATTGCCTTTAGAAACAAGGATATAAGTATAATGCCTATAGTTTTTAGAAGAAGTCAACGACGTCGAGGATATAATAATGGAATGATTCGACGCACACATCATGCTCTGCCCTTGACGCCCATCAGGTTAACATCACGCAATCAGCAGTTCCTACAGTTTTTGGGCTTCAGAATCCTATAATCATGGGCATCTTCAATGTTATCGACACCGAGATTCGACGACAAGATCGCTAAGAAGAGGAACATGTGTTTTCACCATATAATACATCAGTTCTGGACTCTAACAACCAGTTTAGAATCCCTTGTCAAGTTGAACATTTATATACTTTACATCGTCTCAGGGTGAAGAGAATGCTGTTGTTAAACCTGTGCTCAGCGAGTGGAGAAGGGTTGTGATTCGACTTTCTGATGGTGAGATCTCAAGACTGTTAAGCTGGATAAGACTCTGTTTCACCCATTTAGGACCACAGATCTGCATACTCAACCTGTTGTGTTACATGAATTTACCTGAATAGTGACACCACATCTAAAATGGAGAAGCCGTGATTTGTCATTTTTTGGTGCTCTGACTTAAGATCGAGTAATGCATCTAAAGACGGTTCTCTTTTTGATCATTGTGATATAACTTAAACTAATCATTGTAATGATTTATTTTTCATTAGGAATACAAGGATTTTTAATGAATAAAAACACTATGTAAAAGCATACCTTAATTCTTTTATTGTTATTATTTATCTTACATTTCCATCACTTTCTCGTCCGACTCATTGTTTCTGTATATGTCATTACACTTGTAACAGCAGGTTATGCAAATTTCCTTATTATTTAAATGAAAGTCTTTTTATTTTCATAATTTGTATTCCAGCGTGGCAAACAGCCTTAATGCTGTTAATGTATACAGGGCTCAAGTCTTTTAGGATACAAATTACTTAAAGTATTTTCACAGTCACTTAAATTATTGCTCACAATGCTTAATTTCAGTGAATATAGGGAGACTAGTTCGAGCTAACTCTCAGCAATGCATTGAATTGCATACAAAATTGACCGTATTTTTTCATTGTATACCCTGTAATGTTATATAAGGATCCTGTCTTAATGTGTTTCGGTGATGTAGATGTTTCAGCACCCGTTTCTTGCCGAAATGTTTCTTGTAGGTATTCTACCCTCCAATAGCGTCAGCATCCTTTGCATGGCAGCAGGCTATTCCTCTTCTTCTTCTTCCTCTTATTGCACACCCTGAAACATTGCACAATGAAAGTCTTAGAAAACTATCTTGGTCAAGTAAAGGGAACCTGGAAAGAATTACATTTTTTGTTATGATACATGTAAAATGAAGCATATGGCACATGTAAAAAGAAGCACAAAGATTTGTATAAACATTCGATATTTAGAGTTATTTCAATGCGCTAGATATAATTAAACTCAAGCATGTGATATTGTAATTTCGTTAATTTTTTATAAAATTCTATAATATGCATCTTTTGTATCTTTATATGTAATATCAATGAGTCAGTTGTTTTATTTATGAATTTTTCATTGTGAAATGGGAGAACATTCAATACTTAAGTTTGACACTTCTACGCACCTTCTTTGCATGTAAAAAAGACAATTTACATGTCTTAAATTTCCCCGTCTCTGCCATGCCATTATACTGTAGGTATACGCTCCCAGGTATTTCTGCAATCTCTTGATCGGTTAACGAATTATAGCGCTCTGGCAAGAACACTTGACAATCCTCCAGCGAAGATACGATCCTGGTACCATATCTTGTTTGAACTCTCTTTAAGGACTTTATCTCATAGTTAAGACCTATTTCGAGATCTTGAACTCGGCGAGTCGGTAGGAAACTACGCTCTTCCACCATCTTGTTAAGTCTATCAGCTAAACAATCTGTAACAGACATTGTCATGAATTATTATTTTCACTATATTATTCAGGTTGAAGAACTAGGGTGTGTATGTTTTGTAAGTAAGCCTATGAGGGTGTAGAGAAATAAAGAATAAGTACAGAAATCATGTGAATGTTCATTGAAGATGAGCCAGCAGAGAACCAAAGAATGAGTAGAGGAAATCGTGTGCGAATGTATAGTGAAACAAAGAATGAGGGGGAAAATCGTATGAATGTTTAAGTAAGAAGAATGTGTTGAGAAGATCATGTGAATGTCAATAGAGAAATGAGCTGAGAACGTCGTGTGAATGTTAACAAAGCATGAACCTGCAGGGGGACAAAGAATGAGTAGAGGAAATCATGTGAGTGTATAGTGAAACAAAGAATGAGGGTAAAGTCGTATGAATGTTTATGTAAGAAGAAGGTGTGGCGAAAATCATGTGAATGTTAATGGAAGCAAAGAATGTGAAGAGAAAGTCATGTGAATGTTAACAAAGCATGAACCTGTAGGTGGAATAAAGAATGAGTAGAGGAAATCATGTGAGTGTATAGTGAAACAAAGAATGAGGGGAAAGTCGTATGAATGTTTATGTAAGAAGAATGTGTGGCGAAAATCATGTGAACTGAAGAAGAGTATGCAGTGAAATCCATGTTAATGTAAAGCACAGATTAGAAAATATGATGCTCTTTGTAACGAATCGTCTTTCATGTACTGTAACGTTTAAATAAAATTAAATGTATTGTAAAAGCCAACAGTGATTTTGTATAGTTATTTAAAACTCACCTTGCATTGCCCCGTTTTGATATGTGCTGAATGTGTAGACGGCCTGTAGCTCACGTTGCTTTTAAAGCTCTTTAAAACTTGAATGTAAAGTTAATAAGTACACAACAGTTCTAACATGGGACAGATGTCTGTTTATATAGGGATCTAAACCCCCTCCAGGCGATGCCTGCACGTCATCATGGCTGTGATGCTTACACGTCACGTGATTATTGCAGCCAATGGCATCATCTCTTGCTACGCATGCGCAGAGGCCCTCAGCACTTCTATCCCTGCTTGTTTCACTTCCTCTCCCTCTCTCGCTCTCTCTCTCTCCCTCTCTCGCTCTCTCTCACACAGCTGCATGCAGTTAAAGCATCAATCTAAGTGATGTATTCTAGAGTACAGAGGAAAATCAGTGAAGTCATTGAAAGATCGGGGTTCGAACTAGGGGCAACTGATTGAAAATTATATACAGCATTAATTGTTCATTGTATGAGCTATCAAACATGCTTTCGTCTACAACTCTATCTCTGCTAGTTTCTGCGATAATTGAGATTTAAACTTAAGGATCGAACCCTGGACGTCAGGTACCCTAATATACACCGCAAGATATTATCTGATGACATAAACGTAATAGGTTTATTTGGTACCTTTGTCTTAATTATTTACTGTTATTAAATTTATAAGTAAACTTCATTGAATCGGTATTCCAACTCAGAACGCCAGAAACAAAATTATTTATAATATTAGCTTGATGTGTTTAAAAGACCTGTATGCAGTTGCAACATTGATCTAAGTGATATATTCTAGAACACAGTGGAAAATTAAGGAAGTCACTGAAAGATCGGGATTCGAGCTAGGGACACTGATTGGAAATTATATAAAGCATTAATTGTTCATCGTAGGAACTAAAAATCGTGCTTTGGTCCGCACCTTAATCCCTGCTAGTTTCTGAGATAATTGAGATTTAAAGTTAAGGATCGAACCCATGACACCCGGACTCTAATATACATGCACAAGAAACGAGCTAATGGCATAAAAGTAATAAAGTTTATTTACTGTCTTTATTTTAATTAGTTTTGGAGTTATTAGAAGACCGGTTTCGAGCAATCGTAAATGGAGCCTTGCATCCCGAGCTATAATTAGTTTTTTTTGCATCATTTTGTCTCTTTTCATTCAGGACATGCGCGTGAGTTGGTGTGTGCGTGTGTGGGTTGCTGCTGTTGGGTGTAAGTGAACAGGCATATGTGCTTGCACGTGTGTGTGTTTGTCCATGTATATGTATGTGTGAGTGTAAGAGCACTGGTGTATGTATGTATACGCATGAGGTGCGTGAATGCGTGTGTGTACTGGTGTATGTATGTGCATTGTGTATGGGCCGGTGTATGTAGGTGATTGTGTGTGTACTTGAATGTACGTGTGTGCGTGTGTGTACTTACATGTGCGTGTATGCGTGTGTGCACTGGTGTATGTGTGTGCATGTGTGTGTGTGTCCATGTATATGTATGTGTGTAAGAGCACTGGTGTATGTGTGTGTACTATTGTATGTATGTGAGTGTGTGTGTGTGCATGCGTGCACCAGTGTATGTTTGCTGATGTGTGTACAAGCGCTCGTGTATATGCGAACGCCTGAATGTGTACAAGTCGTGGACAAAGAAAGAGGAGAAGAAGGAAGAATCGTGTCTAGGCTTCGGGATATCTAAGTATACGCAGGGGTTTAATATAAATAATTATATTTGATAAATGCAATTTTAATCCGACCGCACGCTGCTTCAATAACTTAATAGTTATTATAGCGTTCCGCAGGGTTGGATTCGAACTATGGACCTCTGGTTCCTAAGAATACAGATCGTTAAACATTGTAATGTCGTGTATATTAAATTATATTTGTTAAACACATTTTAATCTGGTCGTGCATAGTTTAATATTTATTAAGCATTAGAGTTTCGCAGATTCGATCTAGGATCCCCCTGAACACCGTTTCATTAATTAAATTATATTCGTTAAACACGTTTTAATCTGGCCGCGCAATACTCACATAGTTTAATATTTATTAAGCATTAGAGATTCGATCTAGAACCCCCTGAACACCCTTTTATTAATTATTGTAATGATATATAAAAATTAAATTTGTTAAATGCATTTTAATCTGACCTTGCATAGTTTAATATTTATTAAGCATTAGAGTTTCGTTGGGTAAGATTCGAACTAGAACCCTCTGAACACCCTTTCATTAATTAGGGTAATGATATATAAAAAATTAAAATATAATTGATAAATACATTTTTTTAATCTGACCTTGCATAGTTTAATAGTTATTACCCGTTAGAGTTTCACTTGGTAAGACTCGAGCTAGAATTCTCTGAACGCCTTTTTATTAATTAGGGTAATGATATAATAATATCAATCATTAATTTCTCATTAGCAATAAACTTTTGATTACAGTAAGAATCGAACACCGATCTATGGATATCACTCAGAGGTTTAATGCACGTAATGAAATGTATATTAGACGCTTTTTCGGAGTCGTTGGCTGAAACAGAATGCTTGTTAACTATGCTCGGGTATATTCGTAGGAGGTCGTAAAACATCGGAGAGAACTCCCTCAGGCAAAATCATGATGGCCGACAATGACGTCACACAGAGTTGGTAAACAAGTTTCTCTCTCTTTCACACAAACAAGGACAGGACGAGTATAAAGCAACCCTCGAATTCTTTTGTTAAACTAGCAGGTGGCCAAACAATGGGAACGCTGCAGGTGTCTTTCTAAACTAGCCTTGCCAAGGACAATAGAATCTCTTACACAATGGAAAGGGTCAGGCTTTGTTATTGGGATGGGAACGCTGCAGGTGGTCTTTCTAAAGAATGCTTGCCAAGGACAATAGAAAGGCACACACAATAGAATCTCTTACACAATGGAAAGGGACCGGCTTTGTTACAACCCTAATTCATCATGGGCTTTGTTCATTTTGACAGCTGAAGGTTAAGCATTGTTCTTTTGTTAAAAGCTAGTGGAACGAGTATGCCACGTGTTCGAGAACAATAGGAGTGGAGTGGGTAACTGACCAGGTGCAGAAGTGACCGGATGTGGAATGGGTAGGAAAAACATCTCGCCTTTGTTACAGAACCTTAAATTTATGACCCCTTTGTTCGTTTTGACAGTTGATTGACAGCCTTAATTGCTTAACTGTCAAGCCTCCATTGTACTCAACATGATTTACGACCGCAGCTGCAACTAAAACTACCAAGGCACAGCGGGGGGTGGGGGTGGGGGAGGGAGGAGGTGGGCTAGCTCATTTGCATATGAATAGCCATGCATAAATTAACTGGCCCAGAACTCTCATACCAAGGAGCAGGGGGTGGGGGAGAGGAGGTGGGGGGAGAAGAGGTGGGGGAGCTCATTTGCATATGAATAGCCATGCATAAATTAACTGGCCCAGAACTCTCAATTCTACCCTACTTGCGTAGATTTAGTTTTGTAACCATGGTAACGAAATAAATAAAAAGGACAACACGCGAGCAAAAGCATTTTGTGCCTTGGAATTCGCGAAACATAATTAATCCGTTACAGTTCAGTGGGCATTTAGATCTTAACGCCCTTTTTAATAACAACATACGTAGGTTGTTACGAAAGGTTGTTACAGGGGGTATCTCTGTAAAGGAAAGAGCATCGGACGACCGCGTGTGTCAGTTGATTGGGAGAGTCAGAACGCTTTTTGGGGCGCAGTCCAAAAGAAAAAGGTATTCTTGTGTTACATGCACATGGCTTTCTCTATCCTCTATCGTTTATACATATTTTTATAACTGCATTTTAATCCAGATAAACCTTTACTGAAATAGCTACATTTCACATTTCGTTATAGCTACAAAAGGAACAGCGGTAGTCAAATGTTTAAGAACTGAACGCTATATGCCAATCTTAAAATTCCATACGCTTTCCATGCAATTGTGAGAAACAACCGGAAATCGACAGGATTTGAAAAGAATGATAAAAGTATTAAACAATTTGAACCATTAATAACGGATATCTCGGAAATGGTTTATGCTACAAAAAATGTATTTCAAATAAATTGTGTGTTTTAAAGAGATCTATTATTTTGTATTGGTCGTTTTCGTCTATCGCTTAACAGTTACCAGTTATATAAGGTTATACAAAAATCCTTCCGAATGAAGAGGGCTTCACGGGCTATTCCCAGAAACTTTAAAGATATACGTTTTATTTTTCATGTAAATATGTGTATTGTATGATATTTTAATAAAAGGTTACAGCCCTTTTTTAGAAAATAAATATCGAAAATCATCCATGTAAGGGTAGTTGGATTTTCATCAAAATCTTCGTATCGCATCTTTGTAAAATACTGTACTTAGATACCAAGTTTGATGTTTATCCGACATTTCAGTTTTGAGTTATGTTGTTCACAGTTACACGTACATACACGCGGACCTTCATGAGAGGACCTCAAAAAGTATAATTCTGGTGATATCTCGACATAGAATTTTTGGATGGAGTACAACACTCCCGTTACTTACTATAGTAGTAGAGAAAGTAAACATCCGTTCGGAGGGCGAGTCGAGAACAAGCAATCCCAACAATGACAGGTGTTAAGAAAACTCCAGCAGAGACCGTATCGTCTATAAATTGTAACAGACTCTACATCCTGAATATTATGCAGTAGGATCAGTTACACCAGACATGCTATTATCAGTGTGGCAAGAAATGGACTACCGGCTGTGGACTGTCGTGTCACAAATGGATGGTAATTTGTTTTATGGTAACTTCTACTGTTTCCTTCAGTTTAAGTCATTATTAAAAATTATTATGTATATGCAGAGAAAGTGAAAAAACTCTAGGTATTCCCCTGTACATACCTCTCAAATACGCCCGCATTTGGAAGGTCCCGGGTTCGATTCCCGGTGGTCGCCCACTCTGACCATGGTGCTTTTCGTGGTGTTCCTCTGGTCGCCTAGGTGAATGCTGGAGTGGTGTATTCTACCACGATTTCTCCTTGCCCTAATTTCCTTTCATTTGATCTCTCTCCCTTTCATGTTTCAGGCTGTGTCTCCGGGTTCCGTAGTACGTCGGATGCTAGGCAGAGTGCATAGTCGCTGCGCTTTGGAAAGATTTCTCTCCAGTCGTTGGCCTGCCTGCAAGAACTGCTTCGTCGGCTTTCTCGTGGGACTCCGCGTCTACTGGCCGAGTGCGGGTGTTTCGAACTGGAAATGATAGGGACTTCCGTGTGCCTGCGAACCTGCGACCTCCTGCGGTTCCTTCACTTCATCCCTGCCTCCCAGGGGTGTAGCTACATTATAAGTTGGTCGCAGTGGCGAGGTAAATACCTCCTACCTGTCAAATGCTAATCACAACCGATTGGTTATTGTGGCTACAATGAATGTTATTCAACTTGACTTTAAAATAATCCTTCCCGTGAGTTCGAATTATTGACACTAAAGAGTTCTTCACGTTGCTATGTGGATTTTCCTTTCGACAAAATGCGAACTCCATTCACTTAGTGTGCATGTGCATTAGACTACAGCATCCATAATGGCTTCTGTCCAGGTTGTTTATGTGAATCTGGGCCCTGTATCACCTGAAACTAAGCAAAACAGATTTGTGTGCCTTTGCTAACATACCGATTATAGGTTTTGAATATATATTTGTATTATGTATTATCGCATTTGAAGCTTGAGGTTAAGATTACACTTCAAACGGAAACATGGCAGTAATTAGAACCACAAGGGGTGGACATAATTGGTACAGGAAATGGATGTTGTACACCCGAGATTATGCGGAAGTACATTTCGACAGATGCGTTGGGGACACACAATGGCGACATTATTATATGGTTCGCGTGACTTATCTGATACACAGAGTGGGGGAGACGGGTTCAGAATAGTAACACACACGTATTGCACCTTTGCGGCCTGGAATTGTTATAGAAACAAACAAATAAATATGTTATATACCAGAGTTTAAATTACTGTAAACAGTGGAACAACATAATTTGAGTAATCATATCATGCAATTCCGTGGATGAAATTCAGGTAAAATCTTAATATATAAAAGTCAGTGATGTATGTATGTATGTATGTATGTATGTATGTATGTATGTATGTATGTATGTATGTATGTATGTATGTATGTATGTATGTATGTATGTATGTATGTATGTATGCTTCTACACCGTTGAACAGATTTCGAACAAATTTGGCACAGATAATCTTTATTATTATTATTATTATTATTATTATTATTATTACTCCATTTATTTTACGTCGCTTTAACTACAGGGTCATATCGCGACGGATCTGTTAGTGGATAACTCGAGGTGTGGCGGACAGTTAGCGTTCTAGGTCTCACCCCTGTAACCACCCGCTTCGTCGTGTCCACAAGACCCTAGCGCATAGCAACTGGATCTTCTGCTTCGTGCCGTGCAGATGGCATTAGGGTGCCGTCCAGTCTAACTGCCGCTTTCATATAGAAAGGCGGACAGTTAACCTTCTAGATCTCATCCCCGTAACCATGCCATCCTGCTTCGTCATGTGTCCATAGAGACCCTAGCGCATAGCAACTGGATCTTCTGCTTCGTGCCGTGCAGATGGCATTAGGGTGCCGACCAGTCCAACTGCCGTTTTCAGATAATCTTTGACACAAGGCAAAAATTACTGTCTAGCTTAGAATTTGAAATTTCGCTCCGTTTCACAGATTAATTATTTAATACTATGTAATGCCTGCAGAAGCTCGCAAAACTATCTATATCTTTCTCAACGACCATCATCATAGCACGAACATTACCTTAAGAATAATAATTACTTAGGCTTTTACGGTCTCACAAAATAACAAAGGAACAACGTGTTCACATATTATTCCTTCATCTCCTCTCTGACATTGATCATGGAGTAATATCACAATCAAATAAGTAATTACAACAGCTATGCCACCTGCGGCTATGCTTGCGCAAACGTAAAGCGCTACAATCATTTGATTGAACATTTAATAAAATTTCGAACTGTATTAGTATATTAGTGTATGATAACAGCAACAGCATCACATCAGACTAAACACCATTTCTTATTATTATTACTATTACTATTATTTTTATTCATATGATTGTTTATTGTGTATTGATATAAAATAATACAAAAGGATTCAATGCAATTGCATTGATTATAAAAGCCTCTGTGGCGCTAAGACATTGTTAATATAAGAGTAATACATAAGTCGAAGTTCATATACATACATTCTGCGAACATAATCCGATGTTTGTATATTCACTTATTATAATTTGAAGTTTCTCATAAATTGTGTGTGTGTGTGTGTGTGTGTGTGTGTGTGTGTGTGTGTGTGTGTGTGTGTGTGTGTTTTGTGTAAGCAGCGAGTTTCTTTCTCTATTGAAAGTTGTCGTCCTCCGTGGTGTAGTGGTTACCATGCTAGCCTCTAGTTCCCGAGGTCGCGGGTTCAAAGCCGGCAGAGGGCAATGGATTTTTTCGGGCGTAAAAATCCTTAGCATGGCTTCCTTCGGAAGGGAAGTAAAGCTGGTGGTCCCGTGTCGTAGATTTACGGCACGTAAAAGAACCCGATAAAGAGGCCTCTGAGCAAAATTACGGGTCTTTCACGCCCAATATAGAATGGGACGCTAAGGACCATAGTAGTTAAAGAGCGTCCATAAATAAAGCTAAATTTAATTTAATTTCATGGGAAGTTAATGTTGTTATTATAAGCAGAAAAACAAAAACTGAGTGATATAAAAATGATAGCTATCTATAGATAACACTAACAGAATCAAATTAGACGAAGTATCACTTCTTCTTTTTCTCCTCCTCCTCTTGGCTATTGTTTTGTTTTGTCTTTCTTGTGTTTTCTTAGGTACATTTATGTTGGTTACTGAGAATACTGACTTTACTTAAAGTGCTATTATTTCTTCCCAATGAGATCTTCTCCATAAATAACGAGGTAGCCCGAATGTGACAATATAGAAGTCACTCCGCTGCATTCACGAGAAATCACCATTATAAACTGGTATTTATGGTTGTTCGGTAATGCTTTTACATAGTGTTTTCTCAGTTTTTTCTTTATAGTGTTCTGATTGTTTTAATTTACTTTGTAAGTGTCTTTTATAATAATTTTAAATGCCTCCAAAGACTATTGGTCAAGTGCAATCTAAGAGAAAATGTTACCAGGACAAACGGTCAAACCACGGCAACGCCGAGTATTCCAGCCAGTATATTGATAAAACTTAAAGACAGGATGATCAACTGGCATTCCTAAATTTCATAAGGGAGTTGCAAGAATATTTTTACCTGCTATAATAATTTACTTTCATATTTAATTGCCAAAAGCCTTGTAAATAATATCAAGTTTTCTTTCTTCTATTATGGTTCCATTTTGATACGGCTATATGGAAAGCGCACACGGCGCTAGGACCGCAGCTCAAGTTTTACATATCTGATGCGTTGCGTTCTATGACTTTCTCTACTCATTCTTCTCCAACTATTCTTACAAAAGTTTATTCTTCGTTTCACTTCTTGATAATGAGATAAACATTTACAAAAATACTTTTGTTACATATTTCTTATAGGTACAAGAATAATAGCCGTTGCGCTGTGGGCTAGGGCGTGGAGCTCTGGTTCCCGGCCACGGAATGCACCCAGGTTCGATCCCCCATGGGGTTGCGGATTTTAAGTCCCGGGTATAAGACCGGTGCCCACTCAGCATCGTGAGGAAAGTGAGGAGCTACGATAGGCAGCGATCCCGACCACGGAGCCCAACTTTACGCCTGGTGCAGGCGTGATGCTGACCACCTCGCCTCCCCGTATCGGTTGCATGATCGACCACCTCTATCGTGCGTACGTGGCCGCAATCGGCAGTGATAGGTCAAGGCCTTTATGGGCTGTAGCGCCACGGAATTATTATTATTATTATTATTATTATTATTATTATTATTAATAATAATAATAATAA
Source organism: Deroplatys truncata (assembly GCA_030765065.1). Lineage (NCBI taxonomy): Eukaryota > Metazoa > Arthropoda > Insecta > Mantodea > Mantidae > Deroplatys > Deroplatys truncata. Next base: position 67,972,617 of record CM060984.1, read on the forward strand.
TAATAATAATAATAATACAAGAGTCATATAGTAGGCTGAGCGATAATCAAATCTTTAATAAGCGGGTTACCGTTTGATGGCTTTGAAGTTCCATTCTCTTTGCATGACCACGAGAGAAAAAATAAATAGCGAATTAAAACTTCTAGGCATTTTTTTTAAATTCAGCCCAATAACAAAGAATATCTCGTAAACGACAAATGGCAGAAATGAATTATTTTACTTAAATTGTGTGTTTTAACGAGATCTACACATTTTGTGTGTTAAGTTTTTTTTCTGTCTCTTGCGCTTCACAAGTTATGCAAAACTATAGAAAAGTCACCAGAATGAAGAGGACTTCATGAGCTTTTCGCAGAAAATTCAAGATATAAATTTTATTTCTCATGTAAATATTTTAAACATACATAGGATCTCCAAGACATCACAGTGACTGATTTAATGATCGGCGTAAGAGGAATGCTAAGTTTTGCCGTGATATTAAATAAGAAAAACATTTTATGAAACAAATAGCCCTTACAACACTAAAAACCTCAATTTCAATTTTGAGAAATCATCTATACAATAAGCGACAAAGATGCATTCCTATATATTTCTATGTTTTCTTTCTAATTTGTTTTTCTGCTTATATTTAGAGTATTTCATTGTTAATATTTGTAATTATACTTCTAGACTTTGTCCTTTTTTGGCAATCCCTAAATTGAGAAAGTTGTAATTTTAATTCCGCTGAAAAAAGAATCAAAATCGTCAAGGTCATTTTTTGGAAAGTCACAACTAACGAAGCGTTTTCTATGTAAAGGGTAGTTTGAATGGGGTTATTTTCTTGATAATATCAGGAAAATGCTAAACTGAAATACCAAATTTGGTATATCACTAACTTTTTCGTTTTTGAGCTTTGCTGTTCATATACACAGACACACACACAAAGACATTTTTCTCAAAAGTGCTATTTTTTATTCAGGGAGCTCCAAAAGGTATTTTCTGTGAAATCTCGGTATCGAAAATTTTTGGTGGAATGCAATACTTTCTCTGCTTACTATAGTTAAGTAGTAGAGAAAGTAACAAAGGTGTCGCTATACGTTGGCCTTGATGTTATGCGTGGGCTGAAGATAAACGAGCAGAACATTTGAAAGCTTGAAATACTGGAAAATTCACAAGAAGAACGTGAATATCTTGAAAGTGGCTAAATCTATATAGCACTATTGTACACTTTAACCAGTTCAGCATTTTTCCCCCTGAAGTAAGTTTCTGTCTGTTTTTTACGGTTTCCTAGTTACTGTATAACGTTCAATAGGAATGAAGTGGAATTCTCAAGCTACCCATAGAAAATTCAGGTTTATTTAAGATGTTAATATTTCGAACATGTGATGTTTTAATCAAAATAGTTAAGGAAATTATAAATTATGAACATTTGTCTTGTAAAGGGTACTTTGGGTTAGAGGGAATTTTGTGAAAAGATCCTTGTTGCAACCGTGAATAATGGTGGACTTACATACGAAGTTTGGTATTCGTTGAGCTTTTCGTTTTTGAGCTATGGTATTTACAGACACACAAACACGTGGACCTTTTTCCCTTTAAATATCTACCTTTCTTTTTGGTTCAGGGGATCTAAAAAGGTGTATCTGATGAAATTTCGATACCGAAATTTTGGGATATCAAGGTCTTTCCACCACCTAAGTAAGGCAGAGAAAGTAAAATGTACTGGAAGTATGTCGGCAATTAGGTCTATGCATATGATGCCACAGTAAGTTCTGCCCACATTCTTCGTTTTTTTTTATCTTGTGGAGCCTTTAGATGACGTCAGCCTAGAGTTTTCTGTGAAGCTCAGCCATGGAGCGCTCTAATTCTCGGAGCTAGCACATCACGTAGCCGGATCTTCGGTTATACAGAAATGAGCAACTAAGATAAGGTCCAAAGCATTAGGGTGCCCCAAAATTGCATTTCATGCAAAACAGCCGGCTGACATCTTACATCCCCCGCCGTCTCTACAGATAGCGTAGAACAGGCTGACAATTAAACTGCACATATACCAGGGCAGTCCCAGAAGTACCCGACCTTATGTATAGATAGTGGTTGTTGTTTCAAACAAATGACTGTGGTAGAAACCTTATAAAGCTTAAGTTTGAAGTTTGACGATGCTACGTTGTTTAGTAATTGTTTGGCAGCCATTAATAGTGAACTCTCTCAGAGAATATGTAAACATGGATAAAACTGGCCGCCGTTATGTGATACAATACTTTCATTTGAAAGGTCTTAGTCCAACTAATATTAAGGCTGAACTAGATTATACTCTGGGGGAGTCTGCTCCTTCGTTTACAACAGTAAAATATTTGGTGGCAGAGTTTAAGTGAGGCCATATGAGGTGCCAAGACGAACATAGCAGTGGTCGCCAAATGAGATGACCACGCCAGAAATTGTGAGGAAAATCCACAAAGTGGTATTGGATGACCGTCGACTGAAAGTGCGCGAGCTATCAGACATCGTAGGCATTCCAAAAAGTGTTGTATATCGCATACTAGCTGAAAATTTAGACATGAGAAAGTTGTGCGCAAGCTGGGTGCCGCGTTTACTCACAATGTGAAGTGATAAGATCCGACCGAATATTATGAATAATAAATAATAACCATAATAAGAATATTAATAAGCATCTAATCAAAATAACAAGGAGGGGAATACCAATATGAGGGAAAAATAAAAGAGAACATTAAAAATTAGAAAAGGGGGGAATAAAATCATAACGACAGAAATAAAGTAAAGAGAAGATATTAATTAATAATCAGAAAGTGAAATAAAATGTAGAAAACGTGATTTGAGAACGAAGAGACTTGGCGAAAACCGTAAAAAGGTTGAAGACTTAGGAACGTACAGGAAGAGAGAGATTAGGAATCGCTTAAGTCACAATAGAAACCGAGTCGAGCTCACAGGATACGAAGACAACGGGCCGGAAACCGAATTCAGTTAAGCGCACAGAAAATTCAGTCTAGCGAACATAAGTTGTTAATGGTAGACGCGGACGATGCCCGGGCGACGAAATTAAGAGCCAATGGAAGACGAAGAAAAATTCAGAGATATAACCAATAAGAATCAATAAAAGCCACGTGCATAGCAAAAAGATAGATCGAAACTAGATAAGAGGCGTGAAATAGAACATTATCTATTACAGAGAGCAACTTTTCAGACGTGTGTAAGATGCTTCACTGTGTGTCGAACCGTAGGGTAGAAAAGATCATTCCGTGTTGTGCAGTGAGGGAGAATAAGGTAGATGAAGAAATTCAAAGTATTTTATATCCGAGAGGGAAACAGTGCAGATGGCTACGAGTAATTATTTACGTATTGGAAAATGAGTTTAAAGTAAACATGAGTAAAAGGGTAGCTAGAACATGACTAAAGGTTAAGTCATTAAAGTAACATTATAATATACTTCAACTTCTCAAAGTACTTAAGAAAGGGTAAAACACGGAAACAATAGCAGGGGATGACAGGAGTAATCGCGTCTTGTGTGAAAGGGTATTCGGACGAGGACAACAGTGTGTATCTTCAATAAACGGGCCATCTGAGAGGAGAACAGTAAGCTTCATTAATCTTCCATCCACACTCCCTGAGGTACCCTGAATTACCAACCCAACACCAAAAACCGACCCATTACACCTTTTTTAAACCCCGCTACAAATGGAACAAAAGCAGCATCGTGAAGATGTTTCAGTCGAGTGTTTGACGATGTTTCGCTGCAATAAAGCTCATTTTGCGTCGATTCATAACCATGGATGAAACATAGATCCATCACTTCACACCTGAGATGAAGGAACAGTCAAAACAGTGGATTGAAAAAGGAAAATTGGCTCCAAAGAAGGTGAGACAGTTCCATTTGCAGGCAAGGTCATGACGTCAGCTTTTTTGGAATGTGTGGAATAATTTTCATTCATTATCTTCAAAAAGGAAAAGCAATCAATGGCGAGTATTATGCAAACTCATTGCAGCAATTGAATGATGAAATCAAGCAAACACGCCGCATTTAGCGAAAAAGAAAGTTTGTTGCAACAGTTTACACATCCATTATCGCCATGGCCAAAATGAATGAGTTAAAGTTCGAATTGCTTCCTCGTGCACCTTATTCATTATTTTCTGTTTCCAAAGTTGAATAAATGGCTTAGTGCTAAAAGATTTGCCAACAGTGAAGAGCTGGAGTCTGCAGTTGATGACTATTTTGCAGAACTCGATGGTTCTCAGTATAAACAGGGTATCGAAGCTATTGAACACCGCTGGGAAAAGTGTATCGAGTTGAAAGGAGACTATGTAGGGAAATAAAGATGATTTTTCCCCAAATTTTTGTGTTTTCTTTGTTAAGTCGGGTACTTCTGGGACAGCCCTCGTATTATGTTGATTATTCTTTGAATGTAGATAAACTTGTTTGTCTGTCTAATCTTCATGATTATGTTGTCAGTACCTTTACTTTCTCTATAATAGTAGAGAAGGTATTGCATTCTATCCATGAATTCCATACCGAGATTTCACCGGAAATACATGTTTTGAGGCCCCTGAATGCAAAAAAGTTTTGTTTTTCTTAGAAAAAGGCCCGCGGTGTGCGTGTGTGTGTGTGTGTGTGTGTGTGTGTGTGTGTGTGTGTGTCTGTCAACATATAACTCAAAAACGAAGAGACGGAAAAATACCAAATTTTATATTTAAGTTCAGTATCTTCCAAAGATGCGACACGAAGATTTTCAAGAAAATCCTCCACCACAAACTACCCTTTACATGAAACATTTCCGAGATCTTTTATTTTTTAAAAAAATAGGTTTAACGATTTTGATTAAAACACCAAATATAAAGATATTCGCAAGACAAATAAAACTTATATCTAGGATTTTCTGGGAATAGCCTATGAAGCGCTGTTAATTCGGAAGGAATTTTATATAACCTTGTGGGTATAACTGGTAAATGTTAAGCAATAGACGAAAACGCACTACACAAAAAATGTAGATCTCTATAAATGACACTCTATTTCACATAACTTTTTGTGGCATTAAGCCATTTCCGAGATATCCGTTATTAATGGTTCGAATTGTTCAATACTCTATCATTCTTTAAAGTCCTGGCAATATTCAGTTGTTTCTCGCGATTGCATGGAAATAGTATGGAATTTGAAGTCCAGCATATAGCGTCCAGTACTTAAACATTTGACTATCGCTGTTCCTTTTGAATCTATAACGAAATGTGTGATGTAGCTATTTCTGCAAAGGTTTATTTGCATTAAAATTAAGTAGATAGAAAAATAAACTTTCGTAACAATAATTTGTATACCCGCTAATAAACCATAGAGGATAGAGAAAGTTATGTGAATGTAACACATAATTTTTTTTAACACACTAAAGATAGGGCCTTGCAGTATTTTTGGAGTAGTCCTCTGATTGGCAGTAGTGAATACTCTTTGCTCTTCGCCCATAATTAAATCTCATTTTATCATTTATTTAATTAAATACTGTTTCTTTTGATACTAAATTCCCCTAAGGAACACTTTCCTGGATAATGTTGGATAAGCAGGAGTTTCATTCGTATAAAAATACAATTTGTTCTGTATTTCCCTGTACAATAAAAGGACAAAAATGTTATGTGTTACATTCACATAACTTTCTCTAGTCATTATCCTTTATTTATGTAGCTTCAACGAATCATTGTTATGAAAGATTATATTTCTATCTACTTCATGTTAATCGAGAAAAACCTTTGCATATACAGTTTCATTATATCATATTTCGTTGTAAGTACAAGGATGATAGAGGATGAAACTTGGATATATAATTTTTAAAAGGAATGCAATTCCTCTACATACTAATACGATATTCATCTTGCATAAAGGCTCAACAATGTATATTCTATCATAGACATTATCACAAGAGGCTATCTGATTAAACTCTGAAACTTGGTTGATGTTTACTAAGAATATTCACTTATAAACAAAATCTGTGTTACACTCACATGAATTTCTCTACTCTTGTACAAACTATTTTTACAAACGCTTATTCTCCATCTACTTCATGTTAATCGAGATATCGAGATGTCAATCTTATTGCTAATTTTCTTGTAGATGCAAGGGGAATTGGTAGGCTTTAAGCGAAAGTCAAATATTTTAAGAGCTGGTTGCTATGTGGAGTATTCCATTCTCTTTGCATTACCAGGACAAAAAAATCTGATGTATTACACTCACATGACTTTCTCTACTCTTGTACAAACTATTTTAACAAACGCTTATTCTCCATCTACTTCATGTTAATCGAGATAAACATTTGCAGACCCTATCTTATTGTTAATTTAGATGTAAGGGGAATATATATTTACAAGGGCAATATACAAATACAGTAGCCTTTAAGCACATACATATCTCTTAATAGCTGGATGCTAGGTGCAGCACCATTCCCTTTGCCACAGATTAATACTCTTTGTATATACAAGACAGAAAAATGAATAACGAATTCCCATTTGAGAAAATAAGTGTTGGAAAATTTAAGGGAATAACAAGCAATATCTCGAAAATGGTTCACTCAACAACAAAAAATGTATATGACATAAATTGTGTATTTTAACGCGATCTACATTTTTTGTGCAGTAAAATTTTGTCTATCTCTTATGGTTTACCAGTTATGCAAAAGTCGTTCTCAATGATGAATACTTTTGGAGACATTCCCAGAAAATTCGAGATATACATTTCGTTTCTCATGAAAATATCTTAAACATATGATATTTTAATCAAAATAATTAGAGCCATTTTTAGAAAATTAAAATTTTCGAAAAATGTTCCATGTAAAGGGTAATCTAGGGTGGAGGGATTTTCTTGAAACCTTCGTGTTGCATCTCTGGAAGATACTGAACCTAAATACCAAGTTTGGTGTTTATCCGACTCTTCGTTTCTGTGTTATGCTGTTCACAGACACACAGACAGACAGACACACACACACACACAGACACACACACGGACATGTTTCCAAAAATGTTTCTTTTTGGATTCAGGGGGTCTCAAAACATATATTTCTGGTGAAATCTCGGTATCGAATTTTTGGGTGGAATACATACAATACTTCCCCTACTTATTGTACGTATAAGAGAAAGTAGCAAGTAAAGTGTACAAATAATACCGTAATTAGCATAAAATGTAGTATTAAATAGTTTTCCTTAAGTTCTGTGAATATTTCTTACTGCAAAACTAGAAAAGGTGAATTTGGGATGTGTGAACTGTTACTGGGCAGTGAAACGCGTTTGTCGTGTATAACATGACTTTTTACTTTCTCTACCACATATTGTACAGTGCAGTCGCTTTAATGTGAGGCCACAGACCGGGTATATGTGTAACACGCTGTACTGCAGTGGCCTCGGTACTTTTCCCATGCGCTACTGGTGTCATAGGTTATCTTTATCAGGTGTGCTTCGGTCGCTGCTTTGTGTTCGTGGTGTAAAGAGAGTTGTGCATTGGGCATCTCAAAGGTGAAAGTTTATTCAACACATCTGTGCTCTGTGTGATTTGCTTAAGAATGTTAGTGTGTTGTTATTGGTCCACTGCGATTACTGCTAACAAATTCACGCTTGAGCAACGAATGTACGATACATACATGAAAATCGAATAATGTAGACTTATATTCCAGTTCCAGGTGGAGAAACTGTTAGACGTCTGGGTAATAAGACAGCACAACGAGACTGCTAAACGCTAAACCTAAGAAGTGAAAACGAAATGTTCTAACGGAGGAAGAAATTGACGAAACTGGTGCATCTGGAACCCTAAAAAATAAAGTTAATAGGAGCAATCCACACACCATAGACGAACTTAAGGACAATATAAGAACAGAAATAATGAGCTTTACGCAAGAGCAATTTATGCGTGTGAATGGATATTTCATCCGAAGATACCAGGAATGTCTTCCCGCAGATAAACATATTTCCAACACCACTTATGACACGGTTAGTACCCATTATAGAGCATGTTAGTATCACTCGTGAATAAGTAACGGGGGAGTTACGGAACAAAAAAAAAACCAGTATAATAGACAGAGCACGCATACACGCGCTCCGTGGCCTCACTATAAAACGACCGCACTGTAGTAGGTAGAGGAAGGTAAAGGTACGTATCACAGGTCCCTCCTACCGGAGCAGAGCACCGCAAGTAAGCCAGTGGCCCTGTTTGCTCCCCTGAGAGGGAAGGATGTCGGGAGAGACCCGAAGGGCGCGCAGATCGGGATCCCGGAGGTCGCAAGCATGTACGGGGTCGCTAACGTTTCCAGATTGAACGCATCCGCTGCGGCACGGTGCCTGTCCACATGCCACCATCCTCCACGATCTCCCGGAGTGGAGCCCCACGCTGAGGAGAGACCTAACTGAGCGGTACCGCAACCACGCTTACAGAGCGTAAGCCACCGCCCAAACGCAATCCACCAAACACCGTCGCCTGGACCTACAACCCTGAAAAAGATGACAAGGAAGATGATGGGTACTGGGAGTGAGAGGAAGGAAGTCGTGGTAGCAGATGAATCACACCAGCATTCGCCTGGCGACCCGGGGAAACCACGAAAAACCCATGCGCCAGAGTGGTCGGTCGCCGAGGATCGATCGCGCGACTTCCCGAATGCGGGTAACAGACGTAACCGCCCTCGATAGATAGAGGGAGTATTGCATGCTACGCAAACATTCGATAAATCCAGATTTCACTGGAAATACTTGTTTTGAAGTTCACTGAATCCCCCAAAAAGCATTTTTAGAAAAACGCTCGGATGCATATCTGTACGAGCGAGTGTGTGTTTCTGTAATAGTATAACTCAAAATGTAAAGCTGGGATGAGTACCGTACTTGTATTTAAGTCTACCATCTACCAAGGCTGCATACGAAGATTTTTATGAACATTTCCCCACCCCAAACGACCATTTACATGGAAAAATAGCTCGATATTCTTTATTTTCTCAAACACAGCTCTAACGATTTTAATTAAGATAGCATATATTTGACGTAGTGAAACGAGAAATAAAAAGCATATTCTGAATTTTCTATGTATTATCTGTGAAGCTCCCTTTATTTTATTGGATTTTGTATAACTCATTGTAGCTAGAAAACAGCAAGATACAAAATACGCCAGTCTTTTTCGACCACGTTGCAAGTGTGAGTACCTACTTGAGCTAACGGACATGATTGAAAGTTCTTGAGTGTTTTCCTTTTTACTTTCTCTACTACGTATAGTTAGTAGGGGAAGTATTGCATTCCGTCCAAAAATTTGATACCGAGATTTCACCGGAAATACATGTTTTGAGACCCCTGAATCCAAAAAAAGCATTTTTGAAAACATGTCCGTGTGTGTGTCTGTGTGTATCTGTGAACAGCATAACTCAGAAACGAACAGTCGGATAAACACCAAACTTGGTACTTAGGTTCAGTATCCTCCAGAGATGCGACACGAGGGTTTTCAAGAAAGTCCCCCACCCCAGACTACCCTTTACATGGAACATTTTTCGAAAATTTTAATTTTCTCAAAAATAGCTCTAACGATTTTGATTAAAATATCATATGTTTAAGATATTTTCATGACAAATAAAATGTATATCTTGAATTTTCTGGGAATGTCTCCAAAAGTATTCTTCATTGTGAACGACTTTTGCATAACTGGTAAACCATAAGAGATAGACAAAATTTTCTACACAAAAAATGTAGATCGCGTTAAAATACACAATTTATATCATATGCATTTTTGTTGTTAAGTGAACCATTTTCGAGATATTGCGTGTTATTCCCTTAAATTTTCCAACACTTTTTCTCAAATGGGAATTCGTTATTCATTTTTTATGTCCTGGACATACAAAGAGAATGGAATGCTCCACATAGCAACCAGCTCTTAAAAGATTTGACTATCACTTAAATACTACCATATTCCCCTTGCACCTACAAGAAAATTAGCAATAAGATTGACATCTCGAAGCTATGGAGAATAAGCGATTGTAAAAATAGTTTGTAAAAGAGTAGAGAAAGTCATGTGAGTGTAACACATCAGATTTTTTTCCATTGCAAAACCTTGCTATCATAACTAGACATTTAAATGCTGCTTACGCAAGCTGTAACTAAACACTTCGTGCTTAATTTGGAATAATTGCTAAGCAAACCTATGTGTAGTGTGACGTGGACAAAATAATCACGTTTTATATGAATACTATAATATACAGATGTTTCAGAAAGAGAGGACATAATTTCAGGTATGAATTCCCCATATGTAGGAAATACATCACAGCATGAGTCCGGAAATGCTTGGTTTCCGAGTTATGGCCTTCAGAACTGTGAAATTAACCGGAATGTTTTTCTTTCCGCAGGTAGTTGCTGTTGCAGAAGATGTTGAAAATGCCCACCCTCCGCTTGAATGCAGGCCTCACATCGATGACTCATGGCCCAACGTCCAGGAGTAATACATCAATGATTTTAAATGGCACCACAAGTAGAAATCGATGGGTTTCAAATTAGCTGAGCGTACAGCCAAGCAATTATCCCATCTCTATCTATCCATCGACAACGAAATCTTCGATCCAAGTACTGGCGCGCCCTATTACTGAAGTGTGCTGGAGCGACATCATGCATGAAGTGAGTTGATCAGGGGAGTGTCTTCAAAAACATCAGATATGGTCAATGTGGCTAGATAACGAAGGGGTGTGGCTGCCATTGGCTGCCTGTGACGTAAGTGAGAGTGAAGACGAGCGCGCGTAATACATACACAGCGCAGTGAACACACTAAATTCTTCCCGATTAACTCCCAATTGTTTATTATTAGCACGTTCTTCCAGTTTTGTTTAAAAGGTATATTATTTCAGAGTTTTCTACAAACATTGTGTACATATACTATAAAGCAAAACGATTGGAAGCTACATTGCATTAGTAATATATTTACGTATAAACAAAACTACTGGAACACATGCAGTACTTCAGCGTAAACTGTAGCTGCTACAAGAGATTCAAATATGCATCACTTTAGTACTAAACGAAAATTTACAACTACTCTAAAGGAATCGCTAAATGGATATGCTGGTACATTTTTACTTTCTCTACTACGTATAGTAAGTAGGGGAAGTATTGTATTCCACCCAAAAATTCGATACCGAGATTTCACATAAAATATATTTTTAGACCCCCAGAATCCAAAAAAACATTTTTGGAAACATGTCCGTGTGTGTGTGTGTGTATGTGTATGTCTGTCTGTCTGTAAACAGCATAACTCAGAAACGAACTGTCGGATAAACACCAAACTGGGTATTTAGGTTCAGTATCTTCCAGAGATGCGACACGAAGGTTTTCAAGAAAATCCCCCACCCCAGATTACCCTTTACATGGAACATTTTTCGAAAATTTTAATTTTCTCAAAAATGGCTAACGATTTTGATTAAAATATCATACGTTTAAGATATTTGCATGACAAATGAAATTTATATCTCGAATTTTCTGGGAATGTCTCCAAAAGTATTCGTCATTGTGAACGACTTTTGCATAACTGGTAAACCATAAGACGTAGACAAAATTTTACTGCACAAAAAAATTTAGATCGCGTTAAAATACACAATTTATGTCACATACATTTTTTTTGGTTGAGTGAACCATTTTCGAGATATTGCTTGTTACTCCCTTAAATTTTCCAATGCTTTTTCTCAAATGGGAATTCGTTATTCATTTTTATGTCCTGGACATACAAAGAGAATGGAATGCGCCACATAGCAACCAGCTCTTAAAATATTTGACTATCGCTTAAAGTCTACCAATTCCCCTTGCGCCTACAAGAAAATTAGCAATAAGATTAACATCTCGATTAATATGAAGCATATGGAGAATAAGCGTTTGTAAAAATAGTTTGTAAAAGAGTAGAGAAAGTCATGTGAGTGTAACACATCAGATTTTTTTTACGAGCGCCGCTAATCTCACGTTCTGGCGTGATCTTCCTGTAAAGCTTAGGTAAGCATCGGTGATGTGATGAACAATTGTAAGTTCTGCACTGTGTTGTGATAACAGATCCTGAATAACGTGTTGTCTGGTAGAACAAACCCTTCATCAGAAAATGGTTGCGTAGGAGCTTCAGGAGTTGTGGGACATCATAATACACCCAGAGTTTCCTGGGTATATCACTGACATTCAATTGGTTCCATACTTTCGAGTTTTTTCCTCCCATGTCACAAGTGACAGCGTGAGATATTATGGTGTTGTCCAGAAAGTTTGTTGTAGGATCGCCCCGTGTGGAAGTACGTGGTCTAACTAATCGATGACCAACGATACAGGCCCGTATGTTAAGGGAGAATCTGAAGTAGAATATTTGTTGGTAGTTGGAAGATGCTTCATGTTTATCTGCCCCACGTATGGAAGCCAATTTGTCGCAGTCACTTCGTGCTATCTATTGTTGAACGCCTGTTATTGTATACTAGTTTGAATTTTGGGTTCTTTGTCCTCCGGCTAGCTATTATCATTCAGTCGAGCAAATCTCTTGAACAGGGTGTGTAAACGGAAAGGAGTTGTTACTAAAGATAACACTGATAAAAGAATTTGTTTTTACACTTTTATTGCCGTCACACTTTATTCATTTCACATAATTACTCTTGATACACGCCCGACTGAAACTGTTATATTTTTTATGTTACTATAATCACTTATTTGCTGCACATTATTAATTCGCGTATTTCACATCTATAACTAACTTTACGACGCGAGAGATTCTGTTAAACTGTGCGACGTGTAACCCGCGAATGATTCTGATGAACTGAGCGACGTATAACCTTTGTATGATTCTGTTGGACTGTACGACGTGTAATGCACGAATGTTTCTGTTGAACTGAACGACGTATTACCCGCGAATCCTTCTGTTGGACGTTTGCCTTGTGAATTATTCTGTCAAACTGCGCGTTACCCGTCTCTGGCACGGAATTTATACTCCCTCACCCCAATATGCCTAAACATTATAACCGAGCTGCTATTAATTAATAAAACATTAGCGTCTATTTTTATATCCAATCAGAATTACGAACACATATGCTCTAGGGAAGAAATTCCCTCCATTTCTACAGAAAAGCGCGCTAATCTGACGTCATTTGTTTGTCTCTTATAATTGATAAACAACTCACCCCCTCGCTCATTGTTACCCGCTCCTATTGTCAGTTTCAGTGAGGCCGTGTAAACTTATTTCCTAACAATGCTTATAATTAACAAACATCTCAAAATCAATGTCATACAATAATGCTTATTTACACTACAATCACTCAGGCATTTACATTGTTGTGATATAAAATACTGCCACAAATCGCACTTGGTGATGGAATGGAAGAATTGCATGTAGTTTTCATGTGCTCATACATGCTGGCTGCACAAATTTGTAATGCCATCCAACGTGAACTGTGATAGTACTAAAGCTCTCGCAACTGTCTCCAGACAGTTGTATGAGGAACATTCTTTTGAAATGCTAACCTTAGTGTGCTGATAGAAGGAGTTGTTTGAGCAGTATCCAGAATCTCTTCCTCTACATCTGGAGCTGTAGACCTTGGTCGTCCTCTTTCGAAAACACATTCACAATGTGCACAGGCGGCAATGGAGACGCTCAAATTCTTCCGATCTGGACAACTTCGCTCTGGGTACCTCTCCTGGTACAAACGACGAACGTGCGCAGCATGTACCTTACCGTATATGAAGTGCACATCTACCAGCTCCTGATTTAAGTGCATGTCGTACAGCAACACAAACACAACATTCAGTGTACCCTTCTCCTCGAATTTAACTGTCGGAGAATACTCGGTTAGCATCTTGTGTAACGGTAAATATCTGCGAGAAGAAAAAAGTATGTGGAATATCACAATTTTGAGGGACATTACTCGGAAACCAAGCATTTCCGGACTCTGAGGCAGTATTTTTAACACTTGAATTATTTAAATTAAGTTATATAATATGTAAATTCAATAACAGCCCGCCTTGAAGCAATATGTATGTAATAATTTGTAAAAGTGTATGTAACAGTCATTGCATATGCTTATATTATTGTAAACATGTTCAAAAATGGTATGTGAATGCATTACGTAATTAAAAAATGTAAGAGTTGTGAGAATAATAAGTTTAAAGTTGCTAACAATGAGGTAACAATGAGGTAACCTTGAGGCAATAATGAGTTTGAGAGTTTGAATGCTACTAGAGCAGCAATAACGTAAATTTTGTGACAGTTTAAAAATAGCCAATCAACAGCCAGAAAAAGCTTTAGTAAAATGCAGGTATTCTATTGGACTAGGATTAGCCAATCAGAGACTTGAAATACAGAAGCTTATGGGTTTGGACGGTTGAAATATGTTCAGTTGCCTGCAGACCTTGATAGCAACCGGATGGAAGATGTGTTCTCTAAAGAAATATTACGTATTCGTGTGAATCGTAAAATAAGTATACCCGTTAACAAAGTGCAAGTATTAAATAAAAGAATCTCACAGCTCTTGATATCAGTGTAGTGCTATTTAATTTGTGTCAAGGATTAATAAAAAGAAGTGAATTTAAACTTAAAATCTGTGTAAGCCTACATTCTTGTCGCACCACGCCCTGTCTAAGAGATACGTGTCTCTAAAACAATACTGACACAGCCGAGGCAAACATAAACATAAATAATATCTATAGAAGCAGTTTAATAACAAATTTAATAATCTTTTTAACTTGGAGCATAACAACAAAAAGAAATCTTCAAATCGCCTTTTCATACGTGGCAGCATATTACGTAACAAACAATCTTCTTCAAAATTGACGTCCATACGTGGAGCTGAATAAATAAACAAACTCCAACAATAAACAACAGTAACAGCTTCTCAACCCGTGCCTTGTTGTCTTTATGTGGGGAATTCAAACTTGAAGTTATGCTCTCTATTTTTGAAACTCTCTAAGGGAATATAATGCGAATTTGTGTTGGGAAGGGAAAGTTATATGAATCTATCACACCAGATGTTTACTTTCTCTACTACTCACGTACAGTAAGTGGAGGAAGTACTGTATTCCACCCAAACGTTCGATGCCGATATTTCACTAGAAATACACGTTTTGAGGCTTCCTGAATCCAAAAAATACACATTCACGAAAAGCTCCGCGAGCGCGTCTGTGAACAGCATAACTCAAAAATGAAAAGTAGTTAAGCACCAGACTTGGTATTTATTTCAGCATCTTCCAAGGATGCGACATGAAGATTTTCAAGAATCCCTCCCCCAAAGTACCCTTTACATACGATTTTTATTAAAATATCACGTGTTTAAGATATTTTCATGGCAGATAAGATGTACATCTTGAATTTTCCACGAAGTGAAGTCTGAACGACTTTACTGTAAAGCTGTAAGTCTGTAAGAGACAAGACAAAATCTTACTGCACAAAAATGTAGATGTGTTAAAGACCATAATTTGTGTAAACTTTCATAGCGTTAAAGGACATTGAGTTTTTAGATAAGAATGACAAATTTTTCAATTTTTGCTCTCCCTACTATGTATAGTAAGTAGGGGAAATATGGCACTCGATACCGGGATTTTACCGGAAACATATGCTTTAAGGCCCCCTGAATACAAATAAAGCATTTTTAGAAAAGGTTCGTGTGTGTTTCTATGTGTCTGTGTTTCCTTGAAAATCATAAGTCAAAAACGAAAAGTCGGATAAATATCAAACTTAGTATTTAGATTCCATATCTTTCAAAGATGCGACACGGAGATTTTCAAGAAAATCCCCCACACCGGACTACCCTTTACATGGAACATTTTTCGAAAACTTGGATTTTCTCAAAAATGATTCTAACGATTTTGATTAAAATTTAATATATTTAAGATATTTTTATGCTGAAATGCATATCTTGAATTTTCTGGGAATGTCCCCAAAAGTCATCTTCATTCTGATTGGTTTTTGCATAACTGGTAAACCCTAAGAGATAGACAAAATGTTTCCACACAAGAAATGTAGATCTCGTTAGAACTCAAAATATATGTTATATACATTTCTTGGTGTTGTGAACGTTTCCTTGTTATTTATTTGAATTTTGGAATAGTTACACTTTTTCTCAAATGGCAATTTGTTAGTTTTTTTATGTAATGACATGCAAAGAGAATGGAATGCGCCACATAGCAACCAGCTGTTAAAATATTTGACAATCGCTTAAATCCTACCAATTCCGCTTGCACCTACAAGAAAATTAGCAATAGTTTCTGTAAATGCTTATCTTGATTAATATAAAGTAGATGGAGAATAAGCGCTTGTAAAAATATTTTGTACAAGAGTAGAGAAGGTCATGTGAATGTAAACACATCAGAGTTTTTAAATTATATCATATCAAATTTCTGTAAACACTTGTGAATCAGTTTAGCTAAAGATTTTGCACCATCCGCCATTTTAAAAGCCCAGCAACATATTTAAACCACCCCTGCGCTCTCTTATGTCTTTTTCTCAGTTTTACATTTTTGTGCATGAAAATTATTCCAGTTTTGCTCCGACCTGCATGTAAACCTAATTGTTTTATTCATTGATACCACAAATTAATTTATTCTGAAAAACAAGGAAACATTAAACACTAACAACTTCATAAAAACAAAAATGTATTTCTCTGCAATTAATGACATCAACTTCAATCAAATACTTCCATTTATTTTCACTCAACTAAAGCATTAGAAAATGTTACTGTCATATTTCTCTGACAAATTTGAATGTGGAAGGCAGCTTCGGAAAATTTGCATTTTTTTCGCTAATTAAAACAATTAACTGCATTCTCTGAGAAACTATTTGAACTAAAACTTTTATACAGCCATTTCTTTATTTACTCATATTAAGTGTGACGGTTTTCATGTGAATAGCTTTTAAATTAAAAATATGATGTGTTACACTCACATGACTTTCTCTACTCTTGTACAAACTATTTTTACAAACGCTTATTCTCCATATGCTTCATGTTAATCGAGATGTTAATCTTATTGCTAATTTTCTTGTAGGTGGAAGGGGAATGAATAGGTTTTAAGCGATAGTCAAATATTTTAAGAGCTGATTGCTATGTGGAGTATTCCATTCTCTTTGCAAGTTCAGGACAAAAAAAAATGAATAACGAATTTGAGAAAAAGTATAAGTATTGAAAATTATAAGGGAATAATAAGCAATATCTCGAAAATGCTTCACCCAACAAAAACAATGTATATGACATATATTGTGTATTTTAACGCGGTCTACATTTTTTGTGCAGTAAAATTTTGTCTATCTCTTATGGTTTACCAGTTATGCAAACGTCGTTCACAATGAAGAATACTTTTGGAGACATTCCCAGAAAATTCGAGATATACATTTCATTTGTCATGAAAATATCTTAAACATATGATATTTTAATCAAAATCGTTAGAGCCATTTTTGAGAAAATTAAAATTTTCGAAAAATGTTCCATGTAAAGGGTAATCTAGGGCGGGAGGGATTTTCTTGAAAACCTTCGTGTCGCATCTCTAGAAGATACTGAACCTAAATACCAAGTTTGGTGTTTATCCGACTGTTCGTTTCTGAGTTATGCTGTTCACAGGCGCGCACACACACACGGACATGTTTCCAAAAATGTTCTTTTTTAATTCAGGGGGTCTCAAAACATATATTTTCGGTGAAATCTCGGTATCGAATTTTTGGGTGGAATACAATACTTCCCCTACTTTCTATACGTAGTAGAGAAAGTAAAAAAGTTAAAAAGTTCAGTCCCAGTGTACGTTAAGTATTTCCGATATAATGATTGTTATTGGTTTGAATTTTCAAACAGTTACACTATTTTCAAGTGGTAGTAGGAGTAGGACTAGATACGGCGGGGGAATTAGTACCTCCAACTACAAGATGTTTTGTGCCTAAGCCTCCGAGTGGGAGGAGTGAGGTGAGCGCGGCTGGATCAGAAGGCACGACGGGCAGAGGGCAGGGTCCCTACCATATACAAATTGAAACTCCCAGGATGGCATTTGGAAGGCCCCGGGATCGATCCCCGGCGACAGCCCACTCTGGTCCATGTGTTTTTCGTGGTTTCCCCCGAGTTGCCAGGCGAATGCTGGGGTGGTTCATCTTCCACCACGAACTCTCCTTCCTCTCGTTTCCTGTACCCATCATCTTCCCCGTTACTTCTTGGGTTGTAGGACTAGACGATGGTGTTCGACGAGTTGCGGCTGGGCGGTGGCTTGCGTTCTATAAAGGGTTCTTCCTCGGAGTCGCTGCTCAGTTAGGTCTCTTCTTAGCATAGGGCTCCGCTCCGGGGGACCCTGGAGGGACTGGGCGGCGTCGGATGTGTTCTACCTGAAAACGCTAGGGATCTCGTCCATGGTTGCGCCCGTCGGCATCCATGGTCACTCTTCGGGTCACTCCCCTTATCCTTCCCTCCCAGGGGTCACAAGGGAAGCATAGGGCCGACTGGTCTCCTTGCGGTGCTCTACCCCGGTTCCGGGGGCCCTTCCAAGATACGTATCCGTACCTTTAACCGTCGACACTTTCAAACCCTGAAACAGACCAACCGGATGAAAGGTGATGTGAAATGAGAATGTAGGTGAAATGGAGGGACAGGAAATTCGGGAGATGTAATGAACCTTCCCAGCGTTCGTCTACAGACCCGGAGAAACCCCAAAAAAAAACCCATGGGTCAGGAAGTTTAGCCGCGGAAATCGAACCCAAGACCTCTTTTCAAGTTGTAAGTCGCTATTCGTTTCTTCACGTGGTCATGTAAAAAGCCATCACATAGCAACCCACTTTTTAAAAAATCTGGCTACTGTGCCCTTCTTACACCTACAGCGAAATGTGTAAAGAAAATTTAATTTGATTAACACTCAGCAGATAGAAGAATAAGCTTTTGAGACAGAACAGGACAGTAGGACTAAACCTTGATGTTATAGAAGAAGAAGAATAGTTTGTAAAATAGTGAGTAGAGAAAGTAACGTGAATGTATACATTTATTTTACTCTTTTTCTAAGTTTAATATTGTAAACATTGGAACAGTAAGGGTTTATTGGCTCCAAAGAAACCTCTAGTGGAGGTTTATGTAGAAACAAAGGAATGCTGAGCTGAATCACCACCCTGGGACAGTTGGCAGTGACGCAAGTACTGCCTCTCTCCAGGTGCAACATGAGGGATGTGGAAAGGGGGACAGGTGCGAGCTGGCCTGATACAGCAGCCAGTGGCAGTAATAATCACGTTCATTGACATCATCCTGTTAAGTCACCTACCCCTCCCCTTTAAAAGAAGTTCCTTTGTACAAAATCTTAGCAGGGGAATTCGTCTTCTCCACGGCCGTGGATTCTTTAATTTCTGTGCCGACCTTCGGTCGCTGTTTCAGATACTCAGTACAGGTATTTGCACAACAATGAACATTTGCAAACTTAGTATCCTCCTAACGACCGTTGTTGCCTAAATGTAAAGCACTGTCTGCTGTGTGTGTTAATAACAGAAGGTTAAGACAATGTATTATCTATGAAAATAAACAAATACACAGTTTTCATCTGATTGCTTTGCATTTTTACCTTCTCTTCCTATTATGTGCGTGATACTTTTCGCTACCCTCTATCATTTATTAGTGCGTGTACAAATTATTTCTACTCAAGCGTACTTTTCTATCTACTACGTTTTAATCCAAATAAACCTTTGCAGAAATAACTACATTACACATTCGTTACAGATACAAAGGGAACAGCGATAGACAAATGTTTAATAACTAGACGCTATATGCTGGCCTTAAAATTTCACAGTTTCCATGACATCGCGAGAAACAACTGCAAGTCGATGGGACTTTAAAAGAATGACAAGTATTGAACAATTCGAACTTTTAATAACTGATATCTCAGAAACGGCTCATTCAACAAAAAAAATTATTTGAATTAAATTATGTGTTTTAAAGAAATCTACATTTCTGTTGTTATTGTTCACAATCTACATCATTTTCCCTCCGGCTTCCCAATATAAAATATGTAAGTTATCACTTATAAGACCTTTGCATTTGGCGAGATGCTGGCTGATTGTTCAGGATGACAGCCTCTTCACAGAGAGTGCACATGGGTGTAGGTAGGCATCCTTTCTTGTAGAGGTGTTCTGCGAGGCAATCGTGGCCAGTTGCCATCCTAAATAAGGCCACTGCAGTCTTGCTTGGCATTTTTTGTACATCAACTCTATCTTTAATATGCTTATAATCTTTATCTTTTAATTTATCTTCTTTATCAAATCTCTGCTGTCTTTTAAAACCCTGTTTAATATTATTTTATTGTTTATTTATTTCTATTTATCCTACAGGTTTTATTTGTTGGATTGCACCTTTCTTTGCTAATTGATCCGCATGTTCAATGCCCAAAAGTCCAACATGAGCTGGGATCCATTGTAGAGTGACATGATTTCTAGTTTCAACTGCTTTGATTAGGCTTCTTATTTCTTTAATATTTCTTGTTGCTTTAGTTTTGTAATTTACTATGCTGTCTATGTCTGATTTTGAGTCTAAGATGAATATTTTTTGTTTTATGTATGGTCTATATAAAATGTTCTGAAATGCTGCTTTTATAGCTGTTAATTCTCCATCATTGTGGTTTGACGTTTCATCTAATGTTAGATACGGTGCAAAATGTTTACAGTATACTCCTGCACCGTCATTTTTATATGTAAAATATTATACAAAATTCAATCCTAATGAACAGGACTTCACGCTATGCCCAGAAAATTCAAGATATACATTTTATTTGTCATGTAAATATCTTTCATATATGGTATTTTAATCAAAATAGTTAGAGCCATTTTTTAGAAAATCAAAACTTTCAAAACATTTTCCATGTAAAGGGTAGTTTGGGGTGAGGGATTTTGTTTAAAATCTAGTGTCGTATCCTTGGAAGATATTGTACCTAAATACCAAGTTTGGTATTCATCCGGCTTTTCATTTTTGAGTTATGGTGTTCACAGGCACATAACAGACAGACATACCCACAGACGTTTCCAAAAATGTTTTATTTGGTTTTATAGGCCCTCAAAACGTCTATTTCCGGTGAAATCTCGGTATCGAATTTTTGGGTGGAATGCAATACTTCCCCTAATTACTATACTAGTCGAAAAAGTAAAAATTCGATTCGACATTTCACCGGAAATACATATTTTGAGGCTTCCTGAATAAAAAACAGAAGTCCGTGTATCTGTGTGTGTGTGTGTGTGTGTGTGTGTGTGTGTGTGTGTGAAGACCATAACTCAAAAACGAAAAATCGGCTAAATACCAAACTTGATATTTAAGTTCAGTATCTTCCAAAGATACGACAGGAAGATCTTCAAGAAAATTTCCCGACTCCAAACTACCCCTTACATGGAACATTTTTCGAAACTTAATTTCTCAAAAATGGCTCTAATGATTTTTATTAAAATGCCATATATTTATAACATTTACACACCAAATAAAATGTATATCTTGAAATTTCTGGGAATAGCATGTATATTCCTTCATCCGAAGGAATTTTGTATAATTTTGTATTACGTAAACTACTGCACAAAATATGTACATTTCTTTAAAACACATACAATTTATTTGAAATAACTTTTTTGTGGCATAAGCTATTTCTGAGAGATCCGTTATTAATGGTTTGAACTGTTCAATACTTTATATTGTTTTAAAGTCCTGTCCATATTCAGTTATTTCTCGCGGTCGCATGGAAAGAGTATGGAATTTTAAAGCCATTATAAATAGCGCCAGTTCTTCAACATCTGACTATCCATATTCCTTTTGTATATAACGAAACATGTAATGTAGCTATTTCTATATAGGTTTTTATCGATTAAAATGAAGTAGATATAAGAAAAGCTTTTGTAAGAATAGTTTGTACACCCACAATAAACTATAAAGGACAGAGAAGGTCATGAATGAGACACATCAGATTTTTTAGCATATGCTCAGAGCATAAAACTTAACAGTGCATATAAAATTTTAACGATCTACGTCAAACCGTTGTTAAGGTATTAGTTTTTTATTCATAATTAATCACATTTTGATATAGTAACATTGAAACCCTCCTTAGACCCTAGGGACCCTAGGTATGTTTCCAAAATGTTTAATTTGAGCTTAGTATACAAACATAAAGAAATTGCTGTACAAGCGTTCCTTAATTGTAATTATTTTAAGAAGAAAAAAATTATTTATATACACATTATTGAACTTTTCGAAGTTTTCAATGTGAGTTATGTAAAATAATTTCAGCCGAAATATTTAATATCTTTTAAATAGTGCACAAGAAGTGCTTTAAATTTCAAGCTAGTAAGTTATAAACTGTGGTCCCAGGACTATTTATCAGTACTGAAAAACGCTGAATAAAATGGGGATTTAAAGTTCAACGCAATGCTTTACCTAACTTGTACAGGACCAATTAAATAGCCATTTGTGGCTTTAAAATGCTCGACATTAAAAACAAATGTGTAGCATGACAGTATAACTTATAAGTATAATAAAAATAGAAAAAGCAAAAGATCGAAAATGTTTACACTTTTTGCTTAATTTCGCAGACACATTGCCTTTACAAATCTGGCTGCGATGTTAAATTCGGAATTGTTCGAAAAGGTTGTTAGATAAGTTGTGAATTCCTTTGAAAATCTGTATCATTTGTAAAATTCACTTGAATAGTTTTCTATAAAAGACTTTCGGAGTTTTAAAAATCATAAAGGGGATAGAATCCTATGTTTTTAAGGGTGTTCAGCTACTCAAAAATCTTATGAAATATCAATCGGCATGCCCTGAGAGGAAATGCAAAATGATTGCACTAAACTTTAGAATTGCACTACCTAACATGTGGCCTGAGGAAGGCTTATCTCATGACATCACGAAGCCCAAAAGGTAAAGTTACGAAGGGAAGGCCCCCGCAACCGGGACAGAACGCTGCAAATAGGCCACAGTGGCCCTTTGTGCTTCTACCGTGATTCATGGGAGGAAGGAAGGGATGAAGGGAGAGACCCGAAGGGCTACCAGATCCGGATGACGAGGGGCGCAAGCATGGGCGGGGTCCATAACGTTTCCAGGCCGAACGTAATCGACGATGTGACACGGAAGATGATGGGTACAGAAAATGAGGGCAGGAGAGCTGTGTTAGAAGATGAACCACCGCAACATTCGGGACCCGAGAAACCACGAAAAATCCATGGGTGAGAGTGATAGGTCGTCGGGGATCGAACCCTGATCTCCGAAATCCGAGTAGCACACGTTACCGCAGCGAATGCACCTCGATCGAATATGGTTTGGACGCAATCGGGGGGACGAGTGAGGAACATAATGAAAATTCATTAGGTAATTGCCCAAATAAGATCTGAATATGTTATCTTGATATGTTATATACCTAAATTTAGGTTGATTTCGTTGTTCCTGTGTAAGTAAGTTTATGTGAAATCCCGGAGCTTTTTGTAGAACCCCTGTAAGATTTGAGCTATCACATAACCTTTTACAAGGATTCAATAATATTCAAGTTTGCACTAGTTATTCTTCACTATTGCCCTGTCTTAAGCTACAAAATGCACGTTCATATTTGGGTACGCATGACAATTCGCAATCTCATACCGCTCCACAATGAAGGAAGTGATAACCCTTACATCCATTGTGGCTGACCATAACTTTGGAAGTGAAAGTACTTGCAAGTTGCCTTTTAAATTAAAATTAAATTGAGTTTCATTTATGGACGCTCTTTAACTGCTGTGGTTCTTAGTGTCCCATTCTATATTGGGCGTGAAATACCGGTAGTTTTGCTCAGAGGCCTCTTTATCAGGCTTGAGGTTCTTTTACGTGTCGTAAATCTACGACACAGGACCATCGGCTTTACTTCCCTTCCGAAGGAAGCCATGCTAAGGACTTTTACGCCCGAAAAAAAATCCATCGCCCTCCGCCGTGTTTGAACCCGCGACCTCGGGAGTTGCCTTTTGTTACGATACCTCCCATAAATGCACCAGTACTAAAAGTATTTTTAATGAAAAGTTCATCCTCAAATTAACAAAAAATGATACTGATTTGTGATATTATATTCTTTTGAAAGCAAGGTGAAATTATTTTAGAGTCCCTTTTCACAAGAGTTTGGAACGCTGTCGATGTTAGCAACCGAGTTGTGACGTCACCGTCTAGCATCAAGTGAAGTCGTGCCATATACTTACGTTGATGGTGTATGTATATTGCTGGTTAGAGCTTTATTTTTGCATTTTCTTTTTCTCAAAACCATGGATAATGTTTTAAAAAGGTCAAACGGTTAATATGCCACTGTGGATGCATTAATGGTGGCATGTTTTTCAGAAATAACCAACCACTGGTTTATGGCTGCCGAAATTCGTGGGTCAAAAGCATATTTTTAAGTAGCATGCCCACCTATTATACCCTGATTGCACAAGTTGGCAAAATTGTAACAAATCTAATGCTTATGTGAAAAACTAAGATGTTTTATTGATTAGTTTTCACAAAACTAATAGGGAAGCATTTCTAATTCGTAGTACATAAACATAGTACACCACAGGGATAATGAGGGAAAATAAAAATAAACGAATGAAAGCTTGGCACAAGTAGAGGGATTGGAAATGTAATGGATATGCATTTAGATAATGTTCATTCTATCGAATTTTGACGTTGGCTTGGCTAAATTGGAAGTACGTTAAAAAAACATCTGATGTGTTACACTCACATGACTTTCTCTACTCTTGTACAACTATTTTTACAAACGCTTATTCTCCATCTACTTCATGTTAATCGAGATAAACATTTGCAGACTCTATCTTATTGCTAATTTTCTTGTAGATGTAAGGGGAATATATATTTACAAGGGCAATATAGAAAAACAGTAGCCTTTAAGCACATACATATCTCTTAATAACTGGTTACTAGGTGCAGCACCATTCCCTTTGCCACAGATTATAACTCCTTGCATATCTAAGACAAAAAAATGAATAACGAATTCCCATTTTAGAAAATAAGAATTGAAAAATTTAAGGGAATAACAAGCAATATCTTGAAAATGGTTCTCTCAACAAAAAAAAATGTATATGACATAAATTGTGTATTTTAACGCGATCTACATTTTTGTGTAGTAAAATTTTGCCTATCTCTTATGGTTTACCAGTTACCCAAAAGTCGTTCACAATGAAGAATACTTTTGGAGACATTCCCAGAAAATTCAAGATATACATTTTATTTCTCATGAAAATATCTTAAATCTATGATATTTTAATCAAAATCGTTAGCCATTTTTGAGAAAATTAAACTTTTCGAAAAATCTTCCATGCAAAGGGTAATCTGGGGTGGGGGGATTTTCTTAAAAACCTTCGTGTCGTATCTCTAGAAGATACTGAACCTAAGTACCAAGTTTGGTGTTTATCCGACTGTTCGTTTCTGAGTTATGCTGTTCACAGACAGACACACACGCGCGCGCGCGCACACACACACACACACACACACACACACACACACACAGACACACACACACAGACACACACACGGACATGTTTCCAAAAATGCTTTTTATGGTTTCAGGGGGCCTCAAAACATATATTTCCGGTGAAATCTCAGTATCGAATTTTTGGGTGGAATACAATTCTTCCCCTACTTACTGTACGTAGTACAGAAAGTAATAACTGCAACTTGTTGGCACTATGAAACAAATGTAATGCTTAAAAAGCTCCAAGGCACCTCTAGTTATGGGGTAAGGATAACACGAAGAAATGATCAAATTAATCAAAAAGGTTTTAGTTTATTACCTGAAAATTAAACTGAGCTTTATTTAATGGCGCTCTATAATTGCTATGGTTCTTAGCGTCCCGCTCTATATTGGGCGTGAAAGACCGGAAATCTTGCTCGGAGCTTCTCTTTCGGGCTTGAGGTTCTTTTACGTGCCGTAAATCTACGACACAGTACCACCGGCTTTATTTCCCTTCCGAAGGAAGCCATGCTAGGGAGTTTTACGCCCGAAAAAATTCATCGCCCTCCGCCGGGTTTGTTACCTGAAGATGATGATGATAGTGATGGTAATGATAAACGTTAATTTTATTGCTTGGCATAAAATGATCCGAAGTATTAATTTTTATGTTATAGTTTCTATTTGGCAGGAGAAAAGATACGTTATGTTTTCATAATATTGCATTCATTACTACTTTTATTAAATACGTATCAAAGTCAACAGAAACGTTAAATCTAATTCTTAAAACGCTAAAAGTGGCAAATGTATGGTTTTAACGACTTGATTAGAAAAAATCTGATGTGTTGCACTCGCATGACTTTCTCTATTCTTGCACAAACTATTTTTATAAACGCTTATTCTCCATTTACTTGCACCTACAGGAAAACTAGCAATAACATTAACATGTGGATATCTCTATTAACATGAAATAGATGGAGAATAAGCGTTTGTAAAAATAGTTTGTACAAGGGTAGAGAAAGTCATATGACTGCAATACATCAGACTTTTTAATGATATTATTTACGTATTCTACGTGAAATGTTCAATCAGAATACTTCATATATGAGTATAATTATATTTTCGTGCACATTTCCAATAGAAATCACCTTGGAAGTTTATCGACATACACACGCACATAATATATGAATCAGAACATAATGTACGATCGGACATTTCGTCAGGTAGCTTATTGGTATTGCGTGAGCTCAGAAGGACGAGTATCTGTAATTTGAGTCTCAGCCGTGGCACTGTTTTTCCAACCTTCCATAGTGTTAAATGACAATTTATGTAAAGAAAAACTTTTCTAGTGACAGATTCGACTGAAAACAAATTTATATTTATACCCGGAGGCCCATTTTCACCGGCTGGAAAACAAATACCAATAAAATGTGAGAAAGCACGAAAGATTTTCTATGTTTAAGGAACAATGTCAAGACAAAATCCATTAGGAAAAATCATTGCGCCTAATTACGAACACTGTTTGGCATGGTCTACACGCCTAAAGTACAGAGTTATTCAAAAAGAAGGAACAGATTTTAAATATTCATTTTCAATGAACAATAGATAGGGACATATATGACATTATTCCTCATTAAACAGAGGAAAGTTCAAATTTTTAAGCCCCACCTATTAGTTCCATTCAGTGTTACAGCGGCGCTGTGTTTGTTTACGAGAAAATGGCGACATCACAGGAAAAGTCGTTTTGTGCGCTGCATTATTCCAAGAGTGAATTCATTGTTTCATTCCAGCAAGCAATTCGTTGTAAGTTCAACAACGAGCTGCCTCGTCATAAAAAAATTACAATTGATACAATAAATTCGTAGAAAATGGTTGCGTATGCAAACGGAAAAGCACTGGTCATCCTCTCATAACAAATGGTGCTCATTCTGAACACATAAAATAAAATTTTGAACTTTTCTCTACTCAGCGATGTATACTATGTGTCGCCATCTATTGTCGTTCATTAGAAATAAATATTTAAAGTCTGTTCCTTCTTTTTGAATAACTCTGCATAATGCAATAGGTAGCTACCAGCGAAGATGGGCCACGTGGTATATAAGGCATAATAAATAATTCAATTATTTTTCAAAACCTTATGATGCATTTGGGTGTCTCAACGCATTCTTAAGTTTCAAATATTTATTTTATGTGTAAAGCTTTTCCCACATTGTACGAGGGCTGATCAACAAAAACTGAGACTGATTATTTTTCACAGAGGTTTATTACTCCAATTCAATGTTTACATAATCTTTTTCAAAGTAGTCCCCTCCTACTTCAATGCACTTTTTATAGCATCTCTGCCAGTCCTTGAAAACGTGCTGCAGACCATTCTTTGTCAGGTCCTTGAGAATCGCCTCACTTTTCTTGAGCACTGCTTCAGAGTTCTCAAATCGAATACCCCTAAGCTTTGCCCTTAGTGATGGGAATAAAAAAAAAAGTCACAGGATGCAAGATCGGGGCTATAAGGTGGATGTGGTACACAGGTAATGTTGAATCGAGCCAGAAACTGCATGACTTGATTTGCGACGTGAGGCAGTGCATTGTCATGATGAAGTCGCCACCCAGTCCGAGAAAGCTCTGGTCGTTTCTTTGCAATGTGCTTCCTCAGTGTAGCCAATACTGACGTGTAGTATGCTGCTGTAACAGTAGTGTGAGGGGGAACTGCATGCTGGTAAATCATTCCATTACAGTCAAAAAATGTGATCATCACTTTCCCTGCAGATGGAACAACTTTTGCCTTTTTTGTTGTTGGAGAACCTGGCAATTTCCTTCAGGATCATAATGATGCAGCCATGACTCATCACCGGTGATAATCGATTTAAAAAATGCATCAGCTCCATTGTCTGGTATGCGAAATGCACGTAGGGTCTACAAAATAGAGCATTACTAACCAACCTACCAATACGAGAGTGCTGCCGCCTACCAACATTATACATAAAAACCCGCTCTTTTCAAATATTTATGTTACAGATACGAAACTATCACGGAAGCTACAGGAAAAATCAGTCTGTCTTTGTTGATCAGCCCTCGTATATCCTAAGTCTCATAAAAATATTGCAAACTGTAATATATCTAATAGCGATGCTGATGTCTTGTAGCAAGCTTCTTTCATAACCCCACAATGTTTTATTTGTTCACTTTATTTTATGTATTATCTACCTGTAGTAGGGTGTAGGATATGCTTATCGGAGGGGGACACCTCACCACTGCGACCAGTTTGTTCTATTGTGGCTACACCCCCCTTGAGGCAGGGATGAGGTGAAGTAGTCACAGAAGGTCTCAGGTCCGTAGGCAAGCAAGCACACAGACGCGCACAAGTCCTTAATATTTCCAGTTTTAACTCCTGCGCACCAGTAGAGGCGGAGAATCCCGAGAGAATGCGACGAAGCAACCTTAAGAGGCGGGACAATACACCCTGGTGTTCCCGGGGTTTGCCTGTAGTAAGTATTCGATTTCACGAGAAATACAGGTTTTCAAGACCTCTGAATAAAACAAAAGGATTCTTTAGAAAAAGGTCCATGTATGTGTGTATGTGTGTGTGTGTGTGTGTGTGTGTGTGTGTGTGTGTGTGAACAGCGTAACTTAAAAACGTATCACGGATAAATACCAAACTTGGTATTTAAGTTCAGCATCTTCCAGAGATATGATACGAAGATTTTAAAAAATCCCCTCAACCTAAACTACCCTTTACATGGAAAATTTTTCGTTGTTTTTGATTTTTTCAAAATTAGCTATAACGATTTTGATTAACATACTCTATGTTTAACATATTTTCATGAAAAATAAAAAATATATATTAAATTTTCCGCCAACCTGTGAAGTCCTCTTCATTCTAAATGAATTTTGCATGACTTGCAAACCTTAGAAGATAGGCAAAATCTTACTGCATAAAAAATGTAGAACTCATTAAAGCACGCAGTTCATGTCAAATAATTTTTTTCTGGCATTAACCATTTCTGGAATATTCATTATTACTCGTGACAGGTAGTTATGCTTTTTTTAACTGCTCATTTGCTATTCTTTTTCTCGTGGCAGTCTTGGCCATCTCATTGCGACCCGCTTTAAACTATTTGACAATCGCTTAAACCTATTGCATTTGCCTTAACTAAAACGAAATAACACAATTTCTGCATGAAATAGATAAAAACATAAGCATTTGTGAAAATAACTTGTAGAACAGTGGGTGAAGAAAACCCATTTGATTATAACATATTTTTACTTTCTCTACTACGTATAGTAAGTAGGGGAAGTATTGCATTCCACCCAAAAATTCGATACCGAGATTTCGCCGGAAATACATGTTTTGAGACCTCCTGAATCCAAAAAAAGCATTTTTGGAAACATGTCCGTGTGTGTGTCTGTGTGTGTGCGTGTGTGTGTCTGTGTGTGTGTCTGTGTGTGTGTCTGTGAACAGCATAACTCAAAAACGAACAGTCGGATAAACACCAAACTTGGTATTTAGGTTCAGTATCTTCCAGAGATGCGACACGAAGGTTTCCAAGAAAATCCCCCCACCCCAGACTACCCTTTACATGGAAGATTTTTCGAAAATTTTAATTTTCTCAAAAATGGCTCTAACGATTTTGATGAAAATATCCTATGTTTAAGACAATGTCATGAGAAATGAAATGTATATCTCGAATTTTCTGGGAATGTCTCCAAAAGTATTCTTCACTGTGAACGACTTTTGCATAACTGGTAAACCATAAGAGATAGACAAAATGTTACTACACAAAAAATGTAGATGGCGTTAAAATACACAACTTATGTCATATACATTTCTTTTGTAGAGTGAACCGTTTTCGAGATATTGCTTGTTATTTCCTTAAATTTTCCAATACTTATACTTTTTCTCAAATTCGTTATTCAATTTTTTTATGTCCTGGACATGCAAAGAGAATGGAATGCGCCACATAGCAACCAGCGTTAAAATATTTGACTATCGCTTAAAAGCTACCATATTCCCCTTGCATCTACAAGAAAATTACCAATAAGTTTGACATCTCGATATCTCGATTAACATGAAGCGTATGGAGAATAAGCGTTTGTAAAATCAGATTGTACAAGAGTAGAGAAAGTCATGTGAGTGTAACACATCAGATTTTTTGTCTAGTGGTAATGGAAGGAGCATGGAATTTCACAGCCATCACATAGCGATACTGCGTCTTTATCACGTACATGCATAGTAAGTACAGAAGGTATTTTTACTTTCTCTACTACGTATAGTAAGTAGGGGAAGTATTGTATTCCACCCAAAAATTCGATACCGAGATTTCACCGGAAATACATGTTTTGAGACCCCCTGAATCCAAAATAAGCATTTTTGCAAACATATCCGTGTGTGTGTCTGTGAACAGCATAACTCAGAAACGAACTGTCGGATAAACACCAAACTTGGTATTTAGGTTCAGTATATTGCAGAGATGCGACACGAAGGTTTTCAAGAAAATTCCCCCACCCCAGATTACCCTTTACATGGAACATTTTTCGAAAATTTTAATTTTCTCAAAAATGGCTCTAACGATTATAATTAAAATATCATATGTTTAAGATATTTTCATGACAAATGAAATATATATCTCGAATTTTCTGGGAATGTCTCCAAAAGTATTCTTCATTGTGAACGACTTTTGCATAACTGGTAAACCATAAGAGATAGACAAAATTTTACTACACAAAAAATGTAGATCGCATTAAAATACACAATTTATGTCATATACATTTCTTTTGTTGAGTGAACCGTTTTCGAGATATTGCTTGTTATTCCCTTACATTTTCCAATACTTATACTTTTTCTCAAATTCGTTATTCATTTTTACTTTCTCTACTACGTATAGTAAGTAGGGGAAGTATTGCATTCCACCCAAAAATTCGATACCGAGATTTCACCGGAAATACATGTTTTGAGACCTCCTGAATCCAAAAAAAGCATTTTTGGAAACATGTCCGTGTGTGTGTGTGTGTGTGTGTGTGTGTCTGTGAACAGCATAACTCAGAAACGAACAGTCGGATAAACACCAAACTTGGTATTTAGGTTCAGTATCTTCCAGAGATGTGACACGAAGAGTTTCAAGAAAATCCCCCCACCCCAGACTACCCTTTACATGGAACATTTTTCGAAAATTTTAATTTTCTCAAAAATGGCTCTAACGATTTTGATTAAAATATCATATGTTTAAGATAATGTCATGAGAAATGAAATGTATATCTCTTATTTTCTGGGAATGTCTCCAAAAGTATTCTTCATTGTGAACGACTTGCATAACTGGTAAACCATAAGAGATAGACAAAATTTTACTACACAAAAAATGTAGATCTCGTTAAAATACACAACTTATGTCATATACATTTCTTTTGTTGAGTGAACCGTTTTCGAGATATTGCTTGTTATTCCCTTAAACTTTCCAATACTTATACTTTTTCTCAAATTCGTTATTCATTTTTTTATGTCCTGGACTTGCAAAGAGAATGGAATGCGCCACATAGCAACCAGCGTTAAAATATTTGACCATCGCTTAAAAGCTACCATATTCCCCTTGCATCTACAAGAAAATTAGCAATAAGATTGACATCTCGATATCTCGATTAACATGAAGCATATGGAGAATAAGCGTTTGTAAAAATAGATTGTACAAGAGTAGAGAAAGTCATGTGAGTGTAACACATCAGATTTTTTTTTTATGTCCTGGACATGCAAAGAGAATGGAATACTCCACATAGCAACCAGCGTTAAAAGATTTGACTATCGCTTAAAACCTACCATATTCCCCTTGCACCTACAAGAAAATTAGCAATAAGATTAACATGAAGCAAATGGAGAATAAGCGTTTGTAAAAATAGTTTGTACAAGAGTAGAGATCAGATTTTTTTTGTTCCATTTCTACCCCGCCTTTAACTATATTGGTCTTATCGGCGTCCTTTCCTTTGGAACTTATTGCCTATTGGCAATGGTGTTAACTCGTGTAACTCTTGTCGTTGGGTTTCTTGCACTTTTGGTTTCTTAATCATTAGCTCATCATTCACATTCTCATTCATACTTCCAGACTCTGGGGAGGATAGGGATTAATCTTGGTTAGAGAAAATTATCACCCCCAGTCGGGAATCGAACCCGGGACCCCTCGCACAGCAGGTAGTTGCTCTACCGACTGAGCTGCGGGGTCAGCCAGAAGTATTGCATTCTACGATATTTCACCGCAAATACACGATTTAAGGTCCTTTGAATAAAAAAATAAGAATTTTTTGTAAAAGGCCCCATGTGTGTCCGTGAACAGTGTAACTCAAAAACGAAAAGTTCGGGTAAATACCAAATTTTATACTTCAGATTCAGTACTTTCCAAAGATACGACACGTAGATTTTAAAGAAAATGTATATCTTTCATTTTCTGGGAATAGCCTGTAAAGTCCTTTCATTCTCAAAGAATTTTGAATAATCTTGTAAAGGTTACTGATAAAGGCTAAACGATAAACGAATACATACTACACACAAATATAAATCTCTTTAAAACAAATTCCTTTTTTTTTATTTATTTTCTGAGATATGCATTATTAATGGTTCATTTTGTTCATTAGCCGTTAACCAACTTAGTCATTCTTAAGTCCTGTGGATTTGCAGTTGTTTCTCGCGATGTCATGGAAAGAGTATGGAATTTTAAGGACATCGCATAGCGTCCAATTCTAAAACATTTGACTATCGCCATTCCCTTTGTAACTATAACGAAATGTGTAACGTAGCTATTTCTAGAAAGTTTTATCTCGATTAAAATGAAGTGGATAGGAAAATAAACGTTCGTAAGAATAGTTCTTATACTCACTAATAAACTATAGTGGGTAGCGAAAGCTTTGTGAATTATCGCTTTAACCTACCGTACTCTTCTTATACATAAATCGAAATGTGTACCGAGGGTTTATCCCGACTGACAGAAGTAGATGGGAATATAACCGTTTGTAGAAGAGTGAGTTGAGAAAGTCATCTGAATGCAACACATCATATTTTCTTAAATTCATTGTGGTATATTATACGATAAACACAGAGGTAAGTGTAGATGTCTTATGGGTTTTAAGGCTATTTGCCATCCTCATTCTGTAAGTGGTATATTGTAGACTGTGGTCCTGACTTTAGTACCCACATTTATGGCAACACTACATGGGATTCTCGGAAGGAAGATTACAAATCACACTGATAATCAGCAGAAATGAAATGAAACAAGGATTAGGTGTGATAAAGTGAATTTATTCATGTTTTCCATATAGCAACTCACAACTTTTCAACTTAAGTTTTGTTTTCATAAAGTTTATATCTAAAGTTTTTATAAAATAGAAAAAAGTTAAGTTCAGCCAACATTCTTTCATAACACTGTTTCAGAATACGTTATAATTTACAAAACTTATCAATATAACACAAATTATTTCTACTTTAGCAAATATTAGATTATACAATCCACTAAAAATATCTACTTGATGGTGCCACATTACATTAACAATATATGAATTTTAAACCTTTTCACATTTGCTAGAACATGCCTACTGTATTACTAGAGTGAGCAATACTTCAACATTGCTTTTCGGAATAAAAACTGGCTTCAAAATAATTAGTTTCGAACATAAGAATCAGAAGTTAGCGTTCATATGTGTACATTTTAGAATATTAACAACCAGAAAAACTAACGCCAAAACTCTTAAAATTCCACACTACTAGTGTGGAAATTTTTATATAAAAAGAATAAATGCACACAAAAAGTAATTATAACAATACAGTATAAATAGAAAAAGAAGGACTAGAAAAACATTTCCTGTGCATCTGAGAGAAAACTAAATATAATCCTAAACACACACTGCTAAATATCAAAGTTATTCAGAAAATATTTACAATATTTTAATTTACAAATATCTATATAACTTATTATGAATTTATGAATTTACTACTTCTTTCTATTTTTAGTTCTTTATAAATTATGTTCATCACAGAAGAGCTTTATCTTCATGGGAAAAAAAATAATCTGAGTGTTGATATTTTACAACTGAGACAATATGAAATAATTATGAGATCAACATGACAATGTATAAAATGAGATTTTTTTCTTATATGTAGTTCTATGAGCACATTTGTATTACAATTTCAGAATAAATTCAAAATTTATTCTGCTCAAAACCCAGTTGCAAGGTAAAAAAGTATTTTCCATAAGTTGAATTTCAGTTAGAGAATTTCTTAATTTTTTTTCTCTTCACATCAATTCAAAGTTATGGTGGGGAAGTACTAAATACATCCATATTACAAGCTTTTAATTTTCTCTGCCTTCCATTTGGTGCTCTGGCGGTTTTGAAAATATAATTACACAGTTTACTTGTAATATGATACATCCTGAATACGCCTTTTCTCTATTAAAATTGAGAGATTTTAATCCTACTTTACAATTCTCTGAATCTTCCTCATGCAGAAATTAAATGCTCAATACATTAAATTACATATTTTAATAACAAAAGTAATCACTTTGGCTATTTACATAAGGCACTTTCACAAAGGCACTGAATATAAACTTGGGAGGGGGGAGAGACTTATTGAGATCAATGAGAGGTAACTTCTTCCTCCTAACATTTAACGTGTAATATTATTTATTTATTTATTTGGTATTAGCATTTTGAAAATGACACCATTTGTTTATCACGTTTGAAGCCACAAATATTACAAGTCAGTAATTCTTTGTGGTAGCCTCATTTGAATGTAAACCAAGATCATGGTAGAGATTACAAAAAACAAAAACAAATCACATGATGTGTAGCCTGTCACAATAGAAATAATGAATGTTTACATCACTTACACAGCACAAAATCACCACAAAATGTTGCTCTACAACTTGACCAATTCTTAAAAATTTACAAGTTATGAATCTAAATAAACTTCTTACCCTTTGGCTGCTTAGAGAAAGGTTAGTAATATTTACTTTTTCCTTCTTAAACTTTCCTTTTTTTTGACTTCAACTATAGTTTTGAAACAATACATCTGACAGCAGAGTTTTTCTACTGCAAAGAGTGGCCTATTATTTAGATGAGTCATTTTTGTAAATTCTACTCAGGGTAATAACCCAAGACCAGTAATACATCTATCATGAATTTTAAGGGGAGACTAAATGCTGAAAACTGCTAAAAAATTGACATTTTTAATTTTCTGTGCAGTCTTAATTGGCTTTTCCTCTTTAAATATTTTTTTATCACTGCAAGCCAATATTTATGTTTTAAATGTATTGTTTTAAAATTGTATTGCATCTGATTTTGTACTGTAAATTCTGCAGTTTTCATAGAAAAGATAATTCCTGCACACTTTGGAGCAGAGTGCTAAACTTTAGGCCGCCTTTTAGGGGAAGTGTTGCTCTATACATTGGTACTACCATTAATTATGGCAGCTTACATGCCTCAAGTCACATGGTCTCTTTCTGTGCTAAGATAATGCGAATTTGATTTCTCCATTTTTTGCTCTGAACAGGCTGTGTCTGTGAATTATAAAATTTTAGGATGACCATTTAGTTCATAGTCCCGATAATCAACAGCTTCCTACTGATAAATAAGGTTTCCGGTCGGTGTTTCCAACACAAATTCAGTTGCCGGTTTCAATGTCAAAATTCGCATTGAAACATATCTCCGCACAGAACGTCTTTGATCAAACTATCAATACAGTAACATACTAATGAATGATCATTCGAGAATAATCAGCAATTGCAGGATCCAGGGCCACAAGAGAATGTACATCAGCATTTTCCACTTCCATTTCTAAAAACAGTATGTCTGTTGTTTGCAACAAGAAAGAAATTACATCAACTTTCAATTTTAATAATTGTGCGTTTTCAAGTTCCCATTAAGTTTTTTTTTTCAATGAAGCTGCATTCTCATTATTTTTACGAATTTTATTTTTATTTATTGCCATGCAGCTGTTAAAAACAGGATTTAAAATTGTATAGTTCCAAAGACGTTTAACGGTAAAGAATGCTATGTATAGTAACCCGGTAAACTTCAGAGGGCCTTGCACGGCAAAAACACATCTAAGATTATTTATATTCCGTAAGTAGTTAAGTTTTCAGCTTTATATTTAGCTTCTGCTCCTGTATTATTCGCTGAAATAGTCAAGTGAGGTTGTGTTACTTTTTAGACAATATCACTGGCGACTTGCAGTCGCTCGCGATTTTTTCGGAATAACACAACACTTCTAAGATTACTTATGACAAAAACAACCTTGAAGTGCTGGCTTAATTAATATAGTTGAATTAAGAAGAGATGAAAGGTATTAAAAAGGAATGATTCCTTACTTTAGTGTTAATAACATGGTTGGGCATTTTTTTAAATACTTGGCGATAAAATTTAATCAAAAGATGATATTTGGAAAACAAACCACACCCTGGGCTAGAAGGGGGGGGGCTGGGCTTGTCTCTTGCCCCGGGTAAAACTTCGCTCTTAACTGTATAAAAGTATATCAGTGAACTTGAAATGCATGCATCTACATTCTGTAAAAATTTCAGTTTGATATCTTAAACAGTTTACGAGATAATGGATAGGAATTTAGCACATTTAACATTGGCGGGATAGGGTTTTTAATCTCCCCTTAAATATTATGTCAAATGAGCAGAAATGTTACACATATTTCTTGTAAATAAAACCATAAAATTAAATAGAAATATACTTTTATCATTTTGCCTTAACTAATTTGATGCCATCAGACTTGACGAACAATTATAAGGTACACTATAAGGTTTGAAGCCTAAATAATTATTGAGAATATTTTGAAAAAAAAAATAAATAAGATATGCAGAACAAAGTGAGTAAATCCATGAAATAATATGAATGTACCAAGTGTTGCTTATAACTACATGAAACGGTAGAGGATTAATTTCACTAATATGTTAGTGAATATGTTTTTAAGCTTAAATCAAGGGCAAAATACGATGAAATTGGCATTTTAAGGCACACTCTATATTATGATACTTGCAGTTCGGCAAGGACATTGTCAAACTGCTGTTGATATACATATTAACACCAGATATCCAGTATAGCAGCAAAGTATCTAAGAGGCTCTCATGAAATTTTAACAAGTGATTAAAACCTGTTTGCCTTAGAATACTTCTCTGTTCATATTATTAAGAGGTGAGCTATTTTATTCCTTGTTATAATTTTGAAACACAACAATGCCTTCATCATCAACACAATGGACTTATGTATTTATTTTTTGCTTAAACAATACATAAAAGTGCATGCTATATATCAGCTGTAACATTTAGTGTATGTTATCAAGAAACAACGAGCAGATATAAAGTTGCTTAATGTTTTGTAATCAAAATCCTTGATCTTGGTTTCATATTGAAATATTCTTAATGTTAAGTAAAACATGTTTTAAGGCAGCATTTGTTTTACTCCTATTCAGTTTTGAAGATCAATTCGGTACTCAATCATACCTGAAATGTTGTTTACACAAAACTATATATCCATATTCAACCTGCTCAGCGAGTGAGCAACAATTAAAGATTAACGTAATGGTTGAGTTTGTTAAGACTCCTTATTTATCCTTGTTGTTTTTCTAAAACTGGTATACCGTGTTATTCTAGTTGTATTCCTCTAGGGAGACTGGAAATATGAATGAGATCAACCTAGGAGTGTTGTAACTTATAAACACAAGTTCATTTGCATGCAGGACAGTAATATTAATCTTGAAATGAAGATATCTACGTTATTCAACACTTACGAGTCTGCATAAATTCTTTGGTACGAATATATATAATCGAAAACTAAGACGATATATTCCTGTTTCATATTTACTGTAAGTTACCAACGTTCCTATTTAATTTAACAGAAATCATTGTATTATACAAGCTCGCCTGTAAAAATCAAATCTAAAAACTAAAGTTAAGGCATTTGCATTTCAAACACTACTACTCTTTTAAATCCTTCGTATTAAATGTTTTACATCATTGAATCTATGAGAGGTAGAAAGCTATTTCTACTTTATTACACCAAGAAAAAATAACTTCACTGAGGTAAGACCTTGCAGTTTATGTTTCTTAATGCTAAACATTGTTAACTAGTGAACGGGTCTGCAACGATGATTATGTTCTGAAAGATTGTATTAATTGTGAAAAATCATAGAGTTGAATTGGGGGTGTCTAGTGATTTCTAGTGGACCAAATCCAATATTTTCCTTTTTATTTGATGACCTCTTCGACTAAATATACAATTCCGGGCCATGTGTAAGGAAGACTATGACAAAACAAATTTCATGACCTTGCAATCAGTTTCATTAACTTTCTCAAGGCTTTTGTAAGCCATAAGGTCAGAATTTCACAAGAAGAAGAAAAGTAGCAAAATAGATTGACGAAAAAGATGAGTGTGAAGTATCAATTTCAACAGTTTTGTGTTAACATTTAACAGCAACTTATTTTGCTGAAATAAACTAATATTTTTTTCTTATTTTTACAAAACGTATCCATGCAAATCTCTAAACCTACTGAGCATTTATCTGTCTGAGACGAATGTTTAAATGCACTGTTTCCTTCATCTTCAAGGCTTGGCGAGCGGTCCGTAACTTAACAAACACAAAGCGGTTTTACTCTATCTTTGAACATGCCACTTTCGAACACAAAGTCTTTCTGGTAGAGCCCCGCTTCGTCTTTGCTGATCAGAAGTGTACATCTTGTATATCTGTTGGTGTCTCCGGTTGGCCTGACACTGAGGATACGCTCTTTGAATGTTTGCCGGGATGCAGATGCTGTTGAACGTGCAGATCCTGTTGCATGGCTTGCGCCTCCGTCGTGATGATATGCTCGATCTTGGCAATGATCTGTTCTGCCGCTTCGGCGTTCGCCCTGGTCAGGGTGCACACCGATTCCAGTGCTATGCCGGAGGAGGGCACGTTCAGTCCACGGACCGCCGCACCGATGCTCGCCGAGGCCAGCAACGACGGTGGGCATTGCACCAGGTCTGGTTCTGCAATAAAAAAAAGTTATTTGATTAGATTAGAATGCGTTCTGTAGGTTCTTTGATGGCCAAAAGGCCTTGAACACAGCACATGTCAAAAGCTTTTATATTTCTATTTATTGAACTTAGTATAACTTGGCTTTTACAGGCCTGTGTCACTGCACAAGGTATTTTACACGCAAGGAGTGCTAGGATTCTACAAAATTGTCAATTATGTACAATAAACTTATTCTTTTTGCACACATAAGGTTTACAACATTTTAAGTTATGATGCTAAAATGTAAAGAAATTTCTATTACATTAAAAAAATTGTCACGTTTACTGAATACAAAATTTCTTCCCTTCAATGCTTAAACGTTTGCTTATATGCAAAAAGTGTCAGAATTTTAAGATATACATTTACAAAATATTAAATATGTATCTACAATAAATCAATTTTGCATATAAAACATATAACACTTCGCTTAGTCTTTACAGCCTGTGTCACTGCTTCAAAATTACATCTTTACTTGTATAAAAAGATGCTCAAAATTCCGTATTAAGATAAAAATATCAAATATATTAAACGTATATCTTATTTGGCTTAATACAGTAACTTAGCATTATAGGAATATTTAGTATACTAGAATTAATTGTCAACAGGCTAAATTTGGTTTAAATACTTTTCTAGAGAGTAAAACGATTTATCACGGAGGTACTCTTTATTAAACAAATTTTGATATTTCCGTGCAACATACAACTTCAGACATGAAGATTAAACAAAAGTATATTCCTAAGAAAAAAATCTGATGTGTTACACTCACATGACTTTCTCTACTTTTGTACAACCTATTTTTACAAACGCTTATTCTCCGTATGCTTCATGTTAATCGAGATATCGAGATGTTAATCTTATTGGTAATTTTCATGTAGATGCAAGGGGAATTGCTAGGCTTTAAGCGTTTAAGAGCTGGTTGCTATGTGGAGTATTCCATTCTCTTTGTATTACCAGGACAAAAAATAATGAATAACGAATTTGAGAAAAAGTATATGTATTGGAAAATTTAAGGCAATGACAAGCAATATCTCGCAACTGGTTCACTCCACAACAAAAATGTATATGACAAATTGTGTATTTTAACGCGATCTACATTTTTTGTGTAGTAAACTTTTGTCTATATCTTATGGTTAACCAGTTATGCAAAAGTCGTTCACAATGAAGAACACTTTTGGAGACATTCCCAGAAAATTCGAGATATACATTTCATTTGTCATGAAAATATCTTAAACATATGATATTTTAATAAAAATTGTTAGAGCCATTTTTGAGAAAATTAAACTTTTCGAAAAATGTTCCATGTAAAGGGTAGTCTGGGGTGGGGGGATTTTCTTGAAAACCTTCGTGTCACATCCTTGGAAGATACTGAACCTAAATACCAAGTTTGGTGTTTATCCGACTGTTCGTTTCTGAGTTATGCTGTTCACAGACACACACACACACACACACACACACAAACGGACATGTTTCCAAAAATGCTTTTTTTGGATTCATATATTTCCGGTGAAATCTCGGTATCGAATTTTTGGGTGGAATACAATACTTCCCCTACTTACTATACGTAGTAGAGAAAGTAAAAATTAAACACCGCATTCCAAGAAATCCTCTATAAACAGAGAAAAATGACTTACGAAATAGGTACGTGGTACGTGTTCGTGCATCGGCGAATCTGATTGGGACTTTTTTCAAGATTTCCAATAATCTTGCTAGATGAATACGGATTGCAACGTGCCCAAAGACAGCCAGATCTGCAACTTCCTTCGTAATCACAGTTTGAAATTCGAGGTTACTAAAATACCCATACTATGACCGCAGTTAGTGCTACAGCGGAGTTAGTGGAACTTTAATATAATCCCGGAAAAGGAAAAGTTCTAAAAATAGTGCAACCAGCATCTACCCTCTATCTTTATTAATTGGTATATAAACTCTTCTTACTAAAGCTTATTTTTCTATCTACTACATTTAATCCAATACCTTTGCAAAAATAACTACATTACACATTTCATTAAACATACAAAGAGAACAGTGATAATCAAATGTTTAAGAATTAGGCGCTATATGCTGCCTTAAAATTTCATACTGTTTCTCTACAATCGCGAGAAACAACTGAAAATCGATGGTACTTTAAGAGAATGACAAGTATTGAACAATTCTAACCTTTAATAACGGATATCTCAGAAACTACTTATGGCACAAAGAAAACTTATTTTAAGTAAGTTTTGTGTTTTAAAAAGCTCTGCTTTTTGTGTGGTTCGTTTTCGTCTATCGCTTAACGTTGACAAGTTATGCAAAATTACACAAAATTCCTTCCGAATGAAGAGGCCTGCATAGGATATTCCAATAAAATTTAATATATACATTTTATTTTTCATGTAAAATTAATATGTGGTATTTTAATCAAAATCGTTAGGGTGATTTTTTTAGAAAATCAAAATTTTTGAAAATGTTCTATGTAAAGGGTAGTTGGGGGGATTTTCTTGGAAGATACTACTCAAATACCAAGTTTGGTATTTATGACTTTTCGTTTTTGAGTTATGCTGTTCACAGACACGTATCCAAAACTGCTTTATTTGAATTCAGGGCGCCTCAAAACATGTATTTCCGGTGAAATTTGGTATCCAATCTTTAGGTGGAATACTATACGTAGTAGAGAAAGTAAAAATACAAGCAAGCGGATAAAACAAGATGACATCGTATATAACCTGTTTAACAGTAAAGAAATGAAGCTAAAAAGGAAAAGCGGCTATTTTGAAAACAAAGAAAGCATTGCGACTGCCTCTATGGTCGAGCGGTCAGGGCTTTGGCTTTTAAACCGGAGATGTGGGTTTCGAAACTTGGCTGGGGCGGGTGAATAATTCTCTACCTACCCTCTCCCACCCGTAGAATCCGGATGAATGAATGTGGGAGTGAATATGATATAAACTTTAATAAGTTAATTTGATATAAAATTAATAAAAACAGCACAGCTGTTTTTCAAGCCAAACACAAAGAAGTTAAATGGGACTTAACAAATGAAACAAAAAAGGCACGTATTGCTTGGCTCAGCTGGCTTCTTTGCCAACCTGTATACACCCACTCTGGTGTATACTGAATCAAGGGCAGCTGAACCTTGCACGAAGTGGTGCACGAACACAGGACTATGGACAAGAGCAGGAGTTGCTAACGTCCTTGAATGTCTGCTTCCTCTTTGTCTTGCAGAGATTTAAAGATCCGGTTTTTTCTTCTCCGTCTTCTACGTTGTTTACTTTCCCAAAAGCGGACCTTTAAACCCCTCCATCCACGCTTTACTACTACTACAACCAGGCCAAAGGAGGGGAGGAAGAAAAGGATGTAGCACAAAGAATTGGGTTTCCTGGCCCAACAAAGAACTTGTCTGTTAGCTAACGGAGAGCTGCTATAGAACCAGAGACAAAAACTTGCCAAATCTGTAGCACATGCTGCGTTTAGAATTCCTTCCAAATACACGCGGAAAATAAATACTGCGTAGCATTTAAACGCGATTCTGAAGCAGCTAAGCTAAACACAGCAAACAATGGTCTCCTTTAGCTAACTTCCCTCATGTATTGTTTCACTGAGGTATCATTGGGCGCAGGTTGCTTGGTTGACAGCTTTTATTATGTTTTCACTTCATTGTTCAAGTCCAAAGATGCTTCTAGCGCACTAAATGCCGTAGCATTTCATCACAATACTTCGTTTCATATGGCCAATGCTGTTTACATCAGATGCCTATCGGAACTTCGTAACGTTAAGAAGTTACCATTTTAGCTGCTAGCTAAAACAGTATGTATAACAGTCTCTATTGTCTATAGGAGATGTATAACTTCAGTTGCTTTAGTTTTAATGTGGATACTTCTACAATTCAGGTCCAGAATGATACTCCCCCTTAAGAAGTACATTTTTACTTTCTCTACTACGTATAGTAAGTAGGGGAAGTATTGTATTCCAACCAAAAATTCGATACCGAGATTTCACCGGAAATACATGTTTTGAGACCCCCTGAATCCAAAAAAAGCATTTTTGGAAACATTTCCGTGTGTGTCTGTGAACAGCATAACTCAGAAACGAACAGTCGGATAAACACCAAACTTGGTATTTAGGTTCAGTATCTTCCAGAGATGCGACACGAATGTTTTCAAGAAAATCCCCCCACCCCAGATTACCCTTTACATGGAACATTTTTCGAAAATTTTAATTTTCTCAAAAAATGACTAACGATTTTGATTACAATATCATACGTTTAAGATATTTTTATGACAAATGAAATGCATATCTCGAATTTTCTGGGAATGTCTCCAAAAGTATTCTTCATTGTGAACGACTTTTGCATAACTGGTAAACCATATGAAATAGACAAAATGTTACTGCACAGAAAATGTAGATCGCGTTAAAATACACAATTTATGTCATATACATTTTTTTTGTTGAGTGAACCATTTTCGAGATACTGCTTGTTATTCCCTTAAATTTTCCAATACTTATACTTTTTCTCAAATTCGTTATTCATTTTTTTTTGCTTTGGTAATAAGAGAATGGAATACTCCACATAGCAAGCAGCGCTTAAAATATTTGACTATCGCTTAAAGC
Source organism: Deroplatys truncata (assembly GCA_030765065.1). NCBI lineage: Eukaryota > Metazoa > Arthropoda > Insecta > Mantodea > Mantidae > Deroplatys > Deroplatys truncata. The sequence goes on from CM060984.1 coordinate 68,016,577, forward strand.
CTGCCAATTCTACAAGAAAATTAGCAATTAGATTAACATCTCGATTAACATGAAGCATATGGAGAATAGGGGTTTGTAAAAATAGTTTGTACAAGAGTAGAGAAAGTAATGTGAGTGTAACACATCAGATTTTTACTTTACTGCTTACCTATAATAAACAGAGGAAGTATTGCATTCCACCCAGAAATTCGATATGGAGATTTTGTAAACTTGCGTTTTGAGCTCCACCGAATAAGAAAAGGCGCTTTTAGAAATTGACGCATGTTTTATCACGACCTGTTATCGTAGAAGTACATTATGATATACATATATAATACATAACGATATACATTAATTTACAATTGCATAAACATCGAATTAGGTAAACATTCACAGTTTTGTATCCATTAGAAACTGTAGCGTCTTCTTGAACATATTGGGTCTGTTAACTGCACTGGGAAAATTGGAAATGCCGGCTTGTTGTCTACATCTATTGTACAATCTATAAGGATATGCAGGATGGTTAGAGGAATGTTACAGCTGCTACTGTTTGGGGGTTGGTCCTTAGTGAGAAGATAACAGTTTGCCCAATGCTAAGCCGGGTGACGATAACTCAATCTCTTCTTTGGACAGTTCGGTAATGCAGAAAAGGTTGTGTGCAGCCTGTGCGAGCTTCATCAAGTTTGCTGTTGATTGATAAACATTTCAATTTCCATTTTTGCATGTGCATGTGTTTAATGAAACTGATGACGTCTTGGTGTGGAGAGGCGATCGATGAATCACTGACGGGATATTTAGTTGCTTCTTTTGCGGTTTCGTTACCTTTTATGCCAATGTGAGAGGGAGTGCATACAAAGGATACCTTTTTATCGGTCTAATTTATACTATAACTTAATCGGTTTTCATAGATCAGTGCGTGATTTGGTACAGAGTTTTGGGTGGCAAGTAGTACATTTAATGAATCGGTGAAAATGGTGTAGTGGCTTTTAGTGCGAATGTTTCACAAGAGGAAATTGTAAAGAAGTGAGGTAAGCTGTAGAACACCATCTGATCAGGATATACTATGGCTCATCCTCATCCTTCTGTGGATGCCGATCCATCGGTGAACATTTTTGTGGCAGAGTTACATTTGTCCAGTAAAGAATTGGACATTTTCTTGAGGATACAACAAGGTGTTTGAGATTTCAGGTGAGGCGAAAGTTGGGTATCAATTGGTGGATTTGTCTCTGCTATGATGAACAGCATAACTCGACAATGAAAAGTTGCTTAAGTACCAAACCTGGTATTTAATTCAGCATCTTCCAAGGATGCAACACAAAAATTTTCAACAACACCCCCCCCAACGTCAAACTATCCTTTACATGGAAAACTTTTCGTTATTTTTGACATCTTCAAAAACGGGTCTAAACGACTTTGATTAAAATACTTTATCCTTAAGATATTTGCATGACAAGTAAAATACACATCTTAGTGTTCTGCAAATAGCCTGTGAAGTTCTAATTGTAACCGTCAGAGGTAAACCAAAGCTTAATACACAAAAAAAGGAATATCTTGTTAAAAGACAATTTATATCGAATTCATTTCCGAAATATTCTTTTGTTATTGGTTTGAATTTTCATATACCTTATTTTACGTATTCCCCTATCCTCACTATGTCATAGTTTGGAGGAAGCAGCGATTCTGGATTCTTCTGCCTTCACTTCCAATTCATAATTTGTTTAGAATGTTCTCTTTGCTGTGGGGAACCATAGCTTTCTCGTCTCCCTAAAGCACAAAGAACTGCCAGATTAATAATTACCCAGCAAAATTCTAAGTACTGCCGATTTGAAATAAAGGACAATCTTTAAGGTTAAGGAAACTAAGGTGAAACAGGTTGTTCCCCGAATCTGCTTCGGGGAAGACGCCACTTTTTGGCAGCTTGGATTCCTTCCCCGAATCAGAAAAAAAGAAAGGACCGGTGCGCGTGTAGCCTTGCACCATAGCTGGAGGCACCCTGTTACATCGTACGGTTCAGGGAGATCGGGGGTGGCGGTGAGGAGAAGGGGGGTTACCTGCCTTAACACCTGCGCTACGCTACAACTCCGGAAATGTGAGAGACTGAGGGCCTTTAAAAATGGAGGCTTGTATAGCGACCACGTGGTGGTCATTCTACTCCTCGTGAAAGACAAACCGAGTTTCCTGTCGCACTAAAAGGACCTCGGCACATCTGATATGCATACACAGGATTTCAAATAACTAGACTAGCATCTGCATATGGGGTAGACCAAAAGTTGTGTCACCTGTCTCAGTCATAACTTCATACATCTTCAGATGTGTAAGTGGACGTACTCATTGCTTCAGAAAACAGTGCAGTATGTAAAAATCTTATGTGTTACACTCACATGACTTTCTCTACTATTTTTATAAATGCTTATTCTCCATATGCTTCATGTTAATCGACATATTATCTCATTGCTGGGGAATATGGTAGTATTTAAGCCATAGTCAAATCTTTTAAGAGCTGGTTGCTATGTGGACCATTCCATTCTCTTTGCATGTCCAGGACATAAAAAAATGAATAACGAATTCCCATTTGAGAAAAAGTAAAGTATTGGAAAATTTAAGGGAATAACAACATAAATGTATAGGACATAAATTGTGTATTTTAACGCGATCTACATTTTTTGTGTAGTAAACTTTAGTCTATCTCTTATGATTTACCAGTTATGCAAAAGTCGTTCACAGTGAAGAATACTGTTGGAGACATTCCCAGAAAATTCGAGATATACATTTCATTTGTCGTGAAAATAACTTATACATATGATATTTTAATCAAAATCGTTAGAGCCATTTTTGAGAAAATTAAAATTTTCGAAAAATGTTCCATGTAAAGGGTAATCTGGGGTGGGGGGATTTTCTTGAAAGCCTTTGTGTCGCATCTCTGGAAGATACTGAACCTAAATTCCAAGTTTGGTGTTTATCCGACTGTTCGTTTCTGAGTTCACAGATAGACAGACAGACAGACAGACAGACACACACACACGGGCATGTTTCCAAAAAAGCTTTTTTTGGATTCAGGGGGTCTCAAACATATATTTCCGGTGAAATCTAGGTATCGAATTTTTGGGTGGAATACAATACTTCCCCTACTTACTATACGTAGTAGAGAAAGTAAGAAAACAATGCACAAAACATTATAGAGCATAAAGGCAGTTTGTGGCGTGTCAAATGTAAACGAAAGGAGTCACGGTCTCTAGGTGTGTCTGATGTGAAGTCTATTGGATGGTACGGTAATACCGTCTTGTTCAGTACAGTACGCGCTAGTTTCTCATTGTGTACAGTACTCATTAGTTGAGACAGTACATACACACTTGTCGTGTGACCTACATTTCATTTAGACTGTCAAATGAAGATGTTTCATAAAGTCAGATTTCAATTAGGTTCATGCAGCGCTTCTGTTGTTATACTGCATCTGCGACTCCATGTTTCTAGCCTCAAAATGCTTAGTTTGGTAATGCTTTTCTACTCTACAGTTTTCTGCACAATATTTTTCCACACCTGTATACCGACTTCGGAAATCCCCTAGGTCTAAAGGGGAGATGAGGCAGAAAACTCCACAACTGTGGCTTAGACCTAGTAGTGCAACACCTCAGTTGGCAATCTCGTGCGAGATCATCTTATTCTAATATACCGTCGTTTCACCACTAGAAAACCCTACCCTTACCCTTGCTCCATCTTACAACCAAGAGTGAGAGGAATCTTTGAGGTACACATTTCAACTGTACACTATTATTGTACGCCTGTTCCTACTACTCTCTTCCTATTTCCTGACAATTCATTCCTCTTAGGCTAAATTGTTTCACTCGCCTGTTTATTAAAAACAGTAATTATTTAAAACATTATTTGTATTCAACTGAACATTTAAAAGAAACATTTTAATTGATGTCAGTCTAATTTTAAAATAAATATCTTTGGCACCTTACATGTGAGGCAACATGCCCGGCATGTAAACACGACAGGGTCGTTCCAACACCTCCAGAGCAGGTTTACTCAGTCACGAGTTAGGATAGTCTCCATCTTCACTCCAATAAGGATTATGAGCAAAATTTTCCTATATTTTGAATTGGTTAACTTGCAGGATTTCCTCGAAAACATTTAATTTCTGAAGGTCTTTTGTATTACAAAAGGTATTATTCGTTTTTTGCACAATTACAAAAAATGTTACAAGAAATAGAGTATACACAATTATATGACTTCCAGACGAAGCGAATGATTACAGAAACAAATTAAAGAAAGAAAGGAAGGAAGGTAAGGTGAAATAGATTATAAAATATATGCGAGGAGGAAAAGAGAAGATGCAGAATAAACAAGTGGTCTTTATTAAGAGGGAAGGACTGTCTTGGTTTAGCTCTGAACCTGTAATAGAATCATCAAGGCAATATGCTGCATTTGGCTAATTCCAGGAAGGTACCGTAAAAGGCAGGACAAACAAAAAACAGAAGGAAAAATATACAGGGAGGCGAAGAGAAAGCAACTTAGATCGGAAGTCAACACCGGATGGGGGGGGGCGAGAAAAGAAATATGGATCATTATAAATTGAAAATGAAAATAACATCTACATTTGGGGGAGGCAAGGAGAACAGAAGATGAAGGTTAACAGGCAGCTGGGAAGAGAAGGAGCAACAAAGGAAGAGGGGAACAAATGCAAATGTGAGAGTGTAAGCAATTGAAAACGGACATTCTGCCTTCTGAGTCACAGCGGTGGGTGATAGAATGATAAGACTAAATGCAAAAGAACAGCAGTCTCAAGGAAAAGGAGAAAAGGAGGCCTTAAGCAGAAATACGAAGAAACTAGAATATAGGGCTGAGGGCTTCTAGTGAATTAAGTTAGAAAAGGGGGAGAAATAAAACAAAACTTACAATATTAAACCTTTCTTAGCTATTACATTAAAGTGCTCTCATCAACATTTTAACAGAGAAAGGTTTTAGGGGGGTTCATGTACTGTTGAAAACAAAATTAGCATATTTCATGCTAAACAACGGGCATCCTGTGAACTAGTTGTGCATCTGTTCTTTAAGAAGCTGTGCAAGAAGTCAAACAATGTTGTGGTGGAATCCAGTAAAAATAATTGCTTTTTTACTGTCTCTGTCATGTACCTAGTAGGTAGGGAAGGTATTGCATCCCACCCCAAAAAAAATCAATATAGAGATTGCACCACAAATAACTACTTGTTCTGAGGGCTATTAAACCAAAACTGCATTTTTAGAAAAAGGTACAACTCAAATACAAAATTTAGGACAATACCACCTTTTTTAAGTGGAGTACCTTCCAAAGATGCGACGAGAAGGTTTTCAAGAAAATCCCACACCCCAAACTACTCTTTACGTGGAATATTTTTCGAAATTTATTTTCTCAAAAATGACTACAACGATTTACTTTTCTAACTTGTATGCTACATAACTATTTGCTGCTGCATAAGTGATTTGAAACATAAATTATTTTAATTTAAATTCCCCCCCCACTTTACTCCATAGACGCATTTTTATTCCAAACCTTTAGCTTAAAAAGGAAAAAGGTCTAAAGTTGAGTAATTCAGTTTGTTTTCTTAAATCATGTCCTATATGATGTGAGATAATTGTAAATGAAAACTTAAAAATCTGATGTGTTACACTCACATGACTTTCCCTACTCTGTACAAACTATTTTTACAAATGCTTATTCTCCATATGCTTCATGTTAATCGAGATATCGAGATGTTAATCTTACTGCTAATTTTCTTGTAGATGCAAGGGGAATAGGTAGGCTTTAAGCGATAGTCAAATATTTTAAGAGCTGGTTGCTATGTGAAGTATTTCATTCTCTTTGCATTACCAAGCCAAAAAAATGAATAACGAATTCCCATTTGAGAAAAAGTATATGTATTGGAAAATTTAAGGGAATAACAAGCAATAACTCGAAAATCGTTCACTCAACAAAAAATGTATATGACATAAATTGTGTATTTTAACGCGATCTACATTTTTTGTGTGGTAAAATTTTGTCTATCTCTTATGGTTTACCAGTTATGCAAAAGTCGTTCACAATGAAGAATACTTTTGGGGACATTCCCAGAAAATTCGAGATATACATTTCATTTGTCATGAAAATATCTTAAATATATGATATTTTAATCAAAATCGTTAGAGCCATTTTTGAGAAAATTAAAATTTTCGAAAAATGTTCCATGTAAAGGGCAATCTGGGGTGGGGGAATTTTCTTTAAAACCTTCGAGTTGCATCTCTGGAAGATACTGAACCTAAATACCAAGTTTGGTGTTTATCCGACTGTTCGTTTCTGAGTTATGCTGTTCAGACACACACACGGACATGTTTTCAAAAATGCTTTATTTGGATTCAGGGGGTCTAAAACATATATTTCCGGTGAAATCTCGGTATCGAATTTTTGGGTGGAATACAATACTTCCCCTACTTACTGTATGTAGTAGACAAAGTAAAATTGTAATTATTTCCGAATTGAACAACATATTACTTGTAACAAGTTTCGTTATTTTTTTATTTTCCAAAAGTGGCTAACGATTTTCATTAAAGTACTACATATTTTAGGTATCTTTATGACAAAAAATTAACATGTTGAATTTTCTAAGAATAGCCTGCGAAGTCCTGTTCATTCTGAATGACTATTGTATGGTAAACCGTAAGAAACAAGACAAAATTTTACTACACAAAAAATGTAGACCTCGTTAAAGCACACAATTTTTGTCACTTGCTTTTGTCACGTTTACCATTTCGAGATATTCTTTGTTATTGGTTTCAATTTTTCATTACTTTGTCTCTTTTAAGTGTTTTCTCTATTCAGTTGTTTCTCGTGATGTCATGGATAAAATGGAATTTGAAGGTCAATATATAGCTAAGCTTTTAAACTTCTGACGATTAACTCAATTTCCTCTATACCCTTGTACCTACAACGAAATGTGTACTGAAACTATTTATGCAAACATTTATCTCAATTAGTCTGAAAAAAGTTAGGAAAATAAACTTTTGTAAGAACAGTTTGAGGAAGCTATGTATATAAAAGTAAAGGATTGTGGGTAGAGAATGTCGTGTGAATGAAACACATCAGATTTGTTTCATGGTGAGTCGTCATTCGTTTTTTCTCGTGGTCATGCAAAGAGCATGGAATTACAAAGCCATCACATAGCGATCCCCTTTTTAAAAATCTGACTATCGCTTTAGCCTTCTGTACTCTTCTTATACGTACAGCGAATATGTAATGAAAGTTTACCTCTATTAACAAGAAGTACACAGAAGAATTAGCTTTTGTTAAAATAATAATAATAATATAATAATAATAATTGAATTTTATTTAATGACGCTCGACCATTTACTATGGTCTTTAGCGTCCCATTCTATATTGGGCGTGAAAGACCGCAAATTTTGCTCAGAGGCCTCTTTATCAGGCTTGAGGTTCTTTTACGTGTCTTAAATCTACGACACGGGCGCACCGGCTTTATTTCCCTTCCGAAGGAAGCCATGCTAAGGATTTTTACGCCCGAAAAAAATCCATCGCCCTCCGCCGGGTTTGAACCCACGACCTTAGGAACTAGAGGCTAGCACGGTACCACTAGTCCACGGAGGACGACAAGCTTTTGTAAGAATAGTTTGTAGAAGACTGAGCAGAGAAAGACATGCGAATGTAACACAAGATTTGTCAGAATACGTGTGCATAAAACCTGATTCAACAAGTAAGCTTGCATTTTCACTTTCTCTACTGTGTACATAGCAGGTAGAGAAGGTATTACATTCCACCCAAAAATTTGATATCGAGATTTCACCGGAAATACATTTTTGAGGCCCCATGAATAATAATAATAATAAAAAATAAAAGCATTTTTAGAAAAAGGTCCATGTGTGTATCGGCCTGTGTGCTGTGAACAGCATAACTCAGAACGAAAGGTCGGATAAACACAAAACTTGGTATTTAGGTTCAGTACCTTCAAAAGATGCGAGTCAAGAAAATCCCCCACCCCAAAATACCGTTTACATGAAACATTTTTTCAATATTTCTATTTTCTAAAAAAAGGTTCAAACGATTTTGATTAAAGTACCACACATTAAAGATATGTGCATGACAAAATGTGTACCTTCAATTTTTTGGCAATAGTCTGTGAAGTCCTCTTCATTCGGAAGGAATTTTGTATAATCTTGTATAACTGATAAACGTTAAGCAATAGACGAAAACGTACTACACAAAAAATATAGATATCTTTAAAACACATAATTTATTTTAAATAACCTTTTTGTGATATCAGCCATTTCCGAAATATCCGCTATTAATGGTTCGAATTGTTCATTACTTAGCAATTTCTTTAAAATTTTTGCATTTTATTTTCTCGATTTTCAGTTATTTGTTGGGATGTCATGGAAAAAGTATGGAATGTTAGGGCCAGTGTATAGCGTCCAGTTCTACACCATTTGACTATCGCTATTCCCTTTAATCTATAATGAAATGTGTAATGTAGCTATTTCCGGAAAGGTTTATCTCGATTAAAATGAAGCAGGTAGGAAAATAAACTTCATAAGAATACTTTGTATACTCACTAATAACCGATAGAGGGTAGAAAGGTCATCTGAATCAAACACATCAGGTAAAGGAGTTCTTGACTATAACAGCAACTAGCCATTTGACGTCTTTATTTTCACGCTTGCAGTAGGCTTTTGTTGGAAATTGGCCCAAAACTTCAGATGCAATTTTGGAAGATGACAAAGCTGAATTAACAGGCTATCCCCAGAAAAATATAAGAGGATTGCCGTGGCGATGTGTCCAAATTGACTAATTCCAGAAGGTAACAAAAGCAGACAACGTGCCCAGACTTGTCTACCCAGACCAGATTCTATCAGTATATCCACAATTGCCAGCCAGGTGGTTTCTGAAGCGAGGATACCTATTGCAATCTTCTTTCCCAGACGAGACGAGCTTTATATTCCGTCACACATACAGACGAGGCAGGGTGCCTTTCTTTGTCAGACCCCTTCTCGACCTCTCCCAGACTATCACAACTTTTGTTTTTCCCTACCTAGAGTGAGAACCTTGTTTTGCAAACCCCTAAAAGTTCAGTGCTCCCAAGGCAGTAGGGAGTTGATTCAAAACAAGTAGAGCATTTCTCTGTTGTAGACGTCTGACGTTTTTGGTCACCGTCGAGAAAAAGGCATGCTAACTAGAAGCAAGGCTTTCAAAGGTCCTGTCTTTGTGCAGGAATCCTTGCACAAGTTTTGAGGTGCTTGTTGACAAGTTTAGCGTATCCACAACAGCTGTGCATGATTTGCAAAATAACGAGAACTTAAATGTTTAAATGCGGAGCTGAAAGATTGACAGCAAACAAGGGGATCAAAATCTAAGCAATAAAATTTTAAAGTAACACAAATTAAGCATTATAGTGCAATAGTGGCACGGCCAATACATAATGTAAATACATACTATACATAGCCGAGACCAGTTGGGACACAGTATTAACAGATTTTATGTATTACATTCACATGGCTTTCTTTACCCACCATCGTTTCCTTTTACACACCGACTAAAACTATTCTTGCAAAAGCTTTTTTTCCAACTATTCTTGTTGAGATAAAGGTATGAATAAATAATTTCATTATACATTTTGTTATAGATACAAAGGGAATAGCGATAGCCAATGTTTAAACACTGGTCGCTTTATACTGGCCTTGAAATTTCATACTCTTTCTATGTCATTGCGAGAAACTGAATAGCCATAGCACTTCAAAAAATGAGAAAGTATTGAAAAATTCAAACTAATAGTAATATCTCGGAAAAGGCTGATGCCACAAAAAAGTTGTCGGAAATAAAGTCTGTTTTTTTTAAGAGATCATGACTTTCGTGCAGTATATGGTTGACTAATTATACAAAATTCCTTCCGAATGAACAGGACTTGACAGGCTACTTCCAGAAACTGAAGGTATACATTTTATTTGTCACGTAAATGTCTTACATATACAGGTAACCGAAATGAAATTCCTACGAGCATTATTAGGAAACACAATACGATGATATAACATCGAGTTTTTTGACACATCTTTCCAGACAAGATCAGGTTTTAATATTCTGACTGAGAATGGGCCATACCAAGATCACGCACAGTTATCTTCTTTCAAAGGACCAAACCACCATCTGCCACCAGCGTAACACAGTGTTAACGACGAAACACATAATCGTGAAATGTCCACAATACGATCAATGGAGACAACACTACCAGGTACCCAATGATTTACAAAAAAGCACTCAACTATTCGATGTACCCTAAGATAGTTGAATTTTTTAAAAGCATAAATTTATATAAAAGTATATAATGTTCAATCAGTTTGATTAATTATGTCACAATTTTATATACTAGTTCATTGTAATGGTTCAAAACTGTCAATATGTTAAATAACCTCATTGTTTATTGTTAAATATGTATTTTAAAAGTTGTAAAGTCGCAGTATGACTAATAAAGCGACTATAAACTTTCACAAAACAAAAAAAAAAAATTATGATGTGTTACACTCACATGACTTTCTCTACTCTTGTACAAACTATTTTTACAAACGCTTATTCTCCATATGCTTCATGTTAATGGAGATATCGAGATGTCAATCTTATTGCTAATTTTCTTGTAGATGCAAGGGGAATATGGTAGGTTTTAAGCGATAGTCAAATATTTTAACGCTGGTTGCTATGTGGCGTATTCCATTCTCTTTGCATGTCCAGGACATAAAAAAAATGAATAACGAATTTGAGAAAAAAAGTATAATTATTGGAAAATTTAAGGGAATAACAAGCAATATCTCGCAAACGGTTCACTCAGCAAAAGAAATGTATATGACATAAATTGTGTATTTTAACGCGATCTACATTTTTCGTGTAGTAAAATTTTGTCCATCTCTTATGGTTTACCAGTTATGAAAAAGTCGTTCACAATGAAGAATACTTTTGGAGACATTCCCAGAAAATTCGAGATATACATTTTATTTTTCATGACAATATCTTAAACATATGATATTTTAATCAAAATCGTTTGAGCCGTTTTTGAGAAAATTAAAATTTTCGAAAAATGTTCCATGTAAAGGGTAGTCTGGGGTGGAGAGATTTTCTTGAAAACCTTCGTGTCGCATCTCTGAAAGATACTGAACCTAAATACCAAGTTTGGTGTTTATCCGACGCTTCGTTTTTGAGTTATGCTGTTCACAGACACACAGACACACACACGGACATGTTTCCAAAAATGCTCTTTTTGGATTCAGTGAGTCTCAAAACATGTATTTCCGGTGAAATCTCGGTATCGAATTTTTTGGGTGGAATACAATACTTCCCCTACTTACTATACGTAGTAGAGAAAGTAAAAAGATTAGATGAAATAAGAAATACAGGAAAAATTATATTTGCAATACAGGATAAAAACGATAGGGGGAGATTGGGAAAAACATCTACACAGAATGGACAGCTCAAAGATTCCAGAAATGATGATTTACTTACTACAGACTTACAGGCAGAAGAGATCTGCGAAGACCTACACTAAGATGGATAGAGGCCAGAACAGGCCGATTGGCCTAATCCCTGTTAGGCAGAAGACGAAATAGTATTTTAATTATAATCGTTAGAGCCATTTTTGACAAAAGCAAAAATATCGAAAATGTCCCCATGTAAAGAGTAGTTTGGAGTAGGGAGGACTTTCTTGAAAATCCTGTGTCGTATCTTTTGAAGATATTGAACTTAAGTACCATGTTTGGCATTTATCGAACATTTTGTTTTCGGTTTATGCTGCTCACAGACACAGACACACACATGCACGCGGACTTTCTCTAAATAAAAAAAAGCCTTTTTTTATTCAGGTGGCATCAAAACATGTATTTCCGGTGTAATCTTGGTAACGAGTTTTTGGGTGAAATGAAATATTTTCTCTACCTACCAGTACGTAGTAAAGAAAGTAAAACGAGAATGGTTTTCGGATAGCTGAAGTTATACCTGCAACGATTTTTAACTTAAAGAAGGAGCAATTTTATAGAGTCGATTTCTCACAAGAGAATGTAAATGTATATAGTTTACTTACAACTCATCATTAGCGAGTTTGGAGAGTTAAAAAAACGCGCAAATAAATAGAAGTAGGTATGTATTATTGCAGCGCTTTCTTTCTTTTTTATTTATATGCCGCCTATATCATCTAAGGCCATATCGCGACTTTTGCCTTCGGAGCGACTGCTTATGGATAACGATGTTCACTCGTTTACTATTCTGCTAATATTTGGGTTTGTTTACATTATCTTTATACACATCAAATTCACACACACTGTCACACTTTCGGACTCTAGGGAGGACGAGGAATAG